>CM036999.1:307081744-309511744 GCA_020854095.1 Dasyurus viverrinus | reverse complement strand
ATATTGAATTCTGGGCATCACAAGTTGGGAGGGTTCACAAGATGCTAACCTGGGTTGGTGATGGATCAAGTGTATGAAGGACTGTGACCTGGAAGAGGGATTGGACCTGTTCTAGCTGAATCAGTGATCTAAGATTCTTTGGTTCTGAGAAGTACTATATTAAATTTAAGGGCCAAGTTGTGAAGAACCTTTGTAAGTTGGAGAGCATTAAGAAGAAGGCAGATTGGATGGTAATAAATTCTTTTTGGTGTTAGCCTGAGCCCCATATAGTCAGAGGGTTATCTCCTGATTATAATAAAATCTAATTTAAAATATAGTGTATTCCAAAACCAAATGAGGATTTGGGGATTATCATAGTATTGCTTACCTTCAGTGGTATCAGTAATTGAAGTTGAACTTGACTACCTGAATGGACAAATACAGTGGGTTAAAGTAAGGTATAACTCAAGTTCTGGGGTGACCATTCTTGAAATAACTTTTCCACAAGGGGTTGGATGGACTTTAAAAAAAAAAAAAAGGAAAGGAAAAAATCAATTTGTAGGAATCAGTCCAGACAGCAATTGTATCTGATTGCCTATATCACATTCCACATGTATAGAATCTTCTCCAAGAGATGAGCTTTTGTTAGAATTTTGGAAGAAGGAGAGGGCTGTGATTTAATATTTGGGAGCAGGTCAACTGCTCCAACCTTTAGGATAGACTGAACACAGGTGCATAATGACGAACTAAAGACAAGGATTTGTGGACAGATTGCTAACCCAGAGTAGATTTTATTTGGTATCCTGGGAAGCCAGGACCCTCGTTTCACTGTTCTGACCTGGGCTGCCCCTACATCTAATTTCTTTCTCCCTTCAAAAAAATCTACCTTTTCATCCACTCAAAAGCCAATTTCCCCCAGCCTTGGCTATAGCCCAAACAGACCAAAAGCAAGTCAGTGGAAAGTTCTCCTAGGGGATGAATGCCAGGTTCTGGCACAAACGTTGTTTTCCACTAAGACTTTGTTCTTGCTGGTGGTGATCAGTCAGACACTGAGCTGGGACAGAATGCCTTTCAAGGTGTCTGGCTGGCCCAGGAAGTAGAGCTCAGACTAGAGGTGCAGGGGGAAGGGAGGCCCACATATTGGGGTAAGAATCATGGCGCTGGTCCATCCCCCTCTGCTCTAACTGTGAGAACATGGCTGGCTCTGTGTGCAGAAGTGACAGGGAACACCTTTTTCCCCCCACATTTTTCTTCTGTGCCTAGTTTGCGAGTGCTTACTGTGGTCAGGTCAGAAAGTTATCCCGGGTTCAGCTGAGATATTTGAAGGATTTGCCCTTGCCAATACATTTTCATTTTAAAAATAGATTTGCCCATGTTGTTCATTCCAGAGAAGAGTGATGAGTAACAGGACTAACTTATTTGCTTTGAAGCTGGGCTTTTTGGTTAGGAAGGGTCTATTATTTCATTTATGTAGGGAATTCTCAGGTGAGCAAACTCCCTTTACCAATGGACGTCAACACCTCATCATCTTAGCACTCAGCCCCATGCCCTGAGAGGTTGAGTCATTCCCCCAGGCTCACACAGCAAGTGTGCATCAAAGGCAGTTCTAGAACCCAGACCTTCTTAGCATGAAGTCTTTTCTTTTTCTACTATGGTTCATATTTTCTCCTGTGATTAATGATAGCTCTAGTTTATATCGTGTTTTGTGGTTTAGAAGGTACAAGTTATTATCACTGAGGTGGTTTAGTGTAGTAGATACTGGAAGCTAGTTTAAATCTTCCCTCTGGATCTTACTAGTTGTGGAACCTTAGGTCAGCTTCAGTTTCCTTTTCTGTGAAATAGGGATAATAATATCACTTACAAAATTATTGTGAGTCAGTCAGTAAATAAACATTATTAAGTAGGCTTATTTGTTGAGCTTGATGGACACTGGTGCAAAAGACAGCCCCTGACTTTGACAAGTTTATAGTGTAATGGGGTCCTTAGAAGTTTTTAAGCCCAATATCCTTATTTTACAAATTAGGAAATGGAGGTCCAGAGAGATTAAGGGTTTTGAGAAGGGTCACATTTCAAATTCTAGCCCTCCTTACTTAGCACTCTACTACACCAGAGGGGCAAAACTACCCCCCACCCCCATCCAAATAGATTGGGAAGGTTTAACAAGATTGGTAAAATATATAAAATTACATAGATAATATTAATTTGTTGTTTCCTAAGTCAACATGTAATTACAGGGATCTATTTCCTTTTTGTGTTTGACTCTACTGTATCGATTCTATACTATGCTGTCTTCTAGGGATAACTAGGGATAACTGTGGTTCAAGTAGAGTCAGGAAGGCTTACCTTAAATTCAAATCTTAGCTATTTATTACCCTAGGCAAGTTCCTTAACCCTGTTTGCCCCGGTTTCCTCATCTGTAAAATGAGCTGGAAAAGGAAATGACAAACCACTCCAATATCTTTGCCAAGAAAACCCAAAATGAGATTATGACGAGTCCCATATGACTGAACAACAACTAAAGTTTGATTCTGCTTAGTAAAGATTTTTTTAGGTTACTCAGTCCCCTTTTTTAAAAAAGACTTTTAAAAAGTTGTTTATCAGTAATTCACACCTTATTCATCTATAGGCAATCCCAAACAAATTAATACATTGTGTTCTATTCATTAGTCAGCTTTTGGGAACTCAGAATGAGTTTTCCCTTAGGAATGATGTTATAAATAGCATCCCTTGGGCTACAAAAACTTCTTTAATCCATACTTGCTTCAGAACTTTGAGGATCAGAGCCTGGTACCATGTGGGTGTTTTCTGATCTATGCAGATTGAACCCCGATGTTATGTTATCTGGTCATCTTCATGAATTGCTGTGACTGGAGGAAAAAAAAAATCACCCATTGGTGGTCAATCTCTTGATGAAGTGCCTTCCAGATTTAACCAGGCTGGTCCTCAAGTGGCAGGCCCAGGCCTGTTACCAAGCCCATGCTCAGCCTTTTCTGTCTAAAAGTAGAACTTGTCTGCTCTTGGACCTTCCAGAGCTCCCCGTCTCTTTTCATGCCATGCTGAGGCATCAGAGGGGGATGTTCATAGAACATTAAATCCATCAAATATTTGAAATTCTCTCACGCTCATAATCCCACCCATGTAGCTTTTTGGAGGGAGAGGGACTGGATCTAGGAGTTTATCAGAATAGAGAAGAGATGTCAAAGATGGGGCTTGTGGTTCACAACCCTCCTAAGTACTCAAGAGCCACATCAAAATGTAGTTTCTATCTAATTTTAATGTATAGATGTATTAATTTAAAAAAACCAAATACATAAGTATATGTGTTTTTTTTAAGTCAATATGCCACTTACAGGAATCCTTTGGTATCTTTAGTGGATCTCTCACAACTAAAGTTTCATTTCAAATCCTAGCCCTCCTTAAGTAACACTACTACACCAGAGGGGCAAAACTACCCCCCACCCCCATCCAAATAGATTGGGAAGGTTTAACAAGATTGATAAGATATACAAAATGACATAGATAATATTAATTTGTGGTTTCCTAAGTCAACATATCGTTACAGGGATCCATTTTCTTTTTGTCTTCGACTCTACTGTATCCATTCTATACTATGCTGTCCACCTTAGGTGGAGAGAATTTCCCAGATGAAGAAACTCCCTTCATAGTACAGATATTTGCTTTTTAGTTATGGCCAAGGCAGAAATGTTTTGCTTGACTATGTTATGTTTTGTTATAAGAGTTTTGTTTTTCTTCTCTTTTTTCAATGAGGATAAGGAAAGAAGTAGGAGGGAGTAAAACCAGATGTTTAGTCATTGAAAAAAAAATCAAATTGAACTTAAAAAAGAAATGGATCTCCCTCTGCCAATGCAGACCAACATCTTCTCTGTTACTTAGAAAATTGCCTAGATAACTTAGAGGTTACGTGTTCTGCCCAGAGTCTCACAATCAGTAGAGAGCTGTCTAAGTCAAGATTAATTGGCTTGATATATTGCTTACACCATTTCTCATGGCAGGTCTTAAATGTTTGTTGAATGCTTGGTAATTGAAATAGTACTAATAAAAATCCTAAATAATACCCAAGGCTTTTGGGAGAGAGCAAAGCTCCAAACTTTGAGTCCTGCTGAGCAAATCTTGTTTTTTTTGAGGCCTTGGTCTCCCTTAAACTTTAGTACCCACCTTCCAGCTATACTGAGCTAAAAAGGTTCATTCTGAAATTCTCTTCCAGTTTCTGATCTTTCTAACATTCCCTTTACTTCCCCAAAGAAGTCTCCTGACCTTTGTGGAGGTGGAGTGGGAGTGAGATAGCTAGGTACAAGTTTGAATCGTGAGACAGGATAGCTCTGGCGTTGGTTCTGGCAGTAAGGGGCTGGTGGAGCAGAAACTCTGAAGACAGTAGTCCCTTGGGTGGTGATGCTAGGGAGAGGTGGTTCTGGCAGCAGTGCCAATACAAAAAAGACTGAGTGATTCATAAATTAAGCTCATAACCAGGACCCCCACTATCCTTAGAAGAGAAACATGAGCTACCTCTTACATAAGGGATATCTAAGAGATATGGGTAAAGGAGCAAAAAAGAAAGGACAGATGACACGAAAGATTTAAGGACTATAAAACGCTTGCCAATCTCTGATGAAGCACATTTAATCTCTAGGAGTCTGAAACCCAGAGATCTTAAAAAGTTTCTGCATTGGTGGTTCTGCTGCAGATTTGTTCTGAAATTTAAATCCCTCTTGATTTCCTTTTTCTAGTCATACAATATGAAGCGTTAGTTCTGTCTCACATATTAGGGTTCCTGCCTCATGAGCTGGTCAAGTTATGTCTTTAAAATTCTTTCGGTATGTCCCCTTCCTCTACATGTGAGCATCTCCAGCTTTTAGCACACTGTCAGGAATCTTGTAGACACTTAAATGCTTAACTCCTGACAGACTGTTAGAAAGAAAGAATCACAAAGGGGAGTAAAGCAATGAGGGATATGTGTCTATTTTCCCTATGTGACCACATGCTTAAACCCATTCTTTTCTTTTTCCTCAACAGTATTTTATTTTTACCAAATACATGTAAAGATAGTTTTCAACATTCATTTTTGTAAGATTTTATATTCCAAATTTTTCTCCCTACATCCCCTACTTCCCCCTCAACAAACAATCTGATATAGATTAAATATCTAAACCTATTCTTAAAATATACACCTATTTCAAAAGACCCTGAAAACATATATTCATATATATATTTATGAAAAACATATATAAGTAAACCCATATATTTATGGGTTTACAAATGGATTAATGTGTGCCTTAGTGTGCAATGTGTGCTCGCTTACTTCTATGAAATCTTAATCATGCTATCAGTCATATCTCTGTATCATCCTTATCACCCTCGTTGTTGTTACCAGTTACACCCCAATGTCTTTTGGCTGTTCAGGATTTAGAGACCTCATCAGCTAGCAAGGTTCTGGGAAGGAAGGCAGAGAACTTGTTAAAAGAAAACCCAGGTTTGCTATCATGCTGGCCCACTCCTCTACCTCACCTCCCTCCCACCACCACCACCCACACTGGCTTCCTCACCCTTCCTCCTTGCTTTTGGGAATAGAGACAGAGCAATCCACAAGAACCAAATGGAGAGTTGATAACATTTCTAATGGGTGTCATTGAAAGGGAACATAGAGAAAATTTTCTCTGCAAAGAAAAGAATAAAAACTGCTGTTGACTTAAAGTGGCATTTTAGTAGCCTTGTAATAGGAATAGGTCCACGGTGAGGGCACTGGCAGGTGGATAGGAGATGGAGGAAGTGTTTAATTTCATAAGTTGGGAGACTGGTAGATATTGAAAGTGGATGGGGGTATTCAGAGTAAAAAGCTAGCCAGCCCCCCAAATTGCCTCGTCAGCATTCTTACCTTATCCTTTCATTCTGCAGGTTAAGAGAACTGGACAGGGAGTCAGAAAGCTTGGTTCTAGTCCCATCTGCCCCTGAGCCATTATGTGATATTGGGCAAGTCAGCTTAACACTCTTGGTCTCAGTTTCCTCAGCTGAAAACTGGGAGATTTTGAATTGCAAAGGTCCCTTCCACCTCTAATCCTCATTCTTTTTGCTGATAGAAGGAACTGAGTTTTCTTCCTCCATCTCCTTTTCCACTAGAGGTTATGTCCATTTCTGAAACTGGGGGCCCTGTGAGTGATGACTGAATTAGAATGTGTGTAATGAGGAAAAGGAGGAAGCAGTGTGTGGGTGGGGGGAGGTCAACTGTCCACCCCACTCCCCTTATTCTCTTCATGTGGAGTCCTTCCTGTGGTCCAAAGTATCTAGTAGATTTTAGCTTTACTAAAGCTTAGCTTTACTAAGGGCACGGAGTCACAGAAGTTCAGGGTGACAAAATGGGGACAGCTCTGGGTTTTAGAGAGGAATGGGGAATATTCACTGGCCTCCCCAACACATCCCACAAGTTAAATCTGTAACCATCCTGACCCTTCCTGACATCTCAGGGGAGCGTGGGACAGAAAACCCATTTGCTGTACCCCACACACAACCTAGGGAAGGGGGAGGCATGGAGCCCAGAAACCCTTTAACCTGGGGATGTGCTTTGAAATCTTCAGGAACCGGGTGGGCGAGTGCAGCTGCCAGGTGTCCCTGATGCTTCGGGAGGGTCCTTCTGGGGCCCTGGGAGAAGCCATCCCCACTCGACCGTAAGTACTGCTCCCTGGGAACTGGCCAGGGTCGGATTTTCTTTCCTCCTTTCCTGGTCTCTAGTTCTCACTACTGCCCTCCCAGACCCTGCCTTGGCAGTCACTCAACCCAGTCCCCTCAGATGTGGCCCTACGGGTTGCTTGAATCTTCCAGCTGAAGCTGCTGGAACAGAAAAGGAAAAATTGGAAAAGGGAATCAGGGAGGGTGAAGGGAGGGATGAAGGGGGGTGAATATTTTTTTTTTTTTGCACACACCCTTATATGGCTACTGAAGTCATTACCGATGCAATAAAGCAACTAGGCAGGCGAGTTCCTCTTACCAACGTTCCCTTCTATAAACACAGCCAGGCCGGCCCCATCCCTCTTCTCCCCCCTCCCACCCTCAGGGATTTGCTCTCCCCTGACGGTTTTTTTTTTCTTAACCAGCCCCTTTTCCTCCTGCTACTTTTCTTTTTTCCCTTCATTGGTTGTAGGAGGAAGGAGCCTGCCAGCTGTGAAGGGCTTGCCGGAGGAGGAGGAGGAGGCATTGGCAGCGGTGGTGGCCATCATGGCCCACTAAGACCCCTGGGCCTGGGGAGCAGGCTGAGCTGGAGACCTGAGCAGGAGGCCGAGGACGTGCGGGGGGTGCTGAAGAGGCGAGTGGAGACCCGGGAGCACACTGAGGACCGACTTCGACAGCAGGAAGTGGAACAGCTGGACTTCCGAGACCTCCTGGGCAAGAAGGTGTGCACCAAGGCTCTGTCGGAAGAAGAGCTGAAGGAGATCCCGGCCGAGCAGATGGATTTCCGCGCCAACTTGCAGCGGCAAGTGAAGCCAAAAACATTATCCGAGGAGGAGAGGAAGGTGCACAGCCCCCAGCAGGTTGACTTCCGCTCTGTGTTGGCCAAGAAGGGGGGTCCCAAGGCCCCTGTGCTGGAGAAAGCAGCACCTCCCAAGCCAGCCACCCCAGATTTCCGCTCCGTGCTTGGCAACAAGAAGAAGCTCCCTGCCGAGAACGGCAGTGCCAGCACCGAGCCCCTGAATGCCAAAGCGGGAGAGAACGCCAAGCTGGTGGAGAAGACCAGGCTGATAGGCAACGCCGAGTCAGCCGAGGCCCAGAAGCCTTTGGGGAACGCCAAGGCAGCCGATGCCCAAAGAGCTGAAGCCAAGAAGCCTGTGGGGGAGCCCCCAAAACCAGCGGGGAAAGAGGAGCTGAAGAATGAGGTTGTCAATGATGTGAACTGCAGACGGGCCTGTGCAGGCCCCCCGGACAGGGAGAAGGGTGCAGAAAGGAAGGGCACCCCTCCCAGCTTCACACAGACGCTCCAGGATGTGCGTGTGGCAGAGGGCAAAAAGCTTTTCCTTCAGTGCCAGGTGGTGTCTGAGCCACCGGCCACCATTACTTGGACGCTGGATGGCAAGACCCTCAAGACCACGAAGTTCATCATCCTGGCCCAGGAAGGTAAACAGGGATGTTGTGGGGAGGGTGGTAGCATTCTCAGCTCACACAGCACCCTAGGAAAACGTTGCCCTTGGGCCATTGCCACAGGGTAGGACGCAGACCAAGCAATGTCTCAGGAAGGGCTTGGGGGCAACTGTTGCTGTGCCCCTTGACTCCCAGAAAGGTGCAAAGGGTAGAGATGGCATCTAGGGAAACTGGCTCATGCTCTGCTTTGCTGAGGGTGGGGAGGATGGCAGGAGGCCCTGGCTCTGGGGAGCTCCCAGTGTGGTTGGCAGGTTTTCCTCCCATCCCCATCTGTGGTCACCACAAAACAGACGTAGCCTATGACTAGTGACTCCTGACTGACGCTGTGGATAAGGGCCGTGGCGTTTGTTAGCGTATGTGCTCAGGGTCCTGTGGGTTTGGGAAGTACACAGCGGCAGGAGGCAGGAGAGGGGTTATAGGTGTTAGGACAGGACACTGTGGCTCTGGGCAGCAGTGGGGGAGACGCAGGGAGCCGGTGGGGGCCATGTCTGCACAGGTCCTTCTTGTGGGCTGGGAGGAGGGGTGAATGGTCAGAGAAAATCCAAGACACCCCCATGGCATTTAGAGACCAGGCAGTCCTGCTTGCTTCCTAATTTGGATGAGACGTTTGTTTGCTGCTATTTCACATTCTTGAATGGCGAGGGAAAGGCGGTGGGGCTGTGTGTGTGCTGTGCCCTTCTGATGTGTGAGGAGGGGAGGAGAGGAAGGAAGACTGCGATTATGTTCTTTATACCTGGAAAGGTGAAAGGAGGTGTGGGAGAGACGGTGTCCCCAGACCCTCAATTTGTTCAGTGCAGAACCTGGGAGAAGAGAGAACTGAGACAAATGATTCCCAACACCCCACTCTGGTGGTTGTCAGAGGAACAGACCACCAGGGTCCCAGAGCAACAGTCCTGGGGCTGGGGCTGGGGCTGGGGCTGGCCGGCTCCTGCTAGTAGGGAGAGGCCAGTGGAGGAGAGAATCACATTCTTCTCTGTCATTTGGTTGGATAAGGAATGCATGGAAGAGGTAGCCACTAAGAAACTGGATCTGGATCCTCATAAAGGCTAAAGGAATAGGAAATTCCCTTCACTGCATGGGCTTCTCCCTTGTTCGGTGATCACATTCAGCATCCAGCTACCTCCATTGTCTCCCTCTCCCCTCCTCTCCCTCACTATTCCTCCTTAACTATTAAAAGCTGGGAATGGGGGCCACCAAACAAGAGCAGCCACCGTGCCTGGCTCTTTGTCCTTACAATACAAGGCAAAGCTGTTCTCGTAGTGTTCTTCAAACCCAAACCATGATGCTCTGAGTACTAGAGAGGAGACGGTTTCTCTTTTCTTCCATCCATCACTTCTTTACTTTGGTATCTCTAGATTGGCAGGACCTCTAAAGAGATCCTCTTATTCACACATCCCTGCTTTTCTCAAAGCCTAGACATATTCTAAGGGGAGCAATGAGTGGGGTTTAACTTCTTCAGTTGCACATTCTGGAAACCTAGTAGTTTCCACTACCGGAGAGCCTTTCACATCCTGTGTAACCCAGACCTTCCCTCCTGCCTCGGCACTATCTACTCTGTTACTGCTAAAGAGGGAAAATCGTGCTTTTCCATCAGATGAAGTCATCCAGGTCTGCACAATGTTTCAGACTTAGGAAAAGTGAGGAATGGGATGGCCAGCATGCACTGTCCAGAGAACCTAGCTGCTCTGGGGTCAGGATGGCTGCTAGACCAAAAATTCCATGAGGACAATGTCTGCGTCATATGTAAGTTTTGTGTTTTCCCTAGATCCTAGCACAGTGCTTTGCACACAGTGGGCTCTTTAAGGAAGTGAATTTGCCTAAATTCAGCACTGCCTAAAACCACTGTTGAGTGGAGAGGAAGAGATAGACCATCTTAAGCAATAATCTAGTTAGCATCTGCTTGGATAACTGTCTTATCTTGGGTCCTTGTTATTTAATGCTTCAGCAAACAAAGCTGGGCAGGATCTCTGACTTAATTATTTTTGTAGATGGCTGAAAGTATCCTGATTCTGTCATTCACTACCTCTATGATTTTGGCCAAGTCACTTAATCTCCCTCTGCCTCAGTTTCCTTCTCTGTAAAATGTGGAGGCTGGACTAGACAGCCCTTTAATGACTCTTTTAACTCCAAATCTATGATACTGTGATTTTTCTCACTGGGTTAGAGTTGGGTCTAGTTGGGAACCTCTGTAAACTTCATTGAGGAATTCTACCCTGGGAGCTGGGTTTATAGCTGAGATTTGAATCCTGGCTTCCTTCCTGTATGACTTTTGGCCAGTCACCTAACCTGTCTGATGTTTGCCTTACTTGTCTGTAAAATAAAAATGATTTGACAAGAAATCCTCTAAGGTTCCTTCTATGTCTATGTTCCCATGAGACAGTGGATAGGGCACCAGACTTGGAATCAGTAAAACCTGAGTTCAAATTCTACATTTACTAGGCATGACCCTGGGACTATTTATTTAATCCCACCTCAGTCTGAATTTCCTAATCTACAAAATGGGAATAATAGCCCCTATCACATAAGAGTTGTTGTGAGGATCAAATGAGATTTTATATATACATACATACATATATATATATATATATATATATATACACCTTACAAACTCAAATAATAATTTGTTGTTCAGTTGTTTTAGTCATATATAACTCTTTGTAACCCTTTGGAGGGTTTTCTTAGCAAAAACCCTGGAGTCATTATCTATATCCTTCTCCAGCTCACCTTACAGGGAGGAAACTGAGGCAAACAGGGTTAAGTGACTTGTGCAGTCACACAGCAAGGAAGTGTCTGAGGCCGGAGCTCAGGAAGATGAGTCTTCATGACGCCAGACCCATAATGCTATCTGCTGCACCACCTAACTGCCTAAATAACAATAATAATGGCAGCATGTACATGTCATTTTAAAGTTTTCTAAGTGTTCTCTGTTTATTATCTCATTTGATCTCCACAACAACCCTGGGAAGTAGGTGCTGTTAATATCCTCATTTCTATTAGGGCATATGCTATTCCACCGTCATACCAAGTTTTCATTTTATATAGTTTTTAAGTGAAAAGGTTCCAAAGTGGGGAACCCAAATTTTTGGCAAGTTGGAGGTATCCAAGTTCCCAGATTCTGGTAACATATGGGGTGAAACATATTCATAGGTAAATAACAGGAACAATTATTGTGACCTGAAGAAACTTGGGAAGAATCCCTTACCTCCAGTTATTATGTAAATCAAACAGCCTCTTTCCCAAAATCTCTTAGTCTTCAATTCCCCTATTGCAATTCAAAACCCTTAAGAGGGATTCCTTAGTCCTTGGATAAAAAGATGGCCCTAGAATCAGAAAGACACATTCTGGGATATATGGGATATACGGTTATATGGGATAGGGATAGGGACTGGGCCTGTGATTTCTTTGTTATAGGAAACTCAGAAGTGAGAAAATTCTCCTGATACAAGTAAGCATCTCCTCCAACTTCTAGTCTTAGAGAATTGCCTAGAATACCGAGAGATCAGATGATTTGACTAGGATCTCATACCTAGTATGTGTCAGAGGTCAGAGGTGGGACTATCTCTGTGACTCTGGGCAAAGCGTATAATTTGTCAGTGCTGGACAGCTTTGTAAGACAAGAAGTTAACAGAGAAGCATTGGTCGTTACTAGTAGAGGGAGACTCATGAGGGGTTCCCCAAAGTCAAGGAAATCATGGGGGAGAGAGGAAAGGAGAGAATGAGGAAGAGACAGAAACAGAGAGAGAAAGATGAGAGAGAAGAGACACACGCAGAGACAGAGAAAGAGATGGGAGACACACCTAGAGAGACACAGAGATAGAGAGACATACACAGGGAGAAGGGACCCGTTTAAACAGAAGAGACAGAGTTCACAGTTTTAGAACTTACCAGATAATGAATGCCTCATTATCTCCTTCCCTAATGTCTTATGTCCCACTTACTTTGTGTAGATTCTAGGAGAGTAGAAGTCTAATATTGTGCTCACAAGGGATTTGTGTCTCATCTGGGAAATAGGACAGATGCCTAAGAAAGTAAGTAACATACTAGGGTGCAAAGGCAAAGTGACAAAGACAACTCCATTGTAAAGTGAGGAGGGCAGCCTAGCTGGGCTAGAGAGAGGGCTCCCCTTTGTGAAGGGGAGAAATAAGAGATTAGGTTGAAGAAATAAATGGAAGCCAGGCTGGGAAAGGACCTCAGTGACTGCCTATAAAGTTTGGGCTTTCTCTAGAGGTAGTGGGGAGGGAATAGATAACAGGGGCAAAGCAGTATTGAGGAGATTGGCCCTATCACTGTCTCAGGTCCATTAGCAAGAGTGGTAGCAAGAAAATGAAACGAAAAGGCTAATTCAGGGGACATCACGAGGTTGGATTCATAAGACTTGGTGCCTGCTTGGTTATGAGTAAAAGCAAGTAAAGAGTCAGAAAGAGTTGAGTTTTGAGTTTGATTGCTGTGACAGTGGTAACATCATTAGAAGCCAACAGATGATGGAAAGATGGAATTGGCTTAGGATATGGGTTGGAGTAGGCGGTTTGAGATGATCATGAACTCAATTTTCTTTTTCTTTTTTCCCCACTTAATAATATTTTATTTTTTCCAGTTGCATATAAAAATAGTTTTCAACATTCATTTTTATAAGATCCTGCATTCTAAATTTTTCTCCCTTCCTTCTCCTTCCCCCTCCCTGAAACAGCAAGCAATCTGATATAGGTTAGACATGTACAATCATATTAAGCTATTTCCACATGAACCATGTTGTGAAAGAAGAATAAAAATAAAAGGGGAAAAAATCCAAGAATGAAAAAAAAGCAGGGGAAAAATGCTTTGATCTACATTCAGACTCTATAGTTCTTTCTTGGAGTGTGGATAACATTTTCCATGAATCTTTTGGAATTATTATTGTATTGCTGAGAAGAACTAAGTCTTTCATAGTTGATCATCTGCATAAAGTTACTGTTATTGTGTACAATGTTCTCTTGGTTCAGCTCACTTCACTCAGCATCAGTTCATGTAAGTCTTTCCAGGTTTTTCAGAAATTAGTCTGCTCATAAATTTTTATGAAATAATAAGTATTCCATTAGATTTATGTACCACAGATTGTTCAGCCATACTCCAACTGATGGGCATCCACTCAGTTATCATTCTTCGTCACCACCAAAAGAGCTGCTACAAATATTTTTGTATATGTGGGTTTTTTTCCCCCTTTTATAAGCTTTTTGGGATACAGACTAACTATGGCACTCCTGGATCAAAGGCACAGCTTTATAGCCCTTTGGGCATAGTTCCAAGATGAGCTCGGTTTTCAGAGCAAGGAGTGAGCAGGGATAAAGGATTGCAGCTCAGAATCTAGGGCAGAGCAGGAATCTTCTAGCTTGAACTTTCTCTTTCTACCAGGAAATTCTGCCACCTATCCTTTGAAAACTTTTCAACTTCTCTTCCCACTCCTTAAAATACATTGTCCTGGCTTTAAATTTTCCTACTTTTCAGTACTCTACCTTTTTCGTTTTATCTTAATTCCTAGCCACATAGGCCCTCTACCACCCTTCACACCACCCACTATTACTTCCCATTCCTTGTGTCTTTAGACCTACCAGGCCTCTTAGAAGGGTCTTTGTTTACATGATTGTGTTCTGTGTTGCTGACTTTCAGATGTCTTACCTCCTTCCTTGAACTAGGATGGGAACTGTCTACCCAGTTATTCTTGAGGAATGTAAAAAAAAGTAAAGATAAGAAATAGGTGGTTCTAGAAAACAGGAAATGAGGCATCAAGTTAACTTGGACTGAACCTTAAAATCAGGAAAATACTGGAAAGAGTCTCAGATTTATAGGGAGACATAGGTTCAGAGTCTACCTTTTGCTCTTGTGTCTTCATCAAATCCCATCATTATCTCTTTTTGATTCTTATAACAACCTTGGGAGGCAGGCGCTATTATTATCCCTATTTACAGATGAGAAACAGACAGAGGTTAAGTGACAGGAACACAAAACTAGTAAATATCTCAGGCAGGATTTGAACTTGGGTCTCCCTAACTCTAGGTCCAATACACTTTTCACTACATGATTTAGTTTTGGGTTTAGGGTGGGTATAAGACTGGTTCTAGAAAAATTCTGACTTAACTTTTGCTGCTTATGCTTAATCCCTTATCTTCCTGCCAATTCTTCATATTCTTTGTGTAATGTTTATGGATTGAATAATTCTCAAAGCCTTTGTGGTATCAAAAAGGGTCTGATCATCCTGTGCACCTCACCATAGGCACACTTCAGTTTAATGAGAATTCTGCAACTAGGTGGCGAGATTCACTGCTAATATTTCTTCTTCTTCGAGATGATCATGAGCTCAATTTTCTTTTTCTTTTTTTCTCCACTTAATAATAGTAGTAATATTTGCATTGTTTTGTTGTCTTCTTCTTCTTCTTCTTCTTCTTCTTCTTCTTCTTCTTCTTCTTCTTCTTCTTCTTCTTCTTCTTCTTCTTCTTCTTCTTCTTCTTCTTCTTCTTCTTCTTCTTCTTCTCCTCCTCCTCCTCCTCCTTTTTCCTCCTCCTTCTCCTCCTTCCTCCTCTTCCCTTCTCCTTTTTCTCTTCCTCTCCTCCTTCTCTCCTTCCCCTGTTCTCCTCCCCTCCCCCTGTCCTCCTCCTCTTTTCCCCCTGCTCTTCCCCCTCCTTCTTCCCCTCCTCCCTTTTTCCTCCTTTTCTTCCTCCTTCTCCCTTCCTTCTCCCCCTCCCCTTCACTTCCTCCTCCTCCTCTTCCTTTACCCCCTTCTTCCTCTTCCTCCTCCTTCTCCTTCTGCCTCTCCCCAGGGTTACACAGCTTGTAAATGCCAGGTCTTCCTGACTCCAGGACTCCAGTCTATCCACAGCACCAGCTCACTGCTGCATAATCTCTCTTCTAGAAGAGCATGCAGTTAAGTATCTTTGAAAGGATTGCCTCATCCTTTTACTCACAGCTGAGTGCTTGTGGGATGAAGATGTTGTTAGATATGGTATTTGGGTCAGACCTGGGACCCATCTCACCCAGAATTCTGTCTCTGGAAGGGAACTTGATTTGGATAGGAGGGCTTGTTCTTCATGCTCCCAAAGCCATTTCTTAAAACCATCCAGGCTCCCCTTAATAACCAATTATGGCTCCCAATTCCATGAGTATCTAAAACACCCTTGAACCCATTTATACTTTCAGCCTAAGTGATTTCTTGGTGACAGAGAATTCCTTAAGCTTGCTACCCATTGTCTCCAGTAATATGCATGGAAATAAGGAATAGTCCTGTGATTTCATTAGTAGAGCAAACTCTTTCTACCAGTGCAGGCCACACTTTCTCTGTAACTTATAGTCTTAGAGAGTTGCCTGGCCCTGAGAGGTTGAAAGATTTGCTTAAGATCACATAATATATAAGCAAAAAGATTTGAATCCAGATCTTCCTGGCTTCAAGGCCAGATCTCTATCCACTATGCCATGCTGCCTCAAGTTGGCTAGAATTTGTTTTTATCTGGACTATATCTACCTTTTTACATCTTTAAAGGTTGCCTAATAGTCTTTGCATTGGGGATTTATTGAGCAAGGTAATGTTCATCCCATTCTGCACTAGAGGCAAGTTCATCCGACTCAAACTCTTGATAGTTTTATAAATTTTCCCAGCTTTCATCTATCTAAACAGAGTTATTCTGCTCCATCCTCATAAGGAAGAGCCTTCGTTCCTTTGAATATTTTCAGTTGTCCTGAATTTCAGTTCCTGAATTTTCTCCATTACCTTGTTTTTCTTATTCCAGCTAATTCTTCATTCAATATTCCAGATAAAGATTTCCACAACTTAATACAAGGACGGATATTTTTTTCCCAATATCCTTCTTGGATGATGACCAAACTTTTTTTATAGGACACTGTTTGTGGCAGTACTTGTGAGGAGAGAAAGTGTCTTTGATGTCAGTCTACAGTAACCCCCAGATCCATTTCCTGAGACAAAATTTAGAGGTCATCCATTTTAATAATTTTCATACTATCTTTCCCTAAATGCATTACTTTCTAGCAAAAATTGTAACTTGTTCCTGTCTAAGAAGAGAGTTTTTTGAGTTCCTCCCTGAAGTTTTTGCCTATTGACTTGCCATCTTACTGCCTAGAAAACATGTACCTTAGGGCTAGGTAGGTACATGTTAAATGCTCAACAGACATTGAAGGCATGCAAATTGTTCTTCGCTTCAAAAAGATGATAGTCTAGTCAAGGAAAAAAAAAGCCAGTTTCCTTGAAATGATGATAACCATTGTATGTTACATGGATATACCTGCCTACTAGTGCAACAAGAATTCAAGGAGGGCTAGAATAATTACAGAAGGCTTCATAGAGAAGGTAGTGATTAAACTGCAATTGAAAGACTTAAAATAGAGGTAGGCACCATCCTTTCCAAATAATGTATATAAATATAAGAAAAGTTCCAAAACAGATTTATTGCACATTATCATCATTAATTCTGTATCAGATAAGTAATTTATCTTTGTTGCCTCAATTTCCTCATCTGTAAAATAAGCTAGAGAAGAAAATGGCAAAAACCTCAAATAGCGTCATGAAGAGTTAAACATAACTCAAATGACTGAACAACAAAAATAATCTTTGTAAAATCTGACATCCAATCTTCTGTTTTAGAGAAGTATCTTTTTAACCTTTGCTCTTGTCTCTATTTCTAAGTCCATTCTGGGCTCTTGGAAAGATTACTATGTTCAGAGTAAAGAAATCAAGTTTCAAATCCCAGCTCTGACAGTTGAGCAAGCTTTTAACTCAAGTTCCTCATTGATAAAAATAGGAAAAGATAGGGAAATATAGGGAAAGATACTAAGAAAATAATTGGAATGGAGTCCTCCAAGCTTTGTCTCAGGAAATGGATCTAGAAGTCAGTATAGATCCTAAGTACATCCAGTGTAGATGCTTCCATCTTGCAAAATGGGGATCCCATGTCCTTCATAAGGTTGTCATGAAAATCGTATGAGATAATGAATGTAAAACACTTTTTAAACTATTAAGTACTATATAAAGTCCAATTAATAACAATAATAACTCATTGTTTTTATCAATTGTTTAATAACTTTTTTTTCTGGGACTTGCCAAAGGCTTTTTTTGAAGATCTAAATAAATCACAGATCACTTCTCCTTGGAAATTATTTGTTTTTACCAAAAAACAAAACAAAACAAAAGAATTGACCGCCATTTCCTCAATAAGTTATATTTACTTAATTTTGTAATGATTCTTTTATAGATTCCATTAAAACACCTGGTATGAATGTGTGACTCACAAGTTTATAGTTTCTAGAATGTCCTCTATGTGAATGGGAATCACATCCTAGCATTCCCACAAAATCAGACTAGTGAGAAGGAGTATCCAAGTGGCTCAACTCCATAGTGTTCTCTTCTCTACATATTATTCCCTTTCCTAGAGAAAGGTAACTTGATATAGTGGACAGACCCCAGACTAAGAATCACAAAAAACTGAGTTAAAATAACTATTTCCCTGTCCAAATGCTCCTCCCCTCCCGCTTCACCACAGTCCCCTTGTCAACCATAGATCCTGGACAAATCATTTAATATTTCTGTGCATCTAAGATCTCTTCCACTTCTCAATCTATAATTTTATCCTCCTCCAACCTGGGGGACCCCACCCTGCTCCTTCTGGAATTATATATCCCTATCCCACCCCTATCCCACAGTATCCAGATGAGCTTTGGATAAAAGTTTTGGGTAGATTTTCACTCTGTCAACTTGACCTGCTCCCTCAATTCACCTCTCACCCCTAGCAAAAATGTCCCCACCCCCACAAGGCCTGAGGCGTCTCAAAAATGCTGGGAAACAGAATGTGCTTCTGGAGATCAGGAAGGGATGGTCCCACAGGAAATGCCATACTCTTTGTCCATAGAAGATGATGGCCCTCTATACCCATCTATGGGATTCATGATCCCCCTACACACGAATGTATCTCACAAATCCCAGACTCTGGGTATCTTGGGAAAGCTGACTGTTCTTGTAGTCTCAAATTGGGTAGAATTGGGATAAGGAGACTGGTCCAGCTTCTCTCCTCCTTCCTCAGAGACAGTCTCATTGCTATCTGTGCAGCCAACAGTCAGATAAATATTTATTTTGTCATTTCAGTTCAAGGCCAGAGCCAGCTGTGTGACTAAAAGTGAAAGGGGAAAAATGAAATCTTTCTCATTTGGACAGGATGTTTGGTGGGAACTGGATTGCTGACCCTATATAGCGCTATAGCCCTAGGCCCAGCATGATGGGACATCTTCCTGTAATATTGTTCATTTCTTGCACTGGATAATGGCATCAAATTCCTAGGTTCTCCAATTCATTTCATCCATTCCCTTGTCTCACAAATCACAGCTGACCCATCCCAACCTGATAGTAGTCAGTCTTATTTCAAAGGGGCTTTTACAGTTTCCCTTACTCATCTATTAATGTATCTCACCCAGAACTTTCATTCCTTGCTTTTGATGTCTGATCTAAAACCTTCTGGTTGTGTTTTCTATATCTTCTTTTTTCTTCAATTGGAGGGAGAAGAGGAGGGAGGGAGGGAGGGAATTAGAGAAAGAAAGAGAGGGAGAGAGAGAAAGGAAGGGAGGGAGGAGAAAGAGTGATTCTTGCTTTTTAGTTATTTTTCATTCAAGTGTGATACTCAGTGATCCCATTGGATCATTTGGCAAAAATGCTAGGGTGGTTCATCCTTTTACAGATGAAGAAACTGAGTTATACATGGTTAAGTGACTTGATCAACGTTACACAATAAAGAAGTATTCGAGGCCAGATTTGAATTCGGGAAGAGTGAGCATTCCTCACTTCAGCCCCAGAGTTCTGTCACACTGAGCCATCTAGCTGGACAACAAGATCAGGATGACTACACATAATTTTCCTGAATCTAAGCCATCTAGCTTACTATCTCTATAATTAGGGTTTTCCCTCATTCTCTCTGTATCACTCTCATTTCTATATGCTCTGTGGATGTCTTACTTCTTCTTCGTTAGATTATGTGCTCCTAATATAAGGATCTTTTTTCTCAGTCAGAATGGAAGTTCCCCCAAAGCAGAAATTGTTTCTTCTTCTTCTCCAGGTCTCCACTTCCCAAGGCTATATAGTATGGTAGAATATTGGAAGACCTGCGTTCAAATTCTAGCTAGATAAGTGCTGTGATCTTGAATGAATTACCGCATTCTACAGAGCTCAAATCTTCTCATTTTTTAGAAAAGACAGCTTCTATCTAAAAGCCTTCTGATCCTAATGAATAAGACCTTATTGAGAGAGGATTAGGAGCAAGTGATTCTGCCAGTAAGTGTGAATGGCAAATTGAAAATTATCCTTGACGCTTAGGGTATTATTTGATTGAACATATTGAGAAGAATCTAAAACAGGGCTGAGAGCTTATAAAATAGTAATTCCTTAAAGAAATAGAAATATAAAATAAATAAAATAGAAATTCCTTGAATTTCTAATCATTGCCAATGGGAATAAATAAATCTCACTTATCACCATTGATTCCAGGACTTCTGTTGGTGTAATCCCACCTGTTGTAGGGGTATCATTCTGCTACGTGATTGATTTCGTGATCTCTCCTTCCTTCCAGGCTCACTGTGTTCCGTCACCATTGAGAAAGCGATGCCTGAAGACAACGGAGTGTACAAATGTGTAGCCAAGAATGCCGCGGGCCAAGTGGAGAGCTCTTGCCGTGTGACTGTGGACGGTGAGTCTGAACTGCTTCTCTCTCCCATTCTGAGCTCTTTTTCCATCCCCTTTCCTTCAGTCCCAAGGAAGGGAAAGGGAGTAGAAGGAAAAACATTTATTAGGGAGTTCATTACCAGAGGAGATTCACTGTGCTCGAGGCTAGGTATACAAAGGGCTCCTGGGTAGCGCCATAGTGCTCCCAGCTCTCCAGTCAGGAAGATGCAGCTCCCTGAGTCCAAGTGTGGCCCTGGATCCTTAGCGCTGCATGTATCACGTAACTGTTCGCCTCAGTGTCTTGATCTACAAAATGAGCTGAAGAAGGAAGGACCGACCACAAAGAGCCAGACGTGGCTGAGCCATAACAATGTATACAAATAGAAAGCTGAACCATTCTTGCTTTCAGGAAATTCACATTCTAATGGGGGAGACAACACCTAGAGGAGGGATCTCATGTTTACATATGTAAGCAGAAAAAAGACCAGAATATTTAAAAAAAAACCCAGAGGACCTTGGGAAGTAATGGTAGAACAGATAGTTTCCTTTCAAGAGAATAATAGTCCCAAGGGTCAGAATAGGGCTCTGTGATACCTCCAGCACCTGATGAGAACTGGGTAATGAGTCAGTACTACTGGTGAGGAAGGGAATCACTACCCATGATTGAGGATATTTCTGTTGTAAAACTAATTCATAAATCTATTTTTACACTTATGTCCTTTGTGAAAATGAGCAAATTACTTCTCTAGAACAAAGTTTTCTCATCTGTAAAATAAGAGATAGAATCAATGCCCTCAAATGTCCCTTCCAAGTTTAGACCAGTGTTTCTATGATTATCTTTAAACACACAGTAAGAAGAAAGCTTGGGGGGGGGGGTATGTTTTATTTGTTTGAGGTATCTTCCTCCCCTTTCCCAATTAGGATCTCAGAATTTGAGGTAAACAAGGAGGGAAAGAGGGAAGAAATAAGCATTTATATACCACCTTTTAGATGCCAAGCAACTAGATGTCTCAATAGATGGAGCACAGGGGCTGGAGTCAAGGAGCATCTAGTTCACATGTGACCTCAGATACTAGCTGTTTAACCTCAGGCAAGTCATTTGACTCTGCCCTAACCCATTGGAAAAAGAAATGGCAAGTCACTTTGGTATCTTTGCCAAAATGAACATGAGCAGTATCAGCGTGCTGTGATCCAGAGGATCACAAAGAGTCAAATAGGACTAAATAACAACATGCCAGGTGCTGTGCTAGGAGCTTTATGAACAGTGATCTACACACAATTCTGGGTGGTAGGTGCAGTTATTATCCTCATTTGACAATTGAGGAAACTTGAGGCAAACAGATTTAAGGGACTTGCCCAGAGTCACACAGCTAATAACTTTCAGAGGCTGCTTTCACAATCAGGTCTTCGCAACTCCAGGCCCAGTGCTCTATCCACTGTGCTACCCAGTTGAAAGGATGAGTTTCTTAGCCTCCTGAATGCTCCCACAGCCCCAGTTCAATTAGCAAGAGGCCATCCAGATCTGTGTTCTAAGTAGAGCTTTTTTTTGAGGGTGGAACATAGAATAGTCACCCCACAGTTGTCAAGGGAGATGACACACCCACAGGAAGAGAATTAAAAGATCTTTCCAAAGCAGCATTCAGAATAGAGTAAATGATCCACCTAACACTAATCCTGAGAATAATGACCAGAGAGAAAAGGAAGGAATGGCGTGAATTTCCCTGGCATTGATGAATTCAGAGCTGGGACTTAGTCATGACCAGCACACCAGGTAGGGGGAAACACTGTCTTCTCTCTCCATCTTTTCAGTCTAGGCAGACAGGGAGCAGGTTTGTTTTATTTGGGGTTTTTTCCCCTAGATTTGAGCTTGCAGTCGATATCGGAAATGTAATTTAAAGTGATGTCTGATGATCCTTAAAGTCTCAAATGTGAAGTTTGTACTTGACCTCAAGACCTTTCCAGTATGGACTGAAAAGTAGCAGAATTATATTTGTATCTCTTCTCTCTACATGAGGACTCTTATGTATTTGCTACTGGGGATGCAGAATCCAGGGGAGGATCTGTGATGTGTCTTACCTGATCTAAGTGGGGGAAGGTGTGTGTGGAAGGAGATGTGAAACTTTATGCTATTGGGTAGGATAACTAGATTGCTACCAGAAACATAGTGGGAGATGGACAGAAGGGGGAAGGAGGAAGGGGAGAAGTCACCATCCACTTTTATAAATAATTCTCCCCACCCCTTATTTCTTAGATTATTTCCTCATCATAAATTTCAGAGTTCACTTGAGGGACATTTCACAGGATTTATCCCCTATTCCCCATACTGTTTACTGCTGTTTGCTCCAAGACCAGAATAGCTATTTAAGGTTCGGATGGCTTTTGTTCTCCCCACATTCTTTTTCCTCCTTGGCTAGCTATCCTTTCATCCTAGGCCAAGGGCTGCTAGCTCTGAGTATTGAAGCAACATCTGTGTTTGTTCGCAGGTGGTCACTAAAAGCAGTGGCATCTGCTAGTACTACTGGAAAGCCCCTTCCAACATCCTCAGTAGTAATCTTTAGTCCAGCAACTGAAAGGAACTAAAGCTGAACAGAATCAATCCAGAAGTATCCCAGTCCTTAACATCAACAGTTTCTGATGATGACTTCTTGCATCCCTAAAAGCTGCAGAGCAATTCATTTCATTTGTCAGGAATTTGGTTCTTTTGTATAAAAACAGTATATTTGCAGAGCTTTTAGAATAATTATAGCACCAAAGAAACAAAATTCTCAATAGGCAAAATCTTTCAATTTTTCTTTGATATGTTGATTAAATGTCATGTGCCAAATACAGAGAGAAAAATGAAGCCATCATTCTTCTCAAAGTGGTCTGTTATATAGAGTCTATTATATAGGCCTGAAGTTAGGAATACCTGAGTGCAAATCTACCCTCTGAAACTGTGTGACCTTGGACAAGTCACTTAATCTCTGCTTCAGTTTTCTTAATTGTAAAATGGGTACATAATAGTACTTATGTCTCTGGCTGTGTGAAAAGATCAGATGAGATAATATTTGTTAAAGTACTTATTTAGCACAGTGCTTGGCATGCAGCAGGCATGTGATAAATGCTTGTTTCCTTCTTTCCTTGCATGTCAAATCCAATCTCCTCTCCCATCTAGGAATTCCCTTAAAAATATCCCTGACAATTCAGCCAGCTTGTGACTATTTATGTTAGGACTTGTGGATAAATTTTTATTTTCCAGTCAGGCTTTGTATATTTGATGATTTTTTTTTAAAGTATTGAAAATTCATTCTGGATCACAAGTGGTTTTTGTTTTCTCAGATGATCTTCTTGATGACTTCCTCTGTTTTCCTCTGATTTTGCTGACCCTTTTTATTTATATATTGTTCTTCAAAGAGACTTTGGGCTGTAGCTTGGGAGTGAGATCTTGGTGGAGAGAAGAAAGGAAGTCCTAAAAGGAAGACCATAGAGTAACATGAATGAACTCCTAATTTATTGGCAATTTGTTACTAATCACTATCCCAAACCTCTCCCAAGAGCCTCATTCACCAAGCTTTTGTTATCTTTTCTCTTTTCCAGCCTCTCTTGGAGATAGGTCAGTATCTCCCGTAGTTATTTTTCAGATTTCTAGTGCTGTCCCACCTAGAGCCAATCCTAACCAAAATTGTGAAGCAAGCACAGTTTTTCATCCTTTCCAGCACCCCCTTTCCTCTTCTCAGCACTCCAGGTATTCAGTGCCTTTTTTGGGGGCACCATAACCCTGCCTACTCTCCCCATGTGGACTCCTTCCTCCACCCTTCTCAAAATCCAAACTTAGGTGACAGGTGAAAAATCCAAGAGACAGAGTTTCTAGGTAATTAATTATCAATTTATTAATTAGGCTAGCCAGCAACCAATGGATTTATGGTCAATAGTTTTTCTCAGTAACCAAAGACAAATAGTTGAGATCCTAGAGACAACTTTGGTTTTTTGAAAGAGAATGCCCCTGACAAGATAAAAATCAACCTTCATCGGAATACACTTAAGGAGATAGAGTAATAAAAATCTTCAGTTCCTCATGCTGAGAATGTGACTAGATCATGATGAGATCTGGACAAGGGGAATCCATCTTCATTTAGATTACTCCAATTGGTTTTCTCCTTCATGAGTTGGGTCACCCTGAACCTAATGGAGGGGTTCAAGAACAGGGGCTCTTTTTCCTGGGCTTCTTTTTGTCTTGATTGGATTCTCGTTGCACTCCAAACAGAAGTTAGAACTCTTAGTTGGAGTTCTGTCCAAGATTGAAGAGAATGAAGGACATGAGTACATGAGGATATGAGAGAGAGGACAATATCACCAATCAGCCATGTCCTTTAAAGACTGGGGCTGGGCCTTAAATAAGGAAAAAAGGAGAAAAGTCTGGATGCCAAATTAATAATTGGTAGTTCACATAACAGCAAAATAATTTTCTCATTTGTTTGTGGTATCGCATTTCCCAAGGGCATACATTCTCTGCTGGGTGACTGTTTAGGCTTGTGGAGTTAATATGATGTTACCCGTCCCCAATTAACACAGTAATTTAACCCAATTAAAGTACAAACCTTTCAAATGACCTCAAAGAAATATTCCTTCATAATAGCAATTTCAAACACCATGGCAGGCCTGGGGGAAGATGAATCTCTGAACAAATGGATTTTTACAAATAGAAGGCCAGTTCTGCTTCCATTCTATACAAAAAAACACTTTGTAGATTATCAGCAACAAGGATTTCATTTCTGATTGGTCTTTCCTGCTAGACTCGTGTTTGCTTAGAATGTGTGGACTCACTTTCTGCCTGAGCTGTCTTTAATTTGCTTATATAATCATTTAATAGAGTACACAACCATATAGTAGTAATGATTAGATTATCTACTGCCTTCTATTATCTGGACTACTATTTTTCTTCCATTAGCACAACCACCACAAAACATTTATTAAATGTGTTTGCTGTGTGCAAACTGAGCTTTTAACTATATAAAAGTAGTAGACATAGTCTCTGGACCCATGGAACTTGCAGCCTCATTAGAGGGACAAATTGTTAGAATAGGTTTTAGATCTTGAAGGGACCGCAGGAGATAGATACCTTCTTGAAATCGGCAATCTCCTCTATAAACATCCATAATGAGTGGTCACTAACCCTCAGCTAGAGTTCTTTCATTGATGGTGAGTAAAATAACTCCAGGCTATGAGGAACAAGATAGCCCAATTTTTCACTGCACATCTACAATGCTGAAAAATTATATGAATTAAATAAATTAAAATTGAAATAAAATTAAAAATTATATTAATTAAAATATTAAATTAAATAATTGATTATTAAATTATTTATTAAATTGTTAAATTAATTTTATTCTATTAAGACAAATTTTTCTCTCCTCATAACTTCTTAGCAATCACATCTAAAGAAGTGTAGAATAAGTCTACTTTATATGACAGCCCTTCAGAAATTTGAAAGCAGCTACAATGGCTCCTTTGAGGGAATAAGATGGTGCTGTGGTTAGAGTGCTCAGATTGGAGTCAGGAAAACCTGATTTCTAATCTTGTCTCAGTCATTTGCTTACTCTATGATTCTATCTAGCCTTAATCATTAAATGCACGCAGCCTCAGTCAAACTGAGACCTGTTTAAGACTTTAGCTTAACAAGCCAAGGTGTCCCATTGCATCCAGGGCCATCTCCGTCTATTATCTGGCCACTGGACCCAGATGGCTCCAAAGGGGAAAGGGAGGGAGGGCTGTGCGAGATCACACTATGTTTGATCTCGCACAGCCCTCCCTCCCTTAAATCCAATTCACTTGCGTGATTCGGCATCACTTCCTTGATGCCATGGTTCTCTTTGAGAATGAAGGACAAACAACGGCAATAATAATTCTAGACAAGTCATTTCACTTTCTCTGCCTCAGTTTCCTCATCTGTAAAATGAGGATTATAATAGCACCTATCTCCTAGGATTGTTGTAAGGGTCAAGTAAGATAACATATGTAAAATGTTTTGTAAAACTTGAAACTCCAAATTCTTTGTACCCTCATGTCTTCTCTTTTCTAGGGTAAAAAAAATTCACAATAATTCAATCTTTCCTCAGTCCTTCCTCCTACAGTCAGGGTGAGCGAGAGGTTTAACTGAGAAGGATAGAAATGTTAGGAAGAGGGAGACAGATAATTTGGACTTTTTTGCTCTGTTATTCCATGAGGACCCCTAGGAACCCCTTCCTCCTTCTCCTAGTGCCTCATTTTCCCTGTCTGGGATCTGACCATTTGATATCAGCTGGTTGGAGTGGGCGCAGAACAAACATGTTCCTCCCCCTGGGGAGCTGGTTTACAGAGCCATCCTAAGAGTGGAATGGGGTAAGACATTAGCCATATAAGGACAAGTTCTCCTCTGTAAGCAGCAGCCCCCCACTTTTCCACACCTCCATTTTCCTCTCCCAAGTTTATTTCGGGGCATGACCAGGCCAGTAAAGGACTTGGGCCCTGGGGCACAGATTGCGAGATGGAGCTCGGTTTCAGCAGAAAAATGATTAAAATAGACAGAAAATACAAGCTGCTTGAAAAAAAAAAAGTTTTTTTATTACTATTATTTTTATCCCCTGGGCAGCTGTGTGAATACAAAGCTGGTTTTGATTAAACACAACAGTTCTTCCAACCCACTTACTACTTTGGTTCTCACGGAGGTGAATCTGTCCTTCAGTCAACAGTGCTAACCATGTTCCCATTATGAGACATTCTCTGTTCTGGATGATATGGGGGGATGGGTTTTACCATAGGGAGAAGAAAGAGGAAACCCACAGCTTTTCTCTTAGGCAGCCCTCAGTCCAAGAGGAGAGACAGTTAGTTCTTCCTTGAGATTGCAGATTCCTGGTACACCCCCACCCCTCATGACTAGAGTACACAAAAAGATGTATATGAAGTGGAAATGCCGTGCATTTTTATAATGCTTTATGATTTTCAGCAGTTCTCTCTAGATTGTTTTTCCTTGAGGCAAGCCTGGGAGAGAGGGAGGATGAATACCACTATCTTGGTTTTACTGCAGAGAAAACAGCGGCCTAGACAGGTTAGGTTTGTAGATGGATCCCCTCTCCTCCCCTCATGGGGGAAACTCCTTGTCTTTGACTAGCCATCCGGACCAGGCATTTACTTCCTATAAACAATGATAAGTACCTTTTTTCCCTCACAACAGCCCTGCAAGGTGGGTGCTGTTCTTATCCCCAAAGGAAACTGAAGCAAGTAGTCCACTTAACTGCATTCATGGTAAGGTGTCCCTAAAGCCTTAGTGCCTTAAAACTGAACCAAGAGAGCCTCTTAATTGCCTTTGAGATGATCATTTACCATTAAATCTGTGTTGATCCTATGATCTCTGAAGCCTTGCATCTAACAAAATACTGCACTCCCCCCAAGTTCCCATCCAACAAGGCTACTGGAAAAGAAGTGATGCAGGAATGACTTGGCAATCGTCATGCAGTTAATAAGTAGCTCTAGACCCAGTGCTCTATCCACTGTGCCTCCAGGCAGTCCCTGTATTTCCATGGCATCACACAGTAGGGGGCCAGAATGTGCCCTAGAATACAAGGATCCACACTCATGACCCATTTTTACATTAGAAGCAAGTCAATGTCCCGGCTGGGAAGAGAATAACATTGTTCAGACCCAGGACATGAATTTTGCCCTGAGAATTACATTTCCCGTCATGTGCCTCAGTTTACCTAAATGTAAAACAGAATTAATCCTTCCCCTTTTCTTTTTTCCCACCTGGCCCATTCATCAGAAGGAAGGCTGTGAGAAGTATTCTTAAGGCAAGGTTCCCAAGCTTTTCTGTTCCTCAGTCCCTGCTTTCCAGCCCACATCCCCCCCTTCCCAGAGTTCACCTCTGTGAGCCAGCACTATCACTCAGCAGCTGCTGGGAGCTCCATGACCATGGCCTTTCTTGGCACCAAAGTAGATATTACAGGAAGGAAGGGAGGAGGAGGGATCGGGCCAGGAGGAAGCTGGCTCACCCCATCCCTAGAGTTCACAGTTCTCTGCTACCACTAGCCAACAGACTGTGAAGAACTCTGCAGCTCTTGCTTCCATGACCCTGGAATATTCCCTGTGACCCCTGCAGGTCCAGACCTTAGACATAACGGGAACTAAACAAATGGCTCTGTGGTGAGATGTTGGGTCGTGTGCTGTTTAATTGATATAAGAAGAGTCCTGAGTGCTGTGTGTGTGTGTGTGTGTGTGTGTGTGTGTGTGTGTATGTGAGAGATGGGAAAATTGGGGCAATCCCCGTTGTGTTCATATTAATTAGTTTGACTCCCAGTTGGGACCCTGGGTTCCTTAGTCATCAAGGGTGGAATTCTCCCCAGGAGTCAGTACAGAATGGATGAGGGTGGGGATGGGTGTTTGGGATGGTCACACCACAGTTCTAGTGGTAGTCATCTGGGCTCCCTTCTCCTCAGGTAAAGTATCAGGGAAGAATTGGGCATAGTGTTATGGACTCTGGGATGGCTTTTCTTAAGTTTCTTAAAGACATCACGGATGGAGCAGCTCAGGGGCTCACTGTTAGATCAATAACTTACCTATGGACCTGAGTCAAATCCAGCTTATGACAATTACTATGTGACCCTAGGCAAGTCACTTAACTTTGATTGCCTCCAAATTAGATATATATATTCAGGATAAAAAAAAAATTTTTAAAGCCTCTCTCTTTCCCCTGCCTATCTTAGTACTTCCTTCCCAACCAATTCCACAGTGATAGGAAATTCTAGTTACATATAGGCAGTATGTGACAGAGGAAAGAATGCTAGATTTGCAGTCTGAGAATGCAGTAGGTGGGACAGGGGTTCTAGTCCTAGCTATTGTACTCACTACCTGCGTTTCTTTGGGCAAACCAATCACTTAGTCCCTCTGGGCCTCAGTTCCATATTTAGAAAAGCAGGAAGTTGGACAAAATGACTTCTGAGTCCATAGAAGTTCTAAATCCCCATGGTATCTAACCTGAACCACTTCTCTGGATTTGCTTACTGCTTATCTGAGGGGAGGGCTTCTTTAATAAAGAGGGAAAACCTTCAAAGACTATGGACCAGAATCTTGCTGGTAAGCATATCAAAGGTGCTAAGATAGCCCATGAAGTGTGAATCCCCCATCCCCTCTGTCATGGACAGCCGATATGAAAGGAGTGTTCCAAGGTCCAATAGAGCAAGAAAGGAGTACAAGAGAAAGGATGAGTTCTGCAAATAGGGCAGAGTTACTATGACCCCCACTGGGCCCTAATGGCTAAACCAGAGACTAAGAATAGTAGACCCAGAGAAAAGGGAGCTTTGTTTCAACAGCCAGTTTGTCCCCTATGGTTCTCCCAACCAGTCTTAGAGGTGGAGTCAGAGATGGATGGACCTCAACTCCTCCCCATGCCAAGCCACAGGAATGTGGCAAGAGCCTCTTTAGAATTCCCACCCCTTCTTCCTCCCACTGGGCTTTGAAGCACAAGTAGAAAAAAGATAGGAAGGGTAGTTCCTAAAAGGGAAAAGAAAGCAGATTCCACAGCCATCTCTCCATATACCCTACGACAAACCCCCATACCTTCCTTAAGAACCATCTCTAAGGGCTACTGTTGAAAAATTATCCATTCATATCTTTTGAAAATAAAAAGCCTTAATTAAAAAAAGAAATCTCTCTAGGAGACAGAATAGTGAGTAGAATGTTGGGGCACATTGATCAGAATACAATTAGCCTCTAAAGAAAGATGCAGATTCATTGTCCTTTTCCATTCAATACAATCTTTCTGTATGCTTTTTTTTCCATCTGCTCCTTTTACAAGTGGAAGGGAACAGGGTATATTATCCCTTACTTTTGACTGTACAGCATGTACAGAAATAAGCATGCACAAAGAAAATGAAGAAAAAAGAGGATACTAACTAGGGAGATTAAGAGGGGCTTCACAGAGGAAATGGTAGCTGAGCTGAACCTGGAGGGACAAGAGCTGGAGTTGATGGAGTAAAGTGCATCCTGGTGATAGATGGCTTGTGTTTGGTCTGTTTAAGGATGGGCAAGTAGTCTACTTAATTGCATTCAGGGTAAGGTGCAATTGTCCCCAAAGTCTTAGTGGCTTAAAATTGAACCAAGAGGGCTTCTTAAAATACTTCTGAGATGTCCTTTCACCACTAAATCTATGCTGGTCCTATGACCTCTAAAGCCTTGCATCTAACAAAATAATTCACTCACCCCAGTTCCTATAATACAAGGCTAAAGGGAAAGAAATGATCTCATTATTAAAGTTTAAAACTGCACTAAGATTTTTGGGACACCTTTTCCTGGCAGCAGGGGTAACTCTTAAGCCCTAGCTCATTGTTTCATACAGAGTTGCCTTGAGAAGAAAGTACCATGCTGGAAGCAGTAAAGAGTTAACCCAGACCATCATTACTTGCCCCCTTCACCAGTGTGCCCTTCAGTATATGCCAGTTTCAAGAACCTAATGTTCTCTCATTCTATCTGATTTATAAAGGAGATTCTTCTTGGATGGCCCCTCTGCCTGGCGCAGGTTCCCTTTTCTAGCCAGCATTGATGACCGTCCATCTTTACATAGTCTGCACATTGCCCAACAAGTCCCTGGGCCAACTGGGAGTGCACAGGGATAGGGGATCACAGGTTGGAGGGAGGTAGGGCCGTGGGAGGCAGAAAGATGTGGTTGTGACCCGCAGGGACGACGTGGTTTGGTACCCACTCCACAATTATTTTTCATTGTTGTTGTTCATGTCATTCCAGATGCTCCACATAGCCAGATGAAGTCTCGACGGTCTAAGAGCTCACTCCCTCCTGTCCTCGGAACTGAAAGTAAGTGGTCTCTTTCTGCTTCATCTCTGGGCCATAGTGGAGTTGCCTAAGAGGTCCCAGGTTGTGAAGCGGGCTGGAGGAGTGAAGTTTCACTCTATAGATCTGGGCTAATTCTATGGAGATGGAATCATATCACATGGTAAAATCCCAGTGAGACTTTGACACAGAGAAGAGAATCTTGGGAGAGACTCGTAACTTGTCTTCATGTATCTGAAATGTTAGTCAGTAGCAAGAGATTACTGTGCTTGGCCCCAGAGGGCACAATTAGGCAGCACAGTAGGCAGACAAGAGAAAGGAAAAAAGCATTTATTAAGCACTACTATGTGCCAAGCACTGTGCTAAGCGCTTTTCAAATAATAGCTCATTTGATCCTCACTGTTACCCTGAGAAGCAGGTGCTGTTCTTACCTCCGTTTTACAGATCAGGAAACTGGAGGCTAGCAAATTTAAGTGACTTTCCCAGAGTCACACAAGTGTATGTGATCACATTTGAATTGACTGCTTCTGGAGGGAATGGTGGTCTTAGAGGCAGAAGGACCTGAATTTGAATCTTGCCAAACTGTTTAACTTAAAGCAGGTTTATTCACTTCTTTAAAATGAGGGTTTTGGTCTTAATGTCATTTAAGGTCTCTTTCAGCCTGAATTCTATGATTGAAATTTCAGAGGCAGATTTTACCACATTAGGAGGAAAAGCTTTTTAATTCTTAGGGCACAAATGGAATAGGCTGCCTGGGCAGGTAGTGAGTTTCCTATTTCAAGAAGTCTTCAATGGAAGGCTGAATGATTAATTGCAGTGATGTAGAGGGGATTTCCTATTAAGATAATGGGTCATACTAGATGATTTCTGAAGTCCCTTTTTACTCTGAGACTCATAGCTCCATAAGCCAGAAAACTTGAACCACTTGGTAGAAATGATAAGGAAACATATTTCAGATTGAAATAACAATTAAGAGTTTTCACATAATTATAAATGTTATTTATCTTTCTATTCTTGAAGAGGACCATGACATCACGGAGGTGATGCTATGATGTGCAAGTAAACTGGATTTAAGTGAGAGAGGGATGTGCTAGGTCACCTGCCTCACTTTTCCCTCCAGAGCCATCTGGGTCCAGTGGCCAGTATACATCAAGATGATGGGATATGGCCCTGGATACCATGGAGACCTTGGCCTTTCTAAGCTAAGGGCTTCAGCAGGATTCAATTTGACTGAGACCACACCCCTTCAGTAATGAAAGCTAGGTAGCAATTGAGACAAAGATTTCTAGGAAAACAGAATGAACAGCCTACCTTATAAAGTTGTGAGTTCTCCATCACTGGAAGGTTTTCAAGCAATTGCTGAAAGATCTTTGTCAGGTATTCATGCCTCAGGTTAATAATTGGGTTACATGGCTGAGGTGCCTTCCAGTTTTATGGTTTCACTTTCTGTGATTTGAGGCTCTTCTCCCAACTCCCTCCATCAGACTTTAACTTTTGGTCCAGATCTTCTTAAAAGAGTGGTGCTTTAACATCTCCCTTTTTCATGTAGCTGAGAAGTCTCCCTAATTGCCATAATTTCCAACTATCAGATACATAAAGAGCCAGAGTTAAATTATTCCTGCAAAAATGGAGCATTCAATTGATTCAATATTCATCAGATCGTCAGTAAGCAAATACTTACTATGTGCCCTCAGGCACTGTACTGCCTCAAGTTCCTGCCTTCCAGGAGTTCTCCCCCAGAGACAACATACAAATAACTCTGTGCCTACAAGGCAGGTACTCCCAAGAAAATCTCTGCTGACTGTGGAGAAGAGAGCAGACTCTGAACAAAGTGGGATTTCAGCTGAATCTTGCAGGAAGTCAGGCAGCCCAGGCAAGGAAGGAACGCATACCAAGTCTGGGAGACCATGGGTTGGGAAGTGAGAAGAACAGCAAGGAGGTTCTGGATTGTAGTCTATGTGAAGGGATAAAAGACCATGTTGTGACAGGTTCTAAGTCAGAAGGTTTTATATTTTATTTTAGAGGCAATAGGAAGCCACTGGGGTTTGTTGAGTAAGGGAGGAATTATATGATCAGACCTTCACTTTAGGATTACTTTGGCAGCTGAATAGAGCACAAACCAAGAATCTAGGAGAGGTGAGTCTGTGAATCAGGAGACAAAGACTTGCACCAGCATGGTGACTACAAGAATCACTTCTGTCTTCCACTATAACCCATTTCTTTTCCTTGAAAATTTTTTTTCTCCCAGCAACAGATTTATTTTTCTAATGATGTTTTGTTCAGAGTGATACTGTAATTAGTATACACCACCTGGGAAGCAGGAGGTTGGGGAGGAAGTGGTGGGACAGCAGACTGAGATTAAACCCTTATTGTGGATGAGCCATAAAAGCAGATGGCCCAACTCCACATGATTGAGTTGACTTTAATAATAAAACACCAATTATTTGTAAACTCGTAGAATATTCTAAGCAATGACCACTATAAAGTATTAATATTTTGGGGAAGAGGAAAATTTGTTGTCTGTTGTTATTCATTCATTTTAGTCATATCTGACTCTACATGACCTCATTTAGGGTTTTCTAAGCAAAAATATTGAAGTACTTTGCCACTTCCTTCTCCAGCTCATTTTAGAGATGAGGAAGTTGAGGTAAACAAGATTAAGTGACTTGAGCAGGGCCACATAAGTAGTAAGTATCTGAGGCCAGATGTGAACTCGGGAAGATGAAGTTTCCTGACATGAAGTTTGATACTCTATCTGTGTCTCTAGCTATCCTGGACATACACACACACACACACACACACGCACACACACATATATGTATGCGTATGCATGTATTTATATGAATGTATGTTTATATAGATAACATGTGTGTATATATAAATGTGATATAATGTAGAATGCAGAAGGGCAAAGGAGACATTCAGATGAAAGTGCCATAAGATCTACAAAAGGAAAGATTTCTTTTACCTACAAGGTATTAAGGAGAATAGGAAGGAAGAGTCACAATCTTGCTTTAAAGGAGTCTCCCATTTAATAGAGAAAAGGTCCTTTATGTATCAGATAGATAGAAATCATAGCAGTTAGGAACACTTCGCTGCCATGTGAAACTGGGAGATGTCATCTTTTCCTTGTCCTTCATAGGTAGCAAGGTGTACTTCTTTAAGATAAGATTAGCTTTTCAACAAGCACTGAAGCTCCCTAGCACTTCCTAGAAAGTTTCCTCATCTGCAAAAAGAGGGACTAAAAGTAGATTATCTCTAACATCCCTCCTGGATCTGAATCCCATGTAGAGGTTGGACACGACTAAATAACCACATGCTGTTTCTTCATTTATTTGGCACGCAAAATGGTAGAAAGTTTCTTGTCTTTCCCAAAGGAGCGCACTTAAAAGTGTCTGAGTATCTAGAAAATATCTAAGGCCAGATCTGAACTCAGGTTTTTCTGATTCCAGACCTGGCATAAAACACTCTCCAAGAGTGTGTTCATTATCATTAAGTCTCTTAAGAAAGAATCATTAATCAAGAATTTAGTGGAATCCTATTGGCAGAAAAGCTGTTGCTGCTAGATAGATGTGGGAGTTTAATTTCAGTTCTTAATGTAGAGCCTAAAAGTTGACTTTGCAAATTCTGTACCTTCTGTGTTCCCCCCTTCTTTGAGAAATGGGAAGATATCTTCTTTGTGTCCTACAAGAGGGTCTTTCCTGACTAGAAGCAGGAGGTGGACAAGGTAATCTTTTCAAGGCCAGTTCTCTTTTTAATTCTTAAGTAACTGCAGATGGATCCTTTGGTCACATTGTTGGTCTATTGTTTCAGTTGTATGTGACTCTTTGTGACCCCACTGGGGATTTTCTTGCCAGAGATTTTGGAGTGGTTTGCTCATTCTCCTTCACCAGCTCATTTTACAAATGAGGAAACTGAGTCAGATGGGGGAAGTGACTTGCACAGGGTCACACACCTATTGTCTGAGGCCAGATTTGACTTGGGAAGATGAGTTTTGACTAATGCACTACACTGCCTAGCTGCCCGTACCTTGGCTATAATGCCCTTTGATTCAGTGTTAATTGTTGGCAGTTTTCACTGTTTCTCAGACATCTTGTGAAGGGCTAACATATTTGGTGTCTAACTAAGAATTCCTTCCCTTCCTCCCTTCTCTCCCCTCACCCCCTCTGTCTTAGCTACTGAAAGAAGATTGTTTGATTTTCTTGTCAGACTGTGGTTGCTCCTTCCTCACTACCACTCCCTTCACTGACAGCTGTGTGAGTAAAGTGTCAGCACTGAGTTTGTGCAGAGCTCATCCCTCCATTCCTCACCCCCAACCCTGGATTCTGGAGAATCTGCTTTCTGGAAAAAACTGGGGAAATAGGAAGGAAGAGTCCAATTCAGCTTTAAAGGAGTCTCCCATCTAACAGAGAAAGTAGGACATGGACCTCACAAAAGTGCATGTGAACCCTTAAAGATCCTACCTTTCCATGGAATCAGAGGAGCAGGTGTGATCTCTGAAGTTCTCTCATCCAAATTCATCATTTTCCAGAGGAAGAGAGGAGTCTCGGAGATGTTGTAACTAGGCTAAGATTACCAAATAGAAAATGGCACAGGTAGAATTTCAATGCTGTTCTCTGATTCCAAGTCCAGCAGATATAATTCACACTGAATGCTTCAGTGATGGGTTGTGGTTGGGCAGGAAACAAAAATATGATCAGTTTAGTGGGCTTAATTCCTGAAAATTTGGGAGAAGAGTTTTTAACTAGAGTTTAGAAGAAAAAGAGGAAGACATTAATTGGTGGAGAAGATATAGAATGTTACTAGTAATTTGAACCAAAAGAAAATAGACTGGAGTGAAGGATTCTGGGTAGGGAACAGAGAGAAGAGGATTATACTATAGAGTGAGAATAATGAAAGTAGAGAGATGAAGCAAAATGCATTTGAGAAGTGGAGGCCTTGAATGCTAGACTCAGAAAAGTCTTTGGGTAGAGAAGGCCATTCAAGGAAGGGAGAGGAAGAAAAGAAAGAGAAGAATATAGAAAAGGAAGAAGAGATCTTTTTATTCTTCCAGTGGCCTAATGCACCTAGATAATAACAATGAGGATCAGGAGGATAGCCAACTGAATTTCTGGTGCGGTTTCAGAGTTGTTCACAATTGTTGCAGTTGTATCTGACTCTTTGTAACCTCTTTTGGGGTTTTCTTAACAGCTATACTGCATTGGTTTGCCATTTCCTTCTCTAACTCGTTTTGCAGATGAGGAAACTGAGGCAAACAGGGTTGAGTGACTTGACTAGAGTCACACAGCCAAACATATCTGTGGCCAAATCTGAACTCAGATCTTGACTCCAGGCCTGGTTCTTTATCCATTGTACCACCGTGCTGCTCTGCTATTATGGAATAGTGACCCCTAATTCAAAACTGTAAATCCAAAACCTTTATGTGAATTTTGGGATATGTTTTTCTGCTCAGCAGATTGCCATTCCTAATGAGAAAAGGCAGTTGGTTTAAAGTTCTTCAGCTTATCTTGATTCACAATAAGTAGAGAGCATCCAGGCGTGTGCCCCGTGTCAGGAAAATGCCAGTGAGGTTTGAATTCATTTTAAACTATCTTCATGTGACCAATCAGCATTTATTAAACACCTTCTGTGTGCCAAGGCCTTGCTAATTACCGGGGTACAAAACTAAGATAGTCTGTGCCCTCTTGGAGCTTACATTCTAAAAGAGAGTCAGTATCCCTGTATTTAAAACATATCCAAAGTGAATGCAGTCACCTTGGCTAGGAAGACATCTGGGGCACAAGAAAAGACCTCATTCAGAAGGTGGGCTATCTATTTGGTTTGTCCTGCTGCATGCAGCTATGAGATTCTTGTCACCATAGCCAAGCTGGTCCTGACAGAAGCAAGGAAGAGATTCTCTGGTAGGAAATTTGGGCTTATGTGGGGAAGCCCTGTATGCATTGGAAAATAAGGGAAGAATAATTTGAAACCCAAGCTTGGAGGAGACATACTTCTCTCAGGGACATGCTGGAGACTGTTGCCCACTCTTTGGGTCATAGATCTGGAGATGCAATGAATTTAAGAAGACATTAGTCCAACTCCCTCTTCTTTTCAGATGAGAAGTTTGCAAGGTCTGGGGAAGTTAACTTCCCCAAAGTTGCACAGTGCAGGATTTGAACCCAGGCCTTTCGATTATAGAGGTAGGGCTCTTTTGCATTGTACCTCAGAGATAATTTAGGTAGATTAAATAAATCGGAACACACTAAAGATCTGGAACTACCATGCCTCTCAGAATCCATTAGTCAAACCTCATTTATCCAAGAAGAAACTGAGGCTCGAGGTCTCTAAGCTCAAAAATCAGAGATGGGATTTGAACCAAGGCTATCTGAGTCCACTATTTATCAGACTTGTCTCCAACCAGCATGTTGCAAGGATGCTCTTTTCTGTCCAGGATCCTGCCCCTGTCCAGGATATCTTCTCCAACTGCCATAGTTAGTGATGGTCTGGGGAGATGGATGTCTGGTTTTTATGGTGGTTCTCTTCTCCCTCTCCCTGCTCCCTCCTTCTAGCCACCAATTTGACAGAAAGAAATCTGGGTTTTCTGAGGTAGGGGGGTTGGGTGGCAGGCTGGCATATTTCCCTGGATCTTGAGACCTGCTGTGGGTGTTTATGGAATGCATTATAGAAAGAATTTAATACCCATATTTAAGGGAACACTTCAGCCATTCTTCTGAATCCAGGCAGAGCTTCTTTCCAGGGAACAAGATGTCCTTCTCTCACTGCTGGTAAGCAGAGAAAGACTCCTGATTTCATTGTTTCTGTTGAGGGCAAGGCCCTATCAAGCCCCAACTTAAGGATTTACCTTTACTATCTCTTTTCTTTGTCACATTCCATCTTATTAATCATCAAGTCCTATTATTGATTTGACTTTGGTTAGTGAATCCAAACATTTATTTCTATTTTTACTGCCCTATTTCAGGCTTTTATTACCTATCACAGGGCCATTTCAAAAGCCTCCTAATTGGTTTTCCCACATTTAGTGTCAGTTATCTTTTAAGAACTTTAGAATTGACTGTATGACATGGGAGACACTAGGAAATGACTGCCCAGTACGGGGTTCCCTCATCAGAGATGATGCTGCATTTTATAAGCAAAGCAGAATTGAATTAGCTCAGAAGAAGCAGGAGATGTATAAAGTGGGACTATTTGTGTCTAAACTGGCCTCATATTGATCATGATCACCCACAGTCAGGCACACTGTAACTCAGCTCGGTTGGTTGGGTGGATGTTGTCCTTTGTTCTCAGAGACATTACTGTGTCTTTGAGAACAAAGGACAATATCCACCCATCCACCCAACAACATTCCATGTGCCAAATTACCAAAAGTTACCAAAAGGTGTCCAAAATATCAAATGAGTATTTCTTATACAAAGTTTCAAGCCTGCCACACACAGTCTACTGACTCAGAAATCCCCAGTGCCTAAACTTCACAGCCTAAAGACCAAACTGATTGGCCTAATATTCAAGACCTTTCACAGTCTAAATCCAACATCATTTTCCATCTAATTCTTCCATGTGTACTATTCTTTTGGGTGCATAGAATCCAAGATTTAGAGCCAGACAGGAGCTTAAAAGTCCTTGAGTTCAACCCCTTCATTTTGCAGATGAAAAAACTGCTCCCTCTCAAAAAAAGTTATTTACCCAAAGTCATACAGCTAGTTAGTGCTCAAAATGACATTTGAACCCAGGTGTATCACCCAGGGATTTTAAAATCAGCCGGAGTCAGGATAAGCCAAAGTCCTTGATCTTTATTCTTTGTGCAGCTGAACAAGAATGGCCATACCAAGTGAGAGCAACAGTGCCTCTGGCTCTCACACTCCACCCACCCAATCCTCCGTCTCCTATACAACAATTAAACTTGCACAGAGAGTGGGCGGGACCATTTTTTCTCCAAGCATTTATGTTAATAGAGTATGGTCCAATTGGTAATTAGCCATAAGTGCTCGGACCTCAGTGCATCTGCTCAGCTTCAGCCCATTACACTGACCAGACCCTCACACATTTGTGTTTCAGATTCATTATGACTAGAATTTTTTCCCCTTATTTGACCACCGTCCTTTGAAGCCAATATATATGCTCTCCCCTCCCTCACAACAATATCATCTCAAAATAAGACTGACTGACTTTTTCAACCACTTTGTGCTTTAGCTTTAGATCATTCTCCCATATATTGTCTGTAATTCTGTTTATATCTTTACTAAATCGTTATCCCTGTGCCAACAGGAACCATGTCTTATTTATCTTCATCTCTCTCCTAGCATCTAGCACAGTGTGTTGCACATCAAAGGCAATAAATATTTAGATGGTTAATTGGATGGATGGATGAATGAACAAACATTGAAGAGGTAGTTGGGAACCAGAGAAGACAATGCCCCAAACTTTATGGCCCAGGTGAAGTGGAGATAAAGGTGAGAAGTGAATCTTCTCCTTAGATTCCATTAATACTGAGAGCTAGTGATAGGGCAGGAATATGGGCCTGTGTAAAGTCAGACTAGGAATTAGGACACATGCCCTGAGTTCTAATTTCAACACTGCTGCTGGTTAACATTGGGACCATTATCAATCACTTAGTCTCTCTGGGATTCATTTTCTTCACTTGTAATAGACCATGGGATGGGAAAAGGTTCAGATTCCCTTCCAGTTCTTAACATTTTGGGATTCTCTGAAATTTGCTATGAAGGAACTAGACAAAAGAGATTTTTCAGCATCTCTCCAACATTTCATAAGGGAAATATCTTGAGAGTAAGGATGGTATGCCCACAAAATGTTTTCTTGATCTTCCTACTTCACATATAGGGAAATTGAGGTTCAAGATAGTCATTGACAGTACTGGACTCAAGTCTCCTGATCATAAGCTGAATGATCTTTCCACAACAACAAGTTTACATTTGATGAAATGAGCGCTCCTAGAAGTCCAGGACTACTACTTTTCTGTCATTATTTTCCCAATGCTTAGCACCTAGTAGGTACTTAATAAACATCTGATTGATGTTGCTTCTAATAAATATTCCACCTGAATTACTTGACCTCAAGAACTGGTTTCCAAATATACCTCTATCAGTAAAACTCCTTATACCAACATTATGTATATTTACTTCTTTATAAATTATATATTTGTATTCTTCTTATAATACTTGTTTGCATTATAAAATTTTTACAGAATAGAAATAAACATTAAAGAGATAAAGATGAAATAATATTTGATCCTAAAACAAATAGGGAGTTGCTGGAATTTGTTGAATAAAAGTGACATGTTTAGACCTGCTCTTAGGAAAATTACTTTGGCAGCTGCATGGAGGACAAAGGACAATGGGGAGATAATTGAAAAAGAGAGACCCATCAAGAGAGTACTGCAATATTCCAGGAGAGAGGCCATCAAAACCTGACTAGAATAGAGATGAGAGTGACAAAATTGATGATTGGGCATCTGAATTTCTGGAATCATGGTGATACCCTCGACAATAATAGAGATATTCAGAAGGAGAGCAGATTTGCCAGGAAAAAATAGTGTAAAATACTCTTATCCCACTCAAAATGAAAAAGGGAGATATGCTGATTCACTGGTCACTCTGACCTACAATAAAGAGCACATTGTGCCTCTGATGGACAGTGGATGCAGGTACAAGATAATTTAGGTGGCAGGTCTGGGTAGACCACTGGGAAGAGGGTGGAATTTTCCAGTAGCAAATACAGAATTCCTAGTATAAGTACCCAAGTAATAGTTAAATTATCACTGCTCTGAGGAGGTCATCTGACTCAAAAGGGGGAAAGTTGGGATTCTATAATGCTACTGTTAGGGAGTTGTATCCCTATGTGTTCTATTCCCAGTCTATGGTTTGACTTTGGGTCTCCTAGTCATCATAATTTACTCAATTCAATTCAACTGATTATTAAGTCTCTTCTTTGTGTCTGGAGGAAAGGAATAAAATCTGCCCGGCCTTCATTGACTCAACAGTCAAGTAGAATATTGGGGTTTCAGGTATTTCAATCTCAGCTTCACGAGGTGACTTTCCTATTAATTCCTGTTAATTTAAAAGGGTCCAAGGGCATAGCAAAAACTTTGTTGAGGAAAGGTTTTTATAGCAACTTCCCCTTATTCATTCAACAAATAGTTATTGAGCCTTCTGCCTAGGAGAGCTTTTATTCTTGAAATACACATACACACACACACACACACACACACATACTCATACATATCTATGTGTCTGTATGTATATATATATGCATACATGTGTATACATATATATGTATACACATATATGTATGTATGTGTGGAAAGAGAGAAGGGGGGAGAGGAAGGAAAGAGAAAGAGACAAGAGGAAGAGAGAAATATCTGTGGATATATTATGTATATCCTTGCCAAAATCTCTATGTCAGGTGGAGACAGAATGGGAAAGAATGAGTTCTAGATAGATAGATAGATAGATAGAATATATGATATGTATGTTTCATATTTCTCACCCATGCATACTTCAAGCCTTACCCCCATGAAGTCATTTCTAATCATCCAGTTGCAAGTAATTTTCTCACTTCTCAGGAACATGCTTATGCACTCATCAGATGCATTTATATTCCATTATGAACATATATTTCCTGCCCTATGAGATCATAAACTCCCTGAAAGCAGAGATTATACCTTATTTTTTAATATTCCTCCTAATGTCACCTAGTGCTTTGTTGCATAATATCAACAAAGATTTTCTAATGTGCTTTTTATGTGCTATATCCTTTGATACTCAGAACACTGCTATTAGGTAGGTACCCTCATTATCCCCATTTTCGATGAGGAAGTGAGGAAACAGAGGCTGATATAAGTAAAGTGATTTGGCCAAGATTCAATTGCTAGTAACTGTCCAAAGCAACTATATAATTTGGTGGTTTTATTATATTTTTTAAAAAATAATGTTTGTTTGGACTCTGTATTTTTTTGCAACTGAAAAAGAAAAACTTGGCCTAAGTATGTTAATTTTAGAGCAAGAAAGACACTAAAAAGCTAGATCAGGAGGGGGGTCTGTCTCAATCTAGAGGGACCCAGGCAACTTTATGTCATTGTCCAATGCCTCTGAACCATTCTGCTATAGCTCCCATGATATGGAGATTCAGCCCTCAGCTGCCAAACCCTACCTACGCCTGGCTTCTTCCTTCATGAGTCTTTGGCAGAGGCGATGCTACTTTTCTTAGGGTTGGGGAAGATTGCTGGCTATTTTTAGCCAAATACCTAAAAAGGGAAATGTCCCCTGGACAGGCAGATGCATTTCAAGTTCCTTATACCCACAGTTCTAATACTAGCTTCTCAAAAGCTGCTTTCTCTCTGTTTTCCCAGAAGCCATGTGGGGCCTTCCAGCTCAGCACATTTATGGATAGCCCTGGTCTTTTTGTTTATCCTGGGCTTATCTGAGATAAATCTGCTGATTTATGGGTGCTGGGGTAGGACGGGGGAAACCAACCGGTATTTGCTCCTTCATGTTGCTCCAGCACCCAGACTGCTACATGATGCAAACCCTCCCTTTCTTCACCAAACAGCATACCTTCCAGAGCTAAGAAGTACATTAGCTGGGCGTGAGCTTAAGGACAGTGTTCCAGAGATGTGAGGGAAGACTAGAAAGAAAATGGTGAGATTCAAGGGATTAGAAACTGGGAATCCCTCCAGATCTGATACAGATGCATTTGTTTGCGACTTCCAGGAGCCCTCCCAAATTAACTATATGTGATTCTCTTTGAACTTGGACTTCATTTTTCAATTCTGGTTAATTCACCTAATATTTAGTAGATGGTTATTATATGCTAGGCCCTGTGCTAAATTGTAATGGACAGAAAGATGAATAAGATAGCCAATCCTCCCAAGGAGTTTCTATTTCAGCAGGAAAGACAAGATAAAGGATTGCAGATTTAGACTCAGAAGCCATCTACTATAACCCCTATGTTTTACAGATGAGGGACTGAGACCTACAAAAATCAAAGGTCTTGCCCAATGTCGCAAAGATAACTATGCAAGGATTTAAATACAATTCCTTGATTACAAAGATGTATTCTTTTTATTGATTTATATCTCTACTTCTGCTTTTTTATTTTTCCTCTATCTTTATGCTTCTCTTTGTTATGAGAGAGAGAATCAAAACTCTTAATTTACAGTACACTGTATACAGCTACCTGGACTTGGCAGGAAGACCTAAGTTCAAATTCTCCAACATTTAACAGCTGTGTAACACTGTGTAAAACTCAATATCCTCATCTATAAAATGGGAATAATAATAGTAACTAATATTTTCAAAGTTGTGAGGATCATATAAGATAACATGCATGAAGCTTTTTGCAAACTTTAGGGATATGTAAATGCTAGCTAGTATTACTAATGCACAAAGTGTTTCCCCAAAAATAACCTTGTGAAATAGGTAGCTTTGTGTCATGAGGATAATAATCTATCTCACAGGGTTATTGTAATGATCAGATGAAATAATATGTGTATGTGAAATAATATCTGTATATAATATATAATATGTGTGTATAATATATAATATATTATTAGCAAACTTTAAAGTCCTATAACTACTAGCTATTATTATCATCATAATAGATGGCTCAGTATATAGAATCTTATATTTGGAGTCAGGAAAATTTGAGTTCAGATATGGTGCCAGATATTTACTAGTGGATAATAATTTGACTTCTCAGGATTGTTGTAAAGATAAAAATGAGACAATATTTGTAAAAACCATTTTCAGTCTTTAAAGAACTGTATAATTGCTGGCTATTATTATGACAACCTGGATGTGAAAGCATGATTTATACCTTTTGGGGAGAACCTATTCAAGTGGGAAAAGAAAGGGTGTCTATGAAACCAAAGTAACTGTATAAGTACAGTATGACTGAGAGCTGACCAATGAAGATGGGCATTTTCTGACTCTGCTGGCAAGTTGGATCACAGTTGGCACTGAGGTAGATGTATTATACAGTGACCTTGAGGTTCTATCTATAAGAGAAGGAATAAAGTAGGATGTTTCCTGCTGCTTCTCATATACCTTGATTATTATTATTATTATTGCACCAGAATTGTGATTTTTATCAGCAGTGGGGGAAAATAGAGGGATTCTCCCTGTAGGTCAGTGACTGCCCCCCACTGATAGTCTTAGAGAGTTGTCTAGGTTACTTAGATCTCAGGTGACTTACCCAGAGTCACACAACCACTTTGTGAGCCAGGATTGGATAGTGGAAACAGCACTGAGCTTTAGTGTCCTGAAAAACCTGGTTTCAGCCCTTCAGCACAATAGCTGTGTGACCCTAGACGTGTCACGTTTGTCTAAGGTTTCCCATGTGTAAATGGAAGCGATTAACCTTAGTAAAATGCAGGACCCATGTTAGAGGCTGGTCATAAGTCAGGACTTTCAGGCTCAAAGACCAGGGATGTATCTCCTATTCCCCAATTCCCTTTGCCATCACTTCTTAGTCCAGACCGTTTATGGCCCATGATTGATTCTGTGGGCTTATTTTTCCTCTGTGATTGTTTCAAGCCTACTTCAGTGAACTTGGGGTTACTGGGGAGGAGTCACTGGCAGAGGTAAATATGGTTTTAATGAGAGAAAAGGGTAAGAAAAATAGGGAAGCAGGTTTATATATCAGAGTCATGAGCCCTTGGAGACTGGGTACCACTAGACCAGCAGGTAATAAGGTTAGAAAGGAGCTCTAGACACATAAAGGGGAGAGCTAAACCTGACAGGAAATGGCATGGGATATTAAATAATTGATTAAGGGAGGCAGGAAAAAAATCCTTTAAGTCACAAAGAAGAGAAATAAATTGAGTTTCTGTGAATCCAACAGGTATTAACTCGTAAAAGTTTTGCCTTTAGAGTCAGTAGACAAACATTTAGTAAGTGCTTACAGTATGCCAGGCACTGTGCTAGTCTGGTCTAGTAGATGGAGCCAAGAAGATGTCTACTCAAATCCTCTGATACATCCTGGCTATGTGACCTTGAATAGGTCTCATGTCCCAGGCAAGTTACTAAGACTAAAAATTGCACAGAAATTACACTCCATAGGGAGTTCCTCTTACTAATGAAATCACAGGTGTATTTTTTAAAAGCAATATCTAAAATTTAAGCTGACTGTAAGAATTCAACAGAAAAAAGAATCTGTGAAAATAACAGAAACTACACAAAACAGTGTATGATGCAAACAATTCTATTTTACCACAAAACTTAGAAGCATTAACATTAATTTATGAGCTACTAGCAGTTACCCCACCAGAGAGTGGGCCTGTGTGGAAAGAGACTTGAAGTAACGCCATTTGGGCCATTTGAATCTATTTTATTGTTGAGTTTCAGTCTTCATACTCCATTTGGGGTTTTCTTGGCAAAGATACTGAAGTGATTTGCCATTTCCCCAGCTCATTTTACAGATGAGGAACTGAGGCAAAATGGATTAAGTGATTTGTCCCAAGTCACACAACTAGTAAGCATCTAAGGCTGAATTTGAACTCAGGTGTGCCAGACTTTTTCTACTGTACTATATAGCTACCTTTTGAATCCACCCTGCCCAACTTCACTGGGATTCATGCTTATGTTCCAGGCTTAGTCAGCTTTTGATGACTCCTATTTAAAATTTTTGTTTAAATTTCCAATAGTATTTTATTTTCCAAATGCATGTAAAGATAGTTTTCAACATTTACTTTTGTAAAACTTTGTGTTCTAAATTTTTCTTCCTCCCTCTCTTATCCCCCCTTCCCCAAGACAAAAAGTAATATGATATAGGTTAAATATGTGCACTTCTTTTAAACATATTTACATATCTGTTATGTTGTACAAGAAAAATCAGGCCGAAAGGGAAAAACATGAGAAAAAAAACAAAACAAAAATGAAACTACTATGCTTCAATCCATATTCAGTCTCCAAAGTTCTTTCTTTGAATGTGCATGGGATGACTCCTTTAATTTTTAATGAATTTTCTTTTTTTCTCAATAATATTTAATTTTCCAAATACATGTAAAGATAGTTTTCTACATTCATTTTTGTAAGACTTTGTGTTCCAAATTTTTCTCCCTCTCCAAGACAGCAAGCAATCTGATATAGGATAAATATATGCAATCCTTTTAAACACATTTCCCTATAATTTTTTAATACTTTGTGTTCCAAATTTTTCTCTCTTCTTTTCTAACCTCCGCCCTCTCCAAGACAGCAAGCAATCTGATATAGGTTATACATATATAATAATCTTACATTTATTTCCATATATATTGATGATTCCTTTTATCACTGCTTCCTAGCATCTAGCATAATGCCATGAACACATTATATACTTAGTAAATGTTTGTTGATTTGACTTAAAACACACTTTAACAGATGACTTCACTACTTAATTTAGTAAAATAGTTCTGGTAGGAGTTCCATCATTTAACTGTCTGTTTCATTCTCCACATTCAACTTATCCTTTCTTCCAATCTCTCTGTCTCTTTCCCTGTCCCTGTCTCTCCCTCCCTCCCTTCCTCCTTTCTTTTTTTTTGTCTTTGTCTCTCTCTCTTTCTCTCTCTCTCTCTCGTCTCCTTGTCTCTCTCTGTCTCTCTCTTTCTTTCTCCTCTCTCTCTCTGTCTCTCTCTCTGTCTCTCTGTCTCTGTCTCTGTCTCTGTCTCTGTCTCTGTCTCTCTCCCTGTCTCTCTCCCTGTCTCTCTCTCTCTCTCTCTCTCTCTCTCTCTCTCTCTCTCTCTCTCTGTTTCTCTTTCTCTCTTTGTTTCTGTGTCTCTTTCTTGTTTCTTTTTCCCTCTTCCTCCCACCCCAGTAACAGGAACAAGTGTGTACCTTAGTACCTAACCCTTTCCACTAATTTGAAAAGAAAAGGTTACTTCTTTTTTAAGGTCTTTGAGGGAAGACATTATTCTTTTTTTTTAATCTTTGTTTTTCTAAGTGCTGTCATAGGGCCTGGGCCATAAGAGATAGTTCTTCACAAAGGCTTGTCCCTCCAAGCCTCTCTGTATTCATCCTGCTGGTCATGTCTTATAGAATAATAATATTCCATAATATTCATATACCACAATTTACCCAGCCATTCTCCAATTGACAGGCATCCATTCAATTTCCAGTTTCTTGCCACTACAAAAAGGGCTGCCACAAACATTCTTGCACATGGATCACAAAATTTTCTTATGGAATTGCTGATACTCAAGTTCCCTCATAGAATAAACTTTGCAGATGCAAAAAATATTGTATGAAGTGCCTACTTTGTGAAAAACTTATGGCTTAATCATTCACTATTGATCCTTTCCTTTACTCTTAGTATCAGCAGTGTGGTTGTACTGCTCCAGCATTTATCAGTGCTTAGCACGTACTAGATGGTCCCTAAATGCTTGTAGACTAATTGCTTTCTTAAAAGTCATAAGTGAGGCAGCTCAGGAGGACCCGAGTTCAAATGTGATCTCAGACACTTAACCGTTCCTAGCTGTGACCCTGGGCAAGTCACTTAACCCCAGTTTCCCCGGGGAAAAAAAAGTCATAAATCATCACCTCCTCTCAATTTCAGTGATCTTTTTCTCAGCTCTCCTTCTCCTGGAGACATTTGACAATTGAACTATTATCTCCTTAAAATCCTTTCTTCTTTTATGTTTTGTGTTGTCTTTTCTTCCTAGAATGTAATTTCTTTCAAGGCAAGGATTTCCTTTGAGGGGACAGTATTTGTATGGCCATTGTATAGCATAGTGCCTGGCACATAATTAGTGCTTATAAAAGCTTTTTCCTTCATTCTTGATTCTCTCTCCATTTCTCCTGACTATTGTTTCTCTGTGCCTTATAAGATTATTTTTTCATCTGACTTCCTAAGTATAGACACTCTCACCAGCCTCATTCCTTATTCTCTTTCCCTTGGAGAACTGATTCATCTCTGCACTTGTCTCTCTTTGTCTGATCCCAAAGTCCTTATCACCAAACCGACCTCTTCATGGCCTTCTTGTTCCATATCTCCAAGTGTTTGGAAGATATTTCTGATGAAATATTTTAAGCTCCACACATTTAAAGCCAAAACTCATATGTTTTCCCTTCAAACCAACCTCCCCTCTCCAAGTCTGATCAATGGTCCTATCATTATCCTAGGTGCACAAAAAAGAAGCCTGTTATCTTGGGCTTCATCCCATATATCCATTCCACGACCATCTCCAGCCAATATTTGTACCTTCCTTTACATTTTAACTGTGTCTGCCATATTTGTACCTTCCTTTACATTTTAACTGTGGCTTTCAAGCTTCACCTTTCATCACATCACATCAGAATTACTCTAATCATCTCTTACCCTTCAGCTGTTTGCCTCCATTTCCCCCACCTTCCAGGAGTACCTCTCACAGACCCCTGCCAACTAAGTTTGCTTACATACATCTCTACTACTTTACTTACACACATCACTTGTCTATGTTAGTACTGTCACCCACTACTCAGAAATATTGAATAGCTCCTGGCTGTCCTTATGATAAAGTACAAATCCCTGGGTACTTTATAAATCTAAAAGCACTACATCACAGTGCTGTTATTATTGTTAGCCCAACTTTTAAGATGTCCCATAATCTTGCTGCTTTCTCTTATCTATCTAAATTTACCATCTACAACTGTTCATTACAGAACCTTGTTATCTCAATATCTTCTCAATGATTTCTGCTTATTCTCAACCCGAGACCTTTTTTCTTGATGTATTCCCCACTCATTGCACTATTCCTATTTCTGTATCAATCCAAATCCCACCCATTCTTCAAGAGCCAGCCCAAGTTTGATCTCTTCCAAATTCCTATTGAGCTCTCTCATCTCTCTCTCTCCAAAGCCGGCTAGATGACCTCATGGCTAGAGTGTTAGACTTGAGGAAGAACTAAATTAAAATCTTGCCTTAGACACTTATTTGTCCTTCCTTCTTGAAGAGGGATGTGATATAACACACATCAAAAGTGTGATGTCTTGATTTGCAAGTAAGTTGGATTTAAGTCCCCAGCTTCATTTTCTTCCCTGAAGTCATCTGGGTGAGATACAGATCAGGATGACTGGAGAAGACCCCAGATGCAGTGATAAACCTTGGCCTTTTTACACTAAAGTCTTTATCATGCCTCAGTTTGTCTCAGGTACTAGCTGTGTGCTCCTGGACAAATCATTCAAATAATTTCCTCATCTAAAATTGAGATAATAATAGAGGTTGTTTTTGAGGATTAAGTGAGTTAATATATGTAGGGTGCTTTATAAACCTTTATAAATGTTACATATTTTTAAATGTTCTAGATAGTTATCTAATTATATTTTGCTGTGCATTGTTTCCAAACGAATTGATGTAGGTGTCTTATATTCCTCTATGCAATATTCTCCAGGCTCTGATCCAGAGATGTCAAACACCTCGTCCCATAACCCAGTGCTACCCAAATCAGATTAAAATGTAATTAAGATATACTTAACAAATAAAAAGATGATAAAAACAGACTATTAAAATTTTAAACTAAGTCAGTATGTAGACTATAGAGTTCTTTATGTATGGTTTAGCAATAGCCCCGATTTCTTTTTTTTAAATGATATTTCATTTTCCACTCAGTTACACATAAAGACAGTTTTTAACATTCATTTTAAAAATTTTGATTTCCAAATGTTCTCTCTCCCTCCTTCACCATTTCCCCTTCCTGAGGTAGTAAGCAAATTGATATTAGTTCTACATGTTCAGTCATGCAAAGCATATTCCCATATTAGTCATGTTGTGAAAGAAGACAGACCCAAAGAAAAAAATACAAAAAGTGAAACATAGTATGCTTTGATTTACATTCAGATTTCATCAGTTCTTTCTGTGGAAGTGGGTAGTATTTTTTATCAGGAGTCCTTTGAAATTATCTTAAATCATTGCATTGCTACGAATGCTTATTTGAGTTTGATATCATTGCTTTAATTAACTCTTTAAGATTATAAATTGTAGAGAATGAATCAATATGCTAAATTTGGTAAAAGGGAATTTTTTCATCTGGAAATTCCTTATATTAATGAAATCATAGGTTTAGATCCTATGTCTATCCTCTTAGATCTCTTTTTGCTTAACAATTAACTAGTACAGTAGAACTTTAAGTGAGATTTGTAGGAATCCATAGAAACTAGGAATATATGAGGAAAGAAAGCTTTCCAAGCATAGGGTATATACAGCTGGGGAAAGTTGTTGGTCTAGCAGAGGGATTATTGCGGGTTCAAGGAATAGTAAAGTAGCCAGGAGGATTACAGTGGGATTACCAATTACATGGTAGGGATTAAGATAGAAGAAGACTAGAGAGATTGGAAGGGTCCAGATTCTGAAGGATTTTGAATTCCAAACAGGGGATTTTATATTTTATCCTAGAAATACTAGGATATTTATCCTAGGGGTACATACTCAGATCTGTGCTTTAGGAAGATCAATTTTATAAGTTAGTGAAGCATGGATTGCAATGAAGAGAGACTTGTGGCAGGGAGCCCAATCAGCAGGCTATTGCAGTAGGCTAAACATGAATTTATGAGGGCCTGCATCAGATTGATGGTGAGGTTAGAAGAGAAAGGGAGCATATACAAGAGATACAACAAAAGTTGAAACAGCAAGAGTTGACAACTGATTGGTCATGGGAGGGTGAAAGAGAATAAGGAACCAAGTTATGTTGATAGTAGGTGCTCAATAATTAAATGATTCTTTGGTTACTTGGTTCATTAATTGATTGGTTAACTGATAGATTGGTTAATTGAGGTAAGCTTTAGCAGAGAGTTGACTCTGGAATCGGATATTTAGGAACGGAAGAAAGGAAATAAGCATTTATTAAGTACCAACTATGTTTTAGATGCTGTGCTAAACATTAATATTTGCATTGTGATTTCATAGGATCAAAGATTTACCACGAGAGGCAATAATGGAGGTCATCTTGTCCTCCTCCTTTATTTTATTCATTAGGAGCTAAAGAGAGAAGTTGTGACTTGGTCAAAGTCATAGATAGTAAATGCTATGACTAAAACTCATATATAGCCTCTGCTTTCAAATTCAGCTTGCTTGCCATTGTACCATATTTCCTTCCTAAATTAGACTTATGAGGCTCATGGGCAATATTAGACTCAACTCCAAGATTTCCTGTTTACTAGATAGGTAATTTTTCATATCACACTTGGGCCTTTTGTTTTGTTTCCCACCTCCCCCTCCTTTGGTCAGGCATCTTTTTTTTTTTTTTTTGTCAAGCCACCAAAATAGAGGACTCTGAAATGAAAATGAAAGCATCTAGTTAGGTTCCCTGCCCAGACAAAAGCTTAGATCCTTGGTTCTATGTAAAAGGAAAATTGGATTTTCTAACGTTTGCATTTTCCAGTCCTTTGAAGGGTTAGAAAGCGAAGGGAAGATGGTTGGTAAGTTTGCAATTGTGTCTTAAAATAGGGTGTAGTTATCTCTTATTAAGGACCAGTGTACTTTCTTTATGCCAAGATCTTAGGGTCCAGAGACTCCTGCTTCTGTGTCCTAAGTTCTGACGTTTGATATGGAGGTTGTACCATCTGGAACAGGAGGAGGAGGATAATTTATCTAAAGTTGGATTCCAGGGGTAGGGTAGCAATGGTCAAGACAGTGGATATTAATGTATAATAAGTCGGTAATAAGATGAGGCAATTTTCATTTCAAAAAATGCCATAAGTAATTGGTCTTCTCTGTATTTCAGGTGATGCAACAGTGAAAAAGAAACCGGCCCCCAAGACTCCTCCGAAGGCAGGTAATTAGCACCCTGTGATATGGGGTCCCCTGGTGTGATTGGGCATTTCCCTTGGTCTCTTGCCTACTGGTTCCCTAGGGCTCTGATTCAGGATAGATCCCTGTGTGCCCTTCATCTCTCACATCCTCTGGATCCAGACTTCCTCATGCTAGCTTGCTCATTTCTTTCTTATGAACCTCAGTTCAGCTCTTCCCTTTTTACTTTTCTCACTAATAAGATAAATGACTTGCCAAATCTGGTCATTTCTACTTTTACCACTTATCTCTACTCACTTAACAGGTCTTTACCACTTCTCCCCCAGGCTATTACAATGGTCACTTGATAGTTTCTAAGTTTCCCCTCTCCATTCCATCTTCCACTTCCAACCAAAGTGACCTTCCTTTAGTGCAAATAGGACAATGACACTACCCTCTTCAAGAAACTCCAGGGGCTCCCTATTCCTTCAGGATGAAATATGAACTCTTCTGTTAGGCATTTAAAACTTGTTGCCTTTCCTGTCTTATCATAGTTCCTCATGCTACAGTGCCACCAGCTGATCACTCTAGATTTCCCATTTTTGTACCTTTGTGCTGACTGATCCCAGACCTGGAATGCCTCCCTCCTCATCTCTGCTTATGAGTATCTTTTGTTTCCTTCAAAACTTGGCTTAAGTACCACTTTTGACATGAAACTTTTTCTGACATCTGCCACTGATCATGTTGTTGCAGTTGAGATGTTTCAGTCATATCCGACTGTTGTGACCCTGTTTGGGATTTTTTTGACAAATAAGCTGGAGCGGTTTGTTTGCCATTTCCTTCTCCAACTCATTTTACAGATAGAGAAACTGAAACAAACAAGGTTAAGTGACTTGCCCCGGGTCACACAGCTAATACATGTCTGAAGCTGGATTTGAACTCAGATTTTCCTGACTCCAGGCCTACGGCGATCTCCAATCTATCACCTAGCTTCCCCTCAACTGCTAGTACTTCCCCCTGAAATTATCTTGCATCTATTTCATGGCTAGGATTATTCCTGGAACTCTTGGTCAGGAGCTGTGGATTTATTGATTTCAAAAGATGCCTCTTTTGATGAAGTCCAGCAACTTTTCTTCAGCTTATAATTAGAGACCTTAAGTTAGAGCATTGAGAGTATAAGTGACTTGACTATAATCACATAGATAGCGTGTGTCAGAAGTCGGCAGACTTCCTTTTACCTTGCTCATGATGGATATTTAATCAGTCTGTGTTGAACTTAATTGCATCACATTGCAATAAAATAAATGCGATAATACCATTCAACATGAATATGGAGGGAATGCTGTGTTAAGAGTATGACGACAGCAACAAGATTATGCGATGATCAGTGGTGATGAACTTGGCTCTTTCCAACAATGTGGTGACAGACTTGGGATGGAAAATGCTATCTGCATCCAGAGAGAGAACTAAGGAGACTGAATATAGATCAAAATATAGTATTTTCACTTTTTTTTTTGATGTGGTTGTTTGCTTTTTTTTGTTTCTTTCTCATGGTGTTTTTCTCTTTTGATCTGATTTTTCTTGCGCATGACAAATAGGGAAATATGTTTAAAACAACTGCACATATTTAACCTGTGTTACATTGTTTGCAGTCTTCAGGATAGAGGAGGTAATGAAGGGAGGGAGAAAAATTTGGAAAACAAAGTTTCTCAAAAATGAATGTTGAAAACTATCTTTACATGTATTTAGAAATATAAAATACTATTGGGGGGGGGGAAGTAAAAAAGTGTGACTTCAGCTGAGTGAGGTTTATCAGGGAAGGTTTTCTAAGGGCTCAGGTCACAGTCCTCAAACTAATCCTGAGTTTCTAGTTCTTTTCCTGAAGTGTGAGAATGGAGGAGGAAGCAGACTAACACTCTGTAACCTCAAGTCTGTGATCATTCCACATATCAAATTCAGCTCTGTGTACCACATAGCAGGGGGTCAGCTTCTGGTGGGGAGAGGTTCCCCTGTTCTTCCGAAAGGTGTGTTCTCTGGGTCTCTATAACTCTGCTTGCCTGACTTTTTCTGGGTCTCTTTATTTCTCTGACTCACTTTTTCTCTCCCTCCAGCTCTTCCCCCTCAGATCATCCAGTTCCCCGAGGATAAAAAGGTTCGAGCTGGAGAATCCGTAGAATTGTTCTGTAAAGTTGCAGGTACCCAGCCTATCACTTGCACTTGGATGAAGTTCCGAAAGCAGGTAATTGCATGAGTGGGAAATTTGATGGGTCAGGACCTGACCAAGAAGTGAATGTAGATGTGTGTGTGGGGGGAGGGGAGGAATCTTTTATTGGGGATCCAGAGGAAGAATAGGAACTTTTTGCCTACTGAGAGTTCTTTACAAATCAGAGAGGTCATCATATATTTTTGGTGACTTTCACAGGAAACCACAGAGCCATGGAAACCCAAAGGAGGCATAGACTTTCCTTCTCACAGGTGTTTATAACTAAGAGCAGTTCTTCTGCCAAGGAAGGTCCTATCCCACCCATTTTTGGTCTTCTCCAGAGGTTAGGTGAATTAAATGATCACCATCAACAACTGTTAATCATATACTATATATAGAGCCTTATATTAATTATTGAGGGAAATCCAAAATTTAGAGAGGTGGTGATTCCTTATAGAGATCATGTTTTAGTAGAGAAATAAGATATAATTACAGAGAAAGATATTGTGCAATAGGATTAGGAGACCTGAGTTCTCATCCCTTCTACCCTAAACTTGTAGTGTAATTGTAGTTGTCACTTCCTTTCTCCAAACCTCATCTGTATAGAAGGAAAAAGTATCCTTGCCCCTGCCCCACTCTTGTTTTATATGGATGATGTGAGGGTACAATGCAATACTGCATCTCAGTAACAAATGAAGGACTTGGGATAATTTTAAGATGCTCTAGACAATCTGAACTTCTGGGGTCCTCAATATAACTAACGACAAAGGCTTATTACAGTAGAATGCTGTTGGCTTGAGTTTTCAGCCTGAAGCACAGCAGAAGATGAGTGCGTCCTACCCCAGCACTACAAAGATGAAAACCTTTTTAAAACTGTGTATTTGTGGGTACTCCTAAGTGTATAGACACCCAATTTGTAAATTTATATACTTTCTAACATCCAGGCAGGGGTAAAGTATTTCCAAACATAACATATTCCATTCTCACCAAATCCAGCATGAATACAGTGAGTATCAAAAAGTGGGAGTCCATCAGGTTGTCTAAATAGGGGTAAACCAGCCCAAGTCAGAGCTCCCATGCCATTTAACCATGGGATTACCTAATGAGTGACTTTGTACATCTAGTCTCAACAAGATGGGAACATCCAATCTTTAAAAAAAAAAGAAAAGTGGGAGTGGTGACTGGCATTGTTGGTTTAGTGTTTTGTTCTGGGAATTCAGAGATATGTTCCAAAAGCAATTGGTGTTATTGTTTGGATTATAGTTCCCAGAACAAGAAGAGGAAAGTAGAACTGGGTACTTGTTCATGGAAGCAGGTGGATGCTGAATGTGATATGATACAAAGACAATAAGGAAAAAGGGTCTGCCCTCAAAGAACTTATGCTCTGAGGCAAGGGAGTCAAACTCATGTAAAAATGTTAATGCCTGTTGGTGTATATTTATTTAGAAAACCACAAGTTAACATCCTCTATGTTGTGCTGTGTTTTTATTCATGTTGTTCAATATTTCCCTGAGGATGGGAAGGAGGAATGAGAAGAGAGGTGGAGGAGGGAAGGAAAGAGGGCAATAAGGAGGGAGGGAGAGACAAGGGGAGTAAAATGAGAGGAAGAGAGAAGATGGGCAGGGAAAGAATTCGGGAGAGATAGAATGGGGGAAATAAAAGAGAGAAGGGGGAGGGAGGGAGAGAAATTGAGAGGAGAGAGACAGAGATTGGAAATTGGGTGTGTGTAGGGGGGACCAGCAAAAAAAAAAATGAGAAGATAGGCACTTAGGCTGAACTTTGAGGGGAAAAAAAAAAGGGCTGAAAGATTGAGTTGAGTGAGGAATACATTCCAGCCATGGGGGATGGTTTATTCAAATGCAGAGTTGGAAGATGGAATGCAGAGTTTAGAGTACAGCTAATAGCCCAGTTTGGCTGGAACATAGAGGGCAGGAAGGTGAGAAAAATGAAAGAAGTCAGGAAAGGTAACTTGGAGCCAGATCGTGGAAGATAATTTTTAAAGAGTCAAGCAGAGGACTTTGGATTTTTTCCTAGATTAGGGAGTTGTTAAAACGTGTTTGTTTAATACTTCAATAACTGTAGTTCAATAGAATGTGTGTCTGTCATAATATCATGCATTTTAATTTATATATTTTAAAACCTGATTCTGAGAAGAGATATGTAGGATTCACTAGACTATCAATGTAGTCCAGCATACAAAAGAGATCAGGAATTTCTACTCTAGAACCAATCAGTAACCACTGAAGTTTTTTCCACTGGAGAAATGATCAAACTTCTACCTTAGGAAAATGATTTTGGCAATAGTGTAGGGGGTAGATTGAAGAGGAGAGTGACTGGACAGGGAGAACCATGAAGAGGTAGTTGCTGAGCAAGTAGATGGCACAGTGGATGGAGCACCAACTCTGAATCAGCAGAACCTGAGTTCAAATTTGACCTCAGACACTTAACTCTTCTTAGCTGTGTGTGTGTGTGTGTGTGTGTGTGTGTGTGTGTGAGAGAGAGAGAGAGAGAGAGAGAGAGAGAGAGAGAGAGAGAGAGAGAGAGAGAGAGTGTGTCCAGTTTTTTGTGTGAGTCTGCAGAAACTTGGGAGCCCTTCTTTGCTCTATTAACAAGATATTCTAGATGTTCCTAGGACTTGGAGGGTCTGAATAGTACTGGATATAAGGATGGAAGTAAGAAGGAAGAAAAGAATCTGAGTATTTGGGAGATGGAGACTTGGGAGGAAAGAAAGGACATTCTTGGGACTTCTAAGCAATAACCTTGGGTCATACCACCCAGGATCATCAAGAAAGTAATAACAAAAAATCCCTGTATTTTTTTTGTTAAGATACTTAAGATAGGAATTTTTTAGTTTTGAGAAGTTGGGATTCTGCTAGAAAAGGTTTCTAAAAAGTTTTCCTATAATCCTAAACACAGAAACAGGAGAAAGTTTGGGAAAGAAAAAAGAAGCTCTGAGCTTGGGGGCTAGTTAAGTGCCGAAATAGTTCATTCACTGTAGATTGAAGCATAGTATCTTCACCTTTTGTTTATTTGGTTTTTCATTTTCATGTTTTTTTTCCTTTTGAGTCTGATTTTTCTTTGTACAACATAACAGATATGGAAATATGTTTAAAAGAATTGCATGTATTTATGCATGCAATGCATATATCAGATTGCTTGCTGTCTTGGGGAAGAGGGGAGAAAAATATGAAACACAGAGTCTTACAGAAACAAATGTTGAAACTATCTTTACATGTATATGGAAAAATAAAATACTATTGAAAATAAAAATTCTAAAAAATAGTTCATTCATCTTTTCCTTCCTAGTCAACATCCAGGAGCTCTTTTGCTTTAAACCATAGACTAGGAAAAACACTAAGTCATTGAAATGAAAAATTTGACTCTTTGGCTAAGAAAAAAAAAGAGTATTAGAAAAGGCAAGAAAGTGTATAAAAGTGAACTTAGAGCTCCAGAGGTCATTTCATCCACTAGAGGTCATCTGCCATTCTTTATATAAGGTCTGGTGTCTCTTCCCTCCTTCCAAATATTAAAACTTCCCTCCTAAAATTACCTTTTATTTAGTAATAGGGGACTGAATCTATGATTGTTTTGGTACAGGGTACTCCCAAGAAAGGAAATTCCTTCTACAGTGCAGATTGAAAACTTTTCTACAATGTATATATAGCCTTAGAGAGTTTCCTAGAAGACTGAGAGGTTAAGTGATTTGCCCAGATTCTCCCCACATTCCCTGACCAGTTATATTATGACACACTGTCTCTTGCATTTATTTAATATACACATGTATCTCTGTATACAAGTGTATGCCATATGTGTGTATGTATTTTTTTGTTGTTGTTCAGCTCTTCAGGTTCCCAATAGGGATTTTCTTGGCAAAGATATGGGAATGATTTTCTATTTCCTTCTCCAATTCATTTAACAGATGAAGAAACTGAGGCAAACAAGGTTAACACAGCTAGGAAGTATCTAAAGTCATCTTTGAACTTGGGTCTTTAAAGGCAAAAATGGTTTGATTTTTGTCTTTGTATTTGCCCTACCCAGTGTCTGGCACTGGAGGATGTTCAATTAAAATGCCGTTGACTGACTGCCTCTAGAAGGAACTGTGTCTGTCAGAGATCAGCCACAGGCCCTCTCTCACCAGGAGCAGGGCAAAATCCCACTCGGTTCCAGTTGGTTGGGGTGGGGATGGACAAGCGGAGAAGGGGCTGACCCTTCTCTTGGCTATGCTCATTGTGCCATTTGCTCCCCCAGATCCAAGAGAGTGAGCACATCAAGATTGAGAGCAATGAGAACAGCAGCAAGCTAACCATCCTGGCTACCAGGCAGGAGCACTGCGGCTGCTACACGCTCCTGGTGGAGAACAAGCTGGGCGCCAAGCAGGCTCAAGTCAATGTCACCGTGGTGGGTAAGTGAGCAGGTCCGGGGCGGCCAGACGTGATCAGGGGGAGAGGGAGAGGAAGGTGGCTCCGCAGAGGCTGCAGAACCCCCAGCACGGTCCCTAGAGGTGAGTGGACACACAGGAGCCGACTGAATTTGCCTGTGGGCCTATGGATGTGTTTGCTTGAATGTTTGTGCAGGTATTTTAGTGGATTTGTGGATGTATCTATTATCCTTATGTACATGTGGCTTTTCCATCTGTTCTGTATTCTGAAACTTCAGATCTGATTCCCACCTCCACTCATTACCTTAAGAGACAGAGACAGAGACAGAGAAAAGGATGGAGGAAGAGAGGGAGGAGAAAAGGAGGCAGGGAGAGAGAATAGGGTCTGTATGACTGGCTTCCTAGTGGGTATTCATCTTCTGCAGGGCTTAATGCAATCAGAATTCAAAATGAGAACCAGGAGACAAATCTCCCACCTCTAAGCTATTAGATGCCACTTTGTGGACAGGAAGAGATAGGAAGTGTCCCTTGACAGAAGAAACTATTGTGCTGGAAAACTGAGGCTTATATATGCTTCAAGTAATACTGAGAATCATTTGGAAAGAAGGAAAGGGAAAAAATTATACTCATCCCTCACCCTACTATCCCTTACAAAAAAAAAAAAAAGCTAACTAGTTAATGGGATAAGAGATAGGAAGAAGATAAAGAGAAGAAGGAAGCAGAGAAGAACAGAGACTAGAGAAAAAGAAAAGAGTTGTAAAAGAGAAAAAAGGCATGAAAAAGAATTTTAAAATCATGAGACTCAAAACCACTTTTTAAGCATTATATGGTAGTATGTCTCTATCCACTGGGCAGTTGCTCATTTTTCTTGCCACTGTTTCATTTCTCCCCTCCCTTCTTTCACCCCCCCCCCCCAGCCACTGTTTCTTTAAAAAAAAAAAAAAAAAAAAACCAAAGGCATTGAGTCATGAGGGGGCTGAGTTTTTAAAAGATTTTTTATTGATTGGGAAAGGATGGGGTAAGCAGAAGGTGCTGGAATTCTGGAAACTGAAGGGAAATTGAGGTTGAAAAATAGGGAGAAATAACCAGGGAAGTCATTTAAGACGAGTTGCAAAAACATGACTGTTAATTCCAGCCCCCCCCCCCCCCCCAGCCAAACTCCTCAAACAAATAGTACAATAAACCTTTGGCGAGATTGGGCCACTTTCTCTATTCCCCCACCCTCTCCATTACTTCCAAGAAAGAAGTCAGGGATCCTAGGAATTCCCAAAGAATTCAAGTACTTCTTGTTAGCTACTAATTCATGTTTTCTCTCTCCTTCTTTCAGGAGCTGCCTTTTCATTCTTGTTTTCCCTCTGTTTTATTTCTAATGTGCTCTTTTCCTTCCTTCCCCTCTTCCTCTTCTTCAGTTCTCTTTTACATTTTCTCTCTCCTTCCATTCTCTCTCTCTCATTCTCTTTTCTGCCTATATCTCCAATTCTTTCTCTCTGCTTCTCACTTCCTTCTCTTTACATCTTCTATCTTCCCATCTCTTGTCCCATTAGCTGAAATCAGCTATTTTTGTGAGGAGTCAAGGGCTGAGGGATGGGAATCAGAAATTCCTTTTTTTTCTTCTCGCCCCCCAGTCCCGTCCTCCCCCCTACCCCCCAGTTCATTCTCTCTTTTACTTATAACAGATCTGGGCTTTATTTTCCTCCATCTGTGAAATAGTGAGACTGATTATTGTCTGACACCTCCCTGTGCCCACCCCCATCCTCGCTCTCTTTGGAAGGCTTTATTAGAGAGATTCCAACTTCATTGGAATGAAAAGTGAGGTGAAGCTGGACAGTTCCTTCAGGTACACAGAATGGGAGTAGATGAGTAAGGAAGCCGTGTCAGCTCTCCCGAGTTCATAGTTTCACCTCCCCTCTGCTGTGGGTTTTGGGGGCTGGCTGCTTCAGCTGCTTTTCCCCGTGACATTCCCCCCAACACATACACTGGCCTCTCCCCAGGCCCCAAGCCCCCCCCTCCCCATCAGCCATCCTCCAGTTGTGGCCTTTTATGGTTTAGTTTCTTATTTCGTGAGGCCGGCTCTGATAGGGGCCATCGGCATGGCAGCCGGCCAGCTGGCAGGAGCGGCATGTTAAATACCGTCCCTTCTAAATAGCCTCGCAGGGGAATGGAATGGAGGCAAATGGTGCTTTCTGTCTGCTTCCCCCTCACGGAGCTAAAAATAGAATGGTTCAGTGAAATGAGGACTCATATTTATATACAGTAAAACCTCATTCATTCATTCAGACCCCACTAATTCAGAATTATGTACTGATCATTGAATTTGAATTGAGCTGAGATTTACCTTTCCATAAACATCAATGCGTACTCCATGAACTTCCAGTATTTCCTAAGATGTGAACCACATAAACAACATTATAAAGGAATCATGTGCGCCTATTTGAGACAAACCTTTCAAACACTTTAGCAGCACCTATTTGCAAACTAGCAATGAGTGTGTTTATCACAGATGGCCCTGATGATTGATTAAAGCAGGACCAAGTAGGACATCAATTTGGAAATACTTTGTTAGCTTGTTTAATCTTTTTCTATTCCAAAATATGAAAACTATGTTTCTTTTTGATTAGTCTACAGCTTACTTTTTTCTTTTTTAAAAAAATAGATTGATCTTCCCCCTCCCCCCCTCCCCCCCCCCCAAGGCTCAGCCACTTATTAGCCATAGGAAAATGGATTTTCAATCCCAGAATCTCAAGGAGATCTTCCATTAAAGCAAAGCGTCTTAAACTTTTTCCACTCATGACCCCTTTTTGCCTGAGAAATGTTATGTGATTCCAGGTAAATAGATATATAAAATAGGTCGTCAAATCAAACATTTGCCGGTAATAAATCATAATTTTGAGACAGCCCCCCCTCAGTTACCAGACCACATATGAGGTCAAAAACCACATTTTAAAAAGCTAGACACTAAAGCATGTAACTATTGTAAAGCTATTTGTTGAAGTAGTGCCCACACCAATAAAATCACAGCATTTCCATATGGAATCTTATTTCATGCAAGTTCTTCTTTTAATAGGACAATTCAGGAACTTAAGATGTTCTTTAGGTATCAGAAAGACCTCTTGATTCTTTCTTTACTACCTGAGGTAAGGTGGTAGAATAGAGGCAGAATACATGTCCATTGGAAGTGACATAGGACAGCTTCGTGTGTCCATATTATTAACACATAAATCAATTATAAAATGAGGAAAATGGCCCTTACCTTTCTCAATCAGGAAGAAACAGAGAGATAATATTTTAAAAGTAATACGTGCACTTTAAAATACAAATAAATGCTTGTTGCTGTTATATTCAGCAAGACACGGTGGAGAGTAACCATGGATTAGGACTAGAAGATTCTATTCCTCAGAAAGGGAAGGCTAGAGGGGTTGGGGTAACTGTATTCCCACGAATACTTAAGAGTGAATTCCAAAGTTGCTGCAGAGATTGGAACTAACTTCTCTCATTTGATCTTCCCTCTCCTTCCTCTTCCCCCCACATATAGTCCCTCACTATAAAATCAACAATAGTGCCAAAGGATATATACAAAGTCAAGTATCTAGCACTGTCTGCGAATGTCTTGCACACAGAAAGCATGTGTGTATTTGTGTGGGTATGTATGACAAATCTGAAAAGTATGAGGAAATCTGCCTGCTTCAGGAATATTCCTTTTTAGGATTTTTATCTGTGGCTCTTTTCATTCCTTCCTGTGATCCTAAGTCTGTATTTTGTGCATCATTGACAAAAACATGGACTCTACCCTCAAGTGACTTCTTGTCCAATGTGGAGAAGTATAGTAGTAATAACAGCAGCTATTAACTTATATGGCACTTTGAGGTTTGCCACTCTACAAATATTGTCTCCTTTTATCCTCACAACAAGAATTAACCCCACTGCCGATGAGGAAATAGAAGCAGACAGAGATTAAGTGACTTGCCTAAGGTGTCAGATAGAGCAAGTATATGAGACTGGATTTAAAATCAAATCTTCCTGACCCAAGGTTCAATACACCATTGGCACCTAATTGGCATGTGAAGGATACCTGGTACAAAAGAAACTTGAATAGAGGCACAAGTAATATTTGTGATGTGTGCTATATAATGGACCCAATAATGAAATGGAGGTTTGGTGGAATAACCTACTTACACAAGTTGTTATTAAAAGAATCATCCCTTTTCCAGAAGGGAACAAACTTCTCACTCATTCAGTTTGAGGATGTCTCCAGGATGCCATGCTATTTTTTGAGAATGCTTCAAAATTTCAGGCTTCTGCTGTTCCCTTCTCCCCATTCCAGTAATATTTCTCCTTAAGTATTCTGCCTTAAATTAGACAATTAAACTGCCACCAATGAGTGGTATGCCTTTAACAACTAGGAATCATATATTGGCATAATTAAATTAGAATAAGAGTAATCTATTTTTCTAATCAATTATTCTTTAAAAAATAAAGTTAATACAATTTGTGGAATAACTCAAAGCTCCAGAAAAGAAGAGTTCTTTTGGAGTCATCCTGACTTAGCACAATACTCTTTCTAAATAGCCATTTTTAACACATGCCCTCCTTCTGATGTGCAACATGCAACATAAATCCTCATAATATGGAAATTAAAGTCATTATCAAATCAACTATCTGTGTAGAATTAAACTATTAGTTAACTAGAAAAATAACCAAAATCTATACCATTTTAAAGGAATAAATGGAAGTGATAAGCTCTAACATACAATTAAGACAGTTGCAACCTGGCTTATTTAAGCAAGATAAGTGATGTTTTTAAAAGTGGAGAGTGAAAAAAAAAACAACACAGATATTGGTAGATCCACAAAGTTTATTACAAAGTATAGATAATACAATACAGATCTCCTTTTTTTTATTGTTTGTTGAAGGTTGTGGGGCTGGAGGGTGTACTTAACTTAATAGAGCAAAATTCCACCTTCACAGATTTTGTCCAATAAGGTATCTCCTATGCATATGTTAAAACTATGCAAGATATAACAACAAAAGATAATTGTTCAATAATATTTTATTTACAAATATGAAAAAAATAATAACAGGGGGCGACAGATGCTCACCAAATGTGTTTGATAAAGTCATGGATAATATCCAGTACAAAGAGAAACTAGAAGGATTCCCTGTTGTGTTTGATAAAGTCATGGATAATATCCAGTACAAAGAGAAACTAGAAGGATTCCCTGTAGATGGTGAAGTCTTCTGGATGGCTGTAGATGACATTGTGCTGATTGTATCAAGCCCTACAATACTGCAGAGCTTCCTACATGATATGGAATTGGATGAACAATCCAAAGAGCTGGTCATTCAGAGCATGTATCTTGGACAGAAATTACACATGGACAATGGGACTGTTAAGTTGGATTGATGTGGAAAACTACTTAGTAACTAGTCACTTTTGCAATTTGATTTTAATTCACTAGAATACCAAAAAGGTCACAGTTCAAACTAGAAATTATTCTAAAAATATTTCTAGGAAAAGAATTTAATTTTTTTATCTTTTAGTTTATATCTTTTTTAAAATCACTTTTTCTTTTCACATATATTCTTTTCCACATCTATCTGCAGAGAATCACCACTTGTAAGAAAAAGGAGAAAAAGAGGAAATGAGAAGGCAGGAAAAATCAATTAAAATTAGCCACGATATCAACCAAATTTGATATGTACAATGTTCCACACACATAGTACTGTACTTCAGCAAAGAGAGGAATAGGATAATATATTTCAAGCTGAAAAGATTCTCAGGGACCATAGTCTACCCCAACATACGTCTTCCCAACACACAGACACAGACACACACACAGATACCCATACCCCTCCCACCTTTTTTTAGATAAGTAAACTGAGGCTGAGGCTGATATCCTCTATCTTCAGAACCAGAAATTATTCCAGTGTAACCAAGAGATGCATTTTATTCACCTTTGTTTAGAACAAAGTATATTTAAAAGAACATTTTAAACAGAAAACTTAGAAATATGATGATCTCTTAGCCTAGACAGCATCGCCCCACAGAGACCAAGATTAATATCTTGCAAAAGTGGTTACAGTTTAAAGCCCCAACAAAAATTTGTGGGTCTCCTACAACCTTGTTCTTATAGCTCAGTATCTCTCAAATCCCTATTTTTCATAGCTGTTTACTTTCCCAGTATCTTCATTGGAAAGCCTTTTACTCTGGATCAGCAATTAGACTTTTTGCCACTAGATGGAGTGCCTTGCATTGGTTAGGTGAAAGGTTAATTGGGTTTACTGAATACTGAATTCTGACATTTTAAAAATAATCAGTTACATCTTTTAGGAGAAATCAGTCCTTGGAAAAATGAACATTTTTATATTTGATAAGAATTTAGGAGGATTAGCTCAGTCCCATGACTTCTCAACCCCTGAGAATTGCAATTAGCGCCTTTTCTTCCAAAATTCCAGAAGAGCTGACATATTGTCAAGGTCTGCTCATAAATATTTATTATCTCATTTATACCCACCTAGAGAGCCAAGGAACAATCTTCCCATCGTACAGAGGTGGGAATCTGAGCCCAGAGAGGTAAAGATGCTTGTTAAAGTCATATAGCAAGGGAGAAAGCTAGAGTCTGAACTCAGGCTATTCTGAAAAATGAGTTATTGACTTAGGCTCAGCCCAGGAAATCATGACTTATGATCTGGAAGTCCTGTTAAGCGTGCGCGCGCACACACACACACACACACACACACACACACACACGCATGCACACACACGCATGCACATGTACCACCCCCTCCCAGAGAGTCATAAATGGAATATGCATCTGCTTGTTCAAGGGCTTTATTTTGTGTGTGTGTGTGTGTGTGTGTGTGTGTGTGTGTGAGAGAGAGAGAGAGAGAGAGAGAGAGAGAGAGAGAGAGAGAGAGAGAGAGAGAGAGAGATCAAAGTCCTTTCCTTTGCCATCTTGGTGAGTGGTTTAGGAAAGTGGGGGGGATACTGCAAATACTTTTGTGAACATTGGTTGTTTACATCAATATGATATGCTGCTGTTAGGAGCGCGTAGTCAAGAGGAAGTGTGTGTGTGTGTGTGTGTGTGTGTGTGTAGATATAATCATTTGTTGTGTCTATGTGTCAGGCTTTATTCCAATCATAAATAATAGTTCTAAATTACAGAATTTCAGAGTGAGGGGGGGACTTTTACAACTACCTAGTCCAACTGCTATCCGAGAAAGAATTCCCAGAATAACATATTTGATAATTGGCCATCCAGCTTGAAAACCATCAAAAAGGAGACGAAATAAGAATCCACTAACTTGCAAATTAGCCCCTTCCATTTCCAGTTTGCTCTAATTGTTAAAAAGTTTTTTCTCTGCAGTTTCTACCCATTGTCTAATGGTTTATTAGAGCAAATGTGCTAGACTCTTATTAAAATTCTTTCTGGTGTGTCCTTTTTTTCCATGTGTCCAGATAAGCCAGACCCCCCAGCAGGCACCCCCTGTGCCTCAGATATTCGGAGCTCATCCCTGACCCTGTCGTGGTACGGCTCTTCCTATGATGGGGGCAGCGCTGTGCTGTCCTACAGTGTGGAGATCTGGGACTCGGGGGACAAGGAGTGGAAAGAATTGACTACCTGCCGTAGCACCTCCTTTAGTGTCCAGGACTTGTTGCCAGACCGAGAGTACAAGTTTCGAGTGCGGGCAATCAATGTGTATGGAACCAGCGAACCCAGCCAAGAGTCAGAGCTCACCACAGTGGGAGAAAAGCCTGAAGGTGAGACTCATTGGTTGATATCATCTGCACTTTTGGATGGCAAGCCCTGAATCCCCAATCTGGGGATTCAGAGAAAAGAGCAGGCAAGTCTCTGTCCATGAAACATTACAGATCTCAGGGCATGACTGCTGTCACTTCATCATTTAAATTTGCAGATCTATTGCTAAAAAACTTTTTACTGACATCTTTTCTCAAATATGCCTTCTTTCTCAGTTAGCAATCCAGCCATCCCTTGTAACAAAGAATAAAAAAGAAAACAGCAATGGTTTCAAAAAAACAGCCCAATAAATCTCAAACCAGTCACACATCAGCCAAGTCTAATGGTATTGATTATATCCCACACTCATAGTTTCTTCTATCTCTGTAAACAAAAGAGAGAGATTTTTTCAGCTCTGCTCTGGGATCGTTTGGTCAATATAATCACACAGTATGCAGTGTTGTCTTTTCCTTCTCTCCATTTACATTGTACTAGTCATTGTGTATATTATTTCCTTACTTCTGTTTACTTTGTTATATTTCTATTCACAGAAGCTTTTCCATGTTCTCTGAATTCCTCATTGTCATCATTTCTTACAACCTAGTAATTTTCCATTATCTTCATGTAATATAATTTATTTAGCCAGTCCACATTCGATGGATGTCTAGATTGTTCCCTAGGTTTTAGCTAGCAGATTCCACTTTTAAAAGGCACTTATTGAGGCTGTAACTTCAGTACACTGCCACCAGATTTGGTCACACTCCTGTCACAGGGTACAAACTCTTTCCCAGAGAGTTGTATGAGGCTTTTACCTCAAGCTTATCCATCCTTTCCCCTACATGTATAACCAAGCATGTCCCACCTTATATTAAAATTATTACTCTCTCTTCAAAAAAACAGCTTATTCTCAAATTATAAAACTCATTGTGCATGTTTATTGTTGAACTTTCCCTGAGACTTTTTATACTTGATCATTCTCATTAAATACATCTGAAGTTTAAAAAAAAAAAAACCAGCTAACCTTTAACTAATCAACTACTTAAAAGATTGTATTGCATGTCTACATTAATTCGAGATTGATGGCTAAGCAGAAATTATTGGTAAATGAAAGCATTTAGGTATATTTGACAAAGTATCATTTCATTAGATGGTAAAATCTATATTTCTTTGCATGTATTTAGAAAAATAAAGAGCTTTTATTAAAAAAAAAAGTTAAAGGAATCACTAGTTATTCCTTTTCCTCTTTTCAGCTAAACCAGAAATTTTAATTTGTCATCAAACAACATTAGATTTAGTGTGACCTTAGGGGTGGCTTAGGTATCAAAAAATATAGAAACATTCCTTCCTTTAATTGTGGGTAGTTTTATTTGTATCTTAGCCACAGAGAGTCTAATAAACCTTCCCTGATTTCTCTCACTATAATGAGCACCTAAGGTCTTTGCTAATTTTTTTTTCCAAGACTGGAATAAAATAGAAAACTCCAGGACTTCAGGATTCTGGGAACAGACAGCTTTGCTACAAAGTCTAGGTCACCCCATGACTGGTTTTTCCAAACCTCCAATCTGGAGGAGATATGTTGCCAGATTATTCTCAGTCTTAGTCTTATTCACCACTGATTCCTTTTCTGGAAGTGAGGTGATATTTTATATGCATATGATGCCTATTTACTTCTCCAAGAACTTGAAATGCAGATTGCAAATTCCTTACTCAGAGTAGAACTTGGTAAACATAATTTTATTTTAAAAATATTTTATAGCTAAGATTTAATCAGTTTAACTACAGCAGAAATATTGTTTCTTCTCCAGAAGAGGTCCTAATCACAAACCGATGGAAGTGGTAAAAGCAGGAGCTTCAGGATCACTTTGCTACTCTAGAAAGAGTCTTATTCTAGGAATGATAAGAATAACAACCACCACAACAATAATAGCTAGTATTTGGGTGGGTTTTAAATTTTATATGCTTTAGATTGTATCTCATTTATCCTCACATCAACTCTATGAAGTAGATGCAATGAATTATCTTCATTGCACAGATTAGGAAATTGAGGCTCAGAGTAATTGAATGCCCTACTCAAAGTCACACTGCCAGTAAGTGTCTAAGGAGAGATTTGAACTTGTCTTCCACATCAGTTCACTTTTTGCTTCTTAATGTCTTTTATAACAATCTCTTTCTCTTCTGCATTGCCAGCATCATAGGTATCAAACTCAAATAGAAAGAGAGATTATTGAATTTTATACAAGGACCCTGCTGGTCACATATTGAATTAGAAAAGCACATATTAGTATTATCTATGTTTTATTGTATTTGTATATATTTTGTCAAATATTTCTCAATTACATTTTAATCTGGTTCAGACAGCACTTGGTAAAGTTGCTCGCTGAGTGCAACCTCTGGCTTAGGGGCTTTTCCTTTTTCCAGACAGCCACTTAAACTCCCCACTTCTCGCCTGCCTCTCTCCTTCCACACTTCACTGCCAAGGTTATCTTGTTAGAGCAAAATCTTGCTGCAGATATCTTTAGTAGCTCCCCTTTAAATATGGAGCCCCTTAGTAGTCTGAACCCCATGGACTCCCTCTGAATAATGTTTTCAAATATCCTACAGATAATCCAGGGGTTTACAGAGGAAAGCAATCATATTGAAATTTACTTATCAAAAGTTTTAAGAAAAATTCCCAAACCCCATTTTCAGAATCCCTGGTCTAGGGGATAAAGTTAAAACTCTAGTTTACCATTCAAGGGCTTTTATGGTCTTATTTCCTGGCACCATCCCTCCCGCTTCACATTTCTAGGACCTCTGACCAGCAGGTGCAGGGGTGGAAGAGGAATTCCAATATCAGTAGTATTGGAATTTCTCTTATCAGAATGTTGCTTATGTAGACAATGTCTTGTTTTTTTTCTTTTTTCTTTTTTCTTTTTTTTTTTTTTTTTTTTTTTGGTAATGTGTCCCTGGGAACCACAACATAAAGAAGACCATATGTTCCCAAAGGAAGAATGTTATAATTGGCGAATTACATTCCTGACCAAGGATTCAACAGCAAATATATCACAGATAGAATCAACAACATGTCATAAAAGCACAGGCCCCATGACAAGGAGCTTTTATAATGATTTAATTTAGTGGAATTATGCTTTGAGTCCCATAAAACAGGGCTTTAAATGTTTTTTATCCTTGACCCTAGTGTACTACAAAGTAAATCTATGGCACATAAAAAAATATATTCCTACTGGGACATAAATTTGATCTTAAGTTACAGTGCTAGCTATAATAAATATTAATTTAGTATGTAATTAACAGTTGTTGCTTGCCTTGGAAGTTGGAAGGGCTTTTGGAAGGGATGGCTTGTAGGGCCCACACCTCTTTAATCAGTTGTCCAGAAATGATTGAGTGGATGATACTTTCCTCTTGATCAATTTCCTGGTAGAAAACAGTCTTTTCAAGTAATACACTGATGGAAGAAATGGAGGTAGAAAAAGAAAGCTGAATTAGATTCATATAACCTGGATTTGAATTCTGACTCTGCCATTTAGTATCTGTGTAACCTTGGACAAGACTCCCCACTCCCAACCTCCCTGGGTCTCAGTTTCCCCCTCTGTAAAAAGAATTAGATGACCTTTTCCCCAGCCATCCTCCATGCTTGGAATACTATCCCTCTTCACGGCTGACTCCTGCTTTCCCTGTGTTCCTTCAAAATTCAATTTAAATCCTTCCTTCTCGAAGAGGCCTTTGTGATTCCCTCCTCCACTATACTCCAAGTGTCTTCCATGAGACTCCACTTTTCATTTACATTGTATTACCTTGTGTGTAAATTGTTGCTTGAATATTATATACCCCACTTGAATGTGATCAGTGAGTGGGCTTATGCCTTTCTTTGTATCCCGATGCTTAGCAGAGTGCCTGGCATATAATAGGTATTTCATAAATGCTTATTGACTCACTGATTGATTGAATCCTAGCTCTTCAACATAAATTTGGGAATCCCTCCTTTTCAGAATAGCTATTGGAGGATCTAAATAAAGAAGTGTATCCTTGAGGGCTGCTGAGTAATGATTTAGATAAAGGGAGTCTTTATGATGAACTTCATCTTTATGATGAAGATTTTAGATCTGGAGGGAACCCAGTGGTTATCTGTTTCAACCCTTTCATTTGAGAGATGGACATATCTGGGCCAGACATAGAGAATCCAGGATACAGAGAAGCAAGGTGACTTACAGTTCAGTGTTTAGCATGGTACCTGGCACTTAATAAAAGCCCATTCATTGATTGATTGATCTTAGATTTCATCATAGGTTTTCTGCTGAGCCTCTTTCTGCTTTCTTCTCTTACCTTATTAATGCATGGACGGGGAAAAGAATCCCAAAAGGAAATAAGTAATTATTACTGACATTTTTATCCAGGGGGCTGGGATTTCAGAACCACAGAGGTCAGCATCTTCTCTATAACCTAGAATCTCAGATAGTGTCCTGGATCCCTGAAAGGTTAAAAGAATTGCCCAGGAGTGCAGAGCCAATATGTGTCAGAAGCAGGACCATGTCCCAAACCCTCATGGCTTCTAGGCCATCGCTCTACATCACATAAGCATCTTCTAAAGCATATTTTTATTCAGTCTTTTTTCCAGTTGTGTCCAGATCTTTGGACCCCATTTGAGATTTTCTTGGCAGAGATACAGAACTGATTTGCTTGCCATTTCTTTCTCACTCAATAAATGAGGAAACTGAGGCAGAGAAAAGTGACTTGTCCAGGATCACACTACTAGTAAGTGTCTGAGGCCAGATTTGATTTCCAGAAGATAATTCTTTCTGATTCTAGGCCCGATGCTCTATCCACTGTGCAATCTAGCTGCTCCAAATATCTGCACTTGGCAGACATTATTTATTCTAAGTCCTGATTTGATTACATGTGCAAGGAGGAAGAAAGGAAAGTTCCCCTTTGGTCATGGTGGGTAAAATGGTGTTTGTAGGCTGATCAGGTGCATAAAAGGTTCAGTGGATTTTTTTTTTTAAGCCCCAGTGTGTAATGTTCTTCTCTAAAATATAATGTTCTCTGGGGACAGGTTTCTTGGGAGGCTTCTGGGAGCAGCCTTAGTTTTTGTTTAGTATAATAATTACCTCAAATGCAGCCAGGCGTTAAAGTCCAGATCCTTTATTGTCTCTTTCAAAATAGCCCAGTTAGCTTTCTTAGAGGCTTATCTCTCTCCTTGGTTCCCAGAGCTCTTGCCGCTAGTCCTTTGCCTCTGCCAGCTTCAGCCTCTCCTCCTCTGAATGTCTCCAGCCAGCACAAAAGTGGAAGTTGGAATGAATCTGACTCCGCCTCTGAGAGTGGGCTTGTGCACTTCTGACTTTTGAATCTCCTGGACTCAATCCTGCCCTCAGTCCTGGTTGAGGCTCCTAGTTTATATGTGCTCTCATTAGTGAACTAGAGAACTGTTAAGTACCTTGTTAAACATCCATTGTCTCTTTATCAATTCCAGTGACTTAGCACCTTATAAGAATTCTAATACCAGTGGTGCTTGGAGATGCCTTATCCTCCCTAACCATACTAATTTCCCCAGTTCAGTCAGAATTTGCAATGACTGGGAGAGCTACAGAAATCACCAAATGAGCTCATAAGAGCAGTGAGACTTTTTTTTTTTAAAGGGAGTGAACTTGATTTTTTTGTGAGCATAAGATTAAAAAACAAAAAAACATGAACATCAACAAAGATGAAAGACATTCCTTTGGAGTCTAAGGAAGAATCTGTTCTGAATTGTCTGTTCCTGGAAGAAAGAGCTAAATGCTAACTGTTAGTAGAGGATATTTGCTATGGCAAAGAGAAACAATTAGCAGGCTTTTAAACAAGGCTTCCTGGATACTTTCAGGAAAGAGGGGTTTTTGTGACTACTGTTTAGTCATGTCTTAATTCTTTATGATCTCTTTTGGGGTTTTTTTTGGCAGATATTCAAGTCATTTTCTTCTCCAGTTCATTTTACAGATGAGGAAACTGGGGCAATGAGGGTTAAATGACTTGCTCAGGGTCAAACAACTGTCTGAGGCCAGAATTGAATTCAGGTCCTCCTGACTCTAGACTATCTACTTCACTATCTAACTAACCTTAGGAAGAGAAGACATCGATCCACTTTTGGTATGTTACAGACATGAGATTTCTAGTAGGAATAATGGGAGAGCTGGGGTGGGAGATATTCACAAAGGATTATTATTCTATTTAGAAATAAAGATTCAATTCATCACATGTTAGTGAAGTGCCTACAAAATACAATAAAGTAAGAAACAAAACAATCCCTACCCTCAAGGACATTGGAGAGGACACACTTGTTTACAAATAAATTCAATACAAGAAAATTAAGGAGAGAGAAAGCCCTCACTTCTTCTCACTGGTAGTGATTAGAGAAAGTGATGATTGAGCAGAGCCTTGAAAAGAGATAGGAGCTGATGTGCTATGAGAGTTCATGGAACTAGAAGATGGAGGGCAGAGCACAGATCCAATTTTAATAGAAAATAGTTTTGTGAAGGGGGAATTGTATGAAATAAGGCTAGAAAGTTAGTTCTAAGTAAGATACTAGAGGGTCATAAGTGCCAAATTGATTTGCTTTTTATTATATGAAATAAGGCTGGAAAGTTAGTTCTGAGTAAGATAGTAGAGGGTCATAAGTACCAAATTGATTCTTGCCTGCATTCTCAAGTTCCTGGATTGAAAAATAGTATGTGAGTGGTAAAGGACAAAAAAGGAAAGATAGTGAAAGATGGAAGACAATGTACATTTGTAATGATTAACTATAGGGCCAAGACTATTAAGAAAGGAAAATAAGAGCAGAGCCAAACTAGAATAGAGAGACTGAAGAATTACAGTGAGGGCAAAGAATAGATCTGAGGGAAATGGGACAGAAAGAGAGGGAAGAAAATTAGATTGGAATGAGAGTAGGGAATAAAAATTTAAAGATCATGGAAGCAGTACAGTTACAAGCGATGGTAAGATTTAAAGGATGACCACCCCTTTGGATAGTTAACGTGGGTTATGTCTTTAGGTAAAAGGATTTGAGAAGGTAGCTGAAGCAGAGAATTAGGGAATTTAAAGGAACATTAGCATGTATCTCAAAGTCCCCAAGAATGAGGGCAAAGAGACAAAAACACTCATGAATCTGTCACTGAATTCTCTAAAAAGAAAAAGAATAACAACGGGAGGTTTTGATATTACTGTCTCTGGGAGGTTTTAATATTCCTATTTCAAGGATCTATACAGGGTAATATAGATGGACATAATGAACCTCAAAAGAGGAAAGATGGCTGCTGAATGATAGAGGGAAAGGAAAGATCTGGAAGTGACAGCAGTGTGTAAAGGGTAAGCCAACTTCTCCATCTGGCCCTTTGTGTTGGGGGTAGGGTCCAAATCCATTTACTAGTTCCATAATCTCTTGGTTTTTCATTTTCCTAATCTAGAAAGTACAGATATTACCAAAAAGTTGTTGTAAGTTTGGAGCAATGGATAGAGTACCGCTCTTGGAGTCAGGACGAACAAAGTTCAAATCCTATTAACTTCTCTTTGTCTCAGTTTCTTCATCTATAAAAGGAAGTTGGACTCAGTGGCCTCCAAGGTCTCTTTCAGCTCTAATTCTATGGTTCTAAGAATAAATTAATCTAAATAATGCATTTTGTAAATGTTAATTGTTATATGTAACAATAAGCTACTCAGTAATTATATTTATTGAAAGCACAGGAATACAGACCCATTGGCTAAAGGAGAAGTTAGAAGGACTTTTTTTCATCTCTGTACTTATTAGAAAAGATGAGGAGTTGTTAAAATGGAACAAATAATTCAGGAACCCTCAAGAAAGAAACCAAAGAGCAAAACAAATCTAACTTAATTATTGTCCAGTTATTTCAGTCATGCCTGACTCTTTGTGACCCCATTTAGATTTTCTCAGCAAAGATCCATCTGTCATTTCCTTTTCCAGATTGCTTTACAGACGAGAAAACTGAGGCAAGCAGGTATTTGACCAGGTCTTTCATCTCGTGGTTTTAAAAAAAACTTTGTCTACAGTAGATTAGTTAGGCTGATTAAATCTAAGGGGAACAAGCTTGACTTCCCTCTTTTCTCACAGTGACACAACCCATTATCCCCTTCCCTTACTGTTAAGATTCCAAGGGAAATGTTGAAATTGCCTGGAATTCAGAAGAGTGGAACAAGGCCTCTCAGGGCTTCCAAACAGGAAAAACTTTATCCCAACCCTCCAAACGCAGTTCTATTATTTTTTGAGGAAATTGAAAGGAGCAACTCTATTATTTTTTGAGGAAATTGGAAGGGGAAGAGAAGGGTGTGGTTGATTGCAAGTTCTAAGCTTCAGGAATAGAGAGAAGTACAGAAAGAACAAAACACTTTCCCAATCTTCTGTTAGGTATCAATCCATGCAAAGTAATTTCTTTTGCAGAAAGGAAATAGAGTTTCTGTCAAGGGACCGAATATAATGCAAATCTTGAGGCTGGTGCGTAGAGAATTTGTTTTGCCTGGGACATGATGAATTCCATGCCCCACCCCCAGAATAAAATCATTAATTTAGAGCTGGAAAGGACTTTGTATGTAATCTGGAACAGCCTCCTCATTTTACAGATGAGAAAAATGAGGGCAAGAGAGAAGCTGATAGGGATTGAATCAGTGTCTGAGGAAGAATTTGAATTTCAGTCTTTCTAACTGCAAAGTCCATCACTATTATCCATTGTGCCACCTTGATACTGATTGCTTTTTTTAAATAATATTTTATTTTTCCCCAGTTACATATAAAGACAATTTTTAATATTCTAGTTGCTGATTATTAAAGACAACTGAGAGAACTTTTTATAATAACATACTTTGTGGGTGAGATAAAAAAATGCCTATGCATGTCAGAGGTAGAGTTAGCATTCTAATGCAGGTTTTTTTATTTCAAATCCAGCTATCTTGGTTTTAGGGTATTGTTTTTTGTTTTGGGGGTATTTTTTGGCAAATAATGTATCTTACTTAATCCTCATTCCTTTAAGTCTAAAAAATGCAAACTACACCATGGGATAGTTCTTGCCCTAGCCACAATCCTCAAGCTAATTGCTAAGTTGGCATAACATTTATCTTTAAATATAATTCTAGCTTAACCTCATCCTCAACTAGGATCATAAATGTAATGCTGACCCCAACCTAAAAATGCCTCCAAATCAGAAAATATTCCTAATCTCAGTGTAACTCCCAAACTTAAACTGACCTTCAGCCATAATTCTAATATAACTTGGACTTCACATCAGCCTTATTTATATTATAGGGAAGTGATTGTGTAATATCATTTGCCAAAGATCCTATGTTCCTATCATCTTCCCCTTAGTATTTTATCCCTTTGCATTAAACAAGGATAAAAAGTTAGAAGAATTATTTATGATTAGAGCAATTTTTCATTCTCAAATTTAATCTTCTTAAATTCAGCCTATTCTCTTAGCCTGTCGTGGGTCTTTTTGAATCTTACCTCTTTTATCTAAAAAATCCATAATCTCTGTAGGCTCTATGTCTTGGGCATCCTTGATAAACCTCCCTTCTGTGATTTCATCTAAGTTACTCAAAAAAAATATTGAACAGGACCATGGACAGATCCTGAGGCTATTCCACTAAAGATTTTCTTCCTGCTTCATATAAATTAAATCTGCCTGTGTTATTATCCAGTCTGCATTTCTCCATCTCACCACAAAGTTATTATAAAAGGCTCTCCCATATGTCTTTAATAATTAGCAGCCAGGTGGCATAATGGATAAGTGTTGGTTGGACTTTCTAGTCAGCTAAACCTGAGTTCAAAGTCTGCCTCAGACACAGATTTAACCTCTCTTCCCTTCAGTTTCTTCACCCGTAAAATGGGAATAATAATGTTGATGATGATAGCACCCAGTTCATAGGACTGTTGTAAAAATCAAATGGGATGACATAAATAGATAGGTAGATAATTAATACTTCACAAGCCCTAAAGCACTTTATAAATACTAATTGTTATTACTATTATTATTATTATCTTTCTGTTGATATTATTTCAGTTTTATCTGTTTCTCCACAATCTCATTTGAGGTTTTCTTGGCAAAGATACTGGAATAGTTTGCCATTTCCTTCTCCAGCTCATTTTATAGATAAGGAACTGAGGAATGGCGCTGTTATTGGCCCAGCATCACACAGCTAGCAAGTGCCTGAAGCCAGAATTGAATTCAAGAATATAAGTCTCCCTGACTTCAAACTTTAAAGCATTCTATCCACTGTGCTATCAGCTGTTGGAAGATAGAAAGGTAGAGAGATGATAGATAGATAGATAGATAGATAGATATAGATCTATATAAATTTATTATCTACATATGTATCTGGAGAACAAATAGATAGAATTCAAGACACCTGAGTTCAAATCCAGCCTCAGATACTTACTAGTTATATGACACTGGACTAGTCACTTAACCCCGTTTGCCTCAGTTTCCTCATCTGTAAAATAATCTGGAGAAGGAAATGAGAAATCACTCCAGTATCTTTGCTAAGAAAATCCCCAAATGGGATCATGAAGAATTGAAACCTATTGAAACAATGAAACAACAAAAAATACTTTTATATACTTTTTATTATCTATGTATTTGTTTTTCCCATGTCTACTGAGTTCTTCTCCCTAATAGTTTAGTTCACTATCATAAATGAATATATAGTTAGCCTAGTATAACCTATCATCAATTAATCTATTCTGTCTTAGTAATTATAGTTTTCCTTTTTTAAAACGACTTACAAACTATTCCTTTAATAATAAGTATCAGCCTATTAGCACAAATAAACCTCAAATTTACCAGTCTGCAATTTCAAGAATCTATTTTTATTCTCTTTTTGAATATTTCTATATTTGCCTATGACCAAGTTCATCAGAGTCCTTTTGTTCACAGTCTCTAAAGATCATTTATGATGACTCAGCAATCAAATCCCAAAGTTTTACTTTATGGTTTTTTTTTTTAATCTTGAAATATAGTTCATCTGGATTGAGTGACTTGAATTGCTAAAGATAGCAAGGTATTATCTTAATATCTTCCTACTTCTCTTGGATTTCCATGTTCTGTCAGCCATCTTTGTTCCCTTCTTTCCAGTCTGAAGAAAACTCCTTAGTGGAGAAAAGAAAAGCAAATTAAGAGTTTATTAGTTCTTCCCTCATTCTGTTATCCACTATCATAATCCCATCCACGCCAACTAGCATCTCGTGACTCTGAATCTTTGTCCCCTCACATAATTTCACATCTCTTGCCAACCTCACTTTGTTTTGGGCTTTCTTGTTCCTGACTTTGTTGCAGGACCATGCCACTTTAAAAAAAACTGACTCTGGATAATTTCCAGCTCAGCTAAAACCTTGGGCATCTTTCCCCTTCTTTCTCTTGTTGCACACTTTTGTCCATTTCCCCACTAGTCAGCTTTTTGGTACCACAGAGTGAGATAGGGGAAAGGAGAAGAGGCTACTCTTACTTGACTCTGGGGCTCATGTAAGACATTTGTGCCTAGTAATGCTGAGACATGATGTGTTGTGCTGCTACTTTTTTTTGGATATTCACCACTGAGTAGACTGACTCTTCTCTAATGTTTTTTTTTTGTTGTTGTTGTTGTTTGTTTGTTTGTTTGTTTTTCCCAACAGAACCTAAGGATGAAGTGGAATTGTCAGATGATGGTATGGAAAGCTTCATCATTCTTTCTGAGATTTGAGATGGGATGCAAAATGGGGCTAATTATCCTGGGGAAGGGGATGTAAATCTCGGGCCAAGGGGAGGACAGATTGCTGACCCTAACCCTCATCCCCTGTTTGTAGATGAGAAGGAGCCCGAGGTAGACTACCGGACAGTGACAATCAACACTGAACAAAAAGTTGCTGATTTCTATGACATCGAAGAGAGATTAGGATCGTAAGTGGGGTGGAAGCCTGCTCTCTAGCTTTGGGTGGCAGGGCAGAAAGCTGATTCTCAGGGAGAGTCATCTGTTTAAACATAGGGGGTTATTTTCACAAATTCTTACCTCTACCTACCCCATCATCACCACCAGGAAAGCATTCAAACACAATGCCTGAATTAGCAGTTGCTAAAATATAAGGCCCATTTAAATAATACAATAAATAAATAATACAATTCCCCACCTCACCCCACAGAATTCCAACTAGAAGAGGGAAGAGTATCCTAGTGGTTAGAGCACTGGCCTAGGAGTCAGAAATGCATACTTATGTATACTGAGTGTGCCATTCTCTTCATTCCATTAGTGCTTTGGGGCAATTCTCTTATAAAAGACATTGTTACATTAGAGGTATAAATGTGCTTTGATAATGGGAGTTTCCCTACAGGAGCACTGATGAAATGACAGGTCTGGTTTCTTTTTTTAAAAGATTTTTCAAATAATTCCCAGAATTCAGGAGAGCCAGAAGTACACCCCCCCACATTAGCCCCTTGGATCTGACCAATCCATCATTCCTGTTGAAATATCGGACTCTTATTACAATCATTAATGAGAATGAAATTAGCTTTAGTTCTATCTCAAGGAAGGTGGGAGCATGGTCTGTAGCTTTGAGGATAGTGGCTTTGCAATAGCAGTAGGGCAGGAGGTTGATTCTTTAGAAGGATCACTTATTTAATTCCCACTTACACCTTTGAGAACTAATCAGTGGAGGGAGGTGATCTCCATTCCTAAGGCTTTCCCTAATTTTTATCCATCAGCAATCACTCTGAAGGCTTTATCTTAAAGAAATAAAGGAGATGGAACTAGGCTTTTATTATCACTACAGGAAAATGGGTTTACAGGGAGAGACAGACAGAAAGAAATTTAAACCCAATAGTGCCTATTTGGAAGGCACCTACTGAGATCAGAGAACGAATAAGAAAATCCCTTGCAGAAGTATTCTAGATATATTTATTCTGAGGAAGAGAAAAAGTTATAAAGATTAATATCATCTCTGCTCTCTCCCTCAAAGACAGCTGCATGTCCCATTTCCCCATAAGAAGAATGGTCTAATGCAACACTTCTTAAACTAGAGTATAATCTGTTTATAACTGCATTTCAATATATTTTAATTTCTTTGTAATCCTACATATTTTATTCATTTAAAAAACTTACTCTGAGAATGATTGCCAAAGTGGTCTATAACATAAAAAGACTTAGAACTCCTGACTTGATAAAAGAAAAAAAATGCTCTATATTTGAAGTGTGTGTTCCTAAGCTAATGAGAGAAATACCTTGGGAAAGAAGACATAGGGACATAATTAGATTAATTGCAAAGGTTACAGTCCATAGGTTATGCAAAGGAGATTTACTAACCCACGCCTACATCTCATAAACATGATGGCTAAATGAGCTTTTCCCACCCCACCTCAATCTTTCTTTTCTCTTTTCAGTGGGAAATTTGGACAAGTCTTTCGACTTGTTGAAAAGAAAACTGGAAAAATTTGGGCAGGGAAATTCTTCAAGGCATATTCTGCAAAAGATAAAGAGAATATCCGGCAGGAGATTGACATCATGAACTGTCTACACCACCCTAAGCTTGTGCAATGTGTTGATGCCTTTGAGGAGAAAGCCAACATTGTCATGGTCTTGGAAATGTGAGTGATTCCCACCCACACACCCCTTCAAGTATCTCAGCCTCCACTATATTATATTATGCCTCCCCAACCATATCCTCGAGATAACCCATTCTCCAGTGCCATAAGCTACTTGCACCCATCCTCCTCATCTCCCTCACCTATAAATCCAAGAACATGGTACCATTGGTCACATTACTTGCCCTTGATTTTAGAGAATTCAACTGTAGGTAACTATAAACAGAAGTGGGGAGAGCTGTAGATGGGGGCAGCAAAGGAAAGGAAATCATTGAATCTTTTCCTTTCCAAAGCCTTATTTAAGGTATTAAGAACTTTTGGGAGAGTCTAGGACTCTAATCTTGAGTCTCTGTGACCCAAGGCAAAATTCTCTCTATTCCATCCATCTTTCTTTCTTTTTGGCTCTCCTAATTCATGGAAGATTTTCTCTGTTGACACTGTTGACTTAATTACAATCTACAAAGTATGGGGGGATTAGACTCTTGTTTTCTAGCCAGAAGATTTTTTGTGGGTTTTCAAAGAGTCAATTTTTTTTGTCACTTTGTTTCAACTTTGAACCTTGCCCCTAAAATCTGTGATGATGGCAGTGGACCAACTAGACTCTGTCTTCCTCTCTAAATTACTAATTTGAGCTCTGCGGTTTTAAACAATGGATGAAGTTTAAGATACAGCTGCTTCTTCAGGAAAGTAAAGCAGTTTGGATGTTCATGAGCCCAGAAGACAGTACTGAGAGACTTCTTCATCCTACATCTCCTTACCCTGGTTCAGCCCTAAACATTCTGCCACCATTTGCTCTATCACTTTTCTCTTCCTATACCCAATGCTAATAATGTTTCTTAAACTATTTCCTATTAGAAATATAATCCTTCCACACCAAATCCATACTTAAAGACAGGTTGGTGGAAGTAACATTAGGTTAGGAATCTGGAAATTTGAATTCTGATCTTAACCTCATTTTTTCCTCATATATAGAAAAGGAAGCGGGCACTTTTGAATGGTATGATTTCTAGGGTCTCTTCCAGTTCTTAGCATTTTATGATCCTACTGTACCATGTAAGATACAGAAAAAAAAAATCCTTAGTCACTTTTAAGAAGAATTCAACTCTGAGCTAGATTGCTTACTTCATTCCTCCACATGGCTACCCCCACAGTCATCATGCCCAGCACCTATTCCAATAATGGAACATTTATGTCAGTGCTTGTATAAATTTTTGAGTGGGGATGCAAGAGAAAGGACTGAGAGCAGGAGGAGTTTGGACAAAAAAGAGCAGCAGTGATGGTGCACTGAATTCCATACTTAGCTTGGAATTAGGAATTGGCAAGCTGAATGGAAAAAAAAAGGAAGAAAATGTATAAAATTTTCAGCTGGATTGGCTTTCATCTACCATCCCCCTCTCTCTTGAACAGAAGAAAGTCTTTAATATAGTGAAACTATAAAATATTAGTTTGGAATATGGAGATATGTTTAGAAAAATTGCATGTTTAACTTATATCAGATTACTTTCTCTATCTTGGGGATAGGGAAGGGCAAGAATAGAGAGAGAAAAATTTAAAAATACTATTTAAAAAATAAATAAATCTCACCTGATCATTTAAAAAAAAGTATTGGTTTGAGGTAGAATAGAGAAAGGAGGACTTGACTTTTAATAGTATTTTATTTTTCCAAATACATGCAAAGATAGCTTTTAATATTCACTTTTGTGAAACCTTGTGTTCCAAACTTTTTTTCTTTTCTTCCCCTCTTTCCCCATTCCAAAACTGCAAGCAATCCAATACAGGTTAAACATATTAGTAACACATGTAAAGGGAATAAAAGAGTATTCCCTTTTGATTTGAGAGAGAGAAAAAAACAAGCAAGCAAACAGCAACAGAAAGGTGAAAATACTATGCTTTGATCCACATTCAGTCTCCATAATTCTGTCTCTTGATGCAGATGAAACTTTCTATTACAAATCTATTGGAATTACCTTGAATCAGCTCATTGTTGAAAAGAGTCAAGGAGAACTTGACTTTTTAAAATGACTGAGTCTTTGGATGACTTTTTCTAAATCTATAAAAAGACTTACCAACTCTTCCTTTCTAGGTTCCTTTTATGTACTGTCTTCCTTTATTAAAATGTTACCTCCTTAAGAGCAATCATTTGAGGGAAATAGATATGGAGAGAAGTAGTATACAATACAGTATATTGGAAATGGAACTTAGGTCTCTTAACTACTGGCTGTGCTGCCCTTATTACGGAAAGAAACAGAGACAAGGTACATCCAAGAACCTGATAGTTGAATAAGACCTCAGAGAATATCCTAATTCCTACTTTGGAGCTTGCATTTGCCAAATGGTAATCATCTAACCTTTGCTTAAATATTTCCATGACATGGAACTCATCCACTTACTCCCCAAGACAGCCTCTTTTCTGTTTGTTTTGTTTGGCAAGGCAATTGGGGCAAGGTGACTTCTTAAGATCACACAGCTAGGAAGTATTAAGTGTCTGATATGGGATTGAACTCTGGGCCTCCTGACTCTAGGAGACAGCTTTTCTTAAAGTTGACATCAAATTGCTCTAAGTTATCTACCTTCTTTTAACTACTACTCCCTACTCACAAACCTTAGTTCTCAAGCAGAGTAAGTTTAATCCCTCTTGTTTTGGGGGTTCTTGTTGTTGTTGTTCAGTTCTTACAGTTGTGTCTGACTCTTTGTAACTCCTTTTGTGGTTTTTCTAGGCAAAGATACCAGAGTGATTTTTCATTTTCCTCTCCAGCCCACTTTACAAATGAGTAAACTGAGGCAAACAGAGTTAAGTGATTTGCTCAAGGTCACACAGTTAGCAAGTCTCAGGTCTTCCTGATTCCAGGCTCAGCTCTCTATCCTCTGTGCCAACTAGCTGCCCTCCCCCTCATAGAATCCTAAATCTAAATTGGAAAGGACCTCAAAAGCTACGTGGTCTAACCTTTTAGATTAGATGAGGAGCCCAGACCAAACTAAGTGAATGACTTGTCCTACACATAGAGAGTGAGCATCAGAGGCAAGACTTGAATCCAGGTCCTCTTTAAATTTTGGAAGATATAGCCATCAAGTTTTTTCTCTGGAATAAATATTTCCCTTCCCTTCAACCAGATCTTTTATCTTTTGAGGTTTCCTCCTCATTTTCTCCAGATTTCTTGTTTGTGCTGAAAGCCCTGTAGGGTACTGGTCTAAGGGAGTTTCTCACTCATAAACTCTCTCTTAGTACAGAGCTTGGGCTGATGTTACCCATTTGTCATTGTGAATCACAAACAGTGGAAAGGAACCTTGCAGGTAATTGAGTCCAGCCTCCTTCCCAGAAGAGAAATCTCTAGAGCCTCCTTGACAGATGCTCATTGAACCTTTGAATATGTCTGGTGAAAGGGAGCTGTTCTCTTTCAAAGCAGTTTCTTCTACTAACAGCTTTGTCTGTCAAGCAGTTAGTTCTTCCTTATCTGGAACTACAGCGTGTCTCTAATTTTCCCTCATTGGTTCTTCCTCTGCTCTTTGGAACCACACTCAAGATATCTGTTTCCTCTTTCACTTGACAGTGCTTTAAACACTTGAAGACAGCTATCAAGTCCCCCCACTAGTCTTCTCTTGTAGAAGCTAACCATACCTCATTCCCCTTAAGCATTCCTCACAGACAATCATGTCCAGGCTCCTCAGCATTCTGATAGCTCCTTTTTAAATGTACTGCAGTTTTTCATAGATAAGGTACCCAGAACTCAATCTACAATATTCCAAATATGGTCTGATGAGCAAAGAATTCAACCAAACTATGATTTCTGTGATGTGGTCATTTATTTTAGTACTTCATTAATTCATTATTTCTGGTGACTAAGTCTTCAGCCATAGTCCTTCAGTAATCTAATATCTTAAACCTTTCAGCTTCATAGAATCAGCCAAACCTTGTACTCTGCCTTTTATCCTTAGAGAGCACAGGATCACCTCTCTACTTCCATAGAGCATTGGGGTAAATCTTTGGTGAAGGATTTGGATGCTATATTTCTATCAAAATAGTCTTATATGAAGTTAATTATTTTGGCGGGTAATATCCCCATTATTAACTCATATTGAGCCAAACTAAGATCCCCAGGTGTTTTTCACATGAACTATGGCCACACTATGTCTGTCCTAGCCTATACTTGTATGGGAGATGTTTTTATAAGTAGCAAAAGAAATTGTGCATCTGCTTATGTTGAATTTTATCCTGTTACTTTTGATCCATTATTTCAGGCTACTAAAGGACTGAGATTTCTTCCAATTCTGAAATTCTGTGGTTCTCAAAAGGTGATTCATTGTTGGCCTTTGCTCTCCTCCCAAGCTTTGTATTTATGATCTCTGTTTTCAATAGGATTTGCCCATAATTTACTTCACTTGCCCCACCCCCCTTGATCTTAAACTCCTTTACTTATATATCTAGTTATTCTACTCTCTGATTTCACTTCCAAGGGCACCTTATAGGACTCTACTTTTCTAAAGTTCCCTGAAGTCTTATGATATGGTTTTTAAACATTGATGCCGTCACCATTGGAATTAGTTTTCCTTCTCAACATGGTGTGATATAAAAAATTCTTAGATGTGCCCTCCATGTTTTCATGCAAGTTATTAGTAAAAAATTACACTCATGGAGCAGCTAGGTGATACAGTGAGATACAGCAAGGGTCCTCAGGAAGACCTGAGTTCAAATGTAGCCTCAGACACTTAGTAGTTGTGTGACCTTGGACAAGTCATTTAACCCCAACTGCCTCCCCTGCTAAAATGTCCTGCAGAGTACCAGAGTATAGTCATCTAACACCTCCTTTGAGATTTCCTTCTGTCTGATACTGTTATTAATAAACTATATTTAAGTATTGTTCTTCAACCAGCGATGAATCTTTGGAACAATACTGCTATCATAACCAACATATGGTTATGATGAGACAGTTCATGAACTTATTTAGTAAAATATATACTACAAACATCAAGTTTGTCTAGTAATTTACTAAAATATATACTATAAACATAACATTCCCCAAACAACAGAGGTTGTACTAACCTTTGTACAAGGACAATTAAATTCAGGAGATTAGACACTTATCTGAAGGCTTATTATAAGCTGTTTCCTTTAATTCCACCTGCATTTTAAAGACCCTGTTGTATAGAAAGTACTCAGATAGATGCCAGGGATACACAGATAAAAAACAAAAGTTCCTTCCTTTAAGGATCTTATGTTTTGTTGGGGAAATGGACACAGATAGGTCAACATAAGATTATTTGGAGAATATTTAAAAAAAAAAAAAAAAAAAAAGCTTAGAGAATCAGAGAAATCTTCTTGAGAGAAATGGCTCCTAAAATGATTTTTGAAGGAAGATAAGGATCCAGAGAGGTAGAGATGAGGAAAAAATGTATTCCAGGCATGGGTTCTGTTTTGATCAAATGCAGAGTTGAAAGCTAAAAACATCAGTTTGAGAGAGCAACTGTTAGTCTGGGTTTGCAGGAAATAGAGTGTTTGAAGGGCAATAATGTATCATATTCGATTGGAAAGGTAAATTGGGCCCAGAACAATGATTGGAGGGGTTTCCATTGTCACTTTATCCTAGAGATATAGGAGAACTATAGCTGGGAAGAAAATACAATTAAGGCAGGAATCAATTTGTTTAACAAGTGCATTAAGTGATCAGTGACCCCAAGCCTGGGAGCTTCAGACATAGGGTGCCAAGTACCAGTAGAATACGGTACTCTGCCTTCCTTTTGGCTCAGGAAGCAGAGATGATGCCATTTGATAATTAATGTGCAGTTGAGGCTTAGTCTTCTGACACAGATGTTGCTTTCATTTCTGTTCACAGAATTAGTCAGGCTGGGTATTAAATCCTGTGTTGTTTCATTTCACCAATGGATGTTTTAGGGGTAAGTGGGAGATGATGAGAGCCCCTTGCTATCTCTTTCCAGATTACAGTGTAAAAGTGTATGTTTCTCATAGGTCTAGACAAGACTTGGTTCCTTGGTTAATAGTTATTGTTCAGTCTTTTTCAGGCATGTCTGATTATTCATAACCCAATTTGGGTTTTTTTGGCAGAGATACTGGAGTGGTTTGCCATTTCCTTCTCCAGCTCATTTTACAGAGAGCTGGAGATGAGAAAACTAAGACACACAGGGTTAAGTGAGGCAGATTCAAATTCAGGAAGATGAATGAGTCTTCTTGGCTCCAGGCCCAGTATTCTATCCATTGCACTATTCAACTGCCTTTCCTCTGCAAAAGCTTCAGCCTTAGCAACTTGGTAAGTTACTCTTTGAATCACCTGCCAGAAAACTAATTTTAAATTTAAAAAAAAAACTCTGTCCTATCATTCTATTAATTTCATTTAACTCTAGTGTCAGAGTACCATTGCATATGTCAATTGGGATTACCACAGAGACCTAAAGTTGACAGTGTGTAATGATCATATTATCTGATAGTAATATAATGCTTTAAAGTGATGCCTCTTATGTAGTGGAAAGGGCACTAGACTAGGAATCAAGGCATATAGATTGACTCTTGGTCCAGATTTTCATAGTTATGTTATTATAGATACATTGGAACTCCACTTTCTTATGTGTAAGATGGGGTTGATAATAGTTGCATTATCAACCTTCCAATGTTCTTATGAGAAAAGTATTTTGTAAATGTTAGATAATCATGTAAATGTGAGTAGATACTATGAGTTACTGCCCCTTATACTCATAATTCCTTGGTGTTTTTGTTTTTACTCTGACAGTCTAATGTTTAAGCATTCAGTAAGAAACCTTTTATACAAAATATATACATATTTTTATCCTGTTATTTTTTAAGATTTTATCTTATTTTTAATTTATGGAATAAAACAAAACATTTCCATAATATAGTACAACCAAAAAGATGACTTCACATGAATGTGCAAATCTACTTTGTATAACTTGTTATTCCTTTCAAATATCCAACAAAATTATCATATACATTTCTTTTTTTTTCCCCTTATACTTACACTTTATCTTTATACAAAAATCTTAGAATCTTTCCCTAAACCTAGGAAAGGTTAAAGATACACAACCCAAAGTGGGGAAAGTGATTCAGCTTAAGGTAGTGCTCTGTGACCAAGGGACTATAATGGATGTTAAAGGAGAGCTATTGTTTATCAAGTAGAGTCTTCTTGATGGGGTTATTATGCTTTGCAAACTGAGAAACTCAAATTTTAAGAGAAGTATTCTAATTCTGTAAAAATTTATTCATACTAAACAAACAGAAGAAATTATTTTTAAGTGGGAGTGGAAAATGCTGAAATTATGGTGAGGGAAATACCATGCCTAGGATTTGGGACTTGAAATCTGTATATGGGGTTATCTATCTATATATATCTATATCTATCTATCTATCTATCTATATATATACACACAGATAATTTTTAAACATTGACCCTTGCATAGCTTTGTGTTCCAAATTTTACCTTCCTTCCCCCCACCCCGTCCCCAGATGGCAAGTAATCCAATATATGTTATACATGTTAAAATATATGTTAAATCCAATATATGTATACATATTTATATAGTTATCTTACTGCACAGAAAAATCAGATCAAAAAGGAAAGAAAATGACTAAGAAAACAAAATGCAGGCAAACAATAACAAAAAGAGTAAAAATGCTATTGTGGTCCACACTTAGTTCCCACAGTCCTTTCTTTGAGTGTAGATGGTTCTCTTCATCATAAGATCATTGTAACTGGCCTCAATCATCTCATTGATTGAAAGAGCCACATTCATCAGAATTGATCGTTATATGATATTGATGTTGTCATATACAGTGATCTCCTGGTTCTGCTCATTTCACTTAGCATCAGTTCATGTAAGTTTCTCCAGGCCTTTCTGAAATCATTCTGTTGGTCTTTTCTTACAGAACAATAATATTCCATAACATTCATATACTGTAACTTATTCAGCCATTCTCCAACCGATGGGCAGCCACTCAGTTTCTAATTTCTAGCCACTACAAACATTTATGCTCATGTGGGTCCCTTTCCCTCCTTTAGGATCTTTTTGGGATATAAGCCCAGTAGTAACACTGTTGGGTCAAAGCACAGTTTGATAACTTTTTGGGCATAGTTCCAAATTGCTCTCCAGAATAGCTGGATCCATTCACAGTTCCACCAACAATGTATCAGTGTCCCAGTTTTCTAAGGGGCAGTTTTGTACAACCTAGATAACTTCCACCCCACTGGTATTTCTCTCTGTAGAATCCAGTCACCCAGCATACCCTTTCTGCTTCCCAGCACAGTGGCACAAAGTACAGCCAAACTCTTGCTACCTCGATAAGTAAGGCTAAGCAGACAAATGTGTTAAAGTCCAGTAAGTTCAGCTAAGGCAGGATTTAGCAAAAGCGCATAGATTTAGAGCTGGAAGGGACCTCTGTCATCATTGAGTCAAAGCTCACTCCTCCAGTTTTACAGATGAAAAACTGAGACCTAGAGAGATTATAGGACACACAGGATCAGAAAGCAAGTAATTGTCTGAGGCAGGATTCAAACACTGGTCTTCCTTATTCTAAGACTAGTGCTTAACCCACTATCCTATCCCAGAAGTGCTTGTAAGTTTCAGTAGTTCATAATGACTAGAACAAGATATTTTATACAATACGGTGACTCAAGGCAATTCCAATAGATTTAGATGGAAAGAGCCATCTGCATCCAGAGAGAGAACCAAGGAGACTGAATGTGAATCAAAGCATAGTATTTTCACCTTTTTATTGTTGTTGTTTGCTTGTGTTTTCTTCTTTCTCATGTTTTTTTCCCCCTTTTGATCTGATTTTTCTTGCATAGACAAATATGGAAATGTGTTTAGAAGAATTGAACATGTTTAACTTCTATAGGATTGCTTAATGTTTTGGGGAGAGAATGAGGGAAAGAAAGGAAGAAAAATTTAGAATATAAAGTTTTACAAAGGTGAATTTTGAAAACCTATTGTTGCATGTATTTAGAAAAATAAAATACTATTTTTTAATAGCCTTTTATTTACAGGTTATATGCATGGGTAACTTTACAGCATTGACAATTGCCAAACCTCTTGTTCCAATTTTTCACCTCTTACCCCCCACCCTCTCCCCTAGATGGCAGGATGACCAGTAGATGTTAAATACATTAAAATATAAATTAGATACACAATAAGTATACATGACCAAACCATTATAAAATACTATTTTTAAAAAGATACTTTATAAATTCCAAAACCTATCCTGTAGGATGATAATGATGATAATAATAGTTAATATTTATATAACTCTTACTATGTGCTAAGTGCTTTACAATTATTTCATTTAATTCTCACAACCACCCTGGGAAATGGGTACTATTATTATCCTCATTTTACAGATGAAGAAACTGAGTCAGATAGAGCTTACATGGCTTGCCCAGTATCACATAGCTTTTAAATGTCTTATGTTAGATTTAAATTCAGATTTTCCTGACACCAGATCTATCCAGTACACACATAATAGGACTCAGAACAGTTACTGTTCTGAGTAGACAATAAGTCAGTAGGTCATAGATAAATGCCATTGAGGAAGAGATAAATACTATCTCTGTCACAATACTTTCTCTGTCATCTGAGGCTAGTCACATTCATCCTTCTGGTCCCAGTTTATCAGAATGTTTGTGATGGTAGAAAATCCAGATCATTGCATTGGCTTGGTTCCATGAATTAATCTTCTACTTATGTTGCTTCCAGTCTGTTAGATAATAAAGATGCTCCTTATACCCATCTGAAAATACAGTAGACATTATATTCCTTTTTTTCCTTATATAATCAATAGAAGTAGAATCTCTGTAATCTGACTAGGGAAAAAATTTTCCAGTAGGGATTAAAAACAGAGATGTTGAATGCCAAATAGATCTTTCTTAAGTATGGAAATATAAATGAGAAGAAAATGGGGAGGTCAGTGGCTAAATTCTATAGGAATTTTTTTGTTCTCTATATTTGTATCCTTAGCATCTAGCTTAGTGAGTGACAGATGGTAGGCAATTAATAAATATTTGTAGATTGATTTAGGATAGGGATTACAATCTCATTCATATGGGAATCTCCCAGATCAGGAAACTCCTTCCATATCTGTAAGTCAATACCCCTCTGTGAATTTTTAATTTTATAGAATTGCTTAGAACAGCTCAAGACCACGTGATTAAGTCACTAAAAGTGACAGCCAGTGTGTGTTAAAGGTAGAGCTTCAACTTTTGTCTTCCTCACTTTAAGATCAATTCTTTGTTGTTATTCAGTCCAATTCTTCGTGATGCCATGGACCAAACCCTTCCATCCTCCACTGTTTTCTCAAAGTCTGTAAATGTTCATGCTCATTGTTTCCATGATACCATCTACCCATCTCATCCTCTGCTGAACCCTTTTTTTTTCGCCTTCAATCTTTCCCTACATCAGTCTTTTACAGTGAGTTCCATGTTCTTATATGTGGCCAATGGATTTAAGCTTTAGTTTCAGTATTTGATCTCTTAGTAAATAGTCTGAATTGATTTCTTTAAGCATTGACTGATTTGATCTCCTTGCTATCCAAAGGACTCTCAAAAGCATTAATTCTGCAGCACTCTCTTTCCTTATAATCCAACTCTCATAGCCACACATTGCTACTGGAAAAACCATAGTTTTGACTCTCCAGACCTTTGTTGGTAAGATGATGTCGCTGCTATGCATACTATCCAGATTTGCCATAGCTTTCTTCCCAAGGAGCAAGGGTCTTTTAATTTCATGGCGACAGTCACCATCTGCATTGATCTTTGACTCCCAAGAAGAGGAAATTTGACACTGCTTCCATATCTTCTCCTTCTATTGGCCAGGGAGTGGTGGGACTAGTTACCAATATCTTAGGTTTTGCTTTTTTTCATATTAAGCTTCTAGCTGGCTTTCACACTCTCTTCTGAGAGCTTCTTACATTTTCATTTTCTGCCATCACAATGGTATCACCTGAATGTTTCAGATTGTTGATATTTATCCTGGCAACCTTAATACTGGCTTTTGATTCATCCAGACTGGCATTTCACATAATGTACTCTGCCTATAAGTTAAATAAATAAGGTGTTTCATATTCAGTTCAAATTGTTGCTTCTTAGTCCACATATAGGTTCCTCAGAAGACCTAAGATCATCTGATATTTCCATCTCTTTGAGGACTTGCCACATTTTGTTATTCTCTGTATAGTACAACAAAGGCATCAAATATGCAGCAGCCCAGAACACTATCAAGAACAGCTTGATTTGGATTAGAATGGAATTGAGAAGTACTTAATAGAATAAATAAACATACAAAAAAACCCTTAATATTATACATCAAAAGTAAGTTAATATACAGTCTATAGGGATTCTTAAGTAAATGGAATGGCCTCCATTTCTAGTTGAAAAGAGGAATTTGCTAGATCTGCTAATTCAGTTCTAATTGATCAATGATGTACAGAATCAGCTACACCCAGAGAAGGAACACTGGGAAATGAATGTGGACTGTTTGCATTTTTGTTTTTCTTCCCAGGTTATTTTTACCTTCTGAATCCAATTTTTCTTGTGCAACAAGAGAACTGTATGGATCTTCATACATATATTGTATCTAGGATATACTTTAACATGTTTAACATGTATGAGACTGCTTGCCATCTACGGGAGGGAGTGGAGGGAGGGAAGGAAAAAAATTGGAACAGAAGTGAGTGCAAGGGACAATGTTGTAAAAATTACCCATGCATATGTTCTGTCAGTAAAAAGCTATTAATAAAAAAAATAATAATAAAAAAAACAACTGAGGAAGCTGATGAACGAAAAAAAAAAAACCAGACTCAATCAAAGAGAGGTTTTTGAAGCTTTACGTGGTCAATAAAAGGATGCTTGAAGGTGCTTCCAGGAAAAAAAAAAAAAAGAGGGATCTGACTCATTCTCAAGCTATGGATAAGTTTTGCATTTACAGATATAAGGAGGGGAAGACAGCTTAGGTGATTGCTTTACCTCTGGCAGATGATGCTTATAATGAAGATGTGACTAAAGATGGCTACAGTATAGTCACCATAATCCAAGAAAGAGACTCAGAAATTTGAATTTAGGAAGAGTAATCAAATTTTGAGGTATTACATAAAACTAAATAAATTCCTTTTATAATACTACTGACAATTCAACTGGAGGACATTAGATTGGATGTCCCTTTCCCTTTTCCCCAAACATTTATGCAAGTTAAATCAGGCAGCATAGTAAAGAGAATAGAGAACTAGCTTTGAATTGATCAATTAATAAGCAAGTATTTAAGTACCCACAATGTGCCAGACATTGTACTGAGTAGATAATCAGAAAGAATTATACAACTCCTGCTCACAAGGGAGCTTTCATTCAAATGAAACAAACAAGTTTATATGTAAATATCATAAATATAATTCGAGTAAATTGAAATGTACACACATATTCAACATATAGTTAAATAGAGGGTAAATTAGCAGGAAGAGCACTAATAATTGAGGGGGAGGGTCAGAAAATATTGCATGCAGAAAATGATTTTAAGCTGCATTTTAAAGGAAAGGAGAGAAGGAGCCTGGATTTAAGTCCCATCTCTGACACATACCAACACATACTGGCTATGTAATCTTCTAGGCAACTCTAATATTATAAAGTTCAGAAAGGTACCAGCTTGCATTGGTAGAGAGAACTTCCTCACCTAAGAATTTGTTTATAGCAGTGAACTCACAGGTCCACTCCTAGTCCTATCCTAAAATTAGCTTTAAATGACCATTAAGTTCAGCCTTAAAATGGAAATAGTAATAATAAATATTAACAACAGAGGTGAACGGTCCAAAAGCAGTCCTCCTCTCTGCCTTTATGGTGGTAGTTTGAGAATCATATCAATTATAGACTAGTTATTTCCTTCTGAGTCTTCAGGTTCCTCCCCCCTCCCCCCCCCCTTTTTTTTTTCAACAAACTGAGAAAGATACCTCCATTGCCTTCAACCAAATGTAATTACAAAAAAATAAATAAATTTTGTGTTAAGGTGAGAATTGGCTCCCTAGGAATATCTTCACTAGGACTCAGAACCCTTTTCTTTTCCTACCCTTTAAAAAACATTCAGAACATCCCAGTCACTGTTCAAAGGACAGGTTCCATTGCCCTCTATGCAGACTTCCTGATTTCCACTTCCTATGTTCTAACTTTCTGCCTCCCTCCCTCCCATGTTCTAACCCTTCTTAGTCCATGATCAGAATACCTCTTCTCTCTCTTCTTAGCCCAACTTCTCTCTGTTCTTAAAATGTGGTGAAAACTCAGTGTATCTTAGTAACCAAGTCTTTTCCCAGAAAAGGAAAATCTGTGGGTGCCAGAAGTGATGGGCAGAGACTGTTTTTGTCTTTCTTTGTATTCTTAACACTTAACACAATTCTTAGTACATAGTGAACACATAATAAGCCTTTGAAAGACTGTTAAGTCTGATTGAAGAGCTAATCTCTCCTTTGATCTTTCTGTTTTCTTCTTCTTTTCCCACAATGACTCTCTCCATTTCCAGTGTATCTGGGGGTGAGTTATTTGAGCGGATCATCGATGAGGACTTTGAGTTGACTGAACGGGAGTGTATCAAGTACATGAAACAGATTTCGGAAGGTGTGGAGTATATACACAAGCAGGGTATTGTCCACCTTGACCTTAAACCTGAGAACATCATGTGTGTCAACAAGACTGGGACTAGGATCAAGCTCATTGATTTTGGACTGGCCAGGAAACTAGGTAATAATAAACATTCTTTCTTTTTTGTTTTTTCGATTGACCTCAGATGACTAAATATTTTTTTTTAAGTGGAGAATAATGAATAGGTAGCATGAAAAATTGAAGTATAATCAACTTTTGGTTTAATTAACTTACTTTATGAATTCTTATGTAAATTGTCTGCTGAGAATGGTTGATCCTACTTAGACAACTCTCCCACCTCCATCTTCAACTGCACTTTAGCATCCTCCTGGGCTACCATATTTCTTGCTTTCAATCAACTTGTGAACTATTATTTTTATGTATGCCTGTTACAAATTTTGTTAAATGGACTTTGTTTATAATCCTTAAGTGAAAAATTTTGCCCTGTTATTTGAATCTTAAATATCAGGAAACCTACAAGAAAGGTGTTTGATATCATACCAACCTGTCTGCCCATCCTAATTATCCCCATCCACCCCTACCATTTTATTTTATTTTTTCAACAAACAATATTTATTGAATATATACTATATAAATAATATTTGAGTGATACAAAAACGTGTAGACAGGATAGCCACTTACTTTAGATAATATCTTTATCTTCTCTCAATTTTTCTATTTCCTACCAATATTCTTCCCAGAGTTACATAACAGAGAGACCCTGAAAAGTTAATTTCTTTTCTTTTTTTCTTTTTTGAGCCTTTACTCAAGAAGGGATCATAGGATCATAGAATTATTTTTAATAGTATTTTATCTTTCCAAATACATGTAAGGATAGTTTTCAACATTAATTTTGTAAAAACTGTGTTCTAAATTTGTCTCCCTCCTTCCCTTACCTCCTCTCTCCCCAAGACAGCAAGCAATTTGATATAGATTAAATATGGATATATTTCCATATTCGTCAATTATAGAATTATTTTAAAATAATATTTTACTTTCTCCCTGTACATGTAAAGACAGTTTTTAACATCCATTTAAAACATTTTTTTGATCTCCAAATTTTTTCTCTCCCTCACTTTCCCCCTCCTTGAAAGGATTAGCATTTTGATATGTTATATATGTTTAATCATGCAAGACATATTACCATATTAGTCATGTTGTGACAAAAGAAAGAAACAGTCCCAAAGTTTTTTTTTTTGTTTTTTTTTTTAAAGCAGTGGCTTTTTACATTTGTTTTACTTATATTGGATTGCTTGCTATCTGGGGTAGAAGAAGAGGGAAGAAGAGGAGAAAAATTTGGAACACAAGGTTTTACAAAGGTGAATGATGAAAACTATTTTTACATGTATTTCAAAAAATGAAAAGCTATTAAAATTTTAAAAAGCAAAAAAGATACAGAAAGTGAAAAGTAGTTTGCTTCAATCTGCATTCAGGCTCCATCAGTTCTTTATCTGAATATCATAAAATTATTGATATAGAGGAACCTTAAAAGTCATCTAGACTAGAGGTTTCCAGTCTGTGACCCACAACACTCCCAAGTGTGATCTGAACCAGATTAAAATATAATTAGAAAATATTTAACAAAACAACTGATATTTTTTAACTTCACAGATCCTTATGTATGTTTTACAGGCTCCATTTCTATTTGAATTTGACACTACAGATCTAGATTAATTGCTTCATTTTTTACTCATTGTTTTCATTTTACAAATGAGGAAACAGTGACCTAGAAGCTACTGCCTAAGGATTACACAAATAGTGAGCTGCAGAGTCAAGATTTGAACAGGACTTGTATCTCCAAATCCAGCTTTTTCTTACATGCACTACCCTATTTCTAAGCAAAAAAGTAGACCACAAGCTAGGAGAAAAGGAAGAAAGATACGGCATGCTAATGTTTGTAACGGACAGCTCTCTGTATTCTTAGATACTAGATAATGAAAAGTTGACTCTAAGGAGGACCTTTTTTAGGGGCAATTAGATGGTGCAGTGAAGGGAGTGCCAGGCCTGGAGTCGGGAAGATACATTTTTCTGAGTATGAATCTGACCTCAAAAATTTCCTAGCTATTTGACCCTGGGCAAGTCACTTAACCCTGCTGGCCTCAGTTTTCTCATCTATAAAATGATCTAGAGAAGGAAATGGCAAATCACATCAGTATCTTTGCCAAGAAAACCCTAAATAAGGTCACAAAAAGTTGAACATAACTGAAGTGACTAAAGAACAAAGGACCCTTATTTCTGGAGTGAATTTGAAATTATGAGAGAAATTAAGGGACTTACTAATAATAAAGCTGTAGGGGAGTCAAGCCAATGGCCATTTCATAGGATCTTAGAACTAAAAGAGACCTCAGAGCCAGCTGATCAGAACTCTTCATTTTTAAAAATGTGCTTTTCTCCTTTTTCACAGTGAAGAGTCATTACTATGAGTTCCCTACCACCAGTCAAATCAGTGGTTCAGTACCAAAAAAGAATTATATGGAATAAAACTCAGTTTTTTTTTTTCCAAATAACATCTGTGAAGATAGTTTAGAGTAGATTCCCAGGTCCCCTACAGCTCTTAAGAGTTTATATTCCTATATTCTCAGCCCCATAGAAGCATCTTCAGTTATGAGAAAAGTATAGGCGTGCTCATTGCAGTGACAATTAATTGGCTAATAGCTCTCTTGGCTTGTAGGAGCTCTTAGAGTTCAGACCAAGAAAATTGAGGTAGAAATCACCTCCTGAGAAAACATACTACATGAGTAATTCAGGAAGGAGAGGTACAACTTTTCATTGTATTTTTCTGAGGCTTGGAGAACTAATTTAAACCTGGGACAAAGGCTTAAATTAAAATAAGAATTTAAATGAGGTCTGGGGAGTAATAATAGTTAACATTTATATTTTACTTCTAGATTTTCAGAGTGCTCTTGAAGTAGGTGCTGTTATCACCTCGATTTTACAGATGAGGAAATTGAGGCAGCTCATGGTTAAGTGATTTGTCCAGGGTCATACAGTCAATATCTGAGGCCAAATTTGAATCCAGGCAGGTCTTCCTGCCTCCAGGTCCTTATCTCCATCCACTGACTGGGAAGATCTTCCCAACAGTGAAGTGTTAGAAGAGATGAGCCATATTTCTTCCCTCCTACTCTTTTCAGCTTTTGGGATTGTGCCTTGTACAATCCATCTTCCTTAACTCCTTAGGAGAAGTTGGCAATTCCCCCAATGAACACCTCCTCTGCCTCCTCTTTTCTGCCAGCTGAGTATCCCGACCTTTGTGTTGTCATTTAATATAAATAATTACCTTCATTCCTGAATTTATGCCTTAATGTGAAGCATACCATAAGGAGAACAGAAGGCATGCCATAAAAAGCAGACAGCTTTGAAAGCTACAGGTTTGACTTACAGATTTTGAAGAAAAAAAAATTGGATATAACAAGAATCTATTGTTCTATGTATAATTTGTTTTTTTTTCCCCCTGTTCTACTACATATATGGAAATACACATTTATTTGGTTTTTATATGGCAACTGAGTGTCCTAATGCATAGTGTGTTGAACTTGGGACTCAGAAAAACCTAAATTCAAAATTCTTTGCATCAAAAATACTTCACAGCAAATCACTTAACTGCCCTCAACCTCAGTTTCCTCACATGCCAAAGAAGAATAATAGCAGCACCTATCTCAGGTTATTGTGGGCTGAATACATATGAAGTTGTTCTGCACTTTTTTGCACTTTTATTATCTTTAATTCATATTAGTCACGTCCAGTTTTTCATGACTCCAAATTTATGGGGTTTTCTTGGCAGGGATACCAGAGTGTTTTGCCATTTCTGTCTCCAGGGTCCCCATTTTACAAATGAGTCTCACTGACTCCAGACCTGGTACTCTATCCACTGTACCACCTACCTACCCCCAAACTTTAAAACATTATGCAAATTCTAGCTATAAATTGTTATGTGATTATAATTGGCAGTACTGATTCTTTATTTTTTTTTGTCAGATTTTTTTTTTATTGAATTAGGATCATAAAGGCAATTCCCAAAAATCACTGGTTGCTCCTTGAGGCATGTGTCAGCTCTACCATGGCTATCTCATACAATTTCTTTATTATTATTATTATTATAGCTTTTTATTGACAGCACATATGTATGGGTAATTTTTCAACATTGACCCTTGCAAACATTTCTGTTCCAACTTTTCCCTTCCTTCCCTCCACCCCTTCCCTAGATGGCAGGCAGTCTCCTACATATTAAACATGATAAAGTATATCTTAAATACATATATTGTATTACATATACACATTATAATATATGTGTATATATTAATATAGTTCTCATATTGCCCAAGAAAAAATCGTATTTACAAAGGTAAAAATAACCTGGGAAGAAATACAAAAATGCAACCAAACAACAACAGAAAGTGTAAATGTTATGTTGTGATCCACACTCATTTCCTAGTGTTCTTTCACTGGGTGTAGCTGGTTCTGTTCATCACTGATCAATTGGAATTTAAGAGGATCCTCTCATTGCCAAAGATATCCACTTCCATCAGAATTGATCCTCATATACTCATATAGTACTGTTGTTGAAGTATATAATGATCTCTTGGCCCTGCTTGTTTCACTCAGCATCAGTTCATGTAAGTCTCTCCGGGTCTTTTTGAAATCATCCTGCTGGTCATAATATTCCATAACATTCATATACCACAATTTACCCAATCATTCTCCAATTGATGGGCATCCATTCATTTTCCATCTTCTGGCCACTACAAATAGGGCTGCCACAAACATTCTTGCACATTTGGGTTCCTTTCCCTTCTTTAGTATCTCTTTGGGGTATAAGTCCAGTAGAAACACTGTTGGATCATAGGGTATGCAGTTTGATAATTTTTTGGGCATAATTCCAGATTGCTCTACAGAATGGTTGGATCTGTTTACAACTCCACCAACAATAAGTGTCCCAGTTTTCCCACATCCCCTCCAACATTCATCATTATCTTTTCCTGTCATCTTAGCCAATCTGACAGTTGGGTAGTGGTATCTCAGAGTTGTCTTAATTTGCATTTCTCTGATCAATAATGATTTGAAACAACTTTTCATATGAATAGAAATAGTTTCAATTTCATCATCTGAAAATTGTTTGTTCATATCCTTTGACCATTTATCAATTGGAGAATAGCTTGATTTCTTATAAATTAGAGTTAATGATCTCTAGTTCTTCTTTGGTCACAAATTCCTTCCTCCTCCACAAGTCTGAGAGGTTTATTTATAATCTCATTCTTTATGCCTAAATCATGAACCCATTTTGACCTTATTTTGGTGTACAGTGTTAAGTGTGGGTCCATGACTACTTTCTGCCATACTAGTTTCCAATTTTCCCAGCAGTTTTTGTCAAATAGTGAATTCTTATCCCAAAGGTTGGGGTTTGGGGGTTTGTCAAACACTAGAATGCTATAGTTATTGACTATTTTGTCCTGTGAACCTAACCTATTCCATTGATCAACTGCTCTGTTTCTTAGCCAATACCAAATGGTTTTGGTAACCGCTGCTTTATAATATAGTTTTAAGTCTGGTTCAGCTAGGCCACCTTCATTTGATTTTTTTTTTCATTAGTTCCCTTGAAAGTCTTGACCTTTTGTTCTTCCAGATGAATTTTGTTGTTATTTTTCCTATGTCATTAAAATACTTTCTTGGGAGTCACCAAATAAATAGATTAGTTTAGGGAGTATTGTTATCTTTATTATATTCGCTCGACCTATCCAAGAGCACTTAATATTTTTCCATTTGTTTAGATCTGACTTTATTTGTGTGGAAAATGTTTTGTAGTTTTGCTGACATAGTTCCTGAGCAGCACTAATTCTTATTAAGTTCAGGATAAAAATAATTTCAAAAAATAAAGTATATTTTAAATATATATTTATTTCTCACTGACCATCTTATACTGGGAATCCCTTAAAGGTAAAGTTTGTCAGTGTTACTCTCTCTTTATGGTACCCAGTGCAGTCCATCAATACTGACATTTAGCAAGTGCTGCTGAGAATGGTGCCGAAGAGTGACCCCCTCCCTTGTGTTGCAGAGAACGCAGGCTCCTTGAAGGTCCTCTTTGGTACCCCTGAGTTTGTTGCCCCTGAAGTGATCAACTATGAGCCAATTGGCTACGCCACAGACATGTGGAGCATTGGAGTCATCTGCTACATCTTGTGAGTCCTGGGGCCCAAGGGTGGGTGCTGGGCAGGACAAGGTTTCTGAAAAACTGAAAAGGTTGACATTGTTATTAGCTCATTGAGCAGTTTCCCCTCGGTGAGCAAAGTGGAGACTCACTACCCAATACCACCTAAGTGGAAGCAGGAGCAGGAATTGGAGCTAGCCAGGCTTAAAGTTCTTGTCCAGTCCTTTAGCCCGTTCAGTGCCTGGATGTTAACTACTCATGCCAGCCTCAGCTAGTTCTCATTTTACGGATGACAAAACTGAGAAAATAAATTCATACAAGTTCTGAGTAAGTGGCAGAATATGACTAGCTGGTGCTCATCCTCTGACTCCAAATCAAGAGTACAACCCACTCTATTAATTAAGAAGTCTTAGAAGAAAGGATGAAAGTGTAAAGGGGAAGGAATCAAGAGAAGCTCCTAATTTGAATTAGAATGCCTGTTAAATGTTGTTGTTTTGAATATGATCCATATGAAACCCAGAATCACCAGTTAAAATCTTTTTGACCAAAGCCAGATCACTACATCAAAGATAAATTCGGTTCTTTTTAGACAGACTCTAGTGACAACCTTGATCTGCTTTCTCATTATAATGGATCTTTGTGCCATTGTGGTAAAAAAGGATTTCAGTGAAAAAATAGGGGATGGCTTTGGGTTGTAACATATCTCCACTGCCAGGGGGGAGAAAAAACTTAAAACATCATAATGAATCAAGAGCATAAAGCATTTCTTTTTATATCATTTATTTCTGAATATTTTTCTTCTCTTCTGTGTAACGAGCCTTACCTTGTGACAAGTTTTTTTTTTAATTTAGCAAAACCAACTAACATATTGATCATGTCTAGCTATATTTGCAACATTCCATGCCCATGATCCTCAAGCTCTTCAAAGAAAGGAAGGAAATAGATTTTCCAAGAGCTTCTTTGTATATAACTGATAGTACATTAGTCTTCTGAGGGTGCATCTCATCTGTGTTTTCAATGTCCTGTTGAAGCACCCAGCAGGGAGCCATATGAAAGGAAGTGTTGGTTAATAAAAGCTCTCAGTGATGAGAAAGTAGTAGTTCAGAATAAGTGTCTTCAGTATAAGGAGAAGAACCAGGCAACAGGAAACAATGAAATAATTCAAATAGAAAGATGTGAGATGCAAATAATAAGCAATGTGAAAAAATAAATTTCACTTTTTTAGAAGGCAGTTCACTAGGATGTACCAGAAATTTAGAATTCCCCTTTTGGGGAAGTTTCATTTCCTGTTTTATAAGTTTCATTCCTTAAATATAAAATCAGAAATTTGAGTCAATTTGTCAAATGTTTCTTGAAGACTTATGTACAAGACATTCTAGTAGGCCTTGAAGTCACCTAAGATTCTGGCAATTTGTGTTGGAAATAGCTTCTCCAGATGCCCATAGACTTCCTCTACTGTGGTACTCTGGGATGAATCTTATATTTACAATGAGAATACCTAAATTTGTTTGTCTACTCTGCCACTTAACTTCCTGTGTGACCTTCAGACCTTAATTTCCTCAGTTTTAAAATGTGAAAGTTGGATGAGATAATAATGCTCCTTCTAAAATCTCTAAATCTCTAAAATCTAGAATTCATTGTTTCATGCAAAAACACAATTCTTTATTAAAATAACCAAATATAAATATCAATCAGTTACAAGTCTAAACTTTTCTTAAAATATGAACTACATAATTAAAGCAAAATACAAAGAAATGTTGCACTCGTAGTATAACTGAATGCCTTTTCCATTAGTTATAAGTAACTTAATCACTGCTTAATCCTGTGTTTTGTGCAGTGAGCAGAGTACCTCCTTTCCTTCAAGTCATCTCAACAGGGAGCCCAAATCTCTCTGCTAAATGTTCTCAGCTTTGGTTTCTTTGATCAGTTTTGCATCAAAAGTTAAAAGTAGCTGTCTTCATCTGTCTGAAGCTTCCCACCAGCCTTTGATTGTCCACCTAGAAAGATCTGACTAAGTTCAGTGAAGAGCAACTTTGGTGGAACAATGAATAGACTGTGGACCCTGGAGTCAGGAAGCCCATCGTTCAAATCCAACCTGAAATGTTTACTCACTGTGGGGGACCCTGGGCACATCTCAGTTTCTTCACCTAACAATAGCACCTATTTCTTAAGATTGTTGGGATGACAAAATGAGATAATAGTTGTAAAGTTCTGATGAAAAAAAAATTTACCTCTTTAGCACTTCCAAATGGTTTTTGTAATGCTGCATTCCTTGGATAAACAGGGAAAATACCTTATGGTCCATTTCAGCTTTTGTTTCCATGAAACTCATTTCCTGATCAAAAGGGAATTTCTCAACTACTAGCTCCTTTGCTCCGAAGGCCTTTTTTCCCCTTTATTTGTATCTATCAAGCACCAGAATCAGATCAAGTATAAACTTGTTTCTGTCATACAGGGCTTCTTTCTTTTAAAAGAAAGTCATAAATCTAAGATGATTGAAACATAACTTTCAAAAACATTAAATTTAAATGCCTTTTTAAAGTATTTTTAAACAAAGAAGGAAAGTGGTCTTTCTCCTGACTCCAGACCTGCCTAAGGCTATAGGAAAAATTACTTGGCACCTGTTTCCTCTTTTCTAGGTTTGTTAACCCTCTTCTACCCTACTTTTAGCATTTCTAAGTGCCTGGGATGATTTCTGGGAACGAATGGATTATGAAATAGAAAGCCTTAAAAATAGGTTTTTAGGTCTCCCCATAGAATCTTCCACCTTTCTCTCTCTATTCTGCAATCATTAAATACAGTATTATTGGAGCTGTGGAGTGATATAACCATTTGGGAAAGCAATTTGAAATTATGCTTAATAAAGTAAATAAAATGACACCTTCCTTGGCTTAGCTATTGCTAGGCACTTATCCTAAAAAAGTCATTGACAAAACAATAGATAGATTGCCCATGCATCAAAATATTTATAGCATCTCTTTTTATAACAACATTTTAAAAAAAAATTCGAAACAAAGCATATGCCCATGGATTGGGGGATTGCTAAAGATATTGTGGTATGTGGATGTAATGGAGTACTATATCTTTAAATGGGGGTAATAATTACAATTACCTCCTAGTGCATCCCTGAACAAGCTGCCTCATTATCATTCACCCATTTCCCCCCTGGTAAAATGGGCATAATTATACTGTTAGTAGCTATCTCAAAGGATAGCTTTGGAGAGAGAATACTTTGTAATCCTTAAAACCTTAAATAGATGGTACAGAGATCAGAAGAGACCCAAGTTTGAATCCTGCTTAAGATCCTTATTAGCTATTGGGCAAGTCACTTAATTTCTTTTAGTTTCAGTTTCTTTGTTAAATGGGGGTGGTAATAGTACCTATTTCATGGGCTTGTTTTGAGGATCAGATGAGATAACAAGCCTTACAAGTGCTTTATGATACAAAACTTACAAAAATCAGTTTTGAAAAATATGTATATTTGGAAAAATAAAATACTATTGGAGGGGAGAGTATTTTATGAATGCTAGCTATTATAATGTTAGCTTTAAAATTTTATCTTTTATATCATTTTCATTTCCTTAATGAGGAGATATCTCTTTTCCCTTTTAACCCTCAAAAATTCATCCTTGATAACCAAAAAAATTTTTTTTAAAGAAAGCAAGTAAAAGCTTCAGCAATAGTAATAATATATCAAAAAGCTAGTAATATACGTAGTAAGATGGGGCCCAGGCTGAGGGGGGGGGGAACCAGGAGCCAGGGCATTTCTGTCCAATTCGATTGTAAGGAAGAAGGCAATCAAAGTTCTGTGCCCAAGGGTAAGAACGTGGAGGCCCAGCCAAACTCAAGGAAAGCTTTGAGAGCTGCAGTTCCAGCAATTAAGATGTCTCTTTGCTGGGATATAGTTCCTAATTAGGAAACAAGGTTTGCAGCCTGGGACCTTTCAGCATTCCAAAACAAGAATGTTTGTTTTTCTAAGCTCTAGTAGAGGGTTGTGTGGTTTTATTTTTTTTAATCATTTCCTTTTTATATCAAATGGAAAATTAAAAAACAAATGAAAATAAGTGAGTGAGGTTAAGCTATAAAGGAATAATTACGGTTTGGGTTTCCTTTTGCTTTGCATGAGCAAAATCCCCATCACTGCTTTGAAAGACTTTCTGTTAGGTCCAAAGGCTGAAATACATACATGTTTAGCACAGCTGGAAGGTGACCTGCCTGTCAAACATTTGCAGGGCTGGAAATGACCACAAAAGTGGTTCTTGTTTCCTTGTTTTACTGATACACTCCGGGAAACTTGAATGTAAAAGCTGCCCCAGTTCTCTTTAAGATAAGCCTTTGCAAGGCAGGGATTCTGGTGATCTTAGAATATAGAAGCAAACTGTGGGTCAGGAATGGGTCTGGATTCCTGAGCGGAATGAATCTGTTTATATGAATGTCTATAGGACAAAGGCCAGAGGCAGCATGGAATAGTGAATAAGAAGGTAGTCTTGTAATCAGGAAGACACGATTTAAATCCAGCCTCACTTTGGAGGAACTCCTTACTTTGGAACCCTGCTTATTATCTGTGGGCCCCAAGCAACCCTTCAAGATTATAGATCACTGAGTTTCTTCACCAGGAGATCCTCACACCAGTACAATCAGATGTCTCACAGGACTTTAAAAAAACTGGAAGAGACATTGCACAGGAGGGAATTCTTGCATTCTTTTCTGACCCAATCAACATTTCTTCATTTTTCATTGTGACTAGTTCAGCCCTGAATGTTGCCCATTGGCCCATAGGGGAATGAAATAAACCAGGCTGTTCATCAGATTCAAATGGAAGGAAGAGTTATTTGTGTGAAAGGTCTTCTTGCAGTCCATTCCACAGCCAGAAAAAATGTCTGCCTCTCCATGGTGTGGTAGAAAGAGTTCTAGATTTAGGTTCAAGTCTCGGCTTTCTCATTTATTGTTTGACTGTGGGTAATCACTTAACCACTGTCTGTGCTATAATTGTGAAATGAGGATAATAATTCCTGTAACACCCCATGGGGTTTGGAAAGGAAAGTGTTTTGTACATCAGAAAGTGCTATGGAATCTTAACTACTGTTATTTTCATGTGCCATGGACCCTAGCTGTGGCTGTCCCATACTAAACATGACTCTCCTCACCCATCTCAAGGTCTGTATACCAAGATCATGATAGAAACAGGTTACTTTCTGCTTTAAGGCAGTTTCATATAAAGCTGACCTATATGAAAGATTAGGTTGAGAGAATAAATTACATGCAGTATGAGAACTCTTTCCTGCTTGATATGTATGTCCAAAGCACATGGAGGTGATATCAGTTGTCTATGGTTATATAAGTAGTGAATGAAAGTTATAGATAGGGGTTAAATCTTCCCAACCTTCAATCTACTGTAACCTACTGCTTCTATAAAGCATAGAGTTTATGCAAAAACTTTAGCCACTAATATAGAAATGCTTTATATGATGTCACATGCATATAGATATCAAATTGCTTGTCTTCTCAAAGAAGTAGTAGGGGTGGGAGGAAAAGAGAGTATTCAGAACTCAAAAATTTTAATAGCATTTTAATTTTCCAGATACATGGAAAGATAGCTTTGAACATTCACCTTTGTAAAACCTTGTGTTCCAAATTTTTCTCCCTCTCCTACCCCAACTTTCCCAAGACAGCAAGCAATCCAATATAAGTTAAAACACATTTCCATATCCGTCAATCTATATAAAAATAAAAATAAGATCAAAAAGGAAAAAAAATCATAAGAAAAAAACCAAGTAAACAAACAGCAACAACAACAACGGTAAAAATATTTTGCTTTGATTCACATTCAGTCTCCATATTGCTCTCTGGATGCAGATGGCTCTTTCCATCACAAATCTACCGGAATTGCCTCAAATGAGTGGCTACATGGAGATAGCTTTTTTGTTGAAAAGAACCAAGTCTATCACAGTTGATCATGATATAATTTTGTTTCTGTACACAATGTTCTCTTGGTTCTGCCCACTTCATTCAGCATCAGTTCATGTAAGTCTTTCTAGGCCTCTCTGAAATCATCCTTCTCATCATTTCTTACAGAACAATAATATTCCATTACATTCATATACCATGACTTATTCAGCCATTCCCCATCTAAGGACACCACTCAATTTCCAGGTTCTTGCCACTACAAAAAGAGCTGCTATAAACATCTGGGCACATCTAGGTCCTTTTCCCTCTTTTATGATCTCTCTGGGGTATATACCTAGTAGAGACACTAGTGGATCAAAGAGTATGCACAGTTTTATAGTCCTTTGGCAAAGGAATTCAAATTTTTTAAAAAAAGAATGTTTATATATTGGATTTAACATATTTCTACCATGTTTAACATATATCGGACTACTTGCCATTTAGGGGAAAGGGGGGAACTAGAACACAAGGTTTGGGGAGGGGTAATGTTGCAGAATTATCCATGTATATGTTTTGAAAAATAAAAAAACTTTAATAAAAAATGAATGTTTAAAAAATTTTTTACATGTAATTGGAAAATATTTAGTGATAATATTTAAAAATAAGCCCTTAGTCCTTTAAGCTGTTGTATCTAACATACACAGAGCTGCCTTCTCTTCTAACAGCAGTGTTATTTCAAAATAAAATAACATTCAGATACTTTGAAATCCACAAGTTTTATGAAACATGACAATATGCATAGGCAGAAGCCAGTTTCTGCAGTTCTCGTGTGTTGCCAACAGTCTGATAGAGAGTGCCCCTTATCACAGAGCAGCTGCAATTTAAAAATAGTCAACAAGGGCTAATTCCTGTTTTTGTTCTCCCATCAGTTTTTTATCCCAAAGGGCCTGAATGAGATTCTGCAGGAGTCCATGAGCTGGTTCTAGTCGCCCCCTGGTGGTTTTGAGCTGGAAAATACAAGTTGGACTTGGCTCACCTGGAATGCTAAACCTCATCCCCAGGGTTGAGCATGCCCGAGAATAAGCAGACCCTTGCAGTGAATTCTCCAAATTATCATCCTACATCTCTCCTACTACGCACAAACTTAGAAAAGGTCTCTAAATGTTAAAAAGATAAAATAATCTCCATAAGATTCCCTTTAAAAGCAAACTCCCCTGACATATATAAATTAGGATTCAATTCACCAAAAAATTGTATTTTCCTTTCTTAGGGATATTTTCTCTGGCTAAGTTAGGCATAGTTGTAAAGAAATATTTATCCCAAAGAGTAAGGCTAATGGTAGAAACTCATTCAAGAAGGATTTGAGTTATGAATTATAATGATAAATTTAAATGTAGGTAGGTGAATTTGACTTTTCCTGGTTTCTCAAATGGGGGAAGAGGCGGGAGAAAATGGATGCAGACCTGAAAATAAAATAAAATTGAATTTAAAAAGAAATGAATTTTGTTAGGAATATTTGAATTCATATTGAACAAATATTATATTTTCTTACACTCTGTCCCACTAATGCTCTGAGAGGATATAGCACTTACTATTCTTGTCTGAACTTGCCTGCCAATTTTTATATTCCTTTGTTTAAGGAGTTATAATCACTTCTCAATAATGAATGAAAGCAGTTGTATAAATTATCCAGAAGTCATTTGTATTTGGCTTTGGTGGAGGTCATTATGTGATTATTTTTCAGATCACTTTCCTAATTTCATTTGACTCAGGTGATGAGTCTATATTCTCTTAAATACAGGAATGGATGATACAAGAGATGTCCTAAAAGTTTTGCAGTTCAGTGGCAGGGCCAAATGAATTTGGAATTAAACAGTGAGATATGAAAAAAGCTACATGGAGATAGCTAGTCTTATAAACTGAACATCTCAGGGTATTTTCATGGATTAATCTGGTTTCATATCATGTTTGGGAGACTAGAATTATCTTCCTTTTTTATATGATCTGGATAATAACAAGATGACTGTAATTCAGTTCAGTTAATTCAGAAAGAATTTATTAAGTGACTATTCTGGACTGGTTGCCGTGTCAAGCAATAGGATTATAATGATAAAATGAAACAGTCTCTGTTCTCTACATATGTAAATAAATGCAAAATATATACAGAATAATTTCTGGAAAGAGATTACATATCTAATATAGGAAGGCAGTTTGTTAATATTAAAACCCAAGAACTTGCAATATAGTGACTCTGTAGCTTCATATTGTTTTCCAGAATGGTAGGTTCAGTTCACCACTCCACTCATAGTATATTTGTGTCCTGTCCTCCCAGAGGCTTTACAATTGTCCTTTTCTGTAACTGTCATCTTTGCCAACCTGTTGGGCATGAGTTGTTTGAATTTACATGTCTATTATTAGTGATTTGGAGGATTTGTTCTTATCCTTGTCCACATATCTCTTGGAGAATAGTTCTAATTCTTTATATGTATATATATGAATTCCACATAGATCCTGGATATTAGACAGACTATTATTATAGAAATGTCATTGGAAGATTTTTCCTAATAAGCTGTATTCTTTCTAATTATAACTGCATTGGTTTTGCTTGTACAAAAGCATTTCAATTTTACATACGTCTTTATACATGGAAATGTTTGTGTTTGTTGATGATTGTTAAGTTCCCAAGAAAAAAGAAAAAAAGCATAAAAGATCATTAGAATAAGGATTTCAAAAAGCAAAATTAAGTAGGTAGAACATCATAGGATTGAGATTTATTTACATATTACAGAATAAATTTAATTCTTAGTATGTTTGCTTCACAGAAATGTGTTTGCTTCACAGAAATGCTTTTAAGAGTAAGACGTCTGTCTTACAGATGGATAAATAGACAGATAGATAGATGATAGTGAATTTTAAGACTTCTAAGAGGAAAACATTTCACAGAAATGGAGACATTATGCTAGGCCATTTCTAGATCTTTACCTATTCAGGGACACTGAGGTTCTACCTGGAAGTTACCCTGCCTCTTTGCTGCCTTTTCAGAATTGCTTCACTTCACCACCCTCTTTGTGCTCTTTGTAGCAAAGAAAATCAGTTGAGCAGAGCTGATCATCAAAGTGACCACATCAGACAGGAGATGCAGGGTTCTGTGCTATGGAGGTTTTCCAGTCACTGATGCAAATCATCCATTTAAAACTCTGATTGGGGGGAAAGAAGGGAGATATGTTTGTGCCTTCAAAGCTATATCCCTTTACTCTTCTTTCCCCTCATAAGTAACCAAAATAATGGAAGCCCAACTGGTACTGTTTACCCATTGCTTGTCTCCTGCAGGTATTATTTATGACTCTTGGGAGTTCTGTGACAATTTTGTAGGATGCCCTCTTTGTCTCATTTCCATCTGTCAGCTTGTTTTGAGACCTTCTCCTGTGAACATTAACTGTGCTGATATATCATATTTATTGGTCTGGAGTGGAGGAAAGTTGAAATTCCCAGTTAACATTTATTGGATTTTTAACCAAGAGTTTGCTGGCAAATCTTTAGTAATCAGTTCTCAGAGAGAAGAAGGGGAGGGATGTGCATATGACATATTTTTTAGGTTAATCTACATTATTAACATTTTTCTTATCGCTTTTTTAAACTTAGAGAAACAACAAAATAATAAATCAAGTTTTCATTTGTTGCAGTTCTGTAGTATAAAAATCTTATATTGAAAACTTAATTGGCTCCCACAATAGCTCCAGCACACCCATCATTCCTATTGAGTTACAGATCATATAGTGAAAGAGCCCCTTTCCCCACCACCCCCTGCAGCCTGCTTCTTTTGCACTCTGAAATTTTCCACATGACCTTGCAGCCCCAGGAGTGTCATCTGTGTGTGACTCCTGGTGCCCCCCATCCCTTCCCCGTCTTCCACTATAGAGTTCTAGCAAATACCTCCCGGCTAGCCTGTGTCGTATGAACTCCTCCCCCCACCCCTGCCCATGTCAGTCAGTGAGGTGTTCACAGGCTCTATTCCTTTATCTCACTCCCACCCCACTCCTTCCCCACTTCCCACTTTCCCTTTAAGATGTCAGTTGGATTCTATGAATCTTCACACAATATAGGATATCCTCCCCAAGAATCTCTTGGGCCATGAGGGATCTATCCATCATCAAGTAGACATACTATTCTTTTCTGCTCCTTTCCTTACCCCACTATAAGCTGTATTTTGGGAAAACAGAAGATCTGTGACCAAGGCCTGAGGAAAGATTAGGGTTGTGGGAAAAGGAGGATCAGACCCATGATGGATGGCAAATTCTCTTTGTTTTAACTTCCTTTTTTTTTTTTTTTAAAGCAATAAACTTAATGGAACAAAACATTTCATTTCCATCCATCCATAAAATATTTATGGCTCAGGCACTATACTGTATTCTGGGAATATAACTACAAAGACTGAAACAATCCTTATTCCTTTTCAGCAATGGGGGCAAAGTGTTTAGTGGAAGAGTGAATGTAATGTCTGAAATCTCCCTACCTTATTTATGTACTGGGGCACTGTAACTTGGGTAAGCCTGGTTCCACCACCTTTTTAGGTTGTTGCAATCATAACTCCCTCTCCCTTTTTCTCTGCCCTGGCTGGGAAGGTGCCCGCCTCCTCCCTGCTCACCGGTACGCTCTGCATTTCCTTCTCCCCAGGGTCAGTGGACTTTCCCCTTTCATGGGTGACAATGACAACGAGACCTTAGCAAATGTTACCTCGGCCACCTGGGACTTTGACGACGAAGCATTTGATGAAATTTCTGATGATGCCAAGGACTTTATCAGCAACTTACTGAAAAAGGACATGAAGTAATGCTGCCTAGAGATTCATGGGTTTTTGCTTTCCTGTGGGGTAGGGGGTGGGGGTAGATTTGGGATAGAAAAAGGAAAGGCTTCTCCCTCACTGCCCCCTGGACCTTCCATTTCACCCCATTCTCCACCCCCCACCCCCAAGGGCCTCACACTGTTGCAGTGAGTTATGGAAACAGAGAAGAAGGGGCTGTGGGTGAGGAGGAGAGTCTGATTATTTTGTCTGTATGTGGAGCTAAAGGGAAGACAGTTTCCATTAATCAGTGAGCTTAACCTCAGTACAGTATCAGATAGGAAATATTAAAGTCTAGACTTAACGGTGAAGCAGAAAGTTGAAGCAATTAGAAGTTCTTAACCTTGGAGAATTGGGGAAACTGTAATGCTGATAAATACATAAAGTAATCGAAATATGGTTATCCAAATATCTTTGTTTAAAAAAAAAAAACAAAAAAAAAACAAGGTTGTGAATCCCTGAAATAGCTATTAATGAACAGCTCTGTGATGAAATGGAATAAGCCTTGGACTTGGAATCAGTCAGGAGATGTGAGTTTGAATTTCAGTTCTACTAGTAATTTGTATCAGTTGTCAGTCTTTGAGGATCTTTGAGTCTCAATTTCCTCATTTGTAAAATGAAACTCTTATTATTTAATCCATTTACTTGACAGAGTTGTGACACAAGTGCTTTCTAAATTACAAATTAGACACTTAGGAAACACAGAGTTTCTTAGGAGGGAGTGCTGGACTTGAAATCAGGAAAATATGAGTTCAAATATAGCCATAAACACTGTGACATTGGTCAAATCACTTAATCTTTGTCTGTTTCAGTTTCTTCATCTGTAAAGTGGAGATAATAATAGCACCTACCTCTCAGGGTTGTTGTGAGGATCAAATGAGATCATATTTGTAAAGTGGTTTGCAAACTTCAAAGAGCTCTTTAGGAGCAGCTAGGAGTCAGAAGTCAGGACTTGGAGGACTTAGAATGACCTGAGTTCAAATGTGGCCTCAGACACTTACTAGCTATGTGACCCTGGGCAAGTCACTTAACCCTGATTGAGGAAGGAAGGAAGGAAGGAAGGAAGGAAGGGAGAGAAGGAGGGAGGGAGGGAAAGAAGGAAGGAAGGAAGGAAGGAAGGAAGGAAGGAAGGAAGGAAGGAAGGAAGGAAAGAAGGAAGGAAGGAAGGAGGGAAGGAGGGAGAAAAGGATGAGAGGGAGAAAGGAACAAACATGAATGAATGAAGGTAGAAACGAAGGAAGGGAAGATGGGAAGGAGGGTGAGAGGGAGGAAGGAAGGGAGGCAGGAAGGAAGGAAGGAAAAGAAAAAAGGAAAGAAAGAAATCTATAAATGCTAGCTAATAAACCAAAGAACAAGATATTACATAAATGTGGACTATTATTACAACTGTAGGTAAGTGTTATGGAATTGGAGGTGTGGTTGTAAGCTCCTTGAGACTAGAATTTGTTTCGATCTTTAGACTTTTATCTCCAGGGCTAAGAACAGTGCCTGGCACACACACAGTAAAAGCTTACAAAATTCTTATTGTTTGATTAAGAACAAGAATTCATTTCTCCATTCAATTAAAAAGATACTATGTTATAAACACAGAGTATCTATTAATGTATACAGAGCACTGAAATTGCAAAGACAGATATGGTAAAATCTCCTCTCTTAAGGAATTTAAAATCTAATATGGAAATTACTTATATGGTGATATGTTTTGCACAATTGAACATGTATAATTTATTTCAAAGTGCTTACTATCTCAGGAAGGAGGGGAAGGAGAGTATGGGGGAGAGAGAAAATTTGGAACATTTTAAATAAATGTTTAAAATTGTCTTTACATATAATGGGAAAAAACAAAAGGGTTTTTTTTATTTTAAGAAAACTCTCATGTGGGAAAGGGGCACATATACAAATACCTATGGTATTGTATTCTGGGAATAAGATATGAAAATTTCAAAATGGGAGCACTTTCAACTTCAACAAATATGAGTAAAATATTCACTGATGTTTAGTATGGTTGTAGATTCAGTATTTTCTCATTCTAAATTCATATGTGGTACAAAGAGCAATGCTACATATTAAAATATTTGACTAACCAGAGAATTATATTTCTCAATCTTTCTGATAACAGAAGCTTAATTATATTTTACATTTACAGTCTCATGTTGCTGCTCTATAATTTAAAAGTCTTTCAGCTACATGTATTACTCTTACTTTTCTTAGAGAGAGAGAAACAAAGACAGAAAAGCTGAGATTTCCAGTTTTACCCCTTACTACTTATGGCAGGCTTAGCCTAGAAAAATTCTGAGATGGGCTCCATTCAGATATTCCCAGATGTAGTTGTAACATTGCAAAATTATTCAGAATTTGAGTAGTCAAAATTAATTTTCTGTTTAAGAACAGAATTTCATGTTCTGGGTCTTTCTTAAGTAATAACAAGCAATCGTTAACAATTATATGGTTCTTTACAAATATTTCCTCATTTGATCCTCACAAAAACTCTGGCAGGCAGATGTTATTACATCCATTTTACAGATGAGCAAACTGAGATAGACATTGGTTAAGTGACTTGCCTAGGGTCCTGAAGTAAGAGTCTAAGGTTGGACTTGAACTCAGGTCTTCCTTAAGCACAGGCTCAACACTTTAGCCACTGTACCACCTAGTTTGAGTTATATATTCTTGTCACCAGATGCATTTTCTCTTACAATTTGAAACAGAATGGCAGCTGTAGAGTCCCTACATCTCTAAATCAGCTGAAATGGAGACAGAAGGAGATGAGCAAAAATATCTTGTGGCAGTATCTTAGAAATCCAGCTTGGTTCAGCCGGAAGAGTATGGTCCTCAGGGTTAAAAAACCTGGGTTCTGTGGACAACTTTCCAACTGACTTGCTCAGTGACACTGTTCACATCTGTCTCTCTCTTTTCTTCATCTGTCACCTGAAGAGGCTGGGCTAGTTGATCTCCAATGTCCCTTCTAGCTCTAACATTCTGTTTCTGTGATCTGTCTGGGATAGGAACCGCCTGGACTGTACCCAGTGCCTTCAACATCCATGGCTCATGAAAGACACCAAAAATATGGAAGCCAAGAAGCTATCCAAAGATCGGATGAAAAAGTACATGGCAAGAAGAAAATGGCAGGTAACGTGGAAATCACTGTGAACAGGCTGGCAGGCCTGGATCACTGTGCCCCAGGACAGTCACACTCTTGCAGGGAAGCCTCAAGTGTCTGAAATGTTCCATGTGGTCAGATAGTTCTGTTGACAGATACCTCTTGGGGCTAATGAGAAAACTTAGTTTAAAAAAAAAAAAAAAAAAAAAAAAAGGTTTGGACTAAATGGCTTCTGACCTTCCTCCCAGATCTGTGATGTGAATAAGGGCAGACCAATGGGCTCAATGCTCCTATGGGTCACTGTGCAACAGATTGCTGCTGTTGTTATTCCTTTGTTTTGGTTGTGTCTGACTTTTCATGATCCCATCTGGGGTTTTCTTAGCAGAGATGCAGGAGCATTTCTTTCTCTAGCTCATTTTACAGATGAGGAAACTGAGGCACACAGGGCTAAGTGACTTATCCAGGATCACACAGCTAGTGATTTTCTGAGGCCAGATTATAACACAGAAGAGGAGAATTCTTGACTCCAGGCCTGGAGCTCTATCCACTGTGCCAACATTATTATTTTAACAGCTGAGAAAATTGCAGAATAGATGGGTGATGTAACTTATATTTTCAAATTCAGATAATGTGTAGCAGAGTAAAAACTAGAATCCCAGATCTCTTTATTCCACAATCACTGTTTGTTCCTTTATATTGACTCATGATTTCTACTTTGAGGAAACTTCTAGTCTGATGTAGGGAAAGATTGGAGAGGGAAAAAAGACATGTTTCCCTTCTTTTTAGAAGCCCCCAGCATAATGGATGATACATGGTTAATGTAAGGAAGTTCAGTTGGAATGGATGTGACACCAAGAATAATAAACATTATTGCTCCATACAGGTTTCCATAACTATATTTGGGAGTGTTGAGAGGGGCATAGATGCTGTAATGAACGGTGATTCTAGTTAGTTATGTGGAAGAACATGGATTAGTAGAGAGAATAGGAAAGAGCAATTCAGGCAGGGAAAGAAAATAAGTGCTTAGAAGCAAAAATAATTTCCTACTCAGCAGGTCTACTTAATTGGAACAAGGTTCCTGAACCGGGGGAATGATGAGAAGGGGAGAGAGAGAGAAAAAAAGATGAAAGATTTAACTGTGATTTTCTGTCAGTAATTTGCCATGAGCATGGGTATGCTATAGGCAGCGAGGCAACTCAGAGAATAGAGGACCAGGCCTGGAGTCAACAAGACTCATTTTTTCTGAGTTCAAATCTACCCTCAGATACTTCCTAGCTGTGTTATTCTGGACAAGGCACTTAACCCAGTTTGCTTCAGTTTCCTCATCTGTGTAAAAAAAAAAAAAAAAAGTTGGAGATGGAAATGGTGACCCACTCTAGTGTCTCAGCTAAGAAAACCCCAAATGGTGTCACAGATAATCAAACAGGACTAAAACCGACTCAACAACAATTTACCATAAAGGGAGAGTATTACAGAACCAGAGATCACTTTTTTTGCTGAGAAATAAAATGATTTAAAATTCTAGGGCTATGGCCCAAACGAACATAACTGTTTTAAAAATAGTTAAGGAATTGTTGGGGTTCTTTTCCCATTTGTCAAGGAATCCTGCATGTGCATTCAATGAGAGAATTCTGTATTCAGTTCCCTAGACAAATTGTAGAAGACCAGACTTCTTCTCAATTGTGTACAGAAGACTGAGAATCAGTTATGGAGTCAAAGGCCTGGGTCTAAATCTTGGCTTTGCTACATATTCCCTGTGTAATTTAGTAAAGTTATTTAACCAGGTTAGGCCTGAATTTCCTACTATTTAAAAATAAGGCATTTGGACTAGCAGACCCTCAAGGATCCATATCTAAGCTCCATATCTTAGACTATGATGCTATTCTAGCTCTTTCATTAATTAATATATAACTAGAGAGACAGTATTGTATAGAGGATAGGACAGATACTTTACTAGCTGTTTGATCCTGAAGAAATCACTTAGTCTCTTTGTGTCTCGGTTTCCTCATCTGGAAAACGGAAAGTGGAGAGAGGAGTAGATTACATTACATTAATTTTGCTTGCAGATTTAAATACATCTATGATTCTATGAATGTTTGGCAGGTTAATTAGCTTTTTGGGTTCCTTGTTTCTCCATTTGAAAGATAGTAATACTTATCCTCTTTGCTTGGCTGTGAACATGAAATAAGACATATGTCTGAAATCATTAAATTTGCTCCACAAATTCTAGAGATTCTTGTTACTTTCATATTTTTAGCATTATTGTTATATTTTCTCAACCAGGGATGTGGGTAGGCAGTGTTATTAAAGTGATCAGGGGAAGCGCAGACAAGTACAGTGAAAATGGAAAGAGCAGTCTAAGCACTAGCACCTGGGGCATTGGGTGCTTGTGGAAGGTGAGATTGGAGCTGAGACTTGAAAGAAGCCCAAGAAGCTGGGAGGTAGGGACAAGGAGAAAAAGCCTTTCTAGGGGATGTTGTTGTTGTGGGCAACAATAGAGACAAGGAGAAAGAGCATTTTAAAGAATTAGCCAATAAAAAGAAATCAAGAGGTGGAGTACCATATTTGAGGGAGAACCAAGAGACCAAAGGCCCTGAATAAGAGAGTACATGAAAAGGAATAGTCAAGGAAAATGAGAAAAGCGGGAAGGGGCCAGATTGTGAAGGAATATAAAAGCCGACAAAGATTTTTATATTTGATTCTGAAGGTAATTGGGAGCTACTAGGATTTATTGAGAGACATACATACAGACAGACAGACACACACACACACACACACAGACAAAGTGAGAAGAGAGACAGAGGAAGAGGAGAAATAGAGACAGAGAAAGAAAGAAAGAAGGGAGGAACAGAGAGAGAGAGAGAGAGGGAGGGAGGGAGAGACAAGGAGAGAGAGAGGGAGATTGAGAAGGAGAGGGAGAGGGAGGAAGAGGGGAAGAGAGGGAGGGAGGGAAGAAGGAGAAGAGGGAGAAAGAGGAAGAGAAGGAGGGGGACAGAGACAGAGACACAGAGAGAGGGTGGGAGGGAGGGAGGGAGGGAGGGAGGAAGACAAAGAGAGAGACAGACACACATACACAGATAGAGACAGAGATATAGATGGAGAGAGATACACAGAGACAGAGATTCAGAGACACAGAGGGGGGGATGGGAGGGTGAGAGAGGCCAGATTTGCAGTCCAAAGAGCACTTTCCCTGAGCCCAGGTTCGTGCTCTAGGGTGGTTGTGGGAGAGACGAGGCACAGGGAGGTCACCCAGAAAGCTGCTGCCCCAGGGTGAGCTGTGGGAGTTGGGACAAGGGGTATCTATGAGATTCTGTGAGGGTGAAGGGGACAGAGTTTCCCAACAGATTAGATATGTGAGTGAGGAGTCAAGGATGGCTCTGAGGTAGGAAAAGAACCAGAATAGTTACCTAGAGAGGAGAGTATCCGGGAGAGGATGACTAATAGTGTCAGAGATTAAAAGAAATTAAAAGAGAAATTAAAAGAAAAAAGGATGAGGATTGAGAAAGGGCCATGAAATTTGGCATTCACTCTTATCAGTAAAATTATTTCAACTTCTATATTGCACATGAGAGTGGTTTAGCTTGCTGGTATCAGAACCATCCAGAACTGGACCAAAGCCAAGAGCTTACTTAAACTTGAAAGAATAAAAAAGAAATAAGAATCTTGGATAAGCACTACACAGAGTTTCTGTAGGAGACCGAGAAATGCCATTTACATTCATATGAATGTCATAATGATATAAATATATGAATACATAATTTTCATTCATTTAATCCTTTTAAATGATCTTACAGTCCTTTACCTTCTCTTTCTGGAGTGACTCTATGTACCTTTTCATCAGTTAGATTTTCTAGCACTAAAAAGAGCTAGGCTGTTTCTTAATAGTTTATTTTAAAGTTCATCATTTGAGACCCTGTGATGTCCCAAAGGTCTTAGTTCCCTTTTAAGCTCTCAAAGTTTAAAACTGACTGTATGTGACTTAGCAATGATCAAGCAGCTGGTATTTAAGGATAACTTCTCTTCCAAAGACATAAACTAAAATCTTCCCTTTACGCAATACTGAGAATTTCAACATTTCAGCTTTGATAGCTTAAAACAGCTCTCAGACATTTTAGAAGACCTTGTACTTTTCCACACAAATATTTATTGGCCTCAGTTTCTGTGTTAAATAAGGAAGTCAGATCATCTACTATTAAATCTCTTCAAGGTATTAATTTAGCTCCAAATTCCAATGTTTGAACCCATAAAAATCCTGTTTGCCCATAATAGAATTAAAAGTATGGTAATTTTGCTAATAGTATGATTTCAGTTATTTTTGCTATTGTTATTCAGCCATTTTCCAATTCTATGTGACCCATTCCAGGTTTTTTGGGGCACAGTTACTGCGATGATTTGTCATTTCCTTCTCCAGCTCATTTTACAGAGGAGGAAACTGAGGCAAACAGAGTTAAGTGACTTGCCTAGAGTCACAAAGCTAGTGTCTGAGAACAAATTTAAACTCAAGACTGGTATTCTATCTACTCTACCATTAGCCACTTCATGATTTCAGTTATACCTAACCAACATTGATAACTTTTTTCCTTAAGGGAGAATGTATTTTAAGTTCCATCTCAACACACCAGAAACATATATGCCACCCTCCACTCTGAGACATATTCAGAAGATCCAACTCAAAGACAGAAAGTACAGAGAAGAGACAGATATTTCAGGTATAAGTAATGTGGTAGTTCTTTGCATTGCATAAGAGAAGATAACACTTTGTATCTGTAGAAGAGAGGGTACCCTTAAATAGAATTAAAGCATCTCACTTGTCCTGGTTTGTTGGACTCAAAAAAAAAAAATTTGCTCAGGAAGATCACAAATTCAATATGAATAAAGGAGGAGATAATTCTATTTTATTCTGCATCAGTCATACTACAAGTGAAGTTTTGTCTTCAGTTTGGAGGCATCCCTTTTTAAACAAATATTTCTGTTTTAAATATCTAAAATTCTTTAAATTTAATTTAAATATTTAAAACACATGAAACAAATTCTAAAAAGGATAACTATATAGAAAGGGAAACGGGAAACATACAGGGAAAAATGGAGATAATGTAAAAACAAAAGATGAATAAAAAAATTTTTTTAATAAAGAAATATCAGAAATAGTCCTGGAGAGGACTATTAGTCAGAGAGTCCTAGGAACAGATTCTCTCACGACTTTAAAACTCACTTTTGATCTTGCCCTTTGAGGCTTTATAAAGCTCAATAGTTTCTGAGACCCCTTTTATTAAAATCTATGATTTTGTGAGGTTTTATCTTCTTATCAGAAAAAAGGAAATGATAGGGCAAAGCAAAAAATGGGAATTAGAGGCCTACTTGGAAAACTAGTTTCTGTTTCCTAGAAACATAACCATTATTAACAGAAATAACCATTATTGAACAAAGATTGTAGAAAAGGCAGTCTGATATTTTCTTCTCTTTGATGACAGAACACTTAGATTCTATATGTGACCTGAACTGGTCTTAGGACTTTCATAGGAATGTTATCCTTTTCTCAAAGGAAATCACCTCAGCAGCTATTGAGGTATACAAGGGAAATGCTTTTTGACCCATTGGTTTCAAGGATTATGTCAAGTTATGGTGCACTGTAGTAAATGATAAAATGATAAAAAAATTTCTATGGATACAGTCCGGAATCAGGTAGTCAGTTCTTGGCTGTGAGGCAAAGATCTAATCTGTACTACTTATTGAAAGCAATAAAGAGCTTTTTTGAGAGTAACTAGGAATTTTTATTTGTTTCAAAAAATGTAAAAGGTTGTTGGTCAGCAAAAATGAAATTAATGTTTAATTTCAAAAAACAGAAAAGAAATAATTGGGGTGTGGGGAATAAAGATTGGGGGGAAATTTTTTAATGATCTTCTCAATTTGTTAAATCAGAGAGGAAATAATTGGCTTTTAATGGAAGTCATGTGAAAAACTATTCTGGTTGTCAAGCACAGTTCTCCTTGTTGGAGGAGTAAGAGGTGATTAGCTGAGAGATGAATATCTTAATGCCAATTTCCCTTCCAAGTGTAGGATCTCTTGTTATTAATGCATAGAATGTTTTTATTTGAAACAAAATCACTTTTTTCCAGTCTTGTATTTTTATCATACTCTTAGTGAATGGCTTGCATACCATATATTTTATTAAAAATTTAAATTAGCAATGACAGAGATATAAAGGGCTCTATCTATTTTTGTAAATAAGAAGGTAAACTTTAGGTTATTCGCTTCCTACACAGTCAGAATTGAGGACAAAGATGAAAGTTCCAGGCTCAAACTTCCCTACTTCATATTTATATGCATAAATTGTTTATAAATTGGGAACATCCTGTAATAACAAACAGAATCTAGGTTAGGGTTCCCTGTGAAAGTGATGAGTATATATGGGAATGATTCTAAGATACTAAAGAGGCTTCAGCCTGAGACCATTCACCAAGAAGAACTTCCTTTTTTCCTCTCCTCATCTCCAATCACCCAGATGCCTTCTGCCAGGCTTCTTCTCCTCACTCTCATATCTTTCTACATGCCAGTTGACCTCATTTTATCTCAGCTTCTTCTTCTTCTTTTTTTTTTTATTATAGCTTTTTATTTACAAGATATGTGCATGGGTAGTTTTTCAGCATGGGCAATTGCCAAATCTTTTGTTCCAATTTTTCCCCTCCTTCCTCCCCCACCCCCCCCAGATGGCAGATAGACTAATACTTGTTAAATGTGTTAGAGTATATGTTAAATACAATATATGTATACATGTCCATATAGTTATTTTGCTGTACAAGAAGAATCGGACTTTGAAATAGTGTACAATTAACCTGTGAAGGAAATAAAAAACATAGGCAGACAAAAATAGAGGGATTGGGAATTCTATGTAATGGTTCATAGTCATCTCTCAAGAGTTCTTTCTCTGGGTGTAGCTGGTTCTATTCATTACTGCTCCATTGGAACTGATTCATCTCAGCTTCTAGAGCAGATGGCCTCTTCTCCTCTATCATGTCTTCTCTCATCAACTTCAATCATTCCTTAGTAGTTGCTTCTCTTCTGCCAACAAACATGTCCATGCCTCCTCATCGTCAAAAAACCCTCACTAAATCCAACCATCTCTGCTAAATACCATCTCCTCTCTCCCCTTCTGTGCCCAAACTCTGAGAAGGTCATCCACCTAGATGCCTTCAATATCTCTTAAATCTCCACATTCTGGCTTCCACTCACCATTCAATCGCAACTGCTCTCCAGCCATCTTTTCATTATCATATCCAATGACGCATTTTAATCATCTTTCTTGACCTTCCTTCTACTAACAACTCTTTCTTTCCTCTCTGATGCTCTCTACTCTGTAGGTTTTCATGACACCTGGTTATCCTCCTCTATACCTGACTGTTCCTTCTGTCTCCTTTGCTGGATCTTCATCCAGGTTGCTTGCACTAACCATGGGACTCTGTCCTGGTTTTTTTCTATTCTACTTTTTTGCTATTTCACTGACTAATCTCATCAACTTTGAGGGACTCAATTGTCCCCTCTATGCTGATGATTCTTCACTTGTAGTGTGGAGAGATGGCTATATCCAGCCCTAATCTCTCTGATGCCTTCAGTCACACACCCCAGCTGGATATCTTGTGCACGTTAAACCCAATCTGTACAAAAGTGAGCATATTATCTTCCCCCTGCTTGCAACCTTGGTAGCATCCTGGATTCCTTTTCTCTAGATACAATTTGTTGCCAGAGCCTGTCAGTTTTACCTTCCTAGCGTCTTCTCTCCTCTAACCCTTGCGCCATCCTGGTACAGGCCCTCAACACACCTAGCCTGGACCACTGGTCTGCCTGCCACAAGTCTCTCCATACTCCTGTCTACTCTCCACTCCACTGTCAGAGAGATTTTTCCGAGTTGCAGATCTGATCATGTCAGTCCCCCGCCACACTCAGCTAACTCCCGTGACTTCCTGTCTTCTCCATGACCAAACCTAAAACCCTCTGGTTGGCCATCTCTCCCTTTCCATACTGCTAGTCTTCTAGCACCTTACACTCCCACACTCAAAGTGCAGGTCAGTGACACTGACCTGCCTCCTTCCTCTTTGCTCTAGATGTTCCATCTTCCGAGTTGGGCATTTTCACTGACTTTTTCCATGCTTGGAATTTCTCTCTGCCCTCCTGGCTTACTTCAAGTCTCAGCTAAATCCTTTCTTTGGCAAGAAGTCTTTATTTCCCCTTTAATTCTAGTGCCTTCACTCTGTTGATTATCATCAGTTTATCCTGCACATATTTTGTTTGCACAGTTGTTTGCGTGTTGTCTTTCCCATTAGACAGTGAGTTCTTAGAGAGCTGGTATCTTTTGCTGGTCCTTACATTCATCCCCAGTGCTTAGCATAGTATATAGTATGTGTTTAGTAAATGCTTATTGACTGACTGACTGAAGGCTGCTCTATCTTTGCCTGCTTTGGAGGTTGGGGATTGTAAAGTCTTCAAGAATAAGGAACTCTGAAAACAAATCTCAGGATCTGACCTGGTCAGAGCAGAGTACGAGACTTTTTGTTCAATTGTCTCAGTCATGTCTGATTCTTTTGGGGTTTTCTTGGCAGATACACTGGACAGTTTGCCATTTCCTTCTACAGCTCCTTTTAAGGATGAGGAAACTGAGGCACACAGGGTGAAGGGACTTGCCCAGGGTCCCAGAGCTAGGAAGTATCTGAAGCCAGATTGATCTTGGCAAGATGAGTCTTCCTCACTCCAGGCCCAGCACTCTATCCATTAGATCACCTAGTGCCCCCCACTCAACCCATGGCTGATTCATTCCAGAAAAGATTTCTCCTGAGCAGCTTGCTTTGTATATGACAGCAAATATTGCTAAAGGTAAAATTCCTGAAGGGGATGCAAAGTCAAGGAAGATGTTCCTTTTGAAGATAATTATTAATCACTATTAATACTAGCTAGTACTAACTAGGTTGCCGAGAAAATGGTAACCAAGTGATCTGTTTCCAATGAGCAGCTTGTTTCCAAAAATGAACCCACGTCTGAAAGACTGCAAGACTTCTGCACAAGTGAGCATGATATTATCTTTTCCCCCAAAATCTGCTCCCCCTCCTGTCATTCCTGGTTATGTTTATGGTTAGTTGGTCGATCAATAAATACTCCATTCTCCCAAATCTTCCAGGTCCCAGGCTGAGGCAGCAGGGTCCACAGGCCAGCTACAGGATGCAAATCAAGCAAAGATCAGGAAGGCCAAAGTCCATGTAAATAGCAATTAGCAAACACTTTTGTCTCATGGAAAGTGTATTGATATTGAAGTCAGGCATTCTACTCTGCTCAGTCATTAACCAACATTGTGACCTTAGCCAAATTATTTAGCTTTACTTAGTCTCAGTTTTTCCATGTCTTAAATGAGTTTTGAATTACAGACAGTTCCCACTTTTTATATTTGTGGACCATTCTGCAAACCTTCAAGTAATTTTTACATAATGTGAATTTGCCCATAGACATGGGGAAGGAAAGCAAACCAGGAGGAGTTCACAGGCCTATGGAGGGAGGGATGGTCACCACATGTCAAGGACATGTGGGAGCTGGAGACAGAGAAGTGAAAGCAGCAGGAGGACATGTGGGGCCTAGCCAGAACCGGGGAAAAACATGGAGGGCACATATAGACAGGATAGGATGGGCAACACATGGGAGGGGGTAGGAAGGGCATGACAGGCACAGAGCACCAAGTCTGAAGGGACAAAGACAGAGAGAGCTGGGCAAAAGCTGATTCCCTCAGCACTGAAAATCTCAGGCCCAGTCCCCGATCTGTCATTGGCAGAGGTGATGATCTCTTCTGTTCCATTGTTCTACTTGCACTTGGAGGATTTTTGATTTGGGTTTTTTGTTGTTGTTCATTTTTTGTGTTTTGGTCAGGGAGTAGGAGGACACAGTATTCTCTCTCTCTACTCCTTTTCTCAGCACTCTGTGTCCTCCTACCCCCTGGGTGAGTATAAGATTTAGAGTATTTTGAAAAGTATATTTCAATGTAACTGAAGTCTTTATAATTCTATTTTTTTTGTTTTATGCATGTAAAAACTTTTCTTTGAAAAGAGTCCTGTAGGTTTCACCAGATTGCCAAATGGGTCCATATATACCCAAAAAATTAATCTAAATGGATTGAGAAAGCAAAGTAGAGCAGTTGAGCAGATGATAAGGCAAATGCTCAAGAATTTTAGGAGCAGAGGCAAAACAGACTCGAAGCCAAGTAATTGGCAATACCAGTAACAGAAATACTGAAACAAATGTTTTCCCAGATTAAATTCTGAAAAGAACAGTGAGATTCTCTCCCTCTTCAGTCAGGTCACAAGTCTTACAACCTGTTAGGTTACTCATCTGACATCTTATCTATCATATTCCCCCAATTTGGGTCTGTATACTGAGGGAGAAGATGTGAGGAAAAGAGGAAACTGGGAGATGAAAGCAGGCCCAGGTGAAGTATACTCTTGTGTAATGGAAGAACCAGTGGGATTCCAGAACTCTACTGTCAGTGGTCTTTGAAAGTTATGGAGACCAGGAGAAGAATTATTAGAGTGAAATAAAGCAGATGGCCTGATTTTCCAAAAAAGGAAGGAGATAAAGCCTGCAAACTATGGGATTGAAGACCCGGAACGACTAACAGTGGAAAGCTGTTAGAAAGAGGCAGTCAGACAAAAGGGTTATGCAGAAAAGGAGTGGGCTACCTGGGGAAATGGTAGAGACCTCTATATTGCAGGTCTTCAAGTTGAAGCTGTGTGACTGCTACCTTAGGAAAGGAGTAGTAAGGAATATTTTGGACTAAATGACCTCTGAGAGCCCTTTGACCTCTGTGGTTTTAAACCCCTTTTGCTCTGGTGAGGCTGAACCTTGTAAAGCATGTACCATACAGACTTGGCATTAGTAATGATGGCAAATAAATGGCTGGCTGGGTGGTTAATTCAGGGATGAGTTAATTACTTGGCATCTAGACTTCTAGATATTTAGAACCATATTTGACTCCTTTTCCCTCGTTCCCATATCCAGTCCCCCAAATCCTATCTATTCTTCCTTTATAATCTCTCTCCCACTGCTTCCTCAGTGGCTTTTTTCTCCTTTTTTAATGATCATCTACAGATATAAACATTTTAATAAGTGTAAAATAGCGAAGTATATAAAACTGTGAGCTCCTATTAAGTAGTTTCATTTTTAATATACAAATAATCACCCCAAAGGGCATCTAATGGTACAACAGATATAGCCTCTGGCCTAGAGATAAAACTCACTCTCCTGAGTTCCAGTCCACTGTCAGACCTGACTAGCTGTGTGACCCTGGGTAAGTCACTTAATCCTGTTTACCTCAGTTTCCTCATCTGTAAATGGAGCTGGAGAAGGAAATAGCAAACCACTCCAGTATCTCTGCCAAGAAAACCCTAAATAAGGTCATGGAAGAGACACTACTAAAACAAATGAATAACAACAAAAATTGCCAAAATGCCTTCTGATTCTAAAATTTCATTTCATTAACTTTTTAACGATCTTTTTAAAGCTTTTTAAATGATCTATTTTTTAGTACAGTGGAAAAATTAACCTAATTACTTAAGCCTGGAATTAAACTATTCTTTGCCCCTAATCAGCTTTTATCTGCCAATGTGCACATGGGCTAGCCCATTTACAAAGGTATTAATTTCTGTTAATGGACTTTAACATATTTACCATATCTCAACCTCTCAATAAATCAAAGTCTTTTGAATCAAAATATTTTGTTGTATGATATTTCTGTATCATAATAAATATGCCAAAATTGCTAAAGATAAATGGGTTTAGAAGTAGCTAAATTTATCAAATTCTGCAAACATTTATTTAATATCTCCTCTGCAACAAAGCACTTTGTCAGGTACTGGAGGTAATATGAAATCCTCAGCTTCATAGGACCTACAGTCTGTTAAAGAGTATTTGGCTCACATAAAACATAACTAAATGCAAAATAATATATGATGTCTGAGATGAAAGGAGTGAGGAAAATAGACAAGAAGATGGGGATCAGTTTCATAGAATCATAGACTTAGCATTAAAAGGGACCATGTAAACGAATCAGTCCCATGTAGACTTTCTGGCATAGGGATTGAAAATCCTGAAATAGATATGAAAAATGAAAGTTTAATAGGTGGAAGAGTGTTAGATGTAGTGTAGTAGGGAGTGGCATGAAATAAAGCTGAAAAAAGATAGTCAGTGGGAAATGGGGGAGAGATTCAGGGGAAATTTAGATCATTAAAAAAAGATTTTGACAAAAATTCATTTTAAAAGAAGAGTGGTAACAGTCTGAAGAAGGTTTTGACACTGTGTGTCAGGGACAAGGTGAAGCCAAGATATCCCTGGTCCTGACCTGTCTGTCACATAATAAATACTTAACCATTGCAAATTGGTTGTTCATCTGTTCTCTGGAACCAAAATTGGTCATTGTAATTAATCTGGGCTTTTATATTATTTTTACTCACATCATTATAGTTATCATGTATATTGTTCTCCTGGTTTTATTTCCTTCATTTCAAATCAGTCTAGGATCCTAATTTGAAGCTGGGGATCATGAAAGGAAAATGTTTTATGTTTTTGACAATTTCTCTACAAAAGTACTTTCTGTAAAATTCCAAACTGTGCTTGGACAGTACAAAGAAACTGTATTTCGGAGTTATAGGATCATCATTAGCAGTGATTATATATCAAAGCTGATTCCAGCCCCAGGGTGTCAAAAGATAAAAGCCAGGGTGTCCACATGAACAAATGCCTGTTGCCTTTCCTTTTTAATGCTTATTTAGAAATGCCTTTAGTGACACTTCATGTAGGAATTTGCCAGAAAGAAGAATTTTATTTTGCCATTAGACATGGTATATTATAAATCACATAATTAAATAAAAAGAATATAGAGAATTAAAATGGTTAGATGCACTCTTTCTCAGAATGTTTTTAAATAATTGAAGAAAATGCTATTTTAGCTACAGGTAAAAAAAAAAATAAAAATTTCCCCATCTAAGTTCCCAGACCTGAAATCATGGGCCCCAGGTTAAGAACCCCTAATCTACAAAGTGACTCCAGGAATGTAAAGAAAGCATCATTGAATTAACAAAGGAACTCTGAAGGATGTAGTGACTGCTCTTAACTCCAGAAAACAATAAAACCTGACTTTTCTAATTGGCAAGGAGATGAGGGACTAGAACTGAAAAATGAGGGATGTATATCGTCAGATATGACCAATGTCTAAATCAGTTTCCCTCAGTGATTCTTGTTTGCTTTATGGAAAGAGAAAGATTGTGTTGGGGGCAAAATGGAGGGTGATGTGGAATATATGGTGTATGGGCAGTAGCATAAGAAGAAAATAAGGTTTCCTACATTTGTTGTTGTTTTTCAATCTCTAAAGAACCAAAGAATCATAAAACCGGAGATGTGGAAAGAACAAAAACCAAATTAAAATAAAAAAACAATTCTCCTTTTCTACCTAAAGAAAGAAACTGAGGCCTAGGGGAAGTGCCAAATCACAAAGTGATTTGTCCAAGAACTTATCTTCAAGAATCTGATCTTTTCAGCCCTAAGTCTCTTACTTCTACAGCAACAGAGCTTTCGACCAATTAAAAGTATTGCTAGGGCAGCGTTTTGAGAGCCAGCCCCGTCCAGGTCCAGTTAGCAATAAGTCTTTGTAACTGTCTCTGCTCACAGTTGCTTTATATAAACTATCCCTTTTATGGGAGTTGAAGCACAGTTTGAAAAGAGTTTTTGTCTCATGTTGACCTTGTTTAGTCACATTAATGCACCAAGTCAGCTCCAGGGCCCCATTCCTTTCTCTGAACATCTTCTGACATGCTGATAGTACTGAGCAGCACAGGGTTTGGTGCATTCCTCTAGCAAGATCAGCCTGTGGGGCTCTTTTCTCAGGGAGAACAAACTCTCATTCCTCCTTGACTAGACTTCTTCTCAGCGTTCCTGCTGCAGCTGAGCTGAATTTGAAGGAACCTTTTCTGTGTGTCTATTTTTGCAGAAAACAGGCAATGCTGTGAGAGCAATAGGAAGACTGTCCTCTATGGCAATGATCTCTGGACTCAGTGGCAGAAAGTCTTCCATGGGGTCACCAACCAGCCCTCTAAATGCAGAAAAACTTGAAACAGAAGGTAAGACACTCACAAAAATACTGTTTTCTTTAAGTGGTTGTTGGGGACAGGATGTTCCCGAGGGAGCAGTAGGGAGAGGAGGAAATAACATTTTGAATCATTCTTTGTGCGGTGGTGAAGAAAGAATCTGGAGGTGCTGCTGGGCTTTCTGACTCTGAGACCACTAATTAAATTGGAGATTTTTTAAAAAACGATATAGATTCACCTCTTGATTTGATGACCCCAGAAGAAAACAACATAATTTGAGAACCATTTGGTCCTAATTTCTCTTATCCTTTTCCCAGGAATTTCTAACATAGGTTTTTTGTTGTTGGTGGTGCTCAGAGCATTTTACAAACTTTAAAACTTTCTTCTTCTTCTTCTTATTGTCCTGAGTCCTAGAGTTTTTTGGTATCAAGAAATCCCAGAGAAGGATTGACCTTTACCCCAGAAGATTTGTAACGATGCTCAAATTATAGGATTAAAGAGCTGAGAAATTCAGTTACCAGAATCCCCCAGCCAGGGTGTATCAAGGGAAGGACTAAAACCCGGGGCTTCCTGACTTTGTGTCTAGCTCTATTCGCTATAATATATCAGTAGTAGTAATAATCAGTGCATGCTGTTCTTGGAGAGTGGGGAGGACAGAAAGACTTTTCCAGGTCTCAGAGCAAGAGCTTATTTCCCTCTTCGTGTAAGCTGAGCTTGGACCCAATCTGTCTCTATCTCTGAGGCACCTCCCTTGGGTTAGAAGCACCAAGCTGTCTGGCAAGCTTTTGCTTTGGAAAGAAACTCGTCAGAGGCCCATTTGTACCTCATTTCAGAAGCAAGAGGGAATTTGCTAGCCCTGAACGTCACCTTAAACTAATACCACTGGCAGAATGGGATCTGCAGATTTAAGGAACTTATTCTGTTTTACTTCCTTCTTCCAATCCTCCAAATTAAACCCTCCCACCCCATTTCTAGCATTAGCTTTGGGAGCAGCACTAAGCTGAGAGAGATGATAAAGAGTATAAAGTAGTGGTGTCAAACTGAAATAATTGATTGATCAATGAAGGACAGTACCTTTCTTGGTCTTAGGACTATTTTTAAAAAAAAAACAAAACTTTGAACTCATTCTGGCCTACTGAAATGGTCTTGTAAATTACAGAACCTGTCCCTACAGCAACATACTGATTTAGAAAACCACAGATTAACATTATTCATGTGGTATTGATTTGTATTTTTTTTAAATAAAAATATATCCCAATACATTTTAGTCTGGTGAGAGCTACATTTATAAGTTTTGAGGCTGTAAGCTGCCAAGCTATAAGTTTCATACCTTTGGGGTTGGGTCTCTTAGATTTGGGATAATCAGCATCATCATTTACATAGCAAAGTATTTTACCTAGGTTATCTCATTTAATCTTTGTAACAATCCTATAAGGTAGGTGCTATTACCTTTCCTGTTTTATAAGTGAGGAAATTGAGGCTGAGAAGGTTAAGGATTTGTTTAAGATTACAAAACTACTGAATCTCTGAGGCAGGACTCAAACTTAACCTTTCCTACCACAAACCCTATATATATTCCTTCCATTGAGTAAGGCTTAGCTAGGTTCTGGGCCTGGGTCTGACCTTTTGGCAAATCACTTCATTGGTCTGGTCCTGAATTTCTTCATGTGAAAAATGGAAGTGATAATGCTCATATTAGATTTCTCTCAGGTTTACGGTAAGGTTTTGCAACCAGTTATTTTTCCTATTCAAACCTTAAATCTATGTCTACGGTGGAAGGGAATGAAAAATACTAGAAAGTTTCAAATGCAGCTAGAATTTAGTTCTTGCTCAAGGGTCAGAAGGCAAGCTGAACTGCTGGATAAGGGCAAAGGGCTATCTAAAATGCCCTAGGAAGCTAAAAGGTTTTCTTTTTCCATAGAAATAATAAGATAGGTATCTGTCAAGTAGACTACTCCCATGCCTGATATCTACCCCTCCCCCCCCAATAATGTGCGCTGTGCAAAAAAGCATAAAGCAGATGTCTCTTTTTTTAAAAAGGGAATTTATTTTTTAATGCAGCAGCATTAACAGTGGTGGGGAGGGAGGGCTAAAGCTGCCCTCAGCCCTGATTTGGGCATCTTCCAGGAGCCATTGGCAGTATGCCCACAAGGGCCAGGGGCAGGCTTGCCAATGACTCAGTGCTCTATGTTTGAAGAGTTTTGTTCATTACAGTGTGTGTGTGTGTGTGGGGGGGGTAGATTAAAAAAAAAACAGTGTTAGGGCTGTGGGGGAGCTGAGCATCTTCTCACCTCCAAAGTTACAGCCTATTGTCCTTTGCTCCCACAGAAGATGTCTCCCAGGCTTTCCTTGAGGCAGTTGCTGAAGAGAAGCCCCATGTCAAGCCTTACTTCACTAAGACCATTCTTGACATAGAGGTGGTGGAGGGAAGTGCTGCTAGATTTGACTGCAAGATAGAAGGTAAGTTGCCAGCAGCCTTCTCTTGGCTACATGTTGATTTCACAGGTCCCCATCAGTTTTGAGAAAGATCAGAACGTTCGCTACATTCCACTGAGGAAATCATCCCTTTATATGAGGCAGCTGCTTTAGAGAAGTGCCACATAAAAACCCTTCTTGAAGCCTGAAGTATAAAATTAGTCATTTGGTCAGGGAGCATTTATTAAGCGCTTGTGGTATACCACCAGGCACTGTGCCAGGCATCAGTGATACAGAGACTTAAATCAAGGTAATCTCTATTCTCCAGAAGCTAATGGGGAGAAGAAAGATATATATTTATATACAGCAACATGACAAATGTGGAAATATGTTTAAAAGGATTGCACATGTTTAACCAATATCAGATTGCTTGCTGTCTTGGGAAGGGGGAAGTTGAGGGAGGGAGGGAGAAAGATTTTAAACACAAAGTCTTACAAAAATGAATGTTGAAAATTATCTTTACATGTGTTTTGAAAAAATAAATTACTATTAAGAAAAAACTAAGTATTTGCAGAATAAATATAAAGAAACAAAGATTAATAAACACAGAATAGTCAAGTTCAGGGTTATTTGGGGGTGGAGGATACAACTGGTTGGGAGAAGAAAGGCTAAGAGAAGGTAGTGCTTGAGCTACCCAACACAAAGAAGGGGAAAATGCATTTTAGGCAGGGGAGATGGCATGTAATGATAACAATCATAAATAGCTATCATTTATATAGCAGTTTTTAAGGTTTGCAAAGCACTTTACAAATTTTATCTCATTTGATTTTCACAAAAGCCCCAGGAAGTGGGTGCTATGATTATCTCCGTTTTACAGGTGAGGAAACTGAGCCAGAGAGATTACATGATTTGTCTGGGGTTATACAGTTAGCAAGTATCTAAGACAACATTTGAACTCAGATCTTCCTGACTCCAGGTTTAATTCTATTATCCAGTACACCATCTAAAAGTGAACAGGAGTTAAGTTCTGGCCCCTAGCACTTAAATCACCTAAAAAGGTTCAAGTTGTAATTTTAAGAATCATTTCAGTAGACCAGTGTGGATTCAAAGTGTTTTTAAATAGTTCCTGGATCAAGAAAGCCAATATCTTTCATTAATCAATCACTCTATTAGCAAGCATTTCCCACATGCCAGACACTGCTTGGGTCTGGAGATGCAAAGACAAAATGAAAACAGTCTCTTCCTTCTAGGAACTTACATCTAGCCTGTGTGTACATATGTAATTTTGTACACAATATAGGGAACAAAGAGTGGTTCTATGGTTTCCTTGGTAGGATGAATTCTCAAATGAGAATATTAGAAATAAGTGACTTGCCCAAGCCCATACAATCAGTATACTTGAACCCAGGTTCCAAGTCCATCATTAAATCAATTGAGAAGGGTTTATTAAGTACCTCCTATATGCTAGCCACTGACTTAGATGCTAGGGATGTTAGTGCAATGAATGAAGCAATATCAATCTAGAAGCTTATGTTTTATCCATTGTACCATACACTGCTTCTCCTACCAAATATTCATAAAATAACATAAGTTGATTTTTGGATGTCTTGAGCAGCTGGGGACATGGATTCCTGGGTAGTTCTTGATGAGCTGAGAAAACTGTTTAATAGGATAATGATGCAATGCTTGTAGGAACCCTAAACATTGTCCCAAAGAGATACTAGACTAGCAGATTGAAAGAAGTTGTGGAATTGATAAAAATGGAGAGGAAAGCATGATAATTTCAAAATTGCAGGTCTTGGACTAAAATCCTGAATTAGACCATCTGGGACTAGGAAGGCAAGCTGTCTTCAGAGCCAGGAATACCTGGGTTCAGAACTTGCCTCTGCACACTTGCCATGTGATCAAAAGCAAACCGTTTAACCTATCAGTATTCCAGTTCTGTAAATTACAAACAAGTTGTCATTATAATTGTCATTTATAGTTGACAAACAATCACATTGACAGAGGGTTGTTTTCTGCTGTGGGACTTCTCCAAATTAATAAAATTTACAATGCTTTTTTTTTTTTAAGTTTTTATATAAATGATTATCCATTGATCTGCCTTCTGGTAGGGGCTGTGTGTAGGAGAATGCAAGCATATTAACTCTGAACTGATAAACAAGGACAGAATGCTCCTTGGAATGAATGTTAGGATTCTTAAGTTCTTAAATGTGATTTTTATTCTGCATTGGGGCCAAATATTTTTATGTAAGAAAATATCTCCAAAATTAAAATGGAAGTCAATGAAAACCTAACTTGACAGAAAAATATTTCTTTTACACAAGACTTTTTAGGAATATACCTATTGTATAATCTAAGATCAACTGAAGAGTCAATTTTCACTTACAGATTATTGTAACAGCTAATAATAATAGCTGGCATATAAATAGCACTTTCAGATTTATAAAACAAACACTTTACAAACAGCATCTCATTTTATCTTCTCAGCAACTCTGGAAGTACTCATCTGTAAAATCTGTCAATACAGATACTTATTTGTAAAATGACACTATGGATAGAGTATTGGCCCTGGAATCAGGAGGGTCCCAGTTCATATTTGACCTTAAAACACTTGCTACTTACTGTGTGACCCTGAGCAAGTCACTTAACCCCAACTGCCTCAAAAAATAAACAAATACTCATCAGATGAATAAACTGAAGTAGACAGCATTTAGTTATATGTCTGAGTCCAGATCTAAAGTCAGGTCACCTTGACTCTAAGCCCAGCACTTTTCAGATAACTAGATTTTTCTTTTCATGACCACTCTGTTATTATCAATCTCTCTAGTCACTCTTACTACCAAATTGCAGTTTGTAGCTCAGGTACTTCCTCTGGCTTGCACAGCTATGTGGCCTTGGTCAAGTTCTTGGGCCTCAATTTCCTCATCTGTAAAATGGGAGAAGGGAACAGATTCACTAGCTTTTAAGGTCTGTTTCATCTCTGGATTTCTGATGTTGCCATCCTTTGGAGTTCTGAGAAATACCACAACCCATGTGTGTTTAGAAATTGGTGACACGCCATCCTGAGATTTGATGTTGGCTATCCCTGGACTGGAATGAGGCACAGAGTGAGCCTGATAGGAAGATGACTACCCTTCTAGCTTCTCGTTTTGGTCCGAGCTATTCCCAGAATGTGTTTCTGTTGAAGCATAAGTACCTAAATGTTTCCCTAAAGGCAAACAGAATATTTTTAATCTTTACCCCTTTAATTAGTTAATTTATCTGGAGTTGACCACATATGCACTGGGACCAAGGTGGGAGATTCATGCATCCGGTGTTCTTTCCTTTGTGTGTGCTGCAGGGTACCCAGACCCTGAGGTCGTCTGGTTCAAAGATGACCAGTCCATCAGGGAATCTCGCCATTTCCAGATCGACTACGATGAGGACGGAAACTGCTCTTTAATTATCGCTGATGTTTGTGGAGATGATGATGCCAAATACACCTGTAAAGCCGTCAACAGCCTGGGAGAAGCCACCTGCACTGCTGAGCTTATTGTGGAAACCATGGGGAAAGAAGGAGAAGGGGAAGGAGAGGGTGAAGAAGAGGAAGAAGAGGAAGAGTAACAGAAGGCTACCAAGAAAGAGCCTTTTCCAAATTCTGTTATAATGACTTTCTGTAAAGTTCAGGAAAAAAGAAAAACCAAAATATTCAAACCACCTAGTGTGATAGATTATATATTTAGGTCATTTGGGGGTTGATTCTTCAGCATGATCAGTTGATACTTCTCAGCTTTATTTATGGGCATTAATCTGAATTAGCAGGCACCTTAACATGCCAGAATGGCTAGTTTTACAGTAGAAAAGCCATCTAATCATCTGCCTGACCAATTTTTTTTTTATTTAATTTGAAAAAACAAATTAACCAAAATTTTTTTTTTCTGTCTCTGACCTCCCCTCCCATTGAAGAAACAACAACAAAATACCTTATAACCAATATGTATAGTTAAGCAAAATAAATTCCCTTATTGTCAATGTCTAAAACATATACAGAATGTTCCCAAAGTCTTGGTGCAGTTTTAAGTTGTAAGATACAAGACTTTGGAGACAAACTTGTATGTCTCATTCAGGATGCCCAAATCTGTCACTGTTCTGTCAGGAGGTGGGCAGCATGCTTTATCACTGGTCCTGTGGAATCATGTTTTGATCATTTGTTTTTTTAGGGAAAAGAATGAAAACTACTTACCTAAACCATGTCTCTTAAGATACACACACACCTCCTTCCCGCCTTGAGATCTTTTATGACAACTCAGATTGTAAGCCTGGGTCCTGACTAAGACCATAGCTTCAAAAGTGGCTTCTAAGTTCTTTGTGGATTTCTGAGGTTTCTTCATGGCATGACACCATGACACCAGGGTCAGTAGACCAGATTTCTTGTCTACTAATGTAGCCCTTTGTTTTGGAACCAATAGAGCTTTTTTAAATTTGAGGTAAATGTTATTTGTACGTGTGCTATTGCACCGGAGACCTTTAATTCCTCTTCATTTCTTTTCCAAGTTCCCTAGGATATGAACTCAATAAGTGTTCTATTTAGCCCTGAGATCAGTACCTAGTACATCACTTCCCTCTAGACAGTATCTTTCTTGCCTTCCTTGGAAAAATACAATGTCCTTTCATCCTATCAAGTGGGGAAAAAAATCTTTTTCTTTCCTTGCAAGTGTGTAATAGTTTCAGTTATTATTGCAAAAATCAAGCATAACTTAAGGAGGAGGAAATTAAAATGCTGGCCAAGAAATCTCTTCATAAATAAGGAGTCAGATATGTGCTATTTACCAGTTATCAGTCAGTCAGGCACATATAAAGATTTTTGCACTGGAATGTTTAAAAATCAGTTTGGTAAAAAAGTTTTCTATCATCATTATTATTTATTTGGCCACTATGAAACAGATCTCAACTGATGACTTAGCTGTAGACCATCATGTACTTTGAAATCACCTTCAAAAGTAGTCTTAGAGTTGAATTATTCTTTTATTCCAAACACTTCCCAAAGAAGCTTGTGTACCTTATATGTTCCACAATGTTTTTTCATGTTGAATGTGCAACAAAACCTTCCTTCCCCCCTCAAAAAAAAAAAAAAAAAAAACCAAACCCTGTGATTTCTCCTCATGTCTGATATTCTGACTTTGACTTTGAATCTTTAATTCTAAACCTTTTACTTTTTTCACATCCTAGCTAGCACTTAGCTATTTCTTGTTCAAGAATAATAAGATGCCTTGAGCTGATGGGCAAAATGCCTTTTGTGTGTATAGCATTCCAAATATACATATGTATATTATATATATATATACATATATGTGTGTGTGTGTATATATATATAGATATATACATATATAGGTTTTTCCCCCTTTTCTACTGTTTGTAATATGCAGCAATTTAAAATATCAGTGGAAAAGGTTAGTTCTTTAAAGTTCGTTAAACCATTTCTCAATGAAAGATCTGTGCAATCCTACACAATATCAACTTTAGGATGTTTGATAGTACCTAGTTTTATGTCTCTTACAATTTTATGTTTTATGTTTTAATGAACTTTGTATCTGCTTTGCTCTTTGCTGCTAGGTTCAAATTGCCAGTGTCTTTTATTTCTTTTTAACAGATAAAAGAATGTTTGTTTTCATAGCCACAGTATTGCCACAGTCCATTATAAAGAAGGGTTTTTAATTTGATTTAGTGCATTCAGAGCTTTTCTCACCATTTTAAAATGTGTTTAGATAATAACAATGTATGTATGCCTGTGTGTGTGTGTATGTGTGTGTTTGGGGTTTTTTTTTTAATACCTTCTTGAAATTATGCTAATGTTTTCCCCAGTTTGTTATACCATCAAAATGGTAAGAAATGAGAACACTACAACTGTAGTTAACTCACAATTTTTAAATAAAGAATACCACAAAGCATGATAGTTGTATAATTCTTTGCACAATTCCATTTGTTTACATGCCACAAATTTTGTTGTACAAATAAATTTCAGTATTAGAATCAAAAAACTATGTTGCACAAATGTGAAAAGTCTTCAAAAAAATGGTTTAAAATTAGTTTGCAACAGATAATTGTTGTCAGTACTGCGTTAGGCCAAGTTCTTTTAAATACTAGTTGCAATTCCATTTTGTTGTGTTCTTTGTGATCCCTTTTCAGGATTTCTTGGCAAAATTACTGGAATAATTTGTCATTTCCTTCTCCAGCTCATTTTACAGATGAAGAAACTTGCCTCATCTGTAGTTAAATGCTTTGCTCATAGTCACACAGTTAATATATCTGAGACTGGATTTGAACTTCCTGACTTCAGGCCCAGGATTCTGTGCATTATGGCACCCCTAGCAGCTCCTATAATTCCATACTACTTTTTGTTTTGTAGGCAATCAGGGTTAAGTGACTTACCCAGAGTCACATAGCTAGAAAGTGTTTGAGACCAGATTTTGTGAAATATAAAAGGTTTAATATATAAATATAAAAGTTTCTGGGTAATGAATCATCTTATTCATCATCATGCTAACATACAATAATCTAATGCCAAGGATCCCATGAAATCCACTCAAAGCCCTGTGAAGAACAAAATCCCTTTTTACCCAAGAAATTTTTATGCAACCCAATCTTGAATCTGAGCTATTTCTGTCAACATTTGTCCAAGTGCAGCACAAAATAGGCATGGTATGTTCAAAACTGAATCTGCATTGAAGTTGTGTGATGCAACATGGACAAATGCTGCCAGGGACACCTTGGATTCATTACACTCTTAATTTTGAATTAATTTTTGGTCATTGTTCTGTCGCCAAATTTTTCGTAACCCCCACATTGTTACACAACCCCAGATGAGATCATAGCCCACGGTTAGAGCTTTGGTCTTGACAAAAGGCAAATCCACTTTTACCCAGACCTGTCTGACTAAAACACAATGGGCCAGAATCCATTAATTCACCTAAACTAAAATTTCTTTTAATCTTTTCTACACATCTTGACTTTTTCCAGTACAATGCATCTGCTCAAGATTTCATCTCTCTCATCAGCCCTGCCTGCCCTTTAAAAGTTGATTAGTCTTCAGTGAAGGAGGAAATAGAAGGGTGGAAACTTAGGCCTAATTCATTCATTGATTAATAAGAGAGAAATAATCATTTCACTCAATTTGAACTGAGATCCTCCTGATTCCAGAGCTGGTGCTCTCCACTGTGCCACCTAGCTGCCCCTATGTTTTGTAAGCCCATCCAAAGATTGTCTTGTACCTTCAGAAGGTGATTGATTCTAGCAGCTAACAGGTGTTCTGTTGTTATTAGTGCTTTTTTTGACTCAAGATTTTCTGTCTGCATCAATCCCAAAGATGTTTCCTCTTGATGACTAAATAACTACCATCACTCTCAGTTTACTATTACTCTTGTTGATCTTGTCTTGTAAGATGTTACCAGAAGGCATAATCTGAAAGGAAACTAATCCTTGACTAATATTTTTTTTATCCCAAATTATTAAATCAATTTAGAAATGTCTAAATGATTAACTGATTTCTTTAAAGAGAAAGAACTGTCTCAATTCTTTCTTAATGGAAAATAAAGACCTATTTGAAAGTAGGTAAAAAGCTGCCCTCAGAGTCAGGAAGTCTTGAGTTCAAATCATCCTAGATTATATGATCTTGAGTAAGTCCCTTAACTTTTCAGAGTTCCAGACAGTTCTCTAGGACTATTGGTTGCAGATCTGCATTCACAGAAAGAATGCCCTTACTAAGAACTACTCATTTGAGTAGGTCAAAAAAAGAAATCCAAAGCATTTTCATTCTATATCATTTTCTTCTAAAGTGTTAACTCATTTTTATGTGTTTCAGTTTTTTGTATCTTTTGTGTTTGGTTGGTAACTTGTAACTTCAAGCTTTTTCCCTGTGAAGACAGGCCTTTATCACTTCAGCTGCTTTATATTTGCAATCCTGCCTCCCACCCCAGCCTCCTTGAAATAATCCTGAGATACAATCTAAATAATCTATTAATAACAATGGATAATTGGAATCCACAAATAAACTCATACTTTCCCTTCTTTAAAAATGATAGTATGAAATGAATAATGATAAAATGAAGAGGAAATTTTCTTTTCTAAAAACAAAAGATTTTTCTGCTTTTTCTTAGCTACTTACATTTGTTTCTTTTTAAATGAAACTGAGATTGTCACCCATGGTTTTGGTTGCATGATGTCAAGTGGGAGGAACTGTAATTTAATAGTAACAGGGCATTACTAAACTTTTAAAAGGAACTTAAGGGAAATCAGTTTTTCTTTTAAAGGATGTACATTGAGCTTTCATTAAATGTGTAGAAAATTTATGGATTTAGGATATCAACCATTCTTACTGGACAAATCGACCACCTTCTATCGTAGGGGCAATTAGGTGGCACAATGGATAGAACAATGGACTTAGAAAGACTCATCTTTCTGAGTTCAAATCTGTATGACTGTATGACCCTGAGCAAGTCCCTTAAGACTGTGCCTCAATTTCCTCATTGGTAAAATGAATTGGAAAAGAAAATGACAAACAGCTCCAGTATCTTTTGCCAAGAAAATCCCAAATAGCATCATGTAGAGTTGGACACAGACACCCAACAACAATAAATTCCAAGAGTGTTTAACTTGAAGTCAGTCCATTGATCCTTCAATGAATCAGAGTCTATCTACTTAGATAGGAAAAATGTATTTAATTTCAATAGAATTGGTTTTCTTTGCAATTTTGTGTATTTTATTTTGTATGTTTATTTTAATTAAATAAAATTTATTTTCAATTAATGGAATTAAACAAACATTTCCATAACACAGTACAATAAAAAGAGATAATTGCACATGAAACTGCATCTACATGTACAACTTGCTATTCCCTCCAAATATGCAACAAAGTTATGTATTTTGTGCATTAAGTAACATTTTTTCTGAGAATGAGTCCATATATTTCACCACATTAATCCTCAAAAAGCTCAAGAACAGTTTTTCTATCCTTTAATATTTGAAAATACCATTCCCTGTTTCTTATTACAGAAGCAGGACAAAGTGACTGGTAATTTAGGTAGCTCCCACCAAATGAACCAGTTCTTAGTTATATGAGCCAACCAGCCAAGTAGTATCCCCAACGTTTTTATTGTGTGGAACCACTTTGTTAATCATTTAAAGTCTTCATTTAACTAGTGAAAAATTAAGGGGGAAGAGGAAGCTGGTGAAATGTGAACTACGATGTGGAGAATAGAGAACAACAGGAAAGACACCAATAAGGATATCCAGAGGGGACCGTGGGGTAGTAGTAATTCCTGGCATTTAAACTCCTGGATTTTGGAAGATGTAACTCTATGGGTCTTTCTCATTCTTGCTTTGATAATGAATTGTTGATTGCCTTCACCCTCAGCTCCACTCTGTCAATGAACTCTAGTCTCTGGTCTGCTTTGAAGCAGTTGGGGTTAAGTGACTTGTCTAGGGTCACAGAACTAGGAAGGGTTAAGTGTCTGAGTCTGTATTTGAACTCAAGTCCTCCTGACTCCAGGGCTGGTGCTCTATCTACTACCTAGAAGTCCCCTGGTTCTGATTCTGCTGAAAGTTTAGTGTTGATCTATGTTATATGGACCCGTCTCTGATCAAACGCTCAAACAGCTAACATATCTCAACCCACCAGTTGGGCACCTAACTCTCAGACCCACAGCATCACCCTCTTAAGGGGCAACATCCTGGTACCTCATATCTGCCCTTGCCCCTCAGCAGTGACAGAGCAAACAAGACATTTAGAATTATAATTCCAGTTCTGTGGGCCTTGGTTCAATAGAGTCTTTACTGTGAACACTTGGTGGAGTCACCAAGGTATTCTGGACTATTCCTAGAATGTTCCCAATAAAACCCTTAATGCTTTTCATTAATGGCACACATCTCCTTATTCTCCTTTTAGTTTATTATCATAGCTGGTCATCTTGAAGATAGGTACCTTGTTTTCATCTTCTTATTGCCACAGAACACTCAAACTATGATGTCCCCCCTCTCTCTCTTGCCTTTTTGTCATTTGGATGGTGTTCTTTAAAGCACAATGGTACCTTGGCTGAATTTGGTATTCAAGGTATTACAATGAGAAAAACACACTTCAGTCCTTGATGCTCACTTGGGCCCTGTTGCACCTGTTGTTTTGGCTGGGCAGCAGGGGTGTGGGGTTGGCCAGGCCTACCATCCAGCCTATTGTTGTTGCTCTCGGCCATGGGCACTTCTTCCCCAGCTAAGGCCCTGTCTGCACTGTCTGCCCAGAGTCCATGATGCTGAGGGTGTGCACATTGGCAGCCACATCTTGAAACAGTTCCTGCAGGATGGTGTGGCTGCAGCCTGTAGCCTCCCAGCTGCCAAGAAAAGCACTGCAATACTCAGAATAATCTATGCCTCATCTAAGAAGTCCCAATACTGCTGAAGAAGCAAATCATCCTTTTCTAAAGAGCCAATACTGACTTCTTCAGAAGCTATCAAGCCATTCATTTGCTCCTTGTTTTAACCTTATAGAACATAGAAACAACCCAATGACAACCATGGAAGTTGTCCATTAGTTAAACTAAGTCTTGCACATAATAGAGAGACGTGGACTAGATGATAAAATAGTTTTTGGATTTGGAGCTAGTTGAATGACCAGCCCCACATAAACTTACTGTCATTAATTTATTGCTATCAGTCCCTGAAACTGACTACTGGTATGATTTAGTGTGTGTTGATGTCAGCAGTTATCTAGTAGAGGGCTTCAAGGATCTGTCCTTGGTCTTGTTTTATTCAACACATTTAAAAAAAAAAATTAGTGATTTTAATTAAGGCACATGTGGCATGATTATTCAACTTATAGATGATACAAATCTGAGAGTAATAAAAACATTAAGAATCAAAAAATACTAAATGACAGGCTAGAACACTCAAACAACAAGCACTAATTAAACATCTACCAGATGCCAGACACTGTGCTTGCCACTGAGGATACCAAAAGGAAATGCAGTCTCTGCCCTCAAGGAGTATAATGTAGGAATTGAAGGGGATGTGGTGGGGAGAACAAGATATAGAAGTTTGTACTTGAGCTGAGTCTTAGGATCTCAGGATCCTAAGATATATGAATAGGTAATATATTCCTTACACAGCACAGAATGCAAAGGCATGGAGGCCAGACATGGAGTGCCATGTTTTAGAAATGGCAAAAAAAAAAGAAAAAAAAAAGTCCATTTTGGCTAGACCATTGTGTGTGCAAAGGAGATATGTGCAGTGGGACTGGAAACATGTTGGCGCCAGGTTGTGAAGGCCTTTAAATGCTTACACATTTATATTTGATCTTGAAGAGAATAAGAAACTACTGAAACTTTACTGAATAAAGTAGTGATATTAACAGATTTATACTTTGGTGAAATCAATGTGGCAGCTAGATGAAGGATACACTGGACTGGGAATGATTTAAGCAGAGGGACCATTAAGAAATCTATCATAATATTACAGGGGAAAAGAGATGAGACCTGCACTATGGGGGTGGCTTTATATATGGAGAGAAAAGAACATTTTGTAGAGGCAGAAAACAGATTTGACAACCAAATAAATATGTGAGTACATGAGAGTGAGGATTCAAGAATGACACCAAGGATATTATTGTGCTATAAGAAATGATGAGCAGCCTGATTTCAGAAAAGCCTGGAAAAACTTACATGAACTGATGCTGAGTGAAGTGAGCAGAACTGAAAAACATTGGGCAGAGTAAAAGAAGATTATGTGATGATCAGCTGTGATGAATTTGGCTCTTCTCAGCAATGGAGCAATCCAAGACAATTCCAATAGACTTGGGATAGAAAACATCATCCATAAACAGAAAGAGAATTATGGAGACTGGATGTAGATCTAAGCATACTATTTTCACCTTTTTTTTTTTCTCATGGTTTTTTCCAAAGGAAAAAAAAAATATTTTTAAAAATTTATTCTCTTTTTATCTTTAACAGTATTTTATTTTCCAAATACAAGTGAAGATAGTTTAATAAAATAGTTCTAAATACATGTAAAGATAAACACAACTAATATGTTTACCTTTTAATAATAAAACAGAAAGCATAATAGTTCAAGGCAAAGGCACAGTTTTTTATTGAAATGGCACAGTACTGGGGAGAAAGGAACACACACACACACACACACACACACACACACACCTATAGCCCCTGCTAAATGCCAAATGCTGCACAAATATTTTTTTGTTTGATCCTCATAACTAGGTAGGTGCTATTATTTCCATTTTACAACTGAGGAAACTGAAGCAAAGAGGTTACATGACTTGCCAGCTAAGTATCTAAGGCCAAGATTTGAACTCAAGTATTCCAGACTCCAGGCCCAATGCTCTATCCACTGCGTTATCTAGTTGCTAGTAAGAAAGACAACATCTCCCACATATATCTGGGTCATATTATCCCATAAACATACAGGTTATCACAGGGAAAAGGCCTCATCTCTATTGACTGAGGGATTAGTAGGAAACCTAAATACTTTCTCTTCCTCTAGCAGCTACTCTAGCCTTTTATAATTTTTATGGCCATTTGTCCTTAGAGCACATAAATTTATTTGCTTCCTACATTTGGGTTATAGAAATTCACACTGCTGACATAAGTGCCTCTACAGCTAAATGTAAGTTGCTAAATTTAAACTTATAGATTCTGGTTTTCCTGAAATACCTGATTCATTTTCTTCCTTGATCACCCAGAGGCAACCTTGGGGTCTCCCATCTCATAGTATTGGGTCCTAAAGTGTGTTAGGTTTGGCTTATATTCACCAAGATCTTTTCTAGGATCTCTTTCCTTGGGGAAGCAGGTAGGAAAGCTGGGAGACATTTTATAACAAGTACTATAAATGCGGGTCAGCTTGATGGAAAGAGCTCTAGATGTGGAGATAAGAAGACTCATCTTCTGAGTTCAAATAGGACTTCAGATACTTAGTAGCTCCACAACCTTGAGCAAGTCACTCAAACCTGTTAACCTCAGTTACCTCATCTGTAAATGAGCTGAAGAAGGATATGACAGCCATTCCAGTATTTTTGCCAAGAAAATCCCAAATTAGTTCATGAAGAGTTAGACATGACTGGAATAACAAAATTATGACTGGACCTGTAGAAACAAGACTGGTGGCTCTCAATGTATAGAAGTTAAAAGGTAAGTGACTTTGAGAGGGTGTTAAATCATGTTAAGCAAGTTCAAGGATTGAACAAAGTCAAGGACTGAGCAAAGACAGGTCGGCATGAACATGAAACACAGGTTGGAAAGGAAGCAGGGAAATAATTTATCAATTTTCTTTACCAAGAAAATCCCGAATGGGATCATGAAGAATCAGATGTGACTGAAAGGACAGAACGATAACATGGGGTCATGATAGAAAAAGTCCTGCAGAGAGAAATCTGCAACCTAGCTTAGAGGGAGATGAAGGGTCACTGAACCAGGCCTTCTACTTATAGCACCCTATGCTTTAAGTACTACCTCAGGGACAACTAGTACCTTCCTTATGAGCTGTCCAGGGGATGGAGTGAGCTTTCAGAGGCAGGTAGGGGTGGGTGTGTGTGTGTGTGTGTGTGTGTGTGTGTGTGTGTGTCTCGAACAAGCAAACAAATGGAGTCACAAAGAGTGGGATAGGATCGAAACAGCTGAACAATAACAATTATCAATCGAACTGGATTTTTTAAAATGGCAACAGAATAAGCTAGGATTAGATGATCAAAGGTTTAGGGCTTGGAGATAATCTAGTTCAAACCCCTTATTTCACATGAGAAAAGTGAAGCCCAGGGAGAGTAACAGATTTGCCCAAAGTGACCATATGGTATATTGAGCCCATGTTCTTTTCATGTACCACAGAGGGCTCAGAAAAGAAGCAAATATATAGAGAGGGTGGGATTTGATAACCAAGACATTAAAAAACATTGTGGAAAGGAATCAATAAACATTTGGAGGAAAACTGGATAGCAACACTGACAAAAAAAAAAACCCAAGAAAAAAAAAACAACTTAGACCAACTACAAAATTTAAGAACAGCAACCACAAAACATTCTAGGTAGATCAATAATCTAAATATATACACAAATACTGAAATATAAACACAAACAAAATGAGGGAAAATTAAAATTTACTTCAATTGTAGGAAGGATTATAATTCTAACAAATCAAAGAAATTATTGGAAGCCTCTAGGGTACTTTGTACTTTTCTCAAGGCATATATATCATTTCCTACTAAATTATACATTTTTGAAGGCATGAATAATGTCTTCCTTTTTCTTTGCCTTACAATAGCTTCCTACTTCCTAAATTATAAATTCTTTGATGGTATGAACATTGTCTTCCTTTTTCTTTGCCCCACAATAGCTTTATGCTTCTTGTGAATATTAAATGTTCAATTGGATGGATTTGAGTTTATAAAAATAAAGGGACTGGGGACAACAAAAAAGCAATGTATCCCCAATTTTTAAAAATCAGTTTTATGATTTTTTTAGATTGAAATATTTTAGATTAAAAATCTGACCTCAAGAAACAATATAGAACTGAAATAAATTTAAAGAGCAATATCCACTTTTCCAGTGGCCAAATAATGTGAAAAACACTATTCTCAAAGGAGAAAATACTGTGAATAAACATTTCAAAAGTGCTTAAACTCTAATACTCAAATGTGCAAATTAAAACAGCTTCTAGACAGTGACATTATGAACCGATTCAATCATTTTGATGAACAATCTGGCACTATGCAACACGAATTACAAAAAGCTAGTGATCCCACTTGTAAGGAGTACATCCTAAAGAGGTTTGTCAATCTAATAGATGTGAAGTGGAACCTCATAGTCCTTTTAATGTGCATTTCTCTATTGATGATGCAGGGAATTTTTTTCATGTCTATTGATAGCTTGGATTTCTTCCTCTAAAAAAAAAATGACTGATCATATTTTTTTTCCTGTTTTGTCAACTGGAGAATGACTCAAGTTCTTCTAATGTAGGAAAGGGCTTGCCAGGGCTCTTAACTCACTATCAATACCCTTTGAGGAGCCAATGCATAATTTCATTATGCATGTAAAACTTTTTAACATTTTAAAAATTTTGAATTCCAAATTCTCTCTCCTTTCTCGACAATCTCTCCTTCGAGAAGAGATCATTATCCATGTGAATTCCTACAAAACATTACTTCCACGTTGTAAATAAAATAAAACAGGACAACCCAAAATAACTCCAAAGTGCACTTCAATCTGCACTCACGAGTTCATAGTCCTTTCTGGGGGTGGGCAGCCTTTCTCCACACGGGTGCTTTGGGACTGTCTTGGATCACGTCCTAGATCAACCAGCCTAGGGGATAATCTTAAATTTCCCGCGTAACTAAATTTAAAAAACAAAACAAAACAAAGAAAAAAAAACCGGGCACTCAATCCTACACGTGTTAATATAGGAGAGCATTTTGCCACCTGCAAAGCCCCTCCGGGAAGGCGGGAACGAGACTATCTCCTAAAGAAACGCACGGTCCTTTTTCCGACCAGGGCGCAGCAGAGGGCGGGGCGCGGGCCCTACAGCAGGTAGCCCTTCCCGCCCCCGCAGTTCACCTCGGACAAGGTCTGGGCGCCGGAACGAGGTCACGCTCTCCTCACCCACCCCCCAAAGGCGGCGTCGCCATCCCCGCAAACTCGGATTAGGGGAGCCCCGCCCCCCGGCCCCGCCTCCCAGGGGAAATCGGAGTGGAAGCTCCCTGGCGGCCCCTCCCAGGCGCGGGCAGGATGGGTTTCCAGTCCAGCCCCTGGTCTGGGGAGAGCGGCGTTTTCTCTTCGGGGAACCCGTTTCCTGCATATAAATTAGGGGGTTGGTCTCGAGAGTCCAAAGGCCCCTTGACCACTTCCTGTGCTTCTGCGGCCCTCAAGCCCTCCCTTAATTCAGCCAGACGGACACAGAAAGAACAAAGCAAGAGGTCAGAGAGGTTAAAAGCGTTGGCCCACGACTTCCTTACTCTCAGAAGCAGACACACCTCCCCGCCCCCCGGGGGATCGACGTTAGCCAACCTCCGCCGCAAGCGCCAGGCCCGGGTGACGGGTGCCTAGCTGGGCCAGCCAGTACCGCTTCTGAGGTCGGGGAGGGACGGGATTGCGTTCACTTGCCCTCATCTAATATGGTGCGCCGGGAAGGGGAGGCTGTGGCGGAGAGGGGCGGAGCCAGGGAAAAGCGTCGTCTGTCTAGATCCCCGAGGTGGAGCGCGGAGCAGGGAAGAGCAGGGAAAGGGTCACACCCATCAGCTGCCCTGATCAAAGATGGCGCTGGCTGCACTTTTCTCCCCCCCCTTCCCCGCCCCAGAGCTCCTCCCCGGCCCCTCCCCGTCGCTCTGGCCCCGCCCCCCACTCTCCCAGGCCCTCCAGCTACCAGTCGCTGGGCCGGGCGTACTCAGTGGCTGGTTCCCTCCGCCCGGGGCAGCAGGTAGGGATTCGCTCCTGAGACATGGCGGCAGCGGCGGGGTCTTCGGCGACTGGGACGAAGGGGAATGGGAGCGGCGGCCGGCCTGGGCCCGGTGAAGCCGGCGGGCCGCGCAAGAAGAGGGGGCCGGGGCCCCTGGCCACAGCGTACCTGGTCATTTACAATGTAGTGATGACTGCCGGGTGAGGAGGGGAAGGGGGCAGAGGTGAGCGGGCGGGGTGTGGTTGGAGGGGGGCAGGATGGAATCCGCTGGGGGGGGCGGTGTCCCAGGTGGGGAGGGGGCCGGCGAGCCGCGAGGACGCCCAGCGAGCATGCGCCTTGAGCACGGGCGTCCCTTCATTCATTCTCTAACCTGTTCCTAGAAACTCGGCTACGCGCGGCGGCGCGGAGCCGGGCCACTGCTGGGGGAGAGGAAAGATGAATGAGCTGAACGCGGCCCCTCTCTGCCGGGCTCCCGGAGTCTGGTACCTTGCGCGGCGAGACCCGCTCGCCTGCGGCCGGGAGCCAGGTGCAGCTTTCGCCCGCCGGGCCCGGGGTCCGAGGGGAGAGGGCGGGGCGCTTAGGGCTTATTCTCTGGGGAGCGGACACCGCGGCCTGAGGGCCGAAAGCCCTGAAAGGTCCGCGAGCGCCCCAGCCACAGTCCATTTAGTTCGCAGGGGGAATGGGAGGAAATTGAGGAAGATAGGCAGGAAACGCCCGTTGGAAACTGATGTGGAAAGCCTTGGGTGACGCGCTAAGCAGCGTGGCCCTTACTTCGAAGGGACACGCAGAGGTTCCATTGAAGTTTTTAGGAGGAGGATGTTAATTTGTTGTGGGCCTTGTAGCATGCATCCGAGGGGAGGGCAGCTGCAGGCGCACGGGCCTCTGGAGCTGTTACGCAGGGACAGTGTGGGGGGTCTGGAGAAGGGGTCGGCAGGTGCTGCTCTTCGGAGAAAATACGGTGGGTCGTACAGGTAGCTCAGATCATTGGCTGGCACGTGCTCCCCTTGGAGTTGGTCTTGGGGGAGCCAGGTAGAACTTTTTTGTCTTCTCTCCTTATAGCAAGGGGCTGAGGTTTATCGATGTAAGGAGCATCAGAGAGGAGTTTCAGATTTTGAATTTTTACTCAAGTGCTCAGAAGGGAATCTGGAGTATGAGATTGAGAGATAGTGTCTTCAACTGGGAAGAATTTGAGTAGATCGAAAGAAATTAGCCTTTGCCACTATGTCGATTATTCACATTTGTATTTTTGGGAAAATTCTTCCACCAGATCTTTTAACACTGAATACTTGTGTATACTTTTTTTTTTTTTTAAAGCAGATTCAGATTTAAAAAAAATTATTAAAGCTTTTTATTTACAAAACATATGCACTGGTAATTTTTCAACGTTGAGCCTTGCAAAACATCTTGTTCCATTTTTTCCCCTCCTTCCTTCCCCCCCACTTCCTTCCCGAGATGGCCGGTAATCCAATCTATACTCAGTTCCCACCACTCTTTCTCTGAGTTTATATGGTTCTCTTCATCATTGAACAATTGGAACTGGTTTGAATCATCTCATTGTTGAAGAGAGACAATATTCTGTCCAGAATAGATCATCATATAGAACAGATTCAGATTTTATAAATACATTTAAGAATTGAGTTTAAATACTAGCATTTTGTGTTAATTTTTTAATGATAGCTGATATTTCATTCTTCCCATAGTAGAAAATGTGAAACCACCAGAGGAAATTTGTTAAACATAGTAAAACTCTCAATACTCTGATTTTTGAGAGGGGAGGATTAGGAAAGATTTGGGAAAATATATCTATAAAGTTGTTTTTGCTGGGCTGGAGATCAGTGGAAAGGCTTTTTAACTGCGTAAAAATGAAGGCATTGTTTTTGAAAATAAAATTTCTGGAATGTTAATAAATGCTACCTTAAATATGTTTGTTGACATGAATAGTCTATAAGATATTTTCAGTGCAGAAAAAATGAGAATCTCAGCTTAAAATTTTTTTGGCTCAAAGCATTTACTGCAGTGCTTTGCATGTACTTTGCACTTAATGATTATTATCATTATACATAGTACCTTATGAATGCCTAATTTAAAAAAATCTTTTAAACATTAAAACATAAATTTTTTTTTAGAATTCTTAAAATGTCACTGATTTGGTCTAATGGGTAGAAGACGACTGAAGTAGTAAAAATTCTTAATGCAAACTATATTTAAAATGATAAAGTTTTACTACTCTCAAGGTATAGTAGTCAAAATAGGCTAAAATGTTCTAGGAGGTTTCTAGAAAACTTAAATGAACAATCAGAGTATCAGTTTGTGAACATGGAAATACTTAAGGATCCTTTCAAACCATTGTTTTACTCTTTTCTTTGTTCCTCATTCTTAAGAAAGTCAACTTCAACCCATTTGGGCATATGTGAATCAATATCATAGGAATGAAGAGGTTTACTGTAATTTACAGAGCATAAGAGATATTCTTTAAATCCTGGACATCAGATTTAAGAGGATCTGTATAAATGAATAAAACAGAACAGGCTGACTGGAATGGAGACATGACAGCTGCTCTCCTTCCACTGCCCTATGCCCTTTCACAGGCTTTTCTAAAGTGCTCTCTACAGTTGAGGGAGATTTGGGCATAGGATGCAAGCTTCTCTTAATCCTAAGGCATCAGTGATTAAGTTTCTGTCCAGAGCTACATACTAGGTGGGAGGTGGGCAGGGGAAAGCACTAACTTTCAGTTGTCCCAGTGGCATTTTCATCTCAGGTTGGTAGGGAGCTAGACAAAAGTATTTACATTAAATCTGCTTTTCTTCCAATGTCAGTACTCAGGTTAAAACATGTTTTTCCTCCAATTCTACTATTTTTTTTTAATGTCAATTTCTCATATTAATTTATTTCTTATTCCTTTTCATTGCAAACATATTATGGTTTTTGTGGTCTAGCTAAAGAACTTCCACAGCTTCCCATTTATTTGTAACTCTCCATTTTATAATAATGTTTTTTTGTTTTTGTTTTTGGGGGTTTTTTTTGAGAAAATGTATTGTGAATAAAAAGCAATTGAGTTTGAAAAGAACATTTGGAGCTCTACTAATTCATAAACTGTCAAATCATGGACTCAAATCATTTAACAACATCCTTATTTGACAGAAAAGAAAACTGAGGCCTGAAGAGGTAAAATGATTTGTTCAAGGACACACAGGTAGTTGGTGATGACCTGAATTAGAATTTACCGAGCTAAGTGATCTTTTACTAACCATGTCTTCTTATGTATGTGTATGTGTATGTACATGTGTTTGTGTGGATGCCTTTGTTATATTCTAGCTAAATGCCTTTTTATTAATACTTTTGTATCTTAACATTGTACAGGAAAATGTGCATTGAAATGGAGCTCAAGACAACTCATACATATACTTGCTATGTCACTTTGTGATAAAAACTCTGGTTGGGGAGTTGCTGCACTGAAGGTTCTTTTCTTTAGTTGTAATCACCAGATCATTGGTCACTTGATAGCTTGTCCCTACCACTAAGAGAAATCACAATATACCTGCATATATAATGTGAGCATTCCTAAATCAAAATATTTTTATTTCTTGAATGTTTTTTCCAAGGATTTCCTAGATAAATCTCTTTTCTAAATATGAAAATTTTTCAATAGTAGTATCTTAAATATACCAACCTGGACTTGGCACTCTAATTTATCTCATTACTCCTCTCAAACCTACTACCCATATTTTCCTTCCTTTTTGTTCATACTCTTTCATGTGCTTGGAATATCCGCCTCAATTTCTGGTTATTAAAATCCTATCTTTCTTCTTAGGCTCATCTCAGTTACTGCATCCTTTATGCAGTTTCTTTTGAACTCTCACTAAAATTGATATGATTTCCCCCCTCCTCAGATTCTCTATAGTTCTTTGTACCTTTCTTACAGCTCATATTAAATTTACTGTCAGACGATAACATTTTGTAAGTCATGAGCAGTGTTGTCTTTTTTCATGCTTCACAGCTCCTAGCAGAGTATATGGTAGCTGTTCAATAAATGGGTATTTTAAAAAAATATTAATGCTTTTTGTTTTTACATCAGTCATTTCTGGGTATACCCAACAAAATTGCAAATGATTTTTCTTTTTTTTGGCTGAGGCAATTGGGGTTAAGTTGACTTGCCTGAGATCACACAGCTAGGAAGTGTTAAGTGTACGAGACCATATTTGAACTCAGGTCCTCCTGACTTCAGGGCTGGTGCTTTATCCACTGTGCCACCTAGCAGTCCCTTGGCAAATGATTTTTCTTCCATTTTACAAAAGTCAAGCCAAATATTAGAATCATAGACTTGAAAGAAGGATACAGTAAATGCTGGAAGAGATCTTAGAGGCCCCTTAATTTTCATATAAGGAAACTGAGACCAAGAGAAGTTTAAATGACTTAGTCACCCAGAAAAAGTTTAAATGACTTGCTCTGGTTTAAGAAGTGCCTAAAGTAATCTTCCAGTTCTGTTCATCCTGATCATTACAGTTACTCAGCAGTCTTTTGATTCTTTTTGTTTACACGACTGTAGTTGCTGGTTATGTTGTTCTTCTGGCCCTGCTTAATATCACAATGGATAAATTAATAAACATCTAATTCTGTTTCTCCAAATTCCTTATTTCTTAGGGCACAATTTTTCATTTCATTTTTATTCTAGTTTATTTGACCACTCCCAGTTTTAGGCTTTGAGTGAAGACTTGACAGTCTGTCCTAGGAGCATAGATCGTGTGCCTTTTTACTTGGACTTTGTAACACCTATTATTTTTGGCTGCTTAGATGCCTTTTAAAAAAAACTTTCTAATATTTATGCCTTAGTTAAAATTGTGGGTAAAGTGAATTCTTGGGAGATAGGTTACTGAAATTACTAATGTAGATGGTTGTGTGTATGTATGTGAGATGCTTAAATTTTTCAAGAGATGAATTAATTCTTAATTCCTTAATATACTTAATTCCGGTATACTTAATATACTTAATTCCGGTCTTCAAGGAAACTAATGAAATATTTCTTGTGCAAAAATAGTCTCAGAAATAATTCTATAATTAATTTTTTTCAGATTTTTATTTTCTATTCAAATTAACTGAATAAGTTACATGTACTGTCCTCCCCTTGCCCATCCCAATTTAAATTATAGTGAAATACAAATTATAAAATTTGACTGAAAACAGAAAACTAGGTACATTTAGCAAAAATGACTTTTCTTGATGTATATCCTTAGAAATGCATTCAAGAAATTATACTTAAATTATGATAGGAAATTCTTTGTGTCAGTCTTCTCATTTTTTACCATTATTAATTCATATGGCATACCTGACAGCAGCTGCTTGGCAGTCATAGCTACTACTGTGCAGCTACCACTCAGCAGCAGAAATCTGCAAGCTCTGGTGTGCAGTGAGACCACAGAGTTTTAAGAACTACTCCCTCTCCATAACTGCAGCCCTAATTACTCCAGGAGAGCCTTCCTTCCCATCAGCAAGCATTCGTGCCACTGTGGCTGTTGAAAGATCACAGAGGTCTTTCTTATGTGTGGATTTTTTAATCTCACTGCTTCTCAGCAAAGCTCTGGCTCTCTCTCTCCAGGATGCCTGTTAATACTTTAATGAGCTTGCCTTGAGAATTATTTTGCCAAGGAGCTCCAGCCCTATGGGAACCAGCCTTTCTCTGCCCTGTGTAATAAGTATGCAAGTTTCCTTGTAAGCATTGGTTGGAAACAATTATTTCATTTTTGTGTGTGTCTATAGTCATTGGCATCTCATCTATATGGGATCAAGAAAGAGGGCAGGGGAGTCTGGAAGCAGAGAATGCTAATGGAGGACTTATGTCTGAGAATGTGGTTTGGAGCCCTGACTTGGATCCTAGGAGAAGGCACCCTCACAAAATAGCCAGTGTGGATACAGCTTCCTCCCAGGCTTTTGAAGGGGCAGTCTGAGTGGTAGACCATTTAGGAGTGGGGATCCTGTCTTATCAATAAACAGAAGACTGTTTGCCAAGAGCTCTTGCTGCTTCCCTTCTCTCCATCTCAGAAGCCTTTGTCATCATTCTTCACTCTTTCTTCCTTAATTCCGGTCTTCTGTTATGTGTTCACTTAATTCCATTACCTCTGAGCTTTTTGGGCAGATTGCCCCACCATGTCTTTCCTCTCCATCCCCATCTTTAGTCCCTCTTGTTCTGATTCTTGCTTCTTGTTAACTACCAGATCTCTCACAGTTAAAAACAAACATTGTTCCTACCATCCTTTCTAGTTAATATCCTTTTTCTTTTCTCTTTTTTACAGCCAAAGTTCTAGAAAAACTTATCTATTCAATTGCTTATTTTGTCCCTTCCACTTTGTTATTGTTTTTGGTCATGTCCACCTTTTTGTGACCCTGTTTGGGAATTTCTTGGCGTTTAAGAGAGTGGCTTGCCATTTCCTTCTCCAGTTCATTTTACAGATGAGGGAACTGAGGTAAACAGCATTGCCCAAGGTCACACAGTTAGGAGGTGTCAGATGCCTGATTTGAATTTATGTCTGCCTTCCTGACTTTAACTTGGCACTCTGTCCACTGAGTCATTGAGCAGTCTCTCCACTTACCCTTGCTCTTTCCCCTCTAGATTTTTTTTTTAAATCACTATTCATGGTTCTCTACCCACTTCTGTTTTCTCTTGCTTTCATTCCCTTTGTTGCATTGTCACCCATGTCCTGCAGCTAACATCCCTCAGGCTCTCTTCTCTTTCTACACTTTCTCCCATGAGTTTAAGTATAATTATGTGTAGGTTACTCACAAATCTATCTATCCTGCAATAGATTGCACAAGTACAAGTAATGCTGTTTGAGCTGGCCAGTGTCCCACTGTCTTATTTGGCTGACATTTGAACCATCATCTATGATGCAGGTGTTGTTAGTAGTCGTTAATAAAGGGCCAGACAGTATGGATTTGACCAGGTCCCAGAAAACTAGAATCACTGACTTAGAGAATTAGAAGGCACCTGAGTGGCTATTTAAGGAATTCCCACGCTATCCTATCTGATAAGTGGTTAGCTAACCACTAGTTCTGGAGTCAGGGACCTGGGTTTAAATCCCACTTCTGACACCTGATATTTTTGCTTCCTTGCATGTCACTTTTTTGGGCTTCCATTCTCATGTGTAAAATGATGGGTTTAGACTGATTGTCTTCTAATGATATCTCTCTCAGCTCTGAATCCCTGACTTTGTGATATACCTTTTATCTACCCCTTCTGCTCCAAGACAGCCATTCTGCTTTGCAACACTGAATTCCTTGATAGATATATTATATCAATTATCAATTCTGTCCCAGAAGAATCAACAGAAGCTGTATATTCAAAAGTATTATTTCCAGCTAGGGTTTGTGCAAATGTTCCTGGAATTCAGAAACATCAAGAATTGGGTTATCATCAGGATAGGTATTGATGTTACTACAGTGAGGAAATGATGTATTTCATTTATATGTTAGAGATCATACTCTTAAAACATACAAGAAAACAATGTTGCGCCACTAGTTAAGATCTTATATTTAAACACTATAGTCAATAACTCTTCAACAAAAGCAAAGGAACAAGATACAGTGAAAAGTAGGCTAGAATAGTAAAGAAAGGATGTGTTCCATTTATGTTAGATATCACACTCTTCAAACATACAAGAAAACAATGTTGCGCTACTGGTTAAGATCTTATATTTTAAACACTACAGTCAGTAACTATTCAACAAAAGCAAAGGAATGAGGTGCAGTGGAAAGTAGACTAGACCAGAACTGGGTTCAAGCCCCAGTTTTGTCAATTGCCTTATAACCTTTGGCAGGTCATTTTAGGCTTCTGATTCCTCATTTGTCAAATGAGAAAATTGGACTAGATAACATTTGAAATTCTCTTCTAGCTCTGAAATTTGATTGAATAAGCTTTTAAGAGAAGAAATCATTTTTTACATCTGCTCTAACTAACATTTTAGGGATATTTAATAGTACAAGTGGAATGAAGGATGGTGAAAATTACAATAATTACCACTGAATTGCTACTAAGCTTTCCAGGCACTATTGTTCTATAGTCTCACAGATAGCATTACAATACACACTTTACATAATAGATTTGTGCCAGAATGTTAAAGTAATATTACTTTCTTTTAAAAGGCTTCTACTGTTCCTTTATATAAAGATCTTTAAATACAGAGGAATGTGTTACATTAAATTGCACCTTTAAAGACTGAATTATGTGTTTTACCTGTTGATAAATCAATTATGTATCAGTCTCTATACAAGGGATCAATTTTAATGATAATATGCTTTCTTAGAGTTCTTCTCTCAAAGAAGCTTAAAGCAATTTACAAACTTTAATTTTTTCAATATCACTGTGGCAAATAAGGGATCAATGTGCTAATTTTAACCAAGTTTCCTTATCTCCATCAGGGAGTTAAATGAAATTCCTGAGGAGATTCAATTAATTGAAAGCAGTGGAAATAAATTTGAAATCACTGTTAAATATGGATTTTTATACATCAATTAATTCTTTTCCATACAAGGCCCCACATTCTGAAAATAAGTCAGATAAATCCAGTGTTGGCAGGAGTTTGAAGAAACAGGCATGCTATAATACATTGTTGGTGGGTCCGCAGATTGTGGAAAACATTTTGGAAAGCTATATTGCAACAATAAGGAAGGCTTGCTTTCCATCTTGGTAATTCCAGTATTAAAATTATATCCCAAATACCTTATCAAAATGTATTTTGAAGAAAAATTCATAGCTATTCTTTTTGTAATATCAAAAATCTAGAAGCAACCTATGTTTTGAATATTTGGAGGATGGCCCAATCTATTATATCACATTTTCCCCACTTTTTATTTTCCCCAATTACATGCAAAGATAGATTTTAGCATTCACTTTTATATGATTTTGAGTTTCAGATTTTTTTCTCCCACTGCCTTCCCCCCGTTCTTTCCAAGTCAGCAAACAATCTAATATAGATTATTCATATGCAGTTATATTAAACATTTTCACTTTAGTCATGTTGTGAAGGAAGAATCAGAACAAAAGGGAAAAATCACAGGAAGCATGCTTCAATCTGCATTTAGACTCTATAGTTCTTTCTGTGGTTGTGGATAGCATTTTCTATCATGAATCTTATTACTAATAAGAGCTAAGTCTGTCAAAGTTGACCATCACATGGTGTTGCTGTTACTGTGTGCAAAGTTCTCTTAGCTTGCTTACTTTACTCAGCATCAGCTCATGTGAATCTTTTTAGGTCTTTCTGAAATGTATTGGCAAATCATTTCTCATATAACAGTAATATTCCATTACATTTATACCCACAATTTGTTCAGCCATTCCCCAATTAATAAGCATCTCCTCAATTTCCAATTCTTTGCTATCACAAAAAGAGCTGCTATAAATATTTTTGTGTATTTGAGTCTTTTCCCCTTTTTTATGATCTCTTTGGCATAAAGATTTAATAGTGGTATTGTTTGATCAAAGGGTATGTACAGTTTTGTACGTCCTTTGGACAGTTCCATAGTTGCTCTTCAGAATGGGTAAATTAGTTCACAACTTCACCAACAGTGCATTAGTGTTCCAATTCTCCCACATCTTCTCCAACATATATCATTTTCCTTCTGTCATATTAGCCAATCTGATGTGTGAGGTAATAACCTGGAGATGTTTTAATTTGCATTTCTATAACTGGTAGTAATTTAGAATATTTTTTCCATATGACTATTGATAGCTTTAATTTTTTCATCTGAAAATTGCCTCTTCATATCTTTTGACTATCAGTTGGAAAATAACATGTATTCTAAATTTGAATCCGTTCTCTATATATTTGAAAAATGAGGTCTTTATCAAAAACATTGACTATAAAAATTGTTTCCCAGCTTCTGCTTTCTTTCTTATCTTAGTCCCATTGGCTTTGTTTATGTAAAATCTCTTAAATTTAACGTAATCAAAATTATCTGTTTTTCATTTCATAATGTCCTTTATCTCTTGTTTCATTATAAATTCTTCCCTTCTCCATAGATCTGATAAGCAAACTATTCCTTGCTCTCCTAATTTGCTTATATATCACTTGTTTCTAAATCATGTCATGTACCCATCCATTTTGCCCTTATCTTGGTGTAGGGTGTTCAGTGGGCATCAATGCCTAGTTTTTGCCATATTATTTTCCAGTTTTCTCAGCAGTTTTGGTCAGATAGCAAATTCTTGTCCCAGAAATTGGAGTCTTTGGGTTTGTCAAACACTAGATTACTATAGTCATCGACTATTGTGTCTTGTTGTACCTCGCTAGTCTATTCTGCTGATCCACCATTCTGAATTCCTTAGCCAGTAGCCCTGACAACACAAAGTATGGCAAAATACAGTCTCTGTTCCCAAGGAATTCACAATCTAATAGTGACAGAAAAACTGAAATATATGACATGGCAAAAACTATTGAGAAACCCATGCAGGATGATGCAGAAAATAATCTATGTAACTAAAACTGTATACACATTGGCTACAGTATATTAAGAAAGGAAAAGAAAAATGCAAAAGAAAGAAAAATTAAATCAAAGATGACAGTTTCAGGAGGACTTGGCAAGAGGACAAAGGATATGTGCATACTCACATATATATGTCTATATATGTACACGTGTATATGTGCATATCAATAAAGGAATATAGTGTTAAGGCAAATAGACAATATAAAATGTAGATATACAAAATATGTATATGTATATATATGCATACACATGCATACGTGTATCCTTTTTTTTTCATTCTGCCTTATTAAAATCTGGAAATCTAATGGAATTTTGCCTTGCATTTTCTACGTTTGGTTGTTTTTGTTGATGGTATTGGATTTAAATATTTTTAAAAAGTTATTCAAGGATAGTAAAATGTTGTGTCTTGAGCCATAAAGACATCAGTTTTCTGGATAACTGAGATTTTTATGCTTTTAACATCAAGATCTTTTTTATTTTAGCTACATTTGGGGAGGAGGGGAAGTATCATTACCTTTTTGTTTCTGTAATGCTTCCTGTAATGTTTCTTTATTGATATACATTTCCCTCCCCTATTGAACCCTCCCCTGTAACAAAGTAAAACCGGTTAAGCAAAACACTTATAGATCGTTAAATGTGATAGCATAATCAACATTCACCCTTGCAAAACAAGAAAGTGATTTTAAGAGTTGGTTTATTAGGCAAATCTGATTTTAAAGAGTAGAATATATCTTAAGTGTTTGTTCTACATAACATCAGGTTTTTTTCTCCTGTCTCATTTCCTTCAACTTCACTGTAGAGAACCTGGGGAGGTGGAGTGAAAGGTGGTGCTTAGGTGATGGATAAAAAACTTTTGAAACAAATCTGTATGATTGAGTAAAACAAACTTCATGTTGGCCATGTGAAAAAATGTGTTTAATTCTGGATTCTCCATCACATTTCTATCAGGATGTAGGTAACATGCTTTATCATCAGTTCTTCAGAGTCATGGGATGATCATTTCATTGATCAGTAATTCTAAGTCTTTCAAAATTGTTCATTTTTGCAATGTAACTGATATAGTATAAATTGTTTTCCTGGTTTTGCTCTCTTTCTTCTTCATCAGTTCATACCGTTCTTGCCAGGTTTCTTTGAAACTCTTATAATTTCTTATAGCACAGTAATATTCCATTGCATTCAGATGTCATAATTTGTTTTCATGTCTATTTTTAAGTTTTGGTTGTTTCTTGTTTTAATAATCTTGTTCCTTGTTGTCACTTGTCAATTTTTATTGTTGTCATTGTGCCTTTCTTAGGAAATCCCCTTTCCCACTTCTAATTTGTTGCTTTTACGCTTGCTGTGAATTTGGCCATAACCTAAAATTGTTAGAACTTTTCCTAAAGTAATAATAAAATGGTACTGAATTACAATCTGAGAAACTTTCATGTGAGTAAAATGCATGAATCTTAATTGCATGGTCATTTTGCTCAGTTTTGCCTGTGTGGAGACCTTTTTCTGATTACTCACATTTATTGGAAAAAGCAAGGATATCAGTAACCTAAGTCCCAGATTGATGAAATATTGGTGGGTACACTTTGCATAATTTACACAGCAGTCTGCAGCTATTTTCCCAGTTATCATTATACAATTTGTTGTTATTGTAGTTCAAAGGAAATACTGTGGGGGTAAGGTTCTCTACATCTTTGGTCCTTAGTTTTTCATCTGTATCCTGTCTTTCCATTACCTTTATTATATTTATGCATGCCTCTTTATTGTTTTTCCCCCCAGGTGGCTTGTTATTGCAGTTGGTCTGGTCAGAGCATATTTGGCTAAAGGTAGTTATCATAACCTTTATTATTCAATTGAAAAGCCTTTGAAATTCTTCCAGACTGGAGCCCTCTTAGAGGTAAGTTAATGAACTATTTTCCTTGTTATTTATAACCATAACAAATTGTTTTTTCTAATAAAAAATGATACAAAAAATTTTAAGAAGCCATCTTTTTTGTAAGTGTGATATTTGTCATATTCATCCTTATCTTTGAAATTTTATTAACCCAGAATGCTACATAGCATTTATTAATTGCAATCTATTAGATTGCCAACTCAGATTGCCAATGCTATATTAACTAATATTATTGGATAAATATATTTATGTTCCCTTTTCTTAGTTTTTAAAAAAGATACTTGTTAAACCCCAAATTAAGTTATTTTTTATTTTTAGAGTTCCAAATTGTTGTTTCTCTGGCAGCACAGCCATAGGCAAATATTTCCTCAGCTGTAAAATGGGGATAGTAATGTCAGATGATGAGCATGGTTTTTCTGTTAGTTCTTTGACTCTAAGTAACCTCCTTTGTGTTTCTAAACCTAGATAGATTGTAGTATAATGACTTGAAAGTACTATAAGGTCCTCCAGTCCTCTTATCTTCTGTCTGTTGTATTTACAGATACAAGAGAGTAAACTTACAGATTAAAAAGATATCCAAAAACACTAGTTTAAATTACAAAAGAGCTTTGAATTCCTTTAATTTAACTAAAGTCCCCATTCTTTGAGCATTTTGATTAACCAAATTTTTACTGTTTAATTCTTTTTTTTTTCTCTGTGACATCTTTTATTTATTTATAATAGTAGCTTTTTATTTTCAAAATACATGCAAAGGTAATTTTCAACATTCACCCTTGAAAACCTTGTGTTTTTCTTTCCCTTCTCCCAATCCCCCTTCCCTAGACAGCAAGTAATCCAACATAGATTACTGTTTTTTCTTAAAAGATATATTTTAATTATGTCTGGAAAGCTTTTGAAGGTCACTAATTGTGCTCAACAGTATAGTCAATTTATAGGAAGTCTTAAAATAAAGTTTAGGAAACAACATTATTTATGAGGTGTAAATAGTGTGAATAAATTGTTTGTATAGGGACAGTTCGTTTTCATAACAGTAATATAATCTCAGGTGTTCAAAATTAAACATTTTAAAAGCTTATGTGAGCTTCTTCCTTCCCCAGTACCAGAGACTGGGGCTTCTCACCTGGTAGATAGTGCTAGAGGAGCTATTTCACAATTGATTATAATATAAAGACAAGAGCATTAACAAAATATATTTTAAAATAAGATAAAATCTAGTTAAATTGATAGCATTCCTCTGAACTAGCATTCTAGTAATCCTGTCAGAAAAGAAATGTGATTAGTATTTTCTCTTTATAAGCCACATGTGCATTTTATGATCATCTCTTCATCTTCTAGCTGTTTAATTTTCCTTTATTAATAAATTCTAAAATAATAAATTCTAAATTTTTAACAAGAATCCAAGTATGGCTTGATGGCGTATAAGTTTACAGATTCTATTCTCTCCCTTTTTTTATTTTTAATATGCCATAATGCAAAAAATAATTGTATTATCATGCAAAGGATCTGTAATATTGGAGAAACTGAGCAAGATAGAGATTAGAGAGTATTTATTAATTTATTTAATGGAGAGATTTACTGGAACCAAATGGATCCATGGTTTGGTCCCAGCAAATAATGTAAATTCTCAAAGACATATATACACATGGCTCAGACACATGGTCTGATAGACAGACCATGGTCTGTAGACAGACACAGGAGCAGAGACAGGGTGCTGAGAGCGGGAACAGATCTCTGACAGGGTAGGGTGAGCCTCTGGAGATGAGATGAGATGACATAATCGGGGGATGGAGAGAGACATCTTAATAAGATGGTATCTGACATTCCCATAGCTTGGGATGGGGAGAGTTCTGATACTCTAAAACATAACATTTTTTATCCTTATCAAGTATTCTGATAAAGAAGGAGGGGAGGTTTTACAGAACTGAGAAGCAGGGAAACCAAGGCAGGACTGAGTCAGGACAATAAAAGAGAACTGTGGCATAACAGATCAAGTATTAAGTCTTTCTATAGTGACAAACTAATTGTTGTTCAGTCTGGAGTGGTGGTGGAGGAGGTTGATGTCTTTTAACTGTGATCAATTTGCTCTTAACTTATATCTTCGAATAAGGTCCCTCACTTGTATGGTGATGTGCAAACAACAGAAGCATTATATGCTTATAAGCAGCTTCCAGTGCTATGCATTTTATAGGACCAAATTGATGGTAAAATCTTCTGCAGCATAGGAAAACCATTGAAAGCTTTGAACAGAAACATTTTTTTACTTATTTTGGAAAGTGACAGCATGGAAACAGTACATATTAAAACATACACCTCTTTTTAAGGAATTAGTATTGTGGTTATTTTATGATTTCAATGAGAACTCCCAAATTTATCCACAGGCCTAGTAATCAAGTTGCTAACTTTTCATTGTAAATGGAGGGGGAAATGGTTGATGTAACATCAGTTTTGAGTTACATAAAATTCCCACTAAATAGGAAATATTGTGGAGGACATTTCAGTATTCTGTACCTTCTAACCAAAATTATTTTTATAGTATCTTACTATAGTAAATCCAGGTTTGCTTTAATATGTACATAAGACAATTTGGAAGCAAACTTAACTAAGAAATGGTGCTTTAGAAAAATCACTAAACTTGGAATCATAAGATCTAAGTGTATTCTTAGCTATGCCACTTAATTTTATCATTTAGGGGTAATTACTTAATCCTTGTGCCTTTGTTTCTTCATCTATAAATTGAGGGAATTGAAAAAATTGCATCTTGTAAGATTTCTTGTTGCTCTATGGGGACAGGATGCATAATGCCCACCTACATATGCATATAGGTACTGGACCAGATCATTAAAGCTTCATATCTCCAAAACCTTCATCACATAGCGGAAACCTCTTACTTCTTTTACCATACTTAAGCCCTTTCCTCAGACTTTCCATCTAATGCTACAGAACTGAGAAAGCTACCACACCTTACCTGAAACTTTTTTTTTTTTTTAAATAATAACTGGACTTATTACCTTCCATTGAGCATAGGCTTGCCATAATTCCAGTTTCTATTGAAGGAGAAATTCGAGAAATTTAAGGTGGAAGGTCTGTATTTGTCTGTGTTAATAGGAACATCCTTGATTAGGATAATAATTAATATATATATATATACACGTATCTTATATATATACTGTACCAGGTAAAATTAAGTTAGACTGAGACACAAAGTTCTGAGCACAGTTTATTAGTAAAGTGTGTATTTACCAATAATATCTCAGCTTCCCCAACAAAGCTAAGACTGAATGAGGGGACCAATTCTCTTTTATTAGGATTCTTACAAAGTGATGTCAGTTATCTAATTTTAGCATCTTGCTTAGCAGTTCTCTAGTTCAGAGTTCACACCTTTCACACCTTTAAGAGTTCACACATTAGCATTCGAGATTCATAAGTCAGGATTCAGTATGAGATTCACAAGTTCAGTGGAGGAGATTCACAAGTCACAGCTCCCACAATCCCACTCTCGGAGGAGGAGTCGACCTTTGAGTTCACACCTCTAAAAGAGTATATAAAAGGACAAGCTCACTAGAAGTTCTTGGAGCCTCAGCCAGGAGTCATTTGGGGAGATTCAGAGCCAGGATTCAGAGAGAGCTGGAGTTTGAAGCTGGAAGAGACAAAAGACTAGCAGCAAGAGGTATCAGAACCAAGGAGAGAGAGATGTCTCAAAGAAAGCTAACTGGGCTATTTTTGGGAAAGAGCCCTTTGTTAAAGGACTGAACTTTTAACAGCTGGCTGCATTTGAGGTGATTATTACTTTGAACTGAAACAAAAGCTGCTCCAGAAGTCCCCCGAGAAATTTGCTCCCAGAGAACAATTATATTTGAGAAAAGAGAACACTACATTTTATAGTTTTGAAGAGTACAGAAAATAGGAAGGCTAGCATCCTAGATGGAAGAAGATATGATTGGTTGGAAATTGGGAATGAGGGCTAACAATAACCCCCTCATTCCTTTCTATTAGTAAAAAAATATTCACCATTTGAATCCAGCTGCATCTGCAAGGATTGAGATAGCAAACCATGCTTCTTTGGATAACAAATTAGACATCCTTGAAGAATAGTTTGATGATATGAAAGATACTTGACCCGACTTTCTGGTGTTCACTTGCCTCCTTCTAGGATAACAGATTTTCTTGACACAAGGAATAGAACAGTGATTAACAGGAGAATTGGACTTCTAAACATAACTAATTACAGGCCAGCTGAATTCCTGAATTTGAGAAACAAAGAATCATGATTTAAACAGCTATAGGATAAAGTCAATTAGCTTTAAGTAGAAGTTAAAAAAAAAAAGAATGATTATTTCAATTCATATGTAATACACATATATACACATTTATATATGTGCACTATATATAAATATATAGTTCATAAGAGTACATCCATACATACCTATATATGCCCATGTGTGTGTATGTATGTGTGGTATGTAAAATATATTTTAATCATATTTAAAATGTATATGTTGCATAAAATGAACAGGTTAAATTAGATAATTATATATGTATATGTGCAATAGAACTGATAGGATAGAATGAAATAGTGGTCAAAATGAGGTTTAAAGATGTAATAAAGCAATAAAACTTTCGCTTTTTTTCTGAATAATTTAAAAAGTCCCCCTCCCACTCCACCCTCAATAAAGGATTTACTTTATTTTTTTCTACAAATCATTTTTTCCATTCAATCTAGCAAGTATTAAGCATCGTGTCTTCTATGCTTTTATTATACTGATTTCCAGGTAGAAGGACTAGGTAGACCTTGGCTACAGGCAACTTAGGATTTCAGAGTGAAGATAGATAAATATAACGATAGTAGTACTAATAATAGTAGCTAATATTTATAGAACTTTAAGATTTACAAAGTACTCATTTGTTGATCTTCATAAAAACATTTGAGGTAAGAGCCATTATTAGCATTCTTTTATAGATGAGCAAACTGAGGTTAAGAAATATTAAATGACTTGCCCAGGGTCACATAGTTGCCTTATGTCAAAAGCTGCAATTGAACCCAGGCTTCAAGGTAATTTCTATTGACCGTTACTTTAAACTTAGTAATAGTTTGAAATTAATAGGAAATTTATAATGCTGCGCTCCAAACTGAATTTGAATCTATTACATGGAACTTTTAAAATGTAGTGAGGTCTTGAGAAGAAGACTGGTGAATTGTTCTCTGCCCAATTATGTAGAGGTTGGGATGAAAATGTTTTGATTTTGTTATATTAATAACAAATTAATAAAACAAGATAGTCCAAGGATCCATCCCAAGAGTGTCAAGGCCCAAGTGATATTCATTATCATGGGATTAAGCTAGTAATTGAACAAGAAAAATCTCATAATTCCTATTGAGTGTAGTCAGCTTAGTTTGGCTAGTGAGATTGGGAAGATGTGGGTGGACCAGAAAGATAGAAGCAAGGTAAAGAAAATACCAAGAGTGATTGAGAAGAGCTCCAGAGGGAGCTATGAAAGGAAGCTGCCTACTTTGTTGTAGTTTGTGCCTAAAAACAGAAAGAGGCTTAGAGAAGGGGACTTCTTGAAGGTTCCTTCTGCTAGGATAAAGGAAGGCAATGATCAAACATTCACTGTGTGCCATGTACTGTGCTAAGTGCGGAAAATACAAAATAGAAACCAAAAGATAATTCCTGCCCTCAAGCTTTAATGATCTGGGGCCCTATATGCATATGTAGGTGGGCATTCCTGCTATTCTAATAGCAATCTGTAAAGGCAAGCCAATCAAAGAAAGGAAGATAGTGGGCAATAATCTTTGTGGCAGTATGTTGTGGAAATGAATGATATGATACAGGTGGGATAAGGTGAAAGGTCAGCCATCAGAGCCCAGAATCCTAGGGACAAAGTTTGATTTCTGGCAGGAAGAGATAGTTTCAATAAGATATTTAAACAGAGATGATTTTATCAATAAAGGTCAGTCTCACCTGTATACTCCAGTAAATTTTACTTTAGGCAAATCAACCAGGAATTGCAAAGACAGGTTAAGAGGATAGAATTTTCAGGGGGCAAAGAATAAAAACCTGAAGCCTGTGGAGATAATAACCTTTGAGAAAAATAAGGTGGGAAGTAGGAGGACAGGATCCCCAGGATGATACTATCCAGAGTTGACACTATATACCTTAAATCTTGTATTCTGTAGAATACAATACTGTAGGAGAGAAATGACTAGTCGGTTTTCCCTGTAGTGCTTTGTAGTAAATCTTCCTTTGGTATAGCAGAAAGGATGACCTGTTCCTATCAAAGAACAGGGAAAATTGACTGTGAGTAGGAAGAGGTCCAAGGAAAATGGATATTTTTTTTCATAAATGGAAAATGAGTGTCTGGTTATTTGGGACCTCAGGAAGGTGGTGGCAAAAAGGTCACTGAGCGAGATGATATCTGTTATCTCTTCTTGCTGTAAATCTTTGATCCTCTCAGTGTCACATGAAATTTTACACTTTTGTTAATACAAAAATAGAAAGTTGATAGTTTATTTTGGGAAGTTTACATGGGATGATTTTTAATCTCTTTGCCTTCTAGACAATCAATAAGTATTCATCAAGTTATGTGCCAGACATTATACCAGGCTCTGGTATTTAATCTTTGAGGTGTAATGATCTATATGTAACCTATTCTACATAAATCCTTTCCTGACTTCTTCCTCCTAGTTATTAGTATTCTCTACTTCTTTGAGGCAGGATGGTAGTTAGATAATAGAATTACCTCCCCAAATGTTTGTATAAACTTTATATCAACTTATCTTTTTTTAGTAAATTGTTTAAAGTTGAAATATAATAGTAAGTTTATTTGTAGGGAAGACCCTATTTTTGCAGAGGTCTAAGGTTACTCTTAATTCTCAGTGTATTCCTGTTAACAAGGTGGTTGGAATTCTTTTCTTTTCTTTTCTTTTCTTTTTTAACTTTATTCATTTAATATAAAATCACTGTTTTTCTCTTTGATATTTTGACTTTTCTTTATTGGCAAGTCAGGAGAAAGGGTTAGGGACAATTTAAAATTAGGTGCTTCAATAAACTGATCCATAATTTTTTTTTTTTTTAAATGTCTGGCATGACTGGGGCATAGGGACACTGTAATAAATTAAAGTGTTAGATTTGGAGTCTAAAGACTAGTTCTGCTACTTAGTACCTATATGTCATTCATTAAGTCACATAACAAATTAAAAGAGTTGGGCTAGACAATTTTAAAATTCTAAACCTTAAGATTTTAGGGTGCTTTGCACATCTAGTCCTGGGATTTACTAGGACAAAAGTGACTGGGATGGGTATAGTATTACGTACTAGATGTATATATGTTTCCAAGGCTCGTTCCTAGATCCTCTTTTCTCTTTTTATATTCTCTCCATTAATGATTTCATTTGTTCTTGTTCCTATGGAAAAGACTCCTAAATCTGTATAACTAGCATTAATCATTTTATGTAAAGTTTCTTGTTGTCATTGGAATTAGTATTTTCAGCTGCCCACTGGACATCTCTACCTGGAAATCTTTTCAACACCTCAAATTTCATATTCTTCAAACTGGAAATGATCATAGCTGTTCCCCAGTATATATTCCTGCCTACTTCTCCTCAAAACTTTTCTCTTTCTACTTACCCAAGTACACATCGTCTGTCATTTAAATCTTCCCTTTCCTTCACCCATCAGATTCAGTTAGTTATAAAGTCTTGTCAGTTCTACATGACATTTCAAGCATTCATCTCTCCACTTACACTATAATTTATTTCTTCATTATCATTTGCTTGGACTAATAGTTTCTCAGGTGGTCATTGTACTTTCCATTCTCTTCTATTCCAGTTTGTGTGCCACTCAGTTGCCAAAGTAAGGTTTCACATAAATTTGACCACTTCATTCAAAAGTTCCCTATAGGCACTGGAATCAAATTTCCCAGCCTGACATTCAAGGTCCTTTGCAAGCTAGCTTCTGCCTCAAATTCCACCTCTATTTCTGACTTCTTTAATAGCAAAATTTTACCATTCATTAACTCTTACCTGAACACCAAACTCTGAGCAAATTGTCTTCCATGCCTGGAACATTAGAAGTAATGATTAGTACTTAGGAAGGATCATTGGATTTGGAGTCAAAAAGCTTGGCTTTAAATCTTAATATTTACTGCTTAAGTGACCTTAAAAAAAATTACTTAGCTTCTCTGTGACTCACTTTATTTATCTGTAAAATTAGATGATCTCTAAAGTTATTTTCCGCTTTATGTCTTATGATAATTCTCATCTCTATGTCTCAGATAACTTATCTTCCTTTGAAAATCAACTTAGGCAACAGTTCCTCTGGGAATTCTTCCCGATTAGTTAGTATTATTTCCTTCCTTCAATTTTTTTTTGTCTGAAGATAGGAACTGTATTATTTCTGGTACCTTTTTAATATTTACATTGAATTAAATTTAATGTTCTTGCCAGATTTCCTGTTATATTAGTGGGTAAGAAATGCAATGCCTGAGTATAATTATTATGTAAATATAATATGCATGTATGCTAGAGAGAGTTTAATTGAAATTAACTAAAAGAACATGTAAAGGGGTTAACCATTAGGAAATCTACATTAATCAGTATTCAGTATAATTTTTTAAAAAAAAGTTATCTGGAAAAGAATCATATATAAGCCTATACTCCGGTTTTAAAATGGAATGTCAGAGTCTTTTGCTTACATTGTTACTGGTAACATAACTGAAAAATCTACTCAAAGTTCTCACTAATGTTTCTTTTTTATTTTTTCTTCTAGATTTTACACTGTGCTATAGGTAAGTGTGGAAATTTTTCTCTAATGGTTTTAATTTTTAAAAAAATTAAGACATAATAGAATTTTCCACTTATTTGAGTAATTATAAGAAAACCAAAAACCATTTATAAGTGTGAAAATTAAGCATATTGATATAGTTTGGGGTTTCTGAAATCATAGTTACTTTTTGAATGCCAGTATTAAATATACTGGCATTAAACTACCCAGTCACCTTTTCCCTGTGGATAAGTGATGACACATCCTGGGTTTTCAGGGACAATTTCAAGAAAAGAAAACATATCGTTTTCTATTATATATAAAATCAATTTTTAACATTTATTTTATAAAATTTTGAGTTTCAAATTCTCAGAGAGCAGTTTGATATAGGTTATACATGTATAGTCATGCAAACATATTTCTTCTCTATTAGCCCATGTTATATAAGAAAACACAAACCTAAAAAACCTCAAGAAAAATGAAGTATAAAAAAAGTGTGCTTCACTTTGCATTTCAGTTCCATCAGTTCTTTCTGACAGTAGATAACATTTTTTTTTTTTTTTATCATAAGTCCTTTGCAGTTTTCTTGGATTATGATGTTTCTAAAGTATAGCTAAGTAGCTAAGTCATTCACAAATGGTCATCATGGAATATTGCTGTTGTGTCTCTTAGTTTTGTTCATTTCACTTTGTATTACTTCACATATGGCTTCCCAGGCTTTTCTGAAACCATTCTGCTTGTCATTTCTTATAGAACAATAGTATTCTATCACAATCATATACTACAAGTTGTTCAAGCCATTACCCAGTTGATGGACACACCCTCAATTTCCAGTACTTTGCTACCACAAAAAGAGTTGCTATAAATATAGCTGCACCTATAGAATGTTTGTCTTTGATCTCTTTGGGATACAGACTTAGTAGCAGTATTGCTGGATCAAAAAGTCTGTACAATTGTATAGCTTTTTGGGCATACTTCGAAATTGTTCTCCAGAATGATTGAATCTGTTCACAACTCCAACAATGCTTTAATATCCTAATTTTTCCACATCTCCTCTAATATTGGTTATTTCCTTTTTCATATTAGCCAGTCTGATAGGGGTGAGGTGATACCTCAGAATTGTTTTAATTTACATTTCTCTAATCAGTAGTGAGTTAGAGCATTTTTTCAAGACCATAGATAGCTTTGATTTCTTCTAAAAACTTCCCGTTCATATCCTTTGACCATTTATTAATTGGAAAATGACTTCTGTTCTCATAGGTTTGACTCGATTTTCTATATATTTGAGAAATGAGATGTTTATCAGAGAAACTTGCTGTAAAAATTTTCCCCAGTAGAAAAAAATATTTTAATGAGGTGTTGTGAAAGAAATGTCCTTTGCTTTTATGGTTCAATTTCTTCATTGAGAAACTATGAACACTATCCTTGGGTAGAGGCAGTAATTGAGAGGCAGCTGGTAAATGTGGCAAGAGTTAGATCAGGAATCATAGTTAGTGTCAATATTACTTAAAACAAAATTACTTAAAATAAAACTGTGCCTCACTTTCTTTATCTGTAAAATGACCATAATAAAACTTTCCTAACATGCTTCTAGGGTTGTTGTGTACATCACATGAAACAATGTAACATATGTATCCCTTTGAAAATTTAAAGGACAAGGTAAATGTAAGAATATTTTAATATATATTTTTATTGAGGGAAATCATTATAATTCTGGTAAGGGAAAAATTATGCTTTATTAACCTATGTGATGTTTTTTGAGGTATTAATAAGCACGTGAATAAAGGAAAGCAGTAGATATCTTTTATTTACCCTAAATATGGACCAACCAACAACAAAGCTGTGAGTTTATTTAGACCTCGTTAGATCTTAGGAACTTCTCAGTAGCCATGCTTTGTTTTTCACCTGTGTCCTTTGCAGAATTTCTTCTCTAGAAACATCAGAATATGACTAATTTCTAAATTTCCATAGCAAAAGGAAAATGGCCTATGCAAGCACTCAGGCTAACATTCTATGTTACTTTTTTTTTTTTACACCAACCAAAAAAGCACTAGAGCTCATAAACAAGATATTTCCTTTGTGATAGCTATCTATCATTCTGGGATTAACCCCTTTCTCCCTCTTCCCCCCACCAGCTTCTTGTCAAGAGGAAAGAACTTGAGGTTCCTAGAGAGAAAAGTACCCTTCTGGTAAGATTCTTGCCTGAGGGTCCTACATACTGTAGAGTCCTAACTTAGAACTATATGCTGGATTCTTACCAAACACACATATTCCTTCCAAGAATTAACTCAGAATTGCTGGAAAGTTAAGCAGCCTTTCTTTCCAATGAGCCTTCTATCTCCCTAGAATTTTTATTATCTTCCAGACCAAAATACTATCCTGAGGTTCTCTTGTGAGGTAAATGTATTTGATACCATCAGAGTCTTTCAGACCATCACAATCCACATAAAACTCACTATTACCAGTGAAGAACAAAGTCCAGGTTTGCTCCTTGGGGCAACAGTTCCTCTGCTGATGTAGCAATTTCTCTATAGTATAGTGTTCCTTAGTGCAGGGTTGATCAGACTTCTCTAGAAAATCTAATCCTAGAATATGGTTGTTTTTCTTGTTAGTTGTTCAGTCTTGTCTAGCTCTTGGCCCTTCTCTCTAACACTCTCTTCAGGTCTGTACAAGTTCGTGTTCTTTGTTCCATGACAACATCTGTTCATCTCATCTTCCACTGTCCTGTTCTTCTTTTGCCTTCAATCTTTGCCAGCATCAGTCTTTTCCAGTGAGACCTGTCTTTTCATCATGTGACCAAAGTATTTAAGTTTCATTTTCAATATTTGCCCTTCCAATGAATAGCCTGAATTAATTTTTTAAAAATATTGGCTGATTTGATTTCCTTGCTCTCCAAGGGACTCTCAAAAGACTTCTCCAGCACCAGAGTTCAAAAGCATTGATTCTGTGATGCTTTATAGGCCAACATTCACAATTATACATTGCCACTAGAAAAACTGTAGTTTTATTATTATTATTATTATTATAGCTTTTTATTAACAAGATATATGCATGGGTAATTTTTCAGCATTGACAATTGCAAAACCTTTTGTACCAATTTTTCCCCTCCTTCCCCCAAAACTGTAGTTTTGACTATATAGAGCTTTCCTTCTAAGGAGCAATTATCTTTTAATTTCATGCCTTCAGTTGCCATCTACAGTGATCTTTAAGCTCAAGAATATAAAATCTGACACAGCTTCTATTTCTTCTCTCACTGAATACCAGGAAATGTTTTTTTAATATTGAACTTTAAACCAGCTTTTATAGTCTTCTTTTTTATCCTCATCAAGAGGCTTCTTAATTTTTCTTCATTTTCTTTCTTTCTGTCATCAGAATGACATTATCTGAGGTTGTTGATACTTCTCCAGCTTTTGGTTCATTTGGTATGGCATTTTGCATAGTGTATTTTGCATATAAGTTAAATAAGATAACAATATTATAGCCTTGTACTTCTTTTCCAATCTTAAACCAGTCCCTTGTTCTACTTTTGATTCTAACAATTGTTTCTTGACCCACATACAGCGTCCTCAGAAAATAAGTAAGATGATCTGGTACTCTCATTTCTTTGGGGGTTTGCCACATTTTGTTGTGATCCACAAAATCAAAGGCTTTAATGTATCAGTGAAGTAAAAATAGATGTTTTTCTGGAACTCCCTCGATTTCTTCATAATCCAGAGAGTTTTGGCAATTTGGTCTCTCGTTCCTCTGCCTCTTCAAAAACCAGCTGGTAATTCTCCACTCATGTATTGCTGAAGCCTAGCTTGCATAGTCTTAAGTGTAACCCTGGTGGCATGTGAAATAAGTGAGATTCTTTGGTAATTTGAACATTCCTTGGGATTTCCTCAGGATTGGGACATAAACTGATCTTTTCCAATACAGTGGCCACTGTTGTGTTTTCAAATTTGCTGGCATATTGAGTACAACATTTTAAGAGCATCATCTTTTAGAGTTTTAAATATTTCAGCTGGAATTCCATCATCTTTAGTAGGCTTATTGTTAGCAATGCTTTCTAAAACATACTCCAAGGTGGGGAGAATCTAGTTAGCTGTCATTATTGTTCCTTTCTCTCATTCTTACCCTTATAATTCTCCTGTGCCCTTTTAAAAGGCCATGTGCAAAGATTTATCTATGATACATGAATAAGGTGAGAATCATCTTTAGTATGATTTCCTGGGCAACTCAGGATAAGAAAATGGTTTCACACCTTATTCAGGAGATAGCATTAGTTGCCTGGACAGAGTCCTTATTAATGGGCAGTGAGAACTTTTATACCATACATAAAAAAACAAATATTCTAGAATATTTGTCATGATCAATGAGAACAGTAAGTTTGACTTAGGGAAAATCTGGAGTACATCCATTTCATATGAAAAGAGTTCCAGCCAAACTTTGCACAAACTAAGGACTTTTACATCAAGAGCCTTTAAAAAAAATTCTTGATGGTTGAAATATTTTCAACAAAACCTCTGATGAAAGCATGCCTTATTTTCAGCTAAACTCCTCCAAACCCTGTCATGCCTCTCTGAGATTTAGGAGATCTGTTATTAAAGTTCTTTCACTTTTTTGGAATGAAATTCATATTTTTAAAGAGATTCCCAAAAATTTGTTTTAAAAATATTCTTTTTTTCTTCTTGGATCCTATTAACATTATTCAGAACTTTTTTCTCTAAGCAGCTTTCAGTTTTAATTTTGAAATAAGGTTTTATTTCTCCTCAGCTTTCATATAAGTAATAGCTTGTCATTTAGAACTTTTTAGAGAGAACCTTGAAATGTCGTCACTTTGCATACTCATGACAGTGAAATATTGTTAAAAGGAGATGATGATAGGTTTTATTCACTTTCCAAAACTATTAGAGTCAATTCTGTCCCATAAAGCTATTGAGTCATTGTATAGGAGCATTCACTTTCATTTCCTTTTTTTTTAAAAATAATTCCACTTTTTCATGATGTATGACCTTTTATTCTTAGTATCACTGAGGGCCTTGGTACCAGTTATAATCATAGTTGTGAAGAAAGAGTGCAAGATGGCAGAAGGAGGTCTCCAAATAAAATCTACAAGGTGCAAAAATATATCATGTGAAAAATGGACTTTTCCTTCAAAATAGATCCTAATGCTTTGCCACAATTAATGGAGTTTTTCTCCTTAAATTGAAAATGAAAAGATTGAAAAAAAAATTTGCAATCTTTATTCATTTGTGTTTTCTAAAGTGCTCAGTGGAATGGGTTAATAAATAAAACTACTTTTCTGGTGGCTTTTGTTTTTTGATGAGTTGTATGGTTTTCAATGAAATAAAAGTTAGATTTTTTTCTTTTTAATTGTCTTTTTTGTAGTTCCCTTAAGAAACTATGACAAAGACCATTGAAATCTGGACAATGGTTTTCTATTCTTTTATGTTTGCTGAAACTAGGTTTATTACATTTCAATTAGAAATTATATTTTTACAATATTGTATTGAAGGATATCTTATCTGGAGGGCAATTCCTGACAAAGTGTGAAATTGCACATTTTATAGCCAAGTTGGACTCTAGCTTTCCTGTAAGATCTTTTCAAATAACTTCATAGTGTTTTTTTTATTATTATTATTTGTAAGGATCCTTTATTCACAATTTCTGGTTATATTTTATTTTACCGAGTTCATACAATACTTGTAGAGTATCTTTATTAGGGCAGTAATGATCCATCAGAGAATGAACACCATTATTAGGTCTTGGATCAGTCAAGGAAAGATTTGGGGGGAGGCGGAGGGAGCAGGTTGGACATCATTCACAGCCTTTCCTCCACCTCCAATTGAATGTTAGCAAACCATCAGCAGTAGAATACATATGATAAGCATTTGTCTTCCCCATAGCTACCAAATTTACATTTCTAAAATACAGGACTGACTTGTATCATTTCCCTCTTCTAAGAGCTTCACTGGCTCTCTATTGCCTCTAGTATAAGACGCAAATTCTTCTATAAGTAATTTAAATTCCTTCATTGACTTCTTAAACATTATCTTTCCTAAATGATAAAGCATTACTCTAACACACTCTCTATTCCAACTCAATTGTTCTCCTTGCTGTTCTCAACACAACTTTTTCTGCCTTTGCACAGTATCCCCTATGTCTGGAATGCTAGATCCTTCAGGTTCAGCTTAAGTGTGTCCTCTCCCAACTCCTTTTCATTACTTTACATGTACTTAGCTATACCTGTGTTGTAAAATCCAAGTTCCTTTAGGACAGTTGATATATATCCTTAGACTTTGTAGTACAATGCCTTACTCATTGTAGGGATGTAATAAATAGTTGAATGAATGAGTGAATGGATGAAACAATTGGTTTTACCTGCCAAATAATAATAATATTAATATATTATTAATAAACATTATAATGTTTATTATAATAATAAATAAACATTAATATAAAATTATGTAGGGGCAGCTAGATGGTATGGTGGATAGAGAGCATTGGCCCTGGAATCAGGAGAACTTGAGTTTAAATTCAGCCTCAGATACTTTTTTTTTTTTTAAGACACCCACTATTATTTTTTATTATAGCTTTTTATTTACAAAATGCATGTGTAATTTTACACATTAATTATAATTTAAAAAAAAATTATGTTTGGGTAATTTTACAGCATTGACAATTGCCAAACTGTTTGTAACAATTTTTTCCCTCCTCCATCCACCCTCTCCCCCAGATGGCAGGTTAACCAATACATGTTAAATATGTTAAAGTATAAATTAAATACAAAATAAGTATACATGACCAAACAGTTATTTTGCTGTACAAAAAGAATTGGACTCTGAAATTGTGTACAATTAGTCTGTGAAGGAAATCTAAAATGCAGGCGGACAAAAATACAGGGATTGGGAATTCTATGTAATGGTTCGTAGTCATCTCCCAGAGTTCTTTCCCTGGGTGTAGCTGGTTCAATTCATTACTGCTCTATTGGAGCTGATTTGGTTCATTTCATTGTTGAAGAGGGCCACACCCGTTAGAATTGATCATCATATAATATTGTTGAAGTAGATAATGATCTCCTGGTCCTGCTCATTTCACTCAGCATCAGTTCGTGTAAGTCTCTCCAGGCCTTTCTGAAATCATCCTGCTGATCATTTCTTACAGAACAATAATATTCCATAATATTCATGTACCACAATTTACCCAACCATTCTCCAATCTATGGGCATCCACTCAGTTTCCAGTTTCTGGCCACTACAAAGAGGGCTGCCACAAGCATTCGTGCACATACAGGTCCCTTTCCCTTCTTTAAGCTCTCTTTGGGATATAAGCCCAGTAGTAACACTGCTGGGTCAAAAGGTATACACAGTTTGATAACTTTTTGAGCATAGTTCCAAATTGCTCTCCAGAATGGTTGGATGTATCCACAACTCCACCAACAATGTATCAGTGCCCCAGTTTTCCCGCATCCCCTTCAACATTCCTCATTATCTTTCCCTGTCATTTTAGCCAGTCTGAGAGGTGTGTAGTGCTATCTCAGAATTGTCTTAATTTGCATTTCTCTGATTAATAATGACTTGGAGCATTTTTTCATATCAGCCTCAGACACTTAACACTTACTAGCTGTGTGACACTGAGCAGTTGCCTTGCCAATAAATAAATGAAATGAAAATACATATAACTCACAAAAATTAAGATATTTAAAAGAAATAAATAAAAGTGCAGGCTGAAGAAATATAAGGATATTAGTTCAAATTAAATGTGTCTTAACTGTCAGTAAGGTTGTTTGTGTGTGATATGGCAGCCATAATTTGCCTTGGTGTTTTGTAAAACCTGGGAAGAGTGCTAAATGTGCTCATACTAAAGCTGTTCAGTTGAGAGTACGCCATTAAAATTTTTTGTATTGCCACCTTTGGCACCTGCACATATGAGAATATGTGCAGTGTTGTAGTTTGCCGGAGCCTGACTTAAGATACCAGCTCTGTTTTTGTAGAATTCAGCCCCTCTGTTAAGTCTTCCCAAGTCAAGCTAGTTCTCCAGGGTCAGTCTTTCTGATTCATTCCCTCTTTCTGTCTAGTTTTTGCCCTTTCCCTGCCAGATAGAGAAGGGAAAGGGGAGGGGAAAAGTAGAATCATAGAATTTGAGAGTTGAAAGGGATCTCATTGCCCATCTAGTTTGACTCCAACATCAAGAAATTGCCAGTCTCACTCCTGACAATCCTCTACTTGAAGTCCTCCAAGGGGCGGAGCCTGCCACCTTGGGAGGCCTTTTGGATGTTGAAGTACATATAAACTGACCACTTTGTAAGTTCTTCATTGCTCCTACTTCTGTCCTCCAGGACCAAACAGAACAAGCCAGAAACTGAAGACAGCTATCATGTCCGCATCCCCCCAGTATTGTCGTCCTTATTATTGGAGGTCACAGTAGACTGAGAGAAGAATCCTGCTTTGTGCAAGTCATTCAGTTTTCCTAGAATTAAGTTCCTTATGTGCATGTACAGTGTCGAATATTGACTAGATGAGCTTTTTCAGATCCACTTTGGCTCAATATTTTACATAATTCTGTGCCATCTCAATCATAAATATTCATATTAGCCAGAACCTTTGAAGCTATTTCTCTCTTGATGCCAAGGGCATTCTATGTTGAACATGAGTCATTCTTTCAACATTTGTTTGACACACATGTATGGAGCACTGACTATGTGCCTAATTGTGCTAATGAAGGGATCCAAAAGAAAGATCAAGTGCTTACTCTCTAAGAATTAACAGTTTGCTTGAAGTCTTAATGAAACAAACAATTAAGTGCTAAATAATAGAGAATAATAAAGTATGACACTGACAATACCATGAAAGCCTAGGGATGGTCGAGGTTGTTGTATTGTGGGCATGTTAGGGAGCAGACATGGCAAAGACACAGGGTCAGTAACGAACACTGTTAGTGAGACAAATAGGAGGCCAGCTTGATGGTAATGAAGGCTGTTTCTTGGGCAGTGGTGAATGGGTCTAGGTTAGCCCAGAGTGTGGAGATCCTGAAAAACCCGGTAGAGGAGGTTGGACAGAATGTGGGAGGCACCTGAGTATGAAAAAAACTCTGTCAGTATCAGGTATTTTAGTGATGTGTTTTAGGTGTGTATAAATAGTCATTGCTGCTCTGCCTCACTTCAATATTATGGACAAGGTTGTTGATTAAGGGACAGGAAGGGTGAAGAGAATTTGTTTGGGATGCAGTTAAAACTGATCTCTACAGACTGCCCCAAAGTCTTAGTGCAGTTTAAGTTTTAACAGCTTACGAGACTGGGGCCACCAAATATTTTCACTAGGTTTGGAGTCAGAAACACCGAGTTTCAGTTCCAGCACTACCATTTACTAACCATGTCATCTTAAGTAAGTCACTTAATCTTGGTTTTTATAATCTGGCACCCTCTTAATAACATTCTAGCCTTATTTCATGCTACTTCCCTTTCCAGGCAAACTGATGTGTTCCCCAAACTAAGTTCCCTATCCCAATTCTGTTCATTCACATAAACTGTTCTCCGTGTTTCAGATCATTCCCTTTTTATTCCTGTGGCTCAGAAACTATCAAGTACCTCCTTTCTTTCCCCTCTTTCCTCCTGCCTCTGATTGGTGTTCTCCCTCAATTGTCCTGCACATCACTCATTTGTGTATGTTTCTCTCCAGTAGATTACAATGCCTGTTAGCGTTTGGGCTGTTTTGTTTCTGTCTCTGTGTCTGTATTGCCTTGCACAAATCTTTTTCCTCTCAAGAACTGGAGTTGTCCCCTTTTTGCCACTGAACTGATGGAGGAGATAGGTTTACACAGTATGAGGTGCTTCATAGACTATAGGAGATTTGTGGAATTGAATTTTAATCTGCAAATTAACTCTTGAAGCTGGGATTTGCATAACAATTTACAAAGGTCTTTGCTCATGAGAACTATGTTAAGCTAAAAACATTGAGTTTACACACGGGGAAACTGAAGTTCATTGTTTTGCCCATTAATAAATTAGGAATTAAGAAGTAGAAATGGATTCTAGGTCTTCTTTAACTTTGTGTTTTTTTTTTTTATCGCACCATTCTTCCTATCAAATGGGACTGTGTAAAGCTCTTTGCAACCTTAAAATGCTATGTAAGTAAGGGAAAATTAAAAATATGAACAATGGTGATACCAGTGTTGATAGACCTTTTCAGAGAAATTGAAAGGGGTGTCACTTGAATTTCAGTAAGAAAAAGCCATTGGAATATTGTTCTAAGAAACAATCAGCAAAATGATTTCAGAAAGTCTTGGAGAGATTTACATGAACTGTTGCTAAGTGAAGTGAGTAGAACCAGGAAAACATGATTCACAGCAACAATAAGGTTATGTGATGATCAATTGTGATCTATATGGCTCTTTTCAGTAGCGAGATGATTCAGGCCATTTCCAATGGTTTTGTAATGGAGAAAGCCATCTGCACCCAGTAAGAGGACTGTGGGGACTGGGTGTGGATCACAACATAGTATTTTCACTTTTGTTCTTGTTTGCTTGCATTTTATTTTCTTTCTCATTTTTTCCTTTTTGATCTGATTTTTCTTGTTCAGCATGATAATTGGGAAAATATGTATAGAAGATTTGTACATGTTTTATATATATTGGATTGCTTGCTGTTTAGAGAAGGGGGTAGAGGGAAAGAAGGGAGAAAAAAATTTAGAATGCAAGATTTTTGCAAGAGTAAATTTCAACATTCATATTTTGAAAATAAAAAGCTTTATAAAAATTGTTTTAAAAATAAAGTCAGGTGATCAAAAAAAGGGGCTGTCCTAGCCATAGATGATGTATCTGATTTTGTTTGTTCTTTTTTTTAAATGATCTTTAATGTTTATAGTTCGTTCACACAATTTGAATTTTTTGTAATGTATGGTGTAATACGTTTATCTGGAGTCTAGACTCTAAAATAAAGACCAATTTCTAACAAAAAAATCCATTAAGGGGAAACCAAAATTCATTAATTCATTTGACAAATATTAAGCATTAGTTTTGTGATATGCCTTAGGCATATCTAAGGACTTGGGTGAGACACTAAGATAAATATGAAAGATCCATTCCTGTCCTCAGGAAAGTTAAGGAAAGTCCTCTGAATTTAAGCTAAACTTTAGCTTTTTACCCCCTGGCAAATAGCAGCCATAAATATGGAGCAAAAACACTGTAGAACCAGAGTTCCCAGAGCAGCCTCTAGGAAAGTTAGGTGGTTACTGGTTCTGCTGGTAGGCAGTTGTTTGGCAATAAAAGGACAATGTAAGAAACTTGAAGCAGAATGGCCAAAGAAATCAAAAACCTAACTTTATTTCCTGTAGGTTGGAGTTACCCATTTTTGCCACTAGATGGTAGAATTGTATTAGTAATGGGAGATGATTCCTAATCAACTGCTGAAAATAGCTAAAACTAAGGAGATTGGCACACTGTTGGAATAATGGCTGCAAATTTGGGATCTATAAGGACTCTCTTGTCAGTGGGCAGGAAAAAAGGGAAAATATGGTGTGAGCTTTACAAGGGAACAGGCAAACTGGAATTCAAAACCTGCCTCTGACCATGAATGTGACAATTAGCTTCTCTGAACTTGAGCTTCTTTCAACTCTTAACTATGATCCTAAGTCATTTTCAGCAGTCAGCATTGATTATTAATTACATGTGCTATCTGTTGGCTATTAAAAAACTTTTCTGAAGAGATCCTAGAAATTGACCTGAGGGACTTCCATTTTCTGTAAAAAGAATAGGTTGGACAGAGTGACCTAAAACGAGAACTAGTTTGGGAATTTTAAAGTGTGAGTTCAGATGAAACCTCTGCTGGACTATCTGCATTAAGGGCGTTCTTCATCTGTAAAATGAAGAAATAAATCTGTTTGATGTTCCTGGAGCTCTAAATTCAATGATTTCTATGATCTCCCAAGTTTCCTATAAATTTTAAAATATTTATTATAACTAAGTTTTGTTTGCTTCAGAACCCGAGTGTTCTGTTAAAGCTAGTGCCATCTAAGATGACAGGAAAAAATAATAATGATTGTTGGAGGGGATGTGGGAAAACTGGGACATTGATGCATTGTTGGTAGAGTTGTGAACGAATCCAACCATTTTGGAGAATAGTTTGGAATTATGCTCAAAAAGTTATTAAACTGTGCATACCCTTTGATCCAGCAGTGTTACTACTGGGCTTATATCCCAAAGAGATTATAAAGCAGGGAAAGGGACTTGTATGTACACGAATGTTTGTGGCAGCCCTTTTTGTAGTGGCTAGAAACTGGAAACTGAATGGATGTCCATCAGTTGGAGAATGGCTGAATAAATTGTGGTATGTGAATACTATGGAATATTACTGTTCTGTAAGAAATGACCAACAGGAGGATTTCAGAAAGGCCTGGAGAGACTTACATGAACTGATGCTGAGTGAAATGAGCAGGACCAGGAGAACATTATATACTTCAACAACAATACTATATGATGACCAGTTCTGATGGACCTGGCCATCCTCAGCAACGAGATCAACCAATTCATTTCCAATGGAGCAGTAATGAACTGAACCAGCTACACCCAGAGAAAGAACTTTGGGAGATGACGAAAAACCATTACATTAAATTCCCAATCCCTATATTTATGCCCACCGACATATTTAATTTCCTCCACAAGCTAATTGCACAATATTTCAGAGTCTGATTCTTTTTATACAGCAAAATAATGTTTTGGTCATGAATACTTATTGTGTATCTAATTTATATTTTAATGTATTTAACATCTACTGGTCATCCTGCCATCTAGGGGAAGGGGTGGGGGGCGGGAGGTGAAAAATTGGAACAAGAGATTTGGCAATTGTTAATGCTGTAAAGTTATCCATGCATATAACCTGTAAATAAAAGGCTATTAAAAAAAATAATAAAAAAAAATAAAGCTAGTGCCATCTAACGAGGGACCAGAATACATAGAATTGACCTAAAATAAAAAGCTCTCGAGGGCAAAGGTTCTTAATTTTTATTTTAAAAAATTATTTATTTGGGGTTTTTATGTTGTTATTTCTTATTCCTTTTCTGACCAGAAACATTTACTAAGAGTATACTATCTATTAGGCAGTATGACTACAAAAACAAAAAATTAGGGATCAAGAACCCTATGTTCTTCTTAACACTATTTCACTAACTTCCTGGGATATTGAGCCCAGAGCCTCAGTTAACTTTTGTGTCAAATGGAAAAGTTCATCCATTGCCTGCCTGCCTACCTGCCTTTTGGTAGTTTCTTGTATCAGATGCTTTCTCATGTGCAGATCTCTTCTTCCAGATGAGAATCTAGTATAACTTGGTGAAATGGGAGAGGTGACTTAGTGAGGGGTTTTCAGAATAGAAGAATAGCCCAGGTTCCCCATGAGAAATCAGTTCATTCTGTTGCTTTGACAGATTGACTGGGTCCCATACTGGTAGGTGGAATATCAGGCCAGCCCAGGCAATACCATTACTAAATTTGTGACTTGAAGGAAAACACTTTCTTGGGATCTTAGTTTCCTCAATGGTAAGGGGAGTTAATATTATTGACAATAACCAACTCTCAGGATGTTTCAGCCTCGTTAAATATGTATGTGAAAGCTCTTTATGCTGTAAGGATGAAGCATGATTAAAATGTTGACTGCTGCTACTCACAGCAGCTATCATCAGAAGAAGGGGGAAAAACACAGAAAACATCCTAAACTTGTATACAGAACCAACCCTAGATATCACAAATCGGAATAAATCTCCCTGTGTTCCATATTGTTTGGTTGTTTTCATTTAACTTTTTAAATTAAAATTTTATTTTTAGTTCCATTTTTCTCTTCCCCATTCACCCATTGAGAAAGCAAGAAATATGATCCCCATTATAAATAGGGTCACTAAAGACATATTTCTGCATTAGCCAGGTATTTTATACCTTACAGTGTCTTTTGTCACTTTGCTTTGGGGTCCAGTTGACTACAATTGACTACAGCTGTCTTAAAGGAGCTGGGTATTCCTGAGAAATTTACCATAATGTCTATTGTGGAATTATGAAGAAACAGGTATGCAAGTTGCCTGTGGAACTGCAGGTTTTTGGAGGGCATCCATTAAAGCACAGTGTTATCAAAATAATCTTTCAATTTGCCCTATTTAAAATTGACAGTGATATCAATAAAGCAATATAATGTTTAAAAAGAATAAACTACAAGAATTATCACAAAGAGAAACAGATATTGGTTCAAAAATATGTATATGTATCATCACTATCATTGTCTTAATTGCAAGGAACTAAACAATATTGTGTTTATTGGTGATTTGTGTAGAATGCTACATAGCCATTAAAATGCTAAATATTAAGATTGTAAAGAAACTTTAAAAGATGAAATTGTACAAAATAAAAAATTCAGAATCAAAAGAACATATTGCAACTATATAAAAACAAAAATTATTAAGCAGGCAAACAAGACAGGCTACAGAGAGAGTACCTAATAAATTATTATGAGCATATTACACTTACAAAATGATTTTTCATGGAAATAGAGTATATGTTTAGTTGATTTTACTTCTCAAATAATTATATTTTAAATAACTACTTGCAAAATAAGAGAAACGGGACTGTTGGTAATTAAAAAAAAAAATACCGACTATAAGGTCTCTCATACAGTTAGTACTCAAGCACAAGGATGGGCTTCTTACCCTACTTTCATGTACCTCCCACCTCTTAAGATCTATGCTGTCTTTTTATGATATTTCTTTCCTTTTTTTCCCTTCACTGTTCTTATTTACTTAATAAACATTACATGTATGAGTACAATTAAAATATATGAAATAAACATTACAAAATATTTTGAGGAAAAAGTTGATACAGTAATAGCCCCAGATCCACCACCCAACCAGGAATATTCCTATTTTAATATATTCATACTGTATCTTTACCTTTTTGCTTCAAGAAAGACAAACTGAGCAAGGTATGATTAAAATGAGGTAATGAGAAAGGTTACTTTTGAAGAGGGTATTAATAAGAAAATTGAATTTTTGAATCTGAAGAGATAAAAGCTAAAGAAGGACATGATTGAAGTGTATACAAAGATCTAGTTCATGCAAACAGATTTATCCTTTGAGAAAGATTAGCTAATTCATAGTCAACATTTACCTGTCATTACATTGATTAGAAAGTATGATAGGTTAATTCTTTTGGTATGACCTCTTTTTTTATTCCTCTATCCTCCCATTTTTTATTTTCTCCCCATTGTTTCTAGTCTACTATTTCCTTATTACCTTCTCTTAGCTTTTTTCTGCCTTTTTTCCTTTGCTTTCCCAAATAATTTTATTACTGTTCCCTTTTACTTTCATGCCTCTACCACAATTCTCCTTCCCCCCTTCTATTCTCTCAGCTTTCTACTATTGTAGTAAGTATGCATATGGTTTTCTTGACTCATGCTTACTTCACTCTGTTTTAGTTCATATGGATTTTTCTATAAAAGCCTCTCTGTATTCATCATACATACATTCAGCATACACATGCACTACAATTTGGTACAGTTGATGGGCAGCTATTTCCTTTCTAGTTCTTAACTTTCACAAAAAGGGCTGCTATAAATAATTTGGAATTAATGGGAGCTTTCCTCTTATTAGTGGATTCCTTCAGCCATAAGCCCAGTAATGAAGACTCTGGTTTAAAGGGTATGGACATTTTTGTCACTTTATTTGCGTAATTCCACATTGCTTTCCAAAATGGTTATATCATTTCCCCATTTTACCAACAATGTTTTAGGGTCCATATCCTTCTTCATTGCCTCACCTGCAACATTGACTGTTGTCATTTTTGACAATTTACAAGGCGATTGTTTAGATTCATTAATGTGTTAGGCAGTTGAATAATTTGATTGTTTTTGTTATTGTTCTAAATAATGTTCATGTCCAAAGGACTATTTTTTTTTTTTTTTATCATCTTCCTCTAACTGCACAGGTACAATGCCTCCCTTCCTTACAGTTTTACAACTCTGGCTTATAACAGATTTAATTAAATTAAATAAACACTTAACTCTTAGCTGTGATTACCAGAAAATAAAGGGTTTCTAAGAAACTTGAAAGTGATCGTTAGGGGATTTGTTGGCATGGACACAATTAGGGTATCTTGGTGAATAATAAAGGATGAATGGAGAAGTGGACTCTGATTTCAAATAAGGCAAAATAGGGAAGTATAGTTTCATAAAAGTATGGTAGAATTAGCCAGGGATCACAGTGGAATTATCTCTCTATATATCAGGAAAGTATAGTGATTGCTCCTCTGCAGTCTCATTATGAATTGAATCCTAATGAATTGTGCTCCTTTAATGATTGATTCATTTGGAAATGTTTATTAAGCGCTCGATAGGTAAAATACATTGTTAGGTGTTATTTCCTTAATTGCTGTGTAACTTTGGTCAAATGATTTGATCTCTCGAAGCCTTAATTTCTTTATGTATAAAATGGGGGTAATAGTACTTTACAAAGCTTTTGGAACCACATACATAATATATAATGAAAGTATTTTATTAAAAACAAGGTGCAATAGAAATGTAAAATATACATATCTAAAATTACTTTTCACCTAAGTTAACCTTGTACATATTGGTTAATTTAGACCTGTAGCTTATTAACAGTTAATTTGGTTTTGGTGCTAATGAGGTACAGGTTTCTAAGAGGAAAATCTTCATTTAAAATAATTCTGGATGAAGAGGCTGAACAACAGAACTCAATTCCAGAAATTTTATTGAAAAATATATTTTAAAGTATATAGCTTGTATATGAAACTCTTTAAAGATTTATGTTATTGCACCTCTCGGCAGAGAGCAATATAATACTATGTTATGCTTGATAAAACCATTCATCTTTTTGTGAAATCTAGAAAAAAAGTAAGACTATTGAAATAAAAATAGTCCCAACACCCACTAGTATTCACATGAATATAAAATTGAACACATATCTTACCTACTCATTATGTATCTTGTCTTAAAAAAAAAAAAACTCCCTTGCTTAAAAAAAAAAAAACAACTTAATTGCAACAAACATTTCATGAATAAATAACATCAAAAATTGTTCTTAATTTATGCTGAACTTTTTTTTCCCCATGAAATTATTATTAGGGAATAGATTACATAATTTGTATAGGACTGGCTATTAAGCATGGAAATAATACACTATCACATTTCCAGAACCACTTTTACAAATACTAGCTGATTTTACAATATGGTAACTATTAAATGAAGTAATGATTTGTGATAGAATATTTATTTGTATGTTTGTGCTTTCAATTGAAATAGATATTATAGATTTTATAGGTTATAAACATAAGTTGCCTTTCAAGTTTTTAGACTAGTCTTGGCTAATTGAAATTTTAAAAGGGACAGTTGTAATAGATTTGTAATCTCTCATTAATTCTTATAAGTACCAAAATTTTTTGTTTTGGTAAATGTACTTATTCATACCACCCTAATCACTGTAAATGACAAATGATTGTTCTGAAATTAAGAACTTTCTTTCCCTACTATAATTAGTAGCATCCTTGTTGCATTATTCTTTTTATATCTCAATATTCATTCGCCAAGTCACTGTCAAGCTTCAGATGTCACTGGTTAAATTGAGATGAGGAATTTTCTGACTTGAATTGATTGTTTTCTTTTTTTAAAAAAGGTTTTTATTTTATGCTTTTTTTATTTTTCAGTTTCTGCAATAGTTTGACATGCTTTATCTTTAATTTTTTGTCTTGAGGCTCTCCTCTTTAGTGAATTTCTCCTTTCCCCTAAGATTCTTGTATCAAGATATAGAAAGTAGGACTGAGTAAGAGTATTAGGATTCATGATACTTCCTAAATTTTGAGGTTTGAGTTTTTAAGGCTTACTCTTAGAAGAGAGTTTATATCTTCCCAGATACTTTGCTCACAGTTAAGAGATCTCTCGTGCCACATAGGTTGGATTGTGATTACCAGATCCAAGTGGCTATGATTTTCCACGGGCCTGATTAATCAAGAAAGAAGGAGAATACTTTTCCATTTAGGTATTTTTTTTAACAAAATTTAAAACTCTAAGCATTAATCAGTAATAATAATAATCACTATCAAAATAGCTTATATGTCTGTAGCTAAAGTACTTAGAAAATCATTCTAAGAATTTATCTTTTCCATACCTTCTCCAAAAGTAGTGCCCTGCCCAATTTGATTCAGATCCTTTCTCTTCAAAACACTTTCTTTTTCTCCTCTCTAGCTTGCTAAAGCCCTGAGAGAGAAGATTCTTTGCTAAGTCCCTTTTTTTAATCCACTGAGAAATTTTTCTGAAATATTTTTTTTGAATTTTCCTTATCTTACAAAAGGAGCTTTTTCTCTTTGCAACTAGACTGTTATCCTTAATTTGTATCAAATGATCTATTAGTAGTTAAACACACCTTAGTAATTATATACAAATTATTTTTTGAAAAATCTGTAAGTTAAAAAAGCTTACAGATTTTAAAAATACATCTAAACAGAATTTTTTAAAAAGTTGCTACCTATGACTTTGAAAATATATTTTTTCATTCTGAAATGAACATACATAAAATTTTGTTGTATAAAGAAAAACAGAAAAGAAGATTATAATATAAAACAGTTTTTAAAATACGTATTTAACATAATAGGGGGAAAAAACCCACAAAAACCTTCCCGGGGGCAGCTAGGTGGCACAGTAGATAGAGCATCAGCCCTGAATTCAGGAAGACCTGAATTCGAATGTGGCCTTAGACACTTCCTACCTATGTGACCCTGGGCAAGTCACTCCATCCTAATTGCCTCAGCAAAAAAAAAAAAATTCCTATATTTGCCTGAATCTCCATAATAAACTTTCTTCTGTTCTCTACAGTTTTTATTGTTTTTTTAACTTTTTTTTAATCATTATCACAACCAACTTTCCCCAAGTTCATCCTCCTCTCTTAAAATTTTATTTTTTCTCTGAATTTAAGAAACACTAAATAAAGTAGATATAAAAAGACAGTACTTAAAAATGTCAGTCTTTTACATATAGCTTGCAGTTCTTTTAAAATGTATAATAAATTTAACATGTATAACTTTCAGAGCTGTCTTATCTGTGATTTTTTTTTTTGACTTTGCTGTTCTCTTCAATGCATTTGATTTAAAAAAACTTCAATAGGCTTCCTTCCTCTCTTCCCTCCCTCCCTCCATTCCTTCTTCCTTTCCTTCCTCCCTCTTTCCCTCATTCCTTCCTCCCTCTCCCTTTCTTTTTCCCTTCCTTCCATCCTTCCTTCCTCCTTTTTGTCTGTCTTCCTCCCTCCCTTCCCCATTCCTCCCTCCCTTCTTTTTATCTGTCTTCTTTCTCCTTTCCTCCATCCTTGCCTGTCTCCCTCCCTCCATTTTGAATACATCATTTCTGTGTCAGAAAATGGACAAAGGGCTTTTCATCATCTCTGGAGTCATGGTTATTTCTTTGATCAATTTTGAAGTCTTTCAGAGTTGTTTTTCTTTGTAATTTTATTGTTGTGATTAATCTTGTTTTGTAATGCATTAATTTTTCCCAGTTTTTATGAAACTTTCCTTTCTTCATTTCTTATATAGTCCAATTATATTCATGGACCTTTATTTGTTTAGCCACTTTCCTCTTGATGGCTACCTGCTTAGTTTACAATTCTTTTTTGTAGCAAAAAAGAACTACTTAAATGTAAGAGTCCCTTTCCTTTTTCTTGGATCACTTTGGCTTATAGGAAGCAAATAAGTAATCAAGCAAGCATTCTTAAATCTTTCAAAGTTATTCTTTTTTACATTATTGTCATCATTACATAAATTGTTCTCTTGCTTTACCTCACTTCATTCTACATTAGTTCATGAGGTTTTTGTTTTTGTTTTTGTTTTTTTTACAAATTTCTCTGAGTCTGTCATATCTATTAAATGGAATTTAATAAAAGTGTTTATTAAGCAGAAAGAGGAGGAAGCAAAGTGTTCTTAGGATTTAGCGTCTTAGTGCAATTTAGATATTCAAGAGCATAAATTATTTTGCTTTTGTATTTGCATCTCCAGCATTTATTTAGTAAGTATTTAATAAATTCTTGTTGATTTTGATTGATTGATCACTTTTCTGATCCAAAATCTTTACTTCCATCTGCAAAATTAAGTTCAGAATCTTCTGAATCACATTATCTTACTTTTCCAGCTTTTATCTAGGATTCACTGCTCCCATCTCCTCCCAATAAATTCTATATGCTAGTCAAACTTGACCACCCTTTGTCCCCTAAATGTCCCTGCTTTTGAACAAAAGCTCATGCTTTCTCCCTATGACTGGAGAACTCTTCCCTCCATGTACTTTAGTAGAATGAAGTATCTTTAAAACCTGATCAGATGAAACCTTAGCCACAAAACTTTTCCTGATGTCCCTTCTTTAATTCTTAATTTCTTTCCCACTCAGACTTTGTATAGCACTTTTTCCCACGTTGCTCTGATCACTTAACCATCGTATTTTTAGCAAACTATTTTAAATTCAGAAGCATTAGTATTCCTGTTTCCTCATCATTTTGCCAATCTTTTTAAACTACTTTTGGAATAATTGCGATTTTTGCATAATTCTTGCACTTCTTAATGTCACATGAAAGATGAAAAGATTAATAAAGCCGTTGCAAAATGAATCATTTACGTAAAATATGTGCTTAGCCACAAAATAAAATGTAGATAATTATTCTGGTGTGATATCCTCATATCAGAGTAGGTTTCCTAATGTTAAGACCTGTGTCTTATCTAAGCTTTATTACCACTTCCCTGCTTGTACCTAACTATTTTTTTATATGTAGATACTTAATAAATGTTGATTGAACTGATTTATTGAAAAGAAATGGTACTTACTTTTGTCTAAGTGTGTATTACATGCCATTCTTCTTCAGTCCCAATTAGGTGCATGCTTGAAATATTTAATACACTAATAAATATTTTTTAAAAAATTGTATAGCCGCTTATAAGTTTAAATTGCCATAGAAATGTTAATGAATAATAATGCGGGGATTAGGGGGAAATTGCTATCACGTAATAGAACCTATGAGTAACAATGCGGGTTCATTTGGTTCTAGATATTTTATAGTTTTTTATCATCTGCAGAGAGAAAATAATTGGAATTTTGGTGATACATACTTCATAAATCCATACTTACCAGAATTCAAAATTGGAACATCCTAAAGCCATCAAAAATATAGTTAGAACACCAAAAGAAAATAAAAAGGCATGCCTCTTATTGGAAATAGTTGTCGATATGAATGTACTTCAGTGCCTTAGGCCATCATTTAAAACTTATTGGCTCTCACTGCCCAAACAATTCCCAACAAATTTGGTGATCTGATATTCTAATCTTCAGAAAGGAGGGAAAAAAACCAATGCTAGATTTAAGTAGAGGAACAAATGATATTAAGGAAGGATATGGGAGAAAAAATCCTAGAAATTTGGGGTGCTGTTTTATTTTTGGCAATGAGGAATTCTCATGTTGTCTTCAGTGCCCACTAAGGACCATTGTTTTTGGAATAGCATATTTGGGATAATTTATCCAATTTATTGTCCTTTTGGAGGAAGTAGGGTTGAAGAATGGAAAAAACATAGTACTCTGATTCTGAAGAAATGACACCAAGAATCGTTTCCTCCAGGTTTCCTCTGAAGTATTTTAAAAATCCCTAGCTCCCAAATCTGTTATTTAGGGTGAGGGCTGATTATCTCCCTTGAATAGCCCAATGTCCTTTCACTATGGAGTATAAGAAATATTTGTCTAGTTATAACTTTTAATTCTTTAATTTCTGATCTTGAAGGATGTGTCTTATTATTTTGAGATCCTCGTAACCAAGTGCTGCTGGAACCTAGTGTTGTAGAAGGGAATAACATCAGATAGGACCATAGGTCTTACCTTATTGAATTGTGTATATGTGTTGAGTTTAATTGACTTTTTAGAATGTTACTTCTTTTAACTATACTTTCTTTACTCTCTCTAACCTCTCCTTCTGTTTTTCTTCTTTTATTGCTATCCTTAACTTTCTGTACAATTCTAGCACCCTACATTGTGCATTCCATAGTTGCTTTGGGAAATTGCAGTATATAGACTTGACTTTTGTGGTAAATGGACAAAAATATAAAATGTAAGAAAGCATATATAAGAAGATGTAAAATAGAAGCATATGCCAAATTTCAGTTCTGCAATATTTCCATATTTCTTTTATGGTCAAATAAGAAAGATGGGCAAATCACAACAGTACCCTTACTCTACAAATTGTATTAGACAAATCTAGGAGTAGCAACTAGCTTTTTGCAATTACAAAGTAATTTTCAAATGTTCTTGCCCCTTGAGTAAGTATAGCCATGCTTTCCCATCTGTTAAACATTGGGATAATATTGTAATGCTGGAGAAACTGAGGCAAGATAGAGATTAGAGAGTTTTTAATAATTTACTTAAAAGGGAGAGATTTACTGGGACCAAATGGATCCATGGTTTGGTCCCAGGGCTGAATAAAACTATGGTCTCCACGAATCCAGCAGCCAATGAGAGTTCTCAATGACATTTTTATGTACGAGGTGCCAAGCTACCAGGGGGTAGACCAAGGCAGGAGCAGAGTGAGAGCGGGAAAGGGCACTAACAATCCAGTTCTGACAGGGGACTAACAATCTGGTTCTGATAGGGTCAAGGGAGGCATTCTGATGAGTAGGGAAGGGCTTGGGTCATGATGTCTAAGATAGAAGGTCTTTCTCCTTATCTGGATCATCATGGTTAGGAGGGAGGGGGTAGCATTGCAGAACAATTAGGAACCGAGGCAGAACAATTCAGGGAAACCAAGTCAGGACAATTAGGGAAACTGAGTCAGGACAATAAAAGAGAACTGTGGCACAACAATATCTTCTGCAAAGAGAAATTAGGGGGCATTATATCTTCAATCACCTTAGTATCAGGATATCTTTGAATGTATCTCCCCACTATCTGACAAGTGAAAGAAAAAATTTGTTGAGATTGTTTTCTGTGGTGTATTGTCATTTTGTAGTTCTTTCTACAAAATTGCCTGTCACACACTGTTGATTTCTTTCTAAATGCTTTATCCACACTTCAGGTAAGCTGCTATAAAAACAAAAATTAGAATTAAGCCCTTTCTTTGATAGATAAGGAAACCAGATAAGGAAGCCAGAAAGGTTGAGATTTGTCTGAGATCGCATTTGTGATAATGCTGCCACACTGTTTTCAGTAACTTGACTAAGCTTCATATTTGACAGCAAGAAATCAAATTCACACCATGAATCATAACTGTTGATTGCTGTTTGCATGATGTGGTGTTTGTATAGATTTGTTTTAAACACCTCTTATGTCCTGATTGGTCCTTCAAGAGAAAGTTTAGATAACAAACAGTTCTGAGCCTAATGGAGCTTAGAGTAAAGTAAAGGGATGGGACAAATGCACAGTAACTCTAACACATAATAAATATATGATAAATGGGCCTAATTATTTTGTAGGCCTCTGTTATCTTTTTGCTTAGACTCTTAGAGAGTCTTCTAATTGATCTTTCAGCTTTTATTCTCTCCACTCTCTAAACTATTTCCCCCACAGCTGCCAGCCTACCATTCCTGAAGCTCAAATCTGACCCTGTTACTCCCTTTTTAAGAAGATTCTGTCTTCCTCCTATTTGTAAGATAAAATTGAAGCTCTTCTTTATGACTAAAATTTAAAGGCCTTAACAATCTGGTGCCAGCTTACATTAATTACTGCCATTTACATAATACAATCTAGCTTACTTGCTGTTCCTCCACACATCCATGCCTTTGGCCAGGCTGTCCTTCATGCCTGGGAAGTTCTACCCTTCCTTTTGAAATCTCTGGTAACCTTCAAGTTTGAACTTAAGATATTTTGTAATTTTTCAATTTTTAGTGCATGCCCTCCCCACTCTATTATTCTGTATGTATTTTATATCTGTCCAACTATATATACATATAAACATATATGTATATATAGTTTCCTCCCTGTACAAGGTAAATTCCTTGAGGGCAAAATGTTTCCTTTCATCCCCAGTGCCTAGCATAATAATTATTTTTTAAATAGTTGCTTTTTATTTTCAAAATACTTACAAAGATAATTTTCAACATTCACCCTTGCAAAACCTCATGTCCCAAATTTTTTCTTCCTCCTTTCCCTCCCCTCATCCCCTTCCTCAGACAGCATGTTAAACATGTGCAATTCTTCCATACGTATTTCCACAGTTATCATGCTGCACAAGAAAAAGTAGATCAAAAAGGAAAAAAAATGAGAAAGAAAAGCAAACAACAAAGGTGAAAATACTATGTTGTGACTCATACTCGATTACCACAGTCCTCTCTCTAGGTGCAGATGGCTGTCTCCATCACAAGACCATCAGAACTGGCCTAAATCACCTCACTGCTGAAAAGAGTCACGTCCATCAGAATTGATCACAATTTAATTTTGTTGCTTCCATGTACATTGTTCTCCTGGTTCTATTAACATCACTTAGCATCAGTTCATCAGGCCTCTGAAATCATCCTCCTGATTGCTACAGAACAATAATATTCCACAACAGTCATATACCACAATTTACCCAACCATTCTCCAGTTGATGGGCATCCACTCACTTTCCAGTTTCTGGCCACTACAAAGAGGGCTGCCACAAACATTCTTGCACATACAGGTCCTTTTCCCTCCACTCTTTGGAATACAGACCCATTAGAGGCACTGCTGGGTCAAAGAGTATGCACAGTTTGATAGCCCTTTGGGCACAGTTCCAAACTGCTCTCCAGAATGGTCTGATCAGTTCACAACTCTACCAACAATGTATTAGTAACACATAGTTCTTAATAAATACTTATTGAAATGAATTCTTCAATTAACATCTAAAAAAGAGAGAAGAGAGGCGCTCAATCTGAATATGGTTCATGAATTTAAGGATTTGAAGTCAGAGAAGGATAGTACAGAGGACTTTATAGAGTAGATAGGACCATGTATAAAAAGCTCCCAGAGAGAGATATGGCCAAGAAAATGATTAAATAGATTTTTTGGGCAGAAATTAAAGACAGGTAGAACAGGAGTACTTGTTAAAAATCCACATTTTATTACTTCATCATTTACTGAATGCCACATGATGCCTTAACCAAAACCTAGAGACAAAAATGGTGCTATGTTTGTATTCATTGATCTCACATCTCACTTGACAAAGGAACAAAAGGTTTTTGAGATCTAGAGTTAACTACAGGATTAAAGTGACTTTTTTAAATGATGGTTCCTTTTTTTAAGTACAATTTTTTTTTGATCTTTTGTTTCTAAATTACTTTTATTTTTCTTCCACTTTTCCTATCCAGAGAGCTATTCCTTATAATAAAAAAGAAAAAACTAGTATATCAAAGCTAACCAACACACAAGTAGTGTTCCTTATTACTCTTCTCACCTATTCAAAGAAGGTAGGAAGATACATTCTTATAATTCCTCCTCTTTCATCAGCCTTTATGGTTAAGTGAATGTGTTTTTATCTAGATGGGGGGGGGGGGGGAACACATTAAAAATTTTCTTATGGGGTTTGCCTATTATTTGAAAAGCTTTTTTTTTTTTAAATGAATCTTATTTCCAGAGATTGTGCTTTATATTTTGAGTCAAGATTCCTAGTTTATGTGGTTTGTTATCTCATATAGTTTCTAAGCAAAGAAACATTTTGTTTTAATATATTGACAATATTAACTCTAATGCTAAATTTGGAATGTGTTCAATTAGTTTTTAAAATGCTACATACTCAAATTAATGAACTTGTCAATACTAAAATATTTTTCAGGAATTGTTCCCTCTTCTGTAGTCCTGACTTCTTTCCAGGTGATGTCAAGAGTTTTCCTAATATGGGCAGTAACACACAGTGTCAAAGAGGTAAGTGTTTAAAAAGGATGAAATATGGAGTAAGACTAGTAATTAGAGAAAAATGACTGTTTTTCAGCCTTTTTCATATGTGTGGGTTTTTTGACTAAAGACTGAATTCTAAGAAATATCAACATTATTTAACTACTTTTCACACTCACTAGAAAGTTTATTCTTGTGAGAAAACGTGAATCAAAATGCAATACTCTTATAGCTTATTAGATGCAGTTTCAAATATTAAAGTCCTATAATGAAGATCCCAGTACACTTCAAGATAGTGTGGATAATATATGTTGGGAGTTTTTCCTTAGTCCTATTTGCTTTTAATACTATTGAGCTCTAGGCTCAGGGAAAGACCCAGGAAAGCTAGAAGTAGAATGATGGCCTTAGTTACTCAGCTGCACAGGACTTAGAGCAGCTTTGCTTCACTCCCAAAGTCCCAGAGTTATAATTGGAGTTCTGGTCTGGTCTAGGAATGGCGAGGGAGACCAGGCTATAGTCCAGCAAGGGAATTTCTTCAACATCAACACCTTTGTAACAGAGGAAGAAGAAATTGGGGAAGGAGAGAGGATGTCTCCTTAAAGACAGGAAAGCTTGAAGTAAGAGAAAGAAGACAACTTCTCAGTCCCTGGCTTCTTCCTAGATCAACAGGGGCCTCTTAACTGAGGATTTTGTCTATCTTATAAAATTTTGACTGTCCTAGCTAAAACTGACAAAGTAGAGCCTAGAGAAGGAATAAGAAGAAAGGGTATCAGTACTCAACTGGAAGAACCCAGCATTTCTCTTTCCTATTTAGCTGCTTTTCCTCAGTCATGAAACTAGGCCTGCTGTTCTGGAAAAACTGGTACCCCAGAGAAGAATCAAATTTCTTTCTTTCTTTCTTTTTTTTTTATTATAGCTTTTTATTTACAAGTTATATGCGTAGGTAATTTTACAGCATTGACAATTGCCAAATCTTTTTTTCCCATTTTTCCCCTCCTTCCACTCATCCCCTTCCCCCAGTGGCAGGTTGACCAATACATGTTAAGTATGTTAAATCATATATGTCCTAACAGTTATTTTGCTGTACAAAAAGAATCGGACTTTGAAATAGTGTACTATTAGCCTGTGAAGGAAATAAAAAATGTAGGTGGACAAAGATAGAGGGATTGGGAATTCAGTGTAATGGCTCTTAGTCATCTCCCAGAGTTCTTTCGCTGGGCGTAGCTGGTTCAGTTCATTACTGCTCCATTGGAAATGATTTGGTTGATCTCATTGCTGAGGATGGCCAGGTCCATCAGAACTGGTCATCATATAGTATTGTTGTTGAAGTATATAATGATCTCCTGGTCCTGTTCATTTCACTCAGCATCAATTCATGTAAGTCTCTCCAGGCCTTTCTGAAATCCTCCTGCTGGTCATTTCTTACCGAACAATAATAGTCCATAATATTCATATACCACAATTTATTCAGCCATTCTCCAATTGATGGGCATCCACACAGTTTCCAGTAGAAATCAAATTTCAACAAGCTGGCTGTCCTTTTTTGTCATCAAGATTGGGCCTTTTGCCTCCAACCCATAAAATGAGGAAGTTGGACAGAGGTGATCTTTAAGGTTCCTTCCAAATTTACGTCTAGATGAAATGATTCTTGAGGTTCCTTCCAGCATAATGTGATTTTTTGAAGGGGAAGAGAAAGAGCTTCAAACTCTTTTTGTCTCCTTTCCAAAAGCATCTGTGCGTTATATAAGTTACTACTACTACAGCCTTACAGCATTCAAGCTAACTTGATAGAGCTGTTACTTGATTTTATTTGCATAAAGAAACAACTTGTTTTAGTAGTTAGTTATCAACAATAATTCACTAAATAAAGAAGCATTGAGGTACTGCAGGGCAGTATATATGCATCTTCACTTTCCATGACTAAGACTGAGTTGGTTTATTTTTCTGAGTTTTTTTGCCTGATGCCCAGGCACAGTTTGTGGTGTGTAACCTTGGTACAAAAAGTACTAGTTGATGTTCCAGCATTCAGGTTCACAGATATGTTTGAGTCATTAAAAATTACAAATCTTTAAGCTTAAAATGTACCCAATGATCTTTGCAAAACCAGTAATTGACGAATGCATTCTCTGCTTCTTTACATGTTAACAAGATAGCTGCCTCACCTCAGCCAGTTAGCCAGTTAAAATCTATATATCTATATCTACATCTATCGATGATCTTTCAATTCATTCTACTGGCCAAGAGCCTACATTATTGAAAATTATTGGAATTCAGAAAACATCCTATCCAAATTCTCATATTTTCTCCATATGTTTATCAAACTTTTTATCATCCAAGATTTAATCTGACAATTTATTTATACTACAGTTGATTAAATTATATTTTAATAGTTATGTGGAATTTGCATGTTCACAAAGCTTTCATTTAAAAAGAAAACTAATGCTATCCTACCACCCAAATATACCTAAACTTTCTGAGGTACAAGAATAGCATTAAACAATTTCATGTTTCTATATGTAGAGTCAAAATAAAACAAGGGACCTCAGTAACAGATGTTCTCATTTAAAAGTTTCATGCTTTTTATAACCTATATCAAATTGCTTATCATCTTGCAGAGGGGAGGAGGTTGATTCTGGAACTTAAAATTTTTAATAATAAAAAAATGTTTTTATATATAATTGAGAAAAAAATACTAAAATCAAAAAGTGTCATGTTTTCACATTGATACCAGTATAGATGTATAAATTTTATTTAATAATTTAATATTTGATTTGTCCTTTAATTTAGAAATCTTTTGTATGTATCATTTTTTGATAGTCGTCTTCCATGTTTTCATCTAGTTTCACCTCTCCTAAACTCCTTTTGAGACATAGTTTTCTTTTCCCACTCAGAATGATCTATCAGTTCTTTTGAGCAGTAACACAGTATTCTTTGCCCTTTTTTACTGGCTCATAGGCTCTTAGATTTAATCCATTTCATCTAGCTAAAGTGCCCCATTTTGCAGGTGAAAGTTGTTGTTGTTGTTGTTGTTGTTGTTTGCCTGGGGCAGCCAGGTGGTGCAGTGGATAGAGCACCAGCCCTGAAGTCAGGAGGACCTGAGTTAAAATCTGGTCTCAGACACTTAACCCTTCCTAGCTGTGTGACCCTGGGCAAGTCACTTAACCCTAACTGTTTAAGCCAAAAAAAATTAAATAAATAACAATTTTTTGTGGGCACATACTTAAAGACTGAATATTGTTCCCTGTGCTAGTGTTACTCAATTGTGCGTGCACAATAGGCATCCTTGATAGGGCTTGGAGTCAGATTCAAGTCTCACCTTTTATATACATTGACCTTGTGAGCCTGGACAAAGCAATTAACTTTTAGTGCCCTATTCAGCTCGACAAGTCTGTCTATTCTCATCCTCCAGAGACATGGTTGGGGAGTAGGTTCCTATCCCAGAGAAATCCCGGATTCAGACAGAAAACAAGAGAAATGTATTTATATAACTTATCTAATATATACAACTGTTAGCTGTCTGAGGCTGACTGTAGCTTATTGATGATGCATGCTGCTTCCCACTCCCCCTCCCTTCTTTCTTTCCCTTCCTGCTTTCCTCTGGGCTGCTTCATGTTTGTAGGATTACTACCAGAGAGGCTGGGTAGAAGAGGAGGGGACAGAATTCAGGATCCCAGTTGGGCCAGTGAGCCTGCAAGGTAGTACTTGGTGAGGATTGCTGGGGAGGATGTTGAAACGAATGACTAAAATAAAATTTCTCGATTGTCTGTGGATTTGTTTTTTAGCAGTCATTTGACTTAAGTCATAATGATACTTCACATTGGTCTAGCTGCATCTTTTTCAAAGAGCTCTTTTAGATATTCTCATTTTAGATTCCTAGGTTTTACAAAAGTTATTTATATATTAGTCATATTTACAATTAATTTCTCTTTACTAAACAAACCAATAGCTTTTTCAAAAGAATTTTTTCTCTCATAAAAACACTGAACATTACAGTTGTCTTGGTTTTCCTTCCATCTGTTCCTTTTTCTCCTTTTCCATGATGTGTCCTGTCCTTCCATGCAGTTCTAAGTTATTTTAGCATTCTAGCCATCCTAGGAGTCTTTCTTCTTTCCCTTTTCTCTTTCCTTTTTTTTTTTTTTTTTTTTTTTTTTTTTTTTTTTTTTTTTTTTATCTTTTATCATAATGCTTCCAAAGACAAACTTTAGCTAGGTTTCCTCTTCCTTATACCATTCTCTTAGACAGATGTTTATTTTGGCTTTAATAAGCAAGTTTGTTTTATAAAACATGTGCTATTTCACATTTGACCCAGTTCTTTTCATCCATGTAACTTCTGTAGTATATGTTTAATCCCTTTATCTTAAATTCCACAAATATGTTTTCTATTTTTCCTGATTTTCCTCTTTGGCTCTTCAGGCTGTGTCCTTTATTCTAAAATCTTTGTTTACCCCTCCTTTTCACAAGTTGTATTTTTTCATATTAACTTTTCCCATCAATAGTGCCCTCATTTCCCACCAGCATTTCAGTGAGGATAGGTGAAAATTGAAATTTTTTCTCCAGCTATAATTATCTATTCCACCTTAATGCTAAAAAATAGATAGATAAACAGTTCTGTACTTCTCACATTCAACTTTCTTTTTTTTTTTTTATGACAGAAGATATGAAGTCTTTCTTTTAATTTAGTCTTCTTACTCCATGTGACCACAGGAAAGATGTCTATTGATGGGAACCATACCTAACTAGTATTTAAGAAATTGGCTTTAGAAAATAATTTGTTACTTTTTTGTTCTGTTGTAATAATGCCAGAATTACCACATATGAAATTTTTTCCCTCTTCATTTCATTTCTCAGTATCTTTTTAAAAAATCTTATTCTGAATTGTATGCTAAGAATTCTTATAGGTCCATCCTTCATTTTTACATCTTCCCTTTTTCTTCATTCAGTTTTACACGTTTTGTTCACTCTTGCTCCAGCTTTTCTGTTACTGTTTTTATATAAATCTTTTATTTTAAATGCAATAGTAAGGTCAGTAAATACCATCAGATAAACAAAACAAGAAATAAAATGCTATATAAAACTATTAAATCCACTGTTTGTTTGTTTTAAATATAAAGTTCAACATGAAACTTTTAAACCTATCCTCTTTGTGAATCTTTCTGGCCTTTATTCTGTTTTTTTTTCTGTACATTAAAAAAAAACAAAAACAACTTCTGTCCTATCCTTTTTTCCATCCATTTTTCCTTCTCATATCTGCATTCTCCCACTGGAAAAACAAAAACAAAAACACCTCATAACTATCATGAATAATAGGCAAAAGAAATTCCACATTGGCTCTTTGCAAAACACTCATTATTCTACATTTTGAGTCCATTGGCCTCTCTTTCAAGAGGTGGGTAGCATGCTTTATCAACTTGTTTGCATGTGTGTGTATACTTATGTGTGCCTGGTTATTCAGCATTTGAAAAATGAATTATGGGCTATTAACAAACATAAAATGATAAGAAAAGATAGTAACTTTCATGACCTTTCTCATCTTTATTGCACATAAGTCCTTTCAGTTACACTCAAGACAGTTTGAAAGTGCTAGATTCAGGACCTATGTTCAGATTTTGTCATTGACACATTGATACTCTATCCTTCTGAGTTTCCAGATCCTTTATCAGTAAAGAGGTTTTTTTGAGGCTTAAATGAACGAGTACATGTAAATATACATGTAAATTGCTTCAGTGTAAAACTTAATGAACTATTTAAGTTTCATTTATTATTTCTGGTCCTACTTCTCTGATTTTGCATATGCTTTTAAATTCTATTGTAGTTTTACCTCTTGACTATATCAAACAAATGAATTAATAAACAGAATCCTCATCCCTAATGTGAAATCTCTTTGTGGACTCATCCCTTATAAAGTAGGCTCTCATAATATGTCTTCCCATGAAGTCTTTTTCCTCTCAGGCCCCATTTTTCCTCTTTACCCTTATAGTCTCTACTTTTTTTTTTTTTCTATTTTTCTTTCTTTCTGTCTACCATTCAATAAGCATTTTTCAGTTTTCCATTTTTAGAGTTCACCTATCACATCCCTGGTAAAAGTCAGAAATTTGGTAATCTACATATCTAAACTCCAATAGTTCTACTCACAAAGATTTTTCTTCATTAAGTTCTGAACAACTTCTGTATAGACCAGCTTTCATTCTATTTCTTGGTCTGCCTGCTTGAGCAGCCACGTCTACAATTACCCATTCTTTATAACACACAGTAGACATTGTTTTTCTCAGCATGTGCCACACATTCACACATACACAAAGCTTTCTTGGTCCTTCCAACATCCCTGTCAGGGAGGTAAGGCAGCTGATATCCTCATTTTGCATATGAAGAAACAGAGATACTATTTATTAGATTATATAGTTAGTGACAAATTTGGTCTAGAATTGAAATCATCCAACTCTAATTTCAATCTCTTGCATGCTTATTACATTGCCTCATTTTGTAAGGATAATGTATTCTAAATATTAGCTTTTTCCCTAAGGGACTGAATGTTCATAGTTTTCCATTGTACTTCTTCTCAGTCCCTTACTCTCTATATAAACTCTTCTGGTAGGTGGATTTACATCACCTTTGCTTCTAAAATTAGTACTGTTCTTGAGGGTGAAAAAAAATCTTATTATTTTATCACCAATGATATCCTGGTAAACTTAAGCATTGCTATAAGACACAGCTAGATGATTCCTTAAGGAGCATTAGCTGGGAGCTGTTCTGACTATAATTGTAGAAAGTGTGTTCCCTGTGCTGTCACCTGAAAAGTATAAGTATCTTTATCACTAGAACCTGGTGCTCATTTCCACTCTGGAGTAAGTTAATCTTCCTCTAGATCTTTCTTTCTGTCCCTTTCTTGTTCCAATGCAAATCAAATATATTCTTGCCCTAAAGCTACTCTTCTTATCCTAAGACATCATGATTTTGTTTTCAAAGCATAGTACACTTTGTATGTTAATTATATTTTTCCACTATAAACCCTGTTGTACAGTATCTTGTGAAGCATCCTTCTGTCTCTATTATTTCTACCCATGGTAGAAATGTCTAACAAAGAAGTTTATCCTCAGAAAGTGTCCTGTTAGGTTAACAGAGGTGATAACAAATATTTTTCTCTTGAGTAATGTAATTTCTCTGAAAAAGTGCTTCAGCTTATGTGGTGCACATGTTCCTGCCAGTTGCATGTTGTTGGAAGTTTTGTTCAGAGTTGAACCTGGTTATTGTGGTTCTTTTGTTTACAAAGACCTTTGGCTTTTATCATGACTATAGATATTTGTACAAAGCCTTAGAAAAAAACCCAATGTAGATGAGAAAGATATTGTTATCTTAAATTTAAAATAGTTATTTCCTAAAGAAACAAAAGGGTTATAATAGCTGTTATCTGGGAACCAAATTATTTCAAGCATCACTTTTTTGATTATGTCACTAGTAATATTTGCAAATAAAAATCCACATCATAGTTAGTTACTTAGTTATGCTGGTTAGCTGGTCAGTGAGTTATGACACTCAAACTAGCTTTCCTCAGTAGCCAAATTGGCTTTTATAGTTGAGATTTTTGGTACCATATGGTAAAGGACAAGAGCACGTATTTCAGTTACCAACATTTTCTTCATCAGTCTTTATCATTTGTTGATATCCACAGAGACTTTTAACACATTTATCTAAGTTGAATCTAATGAAACTTTAACAATATTTAAAACTAAGGAGTAATGGAATTTTGTTGTTACTTTAAAGAATCAAGGGATATAAGCTAGTGTCCTGTGTTAAATTTGTTGTAGAAATCCTCTTCAAATTATTGTTATAGGGAACCATTACAAAGGTTAAGCCTAAGTTCTCCATTCCAGAGGTTACCAAAGATGTAGGGGTTGGATTGGTATACCATATATATATATATATATATATATATATATATATATATATATAAAATCTACGGAAGGAGGAAAGGAAACACACACACACACACACACACACACACACACACACACTGACATAATTACAAAATACCACTGATTTTGTTTCAGTATATATATAACCTACCCTCTGAGTAGCCTCCACTAAAATATGATTTTTCACCAACAACCTGGTTGAATTTTACATTATATTTTATTATGAACTAAAAGATGTTCTAGAAATAGAGGAAACATTGTTAATTCTTTTTTTAGGGTAAGTTTTCAGTTTTACTCAATAGTCATATGATTTTCATGTGTCCTCAACTTTGGTGAAATATTTTATCTGAGCTAAGAAAAGTGAACACAGATAAACTCATTTAAAGCAGGTGCATTCTACAATACATGTTTGGCATTTTTTCAAAGCATCAGCTAATATACATTTGAATGAATCTAGTCTGTGGGAGGGACTATCTGTTAAATTAGCTGCTCCTTGTCAAGACTGATTCTTTATCTGCATAGAAATTGGGGTGTAAGTAAACTATTTTAGAATTCTCTCCTATAATAGACTGAAAGAAGACACTCATACTATAGAAGCAAAGCAACTTGATAAGGATATTTGAATTCTCATCCAGCTTTCTAATAATTATCTTAGACAGCAAACACAGTTGAGTATATGGGTTTATTGGAAATCCTTAGGATAAGACAGGACTTCTGGAGGTTGTTTTTTATTCCATGGTGGGAATGGTGGGGTGGAAAGAGCCATTCTAAGTATATTCAATGTATATCTTTATGATTGAATTTCTACAGAAAAAGATTATATAACTTCTTTCCCAGCAAAAGAAACTCTTTTTCTGTATTGATCTCCTCTTGCAAGTTCCTCTTGCAGCAGATAGATATATTATCCAAAAGATTATTGCTAAGAGATCTATGTTTTCCAGAGAGCAATCTACACAAAAGAATCCCTTTCAAGGCTGAGATGAAATTCTCGGGCACTTCTGGATTGTGTAAGATATGAATTGATGTTTGGCTGCATGCTGAAGATGTATTTAACAATTTAGAAAAAAAAAGTCTAACTCATTTTTAATGCATTAAATATTTATGCACTATTAAAAATCCTGGCTTTTTTCAGATTGCTCAAAATAAAAGTAACTTTTACTTAACAGGAGAAAAACATTTCTCATTTCACCATTTTTGCTGTGGCTATTTTTTTATCATAATCATATCTGTGAATAGCACTTAAAAAATTTTATTTCTCTTTGGTTTTTCATTTGATGATGTTCAGGTAAACCAGGGCTGAGAAATCTTTTGTCCAACGAGGGCCATTAGCCCAGAAAAAATTAGTCAAGGACCACAGAAAAATTAAAATAACTCAATTTAACTTATATTTTTCTCTCAAAGATTAAATTTTATTTCATAAATATATTAAATATAAAAGATTAAGTAAGCTTCACATAGCAAGGACACAGGCAGAGGCAAGAGAGAACTTGATTTCAGGGAGAGAAAGAAGCAATCACAAATTTATATCTAAAAGGAATTTTTAAAGTCTTCCAATCCAGCTCCCTTATTTTACAGATAAAAAAATTGAGACCCAGTGGCCTTTCCTGAGGTTACAAAAGTAGTTCTAGGTTGTAATAAGGCCAAGACTTCACATTCCAAGCCCAGCGCTTTTCCAGGCAGTTAGGCTTAAGTAGGGTTTAAGGTGAGTGTTAATAGATGAAATACATGAAAACCACTTATTATCCTGCCGTAGCCCTCAGGAGTTAGCCTCAGAAACTCTGACAAATTCCTGTTAACACCTCAGAAATTCTGCTTTGAATGATATAACTACAGCAGTCCCTCAGTGGGGGAAATTGTAGAGGCTAGAGCCTAAACACTATCATTTCCTAGTGTACCTGCCCCCTTCCATATAAGGTCAAGCCTAGAACCCATTGTAACCTGCATGACATGCTCACAAAGGTGTCCTTCCCTTAATCTAGATTTAAAGTCATGGTTGCATACTGGTCTTTTGCTTAATGTAATCTATGGAGCTGGTTGCAGAGCTTGTTAGCTCTTGTTTAGCTTAAATCTGCTATCTTAGCCTTTAAGAGGAAGAAGATACACCATGTTATTTTTGGTTTTTTGCTACTATCACTGTAATAAAAACCCAAGAGGCAGATTTTTCCTTTCATGGAAGCAAAGAGGCATTAAGAAAGAATCTACTGTGAGTAATGAAGACTGGAAAAGGAATTTAGTATTATAATGGTTGAAAAACTGTTAAGATCAGTAATTGAAGTAAAAATAATAATAATAATTGGCTGAGGAGGTTGATAAAAGAAATACCCTTTCATTAAACCAAGACTTGGTCACCTGTTGAAAATGCACCATACAGTGGTAGTAAAAAATACTTTAATTGTGTAGAACTGCTTGAGTTATCTAGAGTTAGTACTGTTCTGGTTTGAGAAATCAGTGCTTTTTAAGTAACATGAGGAGAGAGGGTGGCAACCTCAGTCCCCTTTCCCTTTCAGTCCTCATTAAGAACATCAATTCTGTGAAATTTTTTGTTGACTTTGTTTCCTGGAAAAAAATATAAACCTTATTAGAAGATGAATACATTTAGCAGCTCTGTCTAAATAATATTAGAGCTCACAATAATGGCCATACAGAACATAATTGGAAGTGTGAGCTTTTGTGGGAGTGTCTTTGCCAATGCAATCCATCTGACCACTATCTATGCCTATTCCTCAGTTTCAAATGTTGAGTTCTTGCTGCATTTCATCTTTCACTCAGATGTCAATTAATTTTCCTAAAATGCAGATTTGACCCACATGGTCATCTCTGACTCCATTTAATAAACTCCAGTGTCTCCTAGTCATCTCCAGGATCAAATATAAAACTCTTATTTGGCATTCAAAGACTTCATATAATCTGGTCTCCAACATCTCCCTTCCCTTTCCATTTTCCAGTGATAACTAACCTTCTTGCTATTTCCTATACAAGATATTCCATCTCCATTCTCCAATTTTAACTAGTCCTCATGTAGGCGTGAAATTCTGTCCCTCCTCATTTCCTGGCTTCCTTTAAATACTGATCACCATTGATTCTAGTGGTTTCCTCTAATGATTATCTCCATTTTATCCTGTGTATTTTGTTTGAATGCAGTGCTTATTATCTCCAAGCTCCTTGAAAGCAGAGAAGAGATTATTTGGTTTTTGCCTTTCTTTATAACCCTAGCACTTAGTACAGTGCCTAAGACAGCAGACACCTAATAACTTGATAGTTCTTTTCAGATATTTCCATCAGCCTGTGCATTTGGGATCATAGTGAACCTAAGTAGTCTCCATTTTAGTCGGTGCTTGTTTCAGAGAATCCAGGGACACCTTAGGTGGAATATGAATATTTGAAAGCAATTTACTCAGGCCAAGCTTGGACCATCCTGATTTGATGACTGTGAATCTAATTAAGGTTTTGTGGGCCTCTGTGCAGGGGATTACTCAGGGGGATGGGTTGTGAATTAGTTCTCTTTGGGTGCGTTATCCATTAATACTGATAAGGAAATATGGACCTGGATATTCATTCACAATAAAATCTTGCTGTATAGATAAATCTTTATAGCCATAAACCTAGCCTTGTACCTTTTGCAGTGTAGCTCCTAACTTTAAGGGATTGTTGGGTATTGTGGATGTAAAACCCCTAGAGACAGATTATTATAATCAATTTATTAATTAGGCTAACTAATTATCAATCAATTGCTGGCCATTGATTTCTCTCATTGACCAAAAGACAAAAACCTGTGGTACATGAAAGCCTTAAATATTTTTTGAAAGGAAGTGATCCTAATAAGTAAAAATCCACCTTGATTGTTGGTCATTTAATGAGGTGGTAGGCCACAAGTTTTCAGCTCCTTCTGTTAAGAATGTGGCTTGATCATGAGATACAGCCACCCAGCAAACTGAACAGGGGAGTCCATCTCTACTCAGGCCACTCAGATTGGTTTTCTATTTCATGAGGTGGTACCTCTAAACTCTAATGAAGGGGTTTGGGGACAGGTGCTCTTCTCCGTCTGGATTCTGTACAAAAAGTCTACTAGTTGAGTGGGGTTCCCCCTCCCAAATTGAAAACCCTGTACTTTGAGGGCTGGGATAATCTTCAATTCCTTGTGTGTCCTTCAGAAACTGACTCTTTACAGAGGCTGGACTTTAAATGAGGCAGTAAAGGAGAAAAGCCTGAATTCCCAAATTAACAGTTGGTTATTACTATAATATAATAAAATAATTTCTCTTGTAGGATGGGCTCTAATGAGATTATATAAACTCCTCTTAATGACTATGTAAATGAGGGCTTTTATATGTTGAAGTGAATTTAGAAAACCTTATTTCCTAGTTTCTTGATATTTTAGGTACTAAATCTTAAATTTTAATTCTAAGTAGCCTATACAAAAAAAAAAAAAAAAACAACAACAACAACAAACCAGTGCTAAATTATTGTTTGGAGATGATAAGAGCTTTCTTAGCCAATTTACTTTGTTATTACTAAGGCTTTAACAGTAAGTTCTTCCAAGTTACATCCCTTTTCCATTCTATTAAAACGAATATTAAGATTCATAAAAGGAGAAATAGCTCTTCTAATAAGATTTCATCCCTTTTGATTCTGTTGCCAATCAACTTGGAGTCAACTTTTGTTACTGAGAACCAATCTAGGGAGTTCTGCTGTGTCCTTTATTCAAGATGCCTGGAAAACATTTTTGCCATCTAGGGAGGAAAATTAGAGAGGAAATCGTGTTCGATAATTTCATAAAGTTGGTGGCAAAATTTGTCAAACTGATCAAGGGCTCTTTATCTTGTCCCTTTCCTCTCTATCTCACCTCCCCCAATCAGTTTTCTCATATATAAGCCAAGCGTGTTAGATTAGGTTATCTCTAGTATCCCTTTTAGTCCTGGATTTTTAGATAAGTCAAAGATCCCCAACATCCCCCCCCTTGTGGAATCCCCTATATTATCTCTCCTATCTTAACATCTATTAAGAATTCATATGACTGTGACATATTTAACATGTATAGTACTACTTGCCATCTGGGGAAGGGGGGGGGGGGAGAGAGAGGGGAAAAGTCGGAACAGAAATGAGTGCAAGGGATAATGTTGTAAAAAAATTACCCAGGCATGGGTTCTGTCAACAAAAAGTTATAATTATGAAAAAAAAGTAAAAATAAAATTATCTGGAGAAGAACAAAAAAAGAATTCATATGGAGCTACTAGAAGGCACAGTGTAGAGTATTAGACCTAGTGTCAGGAGGACCTGAGTTCAAATCCAGCCTAACTGTGTGACCCTGGGCAAATCACTTAACCCCAATTACCTTGCAAGAAAAAAAAAAAAAAGAATTCATATCATAAATAATGATACTTGAATTCATTAAATTATATGTAAAGAATCTGGTTAATACTCATCTAAATGCGTTTTTTAAAAATCTAGATACCTATAGAATTATATTTTTCAAATTTCCAATGATATTTGTCATTAAGGATAGAAATCAACTTGAAATAACTATCAAATTACTTAAATCATTATTCAGCAGTGTTTGTCATTGTCCTTTATTAAAATGATGAGTATATTGTTAGAATTCTGAAGAGGATGTTCCAGAAGAGCTTCATTAAAATTACCAGCAACCATAGAATTTTGCCTTGCCACATAGAAAACCTCCATCAGCTCTTAATCTTCCCAAACCTGACGATACTTAAAACAAAGGTGCATTGCAGACCAGAATCTGTCCTAAGATCAATTTGAACACTTATACTGTTCTAAATGGGCCTGCTCCCCACTTTGAAAATCTGAGAAGCTGTTCTTGGTCTTTTGTTAGTGACCTTTGAAATTCAGTCTATGTGTACACTCAGACTTGTTCCTGCTTTACCTTTCTGCCTGCTTGGATATCTGACTGCTTGCCCAGACCCACTTGCCTAGGCCCTGAACTTTTACTTATCCTGACACTAGATTGGGTGCCTTGCCCACAATCTCAGGTCTACTCAACTTCTACTGCCCATACTACTGTAACCACTGCCCCACTTCCTGGTTCTTTCCTCTTTCACACAGTTCTCTGTGGTTCCTAGGGAAGGCCCAGTACTCTAATAGAAAGGAACAGTAAATTGGGAATATTCAGATTTGAGGTTTGAACTCTCCACTTACTCCTTCTTATTGCCTAGGTAACCAGAAGCATTTAATTTCAATTCTCTGGTTAGGTTTCTCAGATGGCTCTGGAGGGGAAAGTGAGGCAAATGACTTTACACACCTTTCCCTCACTTCAGTCCAATTCATTTGTATGTTATGGTTCTCCCTGATGTCATGGTCCTCTTCGAAAATGAAGGACAAACAACAGTTTGGTTCTTCAGTTATACAGTAAGGGAGTGCACTCTCTGTTACATCATCAAGATACCATTTCTTGTGTGGTTAAATGCAATATCTGAGTTATCAGCCAAAGCATGGCTTTCTAAAGCATTTTAAACTATGTAGAATGTTATTTAGACATTGGCTAAAGAAGAACAATTTTTAAGTCATCTCTAAGCTTCCACAGTTTTTTTGGTTCAGACCTATGATTTCATTGATAAAAAGAACTTCTGTGGGAATGCCCCCTCTACCAGTGCATATCTGCAAGTGTTTTAGAGAACTTTTTAGGGGCACTGATAGGTTAATTAGTATGCCCAGAATAACAAATACAGTTTGTATTAGAAGATGGATTGAGTGAGCATATATTTATTAATCACTTACATATGCAGGCATTGATTGTGCTGCACTGGGGATACATATAAAAGCCAGTAAAATAGCCCCTGCCTTCAGGGAGTTTTGAAAATCAGCTTAAAGGGATGCAGAAAAGCTAGAGAAAAGAAGAGAGGAAGGTAGGGAAAAATGCACATTATGGTAGTGGCTGAAGAACTGCAGGAAACCATAGGAAGTGGTCTGGTTCCTGACCAGGCGAGACTAAAGACCTATCAGGGATTGACTTTTACAAAAATCATGCTGACTTAGACAAAAGTCAGGAGATTTCAAATTTTAAAATGTAAGCTAGAAAAACAAAACAAATAAAATTAAATATGCAGGAACAAAAGGTAGCACTGTTAAAAAAAAAAAAAAGTAACAAATCCAAAAAGACCTTCATTGTTGCTTCATCATGATGTGGAAATGAGCCTGGATTCTCCACACTTTTTCTGAGTTCAAGTTTTGTTAGGTCCTACTATGCTGGCAAAGCATTGAATACAGTCTAGCAGTGAACCATTTCTGCTGTAAAAGCATACTCCACTGGTTACAATCTGTTTGTGTCTGTCATAGAGTATTCCATTGTGAAGACCGCGTATTTTAAAATCAGCCAGAGTCAGGAATTCAGGTTAGGGGAAAATCGTCAGTCTTTATTCTCAGTGAAGAAAGATCGGAGGTGGAAGAGAATCGGTGATAGCAATGTGTGCAGCTGAGTCAAGAAGCTAGCTTGACCAGCAGCCACAGGACCAGCAGCTAGGAGCATAGAACCCAGGCCAATCTCTCCCAGCTTCTCTTCCTGTTTCTCTGCCTCCACCCACCAAAATCGTCATTTCCTATAATGCATCAGGACTTGCACAGAGAGTGGGCAGGGACCATTCTTTATCCAATCATGTATATTAATAGAGTATAGTCCAATTACTATTTAGCCTCACGTGCTTGGGACCTCAGTGCCTCAGCCCATTACATTCCATTGCTTTTTAGATCATCTGTAATTGTAATTCTTCAGACATTATAATAGTTCTGTGATATGCAGTTATCTAGCATCAGACCCCGTTTAGTAAAAACAAACAAACCATGAGGGAACCAGCAGTTCAGTCATTTAGAACCTGCAGAATTTCCCAGTGGGTGAAAAGTGACTAAATCTAGTGGAAACTCAGCTACATAGAAGTCAGTGACCCCAAACTAGGTCAGGAATTTTATTTATTTATTTAATAGCCTTTTATTTACAGGTTATATGCACAGGTAACTTTACAGCATTAACAATTGCCAAACCTCTTGTTCCAATTTTTCACCTCTTACCCCCCACCCCCTCCCCTAGATGGCAGGATGACCAGTAGATGTTAAATATATTAAAATATAAATTAGATACACAATAAGTATACATGACCAAACCGTTATTTTGCTGTACAAAAAGAATCAGACTCTGAAATATTGTACAATTAGCTTGTAAAGGAAATAAAAAATGTAGGTGGGCATAAATATAAGGATTGGGAATTCAATGTAATGGTTATTAGTCATCACCCAGAGTTCTTTCTCTGGGCGTAGCTGGTTCAGTTCATTACTGCTCCATTGGAAGTGATTTGGTTGATCTCATTGCTGAGGATGGCCAGGTCCGTCAGAACTGGTCATTATATAGTATTGTTGTTGAAGTTTATAATGATCTCCTGGTCCTGCTCATTTCACTCAGCATCAGTTCATGTAAGTCTCTCCAGGACTTTCTGAAATCATCCTGTTGGTCATTTCTTACAGAACAATAATATTCATATACCACAATTCATTCAGCCATTCTCCAACTGATGGGTATCCACTCAGTTTCCAGTTTCTAGCCACTACAAAAAGGGCTGCCACAAATATTCGTGCACATACAGGTCTCTTTCCCTTCTTTATAATCTCTTTGGGATATAAGCCCAGTAGTAACACTGCTGAATCAAAGGGTATGCACAGTTTGATAACTTTTTGAGCATAGTTCCAAATTGCTCTCCAGAATGGTTGGATTCATTCACAACTCCACCAACAATGCATCAATGTCCCAGTTTTCTCGCATCCCCTCCAACACTCATCATTATTTTTTCCTGTCATCTTAGCCAATCTGACAGGTGTGTAGTGGTATCTTAGAGTTGTCTTAATTTGCATTTCTCTGATTAATAATGACTTGGAGCATCTTTTCATATGACTAGAAATAGTTTCAATTTCTTCATCTGAGAATTGTCTGTTCATATCCTTTGACCATTTTTCAATTGGAGAATGGCTTGATTTTTTATAAATTAGAGTTAATTCTCTATATATTTTGGAAATGAGACCTTTATCAGAACCTTTGACTGTAAAAATATTTTCCCAGTTTATTGCTTCCCTTCTAATCTTTTCTGCATTAATTTGGTTTGTACAAAAACTTTTCAGTTTGGTATAGTCGAAATTTTCTATTTTGTGATCAGTAATGATCTCTAGGTCTTCTTTGGTCATAAAGTCCTTCCCCTTCCACAGGTCTGAGAGGTAAACTATCCTGTGTTCCTCTAATTTATTAATAATTTCATTCTTTATGCCTAGGTCATGAACCCATTTTGACCTTATCTTGGTGTACGGTGTTAAGTGTGGATCAATGCCTAGTTTCTGCTATATTAGTTTCCAATTTTCCCAGCAATTTTTATCAAACAATAAGTTCTTATCCCAAAAGCTAGGGTCTTTGGGTTTGTCAAAGACTAGGTTGCTATAGTTGTTGACTGTTTTATCCCTTGAACCTAACCTATTCCACTGATCAACTAATCTATTCCTTAGCCAATACCAAATGGTTTTAGTAACTGCTGCTCTATAATATAATTTTAGATCTGGTACAGCTAAGCCACCTTCATTTGATTTTTTTTTTCATTAATTCCCTTGAAATTCTTGACCTTTTGTTTTTCCATATGAATTTTGTTGTTATTTTTTCTAGGTCATTAAAATAGTTTTTTGGGAGTCTGATTGGTATAGTGCTAAATAAATAGATTAGTTTAGGTAATATTGTCATCTTTATTATATTTGCTCGCCCTATCCAAGAGCATTTAATATTTTTCCAATTGGTTAGATCAGACTTAATTTGTGTGAAAAGTGGTCTGTAATTTTGCTCATAAAGTTTCTGATTTTCTCTTGGCAGATAGATTCCTAAATATTTTATATTATCAGTAGTTACTTTAAATGGAATTTCTTTTTGTAACTCTGACTATTGGATTTTGTTAGTGATATATAAGAATGCTGATGACTTAAGTGGGTTTATTTTATAACCAGCAACTTCGCTAAAGTTGTGGATTATTTCTAATAACTTTTTAGTAGAATCTCTGGGGTTCTCTAAGTATACCATCATGATGTCGTCGGCAAAGAGTGATAATTTGGTTTCCTCGTTGCCTATTTTTATTCCTTTAATCTCTTTCTCAGCTCTTATTGCCAAAGCTAGCATTTCTAATACAATATTAAATAGTAACGGTGATAGTGGGCAACCTTGTTTCACTCCAGATCTTATTGGGAATGGTTGCAGTTTGTCTCCATTACATATGAGGCTTACTGATGGTTTTAAATAGATGCTGCTGATTATTTTAAGGAAAAGTCCATTTATTCCTATACTCTCAAGTGTTTTTAATAGGAATGGCTGTTGGATTTTGTCAAATGCCTTTTCTGCATCTATTGAGATGATCATGTGATTTTTGTTAATTTGGTTGTTAATATGGCCAATTATATTGATAGTTTTCCTAATATTGAACCAGCCCTGCATTCCTGGTATAAATCCTATTTGATCATAGTGTGTTATCCTGGAGATGATTTTCTGTAGTCTTTTTGCTAATATCTTATTTAAGATTTTAGCATCAATATTCATTAGGGAGATTGGTCTATAATTTTCTTTCTCTGTTTTCAACCTACCTGGTTTAGGTATCAGTACCATGTCTGTGTCATAGAAGGAATTTGGTAGGACTTCTTCATTCCCTATTTTATCAAATAATTTATATAGCATTGGGGCCAATTGTTCTTTAAATGTTGGTAGACTTCACATGTAAATCCATCTGGTCCTGGGGATTTTTTCTTAGGGAGTTGTTTAATTGCCTGTTCTATTTCTTTTTCTAAAATGGGACTGACTATTCAAGCAATTTACTTCCTCCTCTGTTAGTCTGGGAAGTCTATATTTTTGGAGGTAGTCATCCATTTCACTTAGGTTATCAAATTTATTGGCATAAAGTTGAGCAAAATAACTCCTTATTATTTCTCTAATTTCCTCTTCATTGGTGGAGAGTTCTCCCTTTTCATTTTTAAGACTACTAATTTCATTTTCCTCCCTCCTTTTTCTAATCAGATTTACCAAAGGCTTATCTATTTTATTGGCTTTTTCATAGAACCAACTCTTAGTTTTATTAATTAGTTTAATAGTTTTTTTACTTTCAATATTTTTAATTTCTCCTTTTAATTTTAAAATTTCAAATTTAGTATTTGATTGGGGGTTTTTAATTTGGTCTTTTTTTAGTTGTAAGCCCAATTCATTAATCTTTTCTTTCTCTGTTTTATTCAAGTAAGCCTCTAAGGATATAAAATTCCCTCTTATTACCGCTTTGGCTGCATCCCACAAATTTTGGTATGACGTCTCATCATTGTCCCAGGTCAGGAATTTAAAGAGATTGGGGTAAAGCGTAGAATGAGGGGGGCAGTGACCACAACCCTTGGGAAGCACTGAAAACTTAAAAGTCCTTGTGTGGGACAGATGCTAGGCCCCCTTTCCCACATTTACTAATCAGAGACATCTTCAGGTACAAAGAGAAAGCATTTATTTAGTCCCTGCAGGGAGAGACCCAGACACACCTGGGAGACATTTCAGATCCCAACATGTGCTCATCGATTTGTGGAGCTGGAATCAGTAAAGCTGGTTAGATAGCAAAAGACCCAACCGTCTTTTCATTGGATAGACTATAAGGAAGTAATCCTCATTGACCAATGATCAGCGATACCGTCTGCTTCCTCTAGGCCTAGAGATCATGTGACTTCCTGCAACCCGAGCCCAAAGCCTGATCTTCTGCAGACCCCTGGGAATAGGGATCATGTGATTTAGGCCTTGAATCAGTCTTTGAGAAAACTTTACCCAGTAAGCACCATTCACACACACACATACACACACACACACAGTTTTAAAAGCAGTAGAAGGGCACAAAAGAGACACCAAAAGGCAAAGGAATTGAAATATAGTAAGATGTAGTGTCACTGGTAGTAAATATTGTTAATGGATATCGCAGTGTTTTAGCAAAGCCTTAAAAGTAAGCAACAACATTTTGGAAAACATTTTTATATTGTTCAGGCCAGTCCACAAAATATATTTGACAAGTAGGTGAATGATAATGTAGGCCATATATATTGCTTGCATTTTTTCTGTTTTTATGAAGCTTTGATGTTTGCTCTGTTCTGGCATCGTTTTTGAAATTCAAGTTATCTCAATCCTACAGTAACACTTTGTGTAATAGAGTTTATAAGAAAGATAAAAATCGGGGCAGCTAGATGGCACAATGGATAGAGCACCAGCCCTGAAGTCAGGAAGACCTGAGTTTAGATCCAGCCTCAGTCACTTAACAAGTCCTACCTCTCTGATCCCGGGCAAATCACTTAACCCCTATTGCCTCAGCAAAAAAGAAAAGAGAGAGAAGAGAGAGAGCAGCAGACTATGATAGCAATTACCTCATAGGGTCCCTTTGTGAGTGTCACTTATTTGACTTTCAGCAGCAGTATGGTCAAGACCAATTGTTGATAAATTTCACATGATCAAGTTTTATAAAAGTTTTCTCCAAGTGCAACAGAGTTATTAATTGATTACTCTTGATAGTTACCATTGTGTAAATACATTGTTAGCAGTTCGACTCATCATACCATTAGGATTTAGTTCCAACACAACTGGTATAATTTTTCTAATTTTGATAACTGACTTGAGGACTTTTTGGTTTAGATGCTGAAACTCTTCAGGGTTTTTTCTTTAGAACAAAAGATTAGTGTAACTTTCAAGAGAGTTGAGGCTATGACTGGATCTAGATAGAATAACAGTTCTAGTTATACTTTTATTACATAACCTCAGGAAAATACATAACCTCAAAGAAAATTTTGAATTATCTATAGATAACTACCCTACAGTTATGCTATCCTAATAATATAAATGCCTTAGACATTGATTCCTACAAATGTGAACTGACTTTTGCAAAGATCCCTTTGTTGAATGGACCCATGTTCTTAAAGGACCCATGTTACATTTGCAACATCTTTTATCAGTACTAAGATCATTATATTCTTGAAAATCAAATGCATGAAAATATATTTGTTGGTACTTCCTGTGTACAAAGCACTATGTTAAAGCAGATAGAAAAGAAGACAATCCCCAAGTTTTTTCCTGACATCAAACCTAAATTTACTTCTTTACAATTTTCACCCTGCTTCTGGTTTTGCCCTCTGGAGTCAAAACAAAACACTCAAATAGAACCCAAATCTAATCCTTTCTCCATATGACAAGCCCTTATTTATATGTAGCTATCACCTTGGTGGTCTCTCACCCCCTTCCCTATACCGTCTTTTCTTTTTCAGGCTAAATATATCTCATTTCTTAAGCCAGTCCTCATATTAACATAGACTCATGGCCCTTCTCCTTCCTGATTGCCTTATTCTAGACAGTCTTCATCTTATCAGTGTTGGCCTTAATTCCTAGTGTGCAAAACTGAACATTATATTGCAGATGATGTGTGTTGAGGGTAGAGTGCAGTGGGGCTGTTAACTCCCTGTTTTAGAAGTTATATCTGTCTTAATGAAGTTCAAGTGCATTTTCCTTTTTTTTTTTTTGGCTGTTATATTGCACTGCTAATTTACTAACTTTGTAATCTCCTAAATAGCCTAGATCTTTTTTAAAATTTCTGTTTAATTGAGCCTTCCCCATTCCATACTTGTAAAGTTGATTCTTTTTTAATACCCAAATATACAACTACATTTGTCCCTATCGAATTTCATCTAATTAAATTTAGTCCTTTGTGTCAAGATCTTGACATGGTCATTCCCATGTGTTAGCTAGCTATCCTTGAAGTATTTTGTCACCTGCAGTACCATCTGTACCCCCAATCAAAAAGTTAAATAGCACAGGACTAAGCACAGATCCCTAAGATATTCCACAGGAGATCTTCTGCTACTTTGATATTGAATCACTAAACAACTGATCTTTGTGTCTGATTAATCAGTTCTAAATTCATCTGATTATATTTTCATTCAGTTCATATCTATCTTTCCACAAGAATAGTATGAGATACTTTATTATAAACATTTCTGAAATCTAGCTACATTTTTCCTGTATCTTGTTCTTTATCTACTAGTTTTATTATGTTATTAAAAAGTAAATTGTTAGATTGGCATGACCTTGTTATTTTTTTAGAAAATTATTAAATAATAGCTTTTTATTTTCCAAATATATGCAACGATCATTTTCAATATTCACCCTTGCAAAACTTTATGTTCCAGATTTTTCTCCCTTCCTTCCCCTCGCCCCTAAACAGCAAGTAATCTAATATATGTTAAACATGCGCAGTTATTGTGTATATATTTCCACATTTATTGTGCTGGGCACAAAGTTATTCTTGAATATTGATAGTTTTTTGTAACCAGTTTTTCTATCTTAATATTTACCAGTGATCTCTTTAAGAGATCCTAGACCCTGTCTATGATTTATATGGAAATTAAAGTCAAGTTTACATTATAAGCATGGGTGAGAGTGAAAATGTATAGTCTCAGTACTCCCAGTATCAGGTGTTTGTGAGGAAATGTCTTGTGACCTGTTTGGATCCTACAGAATGTAGACGCACAGGATGTTTGTGTTCAAAGTTCTTATTTTGTTGGTTTCATGGTAGGCAAAAAAAGTTTTCTCTGTATTTGAAACCCAAGAAGCTGGCTGGCATGCATAATGCCTCAAAGCATCCATCATACATGTACGTGTGTGTGTGTGTGTGTGTGTGTGTGTGTGTGTGTGTGTGTGTGTGTGTGTAAGGTCTGTTTAGGTTCTGTGATGGGGGATTTATTTAATTGGTTCCTGATAATACTGATGATTAGAGTTGTGCTGCCTGTGATTGTCCTTGCCACAGAAAAAGATGTTTGTTGTGTTGGCTATCAATATAAAAGATGAGGGACAAGTTGGCTTTTAACATTCATTTTTTTATTTTGTAAAAGGCTAACTCCTTCCTAAAAATCACTGCAGGATAGGAGCTTGAAAATAATAAAAAAATTTTACTTCACAATTCATTGGCCCTTGGCATTCCTAGCATTTCAGCTGAATGTGGGGAATGAAGGACAAAGGAGTCAAAGATGTTTTTGGAGTTTTATAATTTGTGGATTAAGAGGATATTGACACTGGTCCAAAGAAGTTTCCTTGAAGGTAGGAAAATAATGAATTACTGATATTTCATGTTGGTTATCTATAAAAAAGTGAATCTTTGTAGAAAGAACATTGGCCTTAGTTAAGGAATTGGATTTTAATTATGACTATCACCTAGGGAAGTTCCTCCATCTCTCTGAACCCTCGGTTTTTTCCATCTGTAAAATAGAATTATAGCTCCATCTATGTCATGGGGTTGTTGTGAGGAGAATATGTTGTAAATGCTAAGACACTATATAAATGTGAATTTTTATAAGTGACTTAAGCTTTAAAATAATCCTAATGACAATTTTTGGAAACACCACAGGTTGGCAGTGTCAGTCCTTTAAAAGCTACTTTGTCACTAAAAATAAAACATGAACATCCTGTCTTTCCAAAATTAATATCATAGACCTTTAGAGCTAGAAACCACAGAGGTTATCTGGTCCAAGTCTTTTATTTACAAATGATAAAATCAGTACCCAAAGAAGTGGTTCATCCTCTGACTCAAATGTCTAATGCTACTGAGAAATATTTGTATATTTTCCTAGATTGAAAACAGTTTTTGAAGACAAATAGGGGAAGGTAGATTCTGAAAGTATTCTCCTTCAACTTCTTTTTGAGATGAAAATTATTTGCTTTTAAAGAACATATACTTATATTTTTTACTTGAAGATTATAGTAATTTAAGAAAGCAATAGTTGTCAGAACATTGTACCACACACTCGGTTTTCACATATACAGGTAATAATTGAATACCTAAAGGAAGAATTAAGGTCACTTATATAACCATAGAGTCTTAAAGTTGGAAGAGACCTTCAGAATCACCTAATCCAACTTAACTGTCCAAGGTAGTGGTTGACAGATAGGTTATCCAACCTTTGCTTGAATCATTTTGTAAGCTGGGAGCTGATTACTTCAGAATGAAGTACTTTTCTCTTTTTAGAAAATTCTATCATTGGTCAGTCCTTTGAAGCACAATGAGTCTGGTCTTTTTTCTACATTTAAGTCCTTCAGATGTCGAAAATAGCAATCAACTCTCCTTTTTAAGTCTCCTAGTTACTCTCTTTTGGATTTTGTAGTTTGTTGGTGCTCCTTTGAAAATATCAAACCTGGAACTAAACATAATGCACCAGATATAATTTGACCAATATAAAATATAATTGAGACTATAATTACTTGATACTAAGACACTAGAACACTCTTGTTGACTCAACCAAAATCCTAAGATCTTTTCTTTTTTTTTACCTCAGTTAGTTACACTGCTGCCAGGCCAAGTGGTCTTTATCTTGTACAATTCATCTTTTAACCTAATTGCAGAATTTTAGATTTATCTTCATTAAATGTCATTAATTTAATAGATTTTGGCCTACTATTAACATATTTTAGCTGTTGATATAACTTTTGAATTTTGATTCTGTTACTTATGAAATTAGCTTTCTCTCATCTGTACATTTTTGAGAATAACTCATCTGATCCAAAAATATCATTTGTGTGAAAGTCAGTATCCTTTTTAGGGATAGCTTTCTCTAGGGAACCAGGATGAAATGTTATCAAGGGCTTAAGGAGCAAGCACATTTTCACACTTTGTCCAAATTTGTACTTTTTTGTTTTTAATGACTGATTGCAAAGTTCCTGTAGACTTTTTTTGTTCTTGTTGTCTCCTTTGTAAGGTTAGCCCAAAGGGTCAAATAACTTTCAAAAGCCATTTTGATATCCCAGAAAGAGAAACTGAGGAATAAAGTATCCCAATATTGACTAAAGTACTTAAAGGAAGTTTTTATGGTAATCTTTGATACTTCAGATAGTACTTAAACCTTTGAAGTACTAAAGCATGCTCATATGATCTTTAGAAGATTTCAAATCTTGCTTTATCCCCTTCCCCCCACTCCTCATTTGATCCTAATGAATCTACAAATACAAGAAAACACAAAATACACTGAAGAAACAAAACTGTTAGTGTTAGGTTTTAAGCATAATGTTTTTGTGGTATAGATTGCCCTTTTCCCACCCTCTGTAATATAAGAGCTGAAGGATGGGGGAAAGTAACTCTTGCTTTTGACATATGAAATTCTTATTATTTTAGAGAATAGTAACTATGAACAATAAGACTCATTGTCAGAACAATTTAGTTAATAGATATGTAAATGACTAGTTATTTCATTGTGTAGGTGGAGAACCGCATGTAGACTTTCTTAGGAAGAAACTAAGCATTATAAGAATTATATTAACATTGCAAACCTAAAGGTCAGAAAGTAGTATTAATGTACTTTTATCATATAAGTAGTAAAACTGAGACAGTCCACTTTTTCATTAATATTTATTCTTTTTTCTCCCCAGAGAACATTAAGATAAATCTTTATTTTTCATTCTTGGCCTGCCCTTCTTACTCAAGTGTAGAAGAACTCAGATTATTAAAGTTCAGAAAAAACAATGTTCATTACTTATAATTTTATTTCAAAAACAAAAATATGGCTTTAACATAGGAGTTCTCAACTTGTAGCCCAAGGACAATCCATGAATATATGTCAAACCATGAACTTGGATGGGAGGAGGAGGAAATTAAATATTTTTCACTAATCTTTGGTTTCCTTTACAATCCTATGTATTTTATACATTTAGAAACATTCTAAAGTCCCTATATTTTACCAGATTGCTAAAGGACCCATGGTTCATAAAGGTGTAAAGCAACAAAACAGTTTATCATGCATGCAAGTGTGTGTGTGTGTGTGTGTGTGTGTGTGTGTGTGTGTGTGTGTGTGTGTGTAAGACCCTTGGGCATCTAGAGACAGTGTTATCATTTATATAAACACCATTAATTACAGTGACATCTAGTGACACTTTGCTAAGTATACTCGTCCTTAAACACATGAACATATCCAAAGGAAAGAAAAACTGTCAGTCAGCTAGTAGGTTACTGATTTAGTTAAGTCTGGATGTTACAGTCAAGACCTAGATCTTCCTGGCTGAAAATGTAGCACAAACAGATCATGAGAAAAGGCCAATAAATGGGCTTTTGCTCCTAGGTAGTCTCCTCCTCCTTTCACTTAAAGCAGTCCTCCATGCCGAACCATATTTAGTCATCATTTTAATCATTACAACGCCTTTCTCTCCTGTGATATTCTGCTGTGATTCCCAGTTGTCATATAAATCAAATGAAAACTTCTAATAATGGTTTTAAAAGCCTTCTACCGATTGCCCTCCCACCCTCTTACCTAACCACTCTCGACTCCCACTGTCCCCAAATTCATGTTCTTTCAACCAACCAGCAAGCCTACTTATTCCATCCTACTCATAACTTGTCTCTTTTTGTCTTTGAGCTGTGGCACATGCTATTTCTCCTACCTGCCATTCCCAGCCTTCCCTGAGCCTTGCCTGCCTTGCAGACGGTATTCAAAAGATCTTTCGTTCTAGGCCTTCCTGATCTGAGTCATCCCTTCTAGCCTATCACTTTGCTTAGCACTTGGCATAACTATTACTGGTTACATAGTTTTCTTATTGCTAATATTTGGGGATTTCTCCTTTATTGATTCAGTCTCTTTAGCCTGTAAGCTCCTTGAGGGCAAGAACCATTATTTTCTTTATTGGCATAAACTGTTACTCTGTACATAACAGGTACCAAGTTGATGGTGGATAATACTTTTTAAGTTTTAAAAATATAACTTTTTAAAAAAACATTGTGAATAACTTTAATGTAAGACTTTTTCTCTCCTTTAAATAGGTACAGAGTGAAGACAGTGTCCTTCTCTTTGTGATTGCCTGGACAATCACTGAAATTATTCGCTACTCCTTTTATACATTTAGTCTACTAAACCATCTGCCTTATATCATCAAATGGGCCAGGTAAGAAACACATTGAGTCCTCGCTATCACAATCATCCTATTCCGCCTTTCTTCATTATTTCCTAAGTATTGCTTCCTAAGAATAGAAGTTACAAATAGAATTGGGCAAAGGAACTGATCTGTGCTGTTTCCCTCAAGTCAGAAATCAGATGTTTTTGTTATTGATCCCCCACAATATCTATGTAGCACTTCCCATAGGATAGATGCTTAAAACTTTTTATTTCATGAAGAAGGAAAACAGAATTCTGGTTTCAGATTGAGGAGACAGGCTCAAATCCTGCTTCTGGCAGTACTTGTTATATGACCATGGACAAGTCACTTAAAACTACAAGACCTTAGTTGATTCACCTCATAGGGTTATGGAAAGGAAAGCACTTGATAAATCTTTAAATTCTGTAAATGCTTGCTGTTATTCTAGTACCTTTCAATTTCACTGGAAAGAATGTTCCAAATTAACATCTATGCAAATTAAAATAATAATCAGTAAAAAAAATATTCAGGTCTAACATGGTACTTTGTATTCTGTGAATTTATGTTAGGGATTCATCGATGGTTTCAACAAAATCTTTTAAAAAGAATTGATGATAGTACTGAGGTTAACAGTAGTTTAGATTTACAAAAAGGATTATTTACACGCACACATACACCAAAATAATTGCCAGTGCCAGAGGCTTAAAAGTACTCGTGTATTTCTTCATAAGATTTTCACATTCATTTTAGTGTTTATGATAAGCTATAATTCTTCCCTTAACAACTTTAGGACTATTATTAACCTTGGGAAAATTAGCATTTTCTGGTATCTACAGTTTCTTGAATTTATCATGCTTAATTGTCAGTCATTTGGAGACCTACTTTCAACTAAATCTGAAGTTCTCTTCTAAGTTCAATAAATATGAATCTTTGTTAGAGGGAAACCAAAGAAGCAAGACAAGAATTTTGCTCACCTCATCAATTAAAGTAGAAATGCGCTCTGTGGCTCCCTGTGCTCCCCTATGACTTCTGAATCTTACTTTCATCACTTTAAAGTGAGGATGGGAATATTGCACCACCTACCTACCAAGAGCATTGCGAAGAAAGCACTTAAAATTTTTTTAAAAATTAAGTTATTTTCCTTAATTATATATAAAAACAATTTTAACATTCATTTTTTAAACCTTGAGTTTTAAATTCTTTCCCTTCCCACCCCTCCTTATTGAGAAGGCAATTTGATATAAGTTACACATCTGTAGTGCTTTGTAAATATGAACTATTGTGAAGGGAACTAGACCAGAAAGCATTTATTCTATGCCGTCAGTGTGCCACTGTATTACCACTGTGCAGAGAAAGACCTGGGGGTGCATATTAAGATAGAAGACAATTCCTGCTGTCAAAGGAGCTCACCATCTAATGGTGGAAACAACATACAAATAGTTATGTGCAAACAAGATCAAGAAGGATCAATCAGAGGGAATTTCAGAGGAAAGGCACTAAGATTGAGAAGGCTTGGAAGAGATTTCTTGCTGAAGATGGGACTTTAGCTGAGACTTGAGAGAAGCCAAGAGACAAAATGAGATCATTATTATTACTAATGTCTTAGTAATTTTAGTGTTGTGAAGAAATTTATCTTTGACTTTTAATTTGAGATATACAGTATCATGGTACCTTTCGAACTGGTCAGAAACATTTCCCCTTTCCCCTCAAAAAAACAATGCATTCCTGCTATTGATCCTGCTATGAATAATAAAAGCCAATTTTTAAAAATAGGTTCTTAAAATTTAGATTAATGATAAATAGTGGGTAAATAGAAAAATCTAGAAATAACTTGTTGGGAGTGGGGAGGGCGTTGTTTTTTTTAAAGAACCAAAATACAATTGAAGCCATAGGAATGAATTAAAAAAAAAAAAAAAACTTATTTACTGATAACTTTCATTTTTATATCACTTTTTATTCCCAGTTATATCTTTCTTTTCTTACTTGCTATCCTTTATAGCCCAGGATAAAATAAAAAAGGCAGTTCAGCAAAGCACACCAATAATTTGATCAAGTCTGACAATCCAAGCAGTTCGTTCCCTACCTCTGTCAAGATGGGAGGGATGTGCCTTTTCTCTTTGGGGAAAACCAAGCTTGGTATTCTAATTTCATTCAGGGGTTTTTGTTGTTCTTTTTATTCACAACATTGTAGGCCTTCTGAAAGGCCTACATGGATGATACAGTGGAGAGTGGCAGGCAAGGAAGGAATAATTGTATTCCAATCTGGTCTCAGATACTTACTAGCTTTACACCTTGGGCAAGTCACTTAACCCTGTTTATCTCAGTTTCCCCATCTTTAAAATGGACTGGAAAAGGAAATGGTAAACCATGCCAATATCTTTGCCAAGGAAACCTCAATGTCACAAAGAGTCAAACAGAACTGAAAAAACTTAACAATAAAACTATTGTGTACATTATCTGGTTCTGATCGGAAATCTGCATCCATTCATCTAAACCTCCCCGAGTTTTCTGAATTCTGTATTTTGCTTCTTAAGTCTTAATAACGTTACATTACATTTAGTTTACTAACATTTGAGCCCTATGTCGCTTCAGTAAATTTTTGTTGTTTTTATTTTATTTTAGGTACACTCTTTTCATTGTACTGTACCCAATGGGAGTATCAGGAGAGTTACTCACAATATATGCTGCTTTGCCCTTCGTCAGACAAGCCAGCTTATATTCCATTAGCTTACCTAACAAATACAATTTCTCCTTTGACTACTATGCATTCCTCATTCTGATTATGATTTCTTATATTCCACGTAAGTAAACTATAATGTTTGTGTTTTTGTACATATTGTTGTCTATTCCACAACTAGATATAATTAAAGTATTTTTATATTAAGATAAAATAAATTACTAGGTAGTCTTTATCTACAAGGAAAATTATCCATTTTAACTGAATATTTTTCATTAAAGGGAATTAGCTGTGGTTGTGCTTAAATAATATCAATGCCCTCAAAACAACATCGAACATTGAATATTATGTAACAGGTGCTGAAGGGAGGACAGGAAATGTCAGAAAAGCCTTGGAAGTGGAGCTAGCCTTCTAAGAGTTGTGCTTCTCTTTCTACTTATGATTGTACAAGATTTTGCTTTGACTCTTGGGAAGGGAAAAGTTGTAAGCAATTATTTTCTTTGGAGATGAGGGGGTAATTTTTAAAGAATGAAAACTAATTTGTTTTTCTCCTTCCCATTTTCTTTCTTTTGGAAATAAGAAACAACAAAGAATTATTAAGTAGAATTTTCCAAATTTAGGGTTTTAAAGGGTTTTTTCTTTCTATTATTTTTTTAAGATCACAGTGCACATTTTAAATATGTGGGGAACCCATTCGTCATTTTGATACCTCAAGTATCAAACTTAATATTACTGTGGGCTGCTATTGTTGCAGAGATACATTGATGAGCAAATACTCCTTTGTGTTCCTTTTTTGGTGTCACAAAAGACTGATAACTTTTCAGCAGAATCCTACTTGCTAGGAATTAGTATTCAGATAGATAGATAATACATTTATTATGCTTTAATATGTATGAGACACAAATACCTCTAGTTCTTCTTTTTCTTATAGCACTCAAGTATAAAGCCCAGAAAAGCACTTTCCAAGCTACCAGAACCTTTCTTCCTCCCAGCTGCTTCTACCTATTTTCTTGCTCCTACAGTTCAGTGGTGTAGTAGATAAAAGGCTGGGTCTGGAATTAGGGAGACCCAAGTTCAGCTATGATCCTCTATTATCCCTGGACAGCTCTCTGCCTCATTTTCCTTGACTGTAAAATAAAGGTCATAACAGCACCTACCTACAGTGTTGTGAGGATCAAATGAGAAAATATTTGCAAAACACTTACCGCCATCCCTGACACAGAGTAGGTACTGTGCAAAGGGTTATTCCCTTCTGCCTTCCCCTGTCTTCTTCCCCACTGCAAGCAGTTATGTGTTTTCCCTTGTACCTGAGGCTGGTTTAAGTTGGAATCTACCTTGCCCTTCTTATCCCTGTTCCTCCAACTCCCTTGTCTCAGCCCCAGCACTGTTTGGGTGATAATATCTCTAGTGTTGTGCTTTGGGATTAAAAGATGATGCTATGTCAGGACTCAGAAGATGTGGTTAGAGACCCAGCTCTGACACTAACTGCCTTTGCTTTACAGAGGACACGGGGTTGGACTGAATGGCCTCTAAAGCATCTTCTAGCCATAATTTATGAATCGCCTCCCCTTTGGGACTGCTATTCCTTCATTGGCAAAGCCCAAGAGACTCCTAGAAAAGCCTCTGAAGTAGAACTCCATTTCAGTCCTTTCTTAGTCCAAAGAACTTCTATTATCACCTCTCTGTACAATTTCTTTTTCTATTGAAGAGTTAAAGTGTAGAAAGTGAGGAGGGGAAGCACCAAAAAGGAGCAAGGAAGCCTTTTATTCCCTCCCTAGTTTAGTATGTATTATTGCCAAGAGCTTTAAAAAAAAAAAAAAAAAAACCTCAGGCAGTACCAGGTTCTAGCCTTATATGGAGGACTGTCCGTGGGGAGACCAGTTGTGAAATGACATTGCTTCTGTAGTACATGAAGTGGGAAGCACAGGGGCGAACCTTTTATTCCCTTCTCTCTTCATCACCTAGTGTTGCTCAGTAAAAACCCTTAGAAATATAACCCCCATTGGGTTATATACTTACTTTGGGGACCTTGGGGAAGGGGAGGAATTGTAAGTCTGCATTGTGTTCCATAGTAAACCACTGAGGAGGGAAACCATTCTCAAGAACTAGAAGTGATGGCAATGACAAGGGGCTTATACTCCTACAGGTCAAGCCCAAGGGCTTTTTAGAAAAAAAAAGAGGGGGAAAACAGTGACAAGAATCCAGCCTTAACTAAAAAACATCCTGTTTTTGCTCTATAACCAATAGCCTGCTTTCCCAGGTCCCTCGGATTTCTGGGAGCCACTGACAAGAACTTGGAACTGGCAGGATCCCCATTCCCACCAGTTATCCCTAGTCTAGCTGCCAGGCCACAGAAAGACTAGAAGTATTTCTAAAATTCCAAGTCGAAACTCCAAATACATTTTTTCTGTTAAACATTGTTGCACGTGGTAGTTGGGTTCTCTTAGTGACATTAGTATATTACTCTATGTAAAGTTAAATGGGCTTTTGGGGCTGACTGAAATTACCTTCTTATAGAGTTCTGGGAAAACACCAGCCAATATCAATTAACTTTTGGAACATACCCATTCTTAATTTGAGAACTGTCTGTAATCAATTTGCTCTTATTCAAAAAATACTCACTACACCACAAAGCATGCAGCCATGATATCTTTTCCTATTTGTGTCTGTTTACAACTGTTTATCTAAACTTTTCATTCCTACTCTTTATGATAGGCAATACCATAAATCCAGTTTGAACTCAAGCAACAATTAATCCTTTATTTAGCACCTAAAACTTTATAAACTAAGTCTTTTAATGAGTCTCAAGTTAGAAGTGACAAGTTTGACTGCTCTGAATAAAGCACTACTTGTTTTTGTGTGAAATGCACCTAAGTCCTATGCTAATTTGAAGAATTACTCAACTAGGTAACTCTTCGTGAAAAAAACAAATTTGCATTTATTTTTCAGTACTGTATCAGGCTGCCATGCTTGTTGGTGATAGAACCTGGATAACAAAAAGATTTTTTCAAATGTAAAACAGAGTTGGTTTGGGGGGGTCTGTGATATGGAGCTTATCGAATAAAAGGAAGAACAGCAGCAGATTTTTAAATGTTTAAGTAAATAAAAGAAAATTAATTTTTTTTAAAAATAAATCTTATTGATATTTTGTTTTTAACTTCACATGTATTTTACCTTTCTTCATCTTCTATGAAATAATTTCTTTTGTAATTCTGAAATAAAAAGAGGAGGAAAGGAATCAAGTTCAGCAAAACTAAACAACATGTCCTCCAAAATGTGATAGTACATGCATCTTCCACAACCTTGATTCCCCACTTTTATAAAGAATTAGGGAGTTGTTTTCTCATAGTTCTTCATCTTGATCTTTATACTGTCACAGTATACAGTTTTGATTGTTTTGGTTTGGATTACATTGTTGTAATAATTGTTCATGTCACTTTCTAGTTTCTATTGTTCATTTAAGTTCACATAAATTTTCCCATTCTGGATGATGGTTTTCATCACTTTTATGATTTCCTACAACACACTAATATTTTATAATATTTATAGCCCTTTGTTTAGCCATTTCCTAGTTGATGGGCATTTTCCTTGCTAGCACAAAAAATGCTGCTGTTGGTATTTTTGGTATATATGGGACTGTTGTTTTTGTTACTGAACCCCTCAGGGTAGATAAAATTATAGTTTTACCCTTGGAAAAAAAATGATCAGATCTACCACAATAGATGTTTTGTTTTGTTTTTTCCCATTCCAAATTATTTTTGTATTAAAACAAAAATGCATTTGCATTATGTCCTTGAATCATAGATTCAGAGCTAATAGGAATCTCTCATTTCTTTTCTTTTCCAATTTTTTACATTTTTATTTTTTTCTTTTTAATAATAGCTTTTTAGTTCCAAAATATATACAAAGATAGTTTTCAACATTCATCCTTGCAAAACCTTGTGTTTTGGATTTTTCTCCTTACCTTTCCCCCATCCTCTCCACCAGACAGCAATTAATTCAATATATGTTAAACATGTGCAATTCTTCTATACATATTTCTACATTTATCATACTGCACAAGAAGAATCAGATCAAAAAGGGGAAAAAAATGAGAAAGAAAACAAAAATGCAAGCAAACAACAACAAAAAGGTGAAAATACTATGTTGTGTGCCACATTCAATCCCCATAGTCCTCTCTCTGGGTGCAAATGGCTCTCCATCACAAGTCTATTGGAAGTGGCCTGAATCACCTCATTGAAAAGAGCCAAGTCTATCAGAATTGATCATCATATAGTCTTGTTGTTGCTTTGTACAATGTTCTCTTGGTTCTACTCACTTCATTTAGCATCAGTTCATGTAAGTCTCTCCAGGAGGCTCTTATTTCATATACAGATTTCTCCTTGATTTTTCTGTAGTTTGGATGCCAGTGTGCTGAAAAGAAGAAAAGTTGTAATTAATCTTAGTTGGGCATTAAACCAGTCCCTTCAAATAAGCCACTTCTCAGGCTTCCTTCTTCCTCTTCTGCATTTGGGGTTAAATGACTTGCCCGAGGTCACACAGCTAGGAAATGTTCTGAGGCTGAATTTGAACTCAAGTCCTTCTGACTCCATGGCCTGTGCTCTATCTGCTGTGCCATTTTGCTGCCCCATGAGAATTTCTTTTTAAAGTATCCCTAACAAATATTTAGCCTGTATTTGACTTGAGTGAGTCACAAATTTTCAAACCCTTTCTATTGTTGAACATCTTCAGAAGTTAGGAATTTTCTCAGTGTAAGGCATAAAGGTCTGTTTCCCATATGCCCAAAGGCCTATTACATTGTATTTAAACTTTGACTCAGTAGTACCACCACAAGGTCTCTATCCCAAAGAGATCAAAGAAAAAGGAAATAAACCTATATGTGCACAGACATCTGTATCAGCTCTTTGTGGTGACAAAGAATCAGAAATTGAGGAGATGCTCATCAGTTGAGGAATGGTTGAACAAGTTGTAGGATGTGATATGTGATTGTGCTATTAAGAAATGATCATGGTGACTAAAAACCATTACATTGAATTCCCAATCCCTATATTTTTGCCCATCTGCATTTTTTGATTTCCTTCACAAGCTAATTGTACAATATTTCAGAGTCTGATTCTTTTTGTACAGCAAAATAACAGTTTGGTCATGTATACTTATTGTGTATCTAATTTATATTTTAATATATTTAACATCTACTGGTCATCCTGCCATCTGGGGGAGGGGGTGGGAGAAAGGAGGGGAAAAGTTGGAACAAGAAGTTTGGCAATTGTCAATGCTGTAAAGTTACTCATACATATAACCTGTAAATAAAAGACTATTAAATTAAAAAAAAAAAAAAAAGAAAGAAATGATCATGGGAATGGTTTCAGAAAAACCTGGGAAGACTTTTATGAAATAATGCAGTGAAGTGAACAGTTAGTGATAATTAACTTTGGAAGACTTAGCTTCTGTGACCAGCGCAGTGATCCAAGACAATCCCAAATGACCTCTATCTCCAGAGAAAATATGAACTCTGAAGATTGAAGTATAATTCCAAAAAAAAAAAAAAAAGGTCTCCCTCCTTTTAATTTTCTACTCCCTGGTCTTAATTGTGGTTTCTGAAGCAATAGGAAAGTCTCAGTTTTCTTCACATGGCAGCACTGAGATGTTCGAAGAAAGCTATCGCTGCTGTAGTGCTATAGTAGTCTAGGTAGTCTCTCGCTTTGAGGGAGACTGACTGATGAAGCCCTTGAGCTTAGGAATTCCAACCTGGAGTAGGACAAAAAAGACAGTATCTATTTTAAATTTGGCATCACAGTGGTGAGCCCCAGGCAAACTAGGCCACATTGGAAGAATGGAGCAGCTTAAAGTTTTCATGCTTATTTGTATTGAGATTATTGGGATCAATCCTTGGAGTGGTCACGATACTTCCAGACTGGGCAGGATGGGGAGGCCTAGTCTTCCCCACCCTCACCCTTCACTCCCTTTCAGTCATCACTCTTCTTTCTATTCTCTTCCTTATTTCTCATATGATTTCTGAACCCATTCATCTTGTTCATCTAAGCTCAACATTCTTGTTTGTCAAGATAATTTTGAGTCTTCTGTTGGCTTTAGACTCATTGATATTCCCAGATTTGGATCATCTGCACATCAGATAAGCATTTCTTCAGTACAGGCCATTAATAATTTTTATATGTTAGTACTAAAGACATTTTCTGATTGGTGACTTCCTCCAGGTTAACTCTGAACTATTAATATTCTTTATTTTATTAATTATAGTCATTCTATCTAAAGTAGAATGATCACATTCCATCATTTTTTCCACAAGGATATTATAGTAGACTTTGTCAAATTCTTTGCCATTTAGTCATACTCCCATAGGAGACAAGCTGGGTGGCTCAGTGGAGAGAGCCTGGCGACAGTAAGAGCTGAGTTCAAGTCTAGCCTTAGGCTAGCTATATGACTCTGGGCAAGTCATTTGACCTCTATTTGCCACCGGACATGGAAATGACGAACCACTCCATTGTCTTTGACAAGAAAACCCTATGTAGGGAACTGAACAATAACATAATACCATGATGAAATAGGGATGTGTGTGTGTGATGCAGTCAGGATTAAGTGATGTGCTCAGGTCACACAGCTAGTAAGTGTCTAAGGCTGGATTTGAGCACAGATCTTGCTGATTTCAGGATGGCACTCTACCACTGTGACACCTCATTGCCCCATAACACCATCTTAAAAGAGGTTACGATGTCTTCAAGAAAACAGTTTGTCGTGGCTTTATGAGACAGAGTATGTCACAGTGGACAGAATTCCAGGCCTCAGGAAGCTTGAGTCCAAAAGCTCCCTCAGGCACTTCGTAGCTGGGTAACTCTGGGGGGGCTGGGAAGAGGGGTTCAGGAGCAGGAGCTCCTTTGGAGGGAGGGCTGCTCATCTGCCTTTGGTGTCTACATCTCGCCCAGCTCTCCCCTGTGGCTCCAAGAAGCCGTAGCATCTCAGCAGACAGACTAAACCGGACTGATAACTGACTCTCAAACCCTGCCCCAAACAGGTGAAAACATCCCCTGGTAGAATGGATGGATGAGAACTATTTAGTGCATTAGAGCTCTAAGAACTCGGTTAGATGTCTGGAACACCAAGGTCCTCCCCCAAGTTCTGGCTCCCTGGCCATCTTGACTGGAGAAGTGAGGCTGCTGACTTTGTGCAGCTCTGCTTCCCTTAAATTCTATTTGTGCACAAGTCAAAGCATCCCCCCATAATGTCCTTGGTCCTCTTGGAAAACACAGGACAAACACCAACTAGCTGTGTGACCCTGTGCAAATCATTTACTCTCAGCTTCAGTTTCCTCAGCTGTAAAATAAGGGAGTTGGGCTCCCTGGGCTCTGAGGTCCCTTCCAGCTCTAAGTCTGTGATCCTAGGAGCTTTTTGATCCTTTCCAAGGAGGAAAACTAAAAAGTTAGAGAAGTTAGAGATTTTTTCTCTAAATATAACTTAGAATATAGGCATATGTGAAAATCTCTGGGAACCAAGTCACTTGTCAAGTCAACCATGGTTGGGGGATTGAGGGGTAGGGAATCATCCTAAATCATTCATAGAGCCTTGTTGACATGGCTTATGTCAGATAATTCAATGACAAATGTTCCTGTGATGATTGACTTGTGGAAGACTACACAACAGAAAAAGAGAAAGTTAAAAGTAAGAATGGCCAAATCTTTACAAAGTTGTGAAATCATAGAAGTTTGCTCCCAGCCTCCATCTGCCCCTTTCCCTCCATGATCCTACTCTTTAACTGTCTACCCCTCACACCATCAGAACATTTGCACTCAATTGGTTGATTATACTTAGTTATATTTACAATTAATGAATTGGTCAATATGTTGCTTTGCATCTTTTATTTCCGAATTTATATCTAATTTTAGAACAAAATATTTTGTTTCCTTCTAAATTAACTTAAGAGATCATAGAACAACTGAGATCATATTTTGGTCAAGTGAGATCCTGATATAATAATGAGGCCTATTTGTAATCACCTGCCCTAAAGAGAAACCTCATTTAGTATTTTCAGGGTGACTTGTGACATGAGATGCATTATCTGTGGTTCTGCTGTTCTGGGGAAAATCCACTGAGGGTAACCCAAATGCATCATCTAGAAGGCAGACTACCTTTCATAATCCCTATCTTCTCTCCCCAAAACTACCAGTTGTATGTTTCGTGTTTTCTACTACATTTAACATTATTTTAGGTCATTTTAAATCATTTTTACCTCATAATCCTCTTTTTCTACCATCCTAGAATGCATTCCTTGCTTTCTTTGCTAATTCTGTTTCTGGAAATAGAGTTTCTGACAAAGAAGCATGACCTTGGAATGCATCTTCTTTCTTAATAGAGAGATCCCTTCATTTTCCTCTAAATGTATTACCTCACACCTGCCTCCTTGAAGCTCATTTACCGCATTTCTGCCCACTCACCCAGCTCCAGAGCATCTTCCGGTAATTCATCCTCATCTGTTTGACATCTTATTATCCAAAAGAGCTTAGTGTCATCTACCAACTTGGAGATTTTACTTTGCAATCCCTCTTTAGTCATAAAACAGTGAAATAAAGCTGGTCTCAGTTATAGTCCCTGAGAGAGTTTACTGTTAAAGCTTTTCCACCTGGAACAAAGTATCTTCATCCTTTTGTTTCCTGTCTCAAAAAACTACGCTAGTCGTTTCCTGTCCTTGATCCAGTTGTCCCCCCAGTGCCCGATTTTTTTAAATTCAGAATTTTAAAATTTTGTCTTGGGTATGGAAAACTTATTATGGAATTTTTAATAAATGATGTCTATTACTATCTCATTATCTGCAAGCTTTGGCTCTATCATTTTTTTAACCCTTCCAAGAGAGTTTTAATGGATTAGTCAGATTTGATTTTCACTTACATCTCTTCCCACAGAGTTCTGATTTCTTAAATATTCTGTCATCTTACCTTTTATTATGGTTTCCAGTAGTTACCTGTGACTTCTGTAGAGTCCCCAGAGCTTCAGGGCAGCTCTGCTTATATATGGGAGTTATGTTGACAAGATTGTCATTTGTAATTCGGACTACCCACTTCATAGGTATTTCCTAGAGTCCCTTCAGAATTCTTGGCATAATGCTCTCTCATCCTGGTGATGTATCAAAGTGTTCATCTAGTTTCTTATTGTGTTCTAGGCCTTCCTGTGAATTTACTGGGCAGATGCTTGATCTGCTTTTATCAAAAGAATTTGGGAGTATTCCTCTAAACATTCTTGTGATTTTTCTGTAACCTTCCTAATTTGCAGTTTGCACCTCACTAGTGATATTTTTGTGTCTTTCTTATACTTTTGGGAAAGATTCAGTAATTTAATTCTTCAAACATTTATTAAGTTTCTACTTATGTCACACTCTGCTAAGCACTGAGATACAAATCCAAAAAAGAAAAACGTTGTTTGTCCTCAAAAAGTTTACTATCTAGTGGGAGAAGACAACACGTTAAAGGGAAGTAAGAGTGGACAACAGAGGACCTGGCAAGGGCTTATCATATTCATAGAGTTCAAATCAAGCTATAGATGGAAAGTGGAGAGTTAGCTGCCTTTCGCCCCCGGTGATTCAGTATTGTTGCCACATGTAGGCCTAATGTGTACTGCTCAGCCAACTATGAATACAGATTAAGGTCATCAAAAAGAGAGGGTGCCACAGGTTCCCCAATATCAGTGTAAAAACATTTTGTTTCAAGAAGCTTCCCTTTCTGTTTTCCCTCATCCCTGTGACAAATTGTAGGGGATTTCAGCAATCTCCTCTGAGTCATTTCCCCAATCTGTTGGGAAGCTATGAATAAACCCAACTGAAACCCCCTCATTTTAAAGCATTGGTGGGCCAGAGGTGAAGGTGGACACTGCCAGGAGGTTTTAGTGATTAGCTGTTTCCCCACAATCAGAAGGGATTTTTCCTTGAAATGGGAAGGCCTTCTCTATGATTCACTATTAGGAAATCTCATAGGACTTCCCTCCAGTTTTTCTTCTCTATCTTCACTACAAAAAACACCCATGATTATTTTAGGGTCCTGGCAGCCCCTACTCTTGACATTTGAGTAATTCAGAATGCATGGAAAGTTGCAGTCCTGTCTCTGGCACTGAGCCATCATGGAAGTGTCTGGGAAGAAGGGAACAAAAACTCGCTGCTCTATCCCCATTCTCAGTCTCTGGTTATAGCTAAAACAATCTGTTCCATAGTTTCTTCATCAGCAACTGAACTGCCTCCAAAGTTAAGAGAAAAGTGGGATCACTTCCCCACCTAAAGAAATTGTTACTATCCTTTCATATCCTTTTATCCTTCATAGTATTTGTGAAGCTCCAAGTCCTCAATAAACTACCTGTTGCAAACTGATTATAGCAAGTAAGGTTATAGATATTTGGGTGGTTTTATTTTTAATCCCCATGGTTCTCTCCTAAGGCCTCTGAAATTTGGAGAAATGTTAAATTTCTCCAATTGCAGCAATCATATTAATATCAAATTAACATCCTTATGGCTTAGTTACATCTTTAGTTTCATATGAGAGGGCCTATCAGATTTTTTTTTAGATTTTTTTCATCAAAAGCATTCTCTCACAAAGACTAATATTCAAAAAGAATGCCCCGACTTTATCATTAATATCTTTTATTTCAATGTCAGACTTTATAGAATCACAGAGCATTAGAGCTGGAAAGAATTTCCCAACTCATTTGGCCTATCTTACGATAAGGAAACTTGAGGCCAAAAGAGACCAAAATCACCCTAAGACTCACTATTCCTTCTACACTCCTATACTGCCTTCTTTTTTTTTTTTTTTTTCATATTGATCTGGTTGTGTGAACTGTGCTTTCCCTGTACCCCCAATTAGTAATAACGACCTTCTCCTTTCCCCTACTGATCTGTACTTATGTATTATAGCTGTTTGCCTCTCCTAACCCCTCTCCCCAAATGGATTGTGCAGGGAAAAGATCTTCTCCCCTGGAACTGTTAGCATACACTGTGCACACAGTAGGTGCTTGGTCAGTATTTACTGAATTGATCAAAGTCTGGTGAATGACAAGATATGGGTTTTGAACTTTAAAAAAAAAAACACTTTATCCTGAGTTATCTGACTAATAAAACCTAAATTAATACCAATTTTATTCTTCAGAATTAGTGAACTGATTTTGAACAGTGCCTAAATTTGAGCCTAGCACACAAGTGAAGAAATAGACATTTTTACCACTTTTCCCCTTCAAAACACCTCTTAATTTTAATTAAATCAAATAACCATCCTGTTTCCTCGGGCCCCCTATAGTTCTTTACTGATCAGAATAGATCAATTTCCTAGTCCTCTTCATAACCCTACTCAAGAACCATGCTTTCCATGTCAATAATTCCATGTCAGTAGTACTCTTGACTACATGCTGGCTGTTTTAGGACCAGCCTTGCTAAGCTTGGAAAGGCTCATCAGGTTATTTGTCCAGGGTATCACTTGAGGATAGTCTGTGTTGCTATGGCCAGCAGAAGTAGCCATGTGGCCAAAATGACAAATCCTTGAAATTTTAAAATAAAATGTCAGGCAGTCAAAACCTGGAGATCTTTACCTTATCCTGACGTTTGAGGTCCAGACCCAGCTCTTGTGAATGGCCCACACATGCCTTAGCCTCCTCACTTATAAAAAGCCAACCCAGCCTACCTCACCAGGTTTTTGTAAATAGAGAGGAAAGCCTCTGGGAAAAATCTGAAAGGCCCAGCCAGTTGCAATGTGACACTGCTGTTATGACTTGTACTAGGAGTGACTGCCATCTGCCCAGCTGTGCCCTCTAGCCTTTGGCTAAAAAATAAAGAGCAAATTGTTTACCACTTCTTTCCAGTAAACATAACTCTCCATTTGATTTATTCTGTCATGTGGAGTGCTCTTTGTTCCTCAGTCTACTGCCCTGTCGTTCCCTTTCCCCCACCCCCTTTGCCAGGTACTCCATGAGGGACAAGAACATGCTCTCTTTCACTCAGGGGTGCTGCTATGGCAGGGGGCTTTTCAAAGTCACTTTTAATTTGAGCTATTAATAGTATTGTGTTTCCTTTACAGTTTTTCCTCAGCTGTACTTGCACATGATACACCAGAGAAGGAAGGTCCTTTCTCATCCTGAAGAACATAAGAAATACGAATGATTCCTGCTCTTCCCCCAAAACTCTCTACAGATCAAAAATGCTGCAGACTTTTTGAGTTCCCAACATGTTTCATAGAGAAGAATAAGCAAGGACTATTTTCAAATACTTAAAAAAAATGTGGCTCGTGGACCTGGGATTTACAAAGAGTTATTACATGAAACACATTGGAATATCTTGTCGGCATGCTTTTTCAACCAGAAATTCCAAAAATGTAAGAAGGGGGAAGGGATGACATATTATGTAGTTTCCCTTCTCTTCCTATATCTGCTAAATATCCTTCATACTAAATGCTTGAGAGTTATAGTCCAAGTGATAAAAAGTTATACCACCTGAATGCCCGGCTTGAATTATAGTTCTGTTTTGTTTCTGCAGTGTATTTAGCCTTGCCTTTTCAAAGTGCTTGACTGCATGCTGGAAACTGTATGTATTGCTGGAATGACAAACTTTATTCTTGGGAATGCTCTGAGGTTCTGACTTGGGACCATAGAAGTGTTATCCCACATCTAGTAAGTGAATTGCAATGGACAAACCTGTGGAACAAGGGGATAATGTCTGGCCCGAGAGGCAGCAAATTCAGATTTTAGCCCAGCTTACAGTTCTATAACCAACTGTTATTGTCTCTTCTGGGAGACCTCCATTTAAGCAGTCATTGCCACCTCCCAGAGAGGGATAGTTGTTTAAATGTCTGTAGGTCCTTAGAGCCCAGCCTGAGTCAGAATTTCCTTCGAGATTGTTCCTTCATTCTCAAAGAAGTCCATGACATCAGGGAGGTGATGCCATGACATGCAAGTGAATTGGATTTAAGGGAGAAAGGGCTGGGAAAAGTCACCTGCCTCACTTTCCCTTCCAGAGCCACTGAGGGTTAGTTCTGAGGCAGGAACAGACTCTTAAGGCAATTCACTAACGTTTAACTTGCACAATAGAACAACTAAGAAACCCCTTGGTATGAACCTTCCCCAATATTAACCCATTTCAGAATTTAGCCAGCAAGGTACAGAAAGAGAAAGAAAAGTTCCGGAGCAGGAGGTCTTCGCAGAAGTATAGTTCCAGAAACCAATCTGGGATAGCTTTTCTTATGTCTCTATAATTTTTCCATTATCCAGCTCTTCTCTATCTGTGCATTTCCTTGGGGGTGATTCTTCTTTCAACATCTACTATGTTATGAGAACAGAAGCAGTAAAAAAATTAAAGTTGGGAAGTAATGAACCCAAGCATTGTCAAGCTTCTTTGTTTCACTTGCAAACTTCATCCTTTTTAATTACTCACCTGCTAATTTAGTGGCATTATCTAAAACCTTTAAAGAAGTTGCATTAAAATTGGAAAGTTAATCTTAGATACTCATCAGAATCTAAATAAAGTTTGGTCTCTGGAGCCTTTATCCAATTGGTTTTGGTTGAGTGTTAATGGTAATTAAACAAAATGTCTGGTCTGTAGAGTAATTATCATTTTAAGTATACTTGCTAAGATCAGATGAGTGTTATAATGGAAAACCAAGCTTAACCTTTAAAAAAAAAAATGCTTGTTTCATAGTTTGCAAGCTAAGAAGGAAAATAAATAGGAAATATGCAAATTGCATCTAAAGCCCAGGTAGGAGAAAATGCAGCTGGATTAAACAGTGCAGGACTTGAGTCAGTAAGACCTGAGCCTAACTCCTGCCTCAGAGGTTGCGTGACCCTGGGCAACTCACTTAACCTCTCTGTGCCTCAGTTTCCTCATCTGTAAAATGGGGATAATAATAGCACCTACCTCCCAGGGTTGTTGTGAGGATCAAATGAATTAACATATTTAAAGCGCTTTTCAAACTTTAAAGTGCTTAATAAATGGTAGTCATTACTTTTTTTTTAAACTAACAAGTCAGTTGAGGGTTTGAATTTTTAAATATTGCTTCAATTTTAGTGAGATTTATGCTGGGTGTGTCAGGGGATAGAATTGATTTGGTTTTGAGTTGGCATGGAAATTCCTCACATCAGGTAATCCTAAATTATATTAAATGACTTTTGACCCCAAATTCTCTTTTTCTCTTTTTTTCCTTCCACAAAAATTTAATACGCTTACAAAATGGAAACAATATGGACTATACCTACTTTGTTATGGGGGAGGAGGGAGAAACGACTTGATTTTTTTTTTCTTGGTAATAGTTTTGGGAATTGCAGAAGAGGAAGAAGAATGGAAATTTAAAAAAATGCAGAAAGCAAGGAGTTTGTTCTGAATAATCCTGTTTGTTTAAGAGTCTCTGCTTTGGAATTGTATTATCATTCATGATAAGTAGACCAGTGCAAACTAGGGCACCTCATTGAATTTGATTTGGATAATAAAAACAAAGCATAATTCTTTTTCAAATAAGGTCTCAAGGGGAATTTTATATTATATTAAATGTTCTCCCCTTCCCGTTACAACATCTGAACTACTCATAAGGTAGGCAAGTAAGGCATATCAAGATATCCTTTCCATATTATTTCTTAGTAACTGGCTTCTCAAATCTCCAATACAAAGCAATTTCCTATTTGAAATAGTAGTGTTCTTTTGTAAGCTAAATCCATCCTATCTCACAGAGACCAGCATCTTTTTTAAGTGCAGTTCACAAAAATAACATGGAATTTTAGTGGGCATTTTGTCTGACTTCAAAGTATTTTTGATTTCAAGATAGAGTCAGAAGAATTTTCTTTGCAACTGACTGAATTTACTTCTGATAGGCTCCCTGCCGGAGTCCCCTTCTTACAATAAGGGAAGTTTCTTTGAGGTGTATTACTATACACCTGCTTGGGCTCATCTGCAGCTTGCTATGCTCCATTTGCCAATTAGGACCATTCTTTTGAGCATTTATCAAAGACATTCTAAAGATTTTTCTCCTAACAGTAAAGGAGTAAACTTTCAACATGAAAATTTTACCTACAGTGATTGATAGGTGTATATGAGCAAAGTGAATGCACATAAAAATTTGCTTAGTAATCATTCACTTATGAAGAAAGAGAAATGGACAAAGGGTTTCTCAAACCATGTCAAACTGAATGCATTTACATTGAAATTTGGGTGAAAATTACACATTTGCATATACATATATATGTATATGTGTATATTTAGTCTTTTTGTATTTTTCTATGTTGTGAAAATTAAACTAATTTTATAAGTGATTCACTAAAACTATAAGTTAAATGTATTTTGTATATTTAAAAATCAGGAGATCAAAAACTATGCTTCAACTTTTTAATGCATGCACTTGGAAACTTTCTACTGGATAATGTTATTGTGGTAATAAGTCTAATTCATAAAATACTGATTGTGTGTTACATTGAAAAATAAACTGATGTCCCCATCTGTCTGGGTTTGAAATACTAATGATATGAATTGTTCTCCATATGAAGTCAATCTCAATTGTTAGTAATAACCTTTATCAGCTATATCAGAAAGTAAGAATATATGTGAAAGCCCAGGTTTTCTGGATTTAGGCTTTCTGTTCCCCTAAACCTTAAAGAAAAAAAGAAAATGATTTCAGGATAATTTTTCTCAGAGAAATAATATTTATAGTATTTCTTTTGGCCATTAAATTAATCAGTAGCGTATAATAGGATAGAAAATGTTTCCTGGTTGCAGGTCATTGAACCTTGCAAGTGTTAATTTCCATATCCATTTATATGATGCTTGGCACCTACTTAATACCTTAAATCTAGGGTTTTGGGACTATGGCTCAACTAGGGTTACTGATATCTAGAAGGCTTATAAGCACATAGTCCTTAAAGAAATAGAGACAACCCAGGCTAGCACCTAGTTAACATGAATATTTAGCTAAGTCAAATAGGAAGTTACCCGATGACCCACTTCCTCCCCAGATATCACCCCTCACCTCCCACTGACGAGTTTATTTTCTGGTGGTCACCCCAGCCTTCCACTACTTCTAAGCCTGGAATCTCAGTCTTCCCTCACATGGGCCCAGGTTTTCCCTCTGCCAGTGTACCATATGTCCAGAGATCTCTGGTCTTCCATCCCCAGATTTGTGTTTAAAGTCGATCTGAGATTCCCTCTTCAATGCTGCTTGTTCTAGGTGCCAGAATTGCTAGTTATGGCTGCCCCATCAAGGCAAAGGGTCATAGACTATTAGTGTTGACGTGGTGGACATCGTCTGCTTCAGCTACTTCATTTGACAGATGAGGAGGCTGGAGTCCCAACCAGGTGGAAGGAACACTTGTCCGTATTCACACAATTACTTTGTGTCAGAACCAGAATCCAGGACTCATGCCTCTTAAGCCCATTGACCTACCCACCATACCATAACACCGCTCTGTGTCTCATAGAGAGGGCCTTGCAGTTCTATTCATAAGGTTATTTTTTTCTAGGTGGTTTAACCCAAATCTAGTGACTGGCTTATTTAGTGATAGAAGGTTTTCTAAGCACTTGTTGGAATCACAAAGCACATGGGTTCGAATACTGGCTCTCTCCCCATTTATCACTTGTGGCCTTCAGTTTTTAGTGGTCTTATCACTCAACTTATCCCTGAAACATGTTAGCCAACAAACATCTGTTAAATGTCTACTCTGTGCCAGGCACCCAATAAGTACTGCGGATACAAAGAAAAATAAAACACAGTCCTTGTGCCCTCAAGGCGCTCACAGTCTAATGGAGGCAATTATTCAAGCATTTCTTTAAATCTAGTAATAGGCCCTCAGCTGTTGTTCAGTCATGTCCTATCCTCCATGACCCTATTTGGGACTTTTTTTACAGATACTGGTGTGGTTTGCCATTTCTTTCTCCAGCTTACTTGACAGATGGGGAAACTGAGGCAAACGGGATTAATTGATCTGCTTGGATTCAAGGAGTTACAGCTTCAGGTGTTATCCTCTGATGTGTATAGGCCGTGTGATCATAGGCAAGTCACTTCTTTATTTCTCTGTGCCTCAAGCAGCATCCCAGGATCAGAACTTACCCTTGAGTTTCTCATCTACATCAATGCAAAAACATTGCATTGCAATGCAAAAACAACGGGGGAGAAAAAACAGAGACTCAAAGGCATTCCTTCAGTAAGGACTTGGGTTACTAAACAGTACTTCCTTCTACTAATCAGGACTTCTAATCAGCTTCTTAGACTGGTTCATGACCCCATATGGAGTCTCATAACCAAATGTGGGAGTTGTGAAATTATGACATCAGTAAATGTTTGATTTGTATACCCACTTTATATATCATTATAACCAGAGTTATATCATAATTTCTTGGGCAAAAAAAGGGTCACAAGAGTGGAAAAAATTTAAGAAACCCTGTCCTAGGACACTTAGGGTAAAAATTGCAACATAACATCACAAGTAATGTAGAGAGAGGCAGGGAGATTCATCATGATCTAGGAAGACCTGGCTCAGAAAATAGATGAAACAGCAAAGAGCAAGTGCACATGCGTACAGAGAAGTTTGGAAGGGAAAACAAAACAGAGCAGTATTGGAGATAATAAATTTAATATATACTTAACACAAACTGTAATGGAGATTTATCGTCCTGCAGAAGCCTCTTTCTGGTCTTTAAGAAAAGTGTTCATAGTTGCTGATATTCATCAGATTTGTATAATTATTATAAATATTTTTTTTGTTAAATATGTGTTTTAAATAAAAGTCTATACTAAGATCTTGGGTTGGGGGTGCAGTGGGGGGAGGGAAGAAAATAAGGTCTGGCTGTATCTTTAATATCCCATTAATTCTAGTCAGACCAAATGTAATTATTTTTCCTCTTGCTAGGTCTTTTGTGACCTACTCCTCAGCTCACCTGGGTTAAAGAGAAAAGTACAGATCTGATCATTAATTGGGAAGCCATTTCCCATCTTTAAATCAAAAAGGACCTAGTTTCGTCAGAAAAAGTTGCCTGCAAAACAATCATGTCCCACTTTTCTGATAGGCTCTTACTGATGAGCTCTAAGAGGAGATATAAAGGCATATGGCTTTCCAAAGAGCTAGAATCTAACATTCTCAATATCTTATCAGGATCCTTTTAAAATCATGTCCTTTCAAAAAGTTATTTGGTGCCCCAAAATCATAATAATGGAGAATGAGGCTTTCTATTACAATTTTACTAATTCCCTCCTTTCATCGAGTTCTTAGATGTGAAAGCTGGATCTATTTGCTAAGGAGATCTTACTAATTTGCTTACTAATCAATATTCAACTACGTCCTTCATTCCTATTTTTACCAACACTGATGAAACGCAGATGAATTTCTATATGCTACTTTTTCTTTTGGAATCAAATGTGCAAGAGGCGGTGATATGGAAGACAGAGCCCTAGTTCTAGTAGACAAGAGACAGACCTTTATTAATCGACAAACTAGATTATATTGACCAGAATGATAAAGGCTTTCGCCATGTGAAATAATTAAAATGAATGAAAAAAGCATTTATAAAGCGTTTACTAGGTGCTGAGTGCTGGAGATACAGTCAGCTCCTGCTCTCAAGAACCTCACATTCTGTTAAGGGAGAAACACCTATGGCATGTCTCAGCTGCAAATCAAATGAAAATGTCCCATATTCTTAAGGTGTAGCAGAAGATGCTTTTCTTTTGTGTCAGTTCCAGTGATAGAAAAATATCAGTTGCAGATATCAAATGATTTAACATTGGTGGTAACATTTTTTTTTCAAGGTTTTCAGCTGAAGATGTTTAATTTGGAAAAGTGGACAAGGACATGGCAACCCTCTCCTCCCCAGTATCTCTGCCAAGAAATCCCCAAATAGGGTCACAAAGAGTCATCTTTAGGTGACTAAAAGGACCAGACAACAATTTAGAAGAGAAAAAAGGGAGACATGCTTGTTTTCAGATTCTAAGGATTTATTATACTGAAGAGAGATTAGATTAGGTTTGTTGTGTTCCAGAAGGCAAAATTAAGACCAATGGGTAGAAGTTACAGTTCCACAGACATTTAACTGGAAGGAAAGAGACTTAGGCTGGTAGGTCACTGATGTGCTATGTGACATTTAGACCAGTAAGCTACTATTTTCCTGCTACTTTATTTCCTCATGTGTCAAGTGAGGGAATTATAGACTCCCAGAGTCAGAACAGACTTCAAACATGATCTAAAGTTCCAGTGGTTCTCCAAACCTTTGTTCTCAGTATCTTCATGTTGTTAAAAAAAAAAACTACCAAGGATCTGTTCAAAGAGTTTTTGTTCACATGGGTTATATTTATAGCTATTTACTATATTAGAAATAAAAAATAATTTTGAATTTGTAGACCCTCTGAAAGGGTTTCAGAGACTCTAACAATTCTTTGGACTATTCTAAACCATTAATTTCATCTACCACTTTCCTAACAAACCTCCATTTAGCTCTCTTTCGAAGACCTGCAACGATGGCAAACTCTTTTCTTCTCCTAACTGTGCCGTTCCATTCTTAGTACTAATTGTTAGGAAAAAAAAATTTTAATATCAAGCAGAAATTTGCCTTCCTGATTTTTCCACCCAGTGGTAAAAACAATTCTAATCCTTTCTGAAGATCTGGGAGGTTCCTTACAAGCTGATGTCTTGCCTGTTATCATCACCAGAGGGCAGTAGTTCATAAAGACAGAGTAGTGTTAGGTAGAAGGGCTCTTACAAACACAAAAATAATAATAATAATAATAATAGCAGCTTACATTTATATAACGCTTACTGTATGTCAGGCATTTGTTTAGCACATTACCATTATTATTTCCTTTGAGTCTCACAACAATCCTTGGAAGTAGATGCTATTTTATATATTAGTATCTTTTATATATATTTTATACATTTAATATTATAATATTGTAAAATACATAATATATTTTTCAAATAAGGAAACTGAAGCAATCTGGTTGAATAATTTGCCCAGGTTCACACAACCAAGAAGTTATCTGAGCCCTGATTTGAACTCAGGTCTTTCTGACACAGAAGCAAAAATACTTATGAAAATTAGTCAAGAGGGTCGGGGGACCCTAAAGGGAAAAAAGCCACCTTTGGTTCTAAACTATAAACTGCAAGAAAAAAAGGATTTCCTCTTTCTCTCTCCTCCTTTTTCCTGTCCTCCCTCCTTCTGCCTATTGCACTTTATTTGAAACATAGCAAATTAATCTCTTCATGTCTTAACAATTACTCTGCTCCCAAAGCATTTCTATACTTGACCTCCACGCCAATACCCCATGTTTCCCATTTAAAAATACTTAACCTTTTGAAAACCATAAAAAAAATCAGCAGGTGTTCATACTCTTATTTATTGGAGAAGCTTATTCATTAATACTCTTTGCCAGCATCCCAGGAGGTCAATCCCAACCCCCTCTTCTGGGCTGAGATATTTTTGGAGGGTGGCCTGGGCCATGAGAGAAAATGTCAGGCCACCTTATAAGGCTGTGTCTAGACCAGAGAATTCTTGTCTGCCACATGTTGAGTTCACTGTGGATTTAACTTAACTTGATTCTTGGACTGTAGTTTTTTCTCACAGTCTCACATGTCTCTGTTTGTGCCTTAGATTATTCTCTCTTTAACAAATAAAAATCTGCCCTGAACAGTTCGCTATTTTTAAGTAGGACCTGTTTGGGATGTACAGAATCAGTACTTGGGATAATGTCTATAAATAGTGATTTTCAAGAATCTGAAATAAGTAGGTTATGCTTAGGTTGTTATAAACTTATCAATTGGTTTATTTAAGTTAGAGAAGAAAGTCTTTGTCAGGACTGAAGAAACAGACACATTTTGTTTAGATTTATTATTTAGCTTCTCAAATAGCTTTTTTGACCAGAGATCTAAGAGTTAAATCAATCGTTAGTTAGAGAACAGGCATATCACCTCAGCTCCAACTTAACTCACTGGTGTCCGTTGATAAACTAACTACAACCAACAGTGATGGAAGCCTGTAAAAGACTAACATGGCCCCCTTTTCACACTGTTAATCTTGCTGCCAAAGCCAGTCAGTGAAGATTATCACTACTTATAGCACTTTGTTATTTCTAAGGTTTTTCCCCTATTCCTTTGTTAAGAATAACAACAATCCTAATAAGCCTATGTTTCTCCTCAGCCCTCACTCCTTCCTCGCCACTCTTTACTGCATTTTACTAGCATTGCTTGTTTTTGCCACATCCCTTGACATAGTTCACCTTAAAATGTTGATTTCTTTCTGTTTGCAAATACTCCTTATCAGTTTACAATATTATCATAGACTTTCAGAGCTGGGAGGGAACTCAGAGATCATCGTGTCCAACCCACCCCCAAGCCCCATCTAACCGACTGATCCCAAGAGGGAACATTGCTCAGGATCCCACAAGAATATTTAAATGTCAGGATAGGGACTGATAATAAATGTAATTTGTATTTACATGTAAAGGTAATAAATGGCAAAGCCAGAATTTGGACTCAAAATTTTTTTACTCCAAACCCAGTAATAATTCTACCCTACCATTGCCTTTATAGATAGTTTGGGCAAGTCAAGTTATGAGTGTTCATGAAGATCTAACTTGAGCTTCTATTTCATGTTTTACCCTCTAAAACCATAGCATAAAGTGACAGTCAGTCAAATGATAAGCAATTATTAAGTACTTGCCATCTTGGGATAGTTACAGTTTCAAAAAAAAAGGCTAAAGATAGATCCACTCTCAAAGAACTCAAGTCTAATAGGAGAGACATAATTGGGGGGTATATATAAGCAAAATGTACGCAGGATCCATTGAGGATGATTAACTGAAAGAAAGTACTAGGATAAGGAGGATCAGGAAAGCTTCCTATGGAAGATAGGGATTCAGCTGGGACTTGAAGGAAACCAAGAGGCATAGATGAGAAGGGAGAGAATTCCAGAAAAGAATGTCAAAGAGACGTTTTCAGAGAATCCTGGGCAGTATGAACTGACCTGGAGTGAAGTGAACAGAACCAGGGGGTAATTATACTAAGAGAGCACTACTGTGAAGACAAACAACTTTGAAAGTCTAAGTCTTCAAAACTCTGAACCATAAAAATAAATGACCAACATGATTCTAAAGACCCCATAATGAGACATGCTACTCACCACCTGACAGAGAGATGGGGTGATAGACTCATGGCCAATGTGGGAATTGGTTTTGCTCAGTAATACTTATTTCATACAGAAGTTTTTGTTCTTTCTTTGTATTTGGTTTTTAATAGGAGAGGGGCAGTTAGCAATAAATAATAGGCCAAAAAAGAGAGCCATTTAAATTTCTTTTAAAAACACAAGGGAACAGAAGGAAGAACAGACATGCCAGACAGATTTGAGGATATCGTGTAGAATTATTAGGTATTTTGAAGACAACATGTGAGTTGAATGGACTTTGCCAGTTTCATATTGAATGTCCTTTTTGGGATATTCTACGTATATGTAAATATTCTCTCTGTGTCTTGCCTTGTTTTTCTGTCTGTCTGTCTCTCTTCTTCCTCCATAGACTCTAAGTTTGAAATTTTAGAAATTAAAAATGTTTTTTAAAAGAAATTGCGGTTTATGAATGGAATGTTATATTGTATGTTGTTAAAAAAAATGAACATGAAAAATTCGGAGAAGTTTGAGAAGACTTGTGAACAGATAAAGAACCTGGCACATAATAGGTGCTAAATAAATGCTGATTGCTTGAATTGATTGATTGAAGTAAACAGAATCAGGAAAACAATATCTACAATGACGATACCAATGTAATACAGAAAATAAAAACAACTACAAAATAAAACTAAATGCTACAAAATTTTAATAGCTTAGTCCTAAAGAAGAGGAGGTAATACATTTCTCTTCTTTCTCTGCAGAGGTGGGGACTATGGATGTGAAACTGCATATAGTATCAGACACAATTGATCTGTGGTTAGTTTTTCCTCCTTCTCTTTCTTATTCTTTATTTTAAGAGGTGACTCTCTGAGTATAAAAACTAGAAGGCTATTTTTGGAAATGAAAGTAGTGTTGAAACAAAGGATCGTAATAAAAACTTTAAATAATTTTAATTTTTAAAAAGGAGGGTACCAAATATGAATTTCTGCTTCCACCTCCAGGGGGTGCCAGATACTTTTCAATTGGAGAAAATGGTGGTGGGCAAGCATAAATAGTTTTTCCGTTGGAGATGCTTGAGCTTCTATGTACTGTGAGGAGAATTTATATATATATATATATATATATATATATATATATATATATATATATATATATGTTAATAACTACATTTCAATATGATTGAATTTCTTTGTAATAATATGTATTTTATTTTATGCATTTAAAAACTTTATTCTAAGAAGGGAGCCATAGTCTTCATGAGGCAACGAGTGAAGTCCATGCCATAAGATTAAGATTTTCTGCTAGTCAGCTAATGAACGAGCATTTATTAAGGGCAGCTAGGTTCAGTGGATAGAATCCTGCAGCTGGAGTATGGAAGATTCATCTGCCTGAGCTCAAATCCAATCTCAGACATTGGCTGTGTGATCCTGGGCAAGTCACTTATCTGTTTGCCTCAGTTTCCTCCTGTGTAATGAGCTGCAAAAGCACATGGCAAGCTTTCTGGTATATTTGCCAAGAAAACCCCAAATGGGGTCATGAAGAGTCAAGCCTGATTGAACAACAACATAAAACCTGGCAACAAACTAGATCTGTGGAGTGCAGAGTCAGGAACAGAGAATGGTACCAAGGTCACAAGCCTAGGGGACTACTAGAAGGATGATTATACAACAGTAACCTCCCAGCCCATATCAGAGTCCTCCATATGATATAAAACGTCAGACCTGGAAGGACCTAGCTCTGGTGTCTTAAATAAAATTCTCTCTCTCTCTCTCTCTCTCTCTCTCTCTCTCTCTCTCTCTCTCTCTCTCTCTCTCTCTCTCTCTCTCTCTCTTTCTCTCTCTCTCTCTCTGTCTCTCTGTCTCTCTCTCTCTCTCTCTCTCTCTCTCTCTCTCTCTCTGTCTCTCTGTCTCTCTCTGTCTCTGTCTCTGTCTCTCTGTCTCTGTCTCTGTCTCTGTCTCTCTGTCTCTCTCTCTCTCTGTCTCTGTCTCTGTCTCTCTGTCTCTGTCTCTGTCTCTGTCTCTTTCTCTCTCTCTCTCTCTCTCTCTCTCTCTCACACACACACACACACACACACACACACACACACACACACACACATACACATAACACTTCTTGAAGGATGAATATTCCCTCAAGAAATGAAGGCTTAGGCCATTCATGTGAGATCAAGACTATTTCAGAACAACAGCGTCTCAACCATGGCAGAATATTCCATCATCTGCTCTTACCTATTAGTGGAAAAGGACTTGCTTTTTTATTGAATTTCATCTTCGGTGATTCATTTCTTATCATTTATTACTGTCAGTCAATATACCCTAATACCTCAATTAGCATAGTGACTCTATATTAGGTACCAATATACTGGTACCTAATTTGACATATTAGATAATATTTTGAGCACATTGTTTTGCGTGACTACACACACATTCTATATTGGATTGTTTGCATTCTCAGTGTGTGTGGGGGAATTGGGGAGGAAGGAAGGGAGAAAATCTGGAACCCAGAGTTTTGAAAATGAATGCTAAAAATTGTTAGACATAATTGAGAAAAAAATACTAAATATGTTGAGCATATTAGGTTCCCAATAATTAAGGTGGGTATTATTTTGAATGATACAGATTTCATCCATACCAGACAATCTTGGTATAGTCAAAGTATTTTTTTTTTATTTTTAGGGTTGATAAGTAATGCTATAGAGTAATAACTTAAGGAATTGGTTCAAGTCTCAAGTCATAAATATAAAATTAGACTCAACAATTGGCAAGTCTCCTTGAGCCTCAGTTTCCTCACTTGCAAAATGAGGGAGTTGGACTTCGTGACATCTCCGATTCCTTTCAATTCTAGATCTTTGGCCTAAAATCTTTGGAAAACTAGAGTCATCAATGATTCTGTCTTGAGGTAAGACAGATGTATCCTGGGCAGATATTTCAGCAAATGTCTTGCTTTGATCTCTCTAGCCATACACTCAGGAAGCCTTTGCTGCACATTCTGATCCAAATGAATTCAGCAGGGGAGCTGGAGTTTCTCCTTGCCATCCGAAGGGTGGCAGACACACCTGGCCAGCCAGAAGTCAGTGCTGTTTATTTCATTTAGGCAGCTGGTGATTAAGGTCAAGCCAGATGGTGATCTCCTGGTCTAGAAAAGGGGAGGTGCCATGCAGGAACACCAAGTTAGAACCGGATGAAAACCTTTCCCCGCTCTGGCTGCATCACTCCATTTAGATTTTTCACATCAGTTTAAAGTCAGCAGCCATGTTGGCACTATGTTGCTACTCCCCAAAAGGATATGCTGGCCTCTTTATTTATTTTTAACCTTCTACATTAATCTTTGTGAGAATGCATACTATAATAGAAATGAAGATGAGGATGTCCAGGGAACACATGGAGAAAAGCAAGTTGCCCAGTTTTGCTGGAATATGACCCTACATAACTTTCGTTATTTAAGAGGATAATGGAAGATATGATTGAATTAGGTAGATTGGGACCATGTTGTTAAGAGTCTTGAAAGCCAAAATGAGAAATCCGAACTTACTTTATCTAATGATCTCAACTGGCATCTCTATAACTGGATTTCACCAAGTCCTTCATGGGTATCATCTTATTTGATCTTCACAACAACCCTGCTAGGTAAGTGCCACAGATTTTAATATATCCATTCCATAGAAAAGAAAACTGAGGCTGGGGATTGCTATTGTTCAGTTGTTTTTTTCTTTTCTTTATATTTTATTATTGTGTTTTTTTCCTTTTTATTAAAGCTTTTTATTTTCAAAATATATGCATGGGTCATTTTTCAACATTGACCCTTTGTGTTCCAAATATTCTCTTCTTCCTCTTACCATCTCCTAGATGACAAGTAATCTGATATATGTTAAACATGTTAAAATATGTTAGCTCCAATATACATATATGTATATTTATATAATTATCTTGCTGCACAAGAAAACTTGGATCATTGTAATGATGAGAACCATCTATACCCAGAGAGAGGACTGTGGGAACTGAATGTGGATTACATAGCATTTTCACTCTTTTTGTTGTAATTTGCTTGCATTTAATTTTCTTTTTCATTTTTCCCTTTTTGATTTGATTTTTCTTGTGCAGTAAGATAATTGTATAAATTATCTTTAATAATATATATTGGATTTAACATAATTTTACCATATTTAATATATAGTGGATCACTTGCTATCTGGGAGAGGGGTGAGGAGAAGGGGGGGGCAAATTGGAACACAAGGTTTTGCAAGGGTTAATGTTGAAAAATTATCCATGCATATTTTTTGAAAATTAAAAAGCTTTAATAAAAATTAATTTCCTTTTTTTGCTAAAAAGGAAAAAATGAGAAAGAAAACAAAATGCAAGCAAACAGCAACAAAAAGAATGAGAATGCTGTATTGTTATAACCACATTTAGTTCCCACAATTTTCTCTCTGCTATAGATGACTCTCTTCATCACAAGATCATTGGAACTAGCCGCAATCATCTTGTTGTTGGGAAGAATCACATCCATCAGATTTGATTATTACATAGTCTTGTTGTTGCTGTGTATAATGATCTGGCTCTGCTTATTTCACTTATCATCAATTCATGTGTAGGTCTTTCCAAACCTTTCTGAAATCATCCTGTTGCACATGTGGGTCCCTTTCACTCCTTTAAGATCTCTTTGGGATATAAGTCCAGTAGTAGCACGGCTGAATCAAAGGGTATTAAGTTTTATAGTCCTTTGGGCATAGTTCCAAATTGCTCTCCAGAATGGCTGGATGTATTCACAACTCCACCAACAATGTATCAGTGTCCCTGTTTCCCCACATCTCCTTCAACATTCATCATTATCTTTTCCTGTCATCCTAGCCAATCCAAGACGTGTATAGTGGTATCTTGGAGTGCTTGGGAAAGATACTGAAAGTGGTTTGCCATTTCCTTTTTCCAGTTCATTTTACATATGAGGAAACTGAGGCAATTGGTTAAATGACTTGTCCAGAGTCACCCAGCTAGTAAATATATGAGGCCAGTTTTGAACTCAGGTCTGTCTTCCTGATTTCAGGAAGTTTCAGAGTTTAATCTACTGTGATACCTAGCTACCTCAGGTACGCAAAAGTGATTTGTCTGGCCTCAAACAGTCATTAAGGTCTGATGGAAGATCTGATTCCAGGTCTTTGCTCCTATAAATCCAGTGCTCTATTAGTGAAGGCACTTCCTCCCAGGCACTACCTTGATGCTGAGGGATCTGAACAGAGGAGCATAATTTGATCTGTGCTTTAGAAAAATTAATTTAGCATTGGTATCATAGATGGAATGAGGGAGAGAAGCTAGCATTTGGAAGACTATTTAGTAAATTACTGTTTCTTTTTTGGACCAGTCCCACAATTTCATCCTTGGGATAGGAATGAAATCCCCATGACAAACTCCCTCTAACAATGTAAATGAACACTTTCTCTGCAAATCACAGTCTCAGAACTTAGCCTCTGAACTTTTGGTGTGTCTTGGAACCTTTTGGCAGTCAGGGGCAGACTGTGGACCCCTTTTCAGAATGAAAATTTTAAACCAATAAAATAAAATATGTGGGAATACAAAGAAAATTAGTCTAATTGAAACAGTTATCAAAATATTGTTTACAAAAACCCAAGATCATACACTCCAGATTAAGAACACTTGTTGTTGGGGGCAAGAACAAAGTAAATACCTTCCTCCCCAGGTTTCACAATCTCAAAGTATCAGAGGCTAACTGTACCCAGATCTTTCAGACATCAATTTACTGAAACTCTATCCACATACCAAGTTGCCTTTCAGGGCCCAGGTTTAATAATGATGATGTCTTTATAGGTTTTTACTATTGGCAAAATAGTTTATGTACATCATGTACATTTGAATTTCACAATAATTATGCAAGCTAAGTTATGTTGTGTAGTCATTTCAGCCATGACTGATTCTCTGTAACTTCATTTGATGTTTTCTTGGCAAAGATACAAGAGTGGTTTGCCATGTTCTTTTACAGATGAGGAAACTGAGGCTAACAGAGTGACTTACCCAGGGTCACACATCTAGTAAGTGTCTGAGGTGGACCTGAATTCAAGTCTTCCTGACTCTAGGTCCAGCATGTTACCAAGATAATTTCCTATTGTACCTGTAAATTGTGAAGTTCAAACCTTAAATCCTATATAAATGTCTGTGGCTTTGTTCTTGAATCTATGATTTCACAGGTGTAGGGAACTTCTGATAAAGAAATTTCACCAATGCATAGCAGCACCTTCTCTGTAACTTCTGGTCAGAGACAACTGCATGAAACAGTGAGAAATTAAGTGATTTATCCAGGATCACACAGCCAGAATTTATTAGAGGCACGACCAAAAACTCTAGAGAGCATGGAAATAAATGGATTTTTTCTTATAATGATAAATAGCATCTATCTAAAACCATCCGCAAGCATTATATATAATGGGGATAAACTAGAAGCATTTCCAGTAAGATCAGGGGAGAAACAAAGTTGCCCTTATCACCACTACTATTCAATATTGTACTAGAAATGTTAGTTTTAGCAGCAAGAGAAGAAAAGGAAATCGAAGAACTTAGAGTAGGCAATGAGGAAACAAAATTATCACTCTTTGCAGATGACATGATGGTATATTTAGAGAATCCTAGAGAATCAACTAAAAACTACTAGAAACAATTAACAACTTTAGCAAAGCTACAAGATATGAAATAAATACACATAAACCATCAGCATTTCTGTTATCAACAAAACCAAGCAATAAGAAATAGAGAGAAGTCCCATTTAAAATAATTGCGAATTAGAACTCTGATCTACCTGGCACCATGATCAGGTGCCAGTCATTGTTATTATTATTATTAAAATTATTTTGTATTTTTCAACTATCAAACATTTATTGTCTTCCTTCTTAGTCCCCTCACTCACTGGAGAAAAAAAGATAGAATTAAAGAAATGTAGAATCCCTGAATCACATAAGCACAGTCAAATAAAACAAATTCCCACATTGGTCATTGTCTAAAAATGCATTTCTCATTCTGCTGATTAGTCTCATTTTTCTGTCATGAGGTGGGGCAGGGTTCTTCTGGAATCATGGTTAAAGAAAGAGGAAGGAGCCAAAAGGTTTTCATTATGGTTGATTGGACTGGAAGAATGGTGGTGAAATAACAAAAACAGAAAGAGATAGAGCTCAAAATATCTTTTCCCAAGGCCTATGTGCCATTAGAATGTGAACTCTTTCAGTTCAGGAGTAAACACCTAAGAAATTCTTGATCCCTGAATAAGCAAGGCTCCTACTATGTAGAATCTAGCTAAAACAGATTTCCAATTTTTGAAGTTTAATTATTTTCAGTTGTGCTCAATTCTTCCTGATTCCATTTGAGGTTTTCTTGGTAAAATGGTTTGCCATTTTCTTCAGCTTATTTTACTGACAAGGAACTGAGGTAAATAGAGTAAAGTGACTTGCCCAGCCAGAACTTCTTTTCTTGGTAAAGTAAGTTTTTGTGGATGATTTTTTTAATTAAAGCTTTTTATTTTCAAAACATAGGCACGGATAATTTTTCAACATTGACCCTTGCAAAACCTTGTGTTCCAAATTCTCCCCGTTGCTCCCTCACCCCAACCTCCAGATAGCAAGTAATCCAATATATGTTAAACATGTACAATTTTTCTTTACATATTTTTACAATTATCATCCAGCCAGACGTCCTGACTCCAGACCTAGTACTCTATTCACTAACTGCTGCTCTTTCTAATTCTCACCAGGAGATTCTAAAAAGTTGGTCAGACTCTTGGCAGCCTCTTCCTGCAGTTCATTTAGGTCACAGGCCACCAACTCCAAAGCCACATCAGACTAGAAGAGTTCCAGACTGGGCCTGGATGGGGCTGGCTGAGCTGAGTGTAAGGAAGATTGGCTGTGTTTATGTCCCAAGTGTGTATCTCTGGCTGCATTCCAAAGCCAAGAATAAATTGCTTTGAATCATTATCGCCTCTTCTCTCCATCATTAGAGAGATAATCAGACTCGGGATATCCTTGAAAGACCATCTTTTGCCCCCCTAGAAGGAGTTGATCATAGCAATTCGGCCTACTGAAAGTGATCTTGTTCACTGGTGAACCAAATATTAACAGGAAAGTGACAGCCCCTGCTTGGTGGAAAATGATTCTATTTAGACACCTCCCAAGGTCACCAATCTATCTCAAGGCAAGGGGTAAAATCAGGGAATATTTGAATTCTCGTATTCCCTCATTCTAGAACTGCTTCGACAGGAAGAACAGGCAAGAGTGCTAGTGAGGTGAGAGAGAATGACCTTTCATTCTCCTGTGAGAATGATCTTTCATTCTCCTGTAGTCTGGTTCTAGATTTTGTCATTAGTGGGTCAGTTGTGTCCAATTCTTTGTGAACCCATTTTTTTTTTGCAAAGATACTGGAATGGTTTGCTATATCCTTCAGCTCATTCTAATGATGAGAAAGCTGAGGCAAGCAGAATTAAGTGATTTGTTCAAGGTCCCACAGTAAATATCTGAGGCTGGATTTGAACTTAGAAAGATGAATCTTCCTGAATGCAGGCCTGGCACTCTATCCATCCTGCCACCTAGATGCCCTGGTTAAGGTTTATATACATAGTAGGTAGGAAAAATGTGTGTTAAATGCCTATCAGGCATCAGACACTGAAGCTATAAAGCTCAAAACAGCTCCTCTCCTTGAGGAAGAACCACAGAGAGGTAGGTAGGTAGGTAGAAATAGAGACAAAGTCAATGCAATAAAATATGCATAAAGCAAATATACATTTCCAGGGCTATGAGGCAACAAGGGGAGCAGTGGATAGAGTATTGGATCTAGAGTCAGGAAGATCTGAATTCCCATCTAATCTCAAATACTTTTTAGTTATGTGACCTTGGGCAAATCATTTAACCTCTGCCTCATTTCTTCATATATAAAATGGGGATAATAATAATACCCTCACAGGATTATTTTGGGATCAAATAATATAATATCTGTAAAGGACTTAACACAATGCCTAGCACGCTATAGGCACTTAACAAACACTTATTTCCTTCCTTCCTTCCTTCCTTCCTTCCTTCCTTCCTTCCTTCCTTCCTTCCTTCCTTCCTTCCTTCCTTCCTTCCTTCCTTCCTTCCTATTTTCTTCTTATCCCCCCCCCACCACCTGAAAAACATTTCTCTGGACCCTGGCGTAGGGACTAATGGACTCTCCAAGTCCCATTCCAGGAATCTTTGAAACTAAAGCCAACCCTGCATTTGGTTCATCTGGTATATTTAGAAACTTCAGACTTTGGTCGCTCTCTGTTCTTACCAAGTGTGAACTGCACCCATCACACTTGAAAATGTGATTCATTTTTCAGCAATGAGACTGAGCTGTTCCCTCCTCCTCCCTTCCTCCCCCAGTCACCTTGCCTTGGCCCCAGACAGCCCTCTCCCATCCACATCTATACCACATTCAGAAAGCTGCAGGGAAGACTCTGGAAACCCAATCCGAGTTAGCAGCTGTGATCAAAAGAAACCCAGTGGTCAAGAAACAAAACATTTCTTGCACATTGTCTTCTGTTTGTATTATCCAGTCATTATTGTTCCTTAACCATCCTCTCTTCTCTCGTTGCCTAGAACTGGCGCTCTCTCTCCCCTTCCCCCCCCCCGTCTGTCTGTCTGTCTGTCTCTCTCTCTCTCTCTCTCTCTCTCTCTCTCTCTCTCTCTCTCTCTGTCTGTGTCTCTCTCTCTCTTTGTCTCTATCTCTTTCTCCCTCCCCCCCCTCTCTCTGTCTCTGTCTCTGTCCTCTCTCTGTGTCTCTTTCTGTCTCTCTCTCTCTCTGTCTCTGTCTCTCTGTCTGTCTGTCTCTCCCCCTCTCTCTTAAAAAAACATTCCTTGTTCTTTTTTACTCTCCTTCCTAATGTTTCCCTATTTTTCTCTTCTTCCTTTATCCTTTTGATCTTCCTTTCTACTCACCAGTGCCCCACATTGGCCCATGATGTTCTGTATGTTCTTATTCCTAGGGTGGCAAGAACAGTATATATCTGGTCTCCACACTCCTCCACAGGCTGACAGAATAGAGAGACCAATACTTTCCCCTTTCTATCATACTCTAGGTACCAACTGCCAGTGGTCCCTCCCAAGAGACAGGTGATCTGCTTTTGGGGAAGGAGGGAAAGCTGCCAGGTCCCACAGCTGCCAAGTGCTCTTGCTGGCAAGGAGATGCATAGTGCTACAAACAATTTGTCCCACAGAGGTGAGACAGGCCATTGCTTGGCCTGTTTTATTTTCTGAGAACATAATACTCAAGTGAACACTGATGCTTTGCTCAAATTCTAATTATTGAAAGATGTTCAGCCAGTCCCCAAGATGACAGTCTATTAACTAGAATAACTAGGTAGTAGGCGCTCAATAAATGCTTGTTCCCTTCCCTTTCCTTAGATGCTCAGCTTTCTTGTTCCTTCCCTGTTAAATACTTAGACATAAAATTGAGATCTCTGTTCTACCCCCACACTTAGCTTTTTGAATACCATTGTTCAACTAGAGGACACTGGCTCTATATTAAATTATGCATGCTCTAATTTTGTATTTGGGGGAAACTCTTAACTATAGTGTGGACAAGAAAATAGGACTGGAAGGGGTAAGGGAAGGAAGCATGGTAGAAGTGGACTAATTGGCACCCCTTTCTTCTTCTTCCTCTCCCTCTCTTCCCCCCATTTCTGTGTGTGTATGTGTGTTCTGATACTCTGATGCTCCTAATCTGTGTCCATGGATAATTCACTGAATCTTTGAACTTCATCCACTGATCTGTAAAAAAAGGGATCATGATGGTTATACTATCTCCTTTGTGAGATTATTGCAAAGATGGCATTTTGAAAATATTAAAAGGACTATGTGAATATTTTGTTCAGTTGTTTCTCAGTCATCTCCAACTCTTCATGACCATTTGATGTTTTCTTGGCAAAATATTAGAATGGTTTGCCATTTTGTTCTCCAGCTCATTTTACAGATGAGGAAACTGAGGCAAACTTTTAAATGACTTGCCCAGGGTTTTCCTTACTCTAGACCTGGCACTCTATCCACTATGCCACCTTGTTGCCCCTATATAAATGTAGATATTACTATCTTCTTTTCTCAGATATTAGCTGTATGACCCCAGACAACTCACTTAACTCAGTTTGCCTCAGTTTCTTCATCTGTAAAATGAGCTAGAAAAGGTAATGCAAACCACTTCCGTATCTTTTCCAAAGGAGTCACAAAGAGTAGAACACCACTGAATAATAATTATTGTATTCTACTTGCATGACAGTTATTTCTGAATAAATTGTCTGTAGTCATAGATTTATTAAAATATCAACACCAACAACAAAGCTTACAGTGACAATACCTCAGAAGTATACATTTCAAAATAGTTGTTAATGCCAAAATATGGGAAATGGATAAAGGAAAAGGCATCAACAATGACTACCATTTCCTCTAGAGATGTGGCTGACATAAAGCAATTACAATGAGGCAGCCAAAAGATTACAGAATCAGCTTTATCAAGCAAACAGAATCTCCTTGCCAAGCACAGAGACATGGCAGCCAAGGGTAATGCTGCTTTATAATATAAACTAATTTGAAAAACCTTATGTGAAGAATGGCGGAAAATTGTGAGCAGTATTGCTTCATAAAACTGCAAAGAGCAATGGAAATAAAAATAATTCTAGAGAAAGCTTAACTTAAGGCCCAATAAAGCCAGATCACCCCAAAGAACATGAAAGATAGAATTGAAAGGAAGACAAGAAATAGATTTAAAAAAAAATGAACAGGTATGTCAGAATTTCTCTAATAAATCAGTGGGATTGTTAACATGGGACTATCACATTTTGAATTATGACATCTAATTTCCAAGTTGTTTTGAATAAGGAAATAGAAATGGCATTCAGGAATATAAAGGTGGCCATATGTATGTTCAAGATGTAGACAGCTCTTAGAGGATGTATAGCACAATTTACAAATGGAAGAAGAATTTTCTAAAGTTGATGAAGTATTGCAAATGCCTTTGGTTGTGCTAATTGCATCAAGCTCTAAAATAATAGAGGATTCTTCTTGAGACCTATTGGGACAGATAGGTGATGAGGTGGATAGAATTCCAGGACCAGAACTAGGAAGACCCAAGTTCAAATCTGGCCTCATGTACTAACTAGATATGTGATCCTGAGTAAGTCATTTAACTCAGTTTCCTCATCTGTAAAATAATCTGGAGAAGGAAATAGAAAATTGCGCTAGTATCTTTGCCAAAGAAACTTCAAAGAGGTCACAAAGAGTTGAATATGATGGAAAACAAAAATGATATTGATAGCCACCCTAAATATTTCAGGATAGAGGAAAAATCAAGTTAGACAGAGAATGTCTCTTTTCCATGATAAGCAATTAAATGGTACAGAACTGCACCATCAGAAGTTCTGACTTGGCTGGACTCTGCAGAGAGACAATGAACTAAGCTTTGAATTGAATAAGAGAAAGAAAGCAGCTTGGAAGGCATTTGGGAAATAGCAGTGTTTTCAGTGATTTTGAAATGCTCCCTGAAACAAATGCCTATCTTTTTCATGCCAATAATTATTCTAGTGATGGGATGTCTAAAAATCATGGAATACCACAATCCCTGAAGAATAAAAAAGGAAGGCGAGCCAAAGGCAATAAAAAGGCATCTGATGGGCTTAAATGGGCTCTAGCATGTTACTAACAATAACTGTTGTAATCCTCTGCTCAGTCTTTTTTTAATAATAATTTGTATTTTAAAATACATGCAAAGATAGTTTTCATCATTCACCAGTGCAAAACCTTGTGTTCCAAATGTTTCTCTCTCCCTTCTCCCCTACCCTCTCCCCAAATGGCAAGTAATCCAGTATAGGTTAACTATGTTCAATTCTTCTCTACATATTTCCATAGTTATCAGGTTGCACAAGAAAAATCATATCAAAAAGGAAACAAATGAGAAGGAAAGGAAAAAAAGCAAGTAAACAACAACAAAAAGTAAAAATACTATATTGTGATCCAATCTCTGTCCTCAATTCCTCTCTCTGGCTCTGGCTCTCTTCATCACAAGACCATTGGAACTAGCCTGTGTCACCTTGCTGTTGAAAAGAGCCACATCCATCAAACCTGATCATTGTATAATCTTATTGTTGCTGTGTACAATGTTCTCTTGGTTCAACTCACTTCACTCAGCATCAGTCTCTCTAAGTCTCTCTAGGTCTCTCTGAAATCATCCTGTTGATCATTTTTTTATAAAACAATAATATTCCATTGCATTCATATACCGTAACTTATTCAGCCATTCTCCAACTGATGGGCACCTACTCAGTTCTGGTTTCTTGCCACTACAAAAAGGGCTGCCACAAATATTTTTGCACCTGTGGGTCCCTTTCCCTCCTTTAAGATCTCTTTGGGATATAATCCCAGTAGAGACACTGCTGGATCAAAGGGTATGCACACTTTGATAGTCTTTTGGGCATAGTTCCAAACTACTCTCTAGAATGTTTAGATCAGTTCACAACTCCACCAACAATGTATTAGTGTCTCAGTTTTCCCACATCCCCTCCAACATTTATCATTATCTTTTCTGGTCATCTGAGTTGAGAGGTAGTGGTACCTCAGAGTTGTCTTAATTTGTACTTTTCTAATTAAAAGTAATTTTGGAGAATTTTTTTCCACATATGATTAGAAATGGCTTTAATTTCTTCATCTGAAAATTGTCTGCTTATATCCTTGCTCAAAGTCTTTTTAAATAAAACTCTCCTCATTGGTAGAGATTGCACATCCAGTGAAGGGTAGAGTTGACAACAGCCTAGGAGAGAAGAGTAACTCCATCTTCTGGCTTACAGCTTCACTTCCAGATTCTCTTAAGGGAGAAGTCCTAAAGATAGAGAAAGACTTTAGGAAGACCAAGGAATTCTCTTCTTCCCCAACTCTTATAGCAGTAACGGTGATCTGAGAACTGAACGATCGGTCTCTACCAGTGAGGTCTCGTGCCAATGGACTCTCACCTATACATTATACTTATGCTCAGAAAGTTCTACCCAGAAGAATATGACCAGAAGAGGCAGACCAGTCATTTGGCAAGAAGAAGAAATTAGAGATAATAACCTGAATGCTAAACCAATATCCACAGAAAGTTAAAAGTCCTACCTAGAGGAGAATCTCTAGTATGTAGCACTTCTATGGAGCATTTATAGAAGGACAAGGACAATAATCACTCAAGTTGTGAAGGTGTGGATGGGTTGCGACCTGCACCATTGGAGGGACTACCACACTGAGGAAATCAATGAAACATATAAGTATCAAGGTTCTATCATACTCTTATCACTGTAGATAAAACATGCCCCTGGAGGGGGGGGTGCTATGTTAAGTGCTTTATAAATATTATTTCACTCCATGTTTTCTTTCACAACATGATTTTTATGGAAATGTTTTGCATAACTTCACATGTGCTTTCTTAATGAGGTGCAGGGCTAGAGAATCTGGAACTCAAAGTTTTAAAAACAAATGTAAAAGAATTGTTTTAAATGTAACTGGGGAAAAGTAAAAATATTAAATAAAAAAAGTAAAAAGTATTCTCTTACTTGATCCCTGCAACATTGTGGCCTTTAATTGCTTTGCAAATATTATATCATTTGGTCCTTGCAACATTGTAGCACTATGTTGAGCACTTTACAAATATTATCTCATTGGATCCTTGCAGTAATGCTGTGAGGTAGGTGCTATTATTACCCTCATTTTGTAGTTGAAGAAACTAATGGAGACAGAGGTTAAATGACTTGCCTAGAGCCACGAAACTATAAACATCTGAAACTTTTATCCTTCTGACTCTAGGCTTGGTGCTCTAACCATTGTACCACCTCAGAACCTCTAGGCAACTTGCTGATTTGGGGCCTGCTAATTTCGGAATGAGCAAGAAGTTGATTGACAAGAGATAGGATAACGACAGAGAAAACATGGCTTGGTGACAGAAAGTCAGAAGCCGTGGGAGAGCTTTAACAAAAGGCATTAGAACCATGTGATATTCGAGCTGAAATGGACCCCTTTTCATCCGGCAGATAAAGAAACTGAGGCTGAAAGAGCTTTGGTGACTTGCCAGGATTACAGTGCTATTTGGTGGCGAAACAATTTCTAGAACCCAGTCTAGAAATTGTTTTATGTCATTCCCAATCCTATATTCTTCCTATTTTGCACTATTTTTCTCTATTTAATTAAACTAAGAAAAGGATTTGAAAAGTTGTGAGCTGTGAGAAGTCAAACAAGAGCTTAGTTCAAAAGATTTAGGGGCTGGAGACCTGGGAGGAGGTTGTCAAAGATCTAATTCAGAGGATGTACCTAATCTTAGGCACAAAGATCTTATTCTGCTTGTGGACAGAGCACTGACATGATGTGGTAGAGTGGAGCTAAGGTCCAAAGCCAGACATATTATAATCTAGTCAAAGTTGAACTCTGCCATCACGCTAGCATGTACCGTGATCATATCCCTACAAGACTCTGATGGAGACAGCCTTGCCTCTGAAGCCAAAAGCTCTGGGGCAGCAATGCTTCCAGCTCGGTACTGAGAGATTTAGAGTCTTTTAGAGACAGCTTGTGGAATAGTGGTTAGAGCGTTGAACTTGGCATCAGGAAGATCCAGATTCATACTCGGCTTCAGACACTTATTAGCCATTTAACCCTGGACAAATCATTTAACTAGTCTGCCTCAGTTTCCTCATCTGAAAAATAGGGATGACAATAATAGCATCTAACTCCCATGGTTATTGTAAAGATAAAACAAGATTATTTTTGAGAAGTGCTTTGCAAATCTTAAAACTATATAAATGTGAGCTATTATTATTATTAAATTGTGAAGGTATAGCTTGGTTCCTACAAGTCTTGAAGCCACAGATATTGAAGACCCAGAAACAAAAACATTTTTGTCATTAAAGTCCTTGGCATTGCCAAATGTCTCAACATCAGAAACTGATATGTTTTTATCATAACAGTGGAAATGACATTTTAAAAATGTCCCCAAGGACCATGAAATCTCTTCCTCTGACTTGCAGCTGAAGTCTTCTCTATTTCTTGTCTCCTCCATTAGAATGAAAGCAAGTATTGCCTTATTTCTCTATTTGTATCCCCCAGTACTTACACAGTGCTTTGGATATATTAAGCATTTAATAAATGCTTCATTAATTCATTCATTCAATTTGTCTTCCATGGCATGTGCCAGAAGTTTCTTACTCTGCAGTGAAGTCACCATTTGTTCTGTCTTAGAAGATGCTGTTCATAAAGATATAGATTTTGAGCTAGAAGTGGCCTTAGACACTATTTTGCAGGTAGGGATAAATAGAGCCAGTGAGTTGAGTGACTTGCCTGGGGTCAGTAACAGGAAAAAAGTCTTTCCAACTTCAAGTCTAGCGTTCTATCCAGTGCCTCTATTAGGCTTTCATGACCTCACCTAGAGGAGGGGAATTGAAGAAGATAAATGAGTTAGGTTACAAGGTTATAATTTAAAAAGAATTCCCTGATCTTGGGTGGGTGATAGTAATGATCAAGAACAAAAATGGAGTTGGACAAGAATACTCTGCTTAATGTTGTTGCTAACATTTCTGAAATATCCACACAACTCTAGGGTCTTAATCCAGGCCAGAACATGCACTCTGGTTTTTTCTAGACGTGGATTCAGTATGGGGTGCTTTACAGGCTGGGCACATACAGAGAAATTAATACAGAGAGGAGCCCTGCCTGCCTAATCCTAGCAGACACAATCATAGGATGCTGGTACAGAGGCCAACAAAGTAGAAAATTTCAGATATAGGGCAATTAGGTGGCACAATGGATAGAGCACCAGCTCTGAAGTCAGGGGATCTGAGTTCAAATATGGCTTCAGACATTTAACACTTTCTAGCTGTGTGACCCGGGGCAAATCACTTAACCCCAATTGCCTCAGCAAGAAGAAAACATTTCAGAGAGAATATGTTGGTCTGTACTGTCCAATGCAGGAGAGAGATTGAAGAGAATTATAAATGAGGAAAATCCATTGGATTTAATTATTAGAAATTCATTCCAGCATAATATAGCAAAAAAGAGTAAAGGACCTGGAGGTAGTAAAAACCATTTATAAACTGTTACACTGAATAAATTACTCAGCTTCTTTAAATTCATTTCCTCATCTGTGAAATGCATATAAAGTTATATGTACTACCTACCTCATAGGGTTGACTTTAAAATGTGAATTATTCATTGCTGGGATCAGCAGAGCTGGGATTCTTCTGGTTTCTGTCCCAGGAAATGCTTTGGTGAACCTAGATTTCCTAGCAAGCCTGTTGTTACATACTCTCTCTACCTTCTTCCTTGCTCAAGCGCTCCTCAGGTCTCCTGACTCCTCTCCTGTCCTTGTCACCTTCCAGAGTTCTTAGATCACATTCTTACCAGTCCTGTATTTGGTGATATGTTAAGAAGTTATCCAGCTGGCAATCAGCTTTCACCTGTGGCTCCAAAAAGCTGCAGTATGCAAAGCAGCCATCCCTTGATAAACTATATCACCAGATAGGTTAAATTCAGGTCTTGGGGGGGTGGGGTGTAAAAGGATATGTATGTTGTATATGTGTGTGTAAAACTATGTATTATCAGAAGTCAATGATGTGATTATAAATGCCGGAGAATTAACAAAATGAGAAGAGAAAAGCTGTAACATAATATTAATTGGAATCATTTGTAGGATTTCCTTTCTATTTGTCTAATTACCATGTAATATGTGTATCAATGTGTATCAATATACTATGAGAGGCTAATGCCAATACTATATGCTATAATGTACTGCACATAGTAGGGGATTTCTAACATTTGTGGAATTGGACTCAATTATTAACTGTTTGAAAAGATTCCAGATGTTCTCAGCTGCCATCATCTGTTGCTTATGTAGCAAGTCATCTGCTTGTTGCTTTAAAAAAAAATGAGAGGGAAATTTTATTACCACCACAGTTGGAAAAGGCTTCTGGGAGGAATCCACACTGGCATAAAGCAGAGGGAGGAGCTTAATCAGTCACAAATATTAAGCTACTGAAATTTCCTTTCATGTACCAGAAAACTGTTTCTGATGTCTTCATCTTGCAAAGTGGGATGCCTGTTTCATTTTGTTGTGTGTGCTTGAGCCAAGGGAGAAATCATCCTTCCTAGAAGCTGGGTGATGGATGAGCTAACCTCAGGTTGGCCCTGCCAGCTTCTCTGAATTTTATTCCCATGAAATCGGAGCAGTTTCTTCCACCTGCCTTGCCACAGATCAGGGCATAATCCTTCTCCCACTTCCCCCACTTTTCCCTGAGTTCTTCTCTTTTTCTTTCCCTCATCTCTCCTGTTTCTGGTTACTACAGTGACAGGTACCATGGAAATGCCTAGATAGCGGCCTCCTCATATTCCAATCAGAGAAGGAGAGGTGTGTAGGGAGAAAGAAAGGGAGGGGAGGAAGGGAGGGAAAGAGAGAAAAGTCAAAACATCTGTTTGCTGTGGGCAAACCGTGCTGCCAGCTGGGGGCAGGGGAGAGGGGCTCATTGTTAACCTGAAATTTCTGGAGAGTAGGGCTTACTTTTCCATCCATGCTTACTGCTATTAGCTATGTATCTTTCCCCTTCATCGCAGCCCTTGCTGCCAGTAAGTGATTCTTCTTTTTAACCTCGATCTGGCTGGCTGTTGCTTTCCTACACTGATCGGTGATCAGTGGGATTAAAGACACCCTCTTCTATACAAGTCATTTCCCTGTGCCCCAATTTCCTTATGAGGGAAATGAAGGGGTTGTACTAGATAACCTCTGAGATCCTTCCAGCTTGAAATCTCTGATCCCCTCTAGTGACAGAGCCCTCACTACCTACACTAAAGCTTTCAATTCCACAACTCTAATTGTGAGTGAGACCCTTCTCAGAGAGTTGTGGAATCAGAAGGAACTTTAAGAGCACTGGACTGAAAGTCAGAAGATCTGAGTTTGAATCTCAGTTCAAACATCCACAGAACATCTGTGTGGAACCATGGATAAATGACTTTTCGAGCACTGGTTCTTAATGGGAGTTTGAACTTGTTTTAATTTTTTTTTTTTTTTTTTTTTGCTATTAGTCTACTTCAATATAATTGGCTTCTCTTGTAATATTATGTATTTTAGTTTCTGCTTTTCAAAATATGATTCTGAGAAGAGGTCCATATGTTTCACCAGACTGCCAAAGGGGTCCATGACAAAAAAAGAGATTAAGAGCACTTGGTTTAGAGGTTTAAATCCTTAATCACTTCCCTCCAATCACTCACTCAATCATTAAGAGTTTTCTCTGGAGAGAGAGGGGAACTGTGGGAACTGAGTGTGGATCACAACATAGTACTCACTCTTTTTGTTGTTGTTTGCTTGCATTTTGTTTTCTTTCTCATTTTTTTTTCCTTTTTGACTTGATTTTTCTTGTGCAGCAAGATAATTTTATCAATATGTATATGTATATATTAATATATTTAACTATGTTTAACATATATTGATCGGATTACTTGCTATCTAGAAGAAAGGGTGGGGAAAAGAGGGAGAAAAATTAGAACACAAGGTTTGGCAGGGGTTAATGTTGAAAAATTATCCATGCATATCTTTTGAAAATTAAAAAGCTTTGATAAAAAAATAAGTCTTCTACCTACCAGGTACTGTGTTAAACCTGGAGATAGAAGAAAAAAACAAACAACAACAATAACAAGTTCCTACCCTTAAGAAGCTTACAATCTAATGGGAAAAGCAATTTATATAAATCAGCACACACAAGAATAACTATAAAGCATATGGAAAGTAGCCCCTTTTCCAGGTTGAATAACCCTAATTCCTTCAGTCTCTTTTCATTAGTATCCCTAAGGTCTGATGTTCAACCTTCATGAGAACAGTATGGGAGTTTAGAAGGGGACAATGTCAGAACCTTCCCATATTCTTCTCCTCTCTTCCATCCCTTCATCTATAAAATGGGCCTCCATATGCTGGCCGACAGCATCCCTCCCCCGATTCAGTGTGGTGCCTCGACGTGAAACATGATTGCATCTGGGTGAGTGTGAAAGTGAGACAAGAATATGGAGTATCAAAAAATAACTATGCCAACTTGGTCTTCCCTCCCTGAAGCTGTTACAAAGCAGCCTGGAGCCAGCTCTGTCCATATTGGTACAAGAGTAAGGAATACTGTGCTTTTCCCCCAATAAGAACTTCGCAGCCCAGTCGCATCCCAAAGAACCCCTTTGCTGGTGAGTCACTCATTTAGGGGAGCCATCTTCCCAGAATATAGCCAAGATTGAGTATGGGTGAAGAGAGAGAAAAGGGAAGAGGATTCCAGATGCATGTTGTCCTGTGGATGAACCGGACTGAGGTCTTTTCCAGAGAAGGTCAAATAGAGAGACCCAGGATGCCAGGATGATGGGCATAGGACCCAGGAAGCATAAGCTACCCCTTTTATTATTTTTCCACAAATGTCCTGGTATTCTGGGTTTCCTCTGCCTTTCCCTAAGCCTCTAGGGACATCTCCTAGTTGGGCTCTGGGGAATCTGACTTCTCCCCCAAATATTCCCTACTGGTATAGTGTTGGGGGTATTGAGTACCTTGGCTTAGAATTCATGGCAGATCTTAATGTGTGAGAGTTTTCTCTTTAGAACTCTTCCACTTCTCTGCCAAAGCATGGAGTCCTAGAGTGGGAGGGATTTTAGAGGCTAAGATTTAGAGACTGAGAGGTCCCATTAGTGACCCAATTCAGGAGAGTTTGAGAGTAACTGTTTGGGAGGCAGTGTAGTGAGATGGAGTGAACACTGGTTCTGGCGTCAGAGGGTCTTCATAAACATGTCATCTCTGACACTACTGGGATGACTTTTCCTGCATCCTCATATGTAAAATGTACAAGACCTCTGAGATCCCTGTTAACTCTACACTTCTGTTCTTATGAATCCTTAGTGACAGAGTTCACTCTCTATACCAAGGAGGACCATTTTGTTGCTATAGCTGTTCAACTTTTTAGTTCCAATGCTTTGGATGCACTTTTGGGTTTTCTCAGAAAAGATATTGTAGTGATTTGTCACTTCCTTCTCAGTTGACTTTGTAAATTAGGAAACTGAGGCAAACAGGGTTAAGTGACTTGCCTAGGTAAATGTCTGAGGTCAGATTTGAATTCAGGAAGATGAGTCTGATTCCAAGTCCTGTGTATTCTACCAATTATAACTTTTATTGAGGAATGCCTTTCTTAGAGAGTTGTACAATTGGGAGAGATATAAAGTACTGGATTTGATGTCAGAATACCAAAGTTCAAATTTCAACTCTTGTTGTTCATATTTCTAATAAGAAATTTGTGTGAATTTGAGCAAGTAACTTAAAATTTCTAGGCCTTAGTTTTTTTCATCTGTTCTATGAAAGCTTCAGACAATATAATCTTCAAGATTATTTCAGTGTATCTTTTTTTTCTTGATATAGCTGGTGATCCAGTGGATAGAGCACTGGGCCTGGAGTCAGGAAGACCTGAGTTCACATATGTGACCCTGGGCAAGATATTTAATTTCTATCTGTCTTGGTTCCCTGAACCATAGATTGGAGACAATTACAATACCTACCTCCTAGAGTTGTGAGGATCAAATGAGATAATATTTGTAAATAGCACTTAGCACAATGCCTGGAACATAGTAGGTATTATATAATTTTTTTTCTCCCTATCTGCCACCTTACTCCCAGACCTTTACTGGGTAAAGAAAAGTCCAAAAAAAATAGGAAAATTTGCCCCAAGTCATAGACCTAGATAGTGCTAGTGCCTTGATGAAAATTCAGATGTCCTGACTCCTACTCTTATATTTCTTCCGATAATACCACACTGTGTCTCTTATGGTAAGCTCCAATCTGCCTCCCTGATGCTTCTTATTACTATTCAATTCAGTTCCATTCATTAAACATTTACTAGTAGAATAGTAGTTATTCTACTAAGCTCTACTATAAAATGACTAGTTTTGTTCTCTCTAGCAATAAAAAAGTTCAATATCATTCTTCCTCAGAACAAGACTTTATGTATTTAAACACAGAGGTCAAGTCTCTTCTTAGTCATTTCTTCTCCAAATTAAAGGTTTCCACATCTCTCAACCATTCCTCATGTGGTTTTGAGATTCTCTAACCGTGGGCATTCTGGAGGAAACACACTGGCTGGGGAAAGCCTATGTTATATTTTTCACTATGATCATTTACACCTCTGAAATGCTACAAGTTGGGACTTCATATATTGTTTTGTTGATTGGATAGACCTGAGAAAGTATTGGGGGAAAATGTCAGTAGTGCAGATTAAACTTAAACACACATCCTAAATATATATATAGATAGAGGTATAAATATAAATATCTAGATAGATATGTATATATATGTGTGTGTGTATATATATATAGTATATTTATATATATGTGTGTATATATATAGTATATTTGTATATTTACATATATATAATGTATAACAATCCACTCTCTTGATCTCTTTCCGTGTATATATATCTTTCTCTCCATGTATATATATGGAGTATGTAAGTATATATGCATATATATATACTTATACATATATATACACACATATATGTAAGTATATATGCATTCATATACATATATGTTGTTGTTCCGTTGTTTCAGTGATGTTCAACTCTTCATGACTCCATTTGAGGTTTTCTTGGGAAATATATTGGAACTGTTTGCTCTTTCTTTCTCCAGCTCATTTTGTAGATTAGGAAACTGAAGCAAACAAGGTTAAGTGAATGGCCCAAGGCCACACAATTACTAGGTATCTGAGGCTCAGGTCTTTCTGAGTCTAGGTCCAGCATTCCATCCACTGTGGGACCTAGCTGCATACATGCCTACATACACACACACACACACACACACACACACACACACACATTTTTAAATTTTATTCTCTTATTCTCCCACCCCTATGTCAAAGCATGAGATCCTGAAGCAGGAAGAGATTTTAAAGGTTACTTAGTCCTATCTCCCACCAAATTCAGAAGTCCTTTCTAAAATATCTCTTATAGGTAGATGGCATTAAGGCTCCTTCAAGTTACACAGCTCTCTAAGAAAAGGCTTGCTCATAATTAAAGTTGTCCAAAAATAGATTGGGCAGCTTTAGTGTAGGAAGTGAACTCTATCCTTAAAGATTCATAAGATCAAAAAAATACAAATATAATTACACACACACACACACACACACACACACATATATATGTTTGTATGTATGTAGTGGGAAGGTGGGTAGCTAGATGGAATAGTGAATAGAGCATCATGCCTGGAGTCAGGAAGACCTAAAGTCAGGAAAACTCATTTTCCTGAACACAAATTTAGTCTCAGACACTTACTAGCTATGTGACTCTGTACAATTTCCTTAACCTTGTTTGCCTCAGTTACCCCATCTATAAAATGAACTGGAGAAGGAAAGGACAAATGACTCCAGTGTCTTTAACAAGAAAACCCCCAATGGGATCACAAAGATTTGGACAAGACTGAAACAAGTGAACAACGACAAATGTATCCATATATGTATTTGGAGATCTGGTTGTTAAACATTTACCAATCCCTGTCCCTAATTATATCTCTCTTAGCTCCTTGAGAGCAGAGACTGTCTTTTGCATTTCTTTGTATCCCTAGGGCTTAACATAAGCCAAACTTCCACATAGCTGGCACTAAATCAATATTTGACTGACTCCTAATCTCTGCTGACTTCAGCCTACTTTGTCAATTTCCCTCTTTTTTAGAAAAAGCTTTTTTTATTTTCAAAATACATGCATAGATAGTTTTCAACATTCACCCTTACAAAACTTTGTGTTCCAAATTTTTTTCTCCCTCTCTTCCCCGCACCCCCTCCCTTAGATGGTAAGCAATCCAATACACGTGCAATTCTTCTATAAATATTTCTACAATTAACATGCTACACAAGAAAAATCAGATCAAAAAGGGAAAAAATGAGAAAAAACAAAATGCAAGCAAACAACAACCAAAATGAAAATACCATGTTGTGATCCACACTCAGTTCCCACAGTCCCTGAGTGCAAATGGCTCTCTTCATCACAGGATCATTGGAAATGACCTGAATCACCTCACTGTTGAAAAGAGCCACATCTATTAGAATTGATCATTGTATAATCTTGTTACCGTATATAGTGTTCTCCTGGTTTTACTCACTTTACTTAGCTCAATTTTCCTCTTAATGTATGACCTCTAATCTAGATGCCATGTAATCAAGGCAAAAGAAAGTAGTACTTCTTGTTTAGGCACCCTATTCCTATTATTAAAACCTAAGATTGCTTTAGGTTTTTCATTTGTTTGGCAGCCATATCACATCATAATTTCACATTGTGCTCAACTAAACTTCCAGATCTTTATGTTAAGGGAAGGGAAATCGCTTTCCATTGCAAGGATTACATTTGGAAAGTAAATATTATTCTGATCCCCATTTACAATTGAGAAAACTGAGGCAGACTGAGTGAGTTTAAGCGACTTGCCCAGGATCATACAATTAGTGAGTATCTGAGGCCAAATTCAAACTCAAGTTTTCCTGATTCCAGGTCTAGTGTTCTCTCCATTGCCCCTAATTTCAGCTAACCTATTTCCTTTCACCCTGACTTAGTAATCATGTTCTTAGATTTGGGTTTTTAAAATTTTTAATAATAGCTTTTAATTTTCAAAATACATGCAAAGAAAGTTTTCAACATTCATTCTTGCAAAAACCCTGTGTTCCAAGTTTTTCTCCCTCCCTTCCCCCCATCCCCTTTCCTAGACAGCAAGCAATCCAATATATGTTAAACATAAGCAATTCATCTACATATATTTCCAAATTTCATGTTGCACAAGAAAAATCAGATCAAAAAGGGGAGAAAAGAGAAAGAAAGAAATAAAAGCAAGCAAACAACAACAAAGATGCGAATACTATATTGTAGTCCACATTCAGTTTGGTTTTTTTTTAAACCTAAATTAATTACTTTGATTTTATCTCTATAAAACTCTAAATTAGTTTCCTCCTAACCCAAAGATCCTGAAAAAAGAATGGGGATCTCTCATTTATCCCTGCCATTGCTTTGATCCAAATGCAAAATGGAAACCAAAGTAGGTGTCATTTCTCTAATGGCAGCCACAAATTCCTCTTAAAAGCCTATAGGTTCAAAAGCTTCAACAAAGAATAGTTTTATAAAACTTCTCTTCCAGATAAAGTTGAAACCCTCCCCACTCCACATTTTCATGCCTGCTGGCAACTTTATAGGAACATCCACACAAAGAGGAAAATTGGAATTAACATTTTTCCTCTATTCACATTGGCGCTCTGGGCTTCATTGATCTTTCACTGACAAACTTCTCTCAATAGGTCTTTCTCTTCAATCTTGCTATCCCTCTGTTTGTAGATATTTGGGAGTCTTTCCTGTAGCTGTCACTTTCCTTACCACTCCTGCTTCCTTACCACTTAGCTGCTCCCTTGTGCCCCTGTGTTCAGTCCTCAACATTTGGAGCTCTCTCTCAAGCAAGTGGGTTATGTAGAAATTATCCTGACACCTCAGGTTTGATAGTTCTTTCCTATCTCTGGAACATTGTTCCACTATTTTATATCTGTGTCTCATAACTCTAACCTGTGCAATAAAAGGATCTTTCAGGAGCCTGTGGGAAGAAATCTTCCTTGATCTTTTCAAATTAGTCTTCCACTTTATGTTTTCTCATGACAAATTCATGATTATTTATTCCCTTCCTTCCTCAATGCCTAGATGGTGTGCTTTCTATTTATCTCAATTCTTTCCACTAAGCTTTTTGGAGGGATAAGGCCAAGTGGTTCACATAGGCACTCTCACTCTTGTTTAATTTTTCTTTTTGTCTTCTGCCTCTTGGGACGGTTGAGATGAGTTATGAAAATTACTCCAAGTTTTTCCTTTGAAAATCATCAAAAGGAATGAATGGAGGAACAGAGTCAGAGATTTCAAAAAGACTAAAAAAGGGGTAATCCATTGTCATTCTTTTGATACTGTCCTGTTGGGTTGGTCTAATGTTCTAGTCCATTTAAAAAGTCTTTGAGATTTGTGAATTTGATAAGCATCTTTTCAATATATTAGTGAGTCATTCATAAAAGTTTGAATGTGGTAGAACCAAGAAAAGAGCCCTTCTCACTAGAGTCCTCCTCCAGACTGACACTGAATCATCTGTCAATATGGTTAAATACAAGCATTCAATCAGCCTCAATTCAGCTTAGAAATAATACCCTTGCCTCCTTTTATATGTCAATATCTTATTCAAAAGAGCATCAGGAAACATCATCAAATACTTTGCTGAAATCAAAATATATGGGGCATCCCAAAAATCCTTCTTTTTTTAAAATTTCCCAGGCAGGGCTTTATCTGGTGTGCTTTTTAGATTTTAAATTTTTTTCTGCTTATACATGTATATTCATTTTTAAAAACATTTCCTTATGAATCATGATGTTGGGAGAGAAAAATCAGAACAAAATAAGAGAGGAAAAAAAACTGAAGAAAAAGAAAAAATAAAGTGAACATAGAGTTTATTGATTTACATTCAGTCTCCATATTTCTCTCTCTGATATCCCAAAATTCTTAGTTCATTCTAATGTTAATAGTTTAAAATTGCTTTAAAACTTTGGGATGCCCTGTACTATAATTCTAATTCCCTAATCTAATCCCGAACCCTATAAAAAAAAAAAAAGGAAATGAGGCTATTTTGTTACAATTTGTTTCTAGAAAGAGAGCTCATATTGTCTCTTAGGTGATCACCACTACATTCTTTTCCCAAAAGCATATGAATCTCTTTACAAATCTAATCTAAAGGACTTTCCAGATGTCAGCACTGAACAGACTAGCCTAGAAATTCTATAATTCCTTCCCTATTTCCCTTTTTGAAAATCAGGGTAATATTCAGCAGGTTCCAGGTACCTTCCCCTTTCTCTGTTATTTCTCAGAGATTGACTCATCTGTCACCCTGAGTGACACAAGTCTGCACTTTCCTTTAATGCCAGGGTTCCGAATCCCTCTGGGTCATGCCTGTTGCATTCACCCAGCCCATGACTGTTGCAGATTTCTTTTGTAATCTTTTTTTTTCATTGGAATTTGGCTTTCTAGCATCTTCTAACTACACACAGAGTGAAAGTTTCTACCCTGGAATCCAAATTCCTAGCTTGTCCCTCTGACTCAGCCTGTCTAAACTCCACCATCCTCAAAAAAACCCCTACCAAATACCATGGGACAAAATTAGGTTGGAACTTCCAAGGATTGTGAACAAGTAGAAATTGACCAAAAACAAAAATCTGACTCATTCTCCCCTACCGCAGGCAGCCGCTTGGTTATTTAGATTCTGGCTATAGACAACTGTCAGGGGGCATTATTGCAAAGGAGCTGAGAAACTGCAAGCACTAGAGGAGTAATTCTGTCTGGTTAATGAATTTCCTCCACTGGTCTGAATAATCCTCACGCTCAGGAAACTACAGAGAGACACCTTGATATGATGACAAGAGCACTGGATTTCTAATCATGAGGTGTGGATTCAGGATGAGCTGATTACTATTTAACAACTGGCTCTCTGGGAGGAAAAGTACATAAATGACACTTTCAGATTCTATCAGCATTATCAATATTTTCTGTGTCACTTTCTTAAGCTTAGAAAATCAATAAAATAATAACTCAAACCTTGATTTGTAGAATTTGTCAATTTCCAGGGTAGAAATGGTTATACTGAAAATTTAGCAATCAGCTCTCTTGAGTCAGTAAGAACCAGCTCTAGGGCATCACTTTGTGGGTTTGGTTCTCAGCTCTTCTATTAACTATGTATGACCTTGAACATATCATTGAGTCTCTTTTGACCTTTTTCTACTTCAAAAAAGGAGGTTCAGAGCAGGTAGATGTACTTGTCTTGGAGTGAAGAGGACCTGAGTTCAAATACTGGTTTATACACTTACTGTGTGAATTCAGGCAAGTTTTTAACTCCAATTGCCTCCAGTAAATAAGATGGTTCACCTGGATATCTTCTAAGATCATCTCTAACTCTGATAATCTTTGAGCTTTTAAATGATCATCACTCACAGATGTGAAGCCAACTGATTGTTACTTTCATTATTTTATTGAATGTACATTTTTCCAGGTCTTTCCAGTTGTTAGTACTCTTTTCCTGGCATAGAATAGGCACTTAATAAAGTGCTCTTTGGCTGACTAATAACTCCTGAAATGAGCTTGTATTTACACATCTTTGTACATGTTGTATTCTCTCCCTTCTGCCCACCCTTAAGAGAAGGTATGCTCCTGGAGTGCAAGTACTGTATCATTTTGGTCTTTGTTTGCCAGGGTTTCACACACTGTCTGACACCGAGTAGGCACTACTAGGGATTTCTCCCTTTCACATCAGGAAGGGTTTTACCACTTAGATTACAGTAATTTATCTATGACTGGTGGCTAGGATATAAATGGGAAGAGACAAGATTTGAACAAGAGAGGTTATAGTGAAGTCTGAAACTCCTCAAAGATTCCCTGGATTTATTTCAAGGGGTTCATAAATTTGGAAGAGAAAAAAAACAATTTCACTAGCCTCTACCTGAAATTCAGTATATCCTTCGATTATTAATTAAAAAACCAAAGCATCATTCTGAGAAGGGGATCCAGACTGCACTGATACAAACAAAGATTAAGAGCCCCTGGATTAGCAGAAGGAAGAAATAAGAGAGCTACTGTGAAATTTCAATTGATAAGCTCTGGCAAATGATTACCTAATGAGTGAGGGAATTCAAGAAATTCCAGTGGCAGGTCTGTATCCCAAAGAGATCATAAAAAAGGGAAAAGGGCGTACATGTGCAAAAATGTTTGTAGTATCCCTTTTTTGTAATAGTAAGGAACTGGAAACTGAGTGGATGCCCATCAGTTGGAGAATGGCTAAATAAGTTATGGTATATGAATATAATAGAATATCATTGTTCTATAAGAAATGAAGAGCAGGGTGATTTCAGAAAAGCCTGGAAAGACTTACATGAACTGATACCGAGTGCAATGGGTAGAACCAAGAGAACATTGTACACAGCAACAACAAGATTATGTGATAATCAACTGTTATAGACTTGGCTCTTTTCAACAATGAGGTGATTCAAGACAATTCCAATAGACTTTTGATGGAAAGAGCCATCTGCACTCAGGGAAAGAAATATGGCCACAGAATGTGGATCAAAGCATAGTATTTTCACTTTTTTGTTGTTGTTGTTTGTTGGCTTGTTTTTTTTTTTCCCCTTTCACCTTCTGATCTGATTTTTCTTGTGCAGCGTGATGAATATGGAAATATGTTTAAAAGAACTGCACATGTTTAACCTATATTGGATTATTTGCTGTCTAGGGGAAGGGTGGGAGGGAGGAAGGGAGAAAAATTTACAACACAAGGATTTACAAAGGTGAATGCTGAAAAAAGTTTTTGCATGTGTTTGGAAAAATAAAAAGCTATTTAAAAAAAAAGAAATCTCAGTGGCTTTTTATCATCTCTAGGATCAAATATAAACCCCACTGTTTGGTATTCAAAGTTTTTCATAACTACCCTCTCCCCCACCTTTCCATTCTTCCTATATTTTATTAGCCCTTCCATGTACTCTTTTATCCAGTGATGCTGGCATTCTAGCTATTCTAGAATGTTCCAGATAGCTCCAGACATTTTCTCTGGCCTTCCCCCATAAGTATGATGTCCTTCCTTTCTTTTCTAGCTCCTGGCTTCCTTAAATCCCAGCTAAAATATCACTTTCTATAGAAGCCTTTCCCAATCCCCCTTAATCCTAATACCTTTTTTCTATTATTTCCAGTTTATCCTGTATATAGCTTGTTTGTACATAGTTGTTTGCACATTAAAGCATGAACACTTTTAAGGCAGGAACTGCCTTTTGCGGTTCTTTGTATCCCCAAACTTAGCATAGTGGTTAGTACATAGTGGGTTCTTTATAAATGCTTAATGATTACCTGATGGAGAAAGAAGAATGTAAGATTACTTTGATGTGATAAGCCTGGGTAACTGGAAGGATCATATATAGAAACTGTCAGCTGGAATAGAGAAGTTAGAGCAAGGGGTAGATTTAGAGAGTTGTTAAATTTAAAACAACCTTTATAACTCCTTGTTTCAAGTGTCTCTTTTCCTCTAGTAAGAGATCAGGATTATTGAAGTAAGGAGGGCTCCCAGCAGCCTGCTGAAAATTGAAGTAACCAAGTGCCTCTTTTAGTTACACTCATCATGGCTTCCTTTCTTTGGATCTCAGAGGCTTTCAGATGACTTCTGCTAAATGCAAATTCTAATGCTAAAGTAGGGGTTTGGTTGACAGCTATTTGGGGAAATGGTCCTTATTAGGGATGTATAGAGGAAACAATAAGAATAATAATAGCTAATATGAATATAGTGTCTTAAGGTTGCTAAGTGCTTTCTATATATTTTCTTTCTCACATATCTATCATCTTCACAACTATAAGAGGGAAATGCTAATAGTATCCCCATTTGACAAATGGGAAAGCTGAGGCAGACAGAGGTGAAGTGACTTGCCCAGTCATTTCACTCATGTCCAATTTTGTGAACTCATTTTGGGGTTTTCTTGGCAAAGATGGTTTTGGAGTTTTCTTCTCTAGCTCATTTTACAGATGAGGAAACTGAGGCAAACATGATTAAGAAATTTGCCCAGAGTTATACAGCTAGTAACTGTCAAAAGCTAGATTTGAGTTCAAGTTTTGTTTGATTGTCTCTAACTATGAGCAATCAAGAAGAGAAGAAGAGAAGAATACTGAATGAAAAGATCAATCAGTCAATAAGAATTTATCAGATATTTACTACATGCAGTCATTGTGCTGAGGTTTACCTTCAATCATTGGACAATTTGGGGAGCTAGCTCTAGTACAGGAAAGGGAATGGGAGGCAGGGGATATTGGGGGAAGTAACAATTTAAGAATAGATAAAATGAAAATATATTTCTCAAATTAGCTGATATCACATATGACTAACCATACACAAAATACAAAGAGATCATTCCCCACTCTCACCCTCATGAATTTCCTGATTTTGCTTTACCTAGGAGTAACCTTCAGAAAATTCTGAATGTGACTAAGTCTATATCCCAAAACTAAAATAAGATAAAAGAGAATAAAAAGAAAGAGAAGGAAAGAGAAGGGGAAGGAAGGGAAGAGGGAAAAAGAGGAGAGGGAGAAAGGGAGGGGAGGGACTTATTTAGACAAACATTTATAGCAGTTTTCTTGTGTCTTCTTCTTCTTCTTCTTCTTCTTCTTCTTCTTCTTCTTCTTCTTCTTCTTCTTCTTCTTCTTCTTCTTCTTCTTCTTCTTCTTCTTCTTCTTCTTCTTCTTCTTCTTCTTTTTCTAGTTCAAGTTTCTTTTTCCGCAAAATGACTAATATTGGAATATGTTTTACATGATTGCACATATCATATCAAATTACTTACAGTCTCAGGAAGGGGAGAAGGGAGGAAAGGAAGGAGAGAATTTGGAACTCAAAACTTTTTTTAAAAAAATTGAATGTTAAAAATTGTTTTTACATGTAATTGGGGGAAAATATTATTTAAAAAAAGAAAATTCTAAGTATGGCCAGTTTTCTGTGACAGATCATTATCTATGTTCTACTCCCTAACTGTGGGTGTTCTCAAAGGTTCTGTCCTGGGCTCTCTTCCCTTTTTCCTTTACACTCTCAATGATTCATCAGCTCCAATGGATTTAATAATCTTCTTTCTGTTGATGCCGCCAAGTCTATATATCCAGCTCTGACTGTCTTTTTGGACTCTAGTCTTCTATTACCAACTTTGTCTTTTAGATCTTTCAATCTGGAGATCCTGAAGCATCTCAAAGCCAACATTCCCCAAAGAGAACTCATTAGCTACATGGCGTCTCTCAATGCATTGTTCTTCTAAGCTTTCTTCATTCTTTTGAGGGCAGCATTATTCTTCCAATACTTCAAGTTTGCTACTCAGACTCCCATTTGACTCCTCATTCTCTCTCATGCCATATATTCAATCAGTTTTCAAGTTTTGAAGCATCTACCTCTACAACATTTCTCATAACCTTCTTTCTATTCACACAGCCACAGAATTAGCACAAGTACTCTTACTCAGACTATTCCAATAGCTCCTTAATTGCTCTCCTTGCCTTAAGTCTCTCTTCTTTCCAATCTATCTTTTACCCAGTCACCAAAATGATTTCCCTAAAGCACATGCCATTTTCCTATTCAATAAACTCCAGTGGTTCCCTCTTGCCTCTAGAATCAAGTATAAGCTTTTCTTTTTGGAATTCAAACTTTACAAAATGGCTCCAAACTACTATGCCAGCCTTATTCCCTTTCAAATATTTTTGGTTCATTATGGAATGCATTCTTTCAAACCTCCACACTCCATCAACTATAGCTGATGTTACTTTTATCCCTCCAAAATTGCCTTTTATTTATTTTGAATATACTTATATGTGTACATATCTCACCCATGATATAATGTGAGTACAATGAGGGCAGATCCTATTTCATTTTATCTTTGAATCCTCAGCATCTGGCATAGAACCTAGCATATATAATAGAGGCTTAAAAATAATTGCTGATTCTAATAATTAAGAAAATGCAAATTAGAATAGCATTGAGGTAGCACCTCACACTTATCAAATTGGCTAAGATGACAGGAAAAGAAATGATACATATTAGAGAGGATGTGGGAAAACTGGGACACTAATGCATTGTTGGTGGAGTTGTGAACTGATATAGCCATTCTGGAGAACAATTTGGAACCATGCCCAAAAAGACTATAAAACTGTGCATACCCTTTGATCCAGCAGCACCACTAATGTGTGTACATCTTAAAAAGATCATAAATGTGCAAAAATGTTTGTAGTAGCTCTTTTTGTGGTGACAAGGAATTGGAAATTGAATGGATGCTCATTTGTTGGGGAATGACTTGAATAAGTTATGATATATGAATGTAATGGAATATTATTGTTCCATGAGAAATGATGAGCAAACTGATTTCAGAAAAACTAGGAAAGATTTAAATGAACTGAGGTCAAGTGAACTGAGCAGAACCAAGAAAACACTGTATATAATAACAAGATCATGTGATGATCAACTATAATAGATCTAGCTCTACTTAGTAATACAGTGATCCAAAACAATTCCAATAGACTTGGGATGGAAAATACCATCCATATCAAGAGAAAGAACTATTGAGACTGAATGCATATCAAATCATATTATTTTCATTTTTTTGTTTTTTTTTTCTTTTTCATGGTTTTTCCTTTTTGTTCTGATTTTTCTTTCACAATATGACTAATATGGAAATATATTTAAAATGATTGTACACGTATAAGATTGTTTGGTCTCTTGTGGAGGAGGAGGGAAGAGAGAGACAAAAAAATTTTGAACTCAAAGCCTTGCAAAAATGAATCTTGAAAACTATCTTGCATGTAATTAAGAAAAACCAAAATACTGTTGAGTGGGAAAAATTATTTGTGATTGATTGAAAGGCCACTGGCTTCAGATCATGAATACCTGGGTTTGAATTCTAGTTCTACCACTAATGGATGACATGATATTGGGAAAATAAGTTTAACCTTTATCTATAAAATTGGCTTAATAATCCCTGCCCTTGATTGACAATATGACAAAAAAGGAAAATGTTGGATAATGGAAGGGAAGTGAGAAAATGGAATGCTAATGCGTTGTTGATGAAGTTGTGAACTGATCCAACCATTCTGGAGAATAATTTAGAACTATACCCAAAGAGCTAAAAAACTGAGCATACCCTTTGATCCAGCAATACCACATCTGTCACCCAGGGACATATTTGGGGAAAAGGACATATTTGTACAAAAATATTTATAGCAGCACTTTTTGTGATTAACTAAGAATTAGAAATCAAAGAGATGCCCATCAATTGGGGAGTGACTAAACAAGCTAGGCTATAAGATTTATGATTGTGACGGAATTGTATTGTGGTATAAGAAATGATAAGCTGGATGATTTCAAAAAAAACCTGCAAAGACTTAAATGAACTGATGCATAGTGGAGTGAATAGCATCAGGAGAACAGTACACGGTACACAGTAATAGCAATATTGTTTGATGAAAAACTGTGAATGACTTAGCTATTCTCAACAATACAATGATCCAAGACAATCCCAGAGGACTAATGATGAATCATAGTATCCACCTCCAGAGAAAACTAATATTGTTTGAATAGAGACTGGAGTATGTTATTTTTACTTTCTTTATTTCATTTTTCTTTTATTCAAGTTTTTTTTGTACAAAATGACTAATATGTAAATGTTTTACATAACCACACATGTAAAATCTATATTTGATTGCTTACCATTCCAGGGAGGGGAGAGGAGGAAAGGAAGGATAGAATTTGGAACTCAAAACTTTAAATAAAAATTTTAAAATAATTCCTCCCCTCTTTGCATGCCCCTCAGAGGGAATATCACGAGGATCCAATGAGTTGATGACAATAAAGTACCACTGAAATGTGAAGCATTTTGTAATTGATTATTATTGTTGTTGAGCTGAAGAACCTCCTAAGAATCAGGACACACTATGAGAAAGATAAGGGAGAGAACCAGTTAGCCTCTTAATTTGCATCATCTTTTCAGACCATGGGATTGCTCAGTTTTATTTTAAATTCCCCAGGATTATCCAATAATAGTAATAATATGTTTGTGAAAAGACTGGATTTGTGATGGCAATAAGGACAATGCTATCAGAAGATACAGAATGGTTACCCTTAAGAAGTCTCAGACATACTGATTAATGCAAAATATGCAAGAAAATGATAGGGACTATACATCACCTAGCTGCAGACTACAGAGTTTTAGTACCTACAGAATACCTAGGAAGACACAGTTTGATAGCTGGAAGTATGCATCAAGAATTCACTATCACTATCTTACAGATGATAGATCCCTATACTACAAATGCAGACCTCAAGATATCCTGGAGAGCTCAATTAATGAATGAAACTGGAACTGGATCATTATGACACATCACACTATTGCCCATTATCACTCAAATATAGCATTGGTCCATAAAAACTTAAGAATAGTCTTTTTAATAGATCTGCCTGCCAAATACTGATAATCCCTAAACTGTGGAGTAGAAAACTTTCAAAATACAGAGACATTGCTGAAGAAATCAAAATCACATGGGAATAGGATAAGGCATTTATCATTCCTATGCTCCTGTCTGTCAGTGGACTTGTTCTAAGGATGCTCTCTGAGAGTCTACGGAAGATGGATTTACATCCTAGATCTTTTATTCAACTACAAAATGCAGCTGTTTTATCATCTGTGAAAAAGTCCACAGAACATTAAATGTAAAAGAATAAAAATGGGATAATGCCATTTCCTAAAACTATTTCTACCTGAATCCATCAAGCAATATAAGAATGATTTTTTCTAAAGAAATAGTAACAATAATTATTATAGTATAGCACCCTCACTGGGTTACTTTCCCAACTGGCCCCATAGGTACAGGTTGGGTCCCTAGAGGATGGCTGCTGCTCCCAGGTTTCAGGTGTCTCTTCTGTGGGGCTCTTCTTCTAAAAAGTATAACATTTTTAACCCCTACCAGTGGGATTCCTGAAACAGTCAGCTAACAGAAACAATTAGTTCAAAGTCAAGGAATTTCCTGGGCAGTCAGGTGACATAGTGAATAGAGTCCCAGTCCAGGAGTAGGAAAAACTCTTCCTCCTAAGTTTAAATCTGGTCTCAGGCACTTACTCATTGTATGATTCTGAGTAAGTCAATCTCCTATTATGGTTTAAACCCTTTTTTTGTTGTTCTTTCTGGTTACAGGGGTAATAGAGTTTGGTAGATCTATAAGTTCAGTCAGTTAACAATCATTACTACTTGGTTTTTACATACATACATATTTAGATATCTATCTATCTAATCAGGGAAATGGTGGGCTTCTCTAATGTAGGGTAGAAAATGAGGAAGGGAAATAGTTCAGAACTTAAAATATAACAAAAAAAATAATTTAATTTTTTAAAAATATTAGATCCTATTTAATTTTTTTTTAAAAATATTAGATCCTATGCTAAGCCCTGAAAGTGTGAAGAAAGGAAAAAAAAAATATCCTTGCCTTCAAGGAAGTTACCTTCTAACAGTGGAGACAACATGTAAACAATGTGGACTATATACAGATAGACAGAAATAATCTTGGTGAGGAAGGTACTATTGTCATGAAAAGAGGCCAGGAAAGGCTTTCTATAAAAGGTGAGATTTTAGGTGAATTTTGAAGGATATGAAATATGCTAAGAGGTAGGGGTGAAGGGAGAGAACGTTGCAGGCATGGAAAACATCTGTATAAAAGTACTAAAATGGGAGATGGAGAGCCCAGTTTGAGGAACTGAAAATAGACCCATAAAGCTGAATCAGAGTGCAAGGAGGCGGGGAGTCAGGTTGTGAAGATCTTTAAATGCCCCTGGAGACAAGAGGGAGTCATTGGAGTTTAATAGAAGGGATGACATGGTCAGGTTTGCAATTTCATTCAATGCCATTTGGAGATTTTTGTTGCTGGTAAAATTGTCTAATTTAACATACAGAGCAAAGCTTTTTTTTAAAAAATCATAGTTGAGTCAAGGATATTGTACACTCCATAAATCCCCAGACTCTCTGTGAGGTTGACATTTTATGTGTTGCCGGAAATTAGGGGTTTGGTGGGGTTGGATAAAAAACAATCTTTAAAAATAATAATGATTTTTTTTGGGAGAGTGTTTTGAGATTTTGATTGTCTGGGCACAAAAAGAGGCCTAGAGTAATGAATGGGCAGTCCTCATTACTGTGGAAAGAATTAGGCTCCTTGGCCCCAGGGGTCCTGTAATTTCCATGGAACTAATTTCCTCGCTGGGATTGTTCACATAATCTCTTAATTGGAGTGTTGAGTATTCCATTAATCCCCTGTCTAGTGCGGCCTGGTTTGGCCCTTGGTATGAAAAAAATTCCTTTAGACTCTAGGAGAATGTTCTCCCTCTCTAATTGGCCATTCCACCCTTCCCTCCATGTGCACACCTCTGCTTTCATTGCACCAGTGTTCCTAGTAAAGGAATCGAGAGAAATCCAATACAGACTGGCGTCGGCACAAAATAGACACTGTGACCCATGGACATAAGCTAGACAAAGAATCTTAGAATTGTAAAGGATATGAAAGCTCAAACCTCCTCATTTGATAGATGAGAAAATTGAGTTTCAAAGTTATTGGGTGATTTGCCCAAAAACAGATAGTTCCTTATACTTTCTAGGATCATAGAGCCAGTGATCTAGAGTTAGGAAGAGACCCCAGAGGCTATCTGTTTGAACGTCCTCATCTTACAGATGAAGAAACTGAGACCAAAAAAATACAGAATTTTTTTCCTTGGGTATGGAGTTTCATGGGTTGGATTAGTCTAAGGAGTCAATGTTCTCTTCCTCACTGAGTAGTAGAAACAGAATGTGTGTGTGTGCATATGTACATACATACACACACATATACATATGTATATATGTATGTATGTATTTATAGCATATATTTTGACTCCACAGCACCACTATTAGGTTTCTAATTCTGAAATGAGTGTTCTATTTACCCACTACATGCTTGACTTTGGCTCAGGAAGCCCATACTATTGTGTGGTTTTGGTAAAACATTTAGTCTTTGACCCTCACCTTCTCACCTTTAAATGGGGATAATACATGTATTATTTCCTAATTCACCTTAAAGTTTTGGGTAAGTAAAATTGTGCTGCTTGTTATGGGGCAGCTAGGTGCCACATGGTGTACAAAGCACCAGCCCTGGAGTTAGAAAGTAATTTTCCTGAGTTCAAATCTAGCCTCAGACACTTCCTAACTCTGTGACCCTGGGCAAGTCACTTCATCCTATTTACCTCCGTTTCCTCATTTGTAAAATGAGTCAGAGAAGAAAATGACAAATTGCTCCTGTATTTCTGCCAAGAAAACCCTAAATGGAGTCACAAAGAATTGGGCTCAACTGACATGAGTGAACAAGAATAAAATGGAGTTATTCTTTTGTATTTATACATTGTTTATTCCTTCATTTTCTTAAGAAGATGAGGAAACTGAAGCTTTGAAATGTTAAGTGACTCAGCCATTGTCAGAAAGCTAGTATAAGAAAACAGGAACTGAACCAGGGTTTTCTGATTCCAAGATGAGTGCTCTGTCCACTACACTATGCTGCCCCTCTAGTCTGAGTCACTCATTTTACAGATGAGGAAACTGAGACCCAGAAAACATAAATGATTTATCCAAGGTCATACAGAGCTGGGAGGTGAACTCAAGCCTCGTGATCACTCCAAGTCACTACTCTTTCTAATAAGTTTCTATTTGTACAGAAGAGGAGACTGGGGGCCATAACTGAATATGGTCACATAGGTGATAAATAACAGATGTGACAATTGGACTGAGATCCTCTGATTCCAAATTCAGTATTCTTTCCACTTGACTTCACAGCCTTTTGTCTTCAAATCAGATGTGTGTTTCTTTCTGACATTCATTTTTTATCTCAAGTACCAAATTCTGTCCCTCCCCTACCTATTGAGAAAGCAAGCAATATGATACCCATTATACATGTGAAGTCATGCAGAATACATTTCTATATTAGCCATGTTACAAAAAGAAAAGCAAGAAAAATAAAGAAAGCAAAAAAATATAAACTTCAAACTGTACTCAGTATTCATCAGTTGTCTCTCTGGGGATAGGGAGCATTTTTAATCATAAATCTTTTGGAATTCTCATGGACCATTGGATTTTTATTTGCTCTTTTTCTAGTTCTGTTTTTAGTTACATACCCAGTCTCCTGTAGTTTTCAGGATTTCTATTTTGGTATTTAATTGGAGATTTTTATTTGCATTATTATATTGACTAGAGTAGCTAAATCTTTCATAATTAATTATCATTTTACTATAGTTAGTACTGTGTAGACTGTTTTCTTGATTCTGCTCATTTTACTTTGCATCAATTCATATAAGTCTTTCCAGGTTATTTTAAATCCATCCCTTTATCATTTCTTACAGCACAATAGTATTTCATAACAATCATATACTATAACTTGGTTAGTCATTCAGAAATCTTTCAGGTATCCCTAAATTTCCAATTATTTGCCATCACAAAAGAACTGCTCTAAATATTTTTGAATATATGGGTCCTTTTCCTTTTCCTTTGATTTCTTTGGGATACAGATCAAATAGTGGTGTTGTGGAGTCAAAATATATGCACAATGTTATTGCTTTTGGCCATAGTTCCAAATTATTTTCTAGAATGGTTGGACCAGTTCACAGTTCTACCAAAAGTGTATTAATTTCCACATCCCCTCTAGCAAAAATCAAATGAGAATATTTATAAACTTCCTGCTAATCAACAACTGATAATATTACACCATAAATTCAAAGACCCTCAAAATTTCAAAGAACTTCAAGATGAGATGTTCTCCCCAGATCAAGCTGGAGATACACACACACACACACACACACACACACACACACACACACACACACACAGAGTCATTGACTCTGTAAATCAGTATGGCTACAGAAACATATTACTTAGATTCAGAGTCCTTCAGAGGGGTTATAACTGGGAAGTGGGGACCTGGGAAGTGCATTGATCTAATTGCCCTTGGCAGAGAGACAGAGACAGACAGACAGACATTGACAAAGATAGAGATGAAGACAATGAAACAGAGGCAGAGAGAAATAGAGACACACAGAGAGAAAAAGAGCGAGTGAGAGAGACAGACCGAAAAACAGAGAGAGACAGAGACACAGAGACAGAGAGACAGAAACACAGAATCAGAGACTGGAGAGAGATAGAAGAAAGAGATGAAGACAATGAAACAGAGAGAAATGGAAAGAGACACAGAGAGACAGAAAGAGACAGAGACAGAGACAGAAACACAGAATCAGAGACCAGAGAGATAGAAGACAATGAAACAGAGAGAAATGGAAAGAGACACAGGGAAACAGAAAGAGACAGAGATGGGGGGAGAAACAGAGAGACAGAAAGAGACAGAGACAGAGAGAGAGAGATAGATACAGAGAGAGAGAGAGAGAGAGAGAGAGAGAGACCGAGAGACAGAGACAGGGGGAGAGAGAGAGACAGAGACAGAGAGAGAGAAAGAGAGAGACAGAGACAGAGAGAGAAAGAGGCAGAGACAGAGAGAGAGAGAGAGAGAGAGAGAGAGAGAGAGAGAGAGAGAGAGAGATTATCAATATACTGAAATAATTTTGGCCCTGGAATCAGGGGTCTGGGGTTATATCCTAGCTATTTGCACAAGGCAAATAGAACAGACTACTTCCCAGGCCCCTAATCCCTAACTAGGCCTTTTCAAGAGGAGTCTGAATCTAAAAAAAGATGTTTCTGCTGCCCTTCTAATTTGCAAAGTCCATGCACATCAGGCTCAGCTCAGGACTGGCTCCTGCCAGGCTTATTGGTAGATACTGGAGTCGGGAGGAGACACACAGCATGTTGAAGGTTGCAACAGAGATTCCCCATTGCTTGTCATCAAGGAACAACATGGTATCTCTTTGGGATATCATGTCATCATCACTTCCCTCTCTACATCTCAGTTCTGATGGCTGCTGCTCTTCATTAGGGGATATAAGTCCATAAAAGAACCAAGGAAGGGAAGGTGACTGTTGTCAATAAAAGACCCAGAGAGTGAGGCACCAGGTGTATCTGCCTAGGAAGAGCAAGGGGTGCAGATAACAGGGGCTTTGAGTTTTCATCGGGGCTGTGCTCTTTGTAGTTTCTGTCCTCTGACTTTCATGAGTGACTGCTCCTAGGAGAAGGCTAAAAGGAAAAATTTGAAAGGAGAGGGAGTAGACAATAGGTTATTTAAAAGAAGTATACCAATCAATCAATAAGCAATTAAAAAAAATGAGTAAATTCCTAGTTCCAGAGGGCATTTTAACAGGGGAAGAACAGTACATATTAAATATATCATGTATATATATATATATATGCATGTATATGGATACTATAATATAAATATGCAAATATAATATTTATACAAATATGTAGCTATACAAAGTAATTAAAAACATGATTTTATGACAGGCATGTAGTATCAATCAAAGAAGTAAATATTTATTAAGCATTCACTATGTGCCTGACACTGTGCTAAGTGTTGGGTATACAAAAAGAAGCAAAAGATAGTCCCTGTCCTCAAGGAGCTTACAAACTAAAGAAAGAGACACAGCTCTGCACAGTCTCAGTTCTTTCTATACATTAGAAGTAACTGGATCTTTTCTTTTAATGAAAGGATTACTAATCTAGGGTACACAGACACTCTTAGTAAAAGACACATGCAGAAATTTCTGAGGGTGTGTGAACTTGAATAGGAAAAATTTTTAAAAATTTTTTATTAGCCTCAAATTGAAATTTACCATGTTCTTCAGTTATTTTAAGAACTTTATTCTGAGAAGAGGCCATGGGCTTTCCCAGACTGCCAAAAGGATTCATGATATAAAAAATGGTTAAGAATCATTGTTTTAAACTTACTACAAGAAGATGCCTATGTCTCTTCTACTTTAAAGAATAGAAGAGAACATCTAGTCCACTTAATTGTTTAAACAGTTAAATAAGCCCACTGATTCTGATTAAACTTAATTATTCAGTAAAAAAAATAAAGGAGGAGACAACTTGCAATACAATAAGTATAAAGCAAGTTATATAGATAATATACAGGAAATAATTAAAATGAGGGAAAGCACTGGAATGGAAGGGTTCAAGAAGCTTTTCTGCATAAGGGAGGTTTTAATTGGAACCTAAAGGATACCAGGGAAATCAGGAGTCAGAATAAAGGAAGGAAAATGTTCCAATATGGAGAACAACCAGAGGAAATGCTCAGGAGTTGAGAGGGGGTATGTTCATGTTCATCAGGAGGCCAGAGTCTCTGGTTCAAAGAGTATACTTTGGAGAGTAGGGTGTAAGAAGGTAGAAAGTAGGAGGGGGCGGGGCTATAAGGTCACTGACATGAAGATAGTTCCCATATACCAGATGGGAATGTCAGAAAATGCTTCTTATAGAAGATGGTTTTTGAGCTGTATCTTCAAAAAAAAGAGAGGAATCCTATGAGGTAGACAGATAAGGGGGAAGCACATTCAGTGGTCAGGACAAGGGCCCAGAGATGAGTGTTATAAGTAAAGAACAGAAAGAAGCCCAGCTTAAATGAATTACAGATTTCAGGAGGGGAAATAATGTTTAATGGGTCTAGAAAGGTGTGTTGGGGCCAGATTGTTTAGAACTTTAAAAGTTAAACACGGGAGCTCATAGTTTATTCTCTAAAATTAGAGGAAGCCCTTGGAAGTGGTAGAGGAGGGGAATCATATGGTCAGATCTACACTTAAGGAAGCTTACTTTGGCTAAATTTCAGGAGCTAAGAACCTTGAAACCATTTAGGACCTGAATTGTGGTAGCTTTGTGAATGGAGAGAAGTAGTTGAATTTGAGAGATGTTATAAAGATAGAAATGTAATAGATTAAATATTGGGGAAGAAGGAGAGGGAGATTATGAACATGATTAATTGGAAGGATTTTTTCTATTTTATTTTATTGTTTAAAATTTAATAGCCTTTTATTTACAGGTTATCTGTATGGGTAACTTTACAGCATTGACAATTGCCAAACCTCTTGTTCCATTTTTTCCCCTCCTTCCCCCATTGGAAGGATAATGATATAATCCTAAACAGAAATAAGGAAGTTAGGAAGAGGTGAGTCATAGAATTCTAGAGTCAAAAGTGGCAACTGAAGAGATAATATCAATCACCACCTCTGTTCCCATTTAATAAATGACTAGACTGAGTCCCAGAGTTGAGCTATCCCATCAACCCAAAGGTTCACTAACTAGTGGCAGAAGTAAGATTAGAATCCAACTCTTTTGGCACCTAAATACTGTTAGAAATATAGCTCTTCCCACCCTAATATGCTGTCTAGTCGTGGTTTTGTACTTGATGGTCTGAGTTTCAGATGGAAATGATTAACGAGACCATAAAGTCCGACCCCCTACCTGAGCCAGAATATTTTTGACAGCAATTTTAGCAAATAAAATTAGCAGAGCCAGGGGATTGCTCCTAAAGTGTTCTCAATCTGAGACCTACACCATGACAAAGACATACAGGCTTGAGAACTAATGTAAAAAAGACATGGAGAGAACATAAAGATTAAATAGGAAATATTGAATATATAAATATAAATTTACATTGCATGCTGTGTCCCAAAAGTTCCTCTGGAAGTCAACTGTTTGGAATTTACAGCACATTTTCCCATAGAAATGATGTTGTAAATGGTGGTTCCCAGGGTAGCCCACAAACCCTATGATGTCATTAAACTCTAAAACTAAGACTACATACATTTTAAATATCAGTTCTATGGAAAAATTCAGTGTAAGGACTTGATATGCCAGAAGCACATCCTCCTCAGTCCTGACCACAGGATCCAGGAATCCATCTCCACCAAGTCTTTCTGAGATCCACAGGGGAGACAGTGTCCTGACAAGTTTGTAGACGTAATAGAAGCCAGTATGCTGAATTGGTAAGTTAGGATGTAGGAGGGAACAATTTTCCTTTTCTATCAATGGAAGTTACTGTACATTTAAGGTAATTGGAAAATTATAAAAATATAGTGATAAGACTCCAGAAGACTACTCTTCTTGGGAATGGAGATGCAGCTCAACAACCAGTTACTAGCAAAACTAAGTTGAAATCATCAAAACACAGATTTAAGCATGAAAAAGATTTTTTGAAGACCATCTAGTTTAACTCCCTCATTTTACAGATAAGGAAACTGAGGCCCAGTGAATCAAAGCAGCTAACCTAGGGTTACATAAATAGCAAGTGGCAGAACCAGAATTTGAACCCCCTTTTTTCCAATTTCCACAAAAGAATTATACAAGAAAGATCTTAACATGATAGATAATCATGATGGTGTGGTTACTTCTAGAGCCATACCTCGTGGAGAATGAAATCAAGTGTGACTAAGTGCCAAAGACTGAGAAAAGTCGAGAAAAAATAAGAACTGAGAAAATGGCCATTAGATTTGATGAAGGAGAGAGCACTGGTAACTTTGGAGTGAATAGTTTCCAATGAATGATGAATTCAGAAGTCAGACTATATAGATTTAAGAAAAGAGGAAGAATAAAGGAAGCAACTTTTTTCTTGACTGCAGGGGAGAAATGGGCATGTTTGTAGGTGGTAGGAAAGTAGCCAGGGGGTAGGGAGGGATTGGTGAAATGGAAGATGATATGGAATCTACTGGAGAGAACAGACAGGGAATAAAATCTCCTGTGCATATAGACTCCCTTGGCAAAGAGAAGGCTATGTCTTCATATGAGACAAGAGTGAAAGAGGAAATAGTAGGAGGAATCTGTCTGTGAAATGAGGAAGAGGGCCAAAGAGTAAAGAGAAAGGTAAAAAAAATCATTTTTTCAGTGACATACAAGGCAAGGTTCTCATCTAAAAGAGTAGAAGGAAAGAGGACCATGGGATTCTTGAGTAAAGATGAAAAGATTTAGAAAAGCCATTGTGGTGAAAAGGAGAGTGGCTTAAATAGGAAGTATAATAGAACTGCTTTGCTGAAGTGAGGGACCATTGAGATTACGTAACATAAAAAGAAGCCCATGAAGGACCTCACCATCCATGGGAAATCCCTCTTTAACCCAGATTCTGTGTCAGATCTTCTCCATCACAGTAGAGAATACTTTTGGGGAGTAAGCATCTTGTTTTATATTTCACTTGCTGCTATTTCTATTGTTGTAACTACCAATGAATCTTGAATGATCTTGATGCATGAATGGGAACACCATATTGTAAGAAAACCTAGAAAGTAAAATTTTGTTTTTACTAAATCAAGGTATTTTCAATGGGATATTATATTCTCTTTATCTTCCAATTAATTGTGAGATAATAAAAATGTGGTACATTATTGGATATTGTTTGTGAAGGCCTTCTTGTTCTCTACTAATGGCTAATGTCCTTCTTTAACATGGTTCCTCTTCCATGTATTCTTAATTCAAAGATAGCTGCTTTTCCCATTTTTTTATCTCTTTAAGTCTATTTATTCTGTCCCCCAAATATAGTTTTCTACTGTCCTTAATGGAGACAGCAGTTTGTTAAGATGATTTTTGCAAAATCTTTCTATTTTTTCCTGTTTGTAGTACTCCTTTTATTTTCATCTTTGAATGACCTTAAGATAACTTGCTTAGTTGACTATGTTGCCAACATTCTTTAAATGGGCTTTGTCTTCAATTGCTTTTCTCTGCCTTAGGAAATGATCCAGCTCAGATCTATACATAATCCTTTATAAGATTTTATAAATGAATTCATATTCTAATCTGACATTGCTTTTTGCAGCTGTCTCTCTCCTTGTAGCATGTAAGTTAGATGTTTGCTGACTAAGATGCTTTTTGGGCTCTTTTGCTCTCTTCATTGTGACAATTCATTTGCTTTGGTTAAAATCCTGGATAAAATTATTATAGTCTATGTCAGTCATTTCTGTTGCATATTTCCCATTTTTAATTAGTTGTGCCAAATAGTTCAATTGTACAAATAGGGTTAAATTATATACAATAAGTGCTTATATATCCTAACAAGTTACATATATATATGTTATAAATCTAACATAAATTATATACATCATTTGATATAATATATAATAGTATATAACATTTAGTATGTTACATATAAATATAAGCTATACATAATATATAGTTGATATATACATATTTAATGATGATATAGTGATGTGTATAATGTAGAAGAAGTGATGAAGGTGGTCAATACTTCTTCCTGGACAATGCTCCTTTATAGTTCTCTCCATCTTGACCTTATTCAGAGTACATGCTGATAATGATTTTGAGGGTGAGGATGAGGAAGTATATACTTTGTATTCAGCAATTGATATAGGCACATATGGTATAATTATTTTTATATTGATATTTTTGCAAATACTTATTATATACATTATGACCAAATATTCCATGAAAAAAATACTTTTGTTGCCTCTCAGAATGCAATAAATTCCTCTCCACCAACATCTTTCTTTACCTTTCCAAGGAGCACCAGTGAGCCATATTTCCATCTGGCTTTGATTTCCTTTTTTCTTCTCATTTAATTTATAGCAAGAATATGGTTCAATTACTCCAGCAATAGACTGGAATATTGGAAAAGGATCTCACATTTAGAATACCAACAATCATATTAAAATTTATTGACTGTCTAAGAACTGCAATATTAAAGACCCTCTGCTCTACTTGCTACTTCTGAGACCACCACCTGCCACCATCATTGAAAAAGCAGAAAGGGCTACTCAAGACTATTTTTAATTTTCTTTTGTTCCATATGTTGTCACATTCAAAAACACTGTTACCAGGTAGTCAGATTCTCCTCAGGTACTGGGAAAATAATCTATTTCCAAGTCGTATTTGAAGGCTTTTTAGTATTGAAACCACTGGAGATCATTGATCAGAATTCAAAGTCATTTCCACACCACAAGGAGGCATCAGATTAGGACTTTGTGGAAGAAACCTTTTACATAGTTGTTAGGTGGATATTCCTAAAGCAAAAGTTTGATCATGTTACTCCTCCATTCAAGAAACTTCATGGGCTCCCAATTGCCTCTTTGTCAAATATAAACTCTTTTTTTTAAATCATTCAAAACCCTTCACTTTTTGGATTTAGATGAACCATTCAAAACAATGACAAATTATTCCTCATATACGTCCATACTCCAAACAAACTGACCTACTTTCTTTCTTTTTCTTTTCTTTTTTTTATTATTATAATAACTTTTTATTGACAGAACCCATGCCAGGATAATTTTTTACAACATTATCCCTTGCACTCACTTCTGTTCTGACTTTTCCCTCTCTCCCTCCACCCCCTCTCCTAGATGGCAAGCAGTCCTATATATGTTGAATATGTCGCAGCATATCCTAGATACACTATATGTGTGCAGAACCGAACAGTTCTCTTGTTGCACAGGGAGAATTGGATTCAGAAGATAAAAACAACCTGGGAAGAAAAACAAAAATGCAAACAGTTTACATTCATTTCCCAGTGTTCTTTCTTTGGGTGTAGCTGCTTCTGTCCATCATTGATCAACTGGAACTGAATTAGATCTTCTCTTTGTCAAAGAAATCCGCTTCCATCAGATTACATCCTCACACAGTATTGTTGTTGAAGTATATAATGATCTCCTGGTTCTGCTCATTTTGCTTAGCATCAGTTCATATAAGTCTCTCCAGGCCTCTCTGCAATCCTGCTGGTCATTTCTTACAGAACAATAATATTCCATAACATTCATATACCACAACTTACCCAACCATTCTCCAATTGATGGGCATCCATTCATTTTCCAGCTTCTGGCCACTACAAACAGGGCTGCCACAAACATTTTGGCACATGGAGGTCCCTTTCCCTTCTTTAGTATCTCCTTGGGGTATAAGCCCAGTAGTAGCACTGCTGGGTCAAAGGGTATGCAAGTTTAATAACTTTTTGGGCATAATTCCAGATTGCTCTTCAGAATGGTTGTATTCCTTCACAACTCCACCAACAATGTATTAGTGTCCCAGTTTCCCCACATCCCCTCCAACATTCATCATTATTTTTTCTTGTCATCTTAGCCAATCTGACAGGTGTGTAGTGGTATCTCAGAGTTGTCTTAATTTGCATTTCTCTGATCAATAGTGATTTGGAACACTCTTTCGTATGAGTGGTAATAGTTTCAATTTCATCATCTGAAAATTATCTGTTCATATCTTTTGACCATTTGTCAATTGGAGAATGGCTTGGTTTCTTATAAATTAGAATCAGTTCTCTATATATTTTGGAAATGAGGCCTTTATCAGAACCTTTAACTGTGGAGATGTTTTCCCAGTTTGTTGCTTCCCTTCTAATCTTGTTTGCATTAGTTTTGTTTGCACAAAAGCTTTTTAATTTGATGTAATCAAAATTTTCTATTTTGTGATCAATAATGGTCTCTAGTTCATCTTTGGTCACAAATTTCTTCCTCCTCCACAGGTCTGAGAGGTAAACTATCCTATGTTCCTCTAATTTATTTATAATCTCGTTCTTTATGCCTAAATCATGGACCCATTTTGATCTTATCTTGGTATACAGACTGACCTACTTTCCATTTCCATACAGGACATTCTGTGTTTTTGTACAAAAAATCCTCCACGGCTGTAATAATGTTCTTCACTTCTTCCTTTCAAAACCTTAGAGCCTTTGAAAATTCACTTCAAGAGCTGTGAGACTTTTCCTGGATTCCTCCAATTGTACATGCCTCCCCCCCAAAATTTTTTTATCTTATTTATTTTTTGTTACATTTTAAGTTCAAACTTTCTTCCTTTCTCCCCTCTTCACTCCACACTAGAGAAAGCTATCATTTGGCAGAAATACATCTCTATGTATCTATATATATACACATATATGTACATATATATATATATGTGAAACCATTCAATGCACACTTCTATTTATCAGTTCTTTTTTCTGGAAATGGCTAACAACTTCCTTCATATGTCCTTCATGGTTGATTTGAGAATTCGTAATATTCTGAATAACTTAGTCATTCAATTATTCCTTCAAACAATAATGCCATTAAGTATACAACGTTCACTTGGTTCTGTTCATTTCACTCTTTGTTATTTCTTGCAAGTTTTTCCATGTTTTTCTAAAATCAATCAGCTCAGCATTTCTTATAGCACATTTTATTTTCTATCTATTCTGTTTCTACCTTTCTATGAAACTTGTTATTTCTACACAAACCCTTTCCCCACCTCCAAAAGTATTAATTTACTTAACATCTTGGTGCTACCATAAAATCATAGATCTGGTCTGGTCTTTTTTAAAAATTACACATGAGGAAACTAAAGGTTGCATAATTTAAATGCCATTTCCAACATCACTTAGATGGTATTGGTAGCCTCAGAAACTGAACACATATCTTCTTACCCCAAATCCATTGGAGTGAATTATGTGAGCTTGCTGCTCTGACATTATGCTTTCTTCAGGGCATAGATTCAATTAGGTGCATATGTCCATGGGCACATTATTTCATACCACCTTCTATGTCCTGTTAATCAGAGAGAGGGGTCAAGAAAGACGAGATTTTAGAAGCACCAATTGTTGGAAAAGAAAAATTCTGGTCTAGAGGGGAAATGACTTGCCAAAATCATATGGGAATTAGTGATAGAGCTAACAATAGAAATTCACTATTTTAACCTCCCCCCAACTCCAGATCAGTATCTTTTCCACCAAACTACAACTGAATTCATATATATTTGAGTCAGTCCAAAATTACATCTTCCAAACACACATTGCCTATACTTGGGGGCAGATTCATCATGGAAGACAGGCAAGCTGGGTCCCCAGAGTCATCCTTGGGTGAATTTTTATATCATTATCAGCTTCTTTTGCAACACTTTGTCTTGGAGTTTTCAAAGGAAGAAATACAAGCTATCAACAATCACTTATAAAAGAAAGCTATAAATCACTGATAATTAGAGAAATGCAAATTAAAGCAACTTTGAGATTCCATTTTACATTTATCAAATTAGTAATGATGACAAAAACGGAAAATGACAGATGTTGGAGGAGTTGTGAGAAAACAGTGCACTGTTTGTAGAGCTGTGAATTGGTCTATCCATTCTGGAACAATGCCCAGAAAGCTACCAAACTATGAATGCCACTTTGACCCAGCTATACCACTAGTAGGCCTCAAACCTCAAAAGAAGTCATAGAAAATGGGGAATGGATTTATATGTATAAAAATATTTCTTATCAGACATTTTCATGGAAGTCTCAACTTGGTAACTAAGGGCATGGTCTCCTTTCAGGGAATGGCTGAACAAATTGTGATATATGAAGATAATGGAATATTAGTATGTCATAGATTTTATGAAATGGATCATTTCAGTAAATCTGAGAAACCACTATGAATTGAAAAAGAAAAGTGCGCAGAACTAGGAAACCAATTTATCCACTGACAATAACATTAGAGAAAAAAGCAATTTGGAAAGACTTTAGCATTCTGATCAATGCATTAAGAAATTATTGGTCCAAAAGGATGGTACTGATACATCCCATTTGCTTCCTGCTCTAAAAGTGATGAACTTACATTTTTGCACATGACTATTGTGGGAATTATTTTTCTCTATACTAGGTAAATATTGACTGAGGAATTTGTTTTTCAGTTTAAAAAGTTGCTCAGTGATGGAGAGGGGCAATAGGGTGGCAAATTAATTTTTTTTTAAATACTTAAAAAAAACCAATTTGCTTTGGATGAATCTAGTCAAACTACTGAAGTAAAAAATCTGTCAATCCTTTTTCTGTGTTTTTTATTAGACTCATTGAGGCTAAGTCCTGGCGAGGGCACAGTAGATATAATAGAAACACAGACTCCATGGGTAGCTAAACAATAGTAGAGCAAATCTGGTGGCAAGATGCTTTACATATATTATCTTGCTTGATTCTCACAATAACCCTGCAAAATAGGTGGTGTTATTATCACCCTTATGTTATAGGTAGGGAAACTGGTGGTCAGGAAAGCTAAATGATTCACATAGCAAATATATGAAGGAAGATTTGAACCAGTCTTCTTACCTTCAAATCTACTGCTGAACCAGACTGACTCTCAACTACTACAGGTCAAGTTATGTTCCTAAGGACATAGTAAAGACTCTTTGGGGGAAGCTAATGGAAAACAAAGAAAAAAATTTATTGAATAATAAAAAAGCAATGAATTTCACTTAAAAAATAATTTTATTCAGTTAATTTTTGTCTTTGTATCTGGAAAGTCTAGCCCAAGTGACTGAAATTTAGTAGGTGCTTAATAAATGCTTGTTAATTGATTGATATTGTGTTAAAGATAATCCTTTAAGTTAAAAAAATCACATTACATGTATTGTTTTAACAATTTCAGCTTAATAAAAAGTGTTTTAAAAACTATATATTTATATTTATAGAATTTAAATTTAATTTAATTTTAAATATATAATGTTTTATAATTATATTGATATTTTAGCTTTTTAAGGTTCTAATTTTTTTTTCTATACTTAGGCAGATCCTACCTTTCAATTTGCAAATGGAATAGCTCCAAACAACTGATCTTAGTTCTGATCTTGTTTTTTCAATTGCCTAGCCACATGCTTTTAGGCAAGTAACTCAGTAACTTTTTACTTCTGTTTTCTTATCTGTAAAATGGGAGCATAAATGATTTAAAAAATCTCCTTTGATGCTAAAGTTTTATTCTATTCTATTTTACCCTGAATAAGGTCAGTTTGATCCACATCACTAAACAATAATATTTTAATCCAGTATAAACTATTTTTTTTTTTGTTATTCAGTCATGTCCAACTCTTCATGACATTATTTGTAATTTTCTTGGAAGAGATACCAGAGTAGTTTTGTAATTCCTTCTCCAACTCATTTGACAGATGAGTAAACTGAGGCAAAGGGGGTTAAATGACTTGCTAAAGATTACATAGTAATTGTCTGATGCCAGATTTGAACTTAGGAAGATGAGTTTTTCTGACTCTAGACTTGAGACTCTCTCCACTATGGAGCCATTTAGCTGCCCTAGTATAAATGAACCTTCCTGTGAAAACCCAACTCCTTTCAAGATCTCTAACATTAATTGCCTATTTGTAATATTGTTTCAATGGAACTAACTCAACCTATAATTTTAGCTGATTCTGGAATATGAGAACCTGAGTATGAGAACCCCTTTATGCCCCCCCCCCTCAGGCATTTACTTCTGTGACGTTGGATAGGTCATTAAATCTTTCTAATTACTTAGACTAGATGACCTCTGAAGTCCATTCTATTCTAGATCTATCATCCTATGACCTAATGTTGTACTTCTACAAAATCGATGAACAATAGAGCACAGATCAATATACCCAATATTTGTGATTTGAAATCTGTCTTTACTTACCTATAGTGAATAAATAAATTCTTATTCTTTCTAGGGAATATATTAAGTACAGGAGAAACACATAAGAAAAAGAAAGTCATTTCCCTCAAGAAGCTTTTAATCTAATGGGGAGGGGAAAAGACAATACATAAAAGAAAATTGAAAAAGTGGGGGAGAAAGGAACCTCAAGGAGCATGATATTCATGAAAACAAAGTGGAATATAATGGAAAATGAAAAGCTAGGAATTCTGAGACTCCTATAAAGGAAGATTTTGGGAGGAGTTTTGTATTCTGTCACTAGCCTCCATTCAGAGGAAAGAGGCAAGTGAGGGTACAGAGGAGGTATTGAGCACCAAAACTGAAGCCATCTGCATGGCAATAAGATTTATAGTGATGAGTTGATCCTGGAGGACCATGATGTCAAATTGTTGACTCACTGAACTTTTAATCCACTAAAACCCTGAGATCTTTTTAGATCTCTTCCTCCATCTTGTACTTGTGAAGTTGATTTTTTAAGAGAAAGGTTTTATATTTATCTCTATTAAAGTTATCTTTATGAGATTTAGCCCAGTGATCTACCCCAGAGGTGTCAAACATGCTATTGGCTTGCAACATTCTCAAGCACCAACCAAACCAATGTAAAATGTAATTGGGAAATTTTTAACAAAATAAATCAAAATACAATAAAATAGAGATAACATTGCATTTTAAAATGAAGTCAATATATAGCCCTCAGAGATCCAATGTATAGTTTCATGGCCCTGTTTCTATTTCAGTTTGAAACCTCTGGTCTAGCCTATCTAGACTTTTTGGGATCTTGAGCTGATCTGTATCTCTTTAAAGCCTGACACCCTCAACCCATTGGGTTAGCTGTCTCTCTCATGTTTAAAAAGTTGATAAGCATATCATCCCTGTCTAATTTAAGTTATACAGAGTAGAGTTAAAATATTTCACTAGAGACCTCCCTCTACATTGACACTAACCCATTCAACTAGCTCCTAATTCTTCTTTTGTCTAGCCTGATGATTCTCAAAGTGTGTCCAGAGAATCCTGGAAGTCTCTGAAACTCTTGCAGAGATCTACAAATTCAAAATTAGTTTTTAATTCTAATATGGTAACTATCAATAAATACAAAAGCATAAACAATAACTCTTTGGGCAGATTCTCAATAATTTTTAATATTATAAAGATACTAAGAACAAAAGTTCGAAAATCACTGGTCTAGCCCATAATTTTCCATCTGGGGAACATGAGATACTTTATTAAATGTTTTGCTACAATTTTTGCTACAAATGTTTATTAATTGATTGTTGCAACTTAGGTAAACTGTCTATCATTTGCTCTATCTTTACCTCTTTAGTAACCTTGTCAAGAAGGGAAATGAGGACATTCTAGAATGACCTGTTCTTGATTGTCATTTTTACTGAGTGAGCCCTCCTTTAATATGTCTGCCTCCCAGGCTGGTTGTGAGGATTACGTGAGATAATATTTATACAATGGTGAATAGACATGTAATAGATATGTTTCCTTCCTTCCTTTTATAATTGTTCACTAATCAATCAATCAATCAGTAAATATTTGATCAGGATGGATTAGAATACTCCTATTAGTTTCCCTAGGGAACATATCCAGATCTGTCCTGGAGTACCTGGGGATCTTAACAACATTTTCGAACATTTTAGCACCTATCTGGTATTATCCTTCCATATCTGAGAAATAATTCTCTTTATCTTTTTTAGGTAAAGAAGATTTCTTTGTATTCTCTTACAGCTCAGTTCTTATATCTGATATTTACTATATCACAGTACAATACAACCATCATGTATTAAATACCTTCTAGGAATCTAATATTGTGCTTTAATAGGGGAGGGAGAAAAAAGTATAGAGAAGACACAGTCCTTGCCCTCAGGATACTTATAATCTAGTAAATTTTTCATAATAGATTTTCTAATGCTCCTGCTGTAGTTCAATCTCTTTTTTTTCCTTCACCCACAGAGATGAACTTGAGGATTTCCCACTTTAAGTAGCCCAGGAAATCAACAATTGTGTTGATGTTAATGATGAAATAAAAATATTAAAAATAAATATCTACTTTCTAGGGTTGTTTTGTGGGGGGAAGGGAAATGGAAAAAAATTGTAAAATATTTTGCAGATCTGAAATAGTAGCTATTATTTTTAAGCCAGGGATGGGGTTCAGGGTCAATCAGAGAAAAGGAAGTAGTCCTAAGTGAAATATTCTTGTTCTGGACAAATTTAATTTCCCTCTCTCCCATATTCCCTCCTCTCTTCCTTTAATTTCTTTTTCTTCTCTTATTGCCAAAGCTAACATTTCTAATATAATATTGAATAGTAATGGTGATAGTGGGCAACTTTGTTTCACTTCTGATTTTATTGGGAATGATTCTAGTTTGTCCCCCTTATATATGCTGCTTGCTGATGGTTTTAAATAGATGCTACTGATCATTTTCAGGAAAAGTCAATTTATTCCTATACTCTCTAGTGTTTTTAATAGGAATGGGTGTTGGATTTTATCAAATGCTTCCCTCCCTTCTGCCTAACCTTCTCCACACCCCTCCCTCCCTTAAGTCTGCTGGAGAGAAATCTGCCTTAGGAGACAAGAGAATGAAATCTAGTTTTGACGCTGCATGATCTGAGATAAATAACCCCTCCTCCCTGTGTTTATTTCTCCAAACAATGAAGTAACTTGCCTTGATTCCCTCACAGAGTGAAGAGGATAAAATGAGATAATAGATTCTCAGACACCTTTAGTTCTCTTTAAGAGACAATTTGACTGCCTTTCTTTCTGAGTATTTGATTATCTTAAAGCATTTTGTAAATGCTAAGCAATATTATTGTTAGTTCCTCTTTTTAAAATGATTCTAGAAAGCAGCACTCAGATTTCCCAAGCTGCCATCGTCCCTCCATGTCCCAGCCTGTTGTCAGGGAGAAGGAAGATTTCCTAGGCTCTCCCAAGGTCAGGCAGCCCTAGTAAAGTCTCTAACAAAGCCCAGTCAGTCCCACATTCAGAGACAGAGACGAACAAGTAGATTTTGACTGTTCCAAGGTCACATCAGGTAGCAGCCTAGTGTGGGGGTGGGGTGGAAGCCAACAATAATTACATTTCCTAAACTCCTTGTGAGCTGCTCTAGCCATTGCACCACCTGCCCTCTCAGCCCACTGGGAAATTGAGATTTAACTTCAAGGTGAGATTAGCTGTTTTTCTTGTGGAAAGCTAGCATCTTCCCCCTTGAAGTCCTTAAGAAGGGAAACACCCTACCTCCAATCTGTGTGGGTGAGGAGCTGATTCCTTACAGAATAAAATATTCTCTCTTGAGAGCCTTCCTTTTGAATAGTGTATGATATAGGTCTGCGTAGCATGGGGGAGGGAAGGAGGTGAGAGAGGAGAGGGATTTATGTGTGTGTTTGTGTCAGTAGTATAGCACAGTGTAGCCCACAAGTTCTTAACCTTTTTGTCTGTGTCATGTACCTCCAGGAAGTCCAGTGAAGCTATGAACCCCTTCTCAGAATAATGTTTTTAAGTGGATAAAATATAATCCTTAAAATTTAATCTGTATATTTAAATGCAAGAAATAAAATATGAAGGATTACAATGATTGAGATGCAGTTATCAAAATATATTCTAAAATATTTATATTTAAATGCTATATTTGCATGAAAACACATTTGAGCAATATTATTATACTTTATACTATATTTAATATTGAATGAGAAGACATTCTTCCTACCCTCAGACCAATGGAAGTGGCTGCATTCATTGCAGAACACAGACATCAAAAATAAAAATAAATAATAATAATAATAATAATAAAGAACACAGATATTAGAGTAGGAACCTAGATTTATAAATGTACCCTATCCCATTGAAATCTTAGGTCCACCTTGACCAAATCTGTGTGTATTTAATATGTAAATCTTAATGCTTCTTTATGGAGACATATAAAAAGAGGAAATAATACATAACAACATAAGAAACATAGTAATATGATAACATGCTTGAGAGGTTGCATGGCATAGGGAAAAGGAAATTGGCTTCAAAAATTAAGAAGCCCTGGGTTCAAGAACTGTCTCTGACATATATTGGCTATGTGACCCTGGGCATCTCTCAGTAGCTATGGAAATTCCTTAAGATGGAATTTGTAAAGCAAGTAATTATCCACATTATTAGGGAAAGCTTCTTCACTGGGTTTCAATGCTAATGAAATCACAAGTCTAATCTGTAAAAAAGAAAGTCTTATATGTATGATTTTAGCTGCTTTGGGAGTTCCCAGGAGAAGAAACTTCCTTCACCAATGTTGAGCTTTCTAACTCCAAAGTAGGCTCTCTACTATCCCACACTGCATCATACAAGTATAAGTAGACTGTCTATGAGTGTGTATTATGCACATCATAATCATAATAATAGCTAATATTTGTATAAGATTTATTATGTGCCAGGTACTATATGTCAGGTGCTTTACAATTATTATTTAAGTTGATCTTCCAAACAACTCTGGGAGGTACATGCTATTATTATCCCCATTTTACAGATAAGAAAACAGGCCCCCCCTCAAAAAAAAAATAGAATTTAGGTGACTTGTCCATGATCACATAGCTAATAAGATCCCGAGGATGAATTTAAACTTGGGTCCTCCTGGTTCCAGGCTTTATCTATTGTGCCAATCAGGTGCCATATATGTATATACTGGGTGTGTATATGTACATATATATATGTGTATATATATGTACATATACACATATATAAATGCATATATATTTTATGTACACATATTTATATATACATTTATATGTACTTGCATATGCTTTATATACATATATGTATGTTAAATATATCTACAAGTGTGCCTCATTTTTATTATCTTTGATACATGAAAATTTAGATATACAGAGCAGGTTGATTTGGGGTTGATTATTTTCTTTATAGCAAGGCTCACTACAGAGTTCTTTTAAATAGTGAACTCCCACATTGTGTTTAGAATGTGTTATATTCAACTTTTCAAGAACATGTCTATTGTGCCAAGTGAGATACATGTGCATAAACCATCACAGTAGTAGACAAGTGCTAGGGGACCTGAGGTAAGGAATTTGATAAAATGACCTGGCATTTAGTTATGATATTCCACAGGCTCTGTCTCTTACTGTGAGGCCTTAGCAAAATAATTTTTTTTCTCTTTGGACCTGATTTTTTTCCCCCTACTGAATGAGGGGGTCTCATTAAATGACTTGTAATCTCTAAGACTACATGCCATTTTTATGTCAAGGAGCCAAACTCTTTATACAAAACTGAGTCTAGCTGACTCTGCCTCCCATGAAGTCTGCCTTTAAGTTTCCTGATGAATAATTAATAGGTACTTATTTGTTGCTGCCTTTAATAACATTTGCTTTTAACAAGTGTATGCCGACCAGTGAAGCTTTGGCTAGCTCCTGGGCTGTCTGTTCTCTATAAAACTCATTTGCTTCCAAACCATTTTCTTGTCTGAGAAAAGGAAGGAGGCCATTTTTCACAATGCATGTCTACTGGTCAAAGTATTTGGGGTGTATGTATAGAGGTGATAATTAGGTTTACTTATAATGAGATTTGAACCATTCCTGGTAGGACAAGAAACTCTACATTGTTGTAAGACAGAGCTAACTCTTCCCTAGCCAGAAGAGCAAAGATACTGCTGGAAATTCCAACCGAGTCCTTTTTCACAGGCAAATAAGTTGCCCACTATCTATCTACCCTATCCCATTGAAATCTTAGGTCCACCTTGACCAAATCTGTGTGTATTTAATATGCAAATCTTAATGCTTCTTTATGGAGTCTATATGACTCCTCCATAAAAGAGGAAATAATACATAACAACATAAGAAACATAGTAATATGATAACATGCTTGAGAGGTTGCATGGCATAGGGAAAAAGAAATTGGCTTCAAAAATTAAGAAGCCCTGGGTTCAAGAACAGGTAGGAAGAAATATCAGTAGCCTAAAGCATCCAACAAATATCAAGGAGTAATTGATTCAGTCAAAGATCTAAAAAGAAGCTTAGTGATCATTAATAAAATTCAGCCCCATCATTTTGCAAATGAGGAAGTTGAGTCTCTGGACTCCCTATCCATTTTTTTTGTCTAACATCTGCTTGCTCGTCAAAGAGCAAGTCAAATTATGCCTCCTCTATGAAGTTATCTAAGCAAGCCAATCTATAATGATTTTTCCCTCCCATGAATTAAGAGTCAGTCAGTCAATCAATGAGCATTTATTAAGTATTTACTATGTGCTAGATGTTGGAGATACAAAGAGAGGCAAAAAAAGGTCCCTGATCTCAAGGATCTTACATTTTAATGAGATTGACAATATGCACATAGGTGACAGAATGGATAGGGCACCGAGTTGGGAATCAAAAAGGTTTATCTGCCTGTGTTCAAATCTTCTTATACAGCTGTGTAGCCTGGGCAAGTCATTTAACCCTGTTTGCCTCAGTTTTCTCATCTATAAAATGAGCTGGAGAAAGAAATTGCAAACCATTTCAGTATCTCTGCCAAGAAAACCCCACATGAGGTCATGAAGAGCAGACATGAGTAAAAAGGACTAAACAACAAATAACGAGTTATGTCTAGGTAATCCATAGATTTTTGATGAGAAGTCACTAGCAGCTGGTAGGAGAGGTTGGGAAAGAAAAGACTTTCAGTTTATGCAGAAGTCTCTGATGGAAGCCAGGGAAGTTATGAAAGAGGTAAGGAGGAAGAACAGGAGTAGATATCTGAATTTGAACTTTCTTTCAATACTTACAGCCTGTGTGACCATGAAAATGTTCTGTAACTTCTCTGAGATTATCCTTCTCAACTCTCTCATTTGTAAGTTGGATATTATATCTGTAGTATCTTTCCTCTAAGGCTTTTATGGGGATCAAATATAAATATGTATTGTACTTGGAAAACCTTAGAGTGCTAAATAAAATCCAACCATCATCATCATCATTTTCATTACCTACATCAATAATTTGCCATTTAATCACATATTACCTTGGGACATCTCTTATCTTGAATTTACATTTTCAGGTGTTTGATTGCCTACCATAACTCCCTTCCCTTCCCCCAGTTACAGTGCAAGTTTTTTGAAGGCAAGGACTTTATGCTACTTCATATTCCCTATAGACCCCAGCATGATCATATATACATAATAGGCAATCCATGCATCTTGTCAAATGATTGATTGAATGAGTAATTCATGGAAATGCGTCTGTCTAGTCCTGGGTGTAAGGGTCAAGGGTTGAGGTGAGAAGGGAAGGGAAGGGGAAGGAAGGGAAAAGAAAAAAAAAGAAAAGAAAAGAAAAGGGAAGGGAAGGGAAATGAAGGAAAGGGAAGGGAAGGAAAAGGAAGGGAAGGGAAGGGAAGAGAGGAAGCTGAAGAAAGAAGTGGAAAAGAAATTTTTAAAGGGCCTAAGAAAAAGAGAACGGAGCAAATTCTTATTATTAGCAGCAGAAATATCAGAGAAGAATAACTTTGGCCTTGTGTGGAAGCAACTATTCATATGAAATGATTTGAGGGACAACAAAAGACTATTCTGTCTTAAAATACTCTTTCTCCTAGCCTTTCCTAGTTTCTACAATTTTAAAGTAGTTAATGAAGACATTAAAATCACAACTAAAATTCATATAGGTTATCTGGGAGGCATATAGCATTAAGAAACAATCAAACATTACTACTTTAGTGAGAATGAGTTAGAATAGTAAAATATAAAAGCTAAAGAGACCTTAGATATCAATTCCAGCCTCTCTCTTTCCATTTTATAGATGTGGGAGTTTAAAGATCTAAAAGAATAAATTACATGCTCAAAGCCGAATAGCTACTGAACAGTGAGTCCCACTCTATATTCTTTTCAATAAAAATATAATGTTAGTAGCTGCAGTTGGTATGATTTTCAAGGACTACATTTTTTAACCACTGAAGAAGAGGTTATTTTAGATACATACACATATGTACACACATACACATATAGCATATCTATGACAACTAAAAAATGACTGAATAGCAAAATATATGAGTATATATACATATATGAAGATATTTTTTTTTTACTCTGAGCCTTTCACTGCTTTATTAAGAAGTGGTAAACATTTTTCATCATTAATCCTCTAGAATCATGGTTGGTCAGTGTGTTGATCAAAATTCCCAAGTATTTCAAGGTTAACTTTTCTTTTTTTTTTTTTTAATTTAATTTAATTTTTTATTTAATAGCCTTTTATTTACAGGTTATATGTATGGGTAACTTTACAGCATTAACAATTGCCAAACCTCTTGTTCCAATTTTTCACCTCTTACCCCCTACCCCCTCCCCCAGATGGCAGGATGACCAGTAGATGTTAAATATATTAAAATATAAATTAGATACACTATAAGTATACATGACCAAACAAGGTTAACTTTTCAATATTGTCTTTGTATTGGATTAAAAATTAGAACTATGACCCTTCTCCTTCCCTAGGATCATAGCTATAAAGTGATTGCTTGTTTATGAAATTGTCTTAGCTCAGTACATAGTCAAGCTACACTCTGTAAGCACTCCTTACATTAGAATGTCACCCCTGGATGTAGCTCCTCTCCTTAGTCCATCCTGGATTTTTGACTTGGAATTGGATGGTGACCAACAAGGCTTCCAGTGGACACCTCTTTTCACAGGATGAAGTCATTATGTCCTGGAATGAATCAGGGAATTCTTTTTTTCCCTCAGGCACAGTCTCAGTCATCCTTCAGTGTATGGCCTCTGGAATTCTTCCATTCTTGTCCAGACCATATCCTTAGTACCGATTTGTCTCCCTGTGTCAATTTAAGCTAGAAAAATGACTCACTGCAGGTTGATTTCAAAAAAGCCTGGAAAGACTAGCATGAACTAAAGCTATGTGAAGTGAGTACTATCTTTGCATTGCATGTATTTTGAAAAATAAAAAGCTATTATTAAAAAAGAAAAATGATTCACCATAACTTCTTGGATTTATCCATCAGGATTTAGTCTGATGCATTTTCTAGATTAATCTGAAAAAGTTTTGTGAAAAAGGATGGGGGCTATATTTCTTTCTACTATTCTGTCACTTTTGATTTGTAGGACTTATTTTCTTGATTCTCTTAATTTTTCTCTGCATTGGTACTTAAAATTCTTCCTTTGCTTCTCTGAAGTCATTCCTTTCCTCCTTATAGCAAAATAGTAACATATCACATTTATATGTCATTACTTTTTCAACTGCTCATCAATTGTTGGGAACCCCTCAGATTCAAGTTCTTTGCCACCTTGAAAAGAGCTATAAATATTTTTGTGCATCCTAAAAGTTTGTTCTGCTTAGGACAATTTTCTCTCTTAATATACAATTCCCTGTCTAATTCCTTTTTCTCCCTTCTCTTTCCTATCTATTTTTCTATTGAAGGAAATATGCTTCTCTACTCACTGTGTATATGTGCATTATATCCTCCCTTTCTTTGATCAGGTCAGATGAAAGTAAAGTCAAAGTAATGTCTACTTTCCCTAGCCCTTCTTCCTTATTTGTAGAGGAATCTATTTGAGTACCCTCATTATATGAGATACTTTTCCTTTTCTCTAATCTTCTTTTCCTCTGCCCCAGTATATTAGTCCCTCCCTTTTCATTATTCTTTTAAGATCATTCAGATATAACAGATTTACTCCCAGGCCTTCTGTCTAATTAGGTTCCCTCTGTGATCTCTGATAATATTAGTGTTCAGAGGGGACACATGTATTATCTTCCCATATTAGAATATAATCAGTTTTCTTTGTTTAATTCCTTATGATAATTTGTTCATGTTTGCTTTATTATGTTTCTTTTGACTCGTATCTGCATTTCAAAATTTTTATGTAGTTGTTTAAGTTTTGGTTTCACCACCACCATCACCAGTAAGGCTTATAAGTTCTCTACTTTATTAAAGATCCATTTTCCCCCTCTAGAATTATAATTTTTTACTGGACAAAAAGTTGTAGGCATACATCTTTTTACCTCCCAGAAAATTATATTCCAAGCTCACTGCTCTTTTATAGTAGTGGCTGCTTAATACTCCTCATCACTGACATTTATGCTGTATTTTATTTAAGTTTTCTTAATTGATTCCCACAAGAGCACTCTTTGGTAGGGATTACAAATGTTATCCTTTCATCCTACAATTGGAGAAATAAGGTAAGAGATCAAAATTGACTCGTGGTTGTACGACTAATATTGGAAGTGAAAATAAAACATAGGTCTGTGTTGATTCTAAGTGAAGCACTTTCTCCATGAGGTCAGTTTTGTTATCCCATTGCCACTGTTTACTATTGGTTTGAGGTTGGGCAAGTGATTTAATCTCTATAGGCTTTAGTTTCCTCATCTGTAAAATGAAAGGACTAGGTAGTTTGTCAAATCCCTTCCAGTTCAAGATTTATGGTCCTTTGATCCCATAATTCTTTTTTTGTTTTTTGAGGAAGAGGAGATAATTAGGGTTAATTCACTTGCCCAGGGTCATACAATTAGTAAGTGTCAAATATCTGAGGCCAGATTTGAACTCAATTTCTCCAGCACTGGTACTTTATCCACTGTGCCACTTAACTGCCCCTTTGATCCTATAATTTTATATATCTTATTTCATTTGATACTCACAACGACTCTTTAGGGTAACTTCTTTCATTATTGCCATTTTACAAATGAGGAAACTGAGATTGAAATTAAATGATTTGACCAGGTTCACATAGTTAATAATCCCTGAGGTAGAAGTTCCAGTTTTCTATCTATTGAGTCAACTAGCTGCCTATAGATAGGGGTAATAATAATATCTACCGCACAGAATTGTGAAGATCAAATGAGATATCTATCTATTTATCATCTATCTATCTATATCTAATCTCATTTCCACATACATATACATATATAGATAAATAGATAAAATATACTTATAGATTTATACATAAACCCTTATATATAACTGTCAAAGTTATTAAGTGACATATATCATATATATATACATATATGTATGTATTGTATATGTAACCTTTTTCAAAACTGATTAAATGACATATATGGAGAGAGAAAGAGAGAGAGAGAGAGAGAGAGAGAGAGAGAGAGAGAGAGAGATGACCAAAATCTTAAGCACAGGAAACACCAAGGGTCTAGGTGATACAGAATTATAGGATTATAGCACCCTAAATCTATACATATTAAAAGCTTTATCAAATTTAATGTCTTACATAATGTGAAGTCCAGGTTAGCACCCTGGATGCCTTAGAATCAGCCTGAGTCAGGATAAGCAAAAGTTCTTGATCTTGGGTGGGGGGAAGTGAAGGGAATGGACACAAGCTCTCCACAACCTCCCTTTTCCTTTTCTCCCACCAAAGTGATTCTGGCTTGTCTTACTCCACCCCCTAAACCCTCCCACAATTCTCTGTATACACCAAAAGATTGAGCCAGCACAGAATAGTGAGAAGGGTCATTTTCCAAACATATGCTAATAGAGTATTGTCCAATGGGTAATTAGCCTTAACTGCTCGGTTGTCTGATTCCAGTGCATCAACTCAGAATTTCAGCTGTTTACAACATAAAAACATTTTTGTTCATCTTTAGAATTTGTTCTGCTTAGAACTACTAGTTCTACCACAACATCACCAATGCCCCTGCTCTCCAAATTGCATGAAACTTTCCCAGGGACACATACAATGAAGGAATATGAAAGTACAGACACAGGAAAGTAACCAGGCAAGTAACCAGATTCCCCATGTGAATTTCATTGCCCTATAGTGAAGATGGACACTGGCTAGAGTGCTGGGCTTGAAGCCCAGGAGGCTCTTTTCCTAAATACAAATCTGGCCTCAGACACTTACTAGCTGTGTGATCCTGGGGCTGTCCGGTCACCCTGTGTGCCTCAGTTTCCTTATCTGTAAAATAAGCCAAAGAAGGAAATAGCAAAGCACTCCAGTATCTTTTTCAAGAAAACCCCAAATGGAGTCACAAAGATTCAGACAAGACTGAACAATAAAGCAGAAAAGATGCCTCACCCGGCTTTCTTGCTTTCCTTCCTACCAAGACAATTAGCTTTGCAGCCAAAATAGAAAGACCATTAAAAAAAAGTTTTATTAATGCTTTTGTTTTTTACTTCACAATTATTTTACTCCAGATAGAAGTCTGCTGGGGCGCTTTTAGAAACATCAGTCCAGGAGTTGTAAGAGTCCCTATTTTTATCTATATTGCCTTATTGACAACCTTAGAGAGCTATGGGCAAAATTTCTGCTTTCTGGCTCCCCTAGCAAAACAGTCCCGCTTTCCTGAACCAGTTCTAAGACAGAGCTAGGATTCCTGGAAAACTGATAGTTTAACAAGGCTCAGGATCCAGGGTCCAGATGTTCCCTAAACCACCACACAGAGCATCTTCCTTCCACAGATATGTTGTTTAGTCATTTTTCAGTTGTGTCTGACTCTTCGTGACCCCATTCGGGGATTTCTTGGCAAAGATACTGCAGTGGCTCGACATTCCTTCTCCAGCTCATTTTACAGATGAGGAAACTGAGGCAAACAGGATGAAGTGATTTCTCCAGGGTTACACAGATAGTAAATATCTGAGGCTGGATTTGAACTCATAATCAGTTTTCCTGACTTTAGATCTATTACAGCTGCCCCCTCCACAGATGTAGAGTGAGTCTGAATCCTTCCTTGTTGCCCAGACTTATTTGAATCCAGTAATCATGGAAGTAGACTGTAATTAGTAGTACTTATATTGGGCAGATTGAATTTAAGATTTCTACGGGATATCTAGTTTAAAATGCAATTGAAAGGCAATTGGAGATTAGAGTTTGGAGCTCAGAATTAGGCTAAGAAATCCTGATTTGAGTATATGAACACTTCTGCAGAGGGTAGGAGCAGGTGGAGCAGAGTGGGGGTGGGGCCAGCCTAAGAAAGAGTCAAATGGGAGTGGGGGAGGGGAGACACTAAAAATGACTTCTGAAGACTTCACAGTTTGGCCTCTGGAGGACCCAAGGGAAGAATTTCACCAGATTTATAACAGATAAACATGTGTAAATGATTCCCCAGTGGGCAGGAGATCAGAGGATCACAGATTTAGAGTTGAAAGGGACATTAGAGATTATACAATTCAACACTGTCAATTTGTAGTTAAGGAAACGGAAATCTAGAGAGATTGATATACTCAGGATCACAAAGGATCCTGAGCTCTAAGCCTTTATTTCAAATTTGACACTTTCTACTGCCCTGCCGGAACTGGGCTGGTTTTGCCCCATAGACTTGAGCGAGCAATCTATGTGGAGTGATTTTTAGGGAACCAGAGAGTCAGTTTTCCTCCCAACTCTAAAATAATTCTCCAAGCCTACCCTTTGAGGTTTTATCATTCCTTTGGGTTGGCCAGCAACCTCTTTCAAAATGCAAATCCTAGGACAAGGTTAATCTATTAACCCAAGTGGTCATCAATCAAAGGCATCTAATCATGAATTTGCTTGGCTAAGATTCTTTATTAGATTGTAAATTACAGAGGAGTAGCTGATCTGAGTCAGTGGAGGAAGTTTCCATACAAGAAGTTCACAACCCTGAATAATAAATCATATGTCTCTCCTTCGTCCAACAAAGAAATAAAAATTCTCTCAGATGGCAAAAACCCATTTGTTTCTCGTGCCCTTCTACCTCCTTCTCTGTGGCTTTGCTAATTTTACTTACCCTCCAGACATTTTTGTCCCCCCCCCCCACTATGTTTTAATCTTTTTACTTCAATTCCAAATGCAAGTTTGCTCTTTCTGGAAGTGTCTCAAATTCCAAAATTTCTAGTCCCTAACTCCACTTTCCAATTCCCAACCAAATTTAAAAATTTTAAAGTATTCAATCAAAGCTAATTGTTAGAAAGAAAACAGTCTAATTAAACTAATTGGTAGTAAAGTGCAAATGACTGACAACCAAGCTTAAAACACTTGCCTTCCCAAAGGTATTTTAAAGAAGATGGTGGGATTTCAGATATTAAGACAAAGCAACAAAGTCGGGGAAGAGTTGTGTGGGTTCTAGTGAGACATCGTTTAAATACAACTTTGGAGATTACAACCTATTTCACCAATGTATATGACTAGTCATGACTCAGCAAATGAGAACTTTGGAGAAGATGGGACTTTGAAGGAGATGGAGATAAGGTATTTTTGTGTGTAAGACATTATCACTGGACAGAGCCCAGATTGAGAGCATCTTAGCCACCATCTCAGGTGGCGAGGGAACTGAGACAAACAGGTGACTTGTCCAAGGTCACACAGCTAGCACATGTCTGAGATCAGATTTGAATTCAGGACTTTCTGATTCCAGGCCCAGTGCTTTATCTACTGCATGACTTAGCTTCCATATAACTATCAACATATAAGTTGATAGTTCAATAACTAATGAAAAGAGTTGGAATCCCACCAAAAAAGCATCACCAAATTTTTAGGAATAGAACATGAAATTGCTGATCTGTGTTCTTGTTCTGTTTCATGTTGGATCAAGAATGCTTACACACTCATCAAAAGAGCTCCTCTATACATTCCATTGATTAGTGATTCATTTTAATTCACAGATATCTCTTTTTAAATAAAAATACAGTTTAACCAAAAAGGTGGCAAGGGAATCTCAGGAGATGGAGAAAGGGAAATAATAGGCCATTCCTTCAAAGGAACAACTATCCTCAGGGGACAGAATTTTAAGCTGAGAAAATAGGAGACACAAAGAAAAATGCTTTGACTAAGGAATACTTTGGCTGGTACATCCAGACAGAGAGAGGCTAAGAGGAAAATGTAGGAGAGAACACATGGTCTTTTCAATTAATCAACTCATATTTATTAAGTAATTACTATGTTTACTTACTAGTATAGTATACTTACTAGTATAGTAGGCACTATACTAGGTGCTGGAAATACAGAGACAAAGTTAAGTAGGACCTATGCTTTAGGGGCTTATAGTTTATTAGAATAGTGTTTCTCAAAGTGTCTTGGGAATCCTGAGAATCTCTGAAATCCATTCGGAGGATCTACACATTCAAAATTAATTTTTATTTCTAAAATGGTAAATATCTATAAACATAGCCCATATAAACAAAAAGTCTTTGGATAGATATTCAATAATTTTTAATAGTATAAAACTACTGAGAACAAAAATTTAGTAATAACTGTATTAGAGGAGCTTTTGCCAGAAGTCTTATAGATATTTTTATATGTTTGTATATTTTCCCACAAATATTCAAAATAAATACAAGGTAATTAGCAGGCACTATTAGCTGAGCAATCAGTAACAGTCTACATGAGATACAGAAGATGATGCTTGAGTTTAGTTTTAATGAGAAAACAAAAGTTATTCTAAGAGGCAGAGAGGTGAAGAGGGAGTGAATTCCAGGGTGATAATCAATGCAAAGGAAAAGACAAGAAAGGAAATGTGTTTGAAAACCAGCATGAAGATCATTTAGGTTGGACACTAGTGTTTCAGTAGAGAAACATGGCTAGGTCGGGATCAGGTTGTAAAAATTGAATGGGAGCTGATCCCTGAAGTAACAGGAAACCATCTGAATTTATTGAGTAGGAGAATGATGTGGTCAGACCTGAAATTTAAGAAAATTAATTTGGTGGCTATATGGAAGATGAATTGGAGTGAAGACAAACCTGAGGCCAGGAGATGAATTTGGAAGGTATTGCAGTAGTGCAGAGGAGAAGTGAAGAGAGCTGAACTAAGGTGGTAACAAGAGTGTAGAGAAAGGGACAATTTTGATAAATGTTGTAAGGTAGAAAGATAGATAATGACAAGGAAGCTGACCTAAAGAGCTGGAAGGAGATTAATGACTGACAGAAACAGGAAAATTTGGAAGAGGCCAGGATTTGGAGTGGGATAATAAGTTCTATATTGGGTAGATTGAATTGAAGGTGCCTATGGGATATCCCAATTTGAAATACAATTGGAGATTAGAGTTTGGGGCTCAGGTGAGAGAATAGAGCTAGCTTTATGAAGTTTGGAATCATCTATAGAGAGATAAAAATTAAGTCTGAGGGAGATTACATCACCAAGAGAGAAATAAAAAAAAAAATCTAAAGAATGTCCCAGGAGAGAGCCTTAGGACTCTCAAAAGTAGTTAGGGAACAGGCATTGGATGATGAATTAGCAAAGGAAACTGGGAAGGAAGGTCTGATAAGTTGACAAAGAATGGAGAGAATAACATCAAGATAATCTAGGGAAGAAAATATTCAAGAATTGTCCAACTCTGTCAAATGTTATAGAGAAGTCAAGAAAAGTTAGGATTAAAAAAGGCCATTAGATTTGGTCTATGAATGCATGGTAATTGGTATGTGTATGGTAACTTTGGACAGAAGTTTCAGTTGAGTGATTAGGTCAAAAGCCAGAGTAAAAAGTGATGAAAATTGAGTGAGAAGTTAACAATACTTTTAATCAAATAATTGCAAGGAAATGTATTTTAGAACTTTTAATTTTTATTTTTTTAATAGTATTTCCCCCAATACATATAAAGATATTCAACATTCATTTCTGTAAGATTTTGTGTTCTAAATTTTTTTTTCTTCCTTCTCCCATATCTCCCTTCCCCAAGACAGTATGTAGTCCAAATATAGATTAAACATGTACAGTCCTTCTAAACACATTTCAATATTGTGCAAGGAAAATAAGGCCAAAAGGGAAAAAAACGTGAAAAAGAAAAGGCAAGCAAGCAAACAAAAAAGTGAAAATACTATGCTTCGATCCACACTAGTCTCCATAGCTCTCTCTCTCTGAATTCAGATGGCATTTTCCATCCCAAGTCTATTGGAATTGGACTTTAAAAAGAAAAAAATACATCTAGATAGAGCCAAGAGGGCAGATTAGCATTTACCCAGCTCAACTCTCCCAACATCCCCTTCCAGACAACTTTAAAATAACGTCTCAAATCAATTTTTAGCATGGCAGAACCACAAAAAATTGAAGTGAGATATTTTTCTGGCCTAAGAAAATTTAAAAAGTATGCAAGAGAAATCTGTAACCCCAGGTGGAGATCTGGTGAAAGTCTATTGAGAGGTCCTCCCCCTTTCCACACCACACACTCATGAAGGCTGCAATAGCAAACTGCTATTATAGCAGCTTTCTCAGAAGCTCTTTGCCCAGAGATGACAGAGATGACAGGAGGCAGGGGGCAGTCTCAGACAACTGGTCAGAAAGAGATTCCAGGGAACCTTTTTTGCTGGCATTAGGTATAGCTGGCACTGATTAGTAACTATTGCCCAGTGCAATTCTGGGTCATAGTTTCAGGGCACAGAGGAGCACTGCTAGTTAGTCAGAAGGAAACAGACTAGAGAGCAGAAAGTAGACAAGAAGAGCAATAACAGTATCTCTCCCAGGATCCCACCACCTTGGAAGCACCAAAAATTTGCAGACCCGGTTTGGTCATGTATACTTATTGTGTATCTAATTTATATTTTAATATATTTAACATCTACTGGTCATCCTGCCATCTGGGGGAGGGCGTGAGGGGTAAGACGTGAAAAATTGGAACAAGAGGTTTGGCAATTGTTAATGCTGTAAAGTTACCCATACATATAACCTGTAAATAAAAGGCTATTAAATAAAAAAAAAATTTGCAGACCCCCCAGAACTACTTTTGAAAATAGCAAAATGAAAAAGCCTGACACACTTGAGACATTGCCTCCCCACTCTTAAGTGAGCAAAGCCCAACTTTAACATAAAGTACAAAGTCAAGAAATAAACTAGAAAAATGAGCAAACAAACAAACAAAAAACACTGCCTACCAAAAGCTACTAAGGTGATAGGGAAGATCAAGACATAAACTCAGAAGACAACAATGTGAAAATAGCTACAAGCAAAGCCTCAAAAAAAATGCTAATTGGACCCAACACCAACAAGAATTCTTGAAGACATTAAAGAAAGAGATAAGTGGGAGAGAAAAATTTGGGGAAAAAAGGAGAGAAAAGAAAATTTATGAAAAAAAAGAATTAACAGACTGGTAAAATAGACAAAAAAAAAAATACTGAAGAAAATAACACCTTAAGAAATAAAATTGGCCTAATGGTAAAAGAGATACAAACATTCACTGAAGAAAATAAAATCCTTAAAAAATATAATTGGTTAAATCGGGAAAGATACAAAATCTCACTAAATAAAATTATTCCCTAAAAATTAGGATTGGGCAAGTAGATGCTAATGACCCCATAAGACTTCAAGAAACAATAAAACAAAGTCAAAAGAAGAAAATGTTAAATATCTTATTGGAAAAACAACTGCCTCTAGAAAATAGATTGAGCAGAAATAATTTAAGAATTATTAGGCTATCTGAAAGTCATGATTAAAGAAAGAACCTAGATGTCATATTTCAATAAATTAACAAGTAAAACTGCATGGATATCTAAGATGCAAGGAGTAAAATAGAAGTGGGAAGATTTCATCAATCACCTCATAAAAGAGATCCCAAAATGAAAACACCTAGGAATTTTATAACCAAATTCCAGAGCTCTCAGGTCAGAAAAAAAATATTTCAAGTATGCAGAAACAATTCAAATATTGTGGAACTACAGTCAATATTACCCAAGATCACAGCTTCCACCTCAAAAGAGCAGAAGGCTTGGTATATGATATTGTAGAAGGCAGGTGAGCTAGGATTAGAACCAAGACCCACCTATCTAGCAAAACTGAATGTAATCCTTCAGGGGGGAAATGGATATTTAATGAAATTTAGGATTTTCAAGCATTCTTGATGAAAAAACCCAAACTGAACAGAAACTTTGACATTAAAATAGACAACTCAAAGGAGCAAAGAAAAAGTTAACTTGGAGAAATGATACATGTAACTCCTAAGGACTTTGAGTCAATGATGTTAGAATTAACTCTCCCCCCCCCCAAAAGAAAAAATAAAGGGATTAGGGAGATGCACTGAGAGAAGGGAGAAGAGAGAAAGAGAGAGAATGGAGAAAATGTTCTCACATCAAAGAGGAATATTATAAGGAAGAGATTTTACAAGGGAGGGAAAATGGGAGTAGGCAATATTTGAACCTCATTGTCATTGGAATTTGTTCAAAGAAGGAAGAATAGATATACATACCCAGTTGTGCATAGAAATGCAATTTAGTTACTAGGAAAATAGGAGGGAAAGGGGAGAAGAGAAAGAGGAAAGGATAAAGGAGATAGTAGATTAAGGGAAGCAGTGATTAAAGGCAAAATAGGCTTTTGAAGAGGGACAGGAGAGACAGAGAGACAGAAGAGGAGAGTAAGATAAGAAAGACAGAGAATATAAGGGTATAGAAGGAAAAAAACCTAGTAATTATACCTGTGAATGTGAACGGCATGAGCTCCCCCATAAAACAGAAGCAGGCAACAGAATGGATTAGAAATTAGACCAAGAGATATACAGAGTTAAAATAAAAGGCTGGAGCTGAAGAAAAAACAAAACAAAACAAAACAAAACAAAACAAAACAAAACAAAAAAAACAAAAATGGGTAGCCATCATAATCTCAGACAAAGCAAAAGCAAAAATAAATCTAAGATATAATCAGGGAAATTACATTTCACTAAAAAGTAACATAGAAAATGAAGTAAAATGAAAATTTTTTTACAGCAAGTATCTCTGATAAAGGCCTCATTTTTCAAATATATGCTAAGTATAGCACTGAGACAAATTTATAAAAATAAGAGTCATTCCCCAAATGATAAGTACTCAAAGGATATGAACAAGCAGTTTTTAGAAGAAATTAAAGCTATCTATAGTTATATGAAAAGTGTTCCAAATCACAATAGATAAGAAAATTGCAAATTTAAAGAATTCTGAAGTTCAACCCATCACCTATCAGAAATGACAAATGCTGGAGGGGATGAGGAACAAATAGATTTGTTAATGAACTGTTGGTGGAGTGTTGAACTGGTCCAACCATTTTGGGAAACAATTTGGAATTAAGCCTAAAGAGCTATTAAACTGTGCATACCCTTTGACCTAGCAATACTGCTACTACGTCTGTGTCCCAAAGATATCAAAGGAAAAGAAAATGATGTATGTATAAAAATATAGCAGCTCTTTTAATGGTGGCAAAAAATTGGAAATGGAAGGAATGTCTGTCAATTGGGGAATGGCTGAACAAGTTGTGGCATATGACTATAAGAAATGACAAAGGGGGTTGTTTCAGAAAAAAAATGGGAGGACAGATGTAAACTAATGCAAAATTAGAAGATCACTGTGCACAGTAACAGCAATGTTGTAATGATGATCAACTGTGAAAGACTTGGCTACTCTGATCAACACAATTTCAAAGGATACATGATGAAAAAGATGCTACCCACTTCCAGAGAAAGAACTGATGACTCTGAGTGCAAATTGAAGTATCATTTATTTTCTTTATTTTTGTTTTTTTTGAAATATGGATAATATGGATATGTTTTGCATAATTTCACAAGTATATTTTACATATATATATATATATATGTATATATATTTATGTTGCCTCCTTAGTGAGTGAGTGAGGAATGGGAAGGAGGGAGAGAATTTGAAACTCAAAATTGTTAAAGAAAAGAATATTGAAAAAAAATAAATAATAAAGAGGTGAAAGATGATGGAAATTTAGGTCAGTATGATTTCTTATTTGCTTGCTTTGCTGTGGATGGATAGTTGACTAATATCTACAAAAAATAAGAAGATAAAACTTTTCAGGGCATGTATATGATTAATAAGCAGTGATTAATGTCTCATCGGAGATTCACCTCAACTAGTCCCTTCCTTCATTTTCAAGCCTCTGTTTCAGCTATTATTTTAACATTTCAGTAAATATATGAATAGCTATTACTTGCAAGGCACTGATTACAAAGGTAAAAATGAGACAGTCTTTGCCTTCAAAATGATGATATTCTCCTGGGAGGATATGATATGTGCACAGATAATTAAATATAAGATTATTTGAGAAGGGACAGGGCACTAACTACTACTAGAGGGATAGGATAAGTTTCATCTCAAGTGAATATATTAAGAAGATAAGGATTCTTAAGAGTTGAGTATGGGAAAAGAAAACATTCCAGGAATACAGAATAGTGTATGTAAATGGATGGATGGAGAGAATGGAACTGACTTTAAGGAACAACTACTGTTTTATTTGCCTAGAATGTAGAACAGATTAAGTAGACTAATATGAAATAAGGCTGAGTGTTTTTCATCCCTGAAAGCTAATAGTGGCTCTTCCTCCACCCCTTAGCAAATCATTGCAAGAAATGAAATTTTAAAGATTTTGTTTAGAACATTGTGAAGTTAAATTCAGTGATCTATTTATGTTGTTTTCCAGGATAAAGAGCTGACCAGAAACTATGGAGAAGTACAAAGGTCAAAACATACCAATATACTGTGTGGTAAAAAAGGGGAAAGACAGTTAAAGAGAAGAATTGCCAGTTGAGATAGGGGGAAGGGTTGGGTCTTGGGACTTAGCTGTAAAACCATATAGTTATGGGAGAAATATCTCTGCTTTGAGTTAATGTGGTGAGTAACTGCTACCCATGACAATATGAAATAGAAAATGTTGGGTCCTGTGCTAATTGCTAATGGTATTGCGAACCATATGCCTAAACTTCAACCATCTTGTTTTGTTGGATTTTTTTTTTTTTTGTAATTTCATTTTTGTTTCCTATTTCAGACTAGTAAAAAAATCGGAAACCTGATTTTCAGTCCCAATCATTTTTCCAGTCAGGAGAGTCTTCTGTGTTAGAGGAGGGTCAGTAAGTCATTGACAGCAGCTTTTAGTTTAAGGAACTTCAGCCCTAGATAAAATGATCTAAGTAATTTCAGTAAAAGACACATCTAGTCAGGAGGGTGAATCTAGGAACTCAAATTCAAGCGTCCACCTGTAGTATAAGGTACCCTCTTTTACAATAGACTGTGACTCGTAGTTGATTCAGGTTGCAGATTGTCTTTCAGATTTCTTCCTGCTTCCCATTTTGTGAATAATTGATATCCACTGTCCGACGGAGGAGAGAGCCGAGGTGAAGAGGAAACACATTAAGAACTCGGGGCAGCTCTGGGGAGCAGCAAAAGGGAAATGGTGGGCAACGCTCACCTGTTTGGGCTGCCCCTTTGCCTTCGGAAGACGCGAAGAAATACCGGAGACGGGGATCCCCGATGTCTCGTTGTCCAGAGGGACCGGGGTGTGATGTGTTGTGAGTCACTTCTTTACCCAAAGACTAACAACAGGATAGGACACTTTCTGGCCTTAGAGACTGACACTCCCTTTGCCCAGGACCTCTTCTTCCCAGAATACAGCTGTTGCTTCTGCTTGCTACCCTCTAGTCTCTACAGTTGCTCCCCTCGTCTAGTGTTCAGTGCCCTCAGCTAGCTCTGGTCCCAGCTGCCCTGAGTGCCAACTGGGTTGGGGTTGGGGCTGTCTGCTCTGTGCCTACGTTCCCCGGTCCTCCCCCATGCAGAATGCAGTCAATCAACAGCAAAAGTGTTTCTGTCTCTCGCTGTCTCCATCCTTCTTCATCTCTTCCCTCTTTTTGCGTCCATCTCTCGCAGCGCCTAGCCTCTCCCGCTCCTTCGGCCCCTTCCAGCGCGTAAAGACTCTCCCCTCCCAGATCCTTCCCGCTGTCGCAACCCGGGCTCCCCGCCTCCGTGAGCCCCTCCATTGGCACCGACGCCCGGCCTGAGAATTGCCCAATAAGAGCACTGGACTTTAGTGTGACAGCTGAGGAAACGGCCAATCACGCCGAGCCAGGGGGCGGGGGCAACTTGCTGAGGTTGAAGTTGGGTTGAATGCGAGGAGGGGGTGATGGGGGGGATACAAAAGAGAGAGGGGGAGGGCATAGGCGGGTGGGGGCGCGGGGATCAGTAAAGGGGACACGCAGTACCGAGTTCCGGGCAGAGGTGGGGGCGAGCGGCTCCTGCAGAGGGTGGTGGTCTCTGGTAGGAGTGGGAGCGGCCACGATTTTAGGTGAGGAAGGGGACGGAAAGCTCCTCCGGCCTCCAGTCCGCCCCCTCCCAGAACAGCGACTGCGCCTCTGCCCGGCTCTTTCCTCTGCGCCCCGGCGGAGGATGCCGGCGGCGAGCCGCGCGGAGCGGGGCGCCGAGCCCGGGGGCCCGGGGCGCAGTGGGCCGGGGGTGTGCTATGCGCTGCTGTAACCTGCGGCTGGAGCAGCGCGGGGGGGCGGGGGGAGGCGGCGGCAGGAGGGGATGCAGAGGAAGCTCCGGCGGCGGCGAGCCGGGCAGAGAGGAGGAGGAGAAACAGCGGCGGCGGCGGCGGCGTTGGCTGCCAGGGTCGGAGGAGCAGGGCCGGAGGCGTGAATGGCGCTCTCCAAACATTCCCTAGCCCACAGACCCCTTTCCCCTCGGAAATCGGCCGGGGGCGCAGTGTCTCCGCAGCGACCGGCCCTTCTCCTGGCGGGATGCTTTTGAATTTAGATCTTCTATTTCTTCATTTTGGGTTCCCCAAGAAGCCCGCTCTGAGCCAGGGATAACGTTGCTGGTGGTGAGCCGGATACCCTCCTTCCTGTTAGTCCTTCTCCGCCTCTCACCCAGGCCGGCGACTGTGGACTTCTAAGCTGGAGGACTGAAGGATACCGACCCCGGAGCTAACCCTTCCTTCTGTTCAGCTGGCAGATTTAAAGGAGGCTCCTTATTATTTGTGGCAGGGGGAAGCAGCTGGGACAAGAGTGGGGAAGGGGCATCCAGCAGAGGCCGGGTCTTCTCCCTTGCCCACTCTATGGACACCGGGGCCGCTGCTTGAAGCTGGAGCCACGCTTTCGCACTTGACGCGTGAGGTAGGGGATGCGGTGGCGGGGCCCCCTGCTATCCAGGACCCTCCCCCCAGGTCCCCGGAACCGTTGCTCCGCCCGCCGCCCCCTCCCCCGTCCTCTCCACCCCCCATCCCACCTCCCCACCCCTCTTAAGAAAATAATGCTGGCTGCCTCCCATTCCTCCCAGTCGTTCCCTGTTCTCTTTGAGAGAAGGGCTCCCGCTCCGTATCCCTGCCCGGACTCCTAACGACTCGTGTCGGCTGCTTAGCCTTGCGCCAGGCTCCGTGGAGCTTGGACTCCAGTGTGGGATCTCGGAGCTTTCTGCCTAGGCACTGCTGGCACAGGAGAGGCGTCGCCTGCTGAGGACGCTTCTCCATTCCTCCTCACTCCTAATTCCAGTCCCTGCTGAGAACAACTAAGCTGTTCCAAGGTCCCGCGACAGCCCGAGCAGTCCTCGGAGCACTGGTGTGACTTGGATTTCATTTCGGACACAGGACAGTCTTCACCTCAACGAAACCGGGTTTCCCTCTACTTCTTGCCTCCTCGGTTTCTCTTGCCTTCCCCAAAACCCCTGTTCGCTCTCCCTCCAGGAGCTACCCTCCCTCGCTCAGGACGGGGGTGCCACGATGTCCCGCGGCTCAGGGACCTGGGCCGCCCCCGACGTGTGACCCAAGCTTGGTCCCCTTGCTTGGTCCCCCACCCTCCCCGTGGCGCCCCCCAGCTTGCTCCCCCCCAGGGGAGGAGGAAGAAGCGGAGGGCGAGGGGGGCATGTCCCGCTCCAAAAGCGTAAGCCCCCCGGGCTACGCGGCCCAGACGGCGGCTGCACCCAGGGGAGGCGGGGAGCACCGCTCAGCTTGGGGAGAAGCGGAGTCACGAGCCAATGGGTACCCCTACCCTCCTGGGGGTCTGACCCGCGGCTCTACTAAGAAGACTGGGGTGGCCGTGACCCCCCAGCAGCACCGCCTGGTGAGCCGCTGGCGTAACGATGAGGACTACGAACCCCCACTGGGCAGCCAGGACCCCCTCGGGGGCGGTTTCGGCTTCAGCTTTCGCTCCAAGTCAGCCTGGCAGGAGCAAGGAGAAGACTGCTGCCGGGGCAGTCGTCGCCACCGCCGTGGGGCAGCTGGAGGGGGCAGCACCCGGGCCCCCCCAGCGGGCGGAGGCGGGGGCGGGGGCAGCGGCGGTGGGTCAGCGCCGTCCAGGCCCGGGGAACGGAGTACCGCGACCGTGCAGGGGGGCGGGGCGGAGGTGCGCCCTAGGTCAGTGGAGCTGGGTCTGGATGAGCGGCGAAGCAAGGGCAAAGCGGTGGAGGAGCTGGAACCCGGAGCCCGAGCGGGCGGGGAGGAGGAGGCTGAGGACGCGGGCAGCTCCACCGGCTCGGGATCCGGAGCCGCGCTCTCGCTGGGCGCCTGCTGCCTGGCGCTCCTGCAAATCTTTCGCTCCAAGAAGTTCCCGTCGGACAAACTCGAGAGGCTTTACCAGCGCTATTTCTTCCGCCTGAACCAGAGCAGCCTCACCATGCTGATGGCAGTGCTGGTGCTCGTGTGCCTCGTCATGCTGGCCTTCCACGCCGCCCGCGGCCACTACCAGGCTCCTTACCTGGCCGTGCTCTCAGCCGCCGTGGCCGTGGTGCTTCTCCTGGCAGTGTTCTGCAACAGGGCCAGCTTCCACCAGGACCACATGGGACTGGCCTGTTACGCCCTCATTGCTGTGGTGCTGGCCGTCGAGGTCGTGGCCCTGCTACTACCCCAGCCCCGCAGTGCCTCGGAGGGCATTTGGTGGACTGTGTTCTTCATTTACACCATTTACACGTTGCTGCCTGTCCGCATGAGGGCCGCCGTGGTGAGCGGGGTGCTGCTTTCTGCCATACACCTTGCCATCTCCCTGCAGGCCAACTCTGAGGACCAGTTCTTGCTGAAGCAGGTAAGGGGAGCCAGATGACAGGGGTTAAGATTGCTGTGAAATTGTGTCTCAGTGAGTCTCAAAAAAAAAAAAAATTCATTTCACTTCTCTCACTCCCCACCCCATAATTTTTTTTCAAAGGAGTGTGTGTGAGTAGATAATCTTACAGAAAAGTCTTTTTTATCTTCCCTCCTTATGGATGGGGTTGCTCGACCCCATAGCAATCACACTTCAAAAACAACCTTTCCATAAATTTCCCCAAAGTTGCAGAAATGCTTTTCTTTCCCCGTCGACCTCCCTCTTCCCAGAAAAATAGGAGAACGATGTCTTTGGACTATAGGAAGCAGAATTGCGGTAGGGTGGCTGGTGTTTTGGAGAGAATTCCAAGGGAGTTATTTGTGGTATTGTGTAGTTGATGTATTTAGCTATATGTAATTTACAGGCATAATTTAAAAAAACAAAAAAAAGATTGCATTTTATAAAGCTTGATAGTTAGTGAGCTAGAATAGGCTAGGGGAGATGGGCTTATGGCTTGGCTTTCTGTGCCTTCTGTTTATAACTTCCTGCTTTTGAGCTATTTCAGAAGTACTTCACCTGTGTCCTAGGGGATAGAGCTAGGGGAAGATTTTGATCTTCTTCAAGACTTGGGACTGAAGACAGAATTGGCCTGACAGAAGAATTGTAATATTGAATGAGATAGATCCAGTGTCCTATGTTCCAAACATCCAACAAAGAACATCCACATTACCTCTATGATCTCATCCTCAAAGGATTAAACCCTTCAAGATATGTATTGAGTATTCTTCCCTTCCCTTGGCAATCCTGTTGTAAGTCAGTCATTTTTCCAAATTTTTCTAAACTATTCTTGAACCTGCATAACCTTTTGGCTAAAATGTGGGGGCCACTCCCCAGAAAATGGAAAGCCAAACTGTGTATCCTCTTCCATATCTTATTATACAGTGTTCCCCACTGTTTCACTTTTACAACTATTACCTCCCTCTCTAGCATCTTCAGTCACTCTTTGGGCTCTTTGCCCTATATCTTCAAACAAAACATGGTCCTTATCTTAAAAACATCCTTTCAGCTGCCTCTGCTAGTTCCTATTTAGCTTCTCTCCTTCCTTTCCTCCAAGTTACAGTTTTCATGTGCTGTTTCCATACTCTTTGTGCTCATTTCCTTCTGTAAAATTCAATTCAATATGAACATTTATTAAACACTTGTTGGACAGAGTTCTAAATGCTGGGGATGCAAAGACAAAATAAAGTTTCTGCCTTCACGGAGCATTTATTTTCTGTGTGTGTGTAGAATAATATTTTCATGGAAAAATAAAGGCAAAATACTTTATTCTTCCCTTTCTTTTGAAATTCCTTTATTCATGATAATCACTCACCTCCCCCTTGTGTAAAGTCAGTGACTTTTACTTAATATTTGTCTTCCTGGATCTCTTTGTAGCATTTGCTTACCTACTACAAGAGATTTCTCTTAACTTCAGTGACATTCTACTTCCTTAGTTTTTCTCCTTTCCAGTGGAAAGATCTCTGATCTATGAGTCAGAAGACTTGGGTTTTAAACTCAATTCTGACACTAGCCTGCTGTGTGACCTTTGACAAATCATTTAACTTGTCCAGGAACGTGGGTATTGATAAAGATCCTTTTTAGCTCCAGAATTCTGTGGTCTGAGTCTCACCTTCAAGAACTCTATATTCCTTAGTCCACATTGATCCCTTCCTTCTCTGAACTCTTCTTGTAGTTAAAATCAATGCCACACAATTGAAGCCTTTATTTCTTTTCCAATATTTTCTCCCTAACTAGATTGTAACCTCCTTGGAGGCAGGTACCTTGTGTCATGCATCTTTTATGTATCAGGCCAGTAGAGGACCTGGGACAGGTGTTCAAAAATATATATTGAATTGTTTGATTTTTGGCTTTAGGGTCAGTAATTGAGTAGGATGAACTTAGGGTGGTTTTAGTTGAAATTATATGAAAATATTTCTTTCTAGCCTAATGCCTAGAAAATGAATGTTAAATGTTCACCTGTTGCTCAGGATGACTAAGACTACCAAGTGATTTTTCTTCCTCACCCTCCATAATTATTACTGTCGTTTTTTTTAATGAATAGCTCTTTTAACCTTAGGGCTTTACTTTGTTAAAATGCAGTGGGATGCTGATGCCATTTGTAGAATTATTTGAGTGCTTTGGGTGGGTATGACCCTTCATGGCAGGGAAATGCTGTTGAGAAGTCTGGCTGGGTACAGCTTAAATAGGACTTTAACTGGGATTTTCCAGTAGCATTCAACTTGATGTGGGTCTCTATCCCAGCAATGAAATGCATGTCTCTGGGGAATGACCAGGAAGCCATCTGTCAGGGCCTGAAGTGGCAGAACCTCATCTTACCTCTCGGATGCCAGGATGGCAGCAGAGAGCTTTCTGTATCTTCCTCAATCTCCCCTTTCCTACTCCCCCCTCCTTCCCTTTCCGTCTGCCGACTCCAATCCCCCTACCCTACCAGAGGCTTTTCTCTTGGCCTGTTGTGTTCTACAGGCCTCTAGAGCTTTCAGGTTTTCGTGGATTTACATTCCATTTTTGATAATCCACTCAGTTGGAGGGGAGCTGTGCTGTGAGTAGTCTAGAACAGCAAGTAATCCAAAAATCCTTCCCATTTTGCTTCTGAAAGAATTGCAGTTTTAAAATTAGCATCAGATTTATCTTCCTGATTACATCAGGGTCAGTGTGATCTAGAAATTATTTTGCATTTCTTGAACATGCACTGACTGATAGTAGTGGCCCAGGCTGACAGTTTCATATTTTATGTTTGCCACAGGTTGTGGCTGGCTGTGGATAAGTGAGTGCTGACTTCCATTAGAAGCCAGGATGCTCATCTTATTGAAGAACTAGTTATGAGGGAAACAGGGTTGGGGGGGGAGGGGGTTCCTAGAATCTTATTTCTTGGGTGGTGCCCTGCACATAGTAGGCTCTCCGTAAAAATTGGCTGTCTGAATGGATGGATGAATGAATTGAGAATGGAATTGGTATTTTTCTATACTGTGCCCTTCCTTCTTCTCACCTGCTATTCCATGAAAGTGGAATCCTCTGCCTCCTACGGGCCCATTTCTTACAATGATAATCTCTCTCCCTGCCTGTTTAATCTCTGTCCCCTGTCACCAGTCTCTCTTAAAAATATTGGAAGCTACTCTCCTTTGCTCTACTTGGAAGGAGAGATTTGATTTCTTAATTAGTGTCTCAGGATGGTATTTATGCAGGGGGAAGACTTCCTAAATGGTGGGAGAGGGAGGGTACAAAACTGGTCAATTTCACTTTCCAAATAGGGGGGATTGAAACTTGTATTTATCGTTCCCTGCTCTCTTTTTATTTCCCTCTTCTTCTTTTTGGTATCTGCCCGTTCCCTCCCTGCCCCTTCCTCTGTCTTTTATTCTTTCTTGCCCTCCACACGGCCTTTTTTGTATTTTGCTTTCTATCCTCCGGTGGCCCACCTGCTACTTTGTCTTTCTCTCTCACTTTATGCTGTTCTCTTATTCCTCCATCTCTGCTTCTTAGCCTCTCCTTCGGCATGTGAGTATTTTTCTCTGCTACTGTCTCCTTTCTGGGTACAGTAGGAGCATCGTAAGGTTTTTTTTTTCTTCTTTGCCTGTCAGAAGTCCCTCTGCTACACCCATACCATAAATAACACTCAAGCATCTGCCAAACACATTCCTCACTTGTGTTAATAGGCAGCAGTGATGCTGGAGCCTGTTGCCATGGTAACCTCATTTTTGTTTGACTGTATCCCACTCTGCTGCATAAAGCCTTTGCACGCACACAAACAAACACACACTTCTAGTATACATGTTTGTCTGTTAAAGATCATTTGGGGAAAAAAAAATCTCTTGGCCAGTGTGGGGGTGGTGATAGAGATTAGCAGTATTCCTCTACGGGTGGGATCTAGGTCCTGTTGTCCAAAGACCGAGTTGCCAAGTCTCTATCTTTTTCCCAAACAGACAAAATCCTTGTAGAAATGTAAAGTTTATTTTAATTACTTGACATAATGAAATTCTTTTTAACATTATTCCTGAAAAAGAGATAGAGGCCCAGAAGGGATCCGGGAGCTCCCCCATATCTTCATTCTTTTTCCCCATCAGAGGGAACTGTTAAAACACTTTGGTATTTGCTCTAGTTTAATCCACTGCCTTCCCCTACTTTCCTCTTTACCTTTTATTCCTTCCCAACCCACCTAATTAACTATGTGATTTTCAGAATGGTTTCTTCCTTTCTGTTGATTTGAACTCCCATCTGCCAACAATTGTTTGTGAGATCAGAGAAGGGCACAAGGCCTGTGTAGGTGATTGTTCTGTGTTCTATGGGCCCGTAATTCTGTAGAGAATATAGGGATGTATTTGCTGTGATGGCGATTACAGGTCTGGGAAGGGGAAGATAATTAAGATTGGTAAGGCTTTGTGTTGACTTTGAAATGGGTTCATTGTGGCTCTCTCCTTTATTCTTTTTTATTGCGAGTGTCCAGTATCTGAGGCTTCTTTCTCTTGTTGGTTCTGACACTTTGATCTCAGTCTTGATTTGTGGTCATCATCAGGGAGTATAAGAGGAAAAAAAAAAGAAGATACTTTCCGGTACCATACCCCTTTTTGTAGACCTTGTTGAGGGTAAAGTTACCTCGAAAAGTGAAGGACTCCAGCCACATGGTCCCCTCAGGTATTTCATCCTTTAGAAAGCCTGCCTACCTTCTAGTATTCTCTAGTATTAACTAAAGAGAGAAAATGGCAGATCACGACTTTAGCTAAATTGCTTTTCTTCTCCCACATTTTCATTTGCTTTTGACTACTTCTTGTTCAGATGCTAAGAGGCAGTTTCAGTAAGAAGGATACAAGGTCTGTTTGGGCTATTTACCTGCTTCTGCATCCTTCCTTGCAGGAAAGGGAATAAAAGAAAAGTGCATGTCCTCTAATTACAGGGCTCATCGTGTATCACAAATTACTTTTGGAGTACCTCTATTCTCTTATGTCTGACTAGAAAGAGGAGGTCAGAATGTGTCGGGAGAAGGCACTGGGAGATTACTGCTAGCATAGGCACAGAAATGGGGAGGGGGATGCCTGTTTATTGATTGGTACAGGCTCCTTCTTGTTCAGTTCTGGTGATCTGGGAATAAGTGTTGGAGAAATTTGCTGAAAATTTCCATCTGTTAGATGTTAGGGATGATTTTTAGTCATAAGTTTACTCTGTGAACAAAGTTTAATAATCCAACTTAGCTAAAGAACATTGGTAATCAATCAGTGACAATTTTTAAATGCCCTACTATGCCCAAATGTAACAGTGAGATAGCCTTTGATCTCAAGGATCTTGCATTATACTTGCATTATATACATATATATATGCAGTTTCATCAGGAGTGGGAGGCACTAATAATTAGGGTAATAAGAAGGAATTCTTGAAGGAGAAGGCATTTAAATAAAGTAAGAAGGGAGCTGGAAGCTCTTCAAAAGTGAAGGTCAAAAGACCATTTTTGTCATGGTTTGTATAAATAGATATACATATACACATACACACACACACATATATATGAAGATAGATTTTAGATATATTTATATGATTCTATCTACCTATCCATTTATCTTTCTTTTCCTAAAGCACAACAGATATAGTAACATGTATATGTGTTATTGAATCTTATAATTAGAATTCAAATCTATAAATCTGACAAGAATTTTTAAAATTAAGGAATGGGAACTGGGCAATCTATATATCTTTTTATAAGTATTCATCCATATCACTTAGATTATCAGATTTATGGCATATAGTTGGACAAAATAGCTCCTAATTATTGCTTTAATTTCCTCTTTATTGGTGGTAGTTTACCCTTTTCATTTTTTTCTAGCAATTTGATTTTCTTTTTTCCTTTTTCTAATCAAATTAACTAAAGATTTATCTATTTTGTTTTTTTTTCATAAAACCAACTCTTAGTTTTATTTATTCAGTAGTTTTCTTTCAATTTTATTAATCTTTCCTTTTATTTTCAGAATTCCAAATTTGATATTTAATTGAAGGTTTTTAATTTGTTCTTTTTCAAGCTTTTTTCAGTTGCATTCCCAATTCATTGATCTTCTCTTTCTCTATTTTTTTCATATAAGCATCTGGAGATATAAAATTTCCCCTAAGAACTGCTTTGGCTGCATTAGGGATAGGAACTGGCCATGTAATTTCCTTGACAGGGAATTTTGAGGTGAGGAAATTAAATGAGTTCAATACCTTCTCTGTAACTTATAGTCTGAGAGAACTGCCTGGAACACTAAGGATTTAAGAGTTATGTAGCTAATATGTATAAAAAGTAGCATTCAAATCCAGATCTTCCTGGCTTTATAAGTAGTTTTCTACCCATTATATAATGCTGACTTCTTTTTTAATTTTTTAAATTAACCACTTAAAACATTTCAAATCAAGCTTTTTTCCCTCCCTGCAAATGAGCTTTAAACATTCATTCAATCAGAAAGGTAAATTGCTTGCTAAAAAGAGAGGTAAAATGCCATATAATTTTGGCAATATTTCCAAGAAGGCAATATTTAGTATCATGCTATGTTTTTCTAAAGGGCATATATGTATATATTATATTTTATACATATATATTTTTGTATTTATTTTTATTTTGTATTTTATTTGTAAATAGGAATGGTCTGCCACTTAGTTATACCAATCTCCCTTCTGTGTGATTTGGACCTTCCTAACTGATTAACTCCAGGGTATCTTGTTGCTTTATTATGTAAGTAGCCTTCTTCAATAGGAATAGACACAATTTATTCCCTAACCCAAATATCATCCACAGGAAAATCCTTTGAATAGAGTTTCATTAAGTTATTCATTGGCCAATATGAAAAGGCACAAAGTTGAGAGGGATAACCAATAGTTACTGAATGAAAATCCAAAATTATCTTGGCCAGTTGAACCCTTGGCCAAGACTAACACAAGTGGACATTTTGTAGGTTAAATCATGCATTTGGGTTTAAAAAAATTAAACATAATTATAGGATAGTAAGATATGGCTTTTCTAATAAAACAAACAAAAACAAAACTTGAAAATGATGGTTAAACTACATATTTGACATGAATCATAGTAGTATGTTGTGGCACCAATAAAGCTCACACATCAGTAACAGACTCTGGATTATAGGTGGCATAGTGGATCCCATATTTGACTTTTATTAATTGAATGCATGAGCAAATCGCCTAAATTCTCTGAACCTCATTTCTGCATTTGTAAAGGGATAAAACTATGGTTTTCATGAGTTTAATTGTCATCTATATAAAGATGACTACCAGATTTATAAATCTATATGTTTTGATATATCTAAATTATTTCCCTTCCTGGCTGTTTCTGACTTTCTCTGGATTTAACTCATACTGAACATTTTCATCTTCCCTTAGCCCATGTCAGCTTTTCCCTTCTCTCACTCTTTTTCTTTTTTCTTTTCTCTTGTCCTGTCTTCCCTTTCCTTTTTCCCTTCCCTTCCTTTCCTTCCTTCTCTTCCTTCCTTCCTTCCTTCCTTCCTTCCTTCCTTCCTTCCTTCCTTCCTTCCTTCCTTCCTTCCTTCCTTCCTTCCTTCCTTCCTTCCTTCCTTCCTTTCCTCCCTCCCTTTCTTCCTTTCAGTGAGGTGTGGGTGGGTTGGTTTATACTCTGTTAGCCCATTAACACGTCCTCATCTGTGCTTACTGTTGGCAGGAGAAAGTACTTGGTTAGACACCAATTCTTCCTTTTATATAACTAACCCTAGACACTTTCGTAATTTCCTCTCTCTCACCAACTATCCCTTCAACATTTTGAACTGCAGTTCTGTGGATATCACAAACTAAACATGTCCTGAGCAAAACTCATTGGGTCCTTTTCCCAAAAATTCAACCAATTTCTGATCTTTCCTAGTTTTGTTGAGCCTATTCCCTCCCTTGCAGTCACTCAGGTTTATAACCTTCCAGTCATCCTTAACTACTCACTCTCACTAACTCCATATATTTAGTCACTCTTCGAATCTTGCCATTCTTAGCTCTACCTTTTTCATGTCAGCTATCCCTTTTCCAGGTGCCCAGAAACAACTTAGATTTAGTCCTTGGACTGTTGTAATCACTTCCTGACTGTTCTTCCTCCAGTCTGACCCTGTTCCAATCTATCTTCTGTTCAGCTATGATAATTATTTCTGAAGCACAGGTCTAACTGTATCACTCTATTCTCTATTACTGAAAGATTCAGTAATTCCCCTTTACTTTTAGTATAAAGTTCTTCTGTTTTTTAAAATCCTTTAACTTGATAGAATCTTACTTTCTGGTCTTTTGTAATTCAGTCAGACTGGCTTTCTTGTTGTTGCTCTTGTTCACACACAGCCTCCCTTGTGCTGTCTCTGTTTCTGTACCAGCTGATCTTCCCTGTGCCTGGAATCCACTCTTTCCTTTTTGCCTTTTAGAGTCTATAAAACTTCATTCAAATGCCCTCTTCCAGGAAATTTTTTTCTGATCCACCTTGCTGTTAACAACTTCCCTTTCCTAATCTCTTGTGATTATTCTGTACATATTTTATTTATTTAAATGTGTATATTGTACCTTCAGATTAACTGTAATCTCCTTAAGGGCAATACTTGTTTCACTTCTGTTTTTGAATTTCTAGGGTCCAGCAACAAGTCCTGACACCTAAAGAGAACAAGCATTTATTAAGTATCTCCTAAGCACCTAATGCCAGACTAAACACATTTATTAAGGATTTACTAAATGCCAGGTGCTATATTAAACACACTTATTAAGCATCTACTATGTGCCAAGCATGGTACTAAGCATATTTATTAAATACTGACTATATGTCAGATCCAGGCAACTTGATGATAGAGTAGATAAAACACTGAACTTAGAAGATAGAAAAGAACTAGAAGACTTAACTTTCTGAGTTCAAATTTGTCTTCAGACACATATTAGCTATGTGACTTTGAACAAGTCACCCAACCCAGTTTGCCTCAATTTCCTCATCTGTAAAATGAGCTGGAGAAGGAAATGGCAAATTACTTCAATTTCTTTGCTGAGAAAATCTGAAATGGGATCATGAAGATTCAGTCAGAACTAAAATAACTAAACAAACTAAACTGGCAATCAACATGTGCCAGTTTATCTGATAATATCTTTACAAATATTGTCTCATTTAAGATTCACAACAACCCTAATTGTAGATGCCATTAATTCCCATTTTACAATTAAGGTAGAAAGAGGTTAAGTTACTTAAGAATCACACAGCTAATAAGTGTTGGAGGACAGATTACTCCAGGTCAGTGCTCTTTTCACTGGGCTTCCTGGCCCCCTAGGCACCTACCTTGAAGTGCTGTTCTAAGGCTCCAGTGAAGGATCATAACTGAAGTTGTTTGGAATCTAAAACCCACACTTTGAAACCAGCCTTCTTTTAATTCAGTATTCTTTGTTTCCTTTTGAGAAGTGCACTAGAATTACAAAATAGTGCTACAATGTATAGAACATCGAAGGCGATTCTGTTTCGATGAGGAACTCCTTGTGTTTGGGGATGCTTTCCTCACTCTGACAGAAATCTACAGTGCTTCTGTCTGGGTACCATGACGATTATCCCTCTACGATAATTTTTTAGAACTGCTGCTCCTACCCCCACCCCTTTGGTTCCTTGCTTTCACCCAGGAGAGATTTTACTTCTAAAAAAGGCATGATGCTAAAAGGTTTCCGTGCTCTACAATTCCTGGACAGCTTTGGATGGGTGGAAGGGATGGGGGCTTCTGCCTCTTATAGTCAAGAGATGAGAATTATAAATGTCCTTTAGAGAGCAGGTATGTAATGAATGCTGCTGAATGAGAGTAATAAAAGCTAAGATAGATCACCATAGTGAGTACAGAGAAGAGAGTAAATCTGTCAGCATTTAAGTGATGCTCACAGCAGTACCCCTCCCTGGGGCTGGACATGTGCAGAGAATGTATACTGCAAATACCCAGAAGTACTTTTGGGCCACTGTGAAAGGACGTAGGCCTGGAGTTTGGAAACCCTTCCTCCACTCCTCGATTGGCTGCTAACTAGCTGTGATCGATTTTGGCTAGATACTTCACCTTCTATCTCAAGATCCATTGTTCTTATTTGCTTCATGAGGGGGTTGGACATGAGGGGCTCTCTAAGGCCCTAAAGGACTCTAATGGTTGGATGGCCCTAGCGAGCATTTTTATGACATTGAGACATTAGGGTAAATGAAGAGGGAGAAAGGAATTCTTGCTTTCTACTTTCTGCAGCTACTGACTGTCCCCTGCTGCTTTCCTTTCATCCAGGCTACATTTTTCTTTTCCTCCCCAGGGGATGGTGAAAGTTGGGGGTGGGGTAAGGGCAGTTCTCTAAAAATATTGAAGATCAGGGAGATATCTCTGGTGGCAGAGCTGATTTAGGGGATGGGGCAAGGAAAGTGAGAGAGGAAGGGGGCCCCTAAACAAACTGGAAGGGAAGACCAGGACTGGGAAAATGAAGTAGGAGGGAAGAGAGGAACTGAGAGCAGGGCTGCTTTTGGAGAGTGGGGCAGGGATGTTGTCTCAGAACAATGGGATATAGTCAGAAGAAAAAAAAGGAAGAAAAAGAAGACAAACAAACACATGGAGACAGTGGTGGCTTTATTCTTTTAAGGCCCATCTCATGTGTCAAAGAGTGAAATTATAATGATCCTATTCCCTCTCCTCCAGTCCCTGGGATTTAAGAAGCCTCAGCTAGAGGGGAAGGGCTGAGGATTTACAGTTCCTGACCTTGAGACTTCCACCTCTCACTTTAATAGATTCTTGGTAATTCTTTCTAAAACCTAATTTTAAAAATGTTGTATTTTCCAATTCATAAGTATTGCTTTTCACTCTCTTTTTCACCATTCCCTTCAAAACCAGGAAAATTAATTATTTCATACTTTATCACACCGAACTCAAGTTCTTTCCTCTTTGAAGCATTCTGATATCCTTCCTGCAACCTCTCAAAACTCATATAACCACTATATTTTGCCTCTCACTACCATGTGATTATGTATAGTATGTATTACAGCTGTCCATTTCTGTATTCATTTTTCACTCGAATGTAAGCTGCCCGAGGACAAGATCTTTCCTAAACTTTCTATTTTCCCTGATATTTAATACAAAGCTCTTCAGCAGTTCTGTTTAATAAGAGCTTATTGAATTGAATTGAATCCTAAATACCTTCTCTCTTAAGACTAAATTTTGGGGTTGCAGAAAGGTCTTGTGGGACTCTTGAGTCACAGTTGATAATTCAGGGCAATCTGATGTTTTTTATCTCCAGATAGCACTGACGGTCCTCTGATCAGTCAGGAGGCTATCTGGGGGATAGATTTTGTTGTATTGTGATTCTAAAGCTCAGATACTGCTTTCTGTCTCTTTCTGCTACAATTTAAGCCGGTTCCCTCTGGGAAATAGAGATCAGCTGCTTGGCACTGCCCATCAAATAACTCTTTATAGATATGAATCATACTTTCAACATTCTCCTTAATCCCAGTTCCCTTAGCCCATTCCTTTTCACAGTGCTCTAGGGTTGTTTCCCCCTGTCCCCAGTCCTGACTCTGGCTCTTATCTTCAGGGAATGGAATTGCACTGGGTATCTATGTGCTCTATCTCCTTATCTCTTGTACTGGGCTGGAACCTCTTAAGATGGCTTTAGCTCATTGATTCTCAAGCACATTCATTTTCCCTTCCCCATGTTTCAAGTCACATTCCAAATATGCTTTCCCATCTCCTATTCCCCTTCCCCACTACCTTCCATTCTGGCTCATACCATTCACGTTGCTAACAGTTGTCCGCTACCAACATCAACAACTTGTTTGGAGTTCAGCAGCTCTGTATTTGAGAATCCTCTTGGGTTTCCAGCCCTGGCAAGTATGAGAATTCTTGGTTGGTTTATATTGTTGTTGCGAAGACTTGACTTAAGCTCACAGAATCATAGATTTAGAACTAGAAGGGAAATAAGAGACCAACTAGTTCAGCTTCTCCATTTTATAAATGAGGAACCAGAGAGGTTAAATAGCTTTCCCAAAATCACACATGTAGCAAAGAGTAGATAACTGGGACAGATGTACTATTCTTAAATACACTGTGACTTGCTGCTTTCTCCAAGCATTAAACTATAGAATAAGAGGGTCTTGAGCTTAAACCATCCTTTAGAGATCATTTAGACCAACAGTTCCTTATTTTATAGATGAGGAAATTAAAGAATAGATGAAGAAACTTACTACAGATAGTGAAAGTCAGAGATGGTATTAAAATCTAGGATTTCTGACTTTAAATCTAGTACTTTTTCTGTAAAAATTAGAATTTGAAACCAAGACTGGGGATTTTCAAGAGAAGACTAGGCAAGTACCAGGTCATGGAAATTCTTGGGGGCCAGCCTTTGTAGAGAGCGGGAAGGGGTATAATCCAAGCCTATGGTGGAGGAAAGCTTGAAAATTTTCTGCTTTCATCATGGATTGGCATCAGATTGGTATAGAGGCTAGGGTATACTTTATTCTTGTTGTTTGGCAGTTAAGTGTTAAGAGCTCATGAACTGTTAGGGCTGAGAGTTTATTTCTGGCTGGTTACCTCCAGGTTAGACCTATATTTATTCCAGGAAGATACAGTTTTAAACACCTTGCGGGAAGGCACCCATCAGATGCTAAGTGTCTCTTGAATTAAATTTATTGATTTTTTGATAATTTACTGGAACCCACAGATTTTGGTATTTATACATTTCAGACCCCACGTTATTTGAAAGTAGATTGTTGGTCATTTGTGTTTGTCTCTTTGTGTGCAGAAATCCTGGAGTTTTTTTTTTTCCATTTCCTTGCCCAGTTCATTTTACAGATGAGGAAACTGAGGCAAACAAACAGCATTAAATCACTTGTCAGGGTCAATTAGCTAGTATGTATCTGAAGATGGATTTGAACTCAAGAGATGCGTCTTTCTGACTCCAAGCCTCGTGCTTCATCTAGTACATCACATAGCTGCCCTGGGGAATAAAATATAAAGGATTTTAAAAATCCTTTTTGTAGATCAACAACTTTAGAAGAATATTCTCTTGGCTTGTTCAGTCCTTTCAATGTATTTAATGTCAATAATGTACTAAAAGGAGAGGATAATGGCTGAATTATGACAAGTGTACTAGATTTGGAATCTGGGAACCTCCGTTTGAATTTTTACTTGTTGGACTTCAATTTTCTTAAAGGAATTCAACTAATATCCTTCATAGCTTTTAATTCTTATGATCTATAAGAGCTCTCATTTATCAGTTCCAGCCATATGCTGGGAAAGAACATTGGTTCAGAGTTGGAGAACCTGTGTTCAAATGTGAAAGCAGGCAGCAAGAAATAAATGACCTCTTAGTTGTGCTAGTTCATAAGCTCTTGACACTTGCTAAAAATTGCCAGACAACAACAAAGTACACCCAAATTTCCGCATGTGCCAATACAAGAAGAGGAAAATTTTTCAGAGATTTATATTGCATGGGCAAATCACTATGGAACTTTTGGTTTCAGTTTCCTTATATATATAGAATGAGGGGTTGTAGTAATGATGTTAAACTCAAATACAATGGGGGTCCACCAAACCATATATATACTCCCTCAGGCCACATATTGACTTAGAAAACCACATATTAATATTATCTATATCCTATTGTATTTTTACTTATTTTGTTAAACATTTCCCAATTACATTTTAATTCAGTTTGGGTCTGCTGTGGCTAGTTTGACACCTCTGGATTAGATGGCTTCTAAAGTGCCTTCTAATTCTAAATCTGTAATGCAATGTTCATTATCTTATTGAGTAAAAAAAAAAAACAAACTAATTTTATTGAGGAGGAAACTACATTTCATAGTTTAAATGACTTGTCTAAGGTTACTAAATAGTTACTAAATAGTAGTTCCAGGATTCAGATCGAATTCTCCTGATTCAAAGTCCATTAACCTAACTGATAGAGTAGCTGCCTTCTTCCTCAAAATTTTTTAGAGTATCCCTATTTTGATCTGTATTCAGATATAATCAGTTTTTTCTCTGGATATGAATAACATTTTTTCATCATAAGTCCTTCAGAGTAGTTGTGGATTATTGTATTGCTGAGAACAACAAAGTCATCAAAATTGATCATCCCACAACATTGCTATTTCTTTGTACACAGTAATTTCACTTTGTGAGAACATAGAAGACTTTCCAGGATTTTCTGAGAGCATCTTGTTCATCATTTATCAGAAAGCAATAATATTCCATCATAATCACATACTACAATTTATTCAACCATTCCCCAATTCATGGGCATCCTCTCAATTTCTTTCTGAGAGGAGAGCTGCTATAAATATTTTTGTACATATAGATCCTTTTTCTATTTGTTATTCTCTTGTGGAATTCATAACTAATAATGGTATTGGGGTCAAAGGATATGCATGATTTTATAGTCTTTTGGACATAGTTAATATCTTTTTGATCATTTATCAATTGGTTCTTCTCCAAATCTTATAAATTGTAAATCCCTCCTCTTTCCTGCCAAAACTGTTAAAAAAAAAAAACCCAAACTTGATATATATATGAGGTACAGTGCAGTCCTTGTGAGATCAACTGTGGGGCTCTTCTTTTAAAAAATTAGCATAATAGTGTAATAGTCTTAGAATGAAAACATTGAGGAAATGAGTTTAGGAATTCTTTGGAATCTCTTGCTACCTTCCAAATAGTTCATGTGCCATTTCCCCTACCTGAAGCCGTTCCTGGTTCTGTCAACTGTTTTGTGCTTTCACTATCAAAATCTTTTTTTCATTTATTTTTAAATGCTCATATACAACGTGTATATATTGTCTCCTACAATATAATGGAAGTTCTTTGAAGTCTGGGGCTGTTTCCTTTTTGCCTTTGGATCTCCATCACCTAGCACAGTACCTGGATGTGGAGAGAGGGGTAGGCACTGAATCTAGGATTTTCCTGATCCAGGAACCTCGCACCTGAGAAAACTTCAGCATCTTCTCTCTTAATAGAGTTGTCTAGTACTCAGAGAGGTTAAATGATATGTTCTGTAGCAGGTAGATAATCCAGAAGGTGCTTAATAAGTTTTTGTTGATAGTTTTGATTGACTTTAAAGAGAGATAATGTATCATGTTCAGGTATCTTGCTGTCCCTCTGAGAGAAATGACAATAATCTAGTATCTACCTCTGATGTTGGTGGGACTTTGGACCTCTTAGGGTTCTTTAGCTTTCGACAAGTATAGACAAGAATGAGGAGCTTCTCCTTTGAAGGTTTAGAGTAGAAAATCTCAAGATTATCTCCTTGTGCTGGTTTTCTTGTTTCTGTCCTCCTTTGCTTCAGTCCTCCTTTTATGTTCCAGAGGTTATATGTCATATATGTTATATAGTTATATTACGGAGACCTTATGTGGTTGCCTCATTTCTTGCTCTCAGGCAGTCATTTCCATACAGTAGGGACAAGTCAACAAGAAGGAGGGGAAAGGTTGAGGACAAAAAAAAAAAAAAAAGTGAATGATGGAGTAGAATGGACAGTAGTAGGAAAATAACCATTCAAGAACACTTGGGTTTGCATTCTCCCTTAGATGCAGTTTACTAGCTGTGTGATCCTAGGCAAACCTCTTAAACTTTCTCCACACTATTTTTCTCCTCACCATAGTAAGAATGGACTGTACATGCACTTTGGCCCCTTTCTATGGGATGTGTGTTTATAGCCACCTTGCCATTAGAAGTGGGATGAGAAATCCCAACCCACTCCTCACTTTCTGGAAGTGAGAGTTCCTAAACAAAAAGGGGTGGGGGGGCAGAACTGTTTCTTCTCAACTCAAATCTTAGGCTGATGAGTTTCTTGTTTCAGTCAACAATCATAATTTTATAGTTCTTGAGTTAGTCCTTTTGTTTTACAGATGAGAAAATGGAAGTCCAGAGGGAATGTTAAATGACTTGCCTTCAGGAGGTCTTTCTCAGTTTTCCCAAGCCCCAATTATAAATATCACCCCTTGGAAGGCTACTTTCTGTCTAATCTGTATTTACTTTGTATAAACCAATTTATATATGGTTTCTCCCCAGCATTGTGCTAGTGTTGAAAAATAGGCTCTCTGAAAAGCAAAACACTCCTTTAAATTTAAGTGACTAAGAAGTGACAAGAGTTGAAACCAAGTCCTTTGATTCCAAATCCAACATTCTTTCTGCTGCACCATAACTATCTCAGAGGGTTATTGTGAAAACCAAATTTCTCGGGGTAAACAAATTACTTTGAAAACCTTAAGGTGCTTTTAAATGTCACTTCTGATTATATTATTTCTCAAAGTAACATCTAGTGAGTAGAAGACTCTAAATTAGAACTCTGGCCTCTTGACTTTTAGTCCAGTGCTCTCTTCCCAATTTCACATACAGTGGGAAAAGCATTTCCTCCCCAGCCATTGGCACTTTGTCTTTCTTTGGAAAGTCTCCCGGCCTACTATTAGGCATTGCTTTTGTTTTTAATTTTTTTTATTATGAATTAGTAACTTGAAAAAAATTCAAAGGAACACTAAATTCTAAAGACTTACCTCCCTTCAACTTTTCTTCTGATCTTTTGAAAAAAAAATTATTTTTTTAAATATCTGGCTTTTACTTATGCCCAGAATGTTCTTCCTGCCAAAAGCTGACTTCTTTTAAGACTTAGTTCAAGTTCATCTCCTTCAAGAGGCCTTTCCCAGTTTTCCTCAAACCCCAATTATATGTATCATCCTTTAGATGGTATTTATTTTGTATGAACTGATTTTGTATTATTTTTGTATTTTGTATGAACTGATTTATATATGTTTTTTGAATGAACTATACACATATTTATATATTGTATATATACTATATATATATTTTTTTTGGTATGATTTCATTCTAGCAGCATGCTGGTATTGAAAAATAGGCTCCCTGAAAAGCAAAACACATCTTTAAGTTTAATCTGCATTATTGACATTTTATCCCATAGCTTTTTTTGAATCTGCACAATCAACAGAACAATTGAGTCCTGATTTGCCAACTTCCAAGGTATAAATGCTCCATTGAAATTTTAACAAGCAGCATTACTCGATATAAGCTGCCTTCAGTATACTTTTGTGTTTTCCCCCAAAAGAGTATGAACTTCTTGATTTTTCTATGATTTTCTTGCTTTTTCCTTGAATTCTTAGCACTTATCATGGTACCTGATACATGGTCAATTCTGAGTGGGTGCTTATTAATTGATTGATTGATATAAAAGAAAAAATTACTATGTGGGATCCAAGGGCTTACCTGCAACCAACCCAGTCTGTCAGGCTCAGGAGCTAGTCTTTTGTTTTGGGAGAAATTTCAGAATTGATTTTTTCAATGTCTTTCATCATGTCCTATTCCATATCCCTATACCCACCATTTACAATCAGTCCTCCTTTCCATGGAGAGTATCTTTTAATACAATTACTTGCAGATATGTAGATAAGCATATAGGGATATACTTGGAAAAATACCATTACACTGAGAAGCAACATCTTATAGGAGAGCAAGGAATTGGGGTCAGGAAACCTGGTTGCTGTTATCTAGCATCTGTTCCCAACTGTTCCACTTGTTTATCTGTATATCTATGGGCAAGTCCCTTCTCAGAGCATCATCTATAAAATGAAAAAATAATAAATCTAATTCAAGGGGTTGTGGATCAAATAAGATAATGTAAGCAAGTGTTTTATAATTGTAAAATGCTTTCTAAAATCATTATGATTATACACCTACATATGTTGTATTCGAGATCATAGATTTAGAGTTGAGAGTTTAGAGGTCAACCCAGTCTATTTTTCTCTTTTTATAAAGGAGGAAACTGAGGTTCATAGAGATGAATTGGCTTACCTGCATGATGAGTGTTCTAGAGCATCTGGCTCCTTTGATTTTAAACCTGGAATCCTTTCTATTCTGCTCCAGTTGTTTCCCTTCTTTTAATCTTTTGTTGTGTCATTTCTGACTCTTCATCAACTCCATTTGAGGTTTTCTTGGCAAAGGTGCTGGAGGGTTTGCCATTTCCTTCTCCAGCTCATTTTATAGATGAGGAAACTGAGACAAACAGGGTTAAGTGACTTGTGCAGGGTCATACAGCTAGTGAGTATCTGAGGTCTGATTTGAACTCAGATCCTCCTGACTCAAGGTCCAGTACTCTACCTGCTGTGCCTCTTCCCTCCCCTATCCTACTAGATCTAATAGCTCCACAGAATGTGGTAGGTCAACAAGTTAGACTCAGTCCCTGACTAGATCTAAAGTAGGAATTTAAGCCAGAGGAATTAAGAGGGGGCAAGAGGAAATTTTTAGCTAAAGATCTAGAACCACTTCCACCCTTTATGACTAGCAGACCCATAGTAATGATTACAGGAAGAAACCTAAGCCCCAGAAATGGAGACTTCTTCTAGTTAAGTCCAGATGCAGGATTGGGGGAACTCCCTGAACAACTGAAATCTATCAGGGAGGAAGTGACCAGGAGAATAGCAGAGAAGCTAAGTTCCCTTCCATATTCTCATGCCTAAGTTTCCTATCGTATTGACATGGCAAAGCTAAGAGATCTCTGGGGGGAGGGAGGTTAGAATGCTGGCTCAAAGAACTTCCCAGTCAGATGCTTGACCACAGCTTCTTCTTCACCTTCTTAGAGAATTGATCTTGGCAGAGATTATAATAAAGATATATCATTTATATATATATATATATATATTTTGATTTACTCACAGTCTGCTTTTTTTGCATTTCCTTCTGACCTAGAGTCTTGATTCTGGGCCAATCTCTATGACTGTAGAATACACATTTTGAGGAAAAATCAAGATAGCATGTTGTATTGGCAAGAGAAGTGAATTTAGGGTCATAGAATATGGATTCAAAATTTGTTTGTCCTCCTTACTAAATTTCTTATTATAGAAAGTTTGCTTAATTTTTTTGAGCTCAGCTTTCTTATTTGCAAAATGGATGGGTTGAATTAGATGATAATATTCAAGTCTCTTTCAACACTAGATACTCTGATTCCTATGGCACCCATGGGGAAGGATATTTTGTTTTCTGAAATGCTTGCTACTGGATGACTTGAGCAAATCAGTCAATCTCCAGAATTGTTGTTGTATCCTCAGATAATCAAATATTTGCCTATATTTTCTTCTCTATATACAAATGAATATATATAGACAGTATATATATTTATGAATATATATATATATGTATATATATATATATATATATATATGAATATACAGGCAGCTAGGTGATGCAGTGGATAAATTATAAGGCTTGGAATCTCATCATCGTAGCTTAAATCTGACCTCAGATGTTTATTAGCTGTGTGACTCCAGGCAGATCATTTAATCCTGTTTGCCTCAGTTTCCTCATTTGTAAAATGAGTGGAAGAAAGAAGTGGCAAACTATTCCAGTATATTTGCCAGAAAACTCCAAATAGGGTCATGGAGAGTTGGGCACAGCTGAAAATGACTGGACAAGAAAAATTTAGATGATCACAAACAAAAAGATGACCATGAAGAATGGATAGGATGATATAGAGTTCTGGGCTTGTGGTCTCTCTTCAGGGAAAATCCCCAAACTTCTCAGAACCTCAGTATCCTCATCTATAAATGAGAAGCTGGATTTCATTTCCTGTAAGGTCTCTTCCAGCTTTAACATCTATGATCCTTTGAAGATATTTGCTGCTTATTTTCCCACATCTGTTGCAGATGAAGTAGATATATGCCACTGACATGGAAAGCATCAAATGTCACAAATGAAATGAACTACATCTTAAGAGACAGGAAATGACCACAAAAGACTGAAGTGGGAGTCATTTCCAATTAGCTCTTTCTTTGGAGTCTGACCATCAACTGGCTCATATAAAGGTCAGTATCAATACTAAATTAGAGAAAAGGAACAAGATGAGAAGAAGGCACTGTGTATAACTAGAATGGCTCCAAGCTGACCTTTCAAAAAGACTATTGACATGGAAAAAATGAGAAGTGGAAAAAAAGGAAAACACTGGCAAATATCATTACCATTTCCTATAGAAATTTATCTTATGTAAGGCAATAGCCACAACAAGGAGGCCAAAAAACCCCAGAAACCACATTTACCAGTGAATACTGTTTTTCTTGCCAAGAAGAAAGGCATAGTAAGCAAGAGCTTTGAACATAAACTTTTTTTTAAATATAAACTTATTTGAAAAACCTTACAGGGGAGGATAGTGGAATATTCTGAACAGCCTGCTATCATAAAGCACCTGAAAAGTGTTTTAACAGTCAAGTCTGTGGAAAGTTTGGTGGAAGACACAGTTAGGTCAAAGATCCAATAAATTCCAAGAATATTCATAGATAGAACACCTTTCTCAGCATTTCTCCAGTTACTTACATTTTCAATGGGTAAAGAGCCAAATTTGAATTCAGCACCTTCGTGTGCTATATGAGTAAGTAGAGATGGCTCTTAATATGAAAATGGGAAGAGTACTGGATCAATGACTAAATATTTGTTGTTGTCATTTTAATCGTGTATAACCCCATTTTGGGTTTTCTTGGCAAAGATACTGTAGTGGCTTTCCTTTTCTTTCTCCAACTTTTATTATAGATAAGTGCATTTAGCTAAACAGGCTTGTCCAGAGTCACATAGCTAGTGTCTGAGGCTAGATTTGAACTCAAGAAAGTTTTCCTAACTCCAGAGTTGGTGTTCTATCCACTGTACTACTTCTTTATTCACAGACCAAATATACAAAGAAGAAATCTGTTTTGAAGATAACACAATTTTGAAAATGTTGAGAGATTAATTTACAACATATCTAAAATATTGATAGATAACAAATGAGCAAAAAAAGTCATTAAGGTATTTTAAGAAAAAAGACATTTCAGAAGACATCCTCCTGTCTATTTCAAAGGTGATAATAGATTTATGAATAGGAATTGGCCAGATCTTTACAAATCAATTTCTATAGTAGACCTTATTTCCATAATGTCACCATTTTCTGAAAAGTATATAGAACACAGGTCCCTGCTATCTTTATTATTATTATTTTTTTAAAGTATTTGATTGGATACAGGCTTATGAGGTGGCTGCCAGCATAAATTCATTAGATGCAGCTGTGGATGCTGATATATTCAACGATTCCCCTCATGTGTAGTATCAAGTGTGAGTCAAAGAACAGAGAGAAAAATGGTCCCCAAACATTCTTGGAGGATGTGTTCAAATGGAAGAGGGTTCTATACATGGCGAGTTCCTTTTGACTAATATTGTTATTGTTGTTGTTCAGTGGTTTGGTCACATATGACTCTTTGTGACCCTGTGGACCAGAATGTCTGAGATTTTCTTGGAAAAGATACTAGAGTGGCTTGCTATTTTCTTTTCTTTGTCACTGATGACATGATTAATTGTATTCTATCAACCAGTAGACATTTATTAAGTGCCACTATTAGCCAGATAGTATTCTAGAACCTGGGTATACAAAGATAAAAATGGAACAGTATAACATTTAGTAAATGCCTACTATTTGCCAGGTACTGTGCTTTGAGCTGGATATACAAGGACAAAAATGGAACAGTACCTGCCCTCAAGGAACTTCCATTCTATTAAGTCCCCACAATTTTTAGAAACCTTGCTCATTGAGCTTGTTGTTATTGTTATTGTTTGTCTCTCATTCTCCCTGGAGACAATGACATCAGGGAGGTGATGCCATACCATCAACTAAAAGAGATTAAATAAACAACTACTGCAAGAGGAATTAAATGGATAGAGAATGCCTGTTGTCTGAACTACAATGTGCATTTGGATTTGACTTAGTCTATCAGAACAATAGTATCTGGGATAGACACTTCAGATGAATGACCCAGGCCCAGAATTCAGTAGGTGGAGGAAGAGTGAGGTAGACTTTATTTGGGAAGTTACACAATACTTTCAATGATTCCAAGCACACTGACCATCTCTCTCTCTCTTTCTCTCTCTCTCTCTCTTTTTCAAATAGCAATGACCAGTGTTCTATTCATGCTGGATGATGTATGAGTTATGGAATTTTAGAATCTCTGAAGAATCAAAATTGTAGGTGACCCAAAGAATAATAGGGGATATGTAGTGGGAATAAGTAGCCTTCTGTATATTACCAGCATTTAGTCAGAAAGAAGTAGTACACTAAAGAAAGAGCCTTCAGACCATGTATGTTAAGCAGAAATAACACTGGTCATGTAGTGAGAATGAAAACCAAGTTCTATGGATGGAGGGTTGTGGTGATACCTAAGAATATTTTAATAAGACCCCCAAAGAGCCTCCAGCAGACTTGGTTGATATACTGTTTTAACTGATGAGAAGACACATATAAGAATCACATAAGCTGAGAAGGTAAAGATATCAGTGGAATTAACTAGATTTAGAATCAAAAGAACTTCATTTGAATCCTTGCCCTTGTACTTGTTAACTTTGTGACCATGAATGAATGCACTTAAATCTCTCTGGCTTTCATAAGTAAAATGAAAACCTCAACGATCCCTTCCAGACCCAAATTTTTGTGTGTAAGGCATGATCCACATTGATGAGATCATGGATCCATTAAGGTATTATTAAAGAAGTATTTCTGAAAAATTGGGTGTAAATTTAATTTTTATAAATTTAATGAACTTTAGAAGCTTATTATTCATAGAAATTATATAAGGACCCATTAGAACAATGCAAAATGACTCCTTAATTTATCTCTTGTATAAAATTTTTTTTTCATATGTTGGAGTTGCTTAAATTGAAATATAACTGTTATGTCTTTCCTCAGTCCCCAAGGAATACAACCTATTTGCATTTATCCAAGTTAAAAAATAATTAGGGGTCATTTCAAATTGAATAGAGTGACAGCAAAGTTTGGAAAGATATTTTTCCTTTTGAAATATCTTTTGTTTTTGTATCTACCTAGATTTCCTCCTGTTTTTTTTCATTGCCCCCTAAGAACTAACCCTAAAAATAAAGAAATCAAACAACAAAGAGGAAAACTTTAGAGCAATAAGAGGAAAAAAAATCATAAAATGAATTCACACATGCAAAAAAAAAAAAATCTGATATTGTACTCAGTGTACCACATTTAAGAACCATGAGCCTAAGCTTTGCAAAGGATGTGTGGGGGTGTCTTCTCTGATATTTTCTTTGGAGTCAAGTTTGTTTTATATCATTTTACAATATTTGGCTTCAAGAGTTTTATTATTCTTTCTATTTATATTATTGAAATCATTGTATATAGTGTTTTCTTGACTCTGCTTATTTTGCATCAATTCATGTGTAATTCTGGCTGAGCAAGTCACTTAACCTCAATTTTCTTATCAATAAGTAGTGGCACCTATCTCCCATGATTGTTGTGTAGATAAAATAAAATCATGCTTGTGAAGTAAACATTGTAAACTTTAAAGCACTACATAAATGGTATCCATCACCTATCAACCTCAAATATTTAATTCTGTTTAATTTTTGAATTTCTTATCTTCTTTTTTAATAATATTTTATTTTCAAAATATATGCAAAGATAGTTTTCAACATTTACCCTTGCAAAACCTTGTGTTACACAATTTTTCTCCCTCCTTCCCTCCACCCTTCTCCCCACCCTTCTCCCCTACATAGCAAGTAATCCAATATAGGTTAAACCTGTGCAATTTTTCTATACATTTATGCTGCACAAAAAAAAAAAAAAATCAGATCAAAAAGGAAAAAAATGAGAAGGGAAAAATGCAAGGAAAGGTGAAAATACTATGTTATGATCCACATTCAGAACCCACAATTCTTCTGGATGCAGATGGCTCTCTTCATCCCAAGTCTATTGGAATTGGCCTGAATCATCTCACTGTTGAAAAGAACCAAATCCATCAGAGTTGATCATCACATAATTTTGTTGCTGTGTACAGTGTTCTCACGATTCTACTTACTTCACTCAGCATCAGTTCATTTAAGTCTCTCCAGACCTTTTTGAAAGCATCCTGCTGATTATTTTTATAGAACAATAATATTTTATTACATTCATATACCATAACTTATTCAGCCATTCTTCAAATGATGAGCATCCATTCAGTTTTCAGTTCCTTGCCACTACAAAAATTTTTCCACATGTGGGTCCTTTTCCCTTTTTATGATCTCTTTGGAATACAGACTCAATAGAGACACTTCTGAATCAAAGTATACACATTTTGATAGCTCTTTGGGCATTCCAAACTGCTCTCCAGAATGGTTGGATCAGTTCACAAATCCACAGACAATGTGGAATTTGTTATTTTCAAGATGTAGATCATCCTATTAATATAGAATTCAGCCTGGTATTAAAATGATTTCTCTCTCCCATATGGGCAAGAAACAATGACTTAGGAGGGTTCTGAGAACAGAGAAGGAAGCCTGATTAGGACTAAAGTCTATGGGAGTTGATTCTAGGAAAAATAGACTCCAGATCAAGAGCTGGGAGGGACCTTTGAGTTCATATAGTCCAGACTCCTCATTTTATAGGAGGGGAAACTGAGGCCCAGGAAGAGTAAATGATTTGACCAATTCCACACAATTAGTGAGTTTGAAGCAGTATTCTAACTGAGGTCTCCTTGATTCCAAATCCAATGTTCAATTCACTGTCTCTAATAAACCAAATAAGAAGACCAAACAATTTATACAAATTTTCACAAAAAATGGCACAGCAGATAGAATTCTGGTCCTGGTGTCAGGAAGACCTGATTTCAAATCTGACCTCACACACTTATTAGTCATATGACCCTGGATAGGAATCATTTAGTCTCCCTCTGCCTCAGTTTACCCATATATTAAATTAAGATAGCAATCGCACCTACCTCCCAGGATTGTTGTGAGAAATGAGATGATATTTATAAAGCATTTATCACAGTGTAGATATTTATTAAATATTTGTTTCTTTCCTGTTTCCTTTCCCCTTAGTCTTTAATAGAAACAAGTTGTTTTTGTAGACATGTTACCAACATTATAAGATGTAAATCCCCTAAAGGGAGGAGGTCTGGGGTTTTCTCAGCATATTATGCAGATTAGCACAAGATTCCTCTCATCCCAAAATTCTATGTTCCAGTAACTGCTGTAGAGATCACAGAGGGATGCTGACATTAAAAGAAACGTAATATAGGGTAAAGACCATTGGCTTTGGAATTACAAATTTGGTTCAGATCCTGTCTCTGATGTTTACTGACTGTTACTTTGGGTAAGTGAGTAGTTTTCTCAACCATAAAGTGAAGAAGCCATTCTAGTTGGTCTCCAAGGTTCTTTGAAATTCTAAATCTATGATCCTGTGAGTGGGTCAGGGTGTTGACATCTCTAGAATATGGAAAGGTCAGTATTGAAATCTGTCAACACCACTGCCCATAGCCTTTGAAGGTTGGGGCAAGGAGTGGTTGGTGGAGGATGGGAGGGTTGGAGTCTCAGGGGGCTTTGCCAGACTGATCATTGACTGTGGGCACACACCCAAAATGTGACTATGTTGGCTTTCTTCTGGGAAGGACCTTAACCAAAACACGAAAAACAAAACAAAAAATACCCCCACCAACTCATGATAGAATGTAGAATCTTAAAAAACCCCAAGGTGAATAATTAGCAGAAGGTCATGACAGAGGCAGTTGGCTTGGATTTAAGTATATTCCCTTAGATTATACGTAAGAAAAGCAATATTGCATAGAAAACACTATCATGTAGTGGGAAGAACTCTAGAATGAGAATCAGAAGATTGAGGTTCAAATCCAGAATCTTCTGTTATTTATATGACTCTTAAGCAAGTTAATTTATATTTCATTTTAATGTATTTTCTAATTCTATCCTTACATTATCTAGATTCTGCATTCTATATCTGTTGCTACAACTTTCCAAAGAACCAGTCCTTACAAAATTTTTGAAAAAGAGAAAAAAAATGAGCAATTAGATATTATAGGTATTATTTCATATTTTTAGGCCCTGGTGTCTGCAAAGTTTGGGGGGGTGGAGAGGATATCTTTTTATATTTTTCTTTGGGGCTAAGTTTGTTCTTTATCATTTTGTAATATTCATATTCGACTCTGGTTTTTCCATTTAAATTGTTGTAATTATTGTGTACAATATGAGTTTGCTTACTTCATGTAAATCTTTCCATATTTAAGTGAGTAATTTAACTTCTGTGCAACTCAGGTACTTTATTTGTAAAATTAAAGGCTCTGGAGTATATGATCTCTAAGTTTCCTTCAGGCTCAAGATCCTCTGAGCCTGTGAAATGAAGAACTTCATAGAAACTTTCTAATATAAATATAAGCTCCAGTTTGGGATGACACCAGGAAAAGTACTCCCAGATATTCTTCCCCACATGAGTATCATAGTCTTCCCTTATTAAAGCATATAAGTGCACAGCCACACATATATTGACACTGATATGTCAGTGTTCTATCTTCTTGCTAACTGAATTTTTAAGGTATCATCTTAAGTAGATTTTTGTAGAAGATGATAGACATTTTTAAATTTCTGTGGTCCTTCACTGACTGAATTTCCAGTGACTTCAAGTGCTTCACCTTCCCTTCTTTAAGGAAACAGAATATCAAACCATCTCAAACCTGACTCTCAGACAAGCTATGGTTGAAGTGACAGAACACGATTATTGTCTGGGGGAGGGGGTACATATTCACGTATTACAAGGGCAGATGTGAGGAGATGATTTCGATTTTGACCTCTTCAGAACCAGGAATTGCCTTTTTCCTTCCTTTGTGCCAGTTACTAATAGATATTATAATAAAATGCTTATTGCTGAATATTTAGAGTTGGAGGTTCTTCTAAATTCTAACCTTAGTTCTATAAGGTGGGCATCCTCCAAAGCTGGTGAATAGGGAGGAAATATTTTGAAATGCTATACTTAGGTACCTAGACTTTTTAGGCAAAAAGGGAAAAGTTCTAGCTTCCATTTGAGGACCCTGACATCAGAATTTTTCAGAGTTAGCATTGTTCTTTTTTATCTTTGACATATCCTCTCTTGGAGAGGAGAGATCTGAGCTTGGATAAAAGGAGAGTTATGTTTAAAGTAGGAGAGATGGGACTTTGAATCCCAGTTCTACTATTTATTACCTGCATGAACTTAGGAAAATTTAACTTCTTTGGGCCTCAGTTTCTTTACTGGTAAAATGGTGACTAAGTGAGCTCAAAGGTCCTATCCAATTCTGGATTTTATGATTCAGTTTCTTCCCTGCCAAGTCTTGAAGCTGGCTGCCAGTCCTTTGTTGTGGGCAAGCTAGGGGAATTTGAGCTCCAGGCTCTGTTTTTATGAAGTTAGCCTCCGTGAAAATCATAGCTTTTTTGTTGGATTTTTTTGCCTTCTTTTTCTCCTGTTTCTTGTACCTGATGATGTGGGGAAAAGATCAGGCAGCTGCTTTTTTCTCTCTGATGTCTTCTTCTCTTAGTCTACCCTCAGTTACCCTCCTGATGAGTCTCACTTTGCTCTACAATTGAGAACAGAAAACTTCATTAAGTTATTGTTATAGTTTGAAAATATTGTTAATAATTGACATTATTGATAATTCTATGGCATAATAGTCTAGTTATATATTTTATTATTAATAATATTAACATCACCATTACTACTAATATATATTACTAATAATAATATTAACATCACTATCACTACTAAGTTCAATGGCATAGTAATGGAGAGCTGGATTCATAGCCAGTCTCTGACATACTGGTTATGTGACTTTAGGCAAGTTGCTCTTGTTGCTCCAGACTGTTGTGTCAAAATCAAATAGAAACAGGGCCACTAAATTGTACATAATGATCCTTCCAGATCACAGATCGAATTAGAAAGCGATATATTAACATCTTCTATGTTTTATTGTATTTTTATTCATTTTATTAAATACTAATTACATTTTAATCTGATTCAAGTTGAATGTTATAGACTATATGAATTGGAGTTGTATATTTGACACCTTTGGAGGAAAATTTCAGAGAAGGTGCCAATATCTTGCACTAATGGAGATTTTCCTTATCTGAAAATTTTTCTTATTCTTATTTTTCTTATCTATGCAAATTAAATCACAAATCCAGATATTTTTATACTTATCTTACAAAGATAAAAATCCTGTTCTTTTACATTTAGGATTCTGTGAACTATTGTGCAAACAACTCATTGGTATATCCATCTGTCTATCTATCAACATCTATCATCTCTATTATTAACTTCTCTCTATTATCCCTATATATCCACCTAGTAACTTTCTATCTATCTATCTTTCTTTCTGTCTATCTAATCTGTCATCTTTATCATCTATTTCTATTGATCTTTCTCTATTCATTTCAATCCATTTCTATATCTATCCATCAATGTCTGTCATCTGTATCTATCTTTGAGATCTCTATCTATCTACAGCCCATCTATTATTATTCTACCTTTCATCTGTCTATATCTATCTCAATCATCTATCTGTCATTTATATTTATCTATCATCTATCTATTTATTTTGATCTATCAAGCTATCTATCTACCTATCTCTCAATTATCTATCTTTGAATATTTTGGAAGTTGAGTGAAAATATTGGATTTGAGGCATAGTTTTTGTTGACTCACATCACCTTCGGAACACCTTTAGCAGTAGGAAAGATTGCAGGGATGATGTGTAGTTTTCCCTATTCCTACATGGTTTTAATTTTTTTCCTTTAAGTCTCTATATTTTGAGAACTTTTCATTCCACATGATTTGAAGGCATTAAATGTTTGGCATGTCAACATCCAATAAAAAAAGTTCTTAAATATTTGTGGGTTAGAATAAATCTGGATATGTATACATGTGTATATATATATATATATATATATATATGTGTGTGTGTGTGTGTATATATGTATGTATACATACAGATATAAGATTGTGTTATCAGTGATAATGCTTCAGTTCTATTACAACTTATTTGTTGAATTCTCAAGGATACTTTGAGATTGCATCTGTAGTATAGAGGATTTGCCTTATTCTAGTTTATGAAGAGTTGTAAGTCTTTCATGTCTAATACTGGTTGCTTGACTATGTCAAAGTAGGAGCTAAATTTTTATAATCTATAATGATACATTGAAATGCTTTTTAGGGGTAGAAGAGCAATCAGTCAACCATTGTCTGGTCTCCTTAGGAGTGAATTTTCTATATTTGGTAGTAGTTGTCTATTTCTAGATTACTTTTGTGACCCCTTTCATTTCTGTAAACAGATTCACTTGATTTAGCCCATGGAGGCACTTTGGTTCCATTCTTGGATTTTAAGCCATTTCACTGGCTCCTTCTGTTGGCAAACATTTATTACTGTTGTTATTATGATTTGATAGCATTCCAATAAAAACAGTCCAGGAACAAGTCACTCTTCTGCTAATATATTATTAACTAGGTTGGGGAGCAAAGAAGATATGTTTTTGTGGCAGTTGGAGCTAGAGTTACAGATTATTATTAAAATATTATTATATTTTTAAAAAAAATTTTGATGGTGCTCAAATAGAAATAGTCCAAAGACAAGTTGCTGTCCTGCTACTATTCTAAGGTTCTGTGGATAATTACATAGATGGAAAAAGGGACTGCTTTTGGTAATTGAATAATAGCATTGGGATGTAAGCTCATCTTCTGTGACTCATTGAAAATTTCTTTGGGACAAATTTCCTAGCAGAAGGGTAGTAGGGGTGATGTGAATTTCCTCTTGTTCCCACATGGTTTTAATTTCTTTTGCTAAATCCCTGAATAAAATACCCTAAACTTTAATTGCTTAAAAAGTTTAAGATCTTATAACTTAAATCTTCATTATGGATTTTGGGATGTTTTATATTTTGAGTATTTTTATTCTATGTCATATGATCATGGGCATTCAGTGTAGTCATTATTATTAGATAGAATTGGTCAGATGAATTGAAAACAGTGTGGACATTAATAGACTCAAATTCAGGTGTACTTTATGCTAAGAATCAGAACTATAAGGAACATTGATGTTGTTCAGTCATGTCTGACTTTTATTTGGAAATTTTCTTGGCAAAGATACTGGAATAAATTGCCATTTCCTTCTCTACTTCATTTTAGAGTTGAGGAAATGGACACAAACATGGTTAAGAGACTTGTCTGAGTGTGGATTTGAACTCAGGAAGATCCTCTTCGCCACATAACTGCCCATAGAAGGGCAACTTAGAAATCATCTAATCCTGGTTTTGCAGAGGAGCAAAATGATGCCAGAAAAGGAAAATATCTGTTCATTAGCAAGTTGCTTTAAACAAAATTGGGATTCAAATTCATGTCCTATGATACCAAATTCAGTGTTCTTTCAATCTCACCATAAGAATAATCAAAGATTCATATTTTAAATAATTCCTCAGTTTTCAAAAGAACCTCTTAAATTGTATTTTCTCTAGAGTGGTTTGTGGTGAGAAAGGCAAGCAACAAGAATTCCTTGAGCTAAGCTCAGGGGGTGCAAATACAAACAAAAAAAAGAGACAGCTCCTTTCCTCAAGGAGCTTACATTCTTACGGGAGAAAACACTTAAAAGAGTGCTAAAAAAGGAGAGGTGGGGTAGGAGAAAGTACTTGGAAAGAAGCAGGGTGGCAAAATCTGGAAGAGTTAGAGCACAGCCTGAAGAAGGATGAAATATGGCTAGCCTGGCTCATCACCAATAAAGAAGCCCTATCTTTGGGAGAAGAGAACTGGCATGGTGGGAAGATGTTCCAGGGTGAGAAGACTCTGGGCATTCAGTAAGTCCCATGGTGAGAAGCAACTGAGGCATGGTCGTAAAATCAGGAGAATCAAGCACAGGTAGGAGGGGAATGTGTGTTCAGATTTATTTTCTTGTTTGTTTAGGTTTAGCCTCTTATTTGTACTTTATTTCCATGCATTGCTGTTTACTAGTTGACTATGTTTTTTTAAAAAAAGTTTTATCAATGTCTTTTGTTTTTGTTTTCTAAACTACAATCATTTCCAGATATATGGCCCCCATTCCACACCCTATGCTCCCCCTTCCTGGCAAAACTGGTCACAGAAAAATGTCAGTATGTGACAGGGTATCTAGTGTTCTACTCCTCAGGGAAATGTTTCATAATCTGTTTTCCGGTACCTAGATTATTGACGGGCAATTTGTTCATCTCAAAAATCTAGGTCTAAATTGAATTATTCTGTTTAAGTCTACCCCAAATGACCCAACAGCAACTTCAGATGTGGGAGCTGAATAATTTGGCCAAAATTATGTAGATTAAGCCATACCTAATTTGTAACAATTACAAGATGAATTGTTTAGAAATGGATTGTCTTCCTGTGGATGACTCAGAATTTGATATTGGCCATGAAAATTATTGCAAGGGATTTATTAGCCAAATATGTGAGGTTTTAAGTATCTTCTATGTACAATGGCTATTATATTAAAAAGGAAAATTTGTTTGGAATCATCAGTAGAGAAAATTTGAAGATCCTAGAACACAGAACAGTACAGGAACATCATCTTGTCCACTTCTCTTTTTTTTTATAGGTAAGAAAACTGAGGTACTGAGGGATTTAGTGACTTATTCATGCTCTTTCAGTAGTCAGTGACAGATTCAGGATTCAATCTTAATTCCTAAAGCTCCAAATTCAGTGCTGGAGAATTTGTGGCTTGGCGTCTTCACATGTGGTTTATTGTATACCAGTACTTAGCTTCCTCTGTATATTGATTAAAATATACTATAGCCTATCTTCCCCTAATGGAGTGGGGGAAGGGGAGTTAACGACTTGAACCTATTATTCCATTGATATAAGGATTTTCTAGATATGGAAATTCCCTCTATCAACTGGAAGTCTTAAAGAAATGCTCAGGGGACAGCTAGGTGGCACAGTGGATAGAGCACCAGCCCTGAAGTCAGGAAGACCTGAGTTCAAATCCCTGACACTTAACACTTCCTAGCTGTGTGACCCTGGGCAAGTCACATAACCCCAATGCCTCAGTAAAAAAACAAAAAGCAAAAAAACCAAACCAAACAAAATGAATACACAACATAGCATTCTCTCTCTGTTGTTATTTGCTTGCATTTTGTTTTCTTTCTCAGTTTTTCTTTTTCTTCCTTCTAGATTTGATTTTTCTTGTGCAGCAAGATAATTGTATATATATGTATACATATATTGGATTTAACATGTATTTTATCATCTTTAACGTGTATTGGACTGGCTGCCAGCTAGGGGAGGGGGTAGGGGGAAGGAGGGGAAAATTTGGAACAAAAGGTTTTACAAGGATCAATGTTGGAAAAATTACCCATGCATATGTTTTGTAAATAAAAAGCTTTAATTAAAAAAATGCTCAGAGCAGGGATATCAGATTTTCCTGAGCAAAGCCAGAACTAGATTAAAATATAATTGAAAATGTTTAACAATATAAATAAATTACAACGCAACATAGATAATGTTGATTTGTGGTTTTCTAAGTTATTGCATGGCTCCCTTCCTACTTGAGTTTGAGACCCCAAGCCTAAAGTACTGAGAAAAACTTGCTTAATCAGTGCATGTCCCATGTGGATCCAAGTCAGAAAGACTAAGTCTTTCTGACCCTGAGGCTATTTCTTTCTTCTTAAGAATGTTCTAGAAAACAACCCCAAGTTTTGTTTTTTTGTATTATTTTTAACTGCTCTGTAATGTATTGAGACAGACCCATAATAAATCCTGCCCAACAGATTGGACAGTCTGCTATTGTCTGAGCCCAGAACTTCACTGGCCCAGCTAGATCAGAAAGGGGCAAAGTAGACCCAACCAAGCCCCATGCCAAATTGCAATAGGGAGAGAGGAAGACAGATAGGGAGTTGAGGGTATCTGGAAGGCTTGCTATCAAAAGTATCAGTGAAATTATTTTTTTGATGTAATCTCCTTCCCAAAACATTAAGCTTAAGAGGATTGTGTTTGTTCAGACATTTTAGTCTTGTCCAACTTTTTGTAATCCCATTTGATGTTATCTTGACCAAGATACTAGAGTGGTTTGCCTGCTCATTTTACAGAAGAGGAAACTGAGCCAAAAGTTAAGTGACCTGTGCAGAGTCACATAGCTAGTAAGTGTCTGAGGTCAGGTTTGAATTCAGGAGATGAGTCTCATTCCATGCCCAGAACTCCATCTACTGTATTACCTAGCTGTCCCTAAGATGGTTGTGACATGAGTATCGAGGTCTGTCTCTTACTGAGTGAGGCTCTCCAAATCATAGCTGGGTATTGGTATCCCACTGTGGAGCACCAGACAGTCTAGGCCAAAACTCAGCTGTGATCAGAAGCCGTGATTTTGAGATTGTGAGCCCAGACTGCATTAAGATAAAAACAAATGTCACTTACTGGCATCACATTCTCCTCTCATTTTATGTGAAATTTTCCTTGAAAATGGGGAAATCATGCAAGAATTCAGGAACTAGCTGCCCTTGGCAATCTAAGTTAATCTTTGGTATTCGCATCCCAATTTCCTAAAAAATAGTAATTCACCCAAAGGTACATTGCAATCAGCAAAGTTAATTAGAGTCTAGCTTAAACACTTTTCTTGTCCTTTGGCCCAGCAGCTTTGTAATTGTGCCACTTAGAAGGAATAAGCTTTAAGCAAGCAATTAGAATTAGAGACTTTAAGTGTATTTAGACGATCCTGTATATGAGATGGAGAAAAAGGCAACCTAAAAAACAAAAAAAAGAGATGATTGCCTTTGTCCCCCAAGATTGGAATCTCCTATGCATGGCATAGTGGAAAGAATATTGAACTGGGATGACACGCTTACTTGGCTATATGCCCCCAGGTGAATCTTTTCCTTCCTTGTAGCCTCATAAAAGAAGGCACTAGATTAGATGATCTCTTAGTTTCATACTAATTCTAAAATGCTACAATAGGCTTGCTGTGGATTTTTTTGTAAAGAATTTGAAAGATGGTGTTAAAGTTCTTGAAAATATATCTTTTCTTTTCAAGTTTCAGATTTGGGACTGAAACCTTTTTGGATAAGGAGCTGGAGCTCCCTTTCATTGACTAAGTGGACAGTTTGGAAGATCATTTGTTCATACTCACTCTTGCTCTTTGGAGATTCAATTCATTTACCAACCTTGTCTCTGATGTGGGACAACCCCAGTAATTTAGAGCAAATGGGAAGGAAGACAGAGATAAAGAATAACAAGAGGGGAGGGGAAAGAATAACAACATGGTGGTTAATTCTAGTCCGTTCTGTTTTTATCTGAAGCTAGGCAGTGGTAGACAGATAGTTGGCAAGGATGGCAATTGATCATGATTTAAAAATAAATAAATAAAAGGTCAACAAATTTTTCTGTGCTAAGTATGGTGTTAGACCTAGAATACTATGTAGAACATTGAATTAGGTCCCATGGAGTAGAATGCAGAGAAACACAAGACATAATGGCTATTCTCAAGGAGGATTCAGTCTAGTTTGGAGAGAAGCAAATATGTAAGAAGTAAAATAACAATCAAAGGACTTAAATTTAAGCAACAATTCAAGTTGGTCTTAAGGGAGATGTAGTCCATGATTGATTAGCAAATGAACTGAATAGACAATAATTGCTATAGGGGTCCTGTGGAGAGGGATCACTATAAAGGGGTAGTCAGAAAAGGTTTTACAAAGGTGGTGGAAGTGATGGACTCCAGTTCTGTGATCATCGGATCCAAGCAGATAAAAAAATCAGATAAGGACAGAAATGAAGGAGATAGCATAGTGAGAACATCATGCTGGGAAGCAGGAGGCCTGGGTTCTCTTCTAGCTGGGCTTTGTATCTTCCAGCAGGTAATTTTTCCTCTCTATACCTCAGGTTTTTCATTTTTTAAAATGAGGGTTTTGAATTAGAGGATTTCTTTAGCACTAAAATTCAATGAAATTGTAAAGAAAAAAATTTTAAGTGTCTTTTCAAAATGCAGGGAATTTGGATTGCAAAGGGAGTGGTATTTGATTGATTTTTCTCTAGAACATATTGATAGAAATGTCTCTTCTACTGGGCTGGGTATATGCCAGCTGTGTGGCCATGGACAGATTACTCTGAGTTCTCAGTTCTTTCAATTTACAAAATGGGAATAATCATCATTATATTAGCTTCCTTCCAAGGTTTTGGGGAAGAAAACTCTTTTGTAAATAATATTTCCTTTTTTTCAATTACATGTAAAGGTAATTTTAAACATTCATTTTTATAAGATTTTGAGTTTTTCCATTCTTCCCTCTCATCTTCCCAACTCAAGGGTACAATCTCATATAGATTATAAATGTACAATCAAGTAAACTATGGAGGAAAATATTTTGTAAACCCTAAAGCATGATGTTCAATTTTGATTATAAAATAATATAACAACAAAAATAATAACATAGGACCCCTTACCTACCTACCCAACTTTATCTTCACTTATATTCACTGATAATCTTACATTCTAGTCATTTGGGATTTCTGCTGACTGTCTCTAAAAAATGCCAGACTCATTCCGACCCTTATTGCTTATGACAGTCTTTCCCTTCTTTCTCCACCTCCAGTCTGCCCTCTCTTCTAGATCTATCCAACCCCAAGGGGGAATTCTCTCTGCCAAAGAAGAATAATTTAGTACATAAGTCTTAGAGAAATTCAGAAATTCAGAGAAATGCCTTGGCTGTAGTCATCCAGCTAGTAAGTGTCAGAAATAGGATGAGAGCTTAGACTTTGCTGACCCCAAGCCCAGCACTGTCACCAGGTTCTCTTTGTCCCATTCGAATAAATAAAGTAATACCTTGAATGTATGTACTGCTTTAAAATTTACAAAACAGTCTCTTCAAAACAGTCCTCTAACTTGAGTATTATAAATGTTATTGTAATAACAGATCCTGCTAGGCCCAAGGGAAATGGGGGGCTCACCCTCTTTTCATTAAGGGGACTCTAGCTGCAGGCTCATGCAGGTACTGGGTTTAGTCACATACAAGTCTGATATCTAGAGAGGAGTCAGATTCTTTTTCATCATTTCTCACAGCCCCTGGGGAAAATCATTTAATGAAAATTTAGATTTGACTCTTGTGAAGGATTTTCCCAGGGCAACTAGGTAGTTCAGTGGATAGAGTGCCAGGCTTGATGTCAGGAAAACTTAAGTTTAAATCTAGTCTCACACACTCCTAACTCTGTGATCCTGGGCAAGTCACTTAACCCTGTTTTCCTCAATTTCCCCATTTGTAAAATGAGTTGGAGAAGGAAATGGCAAAGCATTCCACTATCTTTGCAAAGAAAATTCCAAATGGGGTCACAGTCAGACACAAATGGAGGGACTAGATAATAAGAAAAGGATCTTCTCAAAGATAATTATTAGGGGGTATCAGAAAAGGGTTAAAGATGCAATGTAGGTCATTTATAGGATATTTATTTATTACTTCAGAAAAATGTTAAGTAGCACTTGCCCTAGACTCATTCTTCAACCCCCATTTTGTACTGACAGCCTAGTTCCCCAGAGATGCTTATTCTCCCTCTAGGAAAGTAAGCAATTCTGTGGGACTGGAGATGGTTTTTCCCTTATGAGTCCTCACTGGTGTATCTCTCTCAGTGGATATTAATTTATCAGTTTTTAGTTTTTAGAAACAGGTTTTTCCTGTATTGGTAGAGTTGTTACAAAACATGTGTGGTTCTCCTTCCCCTCCCCCTTGCCAAATCTGTGATCTATTCATTCACAAAGCTATAAAGAAACCAGGGGAGAGTGCATTCACACTTAGAGCATATGTGGCAAAGGAGTAACTCACAACTTCTAAAAGTCTTTTTGTGATACTCTTTGAGACATTCCTTTTAGATATTATGTAACTTTTCTACATGTAGAGCATTTGTTCTTTTTTTTTTTTATTGTGTCCAATGTATCCCCAGAGCCTCCTGAGGTAGATATTGTTCAGGGAAAGCTGGCTAAGATTCCAGAGAAAGTCCAAAATCCTCTGGTCCCCCAGTTTCACAAAGTCTTGTTGTTAAAGAAGGAGAATGAGACCAAGGGCAAAGCTGGGGTTCTTCTCACCACCTCCTTCCCAAAGTAATCCTTCACAGGGACTTAACTGGAAGAGCTTTCTTCTCTATTGCCAGAGCCCCATTCAAATTAGCTTAATGCTTTAAAAAAATAGTATTTTATTTTTCCAAATACATCAAAAGGTAGTTTTCAAAATTCATCTTTGCAAAACCTCATGTTCCAAATTTTTTCTCCCTCTTTCCCTCTTTCCAAGACAGCAAATAATTTGATAGGGGTTAAACATGTGCAATTCTTCTAAACATATTTCCATATTAATCATGCTGTGCAAGAAAAATCAGATCAAAAGGGGGAAAACCATAACCAAGCAAACAAGAACCAAAAAAAGGTGAAAATACCATGCTTTGATTCACATTCAGTCTCCATAGTTCTCTCTCTGGATGCAGATCACTCTCTCTTTTCCAAGTCTATTGGAATTGCCTTGAATCACTGCATTATTGAAAAGTAGCTTGATGCTTTTAAATAAGTCCTCCAATCCAATCTTAATAGTCTTTCTGTGGTAACCCAGTTGATTTAACTTTAATTCAATCCATCCCTTAGATCACACTTATGATTAATTGATTAAATGGGGATCTGTTCTTACCTGATAAACCCCCTACTATGATATTGTTTTAAATTGACTTAATTTTTAAAAAATGAATTAAAATCAACACCCCAAGCCCCATGTTGCCAACTCCTTCAAGTACTGAACCACTACTAAGCTAAGCGGCCCAAGGGAGTTTCCTTCTGCTCCATGGGATCAATGTATGCTACATTAATTCCATTTTATAAGTGAGGAAATTGACACATAATAAGTGACTTGCCCAAGATCATAGAACTAATAAGTGCAAGACCAGAATTAAAATGCTGTACTCCAAGTCTGGTATCGCATTGTACTGCCTCCCTAGAAAATACAAACTATGTACAAAATGATGCTCAGTAATCTTAAGAGGGAGGCAGTGCTAATAATGAGAGAAATAAGAAAGGCTCCACAAAGAAGGCACTTCCACTGTGTTTTAAAAGAAGATAAGGGTTCTGTGTGGTTGGAGTGACAGGAGGTGGGGCATTGGTGCAAAAGCACAGTAGTGATAAGTAGAAGGTTATGCATGAGAAACAGCTGATCATCCAGTTGTGGTCTGTCACAGGGAATTTTCATCTGTGACGCCTAGGAACATCTGGGGAAACTGAGGCATACGTTGCCAATCTTTTAATATATATATATGTATATGTATTGCATATGCATTGTGTATACAGGAGAAAGATTAGAATTTTTAAAAATTCCAGTCCAACTGGGAAGAGAGCAGGGTTTCACATCCTAAGGGCTGAATAATAACAACAACAAAAAAGACAGCACCTCCATTTAGAGTGGGGAGAGGAACATTGAATTGAGGAACTCTCTCCTGCCCAACATCAGTATTATAGTTCTGTGATCTCTGGGAGGAGGAAGGGGTCATGTGGGGCAGGGAGTGGGGGTGTTAATTTTGGATTTTGCTTCAAATTTATTTTTAAAGTGGAATACTTCCCCAGCACCAGTGATGATGGCCTAGAAAAGCCAGTTAGTCATCATCTAACTCTGACATCTTTCCCATGTGAGAGCTTGTCCCCTCCTCTTCTTTCCCACCTGATGTCTGCCTCTAATGCTTATTTAAATCCTTGTCTCCTCTTGTGGATTGAGGGGGAAGAAAGGTGGGGGTTGGGAGCGGGTCATCTGAGGCGCATTTTCTTGGTTAGCAGACCTATAGGAAGCTCATATTTTTTTTTTCCTAAAATAGCACTGACTACTTCAGTCCTTTGAGGAGGAGGAGGAAGAGATGAAAACTTGAAAGAATGATGGAGTAATCACATCCTGGGGTCTCAGCCTCCCATCTGAGGTTACAGGTAGTTTACATTGATTTAGGATAGGATAAAGGCTGGACCTATGATTCATCAGTATAGAGAATTCCTGAGTAAAAAAAAAAATCTTCCTTTTCTAATGCAAGTTAGCATCAATTCTGCAATTTGTAGTCAGAGGGTTGCCTGAAATACTAAGGGATTAAGTGATTTGCCCAGAATAATACACCCAGTATAGTACAGAGATAGCCCCTTATCTTGAGCTCACAATCTAATGAAAGAGACAACATTGAAATAATTATACACAAATTAACTATTAAAAGATAAATTAGAAAAAAATTAACAGAGGGTGAAGAAGGTGTATGTGTGACTGTTGATCACCTCCCCTTGGGGGCTCTGATTTCCCTGAGGAGTCAGGGATGGCATGACCACCTGTGTTTTAAAATAAAAGAAAACGGGAGATAATGGGCTAAGGTTTGAGTTGATGCACTGAGGTCCCAAGTACGTGAGGCTAAATAGTAATTGGGTTATACTCATTAATATACATGATTGGATAAAGAATGGTCCCTGCCCACTCTCCGTGCAAGTCCTGATGTGTTGTATAGGAAATGATGATTTTGGTGGGGGGAGGTAGAGAGAGAGAGACAGGAAGAAAAGCTGGGAGAGATTGGGCCTGGGTTCCATTCTCCTAGCTGCTGGTGTGTGGCTGCTGGTCTAGCTAGCTTCTTGACTCAGCTACACACATTGCTATCGCCGATTCTCTTCCACCTCCGATCCTTCTTCACTGAGAATAAAGATTGACGATTTTCCCCTAACCTGAATTCCTGACTCCTGCTGATTTAAAAATACACAATCTTCACAAGAGGGAATGCCTTAGAATTAAAAAAAAAAACTTTTTATTTTCAAAATACATGCAAAGATAGTTTTTAATATTCACCCTTGCAAAACCTTGTGTTTCAAATTTTTCTCCCTCCCTTCCTCTCATCCCTTCCCTTAGACAGAATTACTCAGCCTTTTAGAGTAGGGAGTGAGATGCTTTTCTATGACACCTAGATGGGGTAGCAGATAGACTGTTAGACTTGGATTCAGGAAGACCTGAGTTCAAAATCAGCCTTAGATGCTTAAAAGCTGTGTGGCTTTGGAAAATCACACTGTTTCTGTCTTAGTTTCTTCATCTATAAAATGAGAGGGTTTGATTCAAGGACTTCCAAGGTCCTTTCCATCTTTAGATCTGTGATGCTATGAAATAAAGTCTTGGTATGTCACTTTGGTGAATTCCTCATTTTATTACTTGGATTAAATCTGGACAGAAGTGGGGAACTTAGGGTATGCTTTGAAAAAGCTTTTCACCCTATCACCTGTATGATTCAGATGATTCTTGGAGCCTTCATCTCATTGCTTGTGCTCAGATACCCAAATTAATAGCTCTATTGGGTATCTTCATATATCAGGGGAAATGTACCCCAGAGTTGTAATTAGTCTACTGAAGACATCCCAATTAAATAGAGAGAGCCAAGAATCTGAGCCAGCAGGTGAATTGGAAAGGGAAGAGTTTCTGGTTGGGGATGATCAATGGAAGGTTGTGGGGGAGATTAAAAAACTTTTGCGGGGCTTTTTTTTTTTTTTTTTAATCTGGGCCTGATGGTGGATTTAATCTCTTCCCACCTTCCCAACCCCCAGTGGTGCTTCCTTCACTAAAGATCTACTCCAGTGCTTTATCATGGATTGGTTTCTAGAAGATGATACCAGCAGAACACAATTTCTGGCAGATCCTAACCCAGCTGAAAAGGTCACTGGGTTTTTAGTCAGAAGACCAGGTTGGACCTCCCTGTTTGACATGACTCAACCCTGTTTGCCTCAGTTCTTCATCTGTAAAATGAGATGGAGAAGGAAATGGCAAACCATTCCAGTGGAGGCAACTAAAATGATTCAATAGCAACAACAACAATGGGAGTGGGAGCAAGTCATGCAATCTCTTCTCTTAGTTCATCTGTAAAATGAGAAACTTAGATTAGATCTATGAGGTTCTTTCCAGCTCTAGAGCCAGGATTCTGTAATCCTTGGACTATCTGCTTCTCTTTGGAGATCCAGCTTCAAGTTGAGAGCTTAGAAGGTTGTCCTTCAGGTGCTGAATTTTTTGGGGGGGTGAAAGGAAAAAGGGGGTTGATTCAGCAACTCATAAAGATTGCCCACTTAGGTATGGAGGTTGGTAAATATCTAGCAGATGGCTCTCTGGGGAGGGGAGGGGAAATGTACATATAACATTTCCAAGTTTAATTTTCATTATTAACATTTTCTCCATCATTTTAAAAAATCTAAACAATCAGCCAAATAGTAAGTCAAGCCTTGATTTATAGAGATTGCTGATTTCTGAGGAATTAACTCTCACATTGAAATTTGAATTATTAGTTCTAGTTCAAACTGGCTTCAGTTTAGGTCTATAAGGAGAGGTTGGGGGAAGCAATGTCCAAATGCCAATGAAATCACAGACCTTTGGAAATATGGGGGAGTGGGGCTTTTGTAAGAAGAGTAGGTGAAATCTAGGTCTTTGATTTGGTTGGGCCCCCTCCCCTTATCTACTCTTTCCTGACTGTGGATGACTGTCTCAAGAGGATGGAACCTTTTTATGCCCTTAATTAGTATGGTTGCCTCTCTGGATTAATATGAACCTAAGTGTCTGTCCCTATTCTCTAAAGAGCTCAGCAGCTCCCACTCATGAGCAAAGGAAAATTCTGCACTGAGGGATGGGAAGGGGGGCGCAAATGTTGTCTCTGTAGTCCAGCTTCTGGTAGGGAGAGGTTGAATAAGAAATTCCCCTACCCCCATAAACTGTCACTAAATGCAGGTTGAATTGAATTAAGCCCTTGAAAATGAACTCTTTCATCATTTAGAGTGTTCTCTGGGGAACATGTCTGGAGTTAGGGAATTGGGGGGCTTACAATCTCTGCAATGCTAGCTAACTGGGAGCTTGGGACAACACTAGTTATATTTCATATGAGAATATTGTGTTCTTACCCCTAAACAGATCTTTGCACTTCTCCAAGGTTTCTACTGGTTTCATTGATCATCAGTTTTATTTAGTGATCACAGAAAGCCAGCCAGAATTCTTTAAGAGAGATCATGTTAGATGCTTCTCTATATTTTCTGCTACAGTTGCTAAACTAGTAGTTTAGGGGAATGCTGGAGATACAAGTTAGCTAAAATTTAACAAAGCTTTTGATAATGTATCTTATCTATAGAAAAAGTGGTGAAAAGTAGGCTAGACAGCTATAGTTAGATGGTTTTATACTGGATTCAAAGATGTATACTGGACTCATTTATAATTCTGTGCCATTTTAGCAAGAGGTCTCAAGTTGAGTGCCCCTGTGGTCAATGTTTGTCCTCATACTGTTTAATATTTCATCAGAGATTTGGATAAAGGCATATCAGATCTACATATGATACAAAGTGCAAAGGACTGCTAACACATTGCTTAATGGAGGCAGGATCTAAAAAAGAACTTGACAAGCTTAGAAACTTGGGCTGAATCTAAAGGTGAAAATGAATAGGGATATGTGTGTATACTATGTATATGTGTGTGTACATATACTATATATATATAGGTTGTATTGTGGAATGATGCATGAAGGCCAGCAGATGACACAGGAAAAGTTTAAAAACTCAGAAATACATAAAATATATGAATAATATTATGTAATATCAACATACTTTAATAATAAGTATAATAATAATAATAATAATTCACACTTCTTTGGTATAAAGGGAAAGCCAAGAGAAAGGGGAAGAAAGGGAGGAAGGAAAGCCTAGGTTCAATTCCAACTGATAAATTTAAGCTGTGTGACTGTGGGCAAGTCACTAAACATTTCAGTGCCCCAGGCAACTGAATTATGCTAAGACTATAAATAGCAGCAGGTGCAGACCTGGATTAGTTTAGGGGAATTTTCTTCCTAAGAGTTCCCTAAACCAATGAAATTGCATAGGTCTGATTTAAAAAAAAAAAAAGTCTTAAACTTGGGTTTAAGAAATCATTTTATGGACACAAAGGGGAGAATTAGTTAGAAAATATTGTTTAAAAGATATGGGGATTTTGGTAGAGAGCAAGCTCAATCAATATGAGATAACAAGGTAATAACACAACCTGGGATGGTTATGTGATCTAGGTCTGAATGCAGAGAGGCAGAACCTCTAAGAATAAGGAAGTAGTAGCTCTTCTGCATTCTGCTGTGGTCAGACCACATTTGGACTATTAACAAATGGACTGAATAGGCAGTAATTGTTATCTATATCCAGTGGTGTACTTATTGATTGTTAAATTTTCATTGTGAGCATTTATATCTTGGAAATCAGCAGATGTACAATCAGAGCTCTACTTATTGTTTTGTTGATTGTCTTGACTTAAGAAAGTAATAGAGAAATGTGAATAATGCTGCTGAAACTTTAAAGTGTGCCCTGAAGATATTTTTTTTTTTCCCTCTAGGGATCTGGTTATTAAACATTTATCTGTACACTTACTTCTCTATCTAAAGGATTGTATTCAGTTCTAAGTGTCAAAGTGTGGAAGGTCATGGATAAACTGGAGATCAGATCAGTGAGGGTTACCAGGAGAGTGAAGTACTTTAATTTCATGACATTTAAGTATCAGTTCAAGGAAATACAGATTTTTAATCTCTACAAGAGAAGTTTCAGTGGGGTACATGTTAATTGTGTCCAACTATTTGAAAGTCTCTCATATGGAAGTGTTCTGTTTATTCAGCAAAGCCAAATCAAGAACAATAGGTTAAAGTTGTAAGGAGACAAATTTAGACTTCTAATCTACACATCAGTTCTATTCCAAAAGTTTGGCTCAGGAGGTAATAGGTTTCCCTTCACTGAAGGTCTTCACACAAAGGCCTCATGACCATTTCTTAGGTAAGTTGGAATGAAAATTCTTTTTAGTGGGGCATGAACAGGATTAGGTAACTAAAATTCTGATTTTTTTTCCCCATTCATCATGCCTTTTCTGTGTTTTTAATATCCCCTGTGTACAGAGCTTCTTGGGATGTAGGAAGAGTATATCTCTGGGATACAAAAAGGAAAAGAAAAAAAAAAGCTAACGACCTTCAGATCTTCCCTGTTTCATTAGGAAAACCTAATGTCTCTCTTTAGGGGAATTCCTGGTCTGAAAGAAACAAGAGAACAAACATGGAAGATTTGTTATATACAAAAAAAAAAACTTCTCTCTCTGTTAAATGATGGCAAAGTAGGAGATTACTGGTACAGACTGGCAGGGCTTGAGATTTTGTTAAAATATAAATATGGAGTTTGCTTTTCTGCCTTGTTGTTGACATTTAAAAAAATTATATATGTCCTGGAATATTTAGTAAGATGACTAGGATTGGGCAGGAGAGAACATGAACCTTCAGGTATGCTCTGGGGTCTGGTTAAAGGCCGAACTCAAGAGTCTATTTTCTCTAGGAGAAAATAAGGTTTGTAACAAAAGAAAAGGAAAACTGGGTATAGGATTTCCATAAATCCTTGAATCCAGAGGCCCAGGGGCCTGAGAAAAGCCTATAAGGAGGGCCATTGGGAAGAGATGAACTGGAAAGCAAAAGGAATGCTTAGGAGGAATGCCAGGAAGATGCCACCATGATGAATAGGTGACTACTGGGAAAGCACTTTGAACCAGAAAAAGGAATTGATCTGAGTCTCATGTTCTTTCATCTGTAAAACAAATGGGTGGTTCTAGATAATTTCTAAGATATCCAGAGGCAAATGGCAAGGGTAACCACTCTTCCACTAACTAGAAATGATAGCTGATTCCCTGGAGAAATAGAATGTGGTGGGCTAGCCAGATTGACCCTAATTCCTGAGTTTTGATTGCTAACCCAGGATAATTGATCTCCAGTGCACACCCAATGGCCTGCTGGACATTTCCACTTGGAAGTCTCATCTATTGCCTCAGATTTTTTTTTTTTTTTGTTATTCAGTCATTTTTCATTTGTGTCCAACTCTTTGTTGGCAAAGGGTTTTCTTTGGAAAGATCCTAGAGTGGTTTGCCATTTCCTTCTCCAGCTCATTTTACAAATGAGGAAACTGAGGCAAACAGTTAAATGACTTGTTCAAGGTCACACAGTTAGTAAGTGTCTGAGACCAGATTTAAACTCAGAAAGATGATTCTTCCTGACTCTGGCCAGGAGCTCTATCCATTATCACCTATCTCTACCTCAAACTTAGCTTGTCTAAATTCAGTGGACCATCCCCTCCCTACACACACACAGACACACAGACACACACACACACACACACACACACACCTCTCTAGCTTCCTTATTTCAGTGGTACTATGGTACTCAATGGTATTTATGTTATTGTCCCTTTCCTTCAGAGTCTAGAACCTCTAAGTCATCCTTGACTTTTCCTAGTTTATGGTTTTCCTCCTTTATTCCTTGCTTCCCCTCCCATATCCAATCAGTTACAAAGTTCTGTTGATTGTTCCTTCTCAATATTGCTAGTAAACATTCCTTCCTTTCCATTCCTCCCACCACCATGGTAATTCAGGCTCTTATCTCACAAATAGACTACTATAATCCTTAAATGGTTTCCCAGGCCTTTACTCTTCCTGTTCCAATCCATCCACTGTGCTGTGACCAGATTAATTTTCCTAAAATACTAAGTATCTCTGAATCATTGATAGGATAAGATCGAAGTTGTTTAGCAAGGCTTTCAAGGCCTTGAACAGTTAGTTGTCTGCAACTTAACCTTTCCATTGACCAATTCTCTTGTTTTGTTAATCTTTTCCTCTGTATATGTTTTTCCATTTAGACTATGAATGGGTTTAAGGCAAGGGCTCTCACATATAGGTGTATTCCTTTTAAAATACATAGGATTGTAATAGAAAACAATTCTATTGAAAAATAGTTATTAATTTTTTTTAAGTTAATGGACCCCAGATTAAGAACCCCAGAACTAGAATAGAAGTCAGAACCTAAAAGGGTGTGTGTGTGATTATAACCAGTAGTGTTTTTAAAGTCACCACCAAATCCTTCATATCTATTAAGCTCCTGGTAAATGCTAGGCACTGTACTAGGGCTGAGGATTTAAAAAAAAAAAAAAAAGATATGAAACTATTTCTGCCCTCAGGAAGCTTACATTCCTTCAAGAGAATATACACATATGCAGATTAAATACAATATAATTTTTTTTTTTTTTTTTTTGTGAGGAGGTAGAGGGGAAGTCACTAAAGGCCTCAGGTAGGAAGTGGTTCACAAGGCAACTTTTTGAAGGAAACTGGGAAATCTAAAAGTTTCAAGTAAAGAGGGGAGGAACAGCCTCTGCCAAAGTGCAGAGATGGGAAATGGAGGGAAGCACTCATCCAGCCAAGCAGTGGTCAACCACATACTAGGAAGGTAAGAGAAAGGGCTATTTAGCTCAGAACCTGGTGCCAGACATTAATGGGCAAGTTAAAAGTAGCTTAAGATAAGTTTCCCCTATTCTGCAGATAATTCAACAATTTTGTGTTCTCCAAATTTGTTATACTTTATTTTCTTATCATAAATGGAAGCCCACTTCTGAAAAGCTTTATCCGTGCTAAGGGCTGGGCCTGGCATTGATTAAGGAACTTAATCAATGTTAGTTGACTGGCTGAGCTAAGTTTGGCCTGGGTAGAAAGGGAGATGTCCCCACAGCTTTGTAGTATTAGAAATAAAGGTCAAATAAAGCGGAGAGGACAGAGGAGGACCAGAATTGCACTGGAATCCAGCCAGCCCAGCCTCTTGCCTGGGGTCCTGTTTCCTCACTGGGGCAGCACCGGCAGGGTTAACCTACCATCCTCCAGGAATCATCTGGAACCTGCTCTGTCACAGCCCACAAATAAGGGCCAGTGAATACTATTTATTGTGTGGTGAGTGTGGGCAGCACCCTTTGAATTGGGGAGTGGGCCAATCAGACAATCTCTGAATCTGGGGTGGTGGGGAGGGGGGCTGCGGCCAAGGGAGGCTGCTGTGAGGTCAGGCAGACGACCAGCATCTCCTTTGTGGAGGGAGGAAGTGATCCCTGTGGTAGCCACAGGCAGGGCCATGATTGTTCCAAAGAGCTTGGTAAACAAGCAAACTAAAGGCATTTTTTAGCCCCAACTGGGATGAAGGGGAGGAGATTAGTGATAGTAGGAGTGTATTTGTGTGTGTGGCGAGGGGGGGGGGGTACTCACATCTGTTTCTTTTGGGCTGTGATTCTGCAACTGGACAAAACAGCTATCACTACTCCCATCACCACCAATATAACCCAAAGCTCCCAGTACAAAGGAAAATTCTTTGTTTGCTGGGCTTAAGAAGCCACACGCCTTAGCCCAGACCTGAGGAAAGTTAGACTGGGAGTCAGAAAACGATATTGTGACTGAACAGATGGGAGTCTCAGAACACTACCAGGGACTCCATTTTCTTTTCTCCAACCTCCATGTTTGGGTGAGGGGGCCGCAGGAAGGAGCAGGAAGGTGGGAGGACTCACTCATGACCCTTTGGCATATTGCTGTCATATGCTGGTTGGAAAACCGGGGAACATTCCCCTGGCTAGTTAAATCAGTCCTGCCCTTTCTAAGGCTGGCCAACTGGATGGATGGTCAAAAGACACCACTCAGGGAGGAGAGGCCTGTGAGCTTCCAGCCCTTTCGTAACCTTGTAGTTACAGACTACACTCCTGGCCTTTCATCCCCCAGTTCCCCCAAATCAGAGCATGGAGCCCCATCTCCAGAGCCTAAGGGGAGACGGACCTGAGGAAATGCCAAAAACCACAGCAAATCCCAACCCTCGTTGGCAGAGAAGGTTTCAAAATGACTTTTTTTTTCTTTTTGGCTAAAGTCACTTTTGGCATTTCAGGGTGCTGGCCTGCTGCCCAGCCTTCCTGGCCCCCTGCCTGCCAGCTCCTTGGAGGCTATTTTTGCCATTTACTTATTTATTAACTATTATTACTCCTTGGGCCAGATGGGGCAAATGTACACACGTACACACAATTTCACTTCAGAGCCGCTTAGAAAATCAAGTGAGATTGTTCAGAAAATGACTTCTAATATGGAAAAGGGCAAAGGTGACAGAATCCTCAACATGATGGAGATTCCCAGACCCAGGTTCTGTGCAGTCCCAATTGATGATAAAGTTTTAAGCTGGAAGTGGCCTTTAGAGTTCTATCTTTTTCAACTTCCTCTTTTTAACAGATGAGGAAATTAAGGTCCAGGGGAGATATCATTTGCTTACTTTTGATTCAAAATCCAGGATTCTTTCTTCTACTAGTACAGAATAGGGTGTAATCCAAGTGCTCCCACTCTCCAGACCCTCTTTAGGGTCCCAAATCATTGGAACAAATGTGATCTAAGGCTCAGATCCCTAGTGCTCCTTTCCTCACCACTTCTAGAAAAGCAGAGAACTTTCATCATATGCCATTGATCTTAAGGGGAGATAGCATTAGGGAAGGGTTCAAATCCATGACTTAGGCAATACCTCTTCAGAAAGTCTGAAATTAGACAGGCTTTCCAGATCTAAGAACCCAAAGGAGATGATGGGAACATAAAAGTAACTCACATTGATCTCCATCCTCTTCCCCCCATCAAGACCATGGACTGTAGAAAATCAGGCAACACACCTTAGAGAAACAGGTCTCATCTTCATCTTGACCTTCTCCCCCATCTTCTTTTTCCACCTAGAACCTTTGTTCAATCTTGGTACTTAATTAGGCTGATCATTTTCTCCTTTTCTCTCTTTGATGAAATCCGTTTCAACCTGAGCAGGATGAGCATTTGGTGGTACGTGAATTAGTGACCACTCGCTACAAGAGGCATTTTAGCCCCCTTAGTTCTGGTTCTGAGCACCCACATTACTAGGCTTCAATGAATATTTCTTTTTTTATTCATTTTTTTTTCTACTGATATATTTTCTCTCGTTTTGACAAAAGAAGAAAAGAAAAACCAAGCCCTTGTAACAAATATACACAGTCAAGCAAAAACAAATTTCCACCCTGGCCATGTCTAAAAATATATGTCTTGTTTGTATCATGAGTCCATCACCTTTCCATCAGGAGGTGGATAGTATTTCATCATATGTCTTCTGGAATCATAGTTGGCCATTTTGTTGACCTGAGGTTTTAAGTCTTTCAAAATGGTTCATTTTTTACAATGTTGTTGTTATGGTATAAATGGGTCTCTGTCAAACAATATTTATTGAGTACTTACTATATATAGGCAGGGGGCTGTACAGGCTTTTATGGGGGATACAAAAAATAGAATACTTGGTTCTTTGCTCTTCAGTGGAGCAACTGATGGATGTTAATCAATACGTAAGATCCTAGATATAAAGCTAGGAAGGACCTTAGAGACCATCTAGTCCAGCTCCTTCATTTTTTAGAGGAGAAAGACAAAAGCAATGTAGTTTGCTGATCGTCATGCAGGTCATAAGAATCTACAGTGGAATCAGAACTCAAGTCCTCAGAAGCTAGTGCACTTTCCAAAGTGCCACACTGCTTCCTCAACTTGCTTTAAAAGCCAGTAATAACTTCCTTTTATTTGAACCAACAAAGTAGGTGCTTAAATGTTCATTGATTGATTGTCTTGTGACCTGGGCATATCCCCAGTAAAATTCTCCTTTTTTTTCTTTTTTTTGATTATAGCTTTTTATTTACAAGATATATGCATGGGTAATTTTTTAGCATTGACAATTGCAAAACCTTTTGTTTCAATTTTTTCCCTCTTTCCCCCATCCCCTCCCCCAGATGTCAGGTTGACCAATACATTTAAATATGTTAAAGTATAAGTTAAATACAATATAAGTATACATGTCCATACAGTTATTTTGTTGTACAAAAAGAATCAGACTTTGAAATAGTGTACAATTAGCCTGTGAAGGAAATAAAAAATGCAGGCTGACAAAAATAGAGGGATTGGGAATTCTATGTAGTGGTTCATAGTCATCTCCCAGAGTTCTTTCGCTGGGTGTAGCTGGTTCAATTCATTACTGCTCTATTGGAACTGATTCGGTTCATCTCATTGTTGAAGAGGGCCATGTCCATCAGAATTGATCATCATATAGTATTGTTGTTGAAGTATATAATGATCTCCTGGTCCTGCTCATTTCACTCAGCATCAGTTCATGTAAGTCTCTCCAGGCCTTTCTGAAATCATCCTGCTGGTCATTTCTTACAGAACAATAATATTCCATAATATTCATATACCACAAAAATTCTCTCTTCTTAAGAGAAAATGGGACTTCAGATTATTAGAGTTGATAGGATGTTTAGAGAGCATCTAACCCAACTCTCATTTTTTCCAGAGGAGGAAATTGAGGAATTGCCCAAAGTCACACCATTAATTAGGAGCAGAGTTAGGCCATTGGATCAGAGGTCATTTAATCCATCTAGCTCCCTCATTTTACAGAAGAGGAAGCTGAGGCAAAGGGAAGCTAATTGTTCTGTAGCTTAGCCAAGGCTACCCCATGTAGTAAATGATGTGAGATTTGAACTCAGGTTCTGTGACTCCAGAGTCAGTAATCTTTCTCTTGTACCACAATGACTCTCAGAGACCTAGATTCTTATATAAGGAGGGCAGAGAATGATAAGTAATAATATTTTCCTTTTACGACCTCACATAACATTTTATTTGCTTTATTTGTATACATTTGTATTTTGTCTATTTACTTAGTGGGGTAGTGAGGGGATGCAATGGTTAGACCACTTGGCTTGGGGTCAGGAAGAATTGAATTCAAATATTCCTCTGTCACTTACTAGCTATGTGACCCTGGTCAAATCATTTAACTTCAGTTAGCTTAGTTCTTCATCTGTAAAATGGAGACACACTAGAGAAGGAAACAGCAAATCATCCAGTATCTTTGGAAGAAAATTCCAGTAGAGTTGGACACAACTAAACAACAACACTTTGTGGTAGGAAGGCCCTCCAAAACACCAAACCTTGGGAACCTGCAGCAGAAGTAAGTGTGTGACTTTGGGGGGTAGCTGGAAGTTTTTTTTAAGGGACTTTGAAGGAAAGATCTGTGGAATTTGGGAGACTCCAGCTTGCTATAAGAGGAGGGCCTTCTTTCTGTCTTCCCACCTCCCTGCTTTTGAGATAAGGCAAGAGAACTGCATCCTTTCACCCAGCTTGCTTTCTACTTCCCCTTGTCCCCAGGGTGGGGTTGGGTGGGGATGGGTTTTTATAATTGCTGCGTCAGAATTTCACAAGCCTGATAGCTAGTTGAGCACATGTAAGTTTGTGCCAAGCTGGAAGGGGAGAGTTAGAGGCTGGTTTTCTGGCTCTAAAGGTGGGTAGAAAAGGAATTGAGGACTCTCTGCCTGTATTTGGGAGAGATCAGAACTAATCTTTCTGGGGTTCTGCAACTCAGCTGACCTCCTTTTCTTTGTAGCCTTTAGAATTTGGCTGAACCCCACAGACTGAGGGCCCAGCCATGTGTCCCTGCCACATGGTTCTGTTAGATTGACTGTCCAATACAAATAGAGATAGATGCTGAATTAGCTGATAGTTTGGATTATTTCGCTCTTTTAATTAGCCAATGGCATGAGAGACATTAGATAGCAGATCTAGACCAGAGAGAGCTGGATTCAAATCCTCCCTTAATTTTATCAGAGATGGGGTGGGTGGATAGGGATCTGGCTTCAGAATCCAGTATAGCTATATTCAAATGCCATGTCTCACATGGTCTGGCCTCCTGACTTTAGGTAAGTCACAACTTTTCAGGCTTCTAGGCAGCTAAGTTGCAGAGAAGATGCTGACCTGCACAGGCCAGGGACTTTCTTTTTCAGGTAATTCACTATACCAATGAGCCAGATCAAGAGGGCCAATCCTATCTGATAGCTTGGAATGATCCAGCAAACAAGTATTTATTAAGTACCTATTATATAAATGGAGCAACCAAGTGGCGCAGTGGATAGAACAGGGGGTTTGGAATCAGGAAGATTTATCCTCATGAGTTCAAATCCTGCCATAGATACTATATTAGCTGTGTTACTTTGGACAAATTTCTTCATCCTGTTTGCCTCAGTTTCCTCATTTGTAAAATGAAATAGAGAAGGAAATGGCAAACCACTCCAATATCTTTGCCAAAAAAAATCCAAAATGGAGTCAAGAAGAGTTGGACACAACTGAAACAATCAACAACAATAAAACTGTATATAAGGCATCAAAGATACAAAGTATGAAAAATACTTCCTGACTTCAAGGAGTTTATGTCCTACTGGGGGGATTGGAGGATTAAATTTAAATAGATAAACATCTACACTTATAGTTTTAAGAGGGGGCAAAACAAAAGTTTCAAGAAACGTTTTCTTTGAGGACTGATGTTTGAGTTGAACCTTGAAGTAAGTTAAAAATTCTAAGAGGTGAATTTGGGGAGGAAATTATTACAGATATTAGGAAACAAATACCTTTGCAAAAGCATGCAGTTAGGAAATTAAATGATGAGTATGGCCAGTAATAATCTCTATAGCAAGGTATTTTGAAAGAATCTTTGATTTTATTTTTGTAGATATTTGTTTCAATGCAAAATAAAATCAGGAACCAACCTTCTCCGTCTCCAATTTTCTCTTCTCACTCTTCTGATGATTCATGCTTTTCCTCTCCTATCTTCTCTCCTCTTAAGCAGGATGATTGGTTTTTGAATAGTAGATGCATGGTCTATTGCTGGATCTGGACATGAAGCCCTTTCAGCTCTGTAAGATCACTTGTCTAAGGCTTTATAGAATCCAGGGCCACTTTCATAGCATGTGATGAAGCAGGTAGAGGGGCAGGTCGGTAGCAGAAAGTCCTCTTTCTCAGTGTCAATGATGTGAATGAATGGACTTTGCGGGCAGCTCCCCTCATAAGAGCAATTTGTGTTCCAGAAGTTCATTTGCAAGTGAGTTGTTTGTAACTCAGAACACATTTTTCCCACAGAAACAATGTCATAAATGGTAGTTAAGTTCCCAGCCCACAGAGACCTATTTAAGCCACAATGTAGCTAAGCTAGTCTTATGTAACTTACTCCCCACTAGTACAATGGCTTCCATGGGAAAGAACCCATCCTGACTATACCCACTAGTTCATGTCTGGATTTAAAGGGATTCCTCATAAAATAGCAGATTGTTGTTGTTTAGTTGTTTTTCAGTCACGTCCAACTCTCCATGATCCCATCTGGGCTTTTCTTGGCAGATACATTGGAGTGGTTTGCCATTTTCTTTTTCAGTTCATTTTACAGATGAGGAAACTGAGGCAAGTAGAGTGAAGTCACTTGCCCAGAGACATAACTAGTAAATGTCTGAGGCTGGATTTAAACTCAAGAAGATGAAACTTCCTGACTTCAGCCCAGCACTATATCCCCTACACAACTGAGATTTAAACACCAGACCTCTGATTCTCACCCTGTGTCTGCCATTAATGCTATATGACCCTGGTCAACAACTCTATCTTAGTCTCTCTGAGCATCAGTCTCCTCACTGGTTAAATGAAGAATTTAGACTAAATGAATTATAGGAGTCTTTGCTATTTTGGTGATAGTGATGCATGGAAGGACACTGCCTATCAACTCAGGGATTTGCCAGGAATGCTAAAAGCCCAAATTGCATTAAAATAAAAAATCTGAACTCGTTTATAACTGCTTCAAAGATATAACAATACACCAGAGCAGGTAGGACTCTGGGGAACACTTGTCTGAAGTTGCAAAGGGAGGCAAGGACCATGGAATGGTCAATTTAGAGCAGGAGGAGACCTTGGAGGCCATTTAGTTCAACTGCTTCATTTTACAAATGAACAAACAGGCCAAGAGAAGCTAAATGGTTTGCTTAAAGTCACATAGGCGTAGATGATAGAGCTGGTACATCTCTATGGGCAGATGAGTATGTGAGCCATGTAACAACTGAAAAATCTCATATTTGTACCATTGTATAAGGAGGGATAGGGTAGGGATAAAGAAACCTTCAGAGGACACCCAAGGGGAATGGGCTGCCTGGCAGAGAGAGAGAAAGAGAAATTTTTAATCTGATGTTGTGAATAGTTTTAGAAAATAAATCTTCCACAGAGGTTCTAACCACTAAGCTTATATTAGTCACACTCCCCAAAGGGCCTCCTTTCCCTGCCTTCTGCTCGAAATGCCATCTTCCATAGCAAGCATGCTGAATACCTCTGTTCGCTGTTACAACCCATCCCCTCACCTCCACCCAGAGAGGGAATAATGAGTGAAATGGAAAGTATGTTAACTGATTTGGTGCCCAATCTGCTTTTTGTTGTGTCTACCTGAATTCCCTTAACCCCATACTAAGTTTTGGGACTGATATATCTGCTTCTGTCCGGCTTTATTCTCCCATCATTTTCAGTACCCCCTGCCCAAGCCTGTTGTTTCAGGGCTGGAAAGGGGAGAATCAGTCCTATTCTGCATGGTTTGGAATCTGGAGAGAGCCTCCAGAGGACCCTTCTCTCTTGGGAAGGAGCTGGGCCCTCAGTCTCCAGGGTAGCTGTGGTAAAAGGCAGAGCTGCCTTTCCTAAAAGCTCAAACAATTTTACTGTTTCCCGTTTCATAGTAAAGACTTCATCATAATGAGATAATGTCTGTGCTCCACCCAGAGCAACTGGGACAGAGACATCAAGTAATAGGATTTTCACAAAAACAACAACAACAATAATAATAATGACCCTCACAATTACAAAGAGTGCCAGGAAATCTGCTGGTGGGCCCTGATCCAGATATGTAGCTGGTATACCAGGGATGGGTGTGGTGGAGCTCTTGGTTGAAGTCAGTGGGTTCTCAAATGTTTTTGTGACTTGACCGTCTCCACACCCCGAAACTCCTCCACCAAATTAAAAGCCAGGAGTTTGCCTTCTTTTAAAAATAACTCTGGGACTTCCAGGAGCCAAGATGGTGGAGCAAGCAGTAAATTGCCATAACTCTCCCATTTTCACATCTAAACAACCATAAAATAGTGTCCCCAAACAAATCCTGGAACAGCAGGACCGGCAAAAAGTCAGGGAGAGACTAAGAAACTTTGAAGATTAGCAAGAAGGGTCTGTCTCACTCAGGTATAGGGGAACCCAGTCCAGGATAAGAAGCGTTTTAACAAGCCAGCAGCAAACCCCACATCAGCAAATCAATTGGAGATCAGGCAAATGCCAACATGAAGGAATGACATGCAAAATAAGTAAGGGATGAGAATAAGGAATATAGGTGGAAATTTTCTCACATGAAGAAGCACAAATAACCTATTATAGTAGAGGGAAAGATAGGTGGGTAGTGATGAGTATCACTTGAACCTTACTCAAAATTGTAACCTTACTCAAAATACTCAAAAAAGTATTGGCTCAAAAGGGCTCAAATATACACAATCAACTGAATAGAGAAATCTGTCTTACCAGACAGAAAAGTAGGAGGGAGAGGAGATTAAATAAAGCAGTGCTGGCAGAAGAGAGGAAAGACTTGGTGAGACAACTGGTGAGCAGGAAAACTGTGAAAGGAGAGAAAGAAGAAATAGGTAGAAAAATAGGCTGGAGGAAAATACATTGTTAGTAATCATAATTATGAATGGGAATGGGATTAACTCTCCCATAAAACAGAAGCGGAAATAGAATGGATCAAAACCCAGAATCCTGTGATATGGTATTTATGAGAAACACACTTGAAACAGAAAGACACATACAGAGTAAAGAAAAGGGGCTGGAACAAAAATCTACTATGCCTCAGTTGAAGTTAAAAAAAAATCAAGAGTTAGCAATCCTGATCTCAGACAAAGCAAAAGGAAAAATAGACCTAATGAAAAGAGATAAGGAAGAAAACTACATTTTGTTAAAAGGTACACAATGAATCAATATCAATACAAAACAGATGTGCTCCAAGTGGTATAGCATCCAGATTCTTAAAGAAGTCAAATGAGTTGCGGGTTCATGACCAAAACAAGAAATAGAGAACATTAGAAAATGTAAAATAAAGAATTTTTATTATATTAAATTAAAAAGCTTTTGCACAAATCAAAATAATGCAACTGAGATTAAAAGGAAAACAAAAAACTTGGGGAAAAATCTTTACAATGCCTCTGATAAAGGCCTCTTTTCTCAGATATATAGAGAATGAAGTCAAATTTATAAGAATATAAGACATTCTGCAATTGACAAATGGTCAAAGGATATGAACAGATAGTTTTCAAATGAAGAAATCAAAGTTCTGTCTATATATGAAGAAGTGCTCTAAATAATTTTTGATTAGAAAAATCTAAATTAAAACACCTTTGAGGTACTACCTCATGTCTATAAGATTAGCTAAAATGACAAAAAAATTTTAAAAAAGGAAAACAATAAATATTGGAAAGGATGTAGGACAATTGGGTTACTAAAGCACTTGTGGTAGAGTTGTGAACTAATCCAACCATTCTGGAGAACAATTTGGAACTATACCCAAAGGGCAATCAAACTGTGCATATACCCTTTGATCCAGAAATACCACTAATAGGACTGTATCCCAAAGATACCATTACAAAGGGGAGAGGACCTACATGTATAAAAATATTTGTAGGAGGCCTTTTCATGGTAGCAAAATATTAAAAATCGAGGGGATGGATACCTATCAATTGAGGAATGTCTAAAAAACCTGTGGTATATGAATAATGGAATACTATTGTGCAATAAGAAATATTGAACAGATTCCAGAAAAACCTGGGAAGACTTGTGCAAACTGAAACAAATTAAAATGAACAGAACCAGAAAAACATTGTACACAGTATCAGCAATGTTGTGGGATGATTACCTATGAATGACTCAACTCTTCTTAGCAATATAATGATCCAAGACAAGTACAAAGGATTCACAAAGGAAAATGTTGTCACATCTAGATAAAGAATTATGAACTCTGAATGCAGAACGAAGCATATTATTTTCACTTACTTTATTCTTTTTCATGTTTTTTTTTTCCTTTTGATCTGTTTCTTCTTTCACAACTGTGACTAATATGGAAATGTGTTTTACATGAAAGCACATTTATAACCCATATCAAGTTGCCTACCATTTTTGGAAGAAGGGAGGGAAGGAGAAAAATTTGGAACTCAAAATCTTGTAAAAAAGAATGCTAAAAAATTTTTGACATGTAATTGGGGAAAAATACTATTTAAAAAATAACTGCTACCCAACTGTTAATGGGAACCCTGTAGCTCTAATTTGCTGTTGATCTCACAGTCTGGAAGAGAAAAAAGGTGGGTTTTTTTTTTGTTTTTTTGGGGGGGAGGAAGGCTGAGAGAGAAGAAGGGGTGGAGACTAGCTTAATCCATGTTACAACCACATTCAGCACAAACCATAGTCCCCTACCCTTAATGAGTACTTTGATCATCTAATATTGTTTTTTCACCCCTTCACAGGACTTCAGAAGATACTGTGATAGATCAGTGTATAAGATATAGGTTCAAATCTCATCTATATACCTAGTAGTTGTGTACTTTTGTCACCCTCAGTTAGTTTTATCTGTAAAATGGATCTTTAATTCAGGGTAGTTATAAGATAATATACAGTGAGACTTTCTTTCCCCATCATAGTTTCAATATATTGCAGGTTAGCATAAGAAATTAAATGGGAATTTTGCAGAAGCCATAGAACATACTCAAAGGTCAGCATGAACACAGAAAAAGTTTAGAAACCCAGAAATGCATTATATATATATATGTATGTATACACATACAGAGTTGTATAATATCAACATATTTTCTCTCTTAATACCATAATAATTCAGGCTTCTTCTCTGATATAAAGGGAGGGTCAAACATTTTTATGTGGATTTTCCAGATTGCTGATGTCGGGGGAGGGACTATGCCCCTAACCCCAGGATGTGGAAGAAATAACTGTACATAAATTTGAAATCCCTAAATTGCTATGTAGGTAAGGTTTATTATCATTTATATTTATTACTTCCCTCTATCCTCAACTCTGAGCCTAGCACAGTCATCACACAGTAGGAAATTTCTTGAAAAGCAGGGGCAGCTTTTTTTTTTCTTTCTATCTCCATAGTCTAGCACAGTGTTTGATGTATGCATCATGATAAGTGCTTGTTGATTTGTTGAATGAATGATTGTATGAATTATATTGGGAACTCTACCATTCTTTCTTCCATAAACCCTTCAAAATTTTACAATTCTGAATTTTAGAAATCTTCTCCTTTTCCTATTCTTCCTCTTTTTTTCTCCTTCTCTTCCTACTCCTTTCCTCTTCCCTTTATATTTCAACTCTGTTTGCATACCTCTGTCCTGGACCCTTCCCCATCTTTGACTGCTAGGGCAGATATCACAGCTGCCTCTTCCTCAGTATCCTTCCAGCACTCAAGTCCCCAAAATCTTGATAAGTCAGAGCAGGCTCCCCAATTTGGGTGTGAATTATGTCTTCTCTGCTTCTTTTTTCAATAGTTACTTCCTAGAGGGAAAGCCAGAACTCTGAGGAGTATGGAGAGAGAGCTGGGCCATCCAGTGCTTTGGTGTTTGGGCTCTGGAATCAGGACTGGGGCAATATGACCCTTCTGACACCTGCAGAGATGGGGGCGGCTCTTGGACAATAAAACAACATGAGGGGGAAGCCTGCATAAGCCTGCATGTCCTAGAGAAGGTGATGGAGCCAAAAGGGAAGGAGCCCAATGGGATATGTCATGGAAATCATTTGACATACTGTGTGAAGGCTGGTACCTCATTCTTGCTTCCCACTGTCCCTCTCTTCTCCTTTGCTTTCCATCCCTACCTTCCAGGACTCCTTTCTGGTGCTTGCAGTTATATCTCACAAGTCAAATGGAAGCAGAGACTGGAAATAAATTGCTGGGTAATTTGAGCCAGAGTGGGATTTGGGCCTGAATTTCTCTGTTTCTCCTTTCCCAGAGCTGTGTAACCAAAGTCCCTAGGGTTCTAAAGTGAGCTCTGTGTCTCTGAGTCTCCCTATTAAATTTCCCAGTTAAGGGAGGCTGCATGGTACAGTGGAAAGAGCCTGGATTTAAGCTCAGATGCTCACACTGCTGCCATTTCTGAGCTGTGTAACTTTGGACAAATCACTTTGGTCCTCTAGGCTTCCTTTTTTTCACTTGAAAAATGAGGGGATTAAACTCAATGGTGTCTTAAGTCATTTCTGCTTTTAGATCTGTGATCCTTTAAGATCACTTCCAGTCATTTCTTCATGTATGTTGGAGGGATAAAAGTGATGAGACAGAAGTGAATGCCATATAAATCACTGAACTCAGCATTACTGTACTCGGCATTTATTCACTCAGGGAGCATTTATCAAGCATTCACTGTGCCAATCAATAAACATTTATTGGACACTTACTGTATACTGAGTATTAATCAACTCTGTGAGGGGCATAGGAAATATAAAAGCAATTTTTTCTTCCATAAACCCTTTAAAGTTTTACAGTTTTGAATTTTAGAAATCTTCTCATATTCTTCCTCTTTTTTCCTTCTCTTCCTTTTCTTTTCTCCTTCCCTTTATTTTTTAAGTCTGTTTGGTTGTGTACCTCTGTCCTGGACCCTTGCCCATCTTTGACTGGTAAGATAGATGTCACAGCTGCTTTTTCCTCAATACTCTTTCATCATTCAAGTCCTCAGAACCTTGATAGATCAAAGCAGGCTCCCCAATTTGGGTCTGTATTGTGTCTTCTCTGCTTCCTTTCTCTGTAGTTACTTCCTAGAGGGAAAACCAGAACTCTGAGGAGTCTCTACCTTCTAGGAACTTAACTTACAATAGCATTTAAGGAAGATATTATCATCAAAGGAGGAAGCATCTTTTCCATGGATCATGGAGCAAAATTGGAAGGATGACATCACTGGGATGGATATCTTGTGGGGTCACATTCACTCTTGGCCCTTATGGATGTTAGCTACAAAAAATTTACCTCTGAATAATATACATTGATTATAAATAGGGTTTGGAAGTAGACCTGTGATATTATTGATATTAGGAGCTCCTGGAGTAAAACTTTTTCTTCCAAAGTAGGCAGGTCAATATCTTCTTGACAATTCATCATATTAGAGAGTTATATAGAGGATCACTTGAAGATGAGGTGATCTGTCCATCATCATTCAATAAGTATATGTCATAGATGGGACTTGAACCCAGTCTTCCTGACTGACTCTCAGTGTTGACTATTGTATGCTAATTGTAATTAATGATGTGTGTTTTTTCTCCATTAGATTGGCAGTTCCATTGATGCTAGACTCTATTTGTTATTCCTTTAGTTGGTACTACATAAAAAATAGAACTCCTTCCCATCACAGGAAGCCTATTAGGACCCAGGAATGAATTGGAAGCCGGGACAATAGGGAGCAGTAGTGATCTGAGCCCTTGGATTAGTTTATGTCTGAGGACCCTTTTAACTGAGATATTTTGAGTTGTTATCCTGTTTTTATAGGTTTCCAAATGGCTAGAGAGATGTGAAGAAAGGAAAAGTGAAGATGAGATGGATTTTCAACCTTCTTTGTTGAAGGTGATAGGATGCAGAGAGAGTAGAAGAAAATGTTGAGGTTGCTCATGGAGGTGGCTCATTTGAGGACCAGTAGCAGGCAAGCAGGGTCTTATTGAAGGTAGGGAAGGATTTGAGATGTGATTTCCTGCTCCTGGCTCTGGATCCTTGGCTTGGAGCCAGTAGGAAAAGAGCAACCCTCTCTAATGGACCCAGTACATCTTATTTATCTGAGGAGGACAGAAGTCAGTTATGCTGCCTAAGTTAGTTTTAAAGAGTATATTATGTGGAAATAATATGGTTCTGGAATCAGGGGGACTAGGGTATAAATTTTAACTGGGGATAACTCCATCTGTAACTTGGAAAAGGTCACTTTGCTCTCCTGGGCCTTGGTTTGTATAGAGGGTTGTAGAGGGTTCAACTAGAAGACCTTTCTCATTCTAGATTCATGATCCCATGAATAATGATTTTAGGAATTGAAAAAAGCTTATTAGATCATATGTGGCCATAATCCATCCAGATTTCAATGCTGTTAGAAGAGGGCATGTGCTTAATAGTGTGTTTCTTTTTGTGGGTTATTTATGTGTCATTGAGCATATATGTTAATAAGTCCCTTTGAGACAATTATCCCATTTTTAAAAGTTCTCCAGATCAAGAAAAAGGTCTTTCTTCTCTTTCTACATCATTAGGATATTACCTTCTTATTTCAACATAGCCTAGGAGGCAGGATCCTTGAAGGGTCACGTAATAGCTTTATCTGCTCTAGTTTGGAAGGACATGGAGAAAGTCCTATGGAAAAGACCTTGGATTGGAGTTAGAGGACCCAGCTTCTGTTATGTACTCCCTATGTAACGTTGGGCAAATAAATCACTTAACCTTAATCACTGTCTCTTAAAGTTAGACATTTGATTAGATGGCCTTTGAGGGGTTTATTCCAGTTTTGTGAAAATCTCCCACATCCTGACTTCACCATTTGCTACCTGTGTCATCTCAGGTAAGTCATTTAAATTATACTAACTGTGTGATCTCCAGCAAATCTTTTAGCCCTTCTGGATTTCAGTAGCCTTCTGTTAAATGAGTAGGGTTAATCTCTAGACGGTCTCTGCTTCGCCATTTATTTTACTATCGCATCCTCAGGACAACAGGACATTCCCATGTGCCTTGCAACTGAAATCTTCCATATGTGTTGTCTCCTCACTGGAATGTGAGCTCCTTGAGAGCTGTCTTCCTTTTCTATTTGTGTCCCCGCACGTATTCATTCATTCTTTGTGTTCCCTTCCAGCTTAAATAAATCACTGAGAGATGATTTTAAATCTCCTGGGTCTAAGATTTAGGTATAATAAGCTGTCATCGGGGACATGACCTTTTCCAGGGCACTTTGGAGAAGAGTGTAGTTATTATTAACTAATAGTCACTAGCATTCTTCCCTTGGTGATAGGTTGTGGTGACTGTTTAAGCTTTTGTCTCTTGGTAGCTTCATTTTGATCATGTCAGCAATCCTTTTCACTTGTCTCTCTCCTTTTCTCTATGTCATTGTTACCAATAAATAATATTCAGAACAAGTGTCCATATCCCTTATATAAGTTTTTGAAGCAGTGGGACCTTGTTGGTTTTTGTCCTTCAATTTCGAAGAGGGCCATTGAAATCCCAGGATGATGTCTTGACTTGCACATAATTTGGATTTAGGTGAGGAAAAGCTGCACAAATTTGTCAGCCTCACTTTCTCTTCCAATCCAGTGGCAAGACAGAAGTCAAGATGAATGCAGTGGCTTAGGATGCAGTAGATGACCTTGGATCTTTTGATGTCTGATCCATCCTTAAGCACTCCATAGCACCTGTTTAGCCTACAGGGAAATGGAGATTTGAGTCTTGGCTTTTGTTACCACCTTGCTGTCAGATTAGCACCATCCCTTCTCAGTCTCAGTTGCCAACTTGTGCAGTAGAATATTTAAATGAATGAGCAGATCATGGTCCTGCCTCTCAGGGTTGATGTTTGTCCCCTGTTTTCAGAGGACCATGAGATCAGGAAAGTGATAATGAATTGAATTTAAGTGAGGGAGGGCTTGCCTCTCAGGGAAGTAGTATGTGGATAAAATAAAAGAACAAAGCCTGTAATTTTCCTTTTAAGTCTAGGAGAGCAAAGTGCTGTGATGGAAACCCAAAGTGTTTGGGTTTTGTGTCCATTTAGATTTTCCAGGAGTAAGCAGTTAGTTTCCAGAGTTCCATAGGAGGGACATCAGGATCACCTCTCCCAGCGACTTCATTGACCCAATATCAGGTGAAGAACAGCTTAGCCACAAGGAGAATAGCGCACATTGTATTTATAATGAAGGTTCCTAACATCTGGGCTCTGTTACTGTGACCTTGCTCTTAATTTCCTTGCAGTCCTGCTAAGTGACCCCGGTCCAGCCAAAGACACTACCCCAGGGTTAATTTATGATCCACTGGTGATCCCTCTTTTTTTCTTTTTGTCCATGAAGGTAACGATGGATGGTGGGCAGGGAAAGGTGGTTCCTCAGAGTGGCTTGGGAGGTAAAAGGGGAAATCAGGACTGCCTTAGGCTATTGTCGATCACTCTGGCTGTAGCACTGTCTGAGTGGCTGCTCCCTGTGCTTCCCTCCTCCCTCCAATCTCAGATGTTTGACAGGGCAACAGGTAGAAATTTTATGGTCTAGTCTTATTTCTCTCTAACAAATGGGAGGTTCTCTTTCCCCTAGCAACCTGAACCTATGTTTACAGAAAATATCAAAGTCTAGAATAAACAGCTCATGTCAGACAATGAAGGCCAGCATGGACTGTGTGAGAACGTATCTAGGCTCCCTCCCTGGGTGAGTCAGAGGCATCTTGCCAGCTTTCCTTACCTCACTTCTGTCTGGGGATCCATAGGGGGGATGAATGTGGGCCATGAGTTCTAATGGGATAAAAGCAGGGGTGAAGAGGGTCACTAAGGGACCGGGGAGATATTGTCGCTTCTATTATCCCAATGAAAATTCCACATCTCTCAGATGCCTAGGATTGGATGAGGAGGGACCGAAGAGAATTGGGCACTAGGTAGACTCAGAGATATGGAAAGAGCTAGAGGTTGAGTTCCATCCTGAAGAAGAAGTCTGATAGAGAGTTGAGAGACAGTCATCAATAATCTGAAGGTTATTTCCAAGAAATTTTCCCTGATTTATCCCTTTTTCTCCCACTGCTCACTTTCTAGTTCTTTCTATAACCATAGAATCTTAGAATTCAAAACTGGAAAGGGAACTTCACAAACCTAATTCAGTACGATAATTTTTAGGGGAATCCCTTAGCAAATAATTTTAACTACTTTTCCTTATACCATTTACGTATTTATTTTTGTTCTCTAAGCATTTGTAATTGTTCGGTTGTTTCAGTTGTGGCTGACTATTTGTGACCTCATCTGAGGTTTTCTCAGAAGTGATACTGAAGGGGTTTGCCATTTCCTTCTCCAGCTCATTTTACACATTTTACAGATGAGGAAGCAGAGTCAAACGGATGACTGGCCCAGGGTCACCTTGTGACCCTAGTAAGTGGCTGAGGTTGGATTTCTAGACCTGGCACTCTATCCACTGAGCCAGTTAGCTGCCACCTCACTAAGCATAGGTGCATAGATCTAGAGTTGGGAGGAACCTTAGTTTACTCCTTTCATTCAGTTTACTCTGGGCCTTTGGAGGCCTAGAGATATTATGACCTCCCCAAGATCACTAGATATTAATTAGTAAACCTGATACTTGACCTAGGACTTCTGATGCCAAATTTGGAATTATTTCCCCTATCACATCAATTCAATTTAAGTCTTTACTGTGTCTTATTCCAATGAGGTGTGGAATTTACCTTAAAAGGAGACCAGGTTGAGAAATCTTTAAATGAGGACCAAGTGATAGACTGTTTTTCTAAAACATCCAAAGACCAACTAATCAATCAACCTTAGGCAGGGAACTGGCGCTTGGGAAGCCATCTCATCCAATCTTCTCATTGATCAGATCAAGAAACTGATGCTCAGAGTGGTTAATTGACTTGCCAGAAATGACACAGGTAGTAAGCATAAGAGACAGGATTTGGAGCCAATGCCCTTTCCATTTTACCTTGCTGCTTCCATAAGCAAGTAGTTCTTCATCATCTGCAAATTATAGTCTAAATGAGGGAAGAATCACCCCCATGACTGGGCTGTGGGCAGTGTCCTTTTCTCTGAGATATCCATCACTTTGGGATGGATCTGGTCAGGACTTGCCCAGAGTTAAAAACTTGGATACAGTGACACATTGCGAAGGTGACCTTGCATCTTTTGGCCCTAATGGTAGTCTTTAAAGATATTCTTTCTTCTGTTTTTATGCTTACTTTCAAAGATTTTTAGGTTGTAGTAGTTTAAATGGTCACAGCAGAGTTGTGCTTCTCCCCAACCTAGAATTAACTCCCAGCTAGAGAGAGGCAAAAACCTATTTGGGAGGATCTTCTTCCTTTGTAGGTTAAGCTTTGAAGCTATCCAAAAATCCTTTTGTTCTAGCCCACCCATAGACCCTGACTCTCAAATGACTGATGCTGTGGAGCCAGACTGACTGGGATCTATTTTAAGGGTCATGTGGGGAGGGCTAGATATACTGCTGACATGTTGTTATTAAGGTTCGGGGAAATGCTGCATATTTTGAGAAGACTCAATGTCTGCCTTCAAGAAAAGTCTTTATAAAAAAAGAAAACAATGAACTGAATACTTAGTGGACTCGAAGGCTCAGTTTGTGCATTTGATTATGTAGGGAAAGGGGGACAATATGGACCACTCTCATTTCACTGACATGATGAATTTCATGTTTTGAAAAAGTTAAAAATGGCTTTACTTTAAAAAAAAAAGTAAATCTGGACTTTTATGAGGAAAAAAAGTCATCCTCACTAAGATTTAATAGTATCACTTCTCAGGACATGTTCAGAGGTTTGTACCATGGGAATAATCTGACTCAGGTTCGTACCATGGGAATAATCTGACTCAGTCTGATACAAACTGATATAGTATAGACATTCAGCAAATATCTAACTGTAACTTTTTGCATGTGAAAGGGTCCAGATGTTTCCAGTTCTGCAGATGTTTTGTGATGGAGATAAAGACTGAAGGTTGAGAATGAGGAGTGTGTGGGATGGGGTCCTTGAGCTTCCTTTTCTAGAGAGCAATAAGCTGATAATTTTCATCAGGCAATGACTCGAGCTATTTCAGCTTGTGACCTCTCTGAAAATTAACCTCTACCCATTTTCAGTCCATCCCTAGCCAAAAAAAAAAAAAAAAAAGAAAAGAAAAGTCCTTCATCTCCTTCTGTAGTCTTGCCACTGTTGGGAACTTGGTGACTCTGGCCCTGCAAGATTCCTCTGGAATTCCCCCACACCCTTCCATTTTGAGAAACAGCGGCCTGTTATGAATTGATCTGTTGTGGGTCATTTAATTGAGTACCACTAATTTGCTATTTTCAAAGAGTCTGGGGCTGGTAGGATGGGAAAGGGAAAAGGATGGTAAGAGACAGTTAAAGAATCAGTCAAATTACCAAGCCTCTATATCTCTGTTCAAACTCCTCTCCTCCTGTGCACCCTTGTCTTGGTAAGGAAATCAGGGCTGGACAGAATACTTTCACTAATGTAAATGTGTGACTTAACCTCTCTAGGCCTTAGTTTCCATGTTTGTAAAATGGGAGATTAGCACTAGATGACCTTTAAGCTCTTTCACATAGCTTATGAGGATGTTGTGTCTGATGGCCATTGAGGAAGGGGGAAGGAGGCTCCTGAATGGAATGTGACCAGTGATGGAATTTCTCTGGACACAGCACTTTTGTGAGTGAGTGAAAAGGTTCTGTTTGGGTTTGGGCTTTGGTAACATTGTAGCTAAACAGCCACTGATGACAGGAATCCCGTGAATTCGGGGAAGGGACCAGTGCTTTCCTCCACCTGGGACCTGCTCCATGCCCAGCCAATTGTTATGTAGTCAACAATAAAGAAAAGCACTCTTGTGGCCTGGTCTCACCTGTATTGATATGTCATCCCAGCTGCCTCCCAAGGCAAGAGCACAGCTGGGCTGCCTCTCACCAGGACTTGACTTCCTATGACAGATTTCATATTTCTAAACCACGGGTTTTGCCTTCAAGGCTCACTTTCGGGAATTTGGAATAAAAGGATTTGGGTCCAAATCCTAGGAAACACCTGTAAAATGAGGAATTTGGAAGAGCACAGTATAGAGGACTAGATTGGGAGTCAGAGGATCTGAGTGCAAATCTCAGCTTGGCCACTTATTACTTCTGTGATATTAGTCATTTAATCTGTGAACCTCATTTTCCTCATCTGTAAAATGAAGGGATAAGATAAGCTACTTTTTAAGGTCCTATCCAGCTCTAAACTGAGTAAGGGTAGATGATCTCAAAAGCCAACTTGGCTCTAAATTAGGGCTTCCTATTCTAGGGCCCATAGAGCCCCAAGAAATCCTTTAATAGATTTCAAGTTTGAGCGTGGATAGGAAAAAAGTTGTGTCTTCATTTTCAATAACCCCTAATTGAAATTTACCATTTCCTGTCATTATGAAGGAATGTTTTATGAGTAGTTTTTTTTAACTTTATTCTGAGAAGGGGTCTATATGGCAATCTGCCAAAGGGCATCCCATGACACACAAAAAAAGTGAAGAAACTCTGGACTAAATCACCGATCCTGGGATCTGCATCTCTATAAACTAACAGCAAGGATTAAGAGAAGCTAACGGAGAAAACACATTTACAACAACAGCCACAAAATTGCATGAAATGTCTGAACTTTTACATATGATAATCCAGTTATGATTTATGAGAGGACAAAGAATAATGTGCCTTGTATAAAGGAAGCTGGTTTGGGAACTCAGAGAAATAAAACAGACCTGTATTGTGAGGTTACCCTGGGAGGGATGAAGGCAATGCTAAGTATGTTTGCTAGACTCTGAGTCCAAGATTTGGGAAGGAGAGAGAGTGGAAGCTACTATGGAATAAGAAAAGGTAATAAGGTAGATGTCAGGAGGCTTGGATTACTGAGTCATTGCTCTGCCTCTGTTTCCTATCTAGAAAATGAGGATGTTCATAGAGCTAAAACTATAAGGATCCAGAGAAATTATCTAGACTAGGTGTGTCAAAACTCAAACAGAAAAATGGCCACTAATGTCCATAAGGATCCCTGTAGGCCACGTATTGATTGTTTTAAGGTGTAATGTTAACCTTGTTTTAATGTATTTTTATTTATTTTGTTAAATATTTTCCAATACATTTTTAATCTGGTTCCTGATAGAGTTGTTGACTGTACATGGCCTATGTGTTTGATACTATTCATTTAGTCCAGGGCTTCTTAAATTTTTTCCACTCGTGATCTCTTTTTGCCTGAAAGATTTTTATACAACTCTAGGTATGTAGATGAATAAAATAGGTATACAAATCAAATAATTACTGATGATAAATTATAAAGAAATATATTTTATTATCTATTTTTAAAAATACCATTTCATTTTTCTAAATATATGCAAAGATAGTTTTCAACTAAAGATAGTTCCAAATTTAAGAAATATTTTAAAACAATTCTTTGAAATACATATAATTTTACTGTTTATTAAAGATAAAAACAAGTTTGTATACTATTGAAATGGATATACTTGTTTATTTTAACATAAAGAATTAAATCTTGGCAGAGTATTTGATACCTTTTATCACTGCCAAATTTTTAATGATCCCCCCCATTCATTTATGCAACCCATATGAGGTTGCAACCCAAAATTTAGGAAACTTAGATCTAGTCCAACCCCTTGATTTTCTAGATGAAGAAATCGAGGCCCACAAAAGTTAAGAGGATCACCTAATAAAGATTATTTGAAAGATGCTGACTAAATATCTTTCTTGGATTAAGAGAGACATAGACAGATACCTTCCTTAAAATAGCTTGGACGAATCCCAGGAATACCGAGACATATTGTAAAGTACATAGTACCTGAGTCAAATCTGTTCAACAATTTATGGGTTACTTACATTGTATTAAATGTGGGCAACTAGATGGCACAGTTGATAGAATGCTGGGTCTGGAGCCAAGAAGGCTCATCTTCCTGAGTTCAAATCTGTCCTCAGACACTGACTAGCTGGGTGACCCTGAGCAAGTCATTTAACCCTGTCTGCCTCAGTTTCCTCCTGTGTAAAATGAGCTGGAGAAGGAAATGGGGAACCACTCCAGTATCTTTGCCAAGAAAACCCCCAAAAGGGTCAGTCACAACTGAAAACAACTGTAAGAACAAGTGTGTTGTATGACAGGCACTTTGTTCCATTCTGAGGATACAAAACCAAAATTAAATTAGTCCTTACTCCCAAAGAGTTTGCATTCTAGTCAGAGGGGAGACATGACACAGCATAGAAGTAGAAAATTAAATACAAAATATATGTAACATAATTTCTAGATAGTGGGCACTATTGCTTGAGAGATCAGTATAGACTTCCTGAAAAAAGGAGGTATGTTAGCTGAGCCTTGGAGGAAGCTGGGGAAATAGAGATAAAGAGGGAATGCATTCAATTTATGGAAAAGCACAGTGGTGGTAGTTGTCCCTCGTATCCCAGTGAAACCATGGAATACCCATGCAGCTGACACAGGCTGTTTTAAATTGGGGGAAAGGGACTACAAGGGGAAAGTGGTGGAACTAAGAGATTAGTCAAGAAGTTTGATACCTAAGGGGTCAGGAAAGCAAGCTCCTTCTGACTTTGCAGTAATCCCTCTTTGTCCTGATCTATGGGGAAGTTGGATTGAAGGGTTGGAGGTCCTGTGACTTTTGTCTGAGACTTGAAGCTGAGCTGACATCAGAGATTCTTCTGCCATCTCAGAAAAGGGAGATTATATTTGATTTCTGACCTTTTCTCTTCCTCTTTGGAGTTTCCAGCCCCAGTTCCCAGCCTAGGTTCAGACCAGGTGACATATGAGGGTGTGGGAGAGAGGTGTGCAGAGTTGGGTAGATTTATGACCCACTTTCTTCCCTTTCCAGGTGTTTGCCTTTCCCAAGCTTGGCAGTCAGATGAAGAGAGAGGGATAGTTAATCTGTATCAAAGTGATGAATTAGCCCACCCAACCCCACTGATTTTTCTTTCTCAGCTCATCTGACTCAGACTTGAAGGGAGGATGGGAGAGCAAAACCCAGTTAAGCTGGACCAGGCCTGAGTATTACAGGATTGATGTGCTGGTCTTGCTACTGAATCCTTTTTTCTTACTATATTCTACCTGTAGAAAAGAGAGATGACATCCTGAGGGAGGAAACAGGATGAGAATTTAGAATCCTAGAATGTTCTATAGAGCTCAGGAGGTCAGCAAACTACAGTTTGGAAGGCTGTAAATGTATAAATCACATAATCTTAAATTGTCTATACCTACAAAAACAGGTGATAGGCTGCATTTGGCTCCATGAGCCATAGTTTGGTACCCCTGTTCTTTATAGGGAGACTTAACAGATAATCTTCCCCCATGCTCTCACTTATGGCAGGGATCCCTTGCAAAATTCCTGATAAGTTGTCTTCCAGACTCTACTTGAGCATCTTGAGAACCAATTCAGTTCAGTGGAATATGGGTGGGATCTAGACAGAGGTTTTAGGTTCACATTCAAGCTTGCCCCTTACAACATGTGATACTTTGGGCAAACCACTTCGTGTATCTGTGCTTGTTTCCTCATTTGTGAAATGAGGGGATTTGATAAGAGCAGAGTTTTACGTTTTAATTGCTATATTTGACTTTTTCTAATTATATGTAAAAACAATTTTTAACATTTGTTTTTAAAAATTTTGAGTCCCAAATTCCCTCCTTCCCCTTACTACTCTGAGAAGACAAGCAATTTGATATAGATTATACACATGCAGTAGTGCAAACTGTATTTCCATATTAGCAATGTTGTGAAAGAAAATATAAACCCAAAAGATCCAACCAAACAAGAAAAATAAAGCTTTTAAAAATGCTTCAGATTCCATTAATTCTTTCTCTGGAAGTGGAGATCATTTTTCATTATGAGTCCTTTAGGCTTGTCTTGGATCATTGCATTGCTGAGAATAGCTAAGTCACTCATAATTGATCATTGCATAATATTGCTGTTATTGTAAGTGTTTTTCTGGTTCTGCTTATTTCACTTTGCATCTGTTTATATAAGTCTCCTCAGGTTTTTTTCTTATCATTTTGTATAGCTCAATAGTATTTCATCACAGTTATATGATACAACTTGTTCCATCATTTCACAGCTGATGGGCATCTTCTCAATTTCCAATTCTTAGCCACCACAAAAAGAGCTGCTAAAATATATCTGTCCACATAGGTCCTTTTCCTTTTTGTTTTTGATGTCTTGGGACACAGATTTAGTAATAATATTGCTGGGTCTAAGGGTATGCAATTTTAAAACCCTTTGGCTAATAGTTCCAGATTGCTCTTCAGAATGATTGGCTCAGTTCAATACAACCAGTTCTCAACCAGCAATGCATTAGTGAACAATTTTTCCACATCCCCTCCAACATTTGTCATTTTCTTTTTCTGTTATATTAGCCAATCTGATAGGTGTGAGGTGGTACCTCAATATTTTTATATCTATAGTTTTGTTTTCTTTTTTTTTTTTAACTAGCTGTTCCTTTGATCATTTATCCATTGGAAATTGGCTTGTATTCAGTTTAATATATAAATGAGAAATGAGGCCTTTATCAAAGAAACTTGCTGTAAAAATTTCCCCTCCAGTTTTCTGCTTTTCTTCTAATATTGGCTGCATTGATTTGTTTGTATAAAATCTTTTTAATTTAATGTTATCATAATGATCCATTTTATATTTTGTAATGTTCTCTGTCTCTTATTTAGTCACAAAATCTTCCCTAAACTGACAAGTAAAATATTTTATAAGAAGAGTTTCCTAGCATTTTTTGGGGGAACGTGATTCCTTTAGTAGACTGGTGAAACCTAAGGCTCCCTTCTCAGGATAAAGTTTTTAAATTCATCAAATCAAGTACATAGGATTACAAAGAAAACCAATTCTGTTGAAAAATAATTTTTCAAATATTAAAAAAAATGCAAGGACTCCAGGTTAAGAATCCCTGCACTGATGCTAAATTTATGATTCTCTTCTTTTGGTTTTGAAGGGTCGAGTTGAATCAGCCTTACAGCTGGAACATTCAAAGTCATTTGGTCCAACCCCATTCTATTACAAATAGGGAAACTGAGGCCCTAATTAAGTGATTCATTCAGAGCTACATCACTGTGTGATGGTAAAAGAGGTCTTAGGGATAAGGGTGGAGAAGGTCCCAATTTCCAGTCCTGTGTTCTTTTCCCTACCCTGCCGTCTTGGTTTATTCCCTATCATTCTCACTTTGACTTTTGCTGAACTGAACCCTCCAGGAAGGAAAATTCCAGTTGCTGAGGTTTTGTACTTTATTTTCTTGTGTAGGATGAAAGAAGTCTGGGGGCAAAGATGCAGAATTCTGGCACACTGAGCTAGAGAGGAGATAGTAAGGTCAGCTGTTACTGATCAATGAATGGAATGAATAAAAATGCACTGTTGTGATCTACTAATTGCATGTTTATATGGAAAGCTTTCCCATCTCTTTTCTCCACTATCTTGGGAAGCTACCCATTTTGTAGATGAGGAAACTGAAGCCCAGGGACATAAAATCACTTGCCCAAGATCACATAGGTACTATGTGAAAGTTCTGAGATCCCATAGGAGGTTTTCTGGTGGTTTTTCCACTACACCTACAAATTCTCCTCAATCTTCTCTTAATAATTTCAACCAGATTTCACCTGTACAGAGTTATTTTAAAAAGGAGAAGAGGGCAATATTACATGTGATTTAGTATGGGCCTTTTAAAAAATACTTGCTCCTAGGAAGGATTTTGAACACAAACCATCACTATCCAGTCCCCCCAAACAAAGTAGGTGGGCACACTTTTGTGAATTAAGGCCAATTTTCTGAGTTAAAGTATTCTGGTGTCAGAAAAGAAAATACAATTCAACCACATGTCCCCCAGGTTCTGTGGTTACACACTTTATCTCTTCGTAGTTCCATTGGCCAAATTCGGTAACCAGTAATTTCCATTTTATTCCTGCATCCTCCATGAAGGTATGAGATGTGGGAGGCACAGGAATGTGCACTTTCCTTCCCCTTCTCCCTCTTTTCTCCTCTCTCTCCCCTCCATTTCTTCCTTCCCCTGAGTCCCCTCTTTTCCTCCTCCTGCCTCTCCCTTTCTCCCCCTTTTATTCCCCTCTTTGTCTTTTTCATTCCTAAACCCCTTTTATGATCCTTGACTTGTGTCTTCCTCACTTCTTAAAACACACTAATGACTTTTTTAAAAAATATTTTTCATGTTTTATTATGGACTTAATCATAATCAAATAAAGAACATAAGAGAGGATTGTTTATGAAACAACTTCTGCTAGATACAGTTTGTTTTTAAGGAGTTTATATTAAATTTATGAGGGTAGTAACAAAATTGTTCTTTGTTCCTTTTGAACTTTTTGGGTTTTCCATGTTTTAATGTTTTATTAATATTTTCTTTCTTTTCCCTTTCTGTATTTCTTTCCTTTCCTACTAACTCATTCTGCCCTTTGCTCCAAATAGAAGCCCTCCTTTGTAACAAGTAGTCAAGCAAGCAAGATGGACATTGGGTGATTTAAAAAAAGTATACCTCCTTCTGCACTTTAGCTCATCAATAGTGCCAAGGGGCAGGAGGCATACTTCATCATCAGTCTACCAAACAGTAATGATGTCTTAATCATCAACTTCCGTGGCCTTTTCTCGATCCTTAACCCTCATTTTCTTTTGTTTTTCTGAAGTATTTGACTCTGATAACTTCTTTTGTTTTGAGATTTTCTGCTCCTAGCTTCCCATTGTTTTCTTAGTTTTCTTATACCCAATTCCCACATAAGGATTCCTTTTTTCAGTGACACTGTCCTCTTTGATGTCCCTTAATCACAATACTCCTTTTCCCAACTTCTGGTGTTTTCAATAATTGTCTCCCATGCCTGGCTGCCCTCCCACTCATCTCAGCCTCCTCAGTTCCTTAGGTCTGAGCCAGAGTTCTATTTTCTTCAAGAAGCTTTATCCACTTCTTAATCTCAGAGTCTTCTGAGTCCATCTTCACTTTATTTTGAATATATCACGTTGGTACATAGTTATTTGTAGGTTGTCTCCCCCATTTAACTATGAGCTCCTTGAGAGCAGGGGCTGTGTTTTGACTTTCTTTATAATCCCATTTTCATAGATACTTAATACATGCTAATTAACGGACTTCCATGACATTCACTTGGTTCTTTTCTACCTTTCTCACCATTTCTCCATCTCTGTTACTTCCTCCTGTCACTAAATGTTTCACTTTTTCAAAGCTCTGTCCTTTGTTAGCCCTCTACCTTTCTCTTTCTCCAACCAAGATCTCAGTTTGAGCTGTTACCTCTGTGAACATGCTAAGAGGGTCATTGTCCCACAGGGTTCCTTCTCCTCGATCTTTTACCCACAGGATGAACTCTTCTCCCTTATTTATCAAATCTAGGGCTTAGGGAAAGATTCATTTGAAATGAGGTCCAGAGAATTATGGCCAGTTGGGTGGAGCAATGGTCTTAGAATCAGGAAGTCTCATCTACCTGAGTTCATATCTAGCCTCAGATCCTTCCTAGCTCGGTGACCCTGAGCAAGGCACTTAACTCTGGTTGCCTCAGTTTTCTCATCTGAAAAATGAGCTGGAGAAGGAAAGGGCAAACCACTCTTATCTCTGCTAAGAAACTCCCAAATCGGGTCCTGAAGAATTGAGCACAACTGAAACGTCACCACAACCAGAGAATTAAGGTATGTTGCTGAAATTCAATGCAATTTAGTTCAACAAAAGTTTGTTCAGTAGGTCAGAGGCAGTGACATGTGCCTCTAATTGTTCAGAGCCAAGGGGACCTCATCCATGTTCCTTTCTGATCGGTACTATCACTTGCTTCAGCAAGTCTGTTGCTCTAGGCCACCCTCTAAGACTTTCTAATGATGTCTCAGTGGCTCTAGGCAACTCTTTATGGCTGAATTCTGTGGGTTGCAGAAGAACTGCTGAGATTTCTCCTCAGGGAGTTGCCTCCATCAATGAAATCACAGATCTAGGCAAATTAAGTTGTCCTTGTCCTGAAGGACTTAATAGTACTTGGTTGGGGAAATGGAGGAGGAGGTGGGATGGGAGACGGTCATAGAGGAAAAAAAAATTTTAAATTTAGAGATGTTTCTTGGTCAGCCCTGAGCTGAGATCAGGAATTGGGGAGTGGAGAAGGCCTGTAATTAAATGATTTAGAGATGTTTCTTGGTTTAGCCATGAGCAATCCTTGAGGTCTGGATCTTGTCCTTCCTCTTTGGTTTTTGAAGAGGCAAAGATGTCTAACAATATTGGTTTCAGAGGCAGGAAAGCCTAGGTTCAAATCTTATTTCTGGGGCTTAGTAACTGTGAGCTCATTATTCATTTAACCTTCATTCCTAGCTTTAGCCAGTCTCCTTATCTGTAAAATGGGAACAATAATAGGATCCTAGAATCAGATCCTCAATTTAGTTGTGGAAGGGATTTTAGAGTTGTGAAACAGGCTGCCTTGTACTCTTCAGTGTGGCCTGAACCAGAATAAAATGTAATCCGAAAGCCTTTAACCAAATAAAGAAAAATGCAATAAAACAGAGCTAATATTACACTTAAAAACAAAGTCAGGATATTGCCCATGGAGATATTCATGTTGGGATTAGTGGGCCCTTGTTATTACCAGAGTTTGGTACTACAGGTTTAATCCAGCCTCCATATTTTATAGATGAAGAAGCTAACAAATACTCAAATATTACGGACCTCATAGGTTGTTCTTCATGTTTCAGTAGTGTCCAACTTTTCATGATCCCGTATGGGGTTTTCTTGGCAAAGATACTGGAGGGGTTCGACATTTTCTTTTCCAACTCATTATACAGATGAGGAAACTGAGGCAAGCAGGATTACACACACACACAACTAGTAAATGTCTGAGTTTAGAAACTCAGGAAGCTAAGTCTCCCTGATACTCTATCCATTGCAACTAGCTAGGAGGTTGCAGTGAGTTTTTAATGAACTGATATTTGTAAAGCTCTTTGCAAAGTGTGCTATGTGAATGTTAATCATTGTTATTATTTATTCCCTTTACTCTATGCCCCTTTTTAGTCTGGTCTGCAAACCCAAGCAAATCAGGTTTGCCTCACTGTGGAAAACAATCAGTAATTGAGGAAAATCTGAGAGGGGGAGGGAGAAGTGGAGTAGAGGTAGAGCCTTTATCCTGAGATCACTTTCATCTAAAGATAAAAGCCTTCAATAAATCTTATTTTAAAAAAATAAAGGAATGAAATAGTTCATAGACTTAGAGCTGACAGATCTAATCCAACCCACCATTCTTTTTTTTTTAAATTGTATTTTATTTTTTCAAATACTTGCAAAGATGGTTTTCACATTCACCTTTGCAAAACCTTGTGTTCCAAAAAATTTTCTCCCCTTTCCTAGACAGCAAGCAATCTGATATAGGTTAAATACATGCAGTTATTCTAAATTTATTTCCATATTCATCATACTGCTCAAAAAAAAAATCAGATCAAAAGGGGAAAAATGAGGAAAAGAAAAGAAAAAAAATCAAACCACCACCAACAAAAAGATGAAAATACTATTCTTTGATCTACATTCAGTCTCGGTTCTCTCTCTGGATGGCATTTTCCATCCCAAGTCTATTGGAATTACTTCGAATCATCTCATTGTTGAAAAGAGCCATATCCATCAGAATTGATCATCGCATTGTTACTAAATGTTCTCTTAGTTCTGCTTACTTCACTTAGCATCAGTTCATTTAAGTCTTTCCAGGTTTTTCTGAAATCGGCCTGCTCCTCATTTTTTAAATAGAATAATAATATTCCATTGCTTTCATATACTATAATTTATGGATGAGCATCCAGTTCTTTACCACTACAGAAAACAAGCCAACATTTTCTAGAGGAGGAAACAGATCCAGAAAGAAGCTAGTAAGAGATTTGAGCAACAAGATTTTGAATTCTAGTTCCTGTCCTTTGTGCCAGTGATATTAAAGGCCAATAGAAACAGGTGTCTGCTGGCTGCAGGTTGACTTACAAAACCACAAATTAACATTATGTAGATTTTATTGTACTTTTATTTATTTTGTTAAACATTTCCTAATAACATTTTAATCTGACTTGGTAGTTTTGTTGGCCTCTTCGCTCCCTTTCCTGGCTAAAGTTTTAAGGGGATGGTATGGTTGATGTAAACTGCTAGCAGGCAGGGATTGTGTTAATTTTTCATTTTCATACCCTTGGGCTAGAAGAGAGCCTTGGATTGCATTTTTTTATTGTTGATTTCAATTTTCCTCTTGCTGCTTTAGGGGAGAACAATGCCAGAGAAAAGTCATTTTTTGGAGTCATATATATCCCCAGCCCATTTTATTCTCCCACAAGCTTTACATCTTGAACTGCCCTGTAGTCACATCCACTGGGAATGTCCCTCATGTCCAAAAATAAACTCATTATCTTCCTTCCCAACCAGCTCCTTTTCCAGACTTCCTTCTTTATCTCAGGGTTGCATTCTTGCAGTCACAAACACTTGAATCTTGGGAGCCATAACACCATAGTTAGTTTTAAAACTAGAATGGACTTTGGGAATCTGAAAATCCAACCCCCTTATTTTACAGATGGGGAACTCTCCCTGAGAATTAGTTAAGTGACTTGCCCAAGTTCATACAGATAGGAAGTATCCCAGGTGGGATTTGAATCCAGGTTCACAGACTACAAATCAGCCTGTTTCCCACTTCTCCGTGCTATTTCAACTTAAACTTCCTTTCCCTCTTTTCTCCAGTCAATCTGACAAGTTACGTTGCTAAATCCTATTAGTTCTTCCTTTGCAATGTCTGTTATTTTGATGGTTGTCTCATTTATCCTTTGCTATCTTTTCCCACTATGATCACCTTATGCCTGGATTATTGCAATAACTTTCTTCCTAATTGATTTTCCTGCCTCTAGTGACTCTTTTTTCCACTCCATCCTACACACTGATGTTAGATTAATCTTCCCCAAACATAATTTCCCTTCGATTACTTCCCTGATCAAAAAATCTTCTGTGGACCTCTCCCTAATTTTTAAAAACTCTTAAAGCGATATTCAAGGCCCTTCACAATCTACTCCCAAACCCAAACTCCCTTTTGGATCTTTCTTTTTCATTCTTACCCTGGATGTGCACACTCTCTCTGTGGTCATATCTTGTGCTTAATTCTGGGCATTTAGGAAGAACATTGATAAGCTAGACAATATCCAGGAGAGGATAAGTAGGATTGTGGAGCTGCCTGTGTTTGAACCATATTTAGATTGAAGATAATGGAAATGTTTACCCTAGAGAAAAGATTTGGGGGAGGGGAGAAGGAGGGAGGATATTATGGCTATCTTTAAGTGTTTGGAAATGGATTGCTTCTTTGCCCTGAGGGCAGAGTCAAGGCTGAGTGGAATTCCAGAAGGCTTGAGAAAAACTTAACAAATAGAGTTGTCCAAAAGTGGAATGGGGCCATCTTGGGATATAGTGGGTTCCTTTTCACTGGAGGTCTTTAAACAAAAACTACATAACTTTTGCTGGTTAAGCATGGAATGAGAATCTAATTTAGATTTAAGTAGGGCAAGATGAATTATGTGGTTCCTTCCAGTTCTGGGATTCTGTATTTCATACTCTCCACATCCCACATTTTTCCTTTTTTCTCTTTTTGCTAATGTCTAGAAGACTATTCAAGGCTCAAATCCTCAAAGTCTCCCGTAGCTCCTCTTTCTCACTCTAACCTTCTCTTCCTCCGACTTCTTGTATAAGTATTACCAACTTCTAAGATAGCCCATCTTACAGATTCCTGTGTTTTAAATCTGAATGGTGGCAGAAAGGCAAACCTCTTGGTTGACTGTGCATAGTGCCTGGCACATAATAGGTGCCATGTAAATGCTTATTTCCTTTCCCCTTCCAAGTTGTTGTTCAATCTTGCCCAGCTCTTTGTGGCCCCAGTTAGGATTTTCTTGGCAGAGATAATAGAGCGGTAGTTTGCCATGTCTTTCTCCAGTCCGTTTTAAAGATGAGGAAAGTGAGGCAAACAGAGTTAAGTGAATACCTAGTAAGTGTCTGAGGTTGGATTAGAATGTATGATCTACCTGATTCTAAGCCCAGTGTTCAATCCTTTATGCATGTCTTCCTTTAAATATTGGTAGAAACTGTCAAAGGAGGTAGTGAACAGTGAAGGATAAGGTTAAGTCTTTATTAGGCCACACTGACCATATCATTTATTCATTATCACTTAATGCCCATTTCTTATCTCCCCAATTTGATTATAAGCTGTTTGAGAGTAGAGACTTGATCCTAGAATCATAAAATATTAGAGCTGAAAATGGATTATAGAATCACCGATTTATAGCCAGAAGCAACTTTTGAGGTCATCTAATAACAACTCCTTCATTTTACAGATAAGGAAATTGAGTCCCATCGTTGATATGTAATTTGTTTGAGGTTATAAATAAAGGAAGTGGCAGAACCAGGATTCTCTGTCCTTTGACCTAAATTCAGATCATCCAATACAACTCCTTCACTTTATAATAATCATTCTTATACAGCTTCATCATAAACCTTAAAATGTTTTAAGGCTTAGAGAAATGAAAATTATACTTTTTATAAATATTATGTTATAAATATGTATTCTTTATTTTGTATCTCCCTTAGTGACTTCATTAATTCCCAAAGACTTGATTATTAGTTCTGTGGCAATGAACTTCAGATCTACATGTTTAGTTTCTTTCTCGTCCCTGAGTTTCAATCCAGTATCACCAATTACCTCTTGGACACTTCAAACTGGATGTCTTAAAGACATCTCAAATTTAACATGTCCAAAAGAGAATTCATGTTCTTTTTAAAAATTTTTATTTTTAATATATGGAATAAAAGAAAAATTTCTACAGTAGTACAATAAAAGAGATGATTGCATATGAAACCATAAATCAACTATGTACAATTTATATATTCCTTTCAAATATTCAATAATATCATGTAAATTTATTTTTCCTTCTCCTCTATCCTAGAGATAGTTACCATTAGACACATTTAGGTATAATATGTAGAATTATTCTATGCATACTTTTATTTATCAGTTCTTTCTTTCTCTGAATGTAGACAACATCTTTCTTCATATGTCCTTGATAGTTGTCCTTTATTTTGGTATTTATAATAGTCAAAAATAACTTATTTGCTTAAAGTTGTTCTTGACACAATATTGCTATTGGTTTTGCTGATGCTCTTTCCTCCTAAACCCATCCCTCTTCTACACTTCCCTATGTCTTTCAAAAGTACCACCATTCTTCCAATTTTCCAGGTTCATAACCTTGATATTATCCTCATCTCCTCATCCTCTCTCTACACATCCAATCAATTGCCAACTCTTGCTGTTTCTATCTTTACAACATGTTTGGCATCTTTCTACTGACATAGTTTGGAATGCCCATCAGCACTTGGCTAAATTATTGTAGTGTTCTCCTGCTTCAAGTCTATCCTCATTTACCCCCCATTATCCACAATGCTGCCAAAAAGATTTTCCTTAAAATCACAGAGCTGACCATATTCATCGTGTAGTCAATAAAAACTCTATTGCCTTCCTAATTCCTTTAGAATAAAATGTAGACCCAAGAGTATTTTATTTTTTCCAACATGTAAAGACAATTTTTTAACACTCATTTTTTAAATAAAATTTTGAATTTCAAATTTTCTTCTTCTCTCCCTCTTTCCTAAGACAGTAAGCAATTTGATATAGATTATAGATATGCAAAAACCTATGTACATATTAATCATATTGTGAAAGAAACAGTTTGCAAAAAATTAGGTTGCAAAAGAAAAAAAAAGCAAATAAAAATAAAGTGAAATAGTATGCTTTGATCTGCATTCAACTCCATCAGTTTTTGTTCTAGGTATGGATAGCTCTAAATGTGAATCTCTTGGAATTGTCTTAGATCATTGTATTGCTGAAAATTAAATCTATTATAGTTGATCATTGTACAATGTTGCTATTACTGTGTACAATGTTCTCCTGGTTCTACTCACTTCACTTTGTATCAGTTCATGTTAATTCTTTTTCAGATTTTTCTGAAATCCACTTGCTTATCATTTCTTATAGTACATAGTATTCCATTACAATCATAAATCACAGTTTATTTATCCATTCCCCAACTGATGGGCATTCCCTCAATTTCTAATTCTTTGCCATCACACACACAAAAAAAAAGCTGCTGTAAATATTTTTGCAGATATGGGTCCTTTTCCCTTTCTTATGATGTCTGGGAAAGAGACCCAGTAGGATTATTGCTGGATCAAAGAATATGTACAATTTGATTGCTTATATTTTAATTTTTTAACATTTCTACAACCTGACCTTGAGCCTATCTTTCCAGGATATGACTTCCCTTCTTGCACCCTATGTTCCGCCAAAATCGGATTTTCTTTTTCTCACACACAATACTCCATCTCCGTGTCTCTACACTGGCTTTGTCTTTATCTCTGAAATGCACTCTCTCCTTAGTTCTGCTCATAGAATTCCTCTTTTCCTTCTAGACATAGCTGAAGCTACACCTTTTAAAGGAAATCTTTCCTGATCCTCTTTATAACTTCTTATGTCCTTCTCAAACGATTTTCCATTTAATTACTTCTTCCTTATATTTATACTATTGGGAATGTCATTGTTGTATTCCCTTTAGAATGTGAACTCCTTTCCAGTAGAGAATGTACAAGTATTGATTGTTATTTGTATCTCCAGCACCTGGCATATAATAGATGCAATTAGTAAATAGAGTGCAATAGACTTGGGATTGGAAGGACCTGAGTTCAAATTCTGATCTGGAGAATTATTAGCTATGTAACTCTGGACACAGTTTTTCTAGGCTTCAGTTTCTTTATCTGTACAATGGAGATAATAGTTGCATTTATTCACAGGGTTTTAGTGGGGATCTAAGGAAATAGCAGGTTCAGTGTTTTGCAAACCTATATAAATATTTATTGACAACAATAGCAATAAGTAATTGTTTTATTATTATTATCATTTCAAATGAGGAAATGCCTATAGTCAAAGACAGGATTTGTGTCCTGGTTGCTTGAATCCAAGTTCAGTACTTTTCTCCCTACAATAGGCTGTTTTTTATCGAGGAGGAAGCAGGTGCAGAGAAAGAAAATTACTTCTCCAGGGTCATATAGAACCAAAATTTCCTGATTCCTAATCTAGTGCCCTTTCCATTCAATTTTATCCTGCCCTTTATACTTCCTCCTATGTTTGTGGGGCCTTGAACATAATTAAACCCTCAATCAATATTTGTTGATGGATGGATTTGAATACTCAGAATCTGCCTAGGGCCAGTATAAACAAAATGTCATGGAGTAGTAGTTGGCTCTGCTACTAGGTTAGCTTTGTGCTAATGTTGTTCTGAGATCTTAGCCAGCAGATGAAGACCCAAGGGGACCAGAATGGGGGATCCAGAATCAGAAATTTGTAAAGTTTAACTTATTCATGTTAGTGTTCTGGATTATAAAAGAACTGGGTACTTTGAGAAAATCTGTGGGAGCAAAAAAAAAAAAAAGAGGGGAAGAGAAACTGACCATAATAACAGAAAGAGGTTAGTTCAATCTATCGCCATCTCAAAAATATATGCCTTTCTTCTGTATCTCAATAAGCTTCCTAACTGTGGGGAAAAACAGAAGTAAAAAATGAAGATTCAGGTCTTGCCCTTATGGTACTAACTAGTCCTTTGGGGTTGATAAGACATTCATCATCTGAGTTGGGTGAGCAAGGTGCAGGAATGGCTACCACATAGGATTTGGATAGCTTAAAGGGGAATACTTTTAAATCTGCAGTCAAGGCAGGAGTGTTAGAAATGATACGTGGTGCTCGGGCAGAAAGCAGCTGGCTTTGAGGGGGATCAAGACAAAGGAGCAGAAAGGAGCAGCTTTGATTGTAGACCTGGGGATAAAAGTAAGAATGAAAGAAAGACAAGAGTGGCTGGAGAGAGATGACTTGACAGGAGTAGTAGATGTGAGGGTAAACAAGAAGGGACTGCAAGGTTCCAAGCCATGCTTTTTAAACCAAAGTGGACAACCTGAACTGGATAATCTAAGATGATGTAGCTGTCATTTCCTGAACTGGTATATGGTTGGTGCCCTTGCAGCTGGAGTAACATAATTTATGTACTTGAGACGAAATACTGGCTGGCTCTGTATTCTCTGAACTGCAAGGAGACAGGGTGGGTGACTGTGGGAGAAGGAAAAAGGGGAAGGAAGGCAGGGAGTTCCCGATTGGGGGGAGGGGGGGTGAGGGCAATGAGGGTGGAGCTGTCTTTGGACAGAGAAGTCCCCATCCCACCCTTAATCACCTAAGAGTGACAGTGGAAAGTTACCTCGAATTAGACATAAACATAGAACTGAAAGGGACCTTTGGCATTTATTGGTAGAATACTCTAATTTTAGATTTGAGGAAACAGAAGCTCAAAGACATGGTTTTATGACTTTGGGTTGTCATTTTTTAAATTAACAAAGATGAATTTTTTTATTTTTTATTTTTATTTTTTAATTTAATAGCCTTTTATTTATAGGTTATATGCATGGATAACTTTACAGCGTTAACAAATGCCAAATCTCTTGTTCCAATTTTTTACCTCCCACCCCCTACCTCTTCCCCTAGATGGCAGGATGACCAGTAGATGTTAAGGGATGAATTTTTTTAATGAACAAGAATGAATTTCTCTCCCTCCTGCCCCTTCATTGGCAAAAATAAAATCCTTGTAACAAACATGTGTAGTCAAACAGAACAAATTCCTACTTTGGCAATGTCCAAAAATGTATGTCTGATTTTGTACCCTGAGTCCACCACCTCTTTGTCAGGAGATAGAAGTTTGTTTCATTGTTGGTCCCCTGGAATCATGATCGACAATTGTACTGATCAAAGTTTTTAAGAAAAATATGACTTTTGATCATGAGACAGAGTGTCGAAAGGGACCTGAGAGCCTATCTCATCCTAACTCTTAATTTTATAGAATAAAAACAAAACCAAGACTAAGAGCACATATCTAGGAAGTCTCAGAGGCTGAATTGGAACTCAGGTCTTTTGCTTCCTTTCTTTCCACTTCCCATCCTCACAACAACCTTGTAAGTTGTGCAAGTAGCCCCAATCCCATTTTACAGATGAGCAAACCAAGACTCAGCATAGTCAAGTGTTTTGTCCAAAGTCACACAGCTAATTCTTGGCAGTAGTAGGATCAGACTCCACGTCTCCTCTTGAGTCCAGAGTTCTTTCTACCTTGCCACACTGGAGTGATCCTTAGTTTCATTTCTACCCCAGAATGCATGTGAAATTCCCCTCTATTCTTTACCCCCTGCTTTCCCTGTCTTTCTTCAGAATGTGTTTGCTAAACTTGGGGATTATAAAGAAGGTGGAAACAAAGTCCCTGTCCTCCAGAAGCTTACATTCTCTTGAGGGAGACAATGTGCCAACAACAATGTGCATATAGTAGGAAGTACAAAGGAGAGACTAGAGCTAGAGATCAGCCCCCTCACCCAAGCTTATGCCCCAGTGGGCAGGGTAGGAGTTTTTTGGTGTTGGCCAGGACCTCCAAAAAAGAGACACTGCAGTCCAGTTTACAGAAAGATGTGCTTTTGATCTCCTTGCCAGCTCTGATCAGCTCTAGATCAGTAGAAACTCTTGTCACAGGAGTGAATGAGGTGTTCGGCAAGAGGCAGCTGACACTTTTCTGAGGAACTGAAATCCCTTGGTCCTGAAATCAAAGGCTTAGCAGAGGAGAGGAAGCCTCCTAGAAGGAGACATCTGCCCTCCAGGCCCAGCAGGCCTTCTCAGAACACGCTGGAGCTGTACATGCTTTTACTGACAATATAATCACAGCAATAATAGAAAATCCCTTTCATCGCTAATCACTCCTTTCCTAAGATCATAGAATGTTCGCGCTGGAAAGGACTTGAAAGAATCATTCATTTGGCAAGCATTTATTATGCCCCTGTTGTGTGCCAGGGACAGTGTTGGAGGACAGAGACAAAAACCCAACCATCTCTGCCCTCAGAGAGCACGTAAGATGGGTGGAAATTTTTTGGTCCATTTGCTTTGTTATACAGAAAACTGGGGCCCTCCAAAATTAAATGATTCATCCACAGTGTTGTATTAAGCAGCAAAGCTGACATTTGAATCCAAGTTCCAGTCTATCAAGTCCAATATTTTAAAATCAGTCATTTCACTGAAAACTTACAGCACCCACGAGAGACAGAGCAGGTCATTGTTCTCTTCATTGTATTAATAATATCTCACATTTCTCAGTGTTTCAAGCCTTACCAAATATTTCTTTTATAGCTTCCCTTAGAAGTACAAATGAGAAAATTAAGTATTAGGGAGTAAATGATTGTCCAAAGTCATGCAGCTGGTTGAGAGTAGAATTGGTAGACCCCTAACCTCTAAATCTACTGTTCTTTCTACCAAATCACTCTGTACACTTAGTCAACAGAGGACAATAATAATAGGGAATATACAAGCCAGTTAGAGTCTATAAACCTGACCTGAAACCTGCTTTCCCACTTTATCTTTTTATTTATTTATTGCTGCTTGATTTTGACATCTACGGTCATTTCATCCCCTGTCTCCATCCACCAAACCCTTTGTGGGGAAAAAATATATTTATGTAAAGCCAACTGATAGGGGCTGTCTTTTGAGAGTATGTACCACATTTCACTTTCACAGGTCCTTCTCCATTTAATGGAGGCAACTTCTTTTCTTCATGTTTTCCAGGATGCAGAAAAAGAAGTAGGGATATTGTTAGTAGACCTACTATGCTAATAGATAGAGTTCTGGATGAATTAGAGCTGACATTTGATGATTCTGTGATCTTGAACAAGTCACTTAACTTCTCAGAGGTTCAGTTTCCAAATCTGTAAAATGGAAACAATGATAAGCAGAGTTCCTGCTTCATAGGATTGTAGTGTTGCCCTCCCAACTTAGCAGATCACAGTGAGAAGTTTCCAGGTTCAGAGTAAGACAAGAGAGAGCAGGTGAAAAAACATGGCCAGCTGCTTCCACTCCATTCCTGCTGAGAAATCCTTTCTTGATACCCTTTACCCTATGCATACAGGGGGCCCTTCCAGCAACAGACACTCATCTCAGAGTCTATCTCCATACCCCTTTATTCCTTCAGAAAATCCCCAACAAAAACCCAAACCCACAGGCTTCTGTTCTAAGACAGAAAAACCTTGCTTACTAGCTAGAACTGACATTCTCTAGTTCCTTTTCATTTAGATGACTTTCTGACTTTTCAGTGGATTTCCCATCATCCCTACAAAGCATTCCTTTGAGTCTGGCATTGCACAAAGCAAGTGGTCTAAACCCTGGCCTCTGTGCCCCTAGGTAGCTCCCGGGGGCCTTTCTGCTCCCCTAAATGCTTATTCACCTGGGACATCTTATTGATCCCTAAGGGGGCTTCCTGTTCTGAGACTCTCTAATTCTATGAGCTGCCAGTATGTTGTTCCAGGCATAGTATGCATTCTTCTCTCAGGAGCAGAGCCTCAGAAATACTGAAAAATAGGGAATCAAGCCCAAAGCAAGAGGCAGGGGACATAGGCTGAGTGCCAAGCCTCTCACCCCATCGTGCTTATTCTATTAAGTTCTGAATACCACTGGAGGGAGGGGAGGAATGGTTATTGGTAACTTGTGTAACAATAATAACAATAACAATAACACTTATGTAGCATTTATGATGTGCCATGAATTAAGCACTTAAAAATAATATCTCATTTAAGCATCATAATAATACTGGGAGGAAGGTGCTTTTATTATCCCCATTTTACAGATGAGGAAACTGAGGCCAGTGGGAAGTAAAATGACTTGGCTGGAGTCATATCTCTAATAAGTATCTGAGACCAGACTTGGATTCAGGTTTCTGACTCCAGACCTGGCCCTTTACCCACTGTGCTACCCAGCTACGAGAAGCCAGAAGTGCTTCCACTTTGTGCCTCGTGACTGGCCCTTAACTTTTCAGGTCATTTTATCCATTTCTGTGCCTATAGACTGGAGTATATTTATCCTAGACTAGACAGGTGGGAGGAGAGAAGACAGCTTTTTCCTTCTGTTTATCCTACAGGGCCTCATAGGAGTTCTCAGCATAGAGAAATATTATAACAGAAAAAATGCTGGCTTTTAGATCAGAAGACCTGATTTCAAATTCCAGCTCTGCTCTGTGTGATTTTAGGTTAGTCACTTAACCTGTCCTGGACCTGTTTCTTTCTCTATTTGCTGTCCCATCTCTGTGGCTTTGCACCTACTCTTTCCCAGACTTGGAAGGCACTCCCTCCTCACCTTTACTTCTTAGAAGAATCCCTAATCTCCTTCAGAGCAAAACTCAGGTGTCATTTCCTAGACAGGTCTGATCCTTATTTTTTTTTTTTTATAGTTGCTAGTCCTTCCCTTCAAGCAAAACAACAATTATTGGGCTTCATTTTGTATGTGCATATATGTCTTTTAATTAATAAAACATAAGCTTCTTGAAGGCAGAGATTGCTTTTACTTGGGGCTGGGATGGGGTGCTGTTTCTCTTGCATCTGGCATAATACCTCGTTCATGATAGCTAATTAATAAGTGTTTGTTGAGGGAATTAATCTATTTTTTAAAAGAACCCAAGAAACGGAGCCTTGAATTAGGGTATTTCCAATCAAGCAAAGGCTGTAAGCCTCCTTATAATAGAATTAATAAAAACAGATTTTAAGACCCGATTCTTCCTCCTGACTCCCAACATGCACTGCCTGGGTTGGATGGTCAGGGCTGAGGTCAGCTATGGAATCTGGAATCAATATTTGGTTATATTAGATGGGCAGCTGGGGTCAGCTATTGAGGTTTTGCTTTCCTTCCCCCTTACATTAACTGGTAGCCACCAGAAGGCAGGAGCTAGATTGGTGAGGGCGGGAAGGTGAGGAATGGGGAGAATGGAAAGAGCTTCTGAATTCTAGAGGGCTTTGTCTGTGGTAATAATGTGAGATCTCTATTAAAAAATTAATTCTAACTTGGGGTGGAACTGGGCTGAAACATCAGCAAGCCAATATATGCCGATTCAATTAAATAAACATTATGCACCTACTATGTGCGTGGCACTATGCTAAGAGGTAGAGATAGAAAAAGAGGCAGGACAGTCGCTGCCTTTGAGGAGTTTACAATTCAATGGGGAGTATAACATACAAATAAATATAGACAAAACATAGGATAAATAGGAAATAATTACCAGAGGAAGGGCACTGAAATTAAGTGTTGAGGAAGGCTTGTATACCAGGTGGAATTTTAATTGACTTAAAGGAAGCCAGGAAAGTCTTTATAAGAGTAAAGGAGAGGGAGGATTCCAAGGATGGGGCAGCATGCCCAGAGCCCCAAGATGGAGTGTCTTGTCGATGGAACATCCAGGAGGATAGGCTTATTAGACTGAAGATATTCACTGGAGAGGAAGGCATGAGAAGACTGGAAAGATAGAGGGGGCATGCCAAGTAGTAGGTACATATGATAATAGTCAGATTCATTAAAACACAAGAAATGAAAGAAAACTCAGAAGAGGGTCAACATAGAATGAGCAGGTGCCATCAGGGTGATGATTCCAAAATAGAAGCAGAACTGGACTATGCTTAAGAGTCAATTCACTTATAAGCATCAGTAGTATTTAGACCATTGTAGAAATACAGGCAACTGAGTAAATAAATATAAATAAGAATGACTAGTGTTTACATAATAATTTAAAGTTTGCAAAGTGCTTTATTTTTTAAAATCTCACATAATCCTCACAGTGATCCTTTGAGGTACAGTGCAATTAGTGTCCCTTTATAATGGAGGAGGAAAGGAGAATGAGATGGATAAATGCTTTAAAATGTACTATTATCTAAGTTGAGATTTGAACTCCTGTCTTCTTGCTTCCAAGTCTGGTGCTCTATCCACTTATCCTGACAGCTGGATTGCCTAAAAATAAAATCATGAGAATGAGCTTGTGTTTCAGGGGGCATTGAGGAGACCAGATAATCAGGAATGAAGAATGCAGAAATGATGAATTATAGGAGCCACTCAAAGTTGAACCAGATGGTGAAGGATGTTGGACAGCTTTTTAAAATTTTATTTTAAATTAAATCTTTTTTTCCCAGTTAACAAACATTTCTTTTGTGTCTATTGTCTCTGAGGGAAAAAAACACCTTTTAATAAAGTTATATCCTTTTCATGGAAGCAAGAGGGATATAGTTTTCCTTTCCACATTGCCGGGATAATCTGGAAATTCCGTGTAAAATTTTTTGGCACTCTCTTCATACCAGAGAAGTCTGAGTTATTATGGTATTAAAAGAGAAAATATGTTGATATTATACAATAGTACACATATTCTGAGATTCTGAACTTTTTTCTGTCTGCTGGCTTTTGTGCATTGCCTGCAGCTTCTGCAAAACTCCCCCCTAGATTCCCATTTAATTTCTTATGCTCACCCACCATATAATCGAAACAATGATGGGGAAAGTTACAATGTGGAAGGCTTGACCATGGTGTGTTAGGAAGATGGTTTTGGCAGCGACCCATTGGATAGAACAGAAGGTTAGCCATTGGAGGCAGGGAGACCTATTAGGAGGTCTATATTATAATATAATTATATAATTATTATAATAAAATATTTTGGGTGAGAAAGCTCAAGATTTGGATGATAACTGAAAGAGTGGAAAGGAGGGGATGGATTTCAAATGTATAGAGATAATAAATACTTTGAACAAACTTTCCACCCCAAGGGGTTGGAGTCACTTCAAACTACTGATTTTGGCCAAAAAGAAGTCTTGCCTGTATTTTAAAAGTGAGTGTACCCACGCACACATGGGAACACACACATACACATATGCTGTGACCAAACTCTCTGAGTATAAAAATTAAATTACTACCAAATTAAATCAGGCTCCCAGGTGCCCAGCTCGCCATTGAAGGGAGTGAAGGTTATTTTGTCCTCTCTGTTTCAGGGATAGTGGATGTAGTACAAAGCCTATAGTCAGGAAGACTCACCTTTCAGAGTTCAAGTCCAGTCTCAGTCACTTCCTAGCTGCGTGACTCAGAGCAAATTACTTTAACCCTGTTTACCTCAGTTTCCCCATCTGTAAAATGAGCTGGAGAAGGAAATGGCAGACCACTACAATATTTCTGCCAAGAAATCATCAAATAGGGTCACAAAGAGTCAAAAATGACTGAACAAAGCTTTTTGTTAATTACTCCATAATATACCCATCACTTGTGAATCACTCAAAATTCTTTTTGATTCTAGGTACTTAACCTATAGCTTGGAGCTTGTGATTTCTAGAGGCAGCTAAGTAGTACAGGAAATAGAGTGTTGGACTTAGAGTCAGGAAGCCCTGAGTTCAAATTTTGCCTTAAAAAGGATTAACTGTATGACTCTGGACAAGACATTTAATCTCAAATCCTTCATTTCTTCATCTGCAAAATGGGAATAATAATAGCATCAACTTCCAGGACTGTTGTGAAGTTCAAATGAGATACTATTCATAAAGTATTTTGCAGACCTATAATCTACTCTTATTAATAATGAGCTGATTATTATTATCAGTTTATTATTGGTTACATAATTTGCCTTATATTTCTTTCCTCCAAGCTTTAAGATGTTCTCTCCAGTGTTTGTTGTTGTTAGGTTATTTCAGCCATAACTTGTCTAGGGTCATATAGCTAGTGAGTTTCTGAGATAGGATTTGAATTCAGAAGATGAATCTTCCTGACACCAGACCCAGTGCTCTGTGTACTATGGTACCACCTAGCCTGCCCACTAGTGTTGTTGTTCCAGTATTGATGAAGGAGTCCATGGTCAGTTAGTTTGTCCCTCTCCTTTATGCTTTCATAGACTGGAGCCATCTCTTACCAGCTTTCTCCTTCTAGATTAAGAATACCTAATCCCTTTTTAGTCCGTTTCTTTGATCATTTTGGCTTATTCATTGGACTTTCTCCAGCTCCATTATGTCTTTCTTGAAATGCAGTCACAAGTGGAAGCTGAGTGGATGCCCATCAGTTGGAGAATGGTTGAATAAATTATGGTATATTAATGTTATGGAATATTATTGTCCTATAAGAAATGATCAGCAGGATGATTTCAGAGAGGCCTGGAGAGACTTACATGAACTGATGCTGAGTGAAATGAGCAGGACCAGGAGATCACTATACATGGCAACAACAAGACTGTAAGATAATCAATTCTGAGGGACGTGGCTCTTTTCAACAATTCAGGCCAGTTCCAATGGTCTTGTGATGGAGAAAGTCATCTGCGCCTAGAGAGAGAACTGTGGGGACTGAGTGTGGATCACAATATAGCATTTTCACTCTTTTTGTTGTTGTTTGCTTGCAATTTGTTTTCTTTCTCATGTTTTTCCTTTTTGATCAGATTTTTCTTATGTAGCAAGATAATTGTGTAAATTTGTATACATATATTGGGAAAAAAACTAAATTCATTCACAAGAACTGAACATGACACTCTAGGTATTTTGCAGAGGGAGAGTAACATTCTCTGTTCAGTCTTCAGAACTCTCCTGATGATACCAAGGATGTTCCTGGCCTCATGAACTACAGCTCCTCCTCAGAGACATCTGCCATACTAAGGTCAAAAAACCTCACTGCTGTATATATATATAGTTTTGCTGATCAAGTTATCTGAGCCGAGGAGAAGGGTCAAGAAGACCAGACTGTTCCAATTTCCTTTTCCCCTATCGGAGGAAGTTTCTTTCTATGGGGTCTGGGTTTCTTCTGACAATACATGGTTGTTTTTGTTCTTTCCGTGTTCAAGTGTGCACAGAATTGCTTTGTTTATTCCCAACATGTAGGCTTCTCGTTTCCTAGATCTAAGACCGGAATCTTTGAGACAATCTAGTCTGACTTGTTCTTTTTACAGATGAGAGATATGAAGATATCCATCCAAGCATCCAAAGGCAAGATTTGAATCCAAGTCTTCAAGATTTGAGTCTAACTTGACCACATAGTATAGTATTCCCCTTAAGTCTAGATAGTATGAATACCTTGTTCTCCTATGGGCAACCTATTCCTAAAGCACTGCTTTCTACCTCAGTATCTCTATATTTAGGACAATCTAGGGGATAGAGCCCTGAGTTTATAGCTTACCTATGCCCATCTTAACAAAATTCCTGATTTCAGTGTCCAATCTCCTGTCATTCTCTTGCCTCTGGCAATAAGGGGCAAGGAGAGTGACCGAGAGCTCCTTCATTCTGGAAGTAAGCTAGCTTAAAGGTGCCATAGTATCAGACTTGGAGTTCAGAAAATTCATTTTCCTACATTCAAATCCACCCTTCCTAGCTGAATGACCTTAGGCAAGTCACTTAACTCTGATTGCCTCAGATTCCCCATCTATATAATGAGCTGGAGAAGAAAATGACAAACCACTCCAGTATCTTTGCCAAGAAAACCTCTAATGGGGTCACAAAGAGTCAGACATGATTTTAAATGACTGGACCACAACAAACAGTTCTTACAGTATGAAGACCATGAGATTAATTATGAGCCTGTCACTTCTGAATTAGCCCCTGGATACGAGGCGTTTGATTTGCTGATACAGACTAAGTGAATGAGAAGCAATAGGGAAAAAGAATTAAGAAATTATAACCTTTAAATGAATTCCCAGACTAATGGAATAGAAAGTAGCTATTATGAGCAATTTGAGAGAGAGCATGACATAGTGTCTACAAAACCAGCCTGTTGAGGAAAATCCAGATTCAAATATTGCCCCTCATATCCAGGGGCTTATCGTGTCACATACCTGTATTGTTTAACTTCTCAGCACTCCAGGGAAATTATTTAAGATTAAAAGTTGCAGAGTAGATATCTACTTTAGTAGAGAAGAATTTCCTACATAACAGAGTCATATATATTGTAAATAAATGAAACAATCAATCGGCATTTTTTAAGCACCTACTATATATCAGGAAGACAAAGGACAATTACAGCCCTCAAGAAACTCACCATCTAAGGGGAGGTAACAACAACAAACACATATGAACAAGGTATATTCAGAATAAATAGGAAATAACTAAAGAGAGAAGGCATTGGAATTAAGAATTGGGAAAGGCTTCCTATGGGAAATTAAATTATAGATCTAGTCTAGGAGAAAAAAAAGTACAAAACACTGCTAACTATTGGAGATGCAAAGATTTTTTTAATTATACATTTCTTGCCTTCAGGAAGCTTATTTCTATGGGAGCAAAGAGAGAACTATAATATAAGCACAGATAAATGTATTATAAGAAGGTTGTGATGACAACAAAAGTAAGATCCAATAAAAATGTATTAGGAAAATTTTAGTAGGCTTCAAACACCTTTTGAAGAGAAGGAAGCAGGGAACCAATTCTCAAACACAAAACCATTTACAAAGCCAAATATTAATAATAAATACAAATTATTGCAATACAAAACTAAATCTAAAAGCATTAGTAGAGGATTCAACAGAATGGAGTGAGGTCGGTTAAGGAAGAGTTTTAAGTTATGTTTTGACGATGAAAGGAGGTGGAGATTGGAGGAAGAGGAAAGAGGGAAAGGGAGAAGAGGGAGAGAAGGAAAGGAAGAGAAAAGAATAAGGGAAGAGCAAACAGAAGCAGAGAATTACAATTGTGAAGAGACTAACTCAGAATATCCTTAGTTAAGTTTGGAAACATGGTTGGGAAAGGCCCTGCCAGCCTAAACTGGACAGATCTAATTTGATAGGCCCTGGGAGTTAGCAACTTATTGGATAGAATGGTACTATCAGGGAAATAGCATTGTAAAAGGATTAGATTAAGGAGCAGGCATGACATGGTGGATAGAGAATTGACTTCAGAGACAAGATGTCAAGATGACTTCAGTTTGTCTTGTTCTGTCAGTTCTGTGCCTCGGTTTTCTCATCTGTAAGATAGATGTGAACTCAATGATCTCTGAGGTCTCTTATAAACATGGGAAGATCAGCTAAGATACTGGCAGGAATCCAGACATGAGATGGGGAAAATGCTGGGCTAGGTTTGAAGACAATGAGAATTGATAGAAGGGAATATCCAAGAGACATTAATCAAATGTGATTCTTGTGAAATTTCTGAGAACAGAGTGTGTTTGATAAATAGCTGTCCCAAATCTTATTGCCCACATCAGCTTGTCTCTTTCAGACTGAGAATCATCAAGGGCAAGACATGCATAGGAAAAGTACTTAATTTAGGCTTCTCAGGCTCTTCACTAATTAAAGTCTTGCTTAACTGAATGGTCTCTCCATTTCCCTGCTGTTCTAAGGACCCTACGTCCAGGAGGATGGGGTGTGCTTTTGGAGATGGGGAGTGGGGAGGGAGGTATATTGCTAGAAAAAAATCAGGGCCTTTGGAGCTGGTGCAGCACTGTCTCCAGGTGCTGAGCGAGCTTGTTGCCATGGGGATGGGCACATGCTGCTGATGCCCTGAAGAGGAGGGGAGCAGATGGCAGTTTTAGTGTGGCAGGGTTGAGGTTGCGGCATCCCCAGGAGGTGGGACAGAGAGGGACTTGCATTTCTTTGGGGAATGGGCAAGAGCTGCAGCCAAGTGGATGCTTGCAGTAGCACAGAAGCTCACCACCAGTATCCCTGATTCTTCCTGAATTTTGCTATGGAAGAATTATGTCTTCTCTACTATCAAATCACTTCCCCCTCATTTTCCTCACACTTTTTTCTCCTCCTCTATAATAGACTTCTGTGTGACCTCTACTCTACCTAGTGTGGTCTTAGCCCTGTGACCCCAGAATAATCACTCTCATCTGTCCTTCCTTCCAGAGCCTTGGTTGGGGGCCTTTAGGAAGTTCAGATCAGGATAAAGTACAGAAAAGAGAAGGGAGTTTAATTGGACTTTTCCAGGACTAAAAGAAGAAGACTGAAAGAGGGTATTAAGTAGCTTGTTATCAGGAAAAACCCCTCCCCAGAGGACAGAAGAGAAGAGTTTAAACCATAGAAAGTGTCCGGAGCCAGCCATCAGAAGAGTTTCCTGGAGGAAGCTTAGGAGGATTAAAACACTGAAATGGCTCTGAGAGGAATTGTTTCTCATGAGAGATTTTGAGAGTAGAGGGGGAATTCTAGAGGGTCAGTGATGAAGCTCAATTACCCACCTCCCAATTGGGAGGTGATGGATTTAAGATGCAGAATAAAGTATACATTTCTGGACATGGTCAACATGGGAATTTGTTTTGTTTGATTATGAGCTCCAAGGTTTTTGTTTTTTCTTGTTCCAAAAGGGAACAAGGGAAAAAAATATATTCATTTAAAAAATAGAGAATAGAGGGGAATACCTTGACTGGAATGGAAGGAAGAGGGATGATGTTTCTGGGTTCTTTATGCTCTTTTTCTTCATCAGATTGCAGTAGGGAGTAAGGAAAAAGTCAATTAGGCAAAGAGGCAGAGGAGAATATTGGCAGGAGCCCCTTCCCTTCCACCTAGTTACATCCATTCTCAGGATTGTCAGGTCAGAGATAAATTTAGCCAATCTATTTACTGTGAGCTTGCCAAGGGGGAAAAATCATGTAAACTATTGGAAAGCATTGGAAAGAGGGGAATTCCTTCCTAGCTGGACTCCTTTTCTTCCTTTTTCAGCTGTAAGAAATTACCAGACATACTTATGTGAGACCCTCTAAGGCTAATAGAACTAATTATGAGTGTGGGTACAAGGGTACAAATGTTGGAGTAAATGCCTTTCTCTCTCCACTTACTCTCTCTCTTTCACTCTCTCTCACACTCTCGCTCTTGTTCTCGCTCTCGCTCTCTCTCCTTATTTCCCTTCCTTTCCTTCTTCTCTTTCTCCTGTCCCCCCAAATATATATCCTCTGTGTATTGATAGATATGCACATATGTTCACACACACAGGATTTTGTTTCTTGAACTTTCCCAGAGAAGGAGTCTTCATCCTCTTCCTGTAACTCTGTCCCTGCCCCCACCATCTTTGTCCCAAGCTGTTTCCAGTGGGGAAGTAATAATAGCAATTTTATAGTGTCTTTCCCAAGAGGTTTATTTTTCACTTTTCCCTGCGCTGTCACCAACATTGGTCCTCCTGCACATCTGGAGGACATCTGGAGAAGCTTAGACAGTTCATTGTCACCCGTGTATGTTGAATTGAATTGAATTGGATCCAATAACTGTGAAGTCGTGGCCTCATACTCCTAGCTGGAGGAGCTCCTTGTAGTTTAATGAAGCATAATTAGTTTGTTAAAAATAATCCATTGTTAAACCCTTTGAAATTTATGTCACTCATCACCCCCTACCTCCCAGACACCTGTGCTTCTTTTCTTATCCATTTCTCTGTGTCCTGTTCCCACAAGGGTGATTGTGCTAATATTTGATATTTTTATAATGCCTTAAAATTTGCAAACCAGTTTATATACATCATGTAGTCTGAGTTTTATAGCACCCCCAGGTGAGAGATGCTATAGGTATGATTGTTCCCATTTCATAGATGAGGAAACTATGATTCAGGGAAGACAGAGATTTGTGAAGGATCTTAGAGCTGGAATGATAGGATCTGCCCTCAAGTCTTCCAACTCCAAGCCCATCTCCTCTACTCTGCTAAAATGGCTTTTGTGTTTGCTTAAAGAGTAGGTTCACCCCTCCCAAGAGAGATGCACAATCTGCAAAAATTGATGTTTAAAAGAACTTTCTGTCAGGCTGGACAGCTGATTCTTGCTTGACAAGTATATTGGAAGGGATGTCCCCCAATGGCAGATTCGACAGGTAGGTGAGTATGGCTTAGTACCCCATGGAGGGCAGTTAGTTATAAAGACAAATTCACTACTAGTTTTCGCAAAGTCATAGGGACCTTGAGCTCTTGGAGGTAACAAGCCAGTCATTTTCTAGATGAGAAAAAGGCTATACAAAATAATCAAGATAGAATCCAACTATGGTTCACTCTCCCTGACTCATTCCTTCTGGCAACCTCCATGGCACAAAATGAAAGTTATTATTTATCACTATTATTTTATTAACCTGGGTTGCCTTTGGGCAACCGGCTGGTCCCATGGAGAAAGTTGGAAGGTTATGATCTAAAGTAACAGTTTTAATTATAACCACTTCTTGGGATTTGAGTGATATAGGGAATTCTCAGATATTTATAATGTTAGAGCAGTGAAAAGTTAAGTCCCATGTCCAGAGTCACACATCCTATAGATGGCAGAGGTATTACTTGGCCCCAGGCCTTCCTGGCTTCCAGGCTAACTAACTGTTGCCTTTCCTTTCCATATTGGAAAAAATATCAGTTTGTCTTTAATGTCCAAAATGCACTTTGTTAAAAACAAAATTAAACAAAAAAGAAAAATTTAAAAAAACTGTGGTATCAGCACAGCGGCTACTTGCAGGGACATCCAATATTTTCCTAATTAATTAATCCCTGGTCAGCACTCTTCTCACCCCCCTCACACACCTCCTAGTCCTCAGTAAGCATTAGATTAATCCTCCCTTCATCCTTGCTTGATTTTGGCTATTTGGTCACTAGCTTTGGAAACATTTAATTCTGGAATTCAGTTGGGTTCATTGAATTTGTGGTAAATGAGGAGAAAAATCTGTTGGCTTTTCTAATCGTAAGGTCAGTGTCCAGCTCATCTTCCTTGTCTCACTCCTTGACTCTATATGTGTTGGGTGCTTTAGCAAGGGAGGGAAACTAAACCGAAGACCCCAGTGGGTTTCTAGCTCCCTCAGACCAAGACCCCTGCAGGGAGTTTATCACCAGGACCTAGTCCATCTGCAAACTTATACAATCACAATAGGCAGAAAGACTATTAAAAATCACAAAGTGCTGTGAGCTCCCACTTTGGTTAAGCAGGTTGAACGAATCCCTCTCCTAAGTGGCTGCTCCTTCTTCTGTCCTTCCACCGCCTTTCTCTTTCCTCAAAGCCAAATCCTCAAAGCCAGAACATCTCCTAGTTAGCCTCTAATGTGTTTCTTTGTTTTCTTTATTGTGCTTATCTTCAAACATTGGTAATATCTCATTTGCATCTGCTAATAGACCTCTTTGAAAATGTGTTATCTTTCCAGTGGCTCCTTTAATGTTTTTGTTTTTTTTCTTTCTGCTTTTGGACTGGGCAGAGGGATAAGTACCCTTATCTGAAATCAGACTGATCACCCTAATTGACAGAAAAATAAGTAAGAGTATACTCAGTTGTAGAGGTAGGTGACCACAAGGTGCACAGAGCACTGAGTCTAGAATGGGGAAGATTCATTTTCCTGAGATCAAATCTAAATTTCAGATATTTCTTAGCTATGTGACCCTGAGCAAGTCAGTTCATTTCAATTTACTTCAGTTCCCTCTACTGCAAAATGAGGATAATAATAGCACCTACTTCAAAAGGTTGTTGTGAGGAACAAATAAGATATTTAGTTGTGGGAAAAAAAAAAAAGAGATTAGCTCAATGTCTGGCACATAGTGCTGTTCAGTCATGTCTAACTCTTCATGCATGACTTCATTTGGAATTTTTTTTTTAAGCAAAGATACTGGAGTAATTTGCCATTTTCTTCTCCAAGCTCATTTTACTGATGAGGAAACTGAGGCAGACAGGGTTAGGGGACTTGCAGGGTCACATAGCTAGTAAGTGTCGATGGTGAGATTTGAATTGGGGAAGATGAGGGTTCTTGACTCCAGGCCTGGTGCTCTGAGCATTATGGTGCCCCTAGCTATCTGTGACACATAGTAGGAATTTTATAAATGTTTATTCCCTTCAGTTCCCATCTTGATTATTCTTTTATAGATTATCCATTCTGGGGATGTTTCCTAGCACAATCAATCAAACGAATGCTTGTTGGTTAATTGATTGATTGAAGTGTTTAATTCTTGACCAGCTAACCCCTGATTCCCAGGAGACTCTTGAGAGAAAACTCTTGTCTAATCATTGCATACTTCTAAAACATAGCTATCACAGGCTTCCATTGCCTCCCTCCTGCACCATTGTAATAACTTGCTAATTGGTCTCCTAATTCAAGTCCTTCCTCACTCCCTACTCCATTGCCAAAGCCTTCGGAAAGCACAGGTCTGACTATGGCGTTCCTCTGTTTTTTCTACTCTTGTGGCATTCTATGTTCCCCCTCCTCCATCAGAAATAAATTCTCCTGTTTAGCATTCAAAGCTTCTTACGACTTTGACTCTCCCTACCTTTCCTATCTTGTTATACGCTACTCCCCATCACACCTCTCCACATGTGACACTCCTTTCAGCTCGATACTTTTGCCCTGTAACTCCCTCTCTTCTCATCTCCTACTCTTGATTCTGTATGTGCTAGGTCTTTTAGCAAAGGAGAAAAGGAGAACATAGACAGAAGCTTCCTTTGTGTTTTGGGGTTAGGCTTCTAGCTCTCTCAGACTAATATTAGTTCTCCTGGGTCCTTTTAAGACTTGAACCCCAATCTTCGGTAGGAAGCCTTTCCTTCTATTCCTTAACTTTCCCCTTTGAGATTACTTTTAGCTACTCTCTCTATTTTTTTCTTTACAGGTTGTCTCCCCCATTCAAATGGGATCTCCTTAAGAATAAAAATTATTTTTTTCTTTTCTTTATATTTGAAGATTTTAGTGCAATACCTGGTACAGAGCAACTATTTAATAAATGCTTGTAGCCTGACTAATTTTGTACCATCCTGAGTCGGGATATCAAGAAAGTACTACAAGGATGCTTGTCTATGTTCATATACTCATCTCTAAGAGGTATCCCTACTACTCATGAAGACTAATTAATCCCACTACTTATGCCTTTGATTCCATCTAGTCACTGCCGCCTACTTTAGACCATCTGTCATGGGCTCCCTCATCCCCCTCTGCATCCTCACCCACTCTTTCCTCCTTTGCTCCAGTCTAAAAGCACATGGTAGCCCATTTCCTTGCCAAGACTAACCCCTTTACTCGAGTCTCTCATCTACCTTTCGTGATTCCTAAGGGAGATTGCCTCATTGATTATTTTGTCTTTCTCACCTTTAGACTTCTCCCTGCCTACAAACACATCATATTAATCAATAAACATTCTTTAAGGGCTTACTATATGTCAGATGCTGTGCCCCACTCAGGAGATACAAGGAAAGGCAAAAAAACACTATGTCTGCCTTTAAGGAGCTCACGATCTAATGTAGGAAACAAACATGAAAATAATTGGGTATATGATCAATCAAAAGTTCAGTCTTTTGCAGTTGTGTCTGACAATGAGGGATTTTCTTGGCAAAGATACTAGAGTGGTTTGCCTTTTCCTTCTTCAGCTCATTTTACAAAGGAGGAAACTGAGGCAAATAGGGTTGAGTGACTTTTTAGGGTCACACACTTAGGAAGTATCTAAAGGTAGATTTGAACTCAGGAAGATGAGACTTCCTGCCTCCAGACTCAGAATACTATCCATTGCACCATCTTGAGCTGCCCTACATGCAAGCTAAATGCAGAGTAGATGCAAGGTAATCTTTATTCTAAACCAAACCAAACCAGACCATCCCTATTCCATTAAGCTATCATCTCATCTTTTTCCTCCTTTATACTAATTAGTCCTGTCCCTGTCATTTAGACTCTCTCTACTCATTCCTCAAGTGTCTGATGTGCCTTCCAAACCTACAACTCTACCTAACTTACTTTTTCAGTGGTTACCAGTGGTCTCCTTAATGGTCTCTTCTCAGACCTCATCTTCCCTGACCTTTCTGTACCATTTTACGCTATTGGTTTTTCCTTCCTCTTGGATGTTTGGTTTCAATTACGTTTCCTTTGCCCCCCTGGTTCTCCTTCCCCATTTGACTTCTCATTCTTTGTTGAATCCTTGTCAGTCTCCTATCCCTTAAAACTTGGGTGCCCACAGGGCTCTATTCTGGGATAGTTTCACCTGGGTGAACTTCTAGCACTTAAAACTCAATGCATCCAGAAAAAGGAGAGAACTCATCCCCTTTTTATTTTTCCAAATACATGCAAAGATACTTTTCACCTTTCACCATCACAAAACCTTGTATTCTAATTTTTTTCTCCCTCTCTCCTATCCTTCCCCTTTCTTCTAGATAGCAAGCAACCCAATATAAGTGAAATATGTGCAATTCTTCCAAACATATTTCCACATTCAACATTCTGCACAAGAAAAATCAGACCAAAAGGGGAAAAAAACACAAGAAAGGAAAAAAACCCAAGCAAACAAAAAACAGAAAGGTGAAAATGGTGTGCTTTGATTCTCAGTTTCCATAGTTCTTTCTCTAGATGTGAGTGGGAAAGAGCTAACATTATAACGGAAGAATACAACACACAAAAAGAAGTTTAGTTTCTGGGCAACCATGAGGAAATCATTTTATTAGTTTTGTGTGTACATAAAGTAAAGGAGGGAAGAAGATGAAGAAGAAGGAACCTAGCAAGGGGATATTTTTGAAATGTGGAAGGCAAGAACAAGGCTGGAGGGGTACTGAAGGCTAGCCTAGATCCCATCACAAAATGGAAGCTCCAAAAAGATCTCACCAATGAGAGAAGAGAGTGGGTCTTACAAAGGAAAGTTCCATCCTGAGACGACCATTAAGATTAACTACTTCTCTGCCCTTCTCCCCTCCTCTTATTTTATGCATCCATTCAACCAAGAGAGTGATTCTCCCCCTCACTCCACCTCCATCCTACAAAGATAATAAATGGTAGGGCCAAAACCTGATTTCTTGATACTTCTAATACTATGGTCTTCTGTATGTGACTTTTTGTTTTGTTTTCCACTATTCTTTTTTTTTTCCATTTTTCTCCTGGTTATACATATATATTAACTTTTCAAATACACATTTCTTTATGAATCATGTTGAGAGAGAAAAACCAGCACAGTAGGGAAAAACCACAAAAGAAAAAAAAATCCAGAAAAAAGAGTGAACATAGCATGTGTTGATTTACATTCAGTTTCCATAGTTCTCTTTCTGGATGCAGATGGTATTTTCTGCCCAAAGTTTATTGAGTTTGCCTTGGATCATTATATCACTGAGAAGAACTAAGTCTTTCATAGTTGATCATGTATATGTCTTATAGAATCTAATAAATGAGTTTCCTAGGCTGTCATACTGGTAACTTCAGACAAGCTCTCCCCATTTTTCTTCATCAGAACCATTGGTGGTGCTAGAATCATATTTTGGAAGACATCCCAATAGTTTTAAGACAACTTGTCTTAGAGATTCTCTCAGATCAGAGACAGCTGGGTGGCAAACTTTTTTCTTAAACTTCTTCCTCTGCTCATAACCCCTTTTCACCCAAGAAATTTTTATGTGATCCCAGGTAAAAAATTAGTATACCAATCAAACATTTACTGACAACAAATCAGTTTCATGATCTCCCATTCAGTATGAGATCTCATATGGGATCACAAACCACAGTTTAAGAAAACTGAGGGAATAGAGCTCTGATTCTGGAGTGAGGAAGGCTCAAGTTCAAATCTGGCCCTAGAACACTTGCTTATTGTGTGACCTGGGACCCCACTCATCCTTTCTCTGTACTATTTGAAGTCATCCTTTTTAAACTTGAGAGAGCTCGTCTCATTAGCAAAATGAAAGAGTTGGATTACCATTCAGCTCAAAACCTCCTGGTCCCAGCCTTGCATGATCTCCAAGGTCCCCCCTTTCCCCCAACTCTGACATTCCTCAATTCTCTGTTGAGTTCACAAAGGCTCGTTTACACCCTTTGATAAAGAGGATAAGCCTATAGAAATGAGATCAACTTTAGGGAATGAGGCATTTGGGCTTCCTGCCAAGGTCCCCTGGAGGCAGAGGAAGGGGAGGGTGTTAGGGTGCTAATTCTGAGTCACTCTTTTTGGCTTTCATTCCAAACTCCCGCCCCCACCCTCAACTTCTACTCCACAGTGGAGCCCGTCTGGGCTCATTCATTCACACCTTCCCTCCCCTTGCATTTGGGGGCAAGGGAGGGGGAGTTCCGTTGGGGAGTAATGAAAGCCTTTCTGTTCCCTTCTTTGGCTGGCTGGTCATTCTTATCAGGCAGTTCTCTGCCAGCTGTGATGGAATGGACAGTCCCCTGTTGTTCTGTCAGTCCACATTACCCAGAGGAAGTCGTTATGGGGAGGGAATGGGGCAGGTAAGTGTGGGCTGGGACTGGAGACCATACCTCTGCATCTCTAGCTAACACGCACTCAGAAGTTGGAGGGGATACAATCGAAATAATAGTAATAGTATTTATATTAAGAATTAATAACTATCTTTTTAAGGTTCTCCAAGCACTTCTATTTATGTTATCTCACTTGCAACTCACAACAACCCAGTGAGGGGTGGGTGCTATAATTAACCTCATTTTTACACAAAATGACAAGCATTCATAAGAGAGCATCTACTGTCGCCTCGCATCCTGCTCAGCTTGGTCTCCCTGATCCAGCTTGATCTCTAGGGGCCAAAAGAGTTGTAAGTTATGGCCTAATAAGCTGCCTCTCTGGCAGAGGCCAAGTGTTTTAAAAGACCAGCGGTATTTTTTATAAGACATTTTAATAAAATAAGCAATTTGACTCTATTGACATCTCCCTTCCCCCTTCTCCTCCCCTGACAGTACGGGATTGGTTATGGGATTGTGTGTGTTTCTGCTGTGGACATTTTTTGCCCCTAGAAGGATGTGTGGTGTCTCTCAGGCTGAGTGTTTAATTTTGGTTCCTTGGTGACCTCTGGAGGCAGGGCAGCGTGCCCTGGTTCCTGGTGCCATCCAAGAATCTAACTGACCAATTATTGACGTGTTTATTTATTGGGGGGAAGGGAGATAAAGAAGGGAACCTTCTTGTGTGCAGAAGTAGGTGGTGTTTAGGATAATTCTCCATTAAGTCAAGGTTGCTGAATTGGTTTGACTTGGGGTTTTTATGATGTCCAGGAACCAAACTCCAGTCATCTTCAATTGCGTTCAACTCTTTGTGGCCCCATTTGGGATTTTCTTGGCAGAGACACTGGAGTGGTTCGCCATTTCCTTCTCCAGCTCATTTTACAGAGGAGGAAACTGAGGCAAACTTGTTAAGTGGCTTGCCCAGTCACATAGCTAGGAAGTATCTGAGCCGGATTTGTGCCCAAGAAGATGAATCTTTTCAACTCCAGGTTTGGCACTCTATCCACTGTTCCATCTAGCTGCCCAAGAACTAGGGGTGCAATAAGGAGATCTTGGGAATTTAAGTGGAGTAGATAAGGCAGAGCAGAGTCTAGAATCCCTGGGGGAACCAGGACAGGCTAAATGTCCTGTCCTCCACTGTACTTGCTGGTCAATCCAATATCACCAGTCCCCTTCATTCCATCCTTCGTCCCTCTCTCCCTTTGAAAGTTTCCTCAGCTGTAATTCTCCTCTATGGAGGATCATAGAAATATTGGAGCACAAAGTAATCTTAGAGCATAATGTAGTCTTGTCCTCTCATTTGACCAATCACAAAACAGAGAGGCTCAGAAAAAGGAAAATATTTATTAAGTACTTACTATATACTAGTCACTGTGTTAAGTATTTTACAAATATTTTTCCATCTGATCCTCCTCCAAACCCTAGGAGGTATATGATTCTCACTTGGTGTTTGAGGAAACTGAGGCAGGAGGAGACTCAGTGATTTTTCAAAATCCCCAAATTAAGTGTATTTGAGGCTCAATTTGAACCTGATTACAGACCTTGATTTCTACCTACTGTGCCATCTAACTTCCAAGGTCATGAAGCTAATTAGTTTTAAGAGCCCCGATTTGAATGAAACCTTTCTGATTCTATCTGTGGCAAGAAATTTGCCATTCCCTGTAGCAGACTGCCTTGCCATACCAACTGACATTGGGGATAAGTTTTCTTTGCATTGATATTACAGGAAAATAGGGCCAGAAGGAGCTCTTAAGGTCATTTTGGGCCTCAGCTTTTTCTTTTGTAAAATGGGAGCATTAGGAGGAGAAGGTCCCTTCCAATCCTAAATCTATAATCGGATGCCATGACAAATTCTGGTGTTTTTCAGGGTCTGAGATTTCTGTTTTATGTCTAAGCTCATATTGAAGGCTGGGCCCCCTTGCTTGATTCTTTATAAAGACAGCTAGTTCCCATCCTCTGTGTGAATGCCCTCCAGAGACCTAAAGACTGTTATCATTAAATCCACCCTCAGACTTCTATTCTCTCAGCTGAATTACCTCAGTCCCTTTGACTGTAGCATTTCAAGAATAGTTTGTTTATACCCCTTTTGCTGAGTGATTCTTGTATAGAAGGCAGTTTATTGGAGGGACCTTAAAGCTACAGGTCGCAAGAAATGCTGAAAATGGACCCCTTGCTCCTTCTCTAGAAAAAGACAATACTCAGATTAGTGTATGCTGTATGTTGTGATTTTTTCCCCCCTTTTCTTCTTGGTCTCCCTGTAGTATAAACAACTGACGCTGTGATTTCTATGTGAGAAGACTGCACAGGGGGGGCCTTTGCACCAGGAGATGGCTGCTTATGGTTCCTAAAATTAGCAACGTGGGCGCACTTTTCCATCTGGTATTTCTCTCCTTAGAGAGCTTGTCCATCTCCGAAGAGGTGGGAGACATCCCCCAGAATAGCAAAACTCAGCCAAAGACCCTCCTCCCACCAAAAGAGAAAAGCAGCCTTTACTGAGAGTAGAGGAAGTAAACCCACCCACTCGGGCCAGACCAGGAAAGCAGCCTTGAAAACTTGCGGAGAGATTGGGGAGATAGAAATCTGGGAGTGGTGGACCCAGTTCCCACTTTATCCAGGTTTACAATAATAATACTGCCTTTCACTTCCTCTTCCCAGTAACTGAGAAATACTCAAGTGGGTCCACAGGGTTTAGGGGCCCAAGATAATCTTACTCCATTGTGCCAGGGGGTAGAGTATATTTAGGCCTAAAGTTTCAATAGAAAAGCAGTCATGGAGATACTCCATTAATAAAAGGAGTTGGATCAGATCATTTCTGTGTTCCTTTCTGGCTCTGACATTTTTTGGTTCTATGGTATTTCCTCTTCCTCAGAAAAATACAGACCACCTTAAAAGGGGCAAGTGCTCCAAATATGGAGTATCTTTAGGAGTTTGGAAGCAACAGACCCCTCGGCGCAGATGGCAGATCCCTAATTCCCAGTATTTTTGGTGTTTTCCTTACTACTGAGAGACGTGCCTCCCCCAAGTTAAAGCAAGGAGTACAGCAGATGCAGACAGTCAAACAAGCAACCTTCGCAAGAGAAGAAGCAAAAAGCGTGCTTCCTTTCATAGGATCTGATAGCCAGATAAACATAGTACACTCATCTGCTCCATTCTCCTCCTCTCTCTGTGGATAGTGGGACTTGGATGGAGGACAGAACTTAGAATGTCCCAACTATCAGGAGAGGGGTGGCAATGAGGAGAACATAGTATATATATTTTTAATTTTATTATAGCTTTTTATTTACAAAACATATGCATGGGTAATTCTTCAACGTTGATCCTTGTAAAATTTTCTGTTCCAAATTTTCCTTTCCTTCCCCCCATCCCCTCCCCTACATAGCAGGTAGTCCAATACATGTTAAATATATTAAAATATAGAGAACATAGTATATTTAAGAGATTCTCTAAGGTTTGATTCTACAAGACAGGGCAAATTTGTGAAGCAGGAGACTCTGGTTGTCCCTGCTGACGCCTCTTTCCCTGCTTCTGTCACTCAAAAGGGATCTGTGGCCCATATGCTGCTCAGGACGGGGCTGACCCCTGCCGAGACCTGACCTTGACGTGAGCTCTTTTCCTCATTATTTCCCTTTATCAAAACTTACTTGTCTTGGATCCCATTCCCTCCTGGTCCTCCTATCACTAATTTGATAAACACCTATGTATTAAGGCATTAGCAGCTGATAATACCTTCTCGTATTACCCTTTAGGAGATATTTGACTTTTAACCAGAAACCAAATGGCATATACTAGCTCAGTCCAGAGCCTTAGCTCTAATTGTCGGCTAATAAGGTATCTATTTGGGAGTAAGAAGGCTTTTACTCAGTGTCAATTAAGTGTGCTACTCAAGTGATCAGACACTTAAGCTTGGTTTGACTCAATTTCCTCAACTATAAAATGAGAATAAATAAGAGTACCACCTGTTGAGGTGTTTGTAAAGATCAATTTATAAAATGTTTTAGTACACATAAAGGGGCTTAATAGATGCTTGTTTCCTTTTTTCCTCCTAGAGTCCAGCTAACATGCTGGACTTTCTTATTTTCTCCTGACATTGAGAGCACTCTAGCTGTCCAACTGTCATCTCTCATCCTCACCATGGGAGCACCCATCTTTTTGGTTGGCCATACATTTCTTTGATGACTTTTTAAAAAATTATGTTCTTTAAATTGCTCATATTGCACATACTTACATATATGTCACATTTATTATTTATAAGTTACAATCTATTCATACCCTCCATGCATTTTCCATTATTTTTTCTGTGATATTAATTTTTAATTCTCAGGAAAATTTTGCTGCCCATGTCCATATTAACAGCAGTTGAATGTTGATATTAAAAAGTTTGGTCTTCATTTCCATGGGAAATTTGGGGTCATTCAAGAAAAATTCAAGTTTCTTAAGGAATTCCAGTTTTCTCTCCTGTTCAGCTCTGGACTCAATTCATTATTCATCTGTCCTAGATATATATACCGATGGACAAACTTGATAAATTTTCCAGGTACTAGACATTCTTTATCCATTTGGACTTTCCTACATGGATAGTCAGTTCCATTTTTTTTTTTAATGTTTACAAATTTCTTCTAAGAGGCTCTACAATATTAATGGGTTTAATTTAACTCACTACCTATATAGCAAAGGTAGGAAACCTTTTTTTTTTGTCAAAGGCCATTTGGATATTTATAACATCATTCATGGGCCAATCAAAATGATCAACTTAACAGAATTCAAGCAGTGGGCAGCTGTTGAACCTAGCTTTCAACTCATTCTTGCCTTCAGGTTGCCTTAGCAAATGATTCCATGAGCTTTATATGGCCCATGGGCCAGAGATTCACCACTCCTTACCTATAGGAAATTAATCTTCAACTTGGACTGAATTCCCAATCTACTCCATCACAGTAGCAAATGTCATTGTCAAGCATACATTTGATCTGGGATCTGTCTTTCTCATCTTTGTTGTCCTTAGTTCAATTTATATCTCTACGAATGTGGTGAAATAATATAAATGGCCTTTGATGCTAAAACAATTTGTTGCAATAATCTTTGTAAATCTTTTCCATTTTTTATTATCCTTTTTTAAATTTTAGTTTTCCTAAAGTATTAATAGAAGACTATTACAAACAGAGTGGCTATACTTAGATCTCTTGGCAAGCTATCTCTAAAGTATTTTAACTCTTTACTTCTTTCTGCTTATTGTAATAATACGGTTCACAATTGTCCATTACTTTTCTAAGATTTTATAAACTGAGTGCTATATTTGGCTGCCTTCTCTTCTTTGCATGTAGAATAAATCAAATGTTAAATGATTAGGCTGCTTTCTGAGTACTTTTGGTCTTCTCAGGCAATACATTTGTATAGCATTTTTGTAATCAGTGTTCCTTCTGATATCCTTTCCTCTTTCCAATTTAAGTAGTTCAAAATTAAGTATATGTATAATAATTGAAATAACTTAATCCTGAATACAAAATATAGGCAAAGAAAATACAAAGCATTTTGGTAGGGCATGGGCACTTAAAACTGGTATCAGAAAAGATCAGAAAAGAAGGTGGGCTTGAGCTGAACTTTAAAAAAAGTGAAGGATTTGAAGCAGCTGAGATCATGCTATCAGAAAGAGAGTACATTCCATACATGGAAAACAGATAGTCTGTGTAAGGACGTGGAGACAGAAAATAAGATGCTGAGTGTGAGGAACAGGAAGAAGGTAGGTTTGACTGAACTAAGTAATATGTGAAAGAGGGGAATAAGGCACAATGAGACTGGGAAGATAGTTTGGAGTCAAATTATAAAAGACTTTAAATGCCAAATAGAAGAATTTGTATTTGATCTTAGAGGATATAAGAAGCCTTTGGAGCATTTTGAGTAAGCGAATGATAAGATCATGATCAGGTATATCTCTTTTTGCTTCCAGGTACACTTTCTCCTTTTTTGGGTCACATAATTTGTTCTCAATACATCTCTCTTGTCCTTGACTGGATACTCTGTCATAGCCTAGTCTATTCTCTCTGGAGATATGGTTGATGGAGTAAGGGACTGGACAATGGGGAAAAACGTTGGAGGATTACACCATTAGGTTAGGATACCATTGCCTCTCCCTGCACCTCTATTATTCTCTGGTGTGGGTGCAAGGGTCTTCCTCCTAAAAGGGCTCAACCAATTGGAGTTCTCCTCCACTTAATTGGACCCCTCTGGCCTGGGAGAACTGCCAAAATTCCTCCACTATTTTAAGCTCCTAGAGGCTGGTCAAATTGTTTGCTTAGTCCATCATACTTTTGTCTCCTTTTGTGCCTGTCAGAAAAGTTTACACTTCATAAGAGATCACATGTTTAACCCATCTTGTTTGATTAGTTTATGGAATTAATTAGTCAGAGAAAAATTTTCATCAAATAGAATCTTCCTCAATCAATAACATTTCTTACATGCCTCCTATGAGCTTGATACTATGCTAGGGACTAGAGAAACAAAGCAAACGCAAAACTGTCTCTGTCCTTAAGGAGCTTACGTTCTAACAAGGGAGACTGCATAAATGCACATTGTATAGGTATATGCTACTACGCGGTGCATTACACAGAGTACTGAGAGTGCAATCAGGAAGACTGAGAGAAGCTGTGGAAGTAGAAACACAAAAAAGGCAGCTAGTGATACAATGGATAGAACACTGGGCTTGAGATGAGGAAGACTCATATTCATGAGTTCAAGTCTAACGTCAGATACTTTCCAGCTGTTTGACTTTGGGAAAGTCACTTAATCCTGTTTGCCTCAGTTTCCTATCTCTAAAATGAGCAGAAGGAAATGGCAAACCAGTTCAATATCCTTGCCAAGAAAATCCCAAGACAGGATCACAAAGAGCTGTATATGACTGAAATGATTGAGCAACAACAGAAGCACAGGGTTTTATTTGATAAGTTTGGGGTGTGAGAGTGGATGGTCAAGGAGGTCATTAAAGTGATGGTCCTGGGTGATTGGAAGGATTGTGGTACACTAAGCAGAAATAGGGAATATCTGAAAAGTGGAGTACATGGAAGGAATGGGTTCTCTTTTGGCCATGGATATTTAAAATGTCTTAAGGGACATCTAGTTTGAAATAGCCAATTGGTCTTATGGGACTTGCAGTTAGCAGGGCAGAATATATAAATATATAAATTTGAGTATAATTGCCACAGAGATGCTAATAGGATAAAATCCATGGGATTTCACCAATTGAGGGAGACAGAGCAAAAAATAGAAGGAGGCTTCAGACAGGATCTTTGGAAATATCCACATTTAGGGAAGGTGAAATGGATGCGGCAATAAAGAGCCTGAGTAGTTGTTAGATAGGTTGAGGGAGAACCAAGAGATCAGTGTCATGAAAAGCCGGATATGATAGAGCATCTAGAAGGAGGGATGGTATTATATACCAAATACCAAAGAGAATTCAAGAAAGATGAGAATTGGTAGAGGGGTGGGGAGGTAAATAGACATTTGATCTAGTAATTTAGAGATCATTGCTAACTGTATAGAATGACTTCCACTGAGTGATAAGGTCAGAAGCCAGATCGCAGAGGGTTTGGAAGAAAAATTGGAAATAATGAGAGAAGACAGCTTTCTCAAGGAGTTCTCAAGGAGAAAGGGAAGAGAGATATAAAGTGATAGCTTGCAGAGATGGTGAGAGCTTGTTAGAGGGTTTTCAGGATTGGGTATACTATTGAGCTGGGAGCTTAGAACAGAAATCTGCAATTCAGGCTCAGGCCAGTTATCTGACATTGATGGTTGTACTCCAATGGAAGAGACTTCTTGGCTTCTTCTGAGAGATACAACCACGCACACACATAATAGTAGGAATCTTTTCTTCCTATACATTCATGTGAGTCAGTTTAGTTCTCAAAGAACCTTGGAGTAGTATCCAATCTCTGTGTTTCCTAGAAAAATAGGGATCAATAATTATTCTTTTTGCATTTGTAACTCTGAGGTGGTGTGCCATAGTGGATAAGCCAAACTTGAATCCAGGAAGATTTAGTCCCACTTCTTACAGTAGAAAGGGCTTAAAAGTTGAACAGAATTTTACATTGGTAGAAAAATTCAGTAGTTTCCCACACTCCCTAACTACTTCTATTTCTTCTACCTAGGTAAGTTTATGTTTTGAGTCCCTATATTTAAACTTTAAATACATGATCCTTGAGACTGGAAATCTTTTTTTTTCATTTTTATTCATTTTGAACTTAAATACAAAGAGACAAAAGAGCCCCACATTTTCATGTATACAGCACTGAGGATTCGATATAAAACCATCAATTTAAATTTCTATTTCACAGTTTACTTAAAAAAACTAGGTAATTAATACTTTACATCATTTTCAAAGCTATCTCGATTTTCTATGGTTCTTTCCAATTTATCTTTTATTCTCTTATTCTTATTTTTTAATTTATTTTTTTCTCCCTCCTTCCTCCCCACCCCACCCTGCAGAAGGCTACTATTAGACATAAATGTGTGTATATGTGTGTGTCTAAAACCAGGTTATTCATACTTCTATCCATAAGTTCTTTCTCTGTATGTGGATAGCATCTTCCTTCTTAGGGTCTTTATAGTTGATTTGAAATTAGTTGCTCTCAGATGTCTTTACTCATGCCCCTTCTTTGAGGGAAGAAGATGAGTATTTCTTTCTAACTTCTCAGGGTCCTCTATAGTTTAAAGAATCTTAAGAGATGAGAGAGTTGCAAAGTCTGTTAAACTTTTTTCCTCTTGGCTTAGGTTGGCTTACAGTTGTAATGCCATCTTCATTTAATTCTCCAGGTACCACTTTCCTCCCTAAGTCTTCCCTTTAGGCAAGTCACAGCTGAGATAGTGATGTTCAGGGCAGCACTGGTAGAACCTCTGCTGCTTATTTGCTGAGTGGGTAAGTTGCTTTCCCCCTCTGGTCCCTGTCTCTCATCTGTAAAATGAAACGACATAAGCTTTTCTAGTTTCAAGATCATATGTACCAGTGAGCTATGAGGAAATATGGACTGCAGTGTACACAGCAGATTGTGGGGAAGTTGTCATTGTCAGTTCTTAGGAGATAGAAGTATGGTAGGAATGAGCATCTGTCCATATAGCACTCAATGCTTATTATATGGCCCACTTGAGTCTCCCTATGCACTACTTTACCATTTATCTTACTTATGTTTATGTCCTGGCATATGATGATAGATCTAGAGCTGGAAGGCACCTCAGAGAAGATAAGAGCTCTTCTTCAGTTGGCAAATAAGGAAACTGAGGCACAGAGTGGTTAAAGATTAGGACTCTCACTATTACAAGCACAGTGACCTGCTCATAGAAGACTTTCTATTATAGTAAGGACTCAATCGATCAACACATATTGAATAAGCATCTGCTATGTGCTAGAGATTGGGGATAGAAAGACAAAAAAAGAAATAGTATCTGTCATCAAGAAGCTTACATTCTTGCACAGTTTAACCTATATCAGATTGTTGTCTTGGGGAGGAGAAGAAAGTGGGAGAAAGATTTGGAACACAAGGTTCTTTAAAGGTGAATGTTGAAAGCTATCTTTGTAAGTATTTGGGAAAATAAAATACTAATAAAAATTTAAAAATAAAACGTGTAAAATAAAATACAAAAAAAGGGCAGCTTACATTGTATAGAAGAGAAAAAGATAAATATTTGTCAGCTCAGTTATGGCCTTCTGCAGGAGGCTTTTTCCTATTATTCTTAGTTATTAGAGTTTTTCTCTAATGTTACTTTTTAAAAATTGACATGTTTATCTTTTTAATATGTATGTCCTGTCATAGCATCGTAAATAGAATGGGAAGGGACCAATTCAATTCAATAAATATTTATTAAGCACCAACATTGTGCCAGACACTGTGATTAGTGCTGGACCAGAAACACCATCTAATCCAATGCCCTTGTTCTGAAGATCTACCTCTTTAATTATAGTCTCTGTCCTCAAGTATCTTACATTTGAATGAGAGGAGACAGTCTTAGCCTTTACTACTGTCCCTAGTCCTTGGCAGAGTACCTGGCACATAATTAATGCTTGATAAATACTCAATGCTGCTGCTGAAGGTAACGTTCATTGGACCTTCTGCGAAGCTTTTTCCTCCTTAAAAGATTGAAATGCACTCACAACTAATGTCCCTATTCTTTAGAAGCCAGCAGGTATCCCATTTCCCACCCCCATCCCCATGACTCCCATTCTATATTATAGAGAGTGCAAAATCAAATCCGGAGGATGGTACTGACATGTCTGAAATCACCCAATGGGCCAGGAGAACTGGAAAACCACATTTCCAAATTTCTAACTCTAAGTAATAGTCCCAAGGATGACACTCAAGGAAAAGGAAAAACAAAATCCAACCCCAGAAACCATTTTAGGTATCTTAGGCAGGCGGGTAATGCTGTGATATGTCTGACAGGTAAGTTTGATCAGGTGGTTAGAAGTTTGCTAAATGACTGAGAACTGAAGAGTTACTTCTTGGGTTGGGTTACCCAATTCTACTGTTGTATTGCCCTCCCCTTTAAAAGTTCCTGTCCCTCCTACTCTTTTTTCCTTCTCTTAGAACCCCCTAAAAGGCAGCCCCCACCCTCACCCACACTCCCCCTCCCACTCTTCCTGTTCTTCAGAAGATCTGCTTCTGACAGCTTTCTTTGTCTCTCTCTCCCACTCTCTTCCTTGCACCTTCTCTCACCCACCCCCACCCCGTGTTCATCAGCAGCAATTACTATTTGCTTGCTGCCTTCTTTTGAGCAAAGTTCTTCCTAGCCCACCTGTTCTCATGGACCCTCCATGTGAAAAGACTAATCCCATCCCCCCTCTTCCCATGATGAAACAGCAAGAGACCTTCCTTTCCCAAGCAGGTAAAAGGTACTTGCCCCTCCTATTTTTTTTTTTAAACCAAGGCAAGCGTTTGACTGGATCTCCTGCTCTAGAAACTTGGACATCCTTGGCTAATCAGCTATTTCAGGATCAGAGTTAAAAGCTAAGGACATCTTGGGCGTTTTGCATTTATTAAGTACATATTACATATGGGAGAAAAGGAAAGATATAGAAATAGAAAAGGATAGGAAAAAATAGAAAAGAATTGTACCAACAACTAGGATTAGGATAGGGAATGGACATGTGATTTCATCAGTCTAGAGAAATCCTTAATGAGCAGACTCTCACCAGTTCAGGTTAGAACTTTGTCTTAGATTTATAATGTAAAGAGTTACTGATGGACAGATAGGTGGTACAGTGGATAGTGAGGAGGACCTGAGTTCAAATCCAACTTTAGACAGTTACTAGTTGTGTGATCTAAAACACTGAACACAGTCATTATGTGAGAGACAGGGCTTTAATCCATGTCTTCCTGAATGTAAAGCTGATGCTTTTTGTACTACTTCAGGATGTCTCTGTCTCTGAATGGAGAATTGAAAGTCAATGGGGTATGATGAAAGAGTATTGAACTGAAAAAGTTCCAAGGATCTAGTTCTAGTCCTTTTATGTATGAACTCTGTAATTTTGGATAAGTTAATTAACTTTTGTGAGCCTTAATTTCCCCATTTGTAAATGCCTATCTGAAAAGGCCTTGCCAGGCCACTTCAAGATTCTATGACAGAGAGAATTTAGCAGTATTCACAGGCTAACAGGAAAAAAAAAAAAGGTGGAACAATTGGTATTCAGAAGACATCTGCAACTGGGATATAAGGATGCACGAAGGGAGATTCATTAGGTCTCTCTGTAGACAAACAGTTCTCAAAGTATGGTCTTTGGCCCAATTCCCAATACCCTGAGAGAAGTCCACAAGCTCAAAATTATTATCATAATATTGTTCAGTCATTCACTTGTGTCCAACCCTTTGTGACCCCTTGGACCATAACACGCCAATATAGCTCATGGGATTTTCATGGCAAAGCTACTGGAATAATTTGCTGTTTCCTTCTCCAGTGAGTTAAGACAAGCAGAATTTAAGTGATTTGCCCAGGATTACACATCTAGTAAATGTCTGAGGCTGGATTTGAACTCAAACCTATCTACTACATCACTTAGCTGTCTTATAATATTACCAGGACATTATTTGTCTATTAAAATGTTCCTCCCTTTTCTAGCCATATATCTGTGTGAAGTCAGACTTTCTCTATATTCTTCAATCAAATCAACATATAGCAATAGATTAGATGCAAAAGCAGATATGAGAATCTAGCTGTCTTCTATTAAGCCAGATATTAGACAGATTTGCAAACATGTTAAATGAGACCACTCTTCTCACTTTTTTTTGTTTTGAAAAATAGTTTTTACGAAATATATTATTTTGTGATGGATTTCTTGTTATAAATGAACTAATAAATATTTTAAAAATTCATCCATTTTTATTTCAAATATAGTAACTATCTATAGTTATAACTAATGCACAGAAAGGTTCTTTCTGGAAGGCCCTCTAAAGTGATCCTGAAACCAAAAAAGTTTGAGAATTGTTAGTTTAGATCTTGATTTCTTTCATTCTAATAGGAGGAATGAGTCATTAATCATTTGACTTTGGAGAATATGCAGGAGTGAACTAGTGTTCTAAAGGAGCTTTGATCTCAGGAGCTAGTTAGATTGTCTTAACTGGTAAAGTCTGTGTGTGTGTCTGTCTGTCTGTCTCTTTCTCTCTCAGTTTACATTGAGATTCAAGGCCTTGTGAGTATTTGTGGGTCCCTGCTCCGTTCCAGCCCCACCCTCCTGTGGAGCTGCCTGCTGCTTCTGCTCAGAGTAGTCTCAGGAAGCCAGTATTTGGCCTCCCTTTTTATTTTTGTGATTATCTATTTTAGGGCTGTGTTTCCAGGAGGCTGAAGACTGGTCATTGGCTCACTTGGGATCTCCACTTACTCATATATGGTCCGAAGTCTCTGAGCAGAGGAAAGGGAGAGTATGTCTGGGAACAGGTGCCTTGGCTCTTGCTGCTGCTGAGGTTTTTCCCAAGAAGTAGTGAAAAAGAGAGGCATCGAGTTAGGGAAGGAAAGGGACAGCAGGCTGAAAATCTAAAGAAGGAAACGAGGAAGGGAGGAAGATAGAGACAGAGACACAGAGAATAGAGACAGAAGGAAAAGGAGAGAGAAAAATAAAGAGGGAGAAAAGGAAAGATATAGAAATAGAAAAGGATACTTAGTTCATTTAGATAGACAGATTCAAGCTACTGTGAGCTGTGCTCTTTTGTTCTCTCAAGCCAAGACTGGGAGATCTTTTTCCTGGCAAAAGAAGATATTTTGGAGTTCTTATTCCCTACCCTCCCCTAATTCTTCTCCTCTGGTCTTACCAGTACTTGTCCACTGGCATAGAGTTGAAAGAGACCCCAATAACCATTTAATCCAACTCATGCACCAAAGGAATCCTCACTGTGACAAACCCAGCAAGTGGCCATCCAGCTGCTTGAGGAACTCCGAGGAGGTGGAAGCTAGCACTTCTAGAGGCATCCATTTCACTTTTGGACAGCTCTTGTTGTTAAGAAATATTTCCTGCCATCAAGTCTAAATTTACTGCTTTGCAACATCCACCCGTTACTCCTAATATGACCCTCTGGGACTCAACAGAGTAAATCTAATCCTTCCTACTTATGATAGCCTTTCAGCTATCATGTCCTCCCCTCCTTTTCATGCTTGTAGTATTCTATTCCACTAACCTAGCTAAGCAGCCCCAATTCTTTTAACTGATCCTTATACATATGTTGTAAACTCAAGGCCTGTTTGTGAACATTTCTAAATTTCTTCCACTGATCAGGGGAGAATTCTGAAGAATTTCCATTCTCTAGTATAAAAGCCTTCAGGTCTATGATTCCCAGGGAAAGAAGAAGGGTTGTTTTTTTTTTTTTTAAACCGATAATAATAATAATAGCTTATGTTTAGCACTTTGCACATATTATCTTATTTGATTCTTAAAACCATTCTGTGAAGGAGGTGCTGGTTTCATCCTGATTTTACAGATGTGGAAACTGAGGCTCACAAGTGAAGTGACTTTCCTAGGACCATACAGGTAGTGCTTGAGGCACATCATATCAAACTCTTACTGATTTCTGGACTAGCCCTCCTTCTGACTTGCCATGTTCATTACCATAAAACAAAGCAAATCCTCTTGCTGCTTTCTCCTTGCTGTTCTATGTAAGCCAAAAATGGTGTCTGTCATTGAGGGTCTCCCAGTGTTATACAGGATCCCTTCCCATAGGCAGACAGAAAGCTGGATCAGGTGGCTTGAAAAATCAAAATGTTGGATGCCGGCATTACATATGCATGACAGGCCTGTGGGTTTGGGGGGTATTTGCTTTGGGAATTAGGACCTTAGGGAACCTAGATCATATCTGTTGAGACCCAGAAGACTTTCTGAAGTTAGAGGGATTTCAGGAGTTGTTTACTGGGCAACAGTCTATCTTCAAAGAGGGGGAAATGTGATCTCTGGAAAATTCAATTTGTATGTTTGGCTGATGAGAAAACTTTTACATGGCCTTGATACATATCACAAATAGACGCGATAGTCTTCTTTTTCCTATCCCTTGATTTCACTGGCATAAGATTGATTGGGTTGGGCCCAAGTGGTCCCATCCATTTGCCTCTCCAGAACTCCACCCAGATGGGCTAAATTTCATTTCCTGGTCTCCTAGGTTCATAGATTTTGAGCTGGAAGGGACTCTTTAAGGTCATCTAGTCTAACTTTTATTTTACAAGTGAGGAGAGAGATTAAGTCCAAAGCCAGACAGCCAAGAAGTGGTAGAATTGGGATTTGAGCCTAGGACCTTTGAAATGGTTTCTTTCATCTTTCACTGCTTGTGAAATGAGTTTTCTCATTGGATGACTTCTCTGTCTTCTTCTTTCCTTTTCCCACTCAATCCTTTTCCCACTAAACCTATGGCAATTAAAAAAATACAGTTCTAGGAAAAATTCTCTGGAACTCAGATTCTTCCTAAAGCTTTGGTGCCTTTGCTGCTGGCCATTGGGCTTAGGTTGTAAACATTCCTCTTATTCTCTAGGTCTTGACTGGGCATCAGGGCCCCAAGTCTCCAAAGGTAGCAGAGTACTGAGTGAACAGGGGAGGTGGAAGCCTGATATAACACAGTCTGGTACATGCTCCTATAGACATCTTGGCTGAGATTACTGGCAACAGATCTAGGGACAACTAAGCTACTGTCTGGTTTATCTCTGATTGTCATCCACACAGGAAAAAAAAAGAAAGTGTCTTTCCTTTTTTATTATTATTATTATTACTGGAGATCATCAGAGGCAGAGTGTTTATAACTGGAGAATCTTGACACATTTACGCATGGGCTAGCAAGCACACATACACACACACACACACACACAATTGTGAAGAGTAAATATAATCTTAGAATACCTGATAGGGAGCAAACATTAAGCAGAACACTTGGAACAAAGAATGTCCTTGAAAAGAAATAGTGATGGGGAAGGGAGTGAAGAAGAGAAAAGATTTTGGCTGAACTATAGTTGATGCAGTCTGTGGAAGAGGAAGATGAATAGGAAGAAGAGATACTTAGTAAACATCATATTTCTCTGAAGTATCAGATAAAGGATATGGAGCTCGCTGTACATATAAACTGTATGGCAGGTGATTTTTGGGTTAGACATGGGAAAGAACTTCCTGATGGGAATCTATTGATTTGGATTACCTAAAACTCTGCTTCTCACAAAAATGAGATCTCCACTGGGACCTTCTCCTTCTGAAGGTCAAATCAATAAGTACTTACCAAGCACACACCCATACTAAGTTCTAACTTAGTCTGATGGAATAGACAACATGCAAATAGCTCTGTATAAACAAGGTATATGGAGGATAAATTGGAGATAATTTCAAGAGGGAAGCACTGAAATTTAAAGGAGAATGGGAAAGTCTTCTTGCAAAAAGGGGGATTTTAGCTGACTTTGAAAAGAAGCCAAAGACCCTGCTGCTCTTCCCCTCATGATCAAAAATTTTAGATCATCTAGGCTCCTCATTCTTTGTTGTTTTTCTTAAAAGACATTCATTAGACCGAAACACCTGAACAAGAACCAAAAATTCCAGATAGCCAGGTGGTTCAGTGGACAGCATACTGGACCTGGAAGCGGGAAGTTCACATCTGACTTTGTGCCCCAATCTAGGGTTTTCTTGGCAAAGACACTAGAGTGTTTTGCCCTTTCCTTTTCTATCTTCAGTCAATTTGTGTTTAATAAGTTTAGTTGAATTGGGCTGAGTTGGTCACCTTTATCCACTTTGTGTGATCCCTTGATAAGCTCCCTTGGGTCCAGTTTACCCAGGTCCTTCTGACTCATCTCCCACAAGTTACACTCCTTCTCCCCTTTTTGCTTTAGTCCCTGCTGATACCCCCACACAAAATTCACCTCACTTCTCCATCATCCCACTTCCTTTATGGAGATTTCCTAGGCCATTGCAATTAGAAAGATAATTTTTGATAATTTTGTAGCACTTAGCGGCTGAACCACACATTCTAGCTCTTAATTATATACCAACTCTTTCAACGTCTTTTAAGATTTAGAGTTGAAAGGGGCCTTGATGTCCAGTTTCTTCACCTACAGATGAGGAAAATAAGGGGAAAGTGAAGAGGTGACTTGCTTAAGTTCACCCAGATGGTGACTAGCAGATCTAGAATTGAATGAAGAGCTGACTCTGTTTCTCCATTGTTCATCTTGTCTCTTAGGCTGCTCTCTAGTTGTTTCACATGTGGAAGTCTTGTTTTCTAATTATAACAGGAAGAAAAAGCACATTTAGCATCCTGCCAAATCCTTCTACAAATATTATCTCATTTGATTCTGGGACGTAGGTGCTATTATTATCCTCATTTTACTGTTTCACTGTCTTATTGAAATGCTGGCTTTCATTGCCATAATACAGTGGACTATGAGGGAACTTGGAGGGGTTAGAGAAGGAGGCAGATTCTCAGCCTAAAGCTTAGGAATGAAATGCGTCCTCTGCTTTCACTCAGTCTTCTTCTGCCAGCCCTAAGGCTCTATGGAAGCATCTTGGTCTTACCTTTGTACTTCCCTGTAAAATGGGACTCCACTTCTCCTGGGGAGGAGGAAGCCTTCCATGACAGGTTCTTTAAATTAGTAAGTACTCCAGATAAAAACCAGTGAAGCCCCAAAGGATAGTTGGTTTGTTTTGACAAAGGCAATTTAGTATAAGTGACTTATGTTGATAATCCAAGCTGCTTAGAGCTAGGGGCCAAGCTCATTCCCTTTTGAGAAACAGCACTCTAACTCATCTCCCTTCTGGACAGTTGGATCATTTCTGAGAAATTGAGTTAGACCGTGAGACTTGGAGGTTATGAGAACTTATGGGCAGGGATTCAATGGGATGAGAGCCCACATTGTCTGTGCCCCTTACCTCCCCACCCCCCTCCAACATTGTCTGGATAATTCAGGGATTCAGACTTCCAGGCTCAAAGGACTTTTCTGTTCATTACTAATTTAGTGCAAATATAGTCATCTCTCTGGGGCAGCTAAGTGGTAGAATGCTGAGCCTGGAGTTAGAAAGACTTATCTTCCTGAATTCAGATCTGTCCTCAGACACTTCCTAGCTGTGTGATCCTGACCAAGTGACTTCACTCTGTCTCAGTTTCCTCATCTGTAAAAATGAACCGGAGAAGGAAATGGTAAATCACTCCAGCTTGTGGAGTGAAGATACTCTAGTATCTTCTCCAAGAAAACTCCAAAATAGGTCACAAAGAATCGGATAGGACTGAAATGACTAAACAACAAAAAACTCATTTATTATCTGAGCAGTGACTCGGATGTTTCAAAACAGCAGTTAATTTAAAAAAAAATCTTTGGGAAATCAGAATGTAGGACGTGACTTATTTTGCAGCGGATTTCTGCCTCTGGAATCATGAACTTTAGAACTTGCAGGATCGTTACATACCATCTAGTTTAGCTTCCTTATTTGATAGAGAGGGAGACCCCAGAAAAGCAAAGCTGATGGTACACAACCAGTGACGAACAGAATCAGGATTTGAATCCAGAACTTCTGACATCAAATTCACTGTTTCATACTAAACTGCACTAATAACCAATGTAGAGCTAGTATTAAAATTAGATTGTAAATTTCTGCACACACTAACTTGCTAGAGGTGATCTGGTAGAATCTGAGTAGTGAGGACATATTAGCCAGAAATGATTATTTGTCATGGATAATTCCCAAAGCGAACAGCTTCCTCTGCTGTGCTGTTACAGACTTTAAAGTATCCAATGGAAAGAAGATTGAATTTGGAGTTTAGATGAGGTAGTTTGAATCCTGGTTCTAAGCTTTGCAACTTGAATGACCCTGAGAAAGTTTTTTCATATCTCTCTATCCCTTCATTTCCTGTTCTGTAAAATGAAGAAATTGCATTAGAATCTAGTGTGAGCTCCTTAAGAGTATGAACAAGCTTGTTTTTTGTAGTTGCACCCTCAACATTTTGTCCAGTACTTGACATATAATAAATGCTTAATAAATCCTTTCTTCATTCATTCACATAACCCTCCTAGTAGTACATTTGAATTTTATTTTGCACTTTAAAAATTATTTCTGTTTTTTTAAATTTTTATTATTGCATTTTATTTATATCAAACTTTTGGGGAATAGTTTGAGTACCAGATAATCCCAGACAATAGGCCTTTCTTTGCATGGTGAAAGTTTGGTTTTTTCCATTCTCAGTAAATGAATTAGTAATGATGGTGGTAGTAGCATAACTTTGTACTGCTGGGGAAAAGGAGATAGAAACTGGGTGGGTTTGGGCTTCCAGTCTGGATTTCAACTTCTACCCTGCTCAGGGCCCTTTCCCAATCTCTAATGGATAATAAAAGTGCAAATGATGAGACAATAAAGGAATCATCAGAATGCCTCAGGGTGTATCGGGGAAGCACCCTGAGGTGCTGAATGTAGTATTTGTGTATGTGTCTGTATAACTTATTATTACTTTTTAACATTAATTTTAAAAAATTTTCAATTTCTAATTTTCTTCTTCCTCTCAGTCCTTTCCCACTCATTGAGAAGGCAAGAAATGTGATATCAATTATACATGTAAAATCATGCAAAACATATTTTCATGATAGCTATGTTGAAAAACATGAAAAGCAAAGTAAAAAAAAATACATTCCAATATGCAACCATATTAATGTAGTATTTGGTAAACTCAAAGATACAAGCTTTTGGGACAAGAATTTACTCTTTGACAAAAATTGCTGGGAAAGCTAGAAAGCAGTTTAACAAAAACTAAATACAAAATAACATTTTACACCATATACCAAGAAAAAATCAAAATGGGTATAATAATTTAGACTTATAGGGTGATGCAAATTAGGGAAGAAGGAAATTTTGACCTATCAAATCTTTGGATAAGGAAAGAATGTATGACCAAATAAGAGAGAGAGAGGATCACAGGATGTAAAACAGACAATTTTGATGACATTAAATTTAATTGTTTTTATAAAAATAAAATGAAGCCAAGATGAGAAGGAAAGCAGGAACATGGGAAAAATTTTTATAGCAAGTTTCTCTGATAAAAGTTTCATTTTTCAATTATATAAGGAACTGAGTCAAATTTGTAAGAAAATGAATTATTCTCCAATTGACAAATGGTCAAAGGATATGAACAATTTTCAGAAGAAGAAATCAAAGCTATCTACGGTGTTGTGAAAAAAGTGCTCTAAATCACCATTCATTAGAGTATTGTGCTTTGAAAGGAGGTAGGGTCACTTATTGATAAAGGGGCAGGGAGAAGGGAGGATGGTTTCTAGCTTCAGGAATTGAGAAAAGACAATGACTTATGGGAATCCAGGGATGAAGTTGAGACTTGGCTTCATCTTTCAGTTATACTGCCAGCTCATAAAGGTATAGAGTGTGAGAGCCCAAAGGCATCTCAAAGATCATCTGGTCCAGAGCTTCTTAAACTTTTTCTATTCGTGATCCCTTTTTGCTTGAGAAATTTTTATGTGATCTCAAGTATATAAGTATATAAAATAAGTATGTGAATCAAACATTTACTGATAATAAAACATAAAGAAATTTATTTTAAAACAATTCTTTGGCATACAGTTTTACCATTTATTAAAGATGAAAGCAACTTTGCATACTAATGATATGGATGTGCTTGTTTATTTTTATGTAAAGAATTAAATCTTGTGATCAACTCTGATGGACTTGGCTCTTTTCAACAATGAGGTGATTCAGGCCAGTTCCAATGAACTTTTGATGAAGAGAGCCATCTCCATCCAGAAAGAAAACTATGGTGACTGAATGTGGATCACAACATAGTATTTTCACCTTTTGTTTGCTTGCTTTTTTTTTTTCTTTCTCACTTTTTTCCTTTTTTGATCTGATATTTCTTGTGCAGCATGATAAATGTAGAAACATATATAGAATTGCACATGTTTAACATAGGGAGGATGGGGGAATGGAAGGAGAAAAACTTGCAAAGATGAATATTAAAAACTATCTTTGCATGTATTTTGAAAATTGAAAGCTATTATTAAAAAAATTTTAAAAAATGAAATCTTGATGGAATATTTGATACCTTTTACCCTTGCCAAATTTTTTGTGACCCTCACATTCAATTATATGACTTTATATGGGATTGCAATCCATAGTTCAAGAAGCTTTGGGGCAGAGGCAGCTGGGACATGTTTGAATGCACCCTAAATTAAATTAAAATATAATTTGGGGAAAATAATTTTTAAAAAACACCAAAAATGTAATTGGGGATAGAACATAAATTAACATAAACATACATTAATATGTGGCTTTCTAAGTCAATATGTATGGTCTTCAGGGATTCTCATATGTGGTTCAGTACCTCCCCCATACACTCTTTCTATTTGAGTTTGACACCAATGATCCAAGACAGTTCTTTCACTGCCAGAGAGGCAAGGCAACACACCCAATTCATCTCAAAACTGTTATTTGTTCTCATGTTTCCTGATGATCTCTGGTGCCCTATCCCAAAGAGTTTGATAGAATTGCGACAGAGAAGGCTATAAATGCTACCAGAGAAATATTTAACACTGTTCACTATTCATTCTGGTGGTTCTGGGAGGCCCGAGGCACCTATACTTGGGTTGCACAGGGCTCAGGGTTCCTATGGTTCCGAAGGTGTCCACTTCTGCGGGGGTAGATATGAGAACTACTCCTTCTCTGCATCTCCCCACAAGGGAAGGACAGACAATCTTCCCAGTCTTCTCCCATACCAGAGGATGTGCAAAAAGGAAAAAACCCAAAACAAGAAAATCCCACAGGAGAAGAGGTACAGCCAGTACTTTCTCAGGCCTGATCATCCAAGCTGGATGGGTGGGAAAACTGAGGTCAGCATATGCCGGCTTCTCTTCTCATTCTGTTGCTGCTTTATCTCCTGGTCTGTTAGTCACTAAAGCTGAAGAGAGGCTGCCTGTGTGTTTTAAAATACTTTAAATGGTTTTCCTTCAAAGTGTCACTTTGGGCAGAAGTAGCCTGTGAGGCTCCTGAGGCTGGGTTTGGGTATTTTTCTTTCCCTTAAGTCAGGTTCCCCAGACAGGTCACTGGCTTTCCATCTAGGAGATGAAACATAAGAGGCTCCAGCTCCCCTCAGCATCTGCTTCATCTCCACTCCTGGGCATGCATCCATTCATCTCGCTGGCTCTCTGCAACATCTCAGATCTGGTCAGAAATGCTCAAAAAATAGGCACTTTTAGGGAGTCCCTAGGCACCGTTGGCTCTTTTTGGATGTGTGTGGGTTAGTTTGTCCAGTTGCTTATTTATTTTTTTTTTAAATTTTCACCCCATCCTCATTTCCCTCACCTGCTCTGCTCTTTTCTCCTTTTCCTACCTTGGAAGAGGTGGTAAAGGAGATACGGGACCTGGGGAGGGGCTTTCAGGAGCCAGCTGGTAGACACAGGGAGCTCTGGAGTCAGGATCCATAGCTGAATCCTGCCTCTGGGCACTTCAGCTCCTTGGTTCTCAGTTTCCTTATTTGTGAAATGAAAGGTTTAGATTTAGATGATTCCTGAGGTTCCTTCCATCCTGTCGCAATTCTATCATGAAGCCATGATCTTCTACTAATGGAGACTTAGATGATCCATCACATCAGACAATTTGAATCTTTGTGTTACCTTTGAGGCCCAGGTATGATCAGCATGAAGTTAAAAGGGTTGTTAGAGCTTCGTCACAAAGAGGCAACAGTGTGACCTGCTTGTGACATATACTGACCGACATATACTGAGAAACTCATTCAGACTCTTAGTAACCCCAGGAGACTCTCTGAGACTCTAAGTCACAGAATAGTTGCTAAACTCCCTTGATGGAGGGTGTTTTTACACCTCCTCATATCAAGGAAATTAAAGGTCCAAACTAAAAAAAAAAAAAAAAAAAAAAAAATCAAAGTGTGTAATTCAAGCCCAGTTGAGTTATCCATGGATAACTAAGTACTAAATTAGGTAGCCCAAAACACCCAACTTGGAGATAAACTATGGAAGAAGAACTCTTGGACCATACACCTGTTCCCTTCTTTCCATGGGGATTAAGGAAGATTGAGAGTTTTGATTTAACCCGTGAAGTCAACAGATCTGGAGCTAGACTATTAGAGATGAGAACTCTAATTCTCTCTCTCTCTCTCTCTTTCTCTCTCTGTCTCTTTGTCTCTCTCTGTCTTTCTCTGCTTCTTTCTCTCCTCTCTGTCTCTCTTTTTCACTCTTCCTCTCCCTTCCCCCTCTCTTTTGCTCTTCCTTTCCTCTCTCTCTCTCTCTCTCTCTCTCTCTCTCTCTCTCTCTCTCTCTCTCTCTCTCTCTCTCTCTCTCTTTCTCTCTCTCCTCTGTCTCAAATTCTCTATCTTCCCCTCCCCTCTCTCCTTTTTTCTCTCTTCCCACAACTTTTGGTTATCCTTCCTATCTGCAACAGAGAGAGGTGTCCAAATATACTTTAGGAATGTCTTTCCTCCCCTCCCCTCTCTGGGAAGACAAAGTTTCCACACTACAAGTAAAAAACATAAACATGATAGAGCTAAAAGGCACTTTAAAGATTATCTATTATAACTCAGTAATTTCAACAAATGGGGAAATTAAGATCTGGAAAGATGCTTGAACCACAGTTGTGTGAGCAGTTTCATAGTCACAGGATTAAGATTCCACCCAGGGCTTTCTGATTCCCAACCTACTGATCTTTTACTACACTGGGCTGACTAGATAGCTAGCTCGCTAGCTAGATGGATGATAGATATATCTTTATAGTGAGCACCATGGGCCACATAGATTTTTCTTTAATGCTGATTGTTGCACATGCCTGTAATCCCTGCTGAGGCTGGTGGATCTCTTGAGCTCAGGAATTCAGAGCTCCAGTGGATTAAGCCGATTAGGTGTCTGCACTAAGTTTGGCATCAGTCTGGGGAGCTGCTAACTTGCTAAAGGAGGGATGAACTGGCTCATGTTTGAAATGGAGAAGGTCAAGAGTTCTGTGCCAATCAGTGGGATCACGACTGAGTAGATTTTGTACTGAGTGAAATGGGAAGGCTTAATATATATATATATATATTTTAAATTTGAAAATCTTATTGATGGCTTTGGTTAGTCATATCACAATTATTTTTTGATTTGGAGAACTTCTCTAATATCATTAAAAAACTTTTAAGGAAAACCAACCCTCATAGTGTATGCAACATTCTGCTTCCGTAATCCCCTGACTCTTTAGTGAAAGGAGTTTTATTGTTTCTTCTTATAGCCAAGATAACTGGATTCTGTGATACTTCTTAATCTTAACTCTTGTGCTTTCTGTTTGTTTCCTGGGTGTATGCTCTTTTTCTCCCCCCACCTTCATTTAGACTGGAGATTTTCTGAGTGAAGAGATATAGTATCCCATTCCCTTTTCAGTGCTCGTATTTAACTGGATTTATGGGATTTGAGCCAGAATACTGAAGATTACAAAGTTCCCAGGAACCTCAAATTCCTTCTCCTAGACATTTCCATTTGTATTTCCCATTAGTACCGACAATTCATCAGGACCAAATGGAACTTATCTCCTCCACCCCCATTTCTACAATTTCCCTCTTGGTGTTAAAAGTCATGCTTGTAATGGCCTAGATTTTTAACCTTTCAGTAATCCTCCACTTTCCTATTTCCTTCTGGCTCCACTCCACCTCCAATCAGTTCTAATCCCATAGCAGTTCTCTCAGCCACCCCTACTCTACTCATATTTTACCCTCTATCACCCCCAAAAAACTGCCTAATCTCCCAGCTTCTCGACTCTCTTATCCAAGCCATCCACACAACTCCCCAAAATCCTAAAACATACTTCTGATCATGATGCTCTTCTGCTCAAACAGCTTTATGGCTCTCTAGTACCTCCAGGAGAAAATATAAATTTCTCAGCCTGGTATTTATAGCCATTCATAATCTGGCTTCACATACATTACTAGACTTTTGAAAGTTTTGTGGATGGTTTTTGTTTTTAAATCACAACCATTTCCAGATGCAACCCTCCAATCCAAGGAACCTTTTTTTGCAGTGAAGGAGAGGAAAAAGTCAAATAAAATCAGCTATTCAATGATGTATGGAACATTCTGCACCTGTGATCCCCCATGTCAAATTTATTTCATATTACTGTCCTTCATATATTCTATGTACTAGCTAGACTAATTGTTCTCTTGACCTCAGTGTTCTATCTCTGTTTCTATGCACAAGCTGCTACTTGTGCTTGGTTCATTCTCCATCTTCATCTCTGTTTTAGACTTCCTGGTTTCTTTAAGATGTAGCTAAAATGCTTCCTGTTATTTAAATACCCTAGCTATTAGTGCTCAACCTTCCTCAAACGATTTTGTATTTATTTTTATGAATATATTCTATATATCCCGCTCCTCCCATAGAAGATGAGCTCTTCTGAGGGCAGAGGAAAGTAATGTGCTATATTCTAGATTTGGGAGCATAAGACTTGGATTTGAATCCTGGCTTTTACTATCTTTGTGACCTGAAGCTAATTATTTCCCATCTCTTGTCCTCAGTTTCCTCATCTGTGAAATAAGGGGGCTGGACTAGATCAGGATTCTTCATCTTAGTCCTCAGACCCTAAGAGAGTTCAGTGGGTCTATGAACTTGAAGGGAAATTACATCTTTATTTTCACTAATCTTTCACTGAAATTGGACATTTTATCCAAATGTGGTGGATAAATAGTAACTGATATTATTCTGAAACCTAAGGTTTTATCAGACTTCCAAAAGGATCCATGATACAAAAAAGGTTGAGAACATGCATTAGGAATGATAAGTAAAATACTTTGCAGCTTGAAATCTTTGATCATAGAACTTTTTTTTGGGAGGGTCTTTGTAATGCTCTGCATTACAAAGCTCCATGCATATCTTAGGCATAAATATTTGTTGGCTTGAGTCCTCAAGCATCTTTAAGCTTCCATAGGGCTTTATTTCAATTATATAAACACTGCCCATGTTTGGTAGCTACTACGATGAAGCAAGATGTAGTCCTTGGGTTCAAAGAGCTAATAAGCCAGTGGAGAGAAGGATAACATAAATATAAGGATAAGTATAAATCATAATGCATTCAATGAATAGAGCAATATCAGAGCTTTGAAAAGTACAGTTGTAGAAGCCTGGCAGCTCACCACATCAGGCAGAGCATCATGGGAAAACTAACACCTTGGCTCATAGAAAGGGAAGGATTTTTAAAAACAGAGATATACAGGGAGATCATTCCTGACTTCAGGGATAGCATATACAGAAACAGGGCAGTGACAGAGGGCAACACAAAAGAAGAGAATGGGGAATAATCTGGTTTATCTGGAACACAGAGCACATGATTTACAAAATGCTTACTTTAGATTAGCGTGTAGGCTACCTCAATTTAAAGATAAGGAAAAAGATTTAGAGAGATTAAGAAACTTGCCCAAGTTTATGCTTTTTAGGAAGCATCTGTAGACTTACCTCTCCAATGCTGATGTTTTTCCCACTATATCAGGACTGGTTCGTTTGGGGACAAATTACAGAAAACCTCAGTCCCAAGCTAAGGCATTTATATCTTGTTAAATAATCACTAGGGAGCTGCTGAAGGCTTTTGAGCAGCTGAGTAATATAATCAGAACTGATCATCAAGCTAATGACTCTGGCAGTGGTATAAAAATAATAATAATCAGTACTTACATAGCTTATTGGGCAGCTAGGTGATGGATAGAGACCCAGGCCTGAAGTCAGGAAGACTCATCTTTTTGAATTCAAATCTGACCTCAGACATTTACTAGCTCTGTGACCCTGGGCAAGTCATTTAACTCTGTGTGCCTCAGTTTCCTCATCTGTAAAAATAAGCTGGAGGAGGAAATGTCAAACCACTCCAGGATCTTTGCCAGGAAAATTCCAAATGGGGTCACAAAGAATAGGACAGGACTGAAATAATTGAACAACAACAATAACTAGGTTTGCAGAGCACTGTGCAAATATTATCTTATTTGATCCTCACAACAACCCTGGGAAGTAGGTGTTCTTATTATCCCCATTTGACAAATGAAGAAACTGAGACAAACAGAAGTGAAATGACTTGCCTAGGATCATGCTGCAGTAAGTATCTGAGACTATATTTGAACCCAGGTCTCTCTGATTGCCAGTCTAGTGCTCTATTCATCATGTCACCAAGCTCACTCATCTTGGTATGAAGTATGAATTGGAGAAAGGAAATTTGAGAAGCAAAGAGACCAGGTAAGATAGTATAACCATCAGCCCAGGCAAGTATCAATGAGCATCAAGAAAATGGATGAGAGAGATTGGGGGGGGGGGGGGCAGTTAAGAAAGCAGCAAGAATGATTTGAAGGTTTCAGGATGGGGCTACTGGGAAACCATTTGGTGTCACATAAAAGAATAGGAAAGTTTAAAGGAGCGATGTCAGATACAGCTTTTAGGAGGAAGATGATGAGTTTAGTTTTGGATATACTGACTTTTGAGGATATGCTTGGATAGTGTGAGATCCAGGACTAATTCAGTACTGTAACTTGAAATTTTTGACTGGACATAATTATTTGGGACTTATCTTTACACTCAGTTGAATCCAATAAGTATTTATTACATACCTGCCCAGGTAAAGCAATCTCTGCCTTCCCAGGATCCGGAATACTAAGGTAGTCAAGTCCCAGATGCTAGAAACAGGAAAACAAAATAGCCAGTGTCTTCAAGGAGCATATATTCTCCAGGGAGAAAACAACATGTACACAAAGTAAGTCAACACAAAATGTATCTGAAAGATGTCAAAAGTGATTGGAGGGAGTGAAGAAGAGTACTGGGGGAATCAATAATGATCTGCTATAGTAAAGCGATCCTCATGTTGAGCCTTGAAGGGATAATTGAAACTTGTGAATTAAGGTCACCAAGGGCGAGTATAATAGGGAGAACATTTTGGAGATGAGGAGAGGAACTAGAGAAAGGGACTTAGGCAGAAGCAGATGGCTTCAAGTACCTCCATAAAGAAAAGATGAGAAGTGTCAAATGTTGCAGAAGTCAAAGAGAAGGGAGGGAAAGGTCATTTGGTTGAACTAGGAGAAGGTCATTAGTGACTTTGAAAAAAGCAGCTTCCTTAGAATATGGACTAGTTCCAAAGGGGAAGTAGGAGGTAAGGTCACTTGTTGAGAGCCAAGGATATGGTGGGATAGAGTTCAGAGTATGAGGTGAAAGTAACAGATTTGTGGCAGAAGACCAAGGTTGCTTCAGTTGCCCCAGGCAAGCCCTTCCTCCCCCATCCCCTCTCTGGACAGATTCAGTAAGATGCCTCTTGTTTCCTATTTACTCAAAGCCAGTACTGTTGGGTGCTTTCCAGAGCACACAGGTAAAGCAATCTCTGTCTTCCAAGATCCAGTATGTTTAGGCAGTAGGGCAGACATATCCAATGGAGCAACTGTACAGCTGTTCACATGAGCTCTTTGGTGCCTTTGAGCTTCATCAGGTGTATTGTTAAAAATAAGTTTCCTGGCTGCCTTCTGTTTTTACAGCAAAATCACTTCTGGTTAGATTGCTCCCATTGCCTCCCTTCCTTGCAATGAAGAAAAAACAGTTGAAAAAAACCAATTGATAGGGTGACCTTGGCTGACAGTGACCTTCTAGTCCCCCACTTTTTCTGCCAAGATGTGTTTCATTATGTGTCCTCTGGGAAATTATTGGATTTTTTTTTTATTAGTCACTCAAGGTTTTGCTTCTTCAGGTGTATTGTTGATTCTTTCCCTTTATTTTAGTATCTTGTGGTAAACTTTAAATGTTAAGTCCCAGGATGAGATGAGATTCAGGTTAGGAACAAGCATACCAGCTCTTGTTCACCTGCCTCCGTTTATGTAGGATAGAACTCAAAAGTTTAAGTGGTGGGCTTCCCCCCTTCTCCTTTGAATTTGATTCCAGCATTTTGTCAGCCTGTTCCATCCACCTACACACCCCGGCATCATCCTCAGCTGTCACTGCTGCTCACACTGAACAATGGAAGCTTGTCTAGCTTTTCTGCACTGGGGAGGAGGAAGTTGGGGGGTAAGGGAGAGTGTGGGATATTGTTCTCTGGGAGGAGATTTTGGTGGAGGAACAGTTTCAGAAAGATTATTAATAATCTCTCAGCCCATAAAAGTTTGGTGTGATTGGTTTTTTTTAAAATGGACTACAGAAAGAACCCTCCCTCTCCCTTCTATCCTGCCCCAGGGTCAGGAAGAGATTCGTGGTTGCTATTGCCCAGTGTCTCTGAAAGGATTTCCTCTCTTAACCTTACAACTTAAGTCTGGTGGTAACTCCATTTGATATAAAATAAATTCGATGGTTCACAAAGCTCCGAGCTTGTGGCCACCCTGTGTAGTTTAGCAGTATAAATGTTACTTTCGCATCCATTTAACAAATAAGAAAACCGAGGTTTAGAACTTGCCTAAGATCATATAATTAGTTAAATGTCAGATTTAAGACCTAAACCCAGGTTTTCTGACTTCAAGCCTCTAAGAGGACCAAAGACATCACGAGAGTGATATCTTGCCATGTACATCAATTGGATTTCAGTGAGGCAGCACCATTTTCAGTCATCCAATTCCATTTGTAAGACAAAAAGTCACTAGTAATCTTTCCAAGAGCTTGCCTCTCACCTCTGTGACCCTGAAGGGACTTCAGAGCAATTAAACCATGATAAAGAATACAATCCTAGCCCTTCATTATAGAGATGAAGAAACAAATCCATATGCCAGAGCATTTGTGAATTGAGGACAAAAACCTGTGTCTCTATCCAGTGACTTTTCCATCTGGACTTATTTCCATCTAATCAATGTTTTCTTACACTCTACCCAGTGTAAGGGGTACAGTTCCACCTTCAATGATGTTGCCTTAACCAATGTCACTTGCCACTGTAACTAAATACCCATTTCAAAGCCACACTGTTACATCATTTGGATTTTTGCCAAGATGAATCTAACTTTTCCCTATACCATTGTTTCATTCTACAAAGTATTTCTCAGAACTTAGGTCTGTGGTATTCTGATACTTAGTTTGAGCTGATTATTAATTTTCTTTTATTATGTATTTATATGCGACATAGATTTATCATTGAGCTTGAATATCCCGAGTATAGGTTTCTCTTCCCTATCCATGTAGCCTATTTCTTTAAGCTAGGAATTTCCTGAGGATAGAGATTCGTCCTTCCTTCTTCTGGGTTTCCAGATATCCCTCTACTCAGGATTTATATACAAAAAGTATATTCGACTACTTATCATAAGCACATACAGAGCATAGGGTGGATGTACATTCATTCCTACTGGCTCTTCATCTGTATAGAAAGAAGGGCCAACAAGAATGCTTCCTTAATATGCACACTTGTACTGTCTGCTAAGACCTAGGTTAATCAATAGCTCAAATGGAATAGGACAAGGTGATAAACGTCTCATCTTTATAAATTTAATAATAATAATAAATAAATAAAATTTATTAATAAATTAATAATAATTAATAATCCAATGGGATCATGTATAGCAGCACTGGATTTAGGGTGAGGAAGACTTGAATTCATATCCTGCCTCTGGGAGATATCACTTAACTTCCCTCAGTCTCAATTTCTTTATCTATAAAATGGGAGTACTAATAGACCTTACTTCACAAGGTTGCCATGAGAGTCAAAAGACATAACATATATAAAGAATTTTTTAAACCTCAAAACACTGTGTAAATATTCACTTCTATCTTGTTATCATCATCACTCAATAACCACCTAATTTATTTAATAACTAAGAGAGGCTTCCCAATGTTGAATAGAATACCCAGAATGTTTGTTAAGGTTAGTTGTACCTCCACACACATATTCCCCCCTTCCATCTCTGCTCACTGTTCCTTCAGAGATGCCTCTCTCTCATTAGTATTTAGCCTTGGGATGAAATAATGAAATGATGTATAGAGAGAGGGAGAGAAATAGAGATCAGTCATTTATCTGCCAAATTGTTACAGTAGGGTAGCCTGCCTACCAGTCAGCTGATATCATCAGTTCTAAATAAAAAGGTTATAGTCCCTGGACGATAGGCACTCTTTCTTGAGATTCATGTCATTGCCCCAGGGCAATACCCCATTAGTACTCATTTTTAATCTTTAATCCTTGCACTCCCAGAAGCTATTGCATTTCCTGAAGTTCTTATTAAGAATCTGAGAACTGTAGGAATAATTTCCAGACATCATAGGTTCTTCCAGTCCTTTGCAAGGACACAAAGCCTTCTCTTCTCACTGAGTGAGATCAGTCTATCTGAGCATATCCTTTGGCTCTTTGCTGAGTCCCTTCCCCCAGCCTACTTGGCTTCTTCCCTCCCTACAGCCACACCCCTATATTAAGGGGGAGGGAACAGCTGGAATAGACTTTGCGATCTGAAGTTTGCCTCTTTTGGAAATGTTGGATGGATGTCTTCCTTTGGAGAAAAGGTTATCTTCAGAGAGAATGCTGGGATTTTCTTATTTTGGATTTTTCCTGACAATTGGCAGTGTGGGAAGTTCTAGTCATTCTTATGAGAGGCAAAGTTTATGTTCATTTTGTGTATAGGGTATTACAAGGTCTTCGGAGACCAGGTAGTTCTCCTTGGACACTGTCAGCATTTTGATTACATGTGAAATATGGTGTTGTAGGGCTGTGTCTGATCAGAATAACTGGCTAAAATTTCCTTGAGTTTTGGTAACAGAGAGAAGAAAAATAGTATATTTAATTGGTCAGTTGTGCTTTTTTCATAAAGATATATCTTTATTAACATAATAGCATTAATTATTAATCTGTAATAACAAGCATGTGCTTAGGAGATGAAATATACATTACAATTTAAAGAAATGCATCCATCAAGGGAAAAGTTAAATACTCTGCTCATCCTAAACTTCAATTCCATTCATCTAGCAGTTTAATTCAATTTTGGGTTTCTGTTTTACTTTGATGAGGAACCTTCAGTTATTTTGCTGCTCGGTGATGCTGACAGCCTTAGGCCTTATCCACAGATCTTAGCCCATAGAGTAATGTTCTTGTTTTGATGCTCAGCTGCTGCCTGAAGCAATTGAGAATCTTTTGCTAGTACAGGTTTCCTCACATGCATCTTGGATTTGACTTCCACTAACTAGTATCTCTGTGTCTAGAGAGCAACTGCTAAGTTTCTAGGAGAGCCCTGCTTACAGTTAACAGTCTACTGCTTCTATTTCCTTTCATGGTCAAAGCTGAAAAGTCAGGAAAAGTACATGGCATATCTCTACCAAGACTGTCTTTTTTTTCCAGGAACAACAACAACAAAAAAGGTTATATCTTTCTCCTCCTTTGAAGCCCATCTTTTTATATTGAAGTTATTTTGCATAAAGCACAAGACTTTAAACTAGAATAGCAAGTTTCAGTACTTTTAGGATCTGGTGTTAGGTTCTTCTGACTTCTGACATAAGATTCACTTATTTTTTACGAGAGGTGAAGTTTATGCTCATTCCATATATAGAGGATTATAAACTCCATAAAGGATATCAGCAGTGTTGTTGTTGAGTAGTTTCAGTCATGTCTGATTCTTTGTAACCGTTGGGGTTTTCTTGGCAGAGATATTAGATATGTTTTCCATTTCCTTCTCTATCTTATTTTACAGATGAGGAAACTGAGGCAAAATAGGGTGAAGTGATTTCCACAAGGTCACACAGCTAGTAAGTGTTGGAAACCAGAGTCTAAACTTCCAGAGCTCTACCCACTGTGCCATGTAGCTGTCTCCTAATAGTGACTCAGTAGCGTGATGTGACTTAGGGAATGTAGGCAGAACTGGAAGTTGGAGGACAAGATTCAGGTTCTAATTCTGTCACTTCTTAACTTAAGGAAGTCACTTTCTTCCCTTATCTTCTACTTTCTTATAAGACGGGTTTGAAGTCAATTATCTCTAAGGTCCTGCAAAGCTCTAATTGTTTGTTCCCATGGCACAACTATTAGGGAACCTGTGACACAGACATGCCACCAAAACCTTCTGTTCTTTGTGTGCAGCTGGCAGCATGGCCCAGCACGTATGACTTGTTACAGTGCAGTGTTACACACAGCCCAGGAAAATACAGATTTAAGAGGAAAAAGTCTCCGGGAAGATTGTACTCTATAACTACAGTAATCCACCTTGAAGTAGTCCCTTGTTTACTTCCCTAATTTCCTTCCAATTAACTCTCCAACCAGCAATGTAATAGGCCAGCCTAGAACAGGGTCAGCTAGTTAGCATAGAGGTTAAAGCTCTGGAAGTCCGGAAGACAAATTCAAATAAGAATTTCCCTTAGACACAAACAGTGTGATCCTGGGAAAGTCCCTTAACTCTGGTTGCCTCAGTTCTCTTATTTGTAAAATGAGCTGAAAAAAGAAATAGCAAACTATTCTAGTATCTCTGCCAAGAAAATTCCAAATTGGGTCACAAAGAGTCAGAAATGACTAAATAACAACAGAACACCAGTCAGGAATTTCTACTTTTTTGTTGTTTTTGTTTGTTTATTTTTACACGCGGATTGTAGATAATCCTAACACAGAGAAGAACTAGGCTGTGGATGGAGCTGCTTGGATGGAGCTGCTTTGTATCTCACCTGCCCTAGCTTCCTTTTTGTGCATACACCTGGCTTCTGCTAAATACTTTCTTCTTAAAGGGGTCAGAGCCTTTTTTCTTGGACTATTTTCAAACACATTTCAGTGACCCATGTAGCCCAGTGTTTTTAAAAAGTGGTTTTCTCACATGTGGTGTTGATTTTAGTGCAGTCAGCACTTGATTGCATACACAAAAAAGAGAGAAACTACGACACCATTAATCAGAAAAAGCAGACAATTAAAAACATTTTTGTATGTCTTTGTAACACTATGTGATTTTTTTTCTCTTTAGCAACTGATTACTAGTGATGTTGGCTCAGACAAACAATAAAATGAGTATAAATTCTCTCAGTGCACATCATTTGATTCTGTTCCTGCTCATGTGCTGCTGAACACTTTTAAAGAAAGTCACTCTTCTCTGCCAGCTGGGTCTGATAGAAACCATATGTTATTTAATCCCACCTGGATACTCACTGCTGCAGGGCAATTTTGCTGCTTCTTCCCCAATTGATATTTCTCATTACATTTCAAGCTTTTTTTGTCTTCCCCCAAGCCCATAATACCCTTTCCTTCCTCTCACAAAAGGACCCGATCATTTACATAGCTAAGAAAATAGAGACTTTACTGAACTCCTTGTTCTTCCCTAAACCATACCCCAAATCCTCTACACGAAGGATGCCAATTGTAAATAAAAATGTTACCACTAATCCGTATATAGACCAATGAGGTGGTATAGTGGATAGAATGCTGGGCCTGAAATTAGGAAGACTCAATTTGCCGAGTTCAAATTTGGATTTAGCCACTTATTAGTTCTGTGATTCTGGGTAAGCAATTTAGTCCTGTTTGCCTCAATTTCTTCATCTGCAAAATAAACTGGAGAAGGAAATGGGAATCTACTCTGCTATCTCTGCTAAGAAAATCCCAAATAGGGTCATGAAGAGGTGGACACAACTGAAAATCAACTGAACAAATCCATACATAAGAATTCCTGTGGGCAGAGTATTGAATTAATTTTAAAATGTTGTTAGCTATGTTTTCTTATATTTTTATTTATTTTGTTAAATATCTCTCTCTTACATTTTAATTTGATTCAACTGCATGGGAGGGTTGTGGACCACATGTGGCTTCTCTGCTCTGTACCACCTCTCATGCTCTCCTTTGCTTCATCTCTGAGGAAGAGGCACTCCTCACTCACTTCTTTTCACTGTCAAATCAATTTCTCCTCTCCCCTCTTTCCTTTGCTCTCTTTCTCTCCTCTTTAATCTCTTTTTAATCTCAAAGTTTCTTCTCTGTCACCTACAAATATGCCCAGTTGTCTCTCCTATCCTTAAAAAAATAAAACAAAACAAAAAAGCCCTTCACTTGACCCTGTCATCCCTTTAATATATCATCCTAGGAGGGTAAATGGAAAGAGTGCCAGATTTAGCATTGGAGTACTTGGGTTTGGATCCCAGCTCTGTCAATTAATACCTATATGACCATGGGCAAATTATTTACCTCTCTGGACTTTAGTTTTGTTTTTAATTTCATTTTTATTTTCAGATTCAAAATCTCTCCACATCTCCCACACCTCCATAATTGAGAAAGCAAGAAAAATAAACCCTTTTACAAATATGTATCATCAAGCAAAACTAGTTCTTAGTTTCTTTGTCAGGAAAATAAAGTAATTAAACTAGGTTCCCAACTCTAAAACTATGGTACTATGACACTCCCTTTCACAACTAGATTCACAGAAAAGATTGTCTATGTTCTTTTCCTTAATTTCTTTGTGTTCTTCTCTCTTTTTGACCTCTTGCTGTTTAGCTTCCAACACCATCACTTCACTTTCTCTAAGATTACCAACAATGTCTTAACTGCTATGAGGTTTTGTTCCCCTCAATCTTCATTCTACTGAATCTCTCTGCAGCTTTGGACACTGATTTCTTACTCTTTTCATGACAATTCACCTTCTACTAAGCCGCAAAATTAATTTTTCTAAGACACAGGATTGGCCACATCAGTCTTATAGTTCAGTAATTTTCAGTGGCTCACTATTGCCTCTAACTGTTCAACTCTCCTTAGCTTAGTACTTAGGGCACTTCAGAGATGGTGATAAGGGCAACTCGGTGGAGTAGTGTGATTAAAGCACCAGACCTGGAATCAGGAAGACCTGAATTTAAATCCAGGCACAGACACACACTAGCTATGTGACCTTAGGCAAATTACTTAACCCTATTTGCCTCATTAAAATGGAACTGGAGAAAGAAATGGCAAACCACTCCAATATCTTTGCCAAGAAAATCCCAAATGGAGTCACAGAGTTAAATACTTACTCTCCTTACTAAAGTCTACATTCTGGTTGAACTAGCTTATTGGCTATTCTAAAAACTTAATATTCCACAACCTCCTTCATGCCTTTGCATAAACATGCATGTTTATCCATGTCCACATTAAAGAGAAAGAAGAGTTAGTATAGTCACAGGATGTACTAAGGATGAGGTTTTAATATGTTAAAAAGTGTTATCCTTTTACAAAGAATGAACGTGCTGTGATTGAATCTAGAGGGTGTAACATCAAGGGAGGATCAAGAGAAGGAAAAGGGGGATGAATGGATCATACTCTTGTAGAATTTCAAACAGCTCACTAGAGACTTCTCTACTTCTAGCCAGTTAGTGTGGGCCAACAGGATCTGCTTAAGGACAGGAACAAATTCATGGAGTGGGACCTCTGGTAACAGAAAAGATAGTTATGGACACAAAAAAGAGGTATCCCTGTCAGCTGAGAATCACCATCTGGAGAAGGGTAGGCTTGTGGGTGAGCTGAAACGCTGGCCCTTCAGACCACACTCTCTCTGGGGATAGTGGGAAATTTTATGAAAACTGCACAAAAAGGCAAAGGGGTCATTGAGACCTTTTAGTGATGGAATTGTCTATCAGTTGTCCTGATACTTCTGAGAACTCTTAGATGTCTGCTTGTATCAGAGGGTGAATAGCTTTGTCCACGTATTCCTTATACCAGCATCCCACTACTGTTATATTCTAGTCAAAGGCCACTCTTCCAAAGACATTGTGTGTAGCTGAGGAAGATTGTGGCCCATGTTACTTGAGGGAATGTTATTGTTTGTGGTTATTGTTTTGTTTTTATAATTATCGTTTTACTTAGTTAGTTTGTAGTTATTGCTTTTATTTAGCAAATGTCATTTCTGTTGTTACTGAGTCATTTCAATTGTGTCCAACTCTTCATGCCTCTATTTGGGGTTTTCTTGGTAAAAATTCTGGAGTGATTTGCCATTTCCTTTAAGTGACTTACCTAGGAAGTATCTGAAGTTAGATTTGAACTTATGAAAATGAATCTTCCTGATCTCAAACCTAGTGCTATACCATTGTACCAGCTAGCTGTCACTTATGTCTTTCCTAAAAGTCAATTGTGTCTACTAGGTATCTGTTAGTGGGAAGCACATCTCTAGAGATCTTGTGAACTATACTTTTAAGATTGGACACTCACAAATTCCCTTTGAACCTAAAATAATAGCCACCTTCCGGGTACCCAACTCACTGATGCCAGTGAGGAAGGATATAATTCAGAAGAGTTGCTATTCTTGCTATGTCCTACTTCTTTACCTCTGCCTTTTAGAATCCCTAGCTTCTTTCAAAAGCTATGATATATCCTATGAGAAGCTTTTCCTCCTTTCTTTAATTTATTCTTTCTCTTTTTACTCCTCTCTCTTTTCTTTCTCTTCTCTCTTTTTCTCCCTCTTTCTTCTTTCTGTTCTTTTTTTCCTTTCTCCCTCCTCCTTCTTTCTCTTTCTCTTCTTCCTTCCTTCCTCTTTCTCCCCCTTCACCTCACAAGTAAGAAGAAGCAAATGTGAGACACAATATTTGTTCAGATACTACTCCTTGTGTGGATAATTGAGACTAGACTATATTGACTTCACTGTTTCTTTTGTCATTATAGTTCTGATCCATAGAGGACTAAAAAAAAAAAAAAAAAAGAATTGAGGAGGGAAAGATTGAAACAAACTCTTCCATTCTTTCAAAAAAAGTTTGTTTGGAGGGGCAGCTAGGTGGCACAATGGATAGAGCACCAGCCCTGAAGTCAGGAGGACCTGAGTTCAAATCTGCTCTCAGACACTTAACATGTCCCAGCTGTGTGACCTTGGGCAAGTCACTTAACCCCAATTGCCTCTGAAAAAAAAAAAAAAAAGATTGTTTGGATGTTAGTGATGCAGTTTTAACTGAGTTGCTTCTCATTTTCCCAGGCCTAAATCATTGTCACTCTGTAACATGGCCAAAGTGAACTTGCTTGAGGTACAAATCCAGTTAAATCACCTGACATAAAGGCTTAAGCCTTTGTAATGTCTTTACATGTCTCTAAATTTCTATGACAAAAGACAAAATAGAATTAAAGAAATTCATCAATATTTTCTTTAATTCTATTTTTATTAACAACTTCCTTCTTGGCTCCAGGGATGCAAATGCAAGAATCAACATTTCCTTTGCCTTGAAGAATTTTATAGTCAATTAGAAGAGACAGCCTTGTACATATCCCCTGTACCAGTGCAGATTGATAGTTAGTTCCTCTGCAATTTATAGTCTTAGCTATCCAGAACAGTGAGAGGTAGAGACTTAATCAGTGTCGCATAACCAGTGTATTCCAAGCAAAATTTGAACCCAAGTTTTCCTGGCTCTGAGGTTGGGCCTTTATCTGCTTTGTTATGTTGTCTGACCCTTTATCTGCTTTGTAATGTTGTCTCTAATACATAATAAGGTATAATTAAAAAAAAAACATGTTATAAAGGCAAGAAAGAAAAGCAGATGAAGTGCTACAGGAAAACTTCAATTAGGAGAGAACAATGTGTGTGGCACAGTGCCAGATTTGAGAGATGTAATGAGTAGAATATTTATTCCCTGTCCTCTGGGAGCCTACAGTTTCAGAAAGAAGACATACATGTAAAATGCTAAACAATAATGTGAAGTAAATAATAAGGCCCTCCCAGAGGAAATGTGTCATTAAGTACCTAATGAAGGATATGGACAATAGCTGCTATGGATTCAGAGGAGGGAGAGATCAATAATAATAGCTAGCTTTAAAGCTATTTTATTTTATAGAATTTTATAGAATGCTTTAAGATTTATAAAACACCTTAAAATAATTCTCTCATTTAGTCCTCAACAATCCTGGGATGTAGGTGCTATTATTATCCCCATTTAACAGATGAGGAAACTGAGTCTGAATTAAGTGACTTTCCCAGGATCATGCAACTAGTGTCTGAGGCAGTATTTGAACTTAAATTTTCCTGACTTTGAGTGGTATACTCCAAATACCGGCTACCTAGCTGCCCCTTTGAGTCATATCATCATTTAGGTGATGAATTCAAATCCTAGAGTTAAGTGATAAAATTTTGGAAAGCTAAGTTGGGGCCAAATTATAGATAGCCTTCAGTGTCAGCTGAGTAATTAATTATTTAATTTCTAAAAGCCTGTTTCCTCATCTGTAAAATAAATAGGTAGTCTCTGGAATGCCTTCAGTTCTAAAACTGTGATATTTTATGAATATAAAAAAGAGTTGTTGGGTTGTTTCAATCATATTGACTCTTCCCTATTTGGTGGTTTTCTTGGCAAAGAGACTGGAATGGTTTGCTGTTTCCTTCTCCAGCTCATTTTACAGATGAGGAAACTGAAGCTGACAGGAGTAAGTGATTTGCCCCACATCATACAACTAATAGGTGGCTGATGCTAGATTTGAACTCAGGAAGATCCTGATTCTAAGCTCAGCACTCTATCCACTACACTACTTAGTCCCATAGAGGGACACTAATTGAAGGGTTCCTAGAGAAAATGGGAGAGGATGAGAGCTAGAGCACGATTTGTGGGCTTAGCCTTTAGAAAAGAAAAAGGTTAAGAGAGAAGAGCTAAAGACATACTGTTGAAACAGAAGTCCCACAGGATTGCATTGATTTTCACCGAAGGAAGTTAAGATCAGCAAAGTGCTCCCTTCTTCTTTCTCTTCTTCTCTTCTCTTCTCTTCTCTTCTCTTCTCTTCTCTTCTCTTCTCTTCTCTTCTCTTCTCTTCTCTTCTCTTCTCTTCTCTTCTCTTCTCTTCTCTTCTCTTCTCTTCTCTTCTCTCTCTCTCTCTCTCTCTCTCTCTCTCTCTCTCTCTCTCTCTCTTTCCCCTCCCCCCCTCATCCTTTCCCTCCTCCTCTCTCTCAGAGTGTATATTTGTCTGTTGGGGGGGGGGGGGCAGGGGTAGGTAGACCAAGTTATAAATGTGGTAGTTGCTGTGGGGATTCTTCTGGGGAATCAACAAGATGTGAATAAAAGGACTGCCCAGCAGCCTCCAGGGCTGAGTTGTAGCGAGATGACATGAATTTGTAGTACACTATGTTGGCAGTTATTATTTTTGATAAGACTTCACCACATATTCTCCACAACTCCGGGATCAGAGAGACAGCTTCCATTTTTAGAAAGTACATATTACTCATGTTAAAGTGGTGAAGCATTCTGATATTTTTAAGATTAATTTTACAGCTTAATCAGGAAACTAATTGATGATTTATCAAAGCTAATTGAAGCAGGTACTTTTGAAATCACTGGAACAAATCCTCTCCAATGTTAATCAGGATATTTTGTTATCTTTTAGATTGAAGATAGGGGAACCTTTTTTTTTTTTCTCAAGGGACACTGAATTGGGCTGAAGTAGGAAGATGGATCAAGAACTATACACAAGTGAAAAAAAAATTAAAAACCCACTTAATTTTTCTCTTTAAAAATACCTTTACCCTTTCAAATTAGAAAGGAAGAAAAAACTTTATATATTTTTGGTTGAATAAGTCTTTATTGAATCCTTTCTGTGTACCAAGAACTGTGTCAAGAATTAGAAATATAAATACAAAAATAGAACAGCCCCTACCTGCAAGGAGCTTGAATTCTGATAAAGAAACATGACCAAAAATAGAGGAGTGGTACCAGGGAATGGAATTTTGATCTAAGGATTCACAGGAACAATGAGCTAATGTGTAGTACACTCAATTGGCTTATATTTTCCAGAAGCAAGGCAGTATTTTTGTCTTTAATTACGTTTTTTTTTCCCAATGAAGAAAAATCCATTTTTTTTTCTCTCTCAATTTATCCACATTGGGGGGAAAATCTCTGGTAACAAACATGCTTAATCAAGCAAAACTAATTCCTGTATTGTTCATATCCAAAACATATAACCACAATGTTTTATTAAATAAATAATAAAAATTTACTTTAGTTCTCTGTTATATTTGTTTAAGTTAAAGGAAAGAGAAAAATAGAAGTGATAAATGAAAAAAAATAAAACAATGCAGGGAAAAAGAGAAAGGGAACGATATTAAGACAAATTATGTTATAAGAATATGGTGTAATTTTACCCAGAGAAGCAGATATTCTCACAATGACAAAATAAGAGACATGCAACTCAGAGGGATATATACAAATGCATAAAGGGTGGTAGAAAGAGAAACAGTAATGGCAGAAAGGATGAGAAATAGAAATAGAACATGTGGTGCTGGGATTAAGGCAACAATAGAGGTAAGGGAGGGGATGGATCATGCTGGGAATTCAGATGGGTGTGTAGTTAGTAAGTACCCTAAGTCAGAGAATCATTGAACTAGAGCTAGAAGAGATCTTGGGTTATCTCACTCAATGTTCTCATTTTATAGAGGAGGGATTTGAGGACTGGGGAGATGAAATGCCCAGGGTCAAATACATAATGTGAATTAAAAGCAGGATTTGAATCCAAGTCATCTAACTATAGGGCCAGTGCTCTTTCAACTGTACCATTCAGCCTTCTGTGGATCTATCATTTGAGTCCAGAAAAGTCAGCCAAAGTAGGGAAGAGCAAGCAGGTAACATGTTAGACACTGACTGCTGTTCACAGGAGGCTGCGGTTGTCATGGAAAGAACTTTGAACTTCAAAACAGTTAAACTGAATTTGAAACTTAGTTCTGACACTTATTACCTGTGCAACCTGTGGCAAGATGGTGAATCTTAGTTTCCTCATCTCTAAAACAAGGAGAGTAATGCTTGTGATATCTAGGTAGCAGGATTATATAAGTATCATGCAAAATGGATGCCATACAAAATGCCATGTAAGGATCATTATTACAGATTAGGAGGTTATCAAAATCAGAGATCATGACCACAGACTGTTGTTATTTGTCTTTCATTCTATAAGAGGACCAAGAGGTGATGCTATGACATTCAAGCAAATTAGATTGAAGTGAGGGAAGGTTGTGCAAGATCACCTGTCTCACTTTCCCCTCCAGAACCCTCTGGGTCCACTGGCCAGATAGAAAGCAAGATGACTGGAGATGGCCCATTCTTTAACATTATTTTGGCATTATCATAAACTAGGAAAAAGGAAACCAAAGAATCTTTTCTTTGTGTGCAGAAAGTCTGAATAAAAAGACACTAGAATTGAGGCAGGGGATCTGGGAAACAGACACAGGATGCAAGTAGATTAAACAAGTAGAGACTTGTTTAGAATGAATGGGAATGAGGAGGCAGAGACCAAACACCTGACAAAGGTGGAGAGATGGTCAGAGGGATAAAGGTTTGGTAGCCTTTGAGTCAAGTGTGAATGAGGAATAGTACTTTTCCTACTCTGTTACTTTTCTCTTGAATTGTGAGCTTCATCAATATGGATATTCCTTCTAAGGAGGCAGTTTGCAATCCATCCCTGCCTGTGTACTTTTCATTTGTGCCCTTCTACAAGGTTACCATATGCCATGCTGGGAACCTGCTTCTCTTTGTTTATTTGGTTTTTTCCCTTCTTCTTTTTCTCTTGACATGTCAAGGATACCAGGAGAGCATATGGTCCATCCATCAATTATCCCTTGCTATTATATCAAAACCAACTCATCTTCTTTTTTCACTCATACATTTTTTGATAAAATTCTTTCCTGTTCTTTATAATTATCTATTGATTATGTATTACAGCCTACTTTCACCCATAATGCCATTTTTCATTGAACTCTGGGTGATCCTCATCTTCAAGTCTTTGGATAAAGCCATGTTTTATGTCTAATAGCCATACAACAACACTGGAAGGATGTTGATATTAAGACAGATTATGGTATATGATCATGATGGAATTTTCCCGTACTATCAGAAATGGGTTCAGAGAACTCAGGTAGATTATATAAACTGAGTGAAATGAGCAGAACCAAGAGAACTATGTATATAATAATAATAGTGTAAATAAAAGCAATTCCAAAAGACTTAAGAATTGTAAATTAATGCAATGATTGACCATTATTCCAGAAGCATGATGGGTGCTTAGTGATAGAGAATGATATGGGATTTTGGTTTTATTGAATATGCATATTGGTTAGAAAGATGTTTTGTGTGTGTGTGTGTGTGTGTGTGTGTGTGTGTGTGTGTGTGTGTGTGTTTGTGTGCATTTTCCTTCCCTCTGCCCCCAAGAGATGTGGGGATGGATATGGGAAGTGAGATGAAAGCTACAGTTAGGATTGCAGGAAGAAAGGAAGACACAGAAACATGTTTATGAATGGTACATAAGTGAACAGACAGGAGGACAGCAGGAGTAACAGATAAGCTGGACAGCTTTGAGATTATATGTTGAATTTATTACATACTTGAAAAGAAAAACAAGCTGCACATATTAAGAGTGTCAGTTTTATGCAAAAACAAATAAATCAATGAATAAATGAACAAATAAATAAGATGGACCTTTAGTTGGTGCCATTAAAAGGTCATACCTTCCCAGTGGAGTCTAGTGTTTTGTCCTCAAGATACATTCTGGGCCAAACTCGTTTATAGCATCTGTCCAAGCTCTGCCTCCTGAATGACAAGCACTATAGGTTTCCATCCAACTGTTTATCACAGTCTGGATGACATGCATTCTTTATCCCCTGGGTTTTTCCAGGGTGTTGGTCATCTTTAGCTCAAACTCTTTCGAATGGTTGAGATCTTATCCTGGAGGCTCTGAAATGGTTTTTTTGATCATCAAATGTCAAACAGGAGATAAGGAGAGAAGTCTGAAGAACTGTGGCTTCTGTGGGGCACAATATCCATTAAACTATCCCTTTGACGTCTGAATTAGCTAATTAACAATGATTTTTCCTTTAGGGACTCACTTTCAATAGCATAGCCATAAGAGTTCACCATGGGAGAAAGCATACTTTAGGCTGTACCTCAGCTCCATCTACCATCTTTGCCTCATACTTTATTTGCTTCTAAGTAAGGAAGTGATCATTCAAGATGTTCCCCACTCTTGTTCTAGATTAAATTAGTACTAAACAAATCCTATTTCATAGACTGAATTTTCTCTTTTCTAATTCTATAAAAAAGTCCTATGAATTTAGCATTCAATCAGCAACCAACCTGAGGCATATGTGTATGTGTATGTAGGGGGGAAGGGTAAAAGTTATGAGGAAAGTGCTTTGAAATCTTTACAGGGGTATGGGAAGATGTATCAATCAGCTGTCCTTGTATGTTTATAGACTAACATTTTTTTTCTAAAGAAATATTTAAATTGGAGCCCATCATCCTTTACTTTAAATAGAGTGCACTGAAAATATCCTACTATTTCTCTTTCAAGGCTAGTATAAAAATGAATAATTGTGCTATAAAACATGGCCTATCATGGTATGTGGGATCGTTTGTCCCCATCATATAGTGTCCCCAACTCCCTGGCTGCCTCTCTATACAGTGGCCTCAAGCTACTCTGATTTTTGAGTTCTTTAGTCTGCTTTTTATAGTTTTTCTACTCAATTCCTCACTGTCAGTTATCAGTGTACCTTACTGGTACAGTGATCCTGCTTCAGATTTACTGCTTCTAATCTGGAAACAGCTGGGAAACTAGGTCACTGAGCACATTAGAATTGTGCCTAAAATAATAGTAAATTTTAAAAGGTCTGAGTGAAGACCTAAGGGTCTTTCCTATGATCATAGATTTAAAGCTGGAAGGGATCTTAGATGTCACTGAATCCAACTTCTTCATTTTACAGTTAAGGAAACTGAGTCAGAGAACAGTTAAGTGGTCACAGTGAGTAAGTAGCAGAAGGAGGAACTTTCCAACTCTAACGTTCTACTTGGGTTTGGCTAGAACAGAAGGAACATATTAGAAAAGTACTTGTAATAACAATAATTAGCATTTATGATTTAAGGTTTCAAAAAATGCTTTATCTTATTTTATCTTCACAATAACTCTGGGAAGTAGGTTCTATATTATTATCTCCATTTATCAGATGACAAAATTGAGGCAGATAGGGTCACTAATGTAAATTCTAATTTGAACTCATCTTCTTTACTCCAAGATTACTGGATCATCTACTTAGCGGTATTCTGGTTGATAAGATTATGGATAGATTAGATTATTTGATTGTAGAGGAACTTCAGTGACTAACAAAGAAATTTACATGTGATGCTTAAGAATTAAATTCTTGGAATCACAGAATCTGAGATCAGGAAGAGACCTTAAAGATTATCTAGCCCAATTAATACCTAAATAATATTTCTACAACATTTTTTGTCCTTTAGTCATTTTGGCCACGTCTCAATATTAGTAACCCCATTTGGGGTTTTCTTAGCAGACACTAAATTGGTTGGCCATTTCCTTCTCTAGCTCACTTAACAGATGAGGAAACTGAGGCAACCTAGTTAAGTGACTTGCTCAAAGTCACACAGCTAGTATCTGAGGCTGAATTTGAACGCATAAAGATGAGTTTTGTTTTGTTTTGTTTTTTAATTTCAAGCCTAGTATTCTACTGCATCACCTAGCTGTCCTTACAACATTAGAGAATTAGTTTATTCTGCAGACCTTCGCTGATGGGGAATTGATCACCTCACAAGGCAGTCTCCTCTACTTTTGGACATCTCTGTTTGTTAAAAAGTTTTTTCTGTGCATCACAATTCTTCATAATTTTCACCTTCATAACTGATTTCTGCCTTCAATGAGCTTTTCATCTCACTGGGTGAACTAGATTAGGGCTAGAATTACTCATAATTCCTCTCCCATGTCTTCTACCTTTTAATGGATCTTGCAATAGGCTTAAACTTATTGTGTCTGACAAAGGGGATACTAGATAATCTCCTGAGTTGATTGGACAGGAACAAAGTATTGGTCTCTTGAAGGGAAAAGAGAAGTAAGGGTCTGTGCGTCAGTACAAACTGACCTTGTCATGTTTCCCTGCTAATCTCCAGGGCTCCTGTCATACCACATGTGGTCTGAAATAGCACTTGTGGGACAGTGCAAGAGCCAAGCTTCTCTCCTCTAACTTTTACCTTATTAATCCAAGAACACTTTAAAAGGAAGAAGTATTGGAGGTGGGAGCAGGTGGGAGCTAATAACACTGACAGCCTCAGCAAACCCTTGAGTAGGTTTATCTACTTCAATCTTTGCCTTTGAGCAGGATATATCACCATCCTCCAGAAAATCCATCAAGCACCTAATTGAATGTGATGGGGTTAAAAAAAAAAAATTCCACATAGCACAGCTTTGTTGGCTTTTGCAATACAGATTTCTTCTCTGTTAACGACTTGACATCTTCACAGAATTCTTGGGTCTCTGGGCTAATACTCTGCCTCCTGGCAAGACTCCAGGAAAGCCAGCTTAGAAGGAAGAGGCAGTATATGTGAATCTGAACATAAGTTTTAGAAGCTGAGATGTCCTTTTGGGAGATGGCAGAATAAGTTATGGTATAAGAATATAATGTAATATTATTGTTCTATAAGAAATGATGAATAAGCTAAGCCTGGAAAGACATGAACTGATGCAAAGTAAAGTGAAAAGAACTAGGAGAATATTATACACAGTAAAAGCAAGATTTTGTGATGATCAATTATGACAAACTTAGCTTTTCTCCATAATGTGGTGATTGAAGACAATTCCAATAATTTTGGCATGGAAAATTCCATCCACAGAGAAAGTACTATGGAGATTGAATGAAGAATGAAGTATACTTTTTTCACTTTTTTGTTTTTTCTTTCTTGTGTTTTTTCCCCTTTTGTTCTGATTTTTCTTTCCCAATGTGACTAATATGGAAATATGTTTAAAATCATTGTACATGTTTAACCTAAATCATATTGCTTGCTATCTTGGGGAAGGGGAAGTTAAGAGAGAGAGGGAGAAAAAAATTTGGAACTCAAAATCTTATAGAAATAAATGTTGAAAACTATATTTACATGTAATTTAAAAAATAAAAATACTATTGAGAAAAAAAAAAGTTGAGATGACTTGGTTTGTAAAGTGGAAAAGAATATACTTTTAAAATGTGTGAGGGGCAGCTAAGTGGTGAAATGAATAGAGCACTATCCCTGGAATCAGGAAGACCTGAATTCAAATGTGACCTCATTCACTTACTAGCTGTATGACCCTGGGAAAATTCCTTAACCTCTTACTGTCTTCCCCTTTAAAAAACATTTGTATGGCAGTGCTAGAAGTATTGGATTTGGTGTCAAAGAAGTCATTTGAATGTCACCTCTGATTCTTATTATCACAATGACCTTAGGCAGGTTTCTTACATTCAGTGAGCTTTGATTTCTCCCACGTAAAATAAATTTGAGATCTCTAAATTTCCAGCTTTATATGTTAGGAAACTATAAGTGTATTTGTCAGGTTGTACGGGTTAGTCTTTCTTGTCCACTCTAGAGTTCTAGGGAGGAGCTGTCCAACCTCCTAGAGTCACTGAACCCCCTCCTAGTGAGCTCAGTTTAGAATAGGGGTGATTCATGCCTCATCAGAACTAATTAGTGGCTTGAATCAAGTAATTAACTTCCAGCCTAGGCAAAAATGACTAGGCTCTTGGGTCTGTCTCTATTACCTTAGTAATTCAAAAGATCCACCTAACTGAGCTAGTTTCTGAGCCAAATGGCAGATTACCCTTAACCCATTAGTTCTTGATTTTAGGTGAGGCCATTAATGGGAAAGGATCGAACTGAAAAGATGACATGGATTAAAGAGAGGGGGGAAGAGATGGGTTGAGGAGAGAGAAAGCAAGTTAGTCACTACCCCCTAAGATATATAACTGGGGATAGAGAATGGACAGATAACCTGATCTGCTTCCATTTTTTCCCTAGGGAGGAATAGGGAGAACAATAGTGGTTCCCTTTGGTTTGGAAGAACAGCGGCTCTTTCTATCTTGCTAGTCAGCTTGCTGGTCATCTCTCATCTTTAAATCCCATTTATAGAGCATTAAATCATATTCATAGAATGGCACTGTTGACTTTGAGTATCCAGTCATTAAAACTAATTTTTTCACCAAACCATTGTTTGCCCATTCAGCTTTCATCCTGGTTTTGACCTTGTTTTGCTTAATGGTGATGATGATAACAATAATAGCATTTTTATATAGTGCTTAAGGTTTGCAAGATACTCTACATTGTCCCTTTTGGCCCTCACAACAACTCTGGGAGATAGATGCTATTATCATCCCCACTTGAAAGATGAGGAAACTTAGGCAAGCAGAGGTTATGATTTACCAGGATCACCCAGCTAGTAAGTGTCTAAGGCTGGATCCTAACCCTGAGATCAACATTCTCTTCATTATGACACTTAGCTGCCTCTGGCTTAATCTCTCTGGGCTTCAGTTTCTGCATCTATAAAATGAGAGAGGTTTACTAATACTCCAATCTCCCTTTCCAGCTCTAAATCAATGATCCTGTAAAACTGTTCCTTCATACTCCTCTTTCTTAAGGTTTAGGGTGAGTTTCCCTTCCTCTCTGTGTTACTAGTCCAGGATTAGATCAGATAATCAGAAAAAATTTGGTGAAGTAGAAGGAAAAATCAAAGGACTGAGGAAAGGTAGAAATAATCTACACCCTGATGTGGTTCCACTTCAATTAGATGATGTAGAATGAAGTATATTTAAGAATTATAATGAAGAGGGAGGTGAATTTGAAAAAAGTTTTTTAATGTCTTCTTCCTAGATCATAATTAGTTTCCATTGAATAAGTTTTCTTTCCTCCCACTCGCTCTTCATTCCCTCCATACTAGTTGCTAGTCTTTGATACAGAAAAAGGAAACTCAGTCCTTTCCTTTATCCTCTGCATAGCCTCAGCCAATTTTTACTACAACATATCCCTCATTTTTGTCCCTCACCATACCCACTGTCATCATTAATCTAATCCATGTCTGGATCAATAGTACAACTATTAGCTCTCCTCCCTCACTTCAATTATCCCCCTCAAAAGCACCCTACACCATGCTGTCAGACCAATCTTCCCAAAATACTGCTGTCATTTCCTTGCTAAGAAACAGTCTGTGGCTTCCTATTTTGTATTGAGGATAAACTTCTTTTCTGCCTGGCATTTTGAAAAATTTCTTCCTTCCTTCCTTCCTTCCTTCCTTCCTTCCTTCCTTCCTTCCTTCCTTCCTTCCTTCCTTCCTTCCTTCCTTCCTTCCTTCCTTCCTTCCTTCCTTCCTTCCTTCCTTCCTTCCTTCCTTTTTCTCTCTCTCTCTATCTCTCTTTCTTTTTCTTCTTTTTAAAACTGGCATTCTTTTAAAAAAAAGATTTTTTTTTTCAATTCTCACCCTCCCAACTCCACCCCTCCCAAAATTGAGAACAACAACAACAAAAAAAATAGGTAGTCAGTGTAAACAAATTTCTGCATTGGGCATGTCCACAAAAAAATTAATCTTATTCTGCTTTCTGAGACCTTTACCTCTTTATCAGGAAATGGGCAGCATGTTTCATCTTTAATCTTTTAGAATCTTGGTAAGTCACTAAGCTGATGAGAATTCAGCATAATAGTACTACATCACATTTTTATACCATAACTTTTTCATCTATTCCCCAATTTATGGACACCCCCTTTGAATGCTATCCTTTGTCACCTCAAAAAGCTATAAATATTTTTGTACATCTGTAGAATTTGTTTATGACTAATTCCTCTCTTGATCTTCCCTCCCTCTAATTTTCTCTCCCCCTCCTTTATCTCTGTTGAGCAAAATGTATTTGTGTGTGTGTGTGTGTGATTCTTTTGACGAGATGTATTCGTCAGTCACTGCCCTTCACACATTTCTCCTTGTTTGTATAAATGTCTACTTTTTTCCCCAGTGATGCAGAATTAAATTTTTAAAAATAATAGCTTTTTGTTTTCAAAACATATGCAAAGATAGTTTTCAACATTCACCCTTGCAAAACCTTGTGTTCCAGTTTTTTTCTCCCTCTCTTCCCCCCACCTCTCCCCTAGAGAGCAAGTAATCCAATATATATTAAACTTGTGCAATTCTTCTATACATATTTCCACAATTATCATGCTGCACAAGAAAAATCAGATCAAAAAGGAAAAAAATAAGAAAGAAAACAAAAAGCAAACAAACAACATTCAACAACAAAACAGGTAAATATACTATGTTGTGATCACGTTCAATCCCCATAGTTCTTTTTCTGGATGCAGATGGCTCTCTCATCACAAGTCTATGGAACGGCCTCAATCACTTCATTGTTGAAAAGAGTCTCATCTAGATGTCTACTTTTATACCTTGGTTATCTGAGGTAACTTCTGACATTTCATTCTCTTCCACTTTTTCTCCCCATCTCAGTCTATTCCTCTTCCCTTCTCTTTCCTTTTGTTTCTTAAAACTAATATTTAACCAAAACCATTCTAGAACCTAATTAATTATTCTAGAATTCTAATTATATTCCCCTTTTGAACCCTGATAATGTTGGGGTTCAGGAGGAATACATGTATCATATCCCCCCTATTAGAATGTAAGTATTTATCCTTGTCTAGCCCTTTATCCCTGTTCATTTATGTTAATGGTTTTATTTTTCTTTTCATTCCTATGTTTGAACTTCATAGTTTCTCTGTAGCTCTGGTCTTTTCATCAGGGATACTTGAAAGTCCTTTATTTCATTAAAAATCCACTCCCTTCTCCCTCCTTGCTTCCCCCCCACCCCAGTCCCGTAGATGTACCAGTTTTGCGTAGCTTTTGTCTTTTGAAATGTCCTATCCCACACTTTCTGCTTTTTTTATTGGTGGCTGTTAAACTATGTATGATCCTGACTGTAATTCCTCAATATTTGAATTTTGTCTTTCTAATTGCTTGAAGATATTTTTTCTTTGACATGAAAGCTCTAAGTTTTGGCTATGACATTCCTGAGAATTTTCAGTTGGAGTTTCTTTCAGGAGATGTTTGGTGGGTTCTTTCTATTTCCATTTTGCTCTCTGGTTCCAAGAGATGTGGACAATTTTCTTTTAGGATAGTTTTTTTAAAAATATAATGTCTAGGTTCTTTTTCAGGGGACAGAAGGGTGATGGCATTCAGATAACTCAATGATTCTCAAATGTTTTTGTCTTTTATCTTCCTGTTTGGTTGTTTTTACTCTAAGATATTTTGCAGCCTTTTTATTCTGTTTTAATATTTCTGTTGCTGATGGCTCCTAAAGATTTTTTTTTGCTCCATATACTCCTTATATACTCCCTACCATTCCTCTGTTCAAATCCCAGTCTACCCAGAATCTGTGATTGGTACTGGGTAATATTAGGTGACAAAAGTGTCAGTTCTCACCTGAACCTATTATAGTGCCCCATCTTTGGGTCTGGGAGTGCCTTGTATGGGTCTAGGATCTCCTTGCACACAGGTGTGCAATCTCTCCCTGGGCACTGGAGTACTCCTGGCTTGACCCTGCTCCCTCAGACCTCTCTGCCAATATCCTTAGACTAACCTGAGCTGGACAAATGTGATTTCCACTGATTTGGGGGGAATATCCCCACAAGGATTTTTTGGTGCACTTTCTCTATCTTTGGAAGTTTTTGTGGAGAGAAGCTCATTGTTTTGCTTCCTCTCAACGTCTTCATCATAGCCCCAACTCTTCTGCTTAGCTTTCAAGAGGGATCCCACTATCTGGACCCCTCTTCCTTACCCTAGTCTACTCCCCAGCATTCCGCTTCAATTCTGCTAAGCTACTTTTTGTGTCTTGACTCAATCAATTAATCAATCTGTAAACAAGCACTTAAATGCCTACTGTGTACCAAGTATTGTATTGGATACTAGAAATACAATGACAGTGATCAGTCACTTCTCCCAAGGAGCTGTCATTCTAATAGGAAGGACAAGAATTACATCTGTAAATACATATAGAATAAATACAAAGAGAATAAATAATGAATATATTTAAGTAGTTAAATGCACGCTAGTTTGGGAGGGAAGAACATGGAGATGGTGGGAGTTTGGGGGGCAGGAGAACCAAAAGGTTTCATATAGAAAGAAGGTAGTACTTGAGAAGCCTTAAAGATTATTCTGTGAGGCAGAAGTGAGAAGTGAGTACATTCCAACCATGGGACAAGTCTGATATACATGAAGAAATAGGAAATGAAGGTTTTTTTTTTCATGAAGAGTAGAAAGAAAGCTGATTTGGCTTGATCACAGAATACAGAAAGAGGTGTATGAAGTGTTCAGGGAGGACTAACTAAGGGATGCTGAGCCTTTTTCAGAGCTGCCCATCATCTTTGGTGTCCATCTACCACCCAACTCTGATCTGTGACTCTAAGAAGCCATAGTATGCACACAGGTGAAATCATCTTGGCAGATGGACTAAACAAGGGTAAGGACAACTGATGAGTCTCCAACCTGTTCGTGAATTAGGAGTATTGTCCACTTCTAACGCAAGAAGACTTCCCCCAGAAGAATGGGCGGATGAAAACAATTTGTTCCAAAGGACAGGTTGATGCAGGGGCTGTGGAGTGCTTAGAGCTTGGTTAGATAGATATCTGCCCAAATTGCCCACTGTATCCCAGATCATTGCCATTCATCCGAACTTTTGTCTTGCCACTAGACTTCCATTATTTTGGAAAGGGGGTGAGGTGGTGATCATGCAACTCTGCCTTGCTTAAATTTAATTCACGTGCAAGCCGAGACATCACCCCATGATGCTATTAAAAAACAAAGGATCAACAACAATGGTCAGTAAGGCTGAAAAGATAGGTTGGGGTCTGTCTATCTGCAAAAGGCATTAAAACTAAACAGAAGACTTTATATTTTATCCTAGAATGGGAAGTCACTGGAGATAACAGAGTAATATGGTTGAATCTTTGCTTAAGGAAGTCACACCCCAAACTCATTCCTTCTTTACTTTTATTCATATTGTCTCTTTTTTATTTGAAACTTGCCCAAATTCTAGTTGTCCCTTAAAGTTCTGCTTATAATCCTGCCTTGTTCATGAAGCCTTCTCTGAATATTGCAAGTTTTCCTCTCCCCTGAATTCCTGCAATAACAAACAATGTAGTATTTTATGAGATATTATCTTATATTGTTGACTTTTATTTCATGAGCTAGTCTCCTCCCTAAATGTTAAAATCTCCTTCAGGACAAGGATTGCTATGTTTTGTATATTTCTCTTCTTTCTCTTATAGCTTCATGCACAGTACTGAGTTCAGAACAGGCACCCAATAAATATTTCTCTGGTTCAGGAGAAAGAGATTGTTGTTCAATTATTTCAGTCACGACTCTTTGTGAACTCCTTTGGGTGTTCTTGGCAGGAATCAAAAGACTTGAGTTCACATCCTAAGTCTTCCACTTACTATCTGGATGACCTTGGATAAATCACTTCAGCTCTCAAGGACTCAGTTTTCTTGTATGTAAAATGAAAAAGTTAGACTAGATGGTTTGGGTTTTTTTTTTTTTTTTTTTTTTTGGTGGGGTGAGGTAATCAGAACTAAGTAATTTGCCTATGGTCATACAGCTAGTCACATGTTTAGAGTTGGAATTGAACTCGGGTTTTCCCAACTCACTTAAATAGTTAAGAAATAGAAATAAAATTTGAATACAGACCCTCTAACTCCAAAGCTAGTTCTATCTCTACTATGCTATCCTTCCCTTTGTCTCTGGACACTGGGAGTTCAGTCATTCCTCTTTGACAGGAGAATGTGAATAGCCTACCAACTGGAAGTAAAAGAACACCTGGATTCCGATGGATCTGGAATCTTGTTTTAGGGGAACTATCCTGTCCTCTGAGCTGGGTGAGACTAGGGCAACAAGCCAGAGCTAGCTCTGCAACTAGGAATTTGGGTGATAAGAGCCATAGGTCCTAAGTGGACCTTTAGTCCCTGGAGAGAAGATAAAATATATGTTCGTGTAAATATTACTGGAAAGGAAGAAGTCAAGAGGAATAATTGATACAATATGAGATGAACTTTTACAATTCTTCTCTGCCTTTTGGATCTGGCAGGAAGGTGCTTGGTGTGGGTGGAAGGGATGTGGTATATATGTATTCATGACAGGAAAGGAGATTTTATTACCCAGAAAGAGACTTCAATCTTCATGGCAATCTTCAGGCAGCTAGCTGACAAAATAAAGCACTGGACCTGAAGTCAAGAAGACTCATATTTTTAAGTTTAAATCTGACCTAAGATATATCCTAGCTGTATGACCCTGAGCAAGTCATTAACCCCATTTGCCTCAGTTTCCTTCTCTGTAAAATGAGCTGGAGAATGAAATGGCAAACTATTCTAGTATTTTTGCCAAGAAAATCCTAAATGAGGTTACAAAGAGTCAGACACAAATGGAAAAATGATTGGCAGCATGGAAATCATTACAAAGATTAAACCCTCATGGGATCTCTAACTGGGTCTCTTGACCACACTTTTTCCTCTTGAACAATTTGTTTCCCATTGATTTTCAACACCACCCGGTGAGTCCTTCTGCTACCTTCCCCTCACCCTTCAACTTTCAGTAAGCAGACAGCATCTCCCCCAGGGAGTTTCATCGAAGCCCTTGAATTCAAAAACAGAGACAAGGCAGAAATGATTCCATTTCTCTCAGGCCTGCTGCTCGATTTTCTTTCACCTCTTTGCTGTAGGAGACACTCGCCACAAACAGACAAGCTTAACTTCACACCAACAGCCCAAATAAACACACAGCCCGAGGGGAGCTAGCAGATTGAGTTTCAGAAATGTTAGGCTTCTTCGATCTGGAGGCAGGGGGGATCAAACCTGGTGAAGTAGCCCTTTGTAAATAGTCGACCTCCTCTCGCTTCTTCTCCATTATATCCTGCCAAGAATCACAGAATTGCAAATATTGCTCATCCCTGCCCCTTCCTCCATGGCTAGGGCAGAAATACTGATTAATTTGAGAAGGCAGCTGGTGAGTGCACAGGCCTGAAGTCAGAGATCTTGGGTGTTAGCCTGGGTACTGTCACTGACCAGCTGTGTGACCTCAGGCAAGTGACTTAACTCCTCTGGATCTCATTGTCCTTATCTGTAAAATGAGAGGTTGGACTCAAGCATCTCTGGGGTCCTTTTAGTTCTAACATTCCCTAACTATCATTTAGATTCTGGAGCCTAGCTAAGACTATTGAGATCTTTTATTTGGTTCTCTCTCTTAATATTAAATGAGTTCTTGCTCTCAATTTTATCTATATGTGGATAATCCGTTCTATGGTAGTCAATCAATTTGGTACATTCTATGTGACATAATCAATCTGTGTACAAAGGTATGCAAATTTAGGTCACTATTCAAATAAGAGAGAGTAGGACATGTTTGAGGATTATGAATAGGAACTGAATTCGAAAAGCATTTCTGTCTTCTGGGATGATAACTAGTGTCTATTATATGTCATCTTCCCCACCCCACCCACATTGCTCCTCTTCACTTCCTACATAGTGGGTAGTATATCTGATACGGAGGAGAGAGATTTGCTTCTCTTCTTCATCTTCCATATTTATCTCTAGGTATCTATCTATACGTGGCTATACACATACTTCAGAACTTTGCCAGATCCATGATGCATTGATAGGCATTTTTCCTCTGCCATTGTAGACTATGTTCCTTCCAGTCCTTAGCAAATAATTTCATGACTTGTTTTGATCAAAACTTGGTGGCCAACATTCTGGCAATGAGTCTTCCTGCATTTATTTGAGGTTGATCTGTAGTTGAAAGATATTTACTTTTTGAAGTCATTCCATCTTGACCTAGTAATCTTTGCAATCCCGTGGTATAGTCTAGGAGAATGGAAAGTCACCTATACATCACAGAAGGATTTGGAATAAGACTTTAGTGGGGTAAGTATATGATACACACACACATACACCATATATGATATAGTTACCTAGCTAGATAAAATAATAGAGTGCCAAGTCTAGAGTTACTAGGATTTCAAATTCAAATCCATCCTCAAACACATAGTAACTGTGTGAGCAAGTCACTTAATCTTGTTCGCTTCAGTTTCCCTCTCTTTAAAATGAGCTCCAGAGAAGGAAATGAGAAGCATCTTTGCCAAGTCATGGCAACATGAAGAGTAAGGTATAAATGAAATAATGTAGCAACAATAATTTTTTTTAGGCACATGAGTTCAATCCTGATGTCCTCAATTACGGTTGTTACAGTTTATCATTTCTATCATCATAGTATTTTTTTCTCTCCTTAGCCCAACACCACCCTATTTCATGCCTTACACTTCCTATCTGGATCTTGGTAGTGGTCCCCTAACTGATTCTAATTCTCTCTGCAGTCCAATCCATTCGGCTGAATAAATTGGTCTAAAACAAATTTATGCCAAGTTACTTTCCAGTTTTCAGGAGTTTTGTCAAGCAAAAACTTATTGAAGAAGCAATTAAATAGTTCAATGGAGTCAAGAACCTGAATTCAAATCTCATCTCAAACACTTAACATTTCTTAGCTGTATGATCCTGGATAAATCACTTAATCCCAATTGTCTTATACACACACATAAAAGTTATTAAAGTAATTGGAGCCCTTGTGTTTATCAAACTCTATGCAGCTATATTCAGTTACTTCCAGGACTTGTGTACTTATTATATTTCACTGGTCAATTTTTCAGTTTGTTATTTTAAACCAAGACGAAGTCATTATAGTGATGATTGCTTTGTCATATCATTCCCCTTCATAATTTTTTTGATTCTTTCTTTTGAGATCCTTGAATTTTTGTTCCTCTGGGTGAAATCTGTAATCATTTTTCTAGTTCTGTTAAGTAATTTTTTGGCAGATTGATTGATCTAGATTCCTTCTGGCTCTAAATCTGTGATCTTTACATCTTTGCAGGGTTTACTATTTCACTCATGCTCTCATATCTTCATCTTCTGTATCTTGCTCCTTTATTTGCTTTCATTCTTTCCAATATATTTGGTTCTCCCACTCTCCTGCTAATTGGCCTCTGTCTCCCAGAATGCTCAGTCTTTCCTTTAAAAGCCCCCAACATCACTACTTCACTTACTGTTTGTAGGTACTATTTCTGTTCTTCTTGCCTATCCATACCAACCATTTCAAATGCTTAATTGGATTGAATTTCACTGTCCAGTTCCAGACATAAGCATATCACACCCATTGTTTTCATTCTTTCCTCAGTTTTTCTCCTTAAATTTTTACAATGAAGTTTCCAAAACTAATCTCTCTAACTCTCTTGAAATCAAACCCTTGCAGGTCACCAGTAATCTTATTAATTGCTAAATCCTACTTTCTTTTTTCAGTCCTCATCCCCCTTTAACTTCACTTCTCAATAAACACAAATTAAAATGCCTATGGTGTGCAAGACATTGAGATTACAAAATCAAAATAATTACAATACAACAGTAAAACAATTCCTGCCCTCAGACATTCTTTCACATTCCATACACATCTACATATCTAATATATACACACATGTGTAGGTATTCATGTTTATAATATGTACATATTATGTGGTAGATTACCAGAGTAGCAGTTTTGGAATTAAAAAGATCTGAGTTCAAATCCAACTTCAGATACTTACTAGTTTGTGACCCTGGGCAAGTCACTTAATTCTGCCTCAGTTTCCTTTAAATGAGCTAGAAGAGGAAATGGCAAACCACTCTTTTTCTTTGCCAATAGAACTCTAAAAAGGGTCACAGAAAGTCAGGCACAGTGAATGAACAAGAACAATATATTACATTCTGTTAGGGATGCTGCTTGTACACAATTAAGCAAATAGAAAGTATATACAAAGTAGCTTTTCAAAACCATTTATTTATTTATCCTTTTTTGTTTATCTTTATTATTTACTTTGCAGACAATTGTTGTTTTTCCCTCACCCTGCTCCCTTCCCCCCTTCCCCCATTGAACTATTAGGAAAAAAAAATACATCGGATTCCTATAGTCTGGCAAAGCAAGATCTCACATTGACCATGTCCAAAAATGTATTTCACATCCTGCATCTTGAATCTCTCACCTCTCTGACAGGAGGTAGGTGGTATGAGTCATCTTTTGTCCTCTGGACTCATGTTTTATAATTGCATTTAATCTGAGTTCTAAAGTCTTTCAAAATTATTTCTCTCTATTATGTTATTCTTATTGTGGAAATTGTTCTCCTAGTTCTATACATTTCATTCTATATCAGCTCATAAAGGTTTTTCTTTTAAAATTGTCCATTTGTCATTTCTTATGACACAATAATATTTTATTGCATGGATATACCCCAATTTGTTTAATCAATACCCAAGAAGTGGACACTCATTTGTTTGCCTTTTTAGAGTATTATGAAAAGAGCTACTATCAATATTTTTGTATCTGAAAAGTCCTCTTCCATTTTCTCTGCTTTTTGGGTATAGACTTAGTAATTATATAATTGAGTCAAAGAATATGTACAAGTGAGAACTTTGGGGACATAGGGCCAGATTGCTTTACAAAATGGATAAAGTCACAGTTCTAACAATATTTCAGTGTGCCTGTTTTCCCATTTCTCATTTTCCTTACTTGTTATCTTTGCCACTCTTTTGGATGTAAGTGGAATCTCAGAGTTGCTTTTATTTTCATTTCTCTAATTATTTGTGACTTTGGACATTTTAAAATGGTTATTGGTAGCTTAGATTTCTTCCTTTGCAAACTACCTGTTTGCAATCTTTTGTTATTTATTTGATGGAGGAAAGACTCAGTCTTATAAATTTTAATCAATTATATATCTTGGATGAGACTTTTATCAAAGAAATTTAATGAAAAGATTTTTCCCCCTTCTATTACCCATCTCCCTCCTAATTTGAATTGTATTAGATTGTTTTGTATAAGAACTTACTTTTCAATTTTATATGGCCAAAATTGGCCACTTTATTTCTTTTGATGCTTTTCTCTTGCATATTTAGTCACGAATTCTTTACCAATTCATATAGCTAAAAGGTAATTTACTCTTTGTTCCTTTAATTTGTTTTTGTGTCTAAGTATTGTGTCTATTTGCGATTTATTTTGGCATATGATATATATTGATCTATTCCCCATTTTTACCCAACTGCTTTTCAGCTTTCCCAGCTGTTTTTTTGGGGGTATTAGTTTGAAGGCTTTATTAAACTGTTACTGTGTTTATTTGCTTCTATACAATGTATACTTTTTTTTCCTACTTATTAACCACTTTATTTTATAACTATACCCAAAAGGAGCAAAATCTTTTTTAATAACTGTTGCTATGCAGTAAAAATTAAGATCTGGTACTGACTAACTCCCTTGCTTCCCGCTTTTTTTTTTTTTTCATTATTACCCTTGAGGTTTCTTGATCTAATGTTCCTTCAAGTGAATCTCATAAATCTTTTTTAGCCCTATAACATAGTTTCTTGATGATTTTGGTGTGGTTAAGTCAATTAATTTAGATTGTATTGCTATTTTTATTATTTGGGCTCAACTTATTCATGAACAATGAATTTTTCCCAAATATTTATGCTTTCATTTTAGCAAAATCTTATTGTTGAATTCATATAATTCTTAGCTATATCTTGGTAGAAACACTTCCAAATAGTCTATATTTACACTAAGCAATTTCAAAGGAGAGAGCAGTAACAACTAGATTGAGGATCAGGAAAAGCTTCTGAAGAAAATGGTGCCTGAGCTGTACTTCAAAGAGATTCTATGAAGCAAAGGTGAAAAATTAGTTCATTCCTGACCTGGGGGGACTTACCTGTACAAAATTATAGAGATGGAATGTGGGATGGATTATGTTTGGAATAGACAACAGGCAATTTGCTCCTGAGGGGTTTTGCATGAAGATGAATAATATGAAATAATACTGGAAAAACATGGGAGAAACATGTCAGGATAAAGATGTATGAATAGAACAGTGATATGGTTAGATTCTTTTTGGATAGTTATATGGAAAATAGATTATATGATCATATGATTATATATTTAGAACTAGAAGGAAACTAAGAAGCTATCAAGTTCATCACCTCACTTTTTATAGATAAGACATTCATGTGGAGGTTATGTGACAGCTAATAAGTGTCTGAGCTGGGATTTAAAAGTATAAAAACTAGACTACGTGAGAACAATTATTCAACAGGAGTCAATCGCATTAGTCCAGGTAAGAGGTGATAAAGGGTTTACCTCAGGCTGAGACTGTGAGTAAAGAAGAGGTGGCAGATGTTGCAGAGGTAGGATTAGTAAATCTTGGTAATCAATAGGCCTTGAGGACAGGAAGAATCAAAGGTAATTCCAAGTCTTTGAATCTTGATCATTCTCCTGATTTTGAGAATGTTGCTTCATTCCCCTTTCTTGAAACTCTTTCATTTCTTGATTTGGATCACTTTAGTCACCAATTCTTATTGAATTGTTTGTGTTTATTATTTGTCTCTTTTTGGGAGGGGAACCTCTTGCATTTATCCCCTTCTAATCCCTCTGTTACCACTATAATTCTTATCTCGTGGCTGGGCTACTCAATAACTTCCCAACTGGTCTTCCTGCTGTCAGTCTCTGCTTACTCTACTCCATCATTCTTTAAAGTCTTGACAAGTTTATCTCCTTAAAATACTGTCTTTATCAACCTGCTCAGAAATCTTAAGTTACCCACCATTCCTTCTAACAGGAAGTCAACAGTTCTTAGTTTATTCAAAACTTGCCACAATCTGCTTTTTCAAATGCATATTTCAACAGTTCTCACTTAAGTCCTTCACCTCAAATCATAAATCTTTGTCCATATTTTTTCCTTGGAACAGAATACCTTCCTCACCTCTGTCTGCCCCCCAAAATCTCAGTTTATATTCTACCTTTTCTAACCTGAGCTTGATAATTTACTTAATTCATCTTTGTTCTCAAATGAGTAGAAAGATGCAGACATCTCTTAGAAAGCTGAAATTCAATGGATAGTCCAAAAAATGGGTAGAAAACTCAAGAAGTGGAATAAGTTGAAATACTGTCTTAGAGCCATAATCTGAACAGCATTGTGGGTATGGTTGAAGCAAATCAAATGAGCCAGAAATGTAAGTAGGATGTCAGAAGCCTGGGCTTTTAGACCTCTAGGAGAGAAATAAAGGAGGCATTTACAAATACAGTGTAGAATGGCCTAAAAACTCAAGGGGAAAATTTGAGGGAGTAGATAGAAAAATACCACTTTCTTCATTCAGATGGACTAGAGGTTACAGATTCATAGATTTTGAGAATTGGAAGAGATCTTCACAACCATAGGATCCAACTCATTCACAAGAGGAATCTCCTGTATCACCCACCCAATAAATAGTTCTCTAGTACAGGCCTTCTTAAACTTTTTCCATTTGTGACCCCTTTTCCCCAGTTATTTCCCCAGTTAAGTTAAATTATACTTAACTCCTGGGTATATAGGTGTACAAAATAAGAATACAAATCAAACATTTACTGATAATAAATCATAAAAAATATTTTTATGTATCTCTGATATATATTTATATGTCGCTAACATACATATAATTAAAGACCAAAGAAATTTGCATACTAACAAGATAGTTGTGCTTGTTTATTTTTTATAGAAAGAATTAAATCTTGGTGTAATATTTGATACATTTTTCTGTTGTCATATTTTTAAAGACCCCACATTTGGTTACACAATCCCATATGGAGTAATCATGACTCACAGTTTAAGAAGCTTTGAGTAGCTTCTATTTGAAGGCCTCAAAGAAGATGAAGCTTCCACCTTTTAAAACAGCCCATTGCATGTCTAACTCTCATTGTCAGAGCCCAAAGAAGGACCAGGATAGATAGACCAGGAGATCAGAAATTTGATGCAGCAGAGTTGCAGTAAGAAAGACCTTGGTGGCCTATAATACCTAAAGAAAAAATGGAACAAGATTCTGGATAGAAATTAAGAGTTTCATTAGATTGGGAGCAGGTTGTGTGAAGAACTAAGAATTCCATTAGATATGGAAGCAGCAACTCAAGATTTCCCCCGTAGCTAGGAGTTTTGTTCTCTGCTTAGCATCCAATCTGGAAAAGGTTTCAAATGAGAGAAATATACCTAAGACAGAGTTCTGTCCAAGCCTCCCCAGCCAAAATAGGGGTTTTTAGCTGTTCAAGTTTGAACCAAAAGTCTGCAGATTTGTTTCTTTCCACGCCTTTATGTTGCTAGGTATTTTTCTTCACTTAGTTTCCTATTAAAATTTCCTTTTGAGAAGTCACAAACTTAACCTTGTCAGAACTGGGGGAGGGGGTCCTGACACTGGAGTGATTTGCCATTTCCTTCTCCAGTCCATTTTACAAATGAGGAAACTAAGGCAAGCAGGGTTAAGTAATTTGCTCAGCTAGAATGTACCTGCTGAGTCTTCCTGATTTCACCTAACTGCCCCCTACATAGTAGCAACTTAATGAATATTTGTTGAATAAAGGATCTGTGGAGAGAATTGAAGGTCCATGGAGCAATTTACTCCAACTCTTCCATTTAACAATCAAGGAGGTCAAGATCAAGTGACTTATTTAACGTCACACAGGTAGTTCAGTGTCCTAAGCTGACTTAGAGCCCAGGCCTCCTGCCTCAAGAGTCACACTGCTTTTCTAACAGCAGGAACCTGATGAATGTCTTTTGATAGAATGTCCAATTGAATTCACTAAGCATCACTATACACTGGGCAGTCACATACTCAGAATCCTTCCTCCTACGTGAAGCTTTCCTGGAAACAAAACTTTTTTTTGACTGCCTCTAATTGTATAATCCTTCCCTCCCTCTGTCCCCCTGTCCTCCCATCTAAACACACACCCTACGTGTCCCTTTTGCTACCCCATTAATTAACTCAACCTTTGACTTGTAGCCAAGGTAAATATTTAATCTGTTTTATGTATTTGTTTGGTAGTTATTATTTAATTATCCCTGTGTCTTTATGGACTGTTAACATTAGACCAGCCCCGGAAGTTAGGAAAGACAGGTAAGACCTGGACCCAGATGAAGTCAGGGAAGAAGATCAAGGAGAAACAGGTTATGCTTGGCAACTCTGATCCCTGAGTGGAGATCCCACAGAATTCTGATTTGGAGGACCCTTTGAGTCCCTGGAAATCCTTTGAACACAAGTATTGTGGCTAAAAGCTTGGACTGTTTTTGAGATTGTAACCCTTATTTTTTTCAGACTGCATGGACCAAATACAGTCCCTGATCTACACTAATCTGTGTTTATTTCCATTTCCAATATTGCAGCTTGTCTCCAATGTTCTCATCTTCTCCTGTACCAACATCGTAGGAGTATGTACCCATTACCCAGCGGAGGTCTCCCAAAGACAGGCCTTCCAGGAAACAAGGGAATGTATCCAGGCTCGGCTACACTCACAGAGGGAAAATCAGCAACAGGTGAGATGCTCTGAAGACAAATCCCCTCCTTACCTGCTTATTTGTGAGGCAAAAAAAATCTATTTACTTTTTATTTTTTCAAAGAAAAAGCATATATTTTCTCTTCCTTCCACCTATTCTTCAGGCTCACTGGAAAAAAAGAAAAGGAAAACTCATATAACAAATATGTGTAGCCAACAAAACAGATTCCCACATTATCCATGTCTAAATCTGTAATTATCATTCTGTACACTGGGCCCATCACCTTCTCTGCAGGAGATAGGTAGCATCCTTCATCCTCAGACGTCTGGAATCATTGTGTGAATTGATGAAGACCAAAGTGAACCAGGAGAACAATTTAGAAAATAACAACAATATTGTAAAGATGAACAACTTAGAAAGCCGTAGGAAGGAACTCTAATCAATGCAGTGACCAAGCAGCATTCCAGGTTGCTGATGATAGTTCAAACTACTGTCTCCCCTTTCCCTTTTTTGGTCTCCATTTGCTTAGGTGGGATGGGAGAGTGAGCTATTCTGGGCCTTTGCTGTCAGGGCAGAAATGAGAAGCCCTGCTATTTGAGCACTGCTAGCTGAGTAGATGGAAGTCTCCCTGCCCACCTCCTTTGGGTTTTTTTACCTCAAACACAAAGCCTTTTGCTTCAGTTTCCCTGGTCATGGGTTTGGGGTCCAGCTGACATGGGAATGTTTTCCATGGAAAGGGACTGGCATTCCTGACTCTGTGGGAATTCTCTCCTTTGAGTATTCTAGAGAGAGAATTCAACCCATTGACCTTCCTTCCCTGATCCTCTCGCCTTTTTGCCCTCCCCCCAGCCTGATTTCTCCCCCTCCCTTTTGTAAATAAATCAAAGAGGCTTTGGATGCTGAAATGTGAAGACTCAAAATGCCTCTGCTCCCTACACCATTGCCCATCCCTTTCCCGGGCAGCTGAATGTACAAATGGGCACTGGGAGTAGTAGAAGGTGCTGAGTGGGAGTCAGTCTCAGGTCCCTGTGCCCTTCATCATCAGGGATTGATGAGTTATAGGAAAGGGTGGGGTTGGAGTGAGGGTCTAGGACAGTCAGTCCTTCCAGGTGATTCATCTTGCATACAAAACCTTGAAGAGAACACTGGGGGATTTGGAGCAAAGAGGTAGATCTTAGTTTAGTGGAAGAACTAGGGAAGACATGCAGGACACCACACGCAGAATGTGGATGGAGCCTGGAACTTCCCCAGGAGACAGTGGCTTTGCTTCTGTTCTTTATAGCTTCTGTGAGCTGAGTGAGAGACTTTTCCTCCCTCTTTTACTCCTGTTAGGAATTATACTCCTGGAATTTTAATAGAAAAGGTGGCTAGGAGGCAACATAGTGCACAGAAACTGGGCTTGGAATCAATTAGACTCATCTTCCTGAGTTCACATGTGGCCTCAGATACTTTCTAGCTGTGTGACTCTGAGCAGGTCACTTAACTCTCTCTGCCTCGGTTTCCTCATCTGTAAAATGGGCTGGAGAAGGAAATGACAAACTGCTCCAGTGTCTTTACTAAGAAAACCCAAATAAGGTCATATCAGACACGAGTGAACAACAGTTACAGTTTTAATAGGGATAAAGAGAGATCTTTATCCTGCAGGCATAGGACCTGCAATTTCATTAATAAGCTCCCAGGAGAAGAAGGAAACTATCAAACCAAGCTAGCACCTTCTCTGCAACTGATAATGTTAGAGAGTTTCTTATAGCATTGAAGGGCTCATGACCACACAGCCAGGATATGGCAGAGGTAGAATTTGAATCCAGGTCTTCTTGGATCTGAGATCTGCTCTCTGTCCACTTTGCATAAAAAATAGGAACCTTTAACCACAAAATGAACATTCTGTCAAGGTCAGCCCATTTGGGTCTCTTCAAAAGTGTCTCCCTTTCTTTTTCAATTCAAAGCAACAAATCTTTGTTAAGCTTCTACTATGTATGTGACATTATGGTAGATTTGAGAATATAAATAGGAAAAATAATATTAACCCTCTTCAGTTAAAGAGCTTTTGGATGAATGGAGATGATATCCTTCTAAGTGCACAAGGAAGTATGGTACAAAATAAAGTGGGGTAGGGAGGAAGGCAAAGGAGTGAGTCAGATGAAGAGCTATAAGAAAACTTAAATCCCTTTCCTAACCTCTGAAAGCTAGTTTATCATTGAATCTGTTCTAACAGATCAGCCTTTCAGCCTTTCAGGGTATTAGATCTTTCAGTCCATGGTTAGAGTCTGAGCAGACATTAGCCTTTATTAGCATTTCCCTAATTTCATTACAGTTTCATTCCTCTGGCCTATGGCTGTAAGGATAGAAACCCCCACCCCATCCTCACTTCCCCCATCCACTGTGCTTTCCTGGGTAGGCCATTATGCCATGCACTGGCTAAGGGAGAGGCAGGACCTCTAGGAATAGAAATCAAGAGGTCCTACCTTTTGGACTAATTTCCCACAAGGGATGTCTACGCCCTCTTTGGTCATGTGTTCAGTGCCCATTTGGGAACTACATAAGTGCAAAGCAATGGATGCTCATTTGGAGCTTTTCTCTTTGCTTAGGCTAGGGCAAACATCTTACAGTAGAGGTGGGAGTCCTTAGGGTACGCTGGTGGTGGTGGGGAACACAACTAAGAACTGCTCTGTCCCTTAACCCTGGAATTATGTCCTGTATTTGTCCCATACTAATTTCAGAAACTCTTCTTACTTCCCCCAAATGCCCCAAATTGGGCATGACTAAAATGACCCAAATAATAACTAGTGTTTAATATAATATCTGGTATACAGTAAATACTTAATAAATGCAATTATATGATCTTAATCAAACAATATGAGAGGTGCAAAGGATCTTAAAGATCATCTTGTTTAATCTTCTCATTTGCAGATGAGGAAACTGAGACCAGAAAAGGGAAGTGACTTATCGTTGCTCATATAAGTTAGTCAGTACTAGTATAAAACCCAGGTCTCCTGATTTCTAATTCCAGTCCTCTTATTACCTTAAAATTGTTGCCTAGCTTTTTCATAGATCAACCAAATGTTTAAAATGTGCTTAGAATTTCATTAAGCCCCAGTGGGTAACAGGGCCCCATCATTCAAGGAGCTCAGACACTAGTTGGTTGGTAAGCACACTGGGAACACTTTACCCAGCAAGATAATTACCTTAACTCAGAAAAGGCAGGTCATGCAATGAAAAGAGCACTGATTTTGGAATATGAATATCTAGATCTAAGCTCCTTCATTTCACTTATTAGCTGTGTAAACTTGAGAGAGTAATTTATCTAATCTGTAAAATGGGAGGAATAGTTGTACTCCTTATCTTAATGAGTCCTATTTGCCTCCTGGATTGAACTTGCTTTGAAAACACTCTCCCCAACCCTTCAGGTCACAAAGACACTGAAACCTTGGCACAGAGCTCACCAAGTATGTGGTATAGAAAGAGCTGGGCAAAAAAAAAAAATGGGGGGAACAAGGCTACGTGAAGGAGTTTGCTCATAATGAAATGAAAATTAGGAACTCAGAATTTCAGCACATATGCAATTTTCTATTTGCTACAATTCTCCAGTGGAGACTGGAGAAGAGTAGACTTCATGCATGAGGTTGGAAAGGTTTTGACCAGGTGCGTAGGAGGGACAGGTATCAGGCAGGGCAGAGAGGCAAGAAGGAGTGAGGTGGATTGCTAGGAAAGGAGTTTCCATTGGATAAGGTGGGTAAGAGGGTTTTTGATCTGAGGGATGACATGATAAAAGGGTCCCTTAGGAAGATTAGCTCAGCAGTGATGTTCAGGGTAGAAGGAATGTTTGATAAGGGTTTCAGGTGTAAGGTGATGGGCAGGTGACAGAAGCTGTAATTTGAAGATAATATAGAAAGGTATGTATTTCAAATGTATGTACTTCAAATGATGGGAAGCAGAAAGAAATAGCAGATGGCATGAGATGCCCTTGATTTGAGAAGAAGGCTTCTCCTTCCCTTATCTTTCATTCAGTCTGTAGACTGGCAAAAGGTGTGATTTCCATAGGGCAGATGGATATGATAACCAGGAGAGATGGGGTTTTAGTTTGGGAGGAATAGCTGAGAGAAAAGGTTCAAAAGCTTCAATAAAAGTGGGTGATCCTGTGGGAAACCACACTGAATGTGAAGTCGGAGGTTTTAGTTTCAACTCCCATACTGTTACCTCTAGTGTTACCACGGGCAATTCAAGTCTTTGAGCAATTAAAATTTGAATTTAGGGTTTCCTAATCCAGAGGATCTCTATTATTTCTGTTATCCCTTCTATGCCATGCTGACTCTTAGGAGTACAATTTTGATGGAAAAGCATCTTTATCATCTTCCTTTTTTGCCAGTTCTCCAAGTTATTCCACGTAGACAGTAGTCTACTAAACTGAGTTTCCTTACCTATAAAATAGGGGGAATTAGATTGGGATAGCTTCTAAGGTTTCTTTTAGAAAATTCAGGAGACATATGTTCTGGATAATTAAGCATTTTATTAATCACACTAGCAGATAATAAAAGGGGTCTGTAGCACTCTCTAATACCAAAGACCCCTCATGAATCCTACTTCATGCTTATATGCCTTTGGAAGAATGGCAGTCCTGAGAGTGGCAATCAAATATTATTGGTTACCAACTAATGAGGAGAATGAATATAATAATAAGAGGTAGAGCTATTGTAATGAGGGGTTAGAGGAAGTGACTTTGATTGTATCACTTATTTCCAGACCACCCTCAGCCTTGGGCACTCTAGACAAAAGATTTACTCCCATCCATGCCTGAGTAGAACACTATTGGTTGAATTCATCTTAGATTAAATTTTTTGTGACGTTCCTAGTTGGGTGCTCAATAGCTCTAGGATTTTATCTCATCATCCTGCCCCACCCTTCACAGAACTAAAGTTTGATTTAATCTTCAAATGAGGAAGGGAAACAATCCTGGATCTCCTCATGTTAATAAATGATTATTTAATAATCACTTCTTATGTACTGGAAACAAAGTAATAGCACTGTTGTGGGATGATCAGCTGTAAATGACTGCTGTTCTCAGCAATATAGTGATCTACCATTAATCTGAAGGATTTATGATGAAAAGTACTATCCATATCTAGAGAAACTGTGATTGTGCCTGAATACAAATTGAAGCATACTCTTTTTTTTTTTAAACTTTATTCTTCTTGAGGGTTTTTTTTAGGGGGGATCTATGTTTTCTTTCACAATATGGCTTTTATGGAAATGTTTTGTGTAACTTTATATGTGTCTTCTTAAAGGGAAATGGAGATAGAGAGGAAGGGGAAAACTCTAGAACTCCAAGTTTTAAAAACAAACGTAAAAAATTGTTTTATATGTAACTGGGGAAAATAAAAATATTAAATATATAAAAAATCATTTATCTCTATAATTCTCTGTAAAAAAGAGGATGTGCCATCATTGAACTAAGTAAGCAAGGGAAGAAGTTTGAAAGAGGCAGACCTGGAGGGCTTGGGAAAGGAGAAGTTGGATATGTGTGAAAGTTTGCTCAGAGGAAGTAAGACAGAGAAGTTTATTTTATGCCTGGATCCATGGATTTGGAGAATAGGAATTAGCTGGCTTTGTAGGCAGAGTTACAACAGAGACAAAGTTAGAGACATGGAGAAAGGAAAACCTCAGGTAACCAGATACAACTTATCATGGAATAGGAATAATTAGCTAGAGGTAAAAACAGCCATATGAAGGGGAATTGGTTAGGAGGAAGAGAGACTGGGTACATTCACAAACCCAGAGTAGAACCCTATTTGGGGGAATCCTGACTGACCCCTTACCTCCTCCCTACCCCCCATCGGTTGGCAATGTTGATTGGACTCTGTAATAGAAGGACTTGGAGGACTGACAAACAGGAAAGATGATAAAAGTAAGTCTTGTTTCTCCATCAGAATTGTACTCCTGAGAGTCATTGTGGCACAGTGCTCTGTGATAACAGAGAGCCAGCCTCTGAGTCAGGAATATCTAAGTTCAAATCCTAACTCAGACATTTTATTTGTATGATTCTTTCTGAGTCAACTAAGGACCCTAGGACTCGGAGCTTTCTTCAGCCAACAAACATTTATTAAGTACTTACTAAATTGAGAAGCAGATGCTGATCTTTATTGGTGAAAAAGTCTCCTAGCTAGGAGTTTTCCATATCAGTGAAATTCCATTTCTGTGAAACAAAACAAAAATGCACTCTCAGATGCACGCAGGGATGCTCTGGCTCCCATGCTCCCCCTGGTGGGAACTCCATACAGCGTAGCACTAGAGCCTGTTCTGTTCTCATGGTTACTGTGCGGTTTTTGATGGGGATAGCTTAGGGAAGGCTTAGCTTGTTCCCCAGAGGAAAGGTCCCAGGGAGGAAAGAGGCCTTGAGGCAGGTGGTAGGAGCAATGATGGCTCTGTCTGCTTCTCTCCCCAGGAGCGTCTCCTGCTGTCTGTCCTTCCTCGTCACGTTGCCATGGAGATGAAAGCGGACATCAACGCCAAGCAGGAAGATATGATGTTCCACAAGATTTATATCCAGAAACATGACAATGTGAGGTAGGGGAGAGACTGGGGGAGGGGAGTGGGGAAGGGTGGGAGAATTGAGGGCAGCAGGAGATGGAACTCCCAATAGGCAGGTTAGTGATGAACTCTGCAGGACTTGCTAATAATAACTGGCAGTTATAGAGTGGTTTAAGGTTTACGAAGCACTTTACACCAGGTATCATAACAACCCTGTAAAGGCAGTGTTATTATTATTATTATCATTTTTGCTTCACAGAAGAGGACCAGGAAGCTTAAAAAAAAAAAAGAATTTAAGTGACTTGCCCAGAGTAGATCAGCTAATACTTTCCCGAGGTGACATTTGAGCTCAGGATTTCCTTAACTCCACCTCTAGCACTCTGTCCGGCAGGCTACCTAGCTGGCCAATGGACACCAAGGGAGCAAGACCCTCCAAACTCATCCATCACATAGAAGCAACAGGTTCAGACATTTTGATTAAAAGAAGAAACCCTTCACAGCTTCTAGTTTCATCATCTCAGCCCCCACCTCTCCTTTTGGCTCGAGGACCAGAGGAGCCTGTTGACATGTCATTAGTTTTGTTTCTTATGATAGTTCTTGGTGGGGGAGGAAATGCAGAGAGCTAGTCCACTTCTTGGGGCATTTTCAGTACAATGAGAGGGACTGGAGACTTGCCCTAAAGGATTTCCCCCAGAATAAAAGAGCAGACCCAGACAGAGTCCAATCTGCAGTCACAGACAGCAGAGACAATAAAAACCAATGCAAACGACTGGAGCACACAATGTAAGCCTGAGTTCCATGGTTATGTACCGGGTGGAATGCTGGGACTGGGAGGGACTTGCTGAGCCTGAGAATCCCTCCGTGAACAGGAAACACACAGATTAGCTTTCCTACCAGAGAGCTTTTTTTTCTCATTAGGCAAGGATGCTAAAAATAGGGGGTTAAAGTTGAGGGGATTAGAAGAGCAGTTTGAAAAAAGAAAAAAGAGCTATACATTCATTTATTAGGTTTATTGGGGTTATAGTGATCACAGACCAATTTATTGGTTGTTTCTGCTTAGAGAAAGGATCATCCCCTCCTACTTAGTTTCTATGTATTTCAGATCATGCTGATATAGAGGCAAGAAGATCAGAATTCAAGTCCTGCCAATGACATATACTGGCTGCTTGCTCCAGGGCAAGTCACTGAACCATTCCGTGTCCCCCAGTAGCTCTTCTAAGCCAGAGGTGGCCGGATAGTTGTCTCTGTAAGGCAGCTCATGAAATCAAAGCTCTGGGTCCATAAGTAAAAAGTCTGATTAGACCTGAGTGCCCTTAACTGAGTGACTCTAAGGTAGCTCAGTGACTGGGGGAGTAAGGGCCAAGAGGCATGAGACAGCATCAATTTAACACCTTTCTTGCAGACTGGCAGCTTGGGGGAAGGGGAAGATCCCCTTTCACAGCTTCAGCTAAGAAAAACTTAGCTTCTCTACTGGACCCAAATCTTCTATTAATACAGATGTGGTATCAATTTTCCCTCTTCTCATCCTCTCACTTAGCTAAAGAATTGTACCCAAAAGCTCCTTCTCATTAGATGAATGTTAAAATAGCTTACCTCCCAGATAGATATTCACCTAGAAGAATAAAGGGCTCCTTTCATGGACAAGGTCCATGGAAAGGACCTGGGGAGCAGGGCAACTCCCAGCATCCCCCGAAGAGGGGCTTGGAAGGGAAAAAAAAGAGTTTTTCTCCCAGTCTCTATGTGTGTGTGTGTGTGGGGGTTCGCATGTGTGCTGCGCATGCGTGCAGGCATCAAAGGAACCTGGATTCTTCAACCTGAAGAAAAGGAGGCTGGGGAGTGACTTAATAATAACATCCATCAAAGCTCTGCAGGGTTGTTATATGGAGGATGGTGACCCGCTGTTCTCTCTCCCCCACTAAGTATGAGACCAGAGGAGAAATGAGTTGATGATGTTAAGTGTGAGAGAGACAGATCAAAGGAAAGGGGAAGCAGGTCCTGGGGAGAGCTGTTGTTTGGATTGGTTCAGAGGTGAAAAAAAGACAGAAATAGGAGAGGAAGAACCAGGGGCCAAGCTTTGTTGGCCTAGTCCTTCCAAGATGTCTAATACTCTGCAATTAAAACTAATGCATAATGGGTAATTCCCTGGGAAGGGTTCAGCAATGGCTGGAAGAAATCCGTTGGATGTTTTAATGACATGTAATCAACAAAAGCCTAACATAGGCTGGACAACTGAATGCGTGCAGGGGTCCCCCTCCTCTCTGGATGTGTAAGAGGAACTGATATGCTTCTGACACCAGTGCTGATTTAGTCTGGGTAGGTGGGGTTGTCCCTAAAAGATCCCAAGTCATGAGCTCCCCAAACCACTGCTATTTCCTCTTGAATGTTAGTTCCTTAGCGGCAGATACTATCTGATTTTTATTTTTGAAATCTCAGCACCTGCTACAGGTGCCTGTTACCTTTGTAGAACTGCCAAGTTCCTTCTTTCTTTGATGTCCACATGTCCTGTGCTTCCCTCCCTTATTCCTTCCCCTCATGTGTGTGAAAACAACACTCGCTCACCCTCAGCAGATGTCCCATTGTCCCCTGGAAGGTGGAGCTTGGCTCTCAGGGTCACGTGAGACAGGGACTCAGAAACTGAGACGGGACAGAAGCTCCCACTGCGCTGACTTGGATGGACACCAAGCCCCATTGTGATCAGGGGCTATTTATAGGGAACTTTAGAGACACAAATAAGATGAAGACTTCACCCTAAGTCATGGGGATCATGACACAGAACTAGGAAGAGTTCTGCTTGGTTTGTGGTCGTTGGGTCACTGTGATGAGCAAGGCTGTGCAAGACTCTACATCCAGAAGATAAGGGTCATCTGTAGTTATGGCAATTAGCTTAAGGGATCAGGCAAGTTCCAGGGACCTGCAACAGGACCAGGGAGAACTCTATTGGAGTTGATGCAGTGACAAGGATATTAAGTCTTCTATCCTGAGCAGCTTAACAAATGTCCTTCCATGTTTAGGTCTTTTTATAAAATTAATTTAAATTTTAATTTAATTAAGCTTTTCATTTATAAAACATACTCATTTTTTCCTTCCTTCCCCCCCATCCCCTCCCCTAGTTGGCAGGTAGACTCATACATGTTAAATATGTTAATGTATGTGTTAAATCCAATATATGTATACATAGTTATAGAGTTATCTTGTTGCACAAGAAAAGTCAGATCAAGAAGGAAAAAAAAAACTGAGAAAGAAACATGTTTAAGTCTTAAAGGACCCTGATCAGATAGGGCCCATACAGTCTTCCTGATAGCACAGGAGCGTCTTTGACAACATAGGAGGTGTCCGTGTCTGTATCTGGTGGAATCCTGTCTTCTGGACAGAATTGGTGATCCTCCAAGAAATCCCAGGAGTCCCAATGGGTAGGATGCAAAAGTTAGAAAAACAAGAGTTCTCCTCTCGTCTCCACTGCCAAGATGCTCTGTGATTTTGAACAATCCACCCCACTTCTCTGGCCTCCAGGTCCCTCCTCCATAAAGCTGGGCTGGTTGATCTGTAATTGGCTCTCAAGTGCCAATTCCCTGTGCTTCTACTATTTGGCAAAGTTCCCCGGTTCTTTTTCTTGATCTGCTTCAGTTATTGTACAGACCAATGACAACAGTAGTTCAAATTCAGTTAAAGGGGCATGGCTCATGTACTCTGGGGGCCATATGTGGCCGTTGCCTAGATTCTAGGCGGCTCCCCTGATCCTCAGTCAGTGGGAACCCAGGAGTTAGAAACAGTGCAGAAAACTGCACTTTTGCAGGATTGACCATAATGTTCAACAAAGACTCACTCGGCAGTTCTTGTGGACCCAGGACTGCACTGAGCCCTGGGGGAGACCAAAGCCTATAAATATAGATGAGAAACTCTGACTGTAGACAGCCTGGGTTTTGATCTCTCTTCCCATCTCCCCGAAGGAAAGGAGAGGTCCTTGAGGGCAAGGACTGATTTGCTTTTTGTTTTAATTTTTCTGTCAGGGCCTGGTACGTACTTGGTACTTTATAAACGCTTGTTGAATCGACCTGAATTGCCTTGTCTAGTAGGTGCTATAACAGATATTGAATGAATGAGAGAGAGAGAGAGATACAAAGCTCCTATCTTCAGGGAATTGCAGTCTAGTTGGAGCTATAAGATTAAGTCTTTCGAGTGACAAGAGTCAATACCAGGCTATACAGAATCAGGGCTAGGTTGTCCGGCCAAACTGAAGAAATGGTACAGAAGAATGAATCTTGTCAGGTGTCTCTGTGGTAAATGGGGGCTCTAGGAAGGGAGTCCCAGGGAGGTGGGGAACTAAAGAATGGCAAGATTTGGATAAATAAGAGAGAACAGGGCTATTGTGGTGACCTTCACCCAAGAGCTAGGCCCTTCCTTGGCCAAAACCAAACAAAAATATCCCTATGCTTACTTCTCTTTTCTGCTTTGAGTTAACCTTGGGCTCAGTTCGTGCCCTAGCCATCTTCCTACTTCAATACATGATAAACATGTATTTTTTAAAAAATAAGCCCTATATTTGCTAATACAAATTATTGTCAGTAAAAATAATGCTCTCTCTTACAGTTTGTAGTTTAGCTAGAGGGGAAGGGCAAGGAACTAAGTATATTATACCCATTATGTGCCAGGCCCTGTGATAAACATTTTATAAAACTTATCAGATTTGAACCTCACCGCAACTCTATGGGACAGATGCTGTTGTTATCCACATATTACAGTTGGGGAAACTGAGGCAAACAGATTTGAGAAACTTGCTCAGGTTTATATAGCTAGTAAATATCTGAGGAATTTGAACTTGGGTCTCTGTGATTCCAGGCTCAGTACCACCTAGCTGCCCCATTGTAAATATATAAAAGCCACTGTTATAAATAGTTTGGTACGTTCCTTCTTTTTTTGACCTCCTTGGGGAATGTGCCTATTAGCTATACCACACACTTGCATACATGCATACATACATAATTATAACAGTGACTTTTGGGGGCAACTAGTTGGTGTAATGGATAGAGCACCAGCCCTGAAGTCAGAAGGACCTGAGTTCAAATATGGCCTCAGACACTTAATACTTCCTAGCTGTGTGACCCTGGGCAAGTCACTTAACCCCAATTGCCTCAGCAAAAAACAAAACAAAACAAAACCAAAACCAAAACCAAAAACAAAACAAAACAAAACAAAAAAAAAACCCAGTGACTTTTGTGCATTTATAAAAGGGCAGTTAGGTGGTACAGTGGATAGAGGGCTGAGTCTGGAGTCAAGAAGATCTGAGCTTGGATAGTTCTCACTATATGATCCTGAACTAGTCATTTAACCTCTATTTGTATAACTTGTACTTCAACTGATATGAGGATCAAATGAGATGATATTTGTAAATAGATATATATGTTTTCACATATATGTACACATCTATATTTTATGTACATAAATAGGTATGTTTATATAGTTTAATTTTTTTTAACATAAACTCAGATTTTTTTCTAGAACTGTTAAACATAGGATTGTTGATTTACAGCTGAAAGGAATTTTAGATACTCTTTACCCAGCCCCTTTATTTTATTGTTGAGGAAATTTAGGCCTAGAGAACTCAGGTTCTGCATCTTAGAGCCTCTGTACCACTTTGCCATAGCTCTGCCAATAATGTAACTGTATTCCTATGATCCTTCCAACGTGTACCATTTTTTGCTTTTGTGCTTTTTCTATCATGATAAGATTGCTAATATTATTCATGAATAATTAGAGCTTAAGTGTGGGCTAATCAATTAATATATATTATTGAAAGTCTGAACCCAACCTTTAAAACTTAATGGATAATAGGTTGAGCAATTCTGGCCAACAAACCAAGTATTCTGCTGTTTGCTTTTACCTGTTCAAACAATGGAACTTACTGAATTCAGCTTATGACTAATCAGAAATCTCTTTATACTAAGAGAGAAATGTGCCTTTGATTCTAGCAGAGGAGTTCGGGGGAGGGGACATGGAGGCTATAGAATATCATTGAACCCGAATTATTTAAACCTTGAGAAAGGATTCAATAATATTTCAAACAAACCCCACCAATTCCACAAATGAGGAGATGGTTTCAGAAAGGCCAGATGGTTTGTCCAAGGTCACATACCTAATTAGAAATCACACTATAAATAATCATGTCTCATGGTACAGCGGGAAAAGTAGTAGCTATAATGGATCTAGATTCAAATCCTGTCTCTGATGTTTGCTCCCTTAGTATTGGAGCAAGTTAATGTACATCATTTTCCTCACCCATAAAATGAGGAGGTTAAACTTGATGGTCTTTAGACCATCCCTTCTAGAGCTGTGATTTTTGCTTGCTGTCCATATCAAATTAGGCAAGGGAACTGGAGAAAGAAAGAAGGAATTCTCCAACTCATCCTACCCTTTGCTTTTTATACCCTGGTAGTCCCTACACATCTGCAGTGCAGTCAGTCAGTATTCCAATGATACTGGGGGCCAGGGAAGGATGAGTGGGAGGAATGGTCCTGCCTACAAGTCAAACACAATAAAAAAATTAACTGACTAAATTTCACCCACCTAATCCAGTATCTTTTCATAAAGTTCGCGCAGCCCCTTCTGAGTGTCTGTTACAGGAACAGGAGATCATAAAAGGTCTCTCGTGAGGGACAGCCTACTACTGTCTAGGGCCCAGGGGCTATGAAGTTTCTTTATTTAAAGGCCCACAAAACAAAATTTTTGTTTTTACTATAGTCCGGCCCTCTAACAGTCTGAGGGACAGTGAACTGACCCCCTGTTTAAAAAGTTTGAGGACCCCTGATGATTCTAGGCAATACATTCCCTTTTGGGATAAATGTAAATGTTAGGAAGTATCTTTGTCTCTTTAGTTGCATAAAATATGATGGTAATCTTCTTGGCAGGGTTTGAGATGGTATTTCTTTGGATATATTTGGACACAGAGAAGTCTTGATGTGCTCTCCTTATTGCCAAGAGAGTCATAGGGACAAGAAGCCTGATTCAGCTCAACTCAATTTAACAAATATAACCAGATGCTTCAAGATGCTACCCAGCTTTGTTTTCCACTTCTTTGGGAAAATAATGCCGACACGTTGCATATGTGTAGTGCTTTACGGCTTGCAAATCACTTTCCTTACAATAATCCTGAAAGTTAAGAGAACAAATAGCTTTGTCCTGATTTTGCGGACAAGGACACTGAAGTTCTGAGAAGTTAAGTGACTTATCCATGGTCACACAGTTTGGAAGTAGCGGAGGCAGGTTTGAACTGAGAGCTCCCAATTCCAAGTCACCTGCTAAACCATGTTGTTTTGACTTTTCCCTATATTCTGTTTTCTTGGCTGATGCTGTGTCCCCTGTCTCTAGGACAGGGTCTCTGAGTTTGCCAGTCCAGGAGGCCTTTTTCATTTTTGTTCCTGGACTGAAGTGATCCTCAATCCAGCACAAGATTTTGTTCCCTCTTGTAAGGCAAAGCAAAGCAGCAGCTGGGAGTTTTGCTCTCTGGCCGTGTATTTCAAATGGAAACCATTAAAATTCTGTTTCCTCTTGTTCAAACTATTGGATGGGGTTTCAGCAGGCTCTGACCTCAAGTTAGTTGGAGTTTTATATCCTGGGGGTTGAAAAAGAACTTTCTGTGATTTCATATACAGTTGATGCTTTTATGTGGACATGAAAGAAAAAGAAGAGAAAGAAGAAATGAAGAAAATAAGAGAATTTCTCTCCCATCCTACCAAGATTAAATCCTTGGGAAGAGGAAAGGAACTGCCAAGCTGAAAGTCAGGGAGATGACCAGAATGACCTTAGGAGAGAACCCTGCTATCTGGAGATCCTCTACATTGGGAGCAGAGAAGGAAAACAACCTTTCTTTAAATGGAAATTCTTAGGAAGGCCTTTGATTTCCTCAACCAATTCCTCTTATGCTCCAGCATACCCTTCATGTATGATCTATGTATGGAAGGCAAGACTCTGTGCCACGTCAAATGTCAAGTATCAAAGCTCTTTGGAAAATACCATTCTTTGTTTTGTTTTTTCCTTGAGTTCCCATATAGAAGATTTCATTTGCTACTGAATTCTCCTATAGTAGGGGTAGGATAACTTATTACTATTATTATTATTAATGATAATAAAAGTATAGCACTTTAAGGTTTGCAAACTACTTTCGTTTGGTCTTTACAACAAAACTGGAAAGTGCAATTATTATCCCCATTGAACAGATTAAGAAACAGACTGACAGAAATTTAATAACTTGTCCTAGGTGACACAGCCAATAAGTATCTGAGGTTTTTCTTAGTTAAGATTTCACAGGGCCACCCAGCTGCTTCTGCTTGTCTTTGTATCTCTTTATACTTGCTTCTCTTTCAATCTATTTCTTGCTTTCCTTTCTTCTCCCCTTCTGTGTGTGTCTTGAAACCCTAAGGCTTTTGTATATAAAGAGTATTTAGAAAGGAACTTCCTTAAGTTTCTAGAGGGAAATAAAATGGCTAGAGTGAACAGAAACCTGAGAAATAAGATGGAGCATTCACTATTATCCCCAGAGGCTATCTGTATTTGCAGAGCCTATGTTCTATTTGTACTTTTCTAGGATAATATAAGTTAGCTGTGACCTGCACTCTTAGCTATTCTGCTCTGTGGCTGGTCATCAATATTTCAGGTTTGCTCTGAAATTCTGAACCCTTTGTTCCTACAAATGAATTTCATTATTTTGTCTAGTTCTATAAAATTACTTATCCCCAGTTGTTTGATTGGCAGACAATTAAATCTATAAATTAGTGTAAATTCTCGTCATTTTTGCTAAGGCAGCTGGGTGGCACAATGGATAGAGCTGGCCCTGGAGTCAGGAGGAACTAATTTCAGATCCAACCTCAGGCATTTATTAACTGTGTGACCCTAGACAAGCCACTTAACTCTGTTTGCCTTACTTCCTCATCTGTAAAAATGAGCTGGAGAAGGAAATGGCAAATCATTCTTATCTTTGCCAAGAAAACTCTAAATGGGATCATTTGTTATTTTAGCACAGCCCAACCATGTTCAATGAATATGTCTTATTATTTTTCAATTTTTATTTCTTTGAAAAGTATTTAGTAATTGTAATGGTTTACTGTATATGTTATGCCTTTTTGGACATTTTTGCATAGAATGTCCATTTTGATTATTTCTTTATGGATTTTGTTCTTGCCATAATATAGCAACATTGTTGATTTTTATGGATTTATTTTGCGCCCTGCTACCTTACTAGAGTATTGTCTTAAATAGTTTCTTTGTTGATTTTCTGGGGTTCTCTAAATAAACTACTGTAAAGGGCTGAAACTCTGAGTTGATGCACTGGGGACGGACAAACGAGCACTTAAGGTTAATTACTGATTGGCCAATACTCTGTAAGCATATGCTTGGAAAATGGCCCTTCTCACTATCCTGTGCTAGCTCTATCTTTTGGTGTATACAGAGAATTGTAGGAGGGATTAGGGGGTAGAGTAAGACAAGCCAGAGTCACTTTGGCAGTAGACGAAGAGAAGGAAGGTCGTGGAGATCCCGCATCCATCCTGTTCACTTCTACCCCTAAAGACTAAGAATAAAGACCAAGGACTTTTGCCTATCCTGACTCCAGCTGATTCTAAGGCATCCAAGGTGTAACTCAGTCTTCACAAACTATTATGTCATCTCAGACTGCATTTGAAAAAGTCATCCCTTAAAATAGCCATAATTCTTCATCTTGATATGTTCTACATAAATTGTGCTTCTGTGTGTGTATGTGTGTGCTGTTGTTGTTCATCCTTTGTTCTTGAAGAAGACCATGACATACAAGTGAGTTGGATTTAAGTGAGGAAGGGCTGTGCAAAGTCACCTGCCTCACTTTTCCCTCTAGACCCATCTGGGTCCAGTGGCAAGATATAGATCAAGATGATTAAAGATGGCTCTCGTGTGTATGCATATATATGTAATATATGTGTGTGTAAATATATATAGATCGATAGATATAGATCGATACATATATAACACTGAAAACTTTGAAATTTTCTAATTAAATGTATGTTTTGTATTTTATGTATATTATATATGATATGTTAAATATATATTGTATGTTTATATATGGAATTTGATTCTCAGAACAAACCTGTGAGTTAAATGAGGAAATGGAGGTTTCAGTGACTTGTTCATGATCACACAGGTAGTTAAATGTTATTTTTAAAAATTTATTTTATTTAAAAAACAGAGTAAGAAAAATAGAAAAGGAATTCAAAACAAAATTAAACAAAACAAAAGAGAATATTGTCATGTGCCCAGCAGAACATCAGGAAGGATTCAGAATATATGAGATAGTTAAATTTTAGAGGTGGGATTTGTACTAGAGGTTTAAAAAAAAAAGACAAAACAAATAGAAGACGGATCCCCCTGCCTCTGGTTAACTTACCACCTTTTTAGGGAGGCTGAATCTTTCTACAGAAATGAATGAAGCTTACTTACAAAACAACATACCCATTAGTACAGTGTACACGCAGCCCTGTTTGAGCCAGAAAATACTGAAAGGACACTAGTGAGAAGATTCCAGGGTTAAATAGGACAGGCTTCCTGGAGAATATGAATTGGTTCCCTAATGGACATTCAGCTCCTCTCTTGGCTTTTCTTTCCTAGGTACCTCCCTAAAGGTGGCCACCTGGGGCCTGGTCTAGAATCTCTATTAGGGTGCTGCTGGGGATAGGGGAGGCAGGAGCCCATCTGAGCAAGGGCCCTGATACCCCTGATACCCACAGATGCCAGACCTACACTGTTATTCTTGCCAAGGACAATGGGGACTCAGCTGTGGCGCCTGTAGGAATCCCAGCCCTGCAGCAGAATTGCTCAGGGGCATTTGGAAGTCAGGTCCAGGAGGCTTTAGACAGGGCATCTTGGGCAGGATGGGATCATGTCTTGAAAGCCCAAGTGTGTGAGTTGGAAGGCCTGGGGACTGGTCCAAGCTTTCTCTGTTATTACATTGGCTAAGACCCCATCGCTTCTTATCCCAGACTTGTCACCCCATTTGAACATCATAAAACTAAGTAGAACAGTGGAGGGAGCACAGGGCCTGAGTTCATACCTGGCCCCAGACATTTTACTATATGAGTAATTCTGGACAAATCAACCTTAGCTTCTTTCTCTGTCAAAGTGGCATAATAGCACTTATTTCTCAAAGATTATTGTGAATAAAATGAGATGATATTTTATAAAACATTTTTACTAACTTTAAAGCATTTTATAAATTCTAGTTCTCACCATGATTATCATCATCAGTTATTGCTAATTGTTTGTAGCAAGGATATATTATCTCATTTGATTCTCACAAGCCTTGAGTTAGGCACTATTGTTATCCCCATTTTATAGATGAGAAAATTGAGTCTGGGGAAAATTACATAACTTCTCTATCATCAAAAATCTAGTAAATGTTTGAGGCAGAAATTAAACTTGTTTTCTTAACTCCAAGCCTAGCATGCACCATCCAGCTGCTTCTAGTTGTAGAAAACTGTCCCTTTTTCTTCTTACCTCCTGGTTTTAGGATGAGGAGATAATGCATGAGGTAGACTTTGGGGGAAGGATAAGAGTGGTCAAAAATGCAAGTATTTTTCCCAGATTAATTGCCCTAGAAAAAAGGAGAGAGAAGACAAGGATAAATAAGACTTTTTAGGCAACAGAAGGAAGCTGGTTCATCCAGTCCTGTGGCCTGCAGTTCCCTTTTGCAATTGCTAAAGAGCTATTTATTCATACAGGCATTTATTAAACTCCTGCTGTTTTCTGGGCACTGGATAAAGCAGTGGAAATACAAAGATAAAAAGGAAAAAAATCTTTGATCTCAAAAAGTGTACTCAGCTGGGGTACGGGAAGTAACATGTACAGAGATACACAGTAATAGCCTCTGGTCTCATTCTTTCCCCCTCCTCCTGCCATCCCTGCCTCAGGTTTCTGTTGTATGTCCCCCACCTGCCTAGATCCTCTCTTCCCCTCAATCCCACGCAGTCAGAATTGCTGCCCCCATTTGTGGGCCCTCTTCTCCCGGGGTCACCTTTCTCCTTCTTTTTTCCCTCCCTTTTGTCTTCCCAGCATCCTGTTTGCAGATATTGAGGGCTTCACCAGCTTGGCTTCCCAGTGCACAGCGCAGGAGCTGGTCATGACTCTCAATGAGCTGTTTGCCCGTTTCGATAAGCTGGCCGCAGTAAGTGACCCCTCAGATCTCTGACCCAGAGGGACCAGGATGGTCTCCTCCTAAAGCCTTCTGGGACCTTACAGGAATCCCTGTCAGTCAGGACTCCTGGACGCTGTGTTTAAAACTGTGACTGGAGAGTCCCTAGCCCTAGAAAGGGATTGGGAGGGGGAGAATCAGGATGGGAGATGGGGAGAAAGGAGACGTGGGCAAAAGGCTCAGGACTGTTGGAAGGAGAGGGCAGGTAAAGTGCAGGCAGGTGCTATAGTCACAAATCTGGACCAGTTGAAATGCACAGGCAGGATGAGATGGGGAGGCTCACAGCGGACCTTCAGCTGCCACTGTACACAGAGAGAGTGACAGGATCACAAGATCACAGAAGACTGAAGAGCTGGAAAAGTTCTGGGCTCATTTTTACAGATGGGGGAAATGCTACACGTCAACACCATCAGCCAACTCTTGATCATCTATAGTGATGGGAGGGGGTGGTGCTGTGGATAGCCCCAGTCACAAACCCCAAAGTCACTTGGATTTATTTGGCTTTGAGTTGACTGATGGATTGATTTAGCAGCAGATTGGCTTCCCTGGTGGGGTTTGGCTCAGGAGGATAAAATGAGTCTGCATTTTCGAGCTAGAAGTGTATGTGTGGAGTGATGGCAGCATGGAAGGAGGGAGAGGGGAGGAGGCAGGGATGTTTGATTAGATAATCCTCAAAAGCAAAAGGAAGAATTGAGTTTTAGCCCTAAGGGAGCACCCCCATTAATTAGGTTGGTTTGTTTTATATAAGTTCTCATTAACTTTAGGTCTTAAAAATACATTCCCGTATTTTCACAAATATATTTAAATTATGGAACCCCACCTTCTTTCAAGTAAGGGAGCCTTGGAATTATATTTATTATCAATCACAGAATTTGAGAGTTACAGACAGTACCTCAATAAATGAATGTGTTAATTGTTCTTCCCTAATGCCCTTTAGATAAATGTGTACTAGATGGAGGGAATGTACTTGGCCAGGGTTTCAGGCCCATAGCTCTGTTCCAGGCTCATGGGACTCCTTCCCTCTGCCCCTCGGCTGATAAAGCCGGCTCTGCTGGCTGTGACTAGGGCCTGATCTGGACTTAGTGCCCCTAAAAGGCAAGTTATTCTGGCCATTACATGAATCCATTTGTTTCCTGCTCTTCTCCCTTCCCATCTCACTATTGGATTAAAAAAATAATATATATGTATTTTTTCTCCTCTAGGAGAATCATTGTTTACGTATTAAAATCTTGGGAGATTGCTATTACTGTGTCTCTGGGCTTCCTGAGGCCCGAGCTGACCATGCTCACTGCTGTGTGGAGATGGGTATGGACATGATTGAAGCCATCTCGTAAGTAGAGTGTTCCCAAGCGTGGGGTCAAGGGGTGGTGGGAGGGAGGGGTGCCATAGATAATAGAGGCAACTTTTCTGCCACGCTCTTGATTTCTCTTCTTTTTGGGATGCTCTTTTTCTGGGATCTGGCCCCATTCTGCCTCAGTGAACCTTTTTAGATCAAGAATATCAGACATGAGGGACTCCTTTTTAAATGAAATCTTTGGAAAAGCAGTGATATGAGACCCCATTTAAAAGATAGACCTAATACTGAAAAGAGTAATGACCATCTGAAATCCAAGGTTATCCAAACCTTTATTTGAATCTCTAGGTGGGCAGAAGAACAGACACGATAAACTCTGGGATTTCTTTCACACACAGGAGTCCTTGTGACATGGACCTCTTTGGCAGGCTGGTGAAACCTGTGGATCCCTTCTTAGAATTATGATTTTAAATGTATAAAACAAAATAGAGAAGATTATAAAAGAAACCAGTTACATTGAAATATAATGAGCTAAATATATATTTTTAAGTTCAAAGATTCCAGCTTGAGAATCTCTGATTTAACCTGAAAAATCTTTGAATTTATAGGATCATCAATTTAAAGCTAGTAACAGTCATTAAGTCCAACCCCTTCATTTTTCACTAAGGAAACTGAGGACCAGAGAGGCTTTGCCCAATTATCAAGGTGGTGATTGGCAAAACTAGAGTTTGGATTCACGTTCTTTAACCCCAAATGTAAAACTCATTCCATTGCATCCCAGGGGTAGATAACCTACTCTGGTGATATTGAACCAGCTTAGCAAAAGAGAAAAACCTGAGGAATAAGTAGGTATTGGGAATGTAATCCATTACAGGGGCAAAGGAAGGTGACTAGGATCTTCCTTACTTGATTTGCAGAGTGCTATTCCCCATGACAAGAAAATTGATTGATAATGAGTCTTCCCTGCTGTGTCAGCCTCTCGCTGTTGTCCTGGGAATTACTAATTTCAACAGCATGCAGTAGCCGTATTGTCCAACTCAGTGTAGTGTGCTATCCAGAAACCCCTTTCCAGAGCAGGCTGGGCAAGTGCTTGTCCCCTCATGCAGCTTCCTGGGAGCAGGCCCCACTTACCTCAGGAGGGGATATTTCGCCTTCCTCCCAACGGGCATTCTTCCACTCTCGCAGGCTGGGATAATAGATCATAACCTTAGAAGTAGAAGGGACCTAGAGATTATTTCACCCTATTTTTCAAATGGGGAAACTGAAGCCTAGAAAGTTTAAGTGACTTAAAGGCATAGTTAAAGTGACAGAGCCAAATTCTGACTTCAAATCCAGTGGCAATGAGTTGACATTAGTTCCCTTCCACCCTACCCAATTACCATGCTTTGCCAAGGAGTATTTAAAGTATCTCTCTGTTTTCCAGTTTATTGGGAAGAAGTAGAATGGCTTGGCTAGGGTCAAACAACAGATAACCTACAATTTCTATAATAACAATAATAATAATAATAAAAAACCCCTATAGTTTCTTGTGTTTGTTCCAAGAGCATTATAAGGTTATTTTTGGTAGCTGCAAAATTCCCTTCCAAATGATCGGCTCCAGATTATATTAAAATGAGTTTGCATTTCCCAAATGCACCCTAATTGACCATTGAAAGACGCAAGCCAGAAGTATTTGGATTAGAAGGAAAAGCTAGGGCTCTAAATTAAAATTTTTCCAAACATATTTGTACCTGTGCGTTGATGCACTGCACCACCTTGTGTTCGTAGGTGGAAAATGCAGTTTCTGCCATTTGAGAAGAAAGTCCTCTCCCAAATAAAATAGCAACTCCATTTCTAGGTTAAGTAGTCTCAGTCCCTTTATCTGGATAAAGCCAGGGGAGTGACTCCTGATTTTGATTTTTTATGACTCTCCCCCATTATTACATCTATTTTTCCTCTCCATCCTCAGTTCTTGTCCCCTTGCCTTCCTCTTTCCTCCAAAGATTCAATTCCTGACCCTCCTAAAGCCTTAGAATCACTAGAGCTTGGAATATTAAAGCTTTACTTAAAAACTACCTGGTCTCGTCCTCCTAATTTTCATAGGTGAGGAAACTATTCTTTCACATGCTTCCTTACCCGCCCTCCTCCTCCTCCAGGTTGGTCCGAGAGGTGACTGGGGTGAACGTGAACATGCGTGTGGGGATTCACAGTGGCCGAGTACACTGCGGAGTGCTCGGACTGAGGAAGTGGCAATTCGATGTCTGGTCCAATGACGTGACCTTGGCCAACCACATGGAAGCAGGAGGCAAAGCCGGGTAAGTGAGCCAGCTTAGAGTGTTTGGTCTCGCCAGCCAGCATCAGTCAGTCCCTCAAGTTGGTCCTGTCAAGTCACTGTCCCCTTGAATCTGAAGTTGGGGTAGGGATGGGCGAGAGGAGGGAGCTGCTATTTCTATGGGATGTCAGAATATTCAGGGGATTTATTCATTCATTCATTTAGTCAATCAGAAAGTATTTTTTAAACTATCTACACCATGCACATCTCCAAGATTGATTACTAAGTTATGCAACATTCAGTCCCAGCCCTCAAAGAGCATGGAATCTAGTGGATCAGCAGTAGGGACAGTGGTGAGCTGATAGACAACCAGCAGTCTCTCAATGATTAACCAATCACTTATGATCAATCTGCATCCTTAACATTTTATCCATCACATTAGTAAATGTAGGCAGTCAATAAAACAAGAAATCAGATCCTGATTTGTAACATCTGATGATTTCTGAGCTTTTACTACAAGTCACCAAAGTAGAAGGCAAAGCAAATCATTAGTAAACTGACATCTTTGGAGGAGGTGTCATTTGTGTTAGATATTGAAAGGAATAGGTAGAGTTTTTAAAGATGTACCTACTTCTTAGGACAGAGAACATTTCAAGAGTCAATAAACATTTATTAGGCAACTATGGGTCAGCTAGATGGTTAGGGGGTAGAGCACTGAATTCAAATCTGCCCTCAGATATTTAACACTTAAGACTTGTGTGACCCTGGACAAGTCACTTAACTCCAATTGTCTCTCAAAAAAAATTTTTTTTTAAATCTATCTACCATGTGCCAGATACTCTGCTAAGCAGCAGATACAAAAAAGAAAAAAAAACAAGGAATTTCCTGCCCTTAGTGGAGAACAACCACACAGAAAAAGGACGTTGGAAATGTGGTGGGGAGAAGGCTTTGTCTTTCACATTGGACTTTTCTCTCTGAAAAGCTGAGCACACCAGAGCGCACTAGATTTCTGTAGGCTTGAACTGAATCAACTTTCTGGCAGAAAGGATGGGCTGAGTAAAGCTGAAAGTTCAGGAAATAGTACATGCAGATTGACTGGGATGGAAGGTTCCTATAGGGGAGTAATGGGAGATAAGACTGGAAAGATTAGCTGGGACCACATTGTAGAGAGTCTGAATGCTGGCTAGAGAGCCTGGACTTATCCCCCTAACCAATCCTTCCCAGACTTTTCATACTTTATAATGTCAGAAAATTTCTCAGATCCCCATGATAGTAGTTACTGTTAGTATCTGTGGATTGAGAAACTATGCAGTGCCAGAAATTACCGTGAATTTGGCAAAGTTTTGTAGTTTATTTCTAAATAGAAATACATAGAGATGCAATATTTATGATTTATTCAGTCTACAAAAGGCGCGTTTGCTTACTTATGGATTCACGGACTACTTGCAATAACTCCACGGTCCCCAGGAGAGTCATAACTCACAGGTTTGGAATCACTGCTCTGAGCAACGGGGCTTCGAAGCAGGGAGTGACCCAATCAGAGTAGGGCTTGGGAAAGATGAATCTGGTAGGAACTCATATGGCATGTTGCAGGGTAGTGTGGATCTGGAAGGAGAGTTAGGAGGCTAGTTGGGGTGGAATGAACGTTAGGGAGTGAGTAGGAAATAGAAAGGATGAACAGTTGGGTTACTGAGTTAAAATTAGGATTAGGATTGAAGTTAGAATTTCACTTAAAGTTTAGGGGGTTTAGATCAAGCTGAAGGTTGTGGAGGGGGTTAAATGATTTAAGGCTCATGTTAGTTCTAAATTAGTTCCAATAATGTTATGATGATGAGAATTTAGAGAGAGGACCGTGGGAACTGTGGATCACAAAATAGCATTTTAACTCTTTTTGTTGTTCACTTGTATTTTATTTTCTTTCTCATTTTCTTTTCTTTTTGATCTGATTCTTCTTATGCAGCAAGATAATTGTATAAATCTATATGCCTGTATTGAGTTTACGTATAATTTTACCATGTTTAACATATATTGGATTACTTGCCATCTAGGAGAGGGGCTGGGGGGAAGGGGGAAACTGGAACACAAGGTTTTGCAGGAGTGAATGGTGAAAAATTATCCTTGCATATGTTGGAAATAAAAAGCTTGCATGTCAGACGCAGTCTTGCCATGATCTTATTCTTACCCAATTGTGTTTCTTGGATTGTAGGCGCATCCATATCACCAAGGCCACGCTGAACTATCTCAATGGTGATTATGAGGTAGAGCCTGGCTGTGGGGGTGAACGCAATGCCTACCTCAAGGAGCACAGCATAGAGACTTTTCTTATCCTGCGCTGCAGCCAGAAGAGGGTGAGTTGGGGAAAAAGAGGCACAATGAGTGCTGAGGGAGTCCACTTCTTGAGAGGGGAAGGGGCACTTGAGTCCCTCAGATCAGAATCAAAACTAAACCAGATAGCAAGCTTTGCCCATCTGGGGTGAGAAATGTGCCTTCTAATTAACTCTTTAAGGTAAGGAAGGAGACTCCAGAATACCATCCTCTGGCGGCTAGAAACAGACCCCAGAATACTTCTAAGCGCTGTAAGAGTAAAAAGGACTGATGTGGGCCCTGGGATAGCTCTTCTGGGGTGTGAACCAGATCTGGTAGCTTCCTATTTTAACTAATTATCCCTGGTAACTAGGCATTAAGGATAACTAAGAGCAATTCCAAATTGCAGTGCCCTGGAAAAAAGCCCTGGTCATCCCTCCCTAGTCCTACTTCTGTAGGATTCTCTTCATAGATCCTCTTCTCTTCTTCCTCCTGTTTCCTTTTTAAATGGACATGCATGGTGATGTAAAAGCCGGAGTACTGTGTAGTTCTCTTTGTCTAATTCAGGAAAACACCAGCCCACAACACACATCTTAAAGCTGGAGATGGACCAATGAAGGGCGGTTTAAATGGGAGGAGAGGAGAGTATAATATGATGAACTGCCCCCAGAGTCAGAAGTCCTCAGTGTGGAAAGCCTAGACCTAGGCCTTTAGAATAGGAGAGCATAGACTTGTCCATTAGATCCCAGGATGTTAGAAAAAAGAGGCAACTCCTTGAAGTATTTAGGAGACTAGACCTAGAGACAGGAAGACCGGAGTGTGAATTCTGCTTCAGACATCTAAGTGCTGTGTGACTATGGGCAGACCACTTAACCACTCTCAACCTCAGGTTCCTCATCTATAAAAACAACCAATGACAATAGCCCCATCTCACTGGATTGTGAGCCCAGATAAATGAAAGATGAACATTTATTAAGCACTTATGGAAAGCACTACAAATACAAGGAAGAAAGGCAGAAAGGATGGATGGATTTATTAAGTACCTACTCTGTGCCAGACGTGTTCCAAGTTCTTTATATTAACTCATTTGATCCTCACAATAACAATCCTGGAAGTTAAATGCTATTATTATTCCTATTTTAGAGCTAAGGAAACTGAGGCAGACAAATGTTAAGTTACTTGCTCAGGATCATACAGTTAATATATATTTGAGATGGATTTGAATTCAGGTTTTCTAAACACACACACAATAAGATGGATCAGTCTGGATAGAGCAGTGGGTCTGAAGTCAGGAAGACCACATATTAGATAGATATGTGACCTTGAACAAGTTACTTAACTTTATTTACCTCAGTTTTCTCATCCATCAAATGAGCTGGAAAAGGAAATGGGAAGCCACTACCAATATTTTTCAAGAAAACCCCAAATAGGGTCAAGAAGAATTGCACATGACTGAATAACAAATATATTGTGTGTGTATATGTATGCAGTATAAAAAGTGAATGTGTATATATTTATACTATATATATGTATATGTGTGAAGTACTTTGTAAAGTTTAACTGCTATATAGATATTAGCAATAAGCATTATTTTATCAGTGTTGTTGGAGCTTAAGATAGATAAACTGAGGACAAATAAAAGGAAGTGTTATTTTATACCATAGGTAAAAACCGTAGAGAAATTATTATCCTGATATAGTTCTGGGACATTTCCATTCCCAAGGTGAATCAGACCCTCAGTTTCATTTCACTAGGTTCATGAAGTAAATAGCATAAAGTAACATAGCCATTTGTGCCAAAAGTTAGGAAAAGCACAATGAGGCTATTTTAAAAAGTCTAATGGTTATGCCCCAAAGGCCAGAATAAGGGGGATATTATTTCATGAAAGCCCATGTACATGTATCTACTGTGAATCTCTCACGTCTCACAAGAAAAGAAGCACCTCTTCTCTTGAGCGTGGGCTTATGTCTGTGTCTCTGCTCCTGTATCTTTTCGTTAAGTAGTTCTTGATCTTTTTTTCTCCCTCTTCATATCCTCTCCATTCCCTTTGTCTCTTTGCTTTAACTCCCCATAATATAGAACTGAAGTAATAATATTTTTATCTACCCTTATTTTCTTTTCTATATCCTAGTCTTAATCTGAAAATCAATGAGCAGTCTCTTTGTCTCCTTTCTCTTCCTTCTTCTTCCCTCCCTTCCTCTCCTTCCCCCCCTTCCCCCTTCTTCTTTTCTTCCATTTCCAACTCTTATGGAAACTTTTTGGTAAAAAGACAAAGATGCTGATTAAGCAGCAAACACATTTGGATGCTTAATCTGCAAAAGTGAATTATATAAATCATACATTCTTTTATGCATTTGTAACTTTTCACATATTTATAACTAGAAATTTCTCTTAGTTTCCCAGAAAGTTCTGAAGAGCTTTCCATTCTTGCAAATGCTTTTGTCCACATTTCCACATCTCTCATATTTTCATCATCAAAATTATCTCTAGCTTTAAATTCTAAACCTTAAAGAACATTCCCATGTATTTAGAACAGAAAAAGAAAATTCTCTATTGAAACTGGATGCTTCATTTTTATGCCATTAAAAAAAAAGGTGAACAAATAAAGTTTATGGTTCGTGTTAGAATTGTATTCCTTTCTATTTCTTCTGGACTTCCTTTTCTTTCCTAGATTTAAAAAAATTATAATGACCCTCTTTGTGGAGCATCATTATTGCTAACCTCCCCTTCCCCCAAATAGGGGCAGAACTTTCTGGGAAACTAAGAGACATTTCTAGTTACAAATTTGTGAAAAGTTACAAATGCATACAAGGATGTATGAATTATATAATCCACTTTTGCATGTTTTGGGGCTAGTTCAGACCTGTACCTAACCCATTCTAGAAGCATGGATAAATATGCATCTCTGGCACCTGAGATCACAGTAAATGGCATCAGAACTGATGCACATCCAGGTCTCCAGACATCCAGATTTCCAGACATCCACTTTCCTATGTGGCCCTCCTTGGGTTAAGATGCATTTTGCAGAGCAGATAGGGCGAGTCTTCTAAAGACCAGGATGTGGATTGGACAGTTTGCTCACAGGCTTGAATCCCTTTTGTTTCTTTTTCCTTTGCTTACCCAGCTAGCCTGGTGTTGGATTTGAACTCAGGTTATCCTAATTTCAGTCTCAGTGCTCTAACCACTGAGATATCTGGCTGCCTTGTATATGTTGGGGGTGGGGGGAATGGGAGAATGTTTGGATGGAAGAATGCTTGGACCGGAGAATGGGGGGAAGACCACCAGGGAGGTATTATGGACTAGAGGAAAGAGTCCCGGCAGTCCAGCTTCTAATATATCATGCCCTAACCTCCCTATCCCTATTTCCTCATATATAAAATGAGTAGATTGAATTAACTAGGCTCAGAGATCACTTCCAACTTTTGTATTTGAACCTATATGCTTTAAAGCTACTTAAAGCACACAGAACCCCCACCCTAAAAATGTTTTTTTTTTGGGAGGAAAATAGCCCCTAAAGATGCTTCCAGGACAGCTGGGGGAGGGAGGACAGGGAAGGAGAAATCCCAGCCATCCTGCCCTTTCCCTTCCTAACAACAGCCCAGCTTTTAAGGCCATTTTCACTGTGACCCAACCAAGCCAGATGGAATGTGTAATTTGAAAGTCTGATGATTAAGGCTGCTGGACTGGGGAATAGGAAGGGGGCGAAGGTTCCCAGAAGGCAGAGAAACATTTAGAATGTCACTGGACCGCTGGGACCTTTGGGTGGGGAGGGAAAGAAAGAAAGCAATTGCATTACTCATTCCTTCCATCCCTAAGAGATAAACTTTAGAGCTTGGAGGGACTTAAGGCATCTTCTATTTCAGAGGTTCTGAAACTTTTGGGGGTCCTGGACCCTTCTGTCTGTCTGGTGAGGCCTGTGGTCCCCTCTTCAGAAAAGTGTTTTTATAAGCCTAAAACCAATACATAAGATTAAAAAGGAAGCCAATTATAGTGAAAAATAATTATCAAAGCAGTTTTAAGTCAAAGTTCATAGACCTCAGGTCCAACACTTTGCTATACTCCTACCCACAAAAGTGGAGGACAGATGGATATATGGATTACTGTGCAGACAATTAGACAAGTTTAATGAACTAAAATAAACCAAGAGATCAGGAGAGAATGGGACTATATATGTAGGCAGGATGAATCGGGCTTTGGAGAAGGGTCTCCTCAGATATCAGGAGCTGCTGAAGGGGAGTGGTATCCAGGTACCTTCTGTGCTCACACTGATTCTAACTGTGCTTTTTCTCCAGAAAGAAGAGAAGGCCATGATTGCCAAAATGAATCGCCAGAGAACCAATTCCATTGGGCACAATCCTCCACCCTGGGGTGCTGAGCGGCCCTTCTACAACCACCTGGGGTCCCACCAGGTTTCGAAGGAGATGAAGAGGATGGTTAGTTACCAAGAGATGGCCATAGAAATTGGGGGAGAGACGGGGAGAAGGGATAATTATCAGAGAAAGAATAACAACAGTAATCCATTGCATTTATAAAATGCTTTTGTTTTTTTTCAAAGAATTCTCACACGTGTTACTTTATTTTATCCCCAATTCAACCCTATAAATGGGGAACTGGGATTTATTCTTCTGACTTTATAAGTCAGGTGGGAAAAAGGAAGAGAATAAACATTTAGTGAGACTGTGATAAATATTACAATACAATAAATATTACAATAAATATTACAAATATTAACTCATTTGATCTTCACAATAAGCCTAGGAGGTGGGTGCTATTTGATGCCCATTTTACAGTTTAGGAAGCACTGGGTGGGTAGTGGTGGGATTTAGTCATTTTTCAGTCCTGGATTTTCTGTGACCTGATTTGTTTTTTATTATTTATTTATTTATTTTTTGGGGCAGAGGTACTAGAGTATTTGGTCATCTCATTTCTAGCTCTTTCATAGGTGAGGAAACTGGGGAAAATGAGTTTAAATGATTGCCTAGGTTACACAGCTGGGGCCTGAGGCAAAATTTGAATTCGATTCTTCCTGACACCTCAGTGCATTATCCATTGTGCTGCAGAGAAGAAATCGCATCCTAGAGAGAGCTTGTCCCAACCCAGAGCCAACGTGCGATTCCAGGCTGAGGACTTTTGGAGTCACATGTCTTTGTGCCTTCCCCCTTGGCAGAGCTCGGGCTGCCAGGCTCGGGCTGGGATCCCAGCTGTTTGTTGGCAGCATTGGGCATTTGGTGAGGTTTTTCTCCTCCAGTCTGGTGGGGAGAAACACGCCAGGTGTTGCTGGTGTCTGCTGCATTTCCCAGGCAACTGAAATTTCTCGCAAGCCCCACTCCTGCCTGGAAACTGTCATGGTGATGCTCGCCAGGGCTTTCTATGCCTTGGAAAGGCCCTAATCAGCTGCAGTTCTCCCTCAGTAGGGAAGGGGAGATCTGAAAAACCAGAAGCCAAAGGGGATTTATTTACTGGGCTCTGAAGCCTGTTTCAAGAGCACCCCACCTCCCCGGGCTGGGGGAGTCATTCTGCATCACCCACCGGGCTCCATTCAGAGCAGCAAGATGAAATGGATATGGTAAAGAATCAAGAAGAAAGGAGGGAGAAAAGAAAGAGATGGAAGTAAAAGTAGGAAGGGGGAGAGATGTGGAGGAAAGTAAATTATAATGATGTTTTAATTTTTTCCTTTAAGAAAATTTAGTTTCTCAGATTCATTTCCTCTGTTTAGGGGAATAATCAAGCTTATCTCAGTGAAGTCCCCCACTCACCTTAAGGAGAAGGGGGTAAAGAAGGGATGAGTGAGGGGTTGTCTTGCCTTTATGTTTCCACAGGCTTGCTGTTGAGGAATTAGGTGGGCGCACGAGTCTGGGTAGGTAGGAGGAGCTAATTTAGAATCAGATGATACTGAGTTGGTTTAAGTGCAACAGGATGGATTAAAATTATATAGAGAGAAACATATGAGAGCTCAGTGCCTGAGAAGAACATAATTTATTCTCTAGAAAGCCTGGTTGAATCCTAAAATCTTAAAAACTTTGCTAATGTGGACAGTGGAAACTAGGATCTAAAGAGATAATCCAGAGACTCTCCAATATATGTATTAGTTATGACTGAAACCCCTAACTCCATTTAATTACCAGACCTGTCCTCAGGTGTTATACCCCCCACTTTAGTCCTTTATTCTTCTTTTTGAGAAATCAGCATCTTTAATAATTTAAAATAGCAAAAATCTTAATTCATATGAAAATGTAACTTTTTTAAATGGGGGGCTTAAAAAAAAGGTAAGTCATTTCCTGATATGCTAACCTCCCTACATCTGTAGTTCTCAGAGATGCTTCTGTGAACATGTGTCCACAATATATACATATATGTGTGTGTCTGTGTATGTACGTTATACATACACATAGACACACACGTATGCAGTATATCTATACAATATGTGTATGCAATAGGGAAGATGTACAAAACAGCTTTCAGAAATGCAGAATTTCTCGCTCTTTGCTGCTCTCTGCTCCGTTTCCTTTCCTTTTCTTCTCTTTGACCTGATTTTCTCTTCCTTTTTACTCCCTTTTTCAACAGTTTGAGTCTCTCCTAAATTCTTTTTCCTTCCTTCCTTTATCTCAATCTTATTTTCTCCTCTCTTCCCTCCCCATCTCCTCTTTTCCAATTCCCTCTACCCTTTTTGGCTTTTTCTATCACTTTCATTCCCCATCATTCTTTCTCTCCTACATTGGCCTACCATCACTCTCTTGTCTCTTCCCTGCTCTCTGTCTCTGTCTCTGTCCCTCTGTGTGTATCTCTCTCTCTCTCTGTGTCTCTCTCTGTCTCTGTTTGTCTGTCTCCATCTCTCTCTCTCTCTCTCTGTTTTTCTGTCTCTTTCTGTGTGTCTCTGTCTCTTTGTGTTTTTCTGTTTCTTTCTCTCTGTCTGTCTGTCTGTCTCTCTCTCTCTTTCTCTCTCTCTGTCTCTCTCTCTCTCTTTCTCTCTCTCACTCTCTCTGTCTCTGCCTTTCTTTCTCTCCTGTCTCTCTTTGTCTCTGATTCTTCTGCACCCCCCACTCACTCTTGAGTTCTCCCTCGCCCCTCTGCTGTCATCATCCTTTCCTAACAGGTTCCTAGGCAGCAGATGTGACGGCTCCACGATGCTGCCATTTTCTTGGCATGGAGCTGGGTTTAACTCATATGCCTCTTGGTACTGGCTCTCCGGAGAGTCTAACTGGGCCACTGTGTAATTAGAATGAGGATTTTCTGTAAACTGCTTTTGGCTTTGATGAGAAGCCTTTGGTGAAATAGGTTCTAAGGCTGTCTCCTTCTGGTTTGAGCAAGCTGAGTGTGGCTGATGAGGGTTTGTTGCCTTCCCTTTGGAAGAAACTTTGGAAGACTAGCTGTGCACCATCATCTCCACTAAATAGGTTGTCTGTAGTCACAGCCAGAAGGATTAGGTGGGGAGATTAAGCTGCAATAGAGCCTTAAAATTACCCAGGATATGGGAGCAGCTAGGTGGTGCAGGAGATAGTACACCAGCAATAGAGTCAAGAGGAGCTGAGTTTGAATCCAGCCTCAGACACTTATTAGCTGTGTGACCCTGGGCATGTCACTTAAACCCAGTTATCAAATGTACCTAAGTCGTCTAGTCTAGGAAAAAACCCACTTTCTTTAAAACATTTCAAGAATATTTGCTATCTTTCATAATCAGCACCGAATGCCTCCATGAATTGTCTAACTATAGACCCAAAGTCAGGAAGCTTGGGTCCTAGGCTAAGTAAGCTCTGTCACCAGCTAGTAGTGAGGCGACTTCCATAAAGTAGAAAGAATGTGGGATTAGGAGTCTAAAGATATTAATTTATGATCCAACCATTCTGGAGAGCAATTGGGACTATGCCCAAAGGGCTGTCAAACTGCACATACCCTTTGACTAGTCAGTGTCTATAGGATCTGTATCCCAAAGAGACCATAACAAGGGAAAAGGACCCACATGTGCAAAAATGTTTGTAGCTGCTCTTTTTGTGGTAGCAAAGAATTGGAAAAAGAACCGATGCCCATTAGTTGGAGAATGGCTGAATAAATTATGACATATGAATGTTATGGAATATTATTGTTCTATAAGCAATGATCAGCAGGATGATTTCGGAAAGACTTAGAGAAACTTGCATGAACTGGTGCTGAGTGAAGTGAATAGAACCAAGAAAATACTGTATACAGCAACAAGAAGATTCTGCAATGATCAATTCTGATGGATGTGACTCTTTTAAACATGGGGTGATTCAGGCCAGTTCCAATGATCTTGTGATGGAGAAAATCATCTGCATCCAGAGAGAGGACTGTGGGGACTGAGCATGGATCATAACATAGTTTTTTCACCTTTTTTTGTTGTTGTTTGCTTGCTTTTTGTTTTCTCATTCCCCACCCCATTTTGATCTGATGTTTCTTGTGCAGCATGATAAATGTGGAAATATATATAGAAGAATTGTACATGTTAAACATATATTGGATTACTTGCTCTCTAGGGAAGAGAGAAGAGGGGAAAGGGAGTGAGAAAAATTTGGAACACAAAGTTTTGCAAGGGTGAATGTTGAAAACTATCTTTGCATATATTTTGAAAATAAAAAGCTATTATTTAAAAAAAAACTAAAATAAATTGAGTTGTTACCAATTACTGAAAATTTTTAAAAAGATTTTAATTTGAATCCTGTTTTTTTGGATCTTAGGGCTACTTTTAGGCAAGTCATTTAAACAGTCTGTGCTCAGTTTCTTCAGCTGTAAAACGGGAAGGGGGTAGACTAGAGGTCCTCTAAAGCCCTTTCTGGGCAGCTAGATGGCACAGTATGTAGAGCACTACTCTGCGGTCACACAGGCAGGAAGTATTAAGTGTCTGAACCAGATTTTGAACTCAGATCCTGACTCCAATGCAGATTAAATCCTTCTGGCTGTGACTACAGACAACCTGTTTAGTGGAGATATTGGTGCACAACTAGTCTTCAGCTAAGAAAAATCCCACCAAAGGGAGAAAAACCATAAGAAAGAAAAAGCAAACAAATAATGAACAAAAAAGGTGAAAATACTATGCTTCAATCAACATTTAGTCTCCATAGTTCTCTCTTCACCCCCAGTTCTCTGGGTGAAATAACAATTCATTGACAATTCCAGAAAGTTGCTGCAAATATCTAGGGTTACAGTAAAAAATCATAAGTCCCTAGAATCTCAAGTAAGTTTCCCTTCACACATCTTCACCAGTAAAACAGGTAACTCAATGAGTATCAGTCTGGAGAAATAGGAGGTGGGCTTCTGAGCAGCTGGTGCTAAGTGACTAGAAATTCAATTCTGCTCAATAAGAGGAAAAGTGGTACTGGGGAGTGTGCTTAGATCCAAGGCAGCTCTTCTTGCCAAAAGTAATTTACATAGAATTTAGCAATATATGATGTGTCAATGGGGAATATGATTAGTCTGATTCTGGTCCTTCCCCTTCCCTCCACAGCAGCCACACAAGTTATCCTTTTCCAGTCTCCTCTTTTCTCCATTACTTCTCATTCTTCTTCTTTTCTTCTTTCTCTTTCTCCTCCTTTTCATTCTCCTTTTTCTTTTCTTCCTTTCTCATTTTCCTCTTTCTTCCTTTCTTCTTCAAAATGTACTCTTGGGTTTTTTTTGAGGCAATTGGGGTGAAATGATTTGAAAAGGGTCACATTACTCGTATCTGAAGACAGATTTGAACTCAGGTCCTCCTAATTCCAGGGCTGGTGTTCTATTTACTGTGCCATCTAGCTGTCCCCTGTACCATCGATTTAAAAAAGTTTTATTGATGACTTTTATTTCGCAATTACAGTCTATCTCTGTCTATATTTTTGCTGTACCCCCTAGCTGTTAATGAAAGAGATGTAGGCCAGAAGGAGGGTACCCCTTACCATCACGGTACCTTTGTTGTTTAACTTTGTTCTTACACTTCTGTCTTTCTCTTTTTTAGGGTTTTGAAGACCCCAAGGACAAGTGAGTAATATGACTTTCTTTGCCTCTCTCCTCTTAATCTCAGAAGTGCTTTTAAGATGCCCCAATTGCCAAGATTCCACAAAGAAAGACTCTTCATAGCTGCACCTTATCTCAGATAAGCCTTAAGGGAGCCTATATACAGTCCTAGGAAAAGGACAGTTCTTAGTCCCCTGGAGCATACCCTTTAGAACTGACCACATAGATCTCTCAAATAGCATACAGGATGTTAAGTCACTCAGTAGGAAATCTGGGGCCCCAGGCAACTGCTGTGCTCCTATTTCTCCTTTCCCCCACAAAACATTTGAACTTAAGGTCCCTAAACATATATGTTTGCCCCCAAGGGAGAGTCAAATTCCTCCTCTTTGGACCTCAGTGACTATTTGAAATTCTGTTCAAAGGCAAGAGGAATAGTGAGCCCTTCTAGAAAGATCATTGTTTTGAATGTGTAGATCAGCAATTCTGGACCCTGTTTCAAATTAAAGTCCTTACTCATATCCTTAATAACACATGGTATTCTGGCTGAGTGGGAAGTAACAAGGAAGTGGCAAATAGCTGGGAGAAGAAAAGCAGCTTAGACTATATCCCCAAGGAAGAAAAAGAGATTTTCTAGTATCTACTCCACTTCCAAAAAGGGATAAATACAATTTTTTTTAGTACAATTCTTTAGCAGTAGATCTAATTCACTTCTCTGAATGGTGTTCTTAAATGCAGAAAATAAAATACACAGGATTGTGAAGGAAATCAATTATGGAGATACTGTTATCAAAATTTTTTTTTAAAACAGTTCATGGACCCAAGTTAGAACCCCTGTTCTAGTCACCTTTCACATTCCTATTAATACCATGTTAAATTTTGGCTTTCAATATGTTTAACCAATTAATAGTTCTCTAGTTTTAGTTAAGAATTCAGAGTTAAGTTTTCTTTCCCAACAGATGATCACTAAGACTTCTCCAGTTCAAATTCTATGCCTTATGATCTATATGTTCCTCAGAAATTAATGTCTGCCCTAATATTGCTACTGATGATTTTAGATAATCTGCCAGCAGTACTTAAGGATACCATGGCTTTGAATAATTGCCCTACAGGGTTGATACTATTTCCTTTTATTTTTCCTTCCTTCCTTCCTTTTTCCTTCTCTCCTTCTCTCCTTTCCTTCCTTAAATTTAACAAGGAAGCACACAAAGATAATATTTGTAAATCATTTGCAGACTTCTCTGGCTCTTAGCTGCTTTCTTCTCCTCTTCCTTTTTTCTGCATCTTTCTTTTTATTTCTTCTTTCTCTCTCTCTTTTTCTTTTTCTCTTTCTTTCTCTCTCTCTTTCTCTTTCTTTCCCTTTTTCCTTCCTTTCTTCCTTCTTTCCTTCTTCCCATTGTTGTCGTCTTCCTCCTCCCCTTCCTCCTCCTTCTCTTCCTCTTCTTCCTCCTCCTTCTCCTCCTCTTCCTTCTACTCCTCAGTGTCTGAGAAGATGGTGGTACCATCATAAGAAATGAGGAAGTTTGGAGAAGATGATGATTTCTGTTTTAAATTTAGATTAAGCTAAAGAGGAGAAGCCTAATAAATAAAGCTTGACTTTGGGATCATTTCTTCTCTCATACCTATTGGCTCATGGTTTGGGGCATTACTTAATCTAATGATGAAATCTAGACAACTTTTCTAAGGCTAAGTTCCAGTGCATTAGTCAAGAAAGATTCCTCATCCAGATGTTTCCTGCATCAATGAAATCATAGGTTTAGTCCCTTTCTTGTTGTTCAGTCGTTTCAGTCATGGCTGACTCTTCATGTCTCATTTTGAGGTTTTCTTGGTAAAGATTCTTTATCCAGCTCATTTTAAATATGAAGAAACTGAAGCAAGCAGGATTAAGTGATTTGTCCACACAACTAGTAAATGTCTGAGGCTTCATTCAAACCCAGAGAGATAATCTTCTTGTTTTTAGGACTGTCACTCTATCCACTATGGCACCAGTTAGCTGCCCGTAATCTCTATCTCTGTCTCTCAGTTTAAGATATTAATGGGAAGCTAAGTAGAGAGAATGAACCAATAGTTTGAAATGTGGAACTGGAGCCCAAGGTAGCTTTGGGAATTATCTGCCTGGAAGTAATGACTGAAGCCAATATCTTTGCTTAATAAGTGATTGCTGGCCTGAATTATGTAGATGAAATGGCCAAGGGATAATGTATGAAGAGAAGAAAGGATAGAGTCAGGAAGACTAGAGACTCACCTTTGACACATATTAGATGTGTGACTTTGAACAAATCCTTTGACTTTGGTGTTCCCAAGAAACTAAGATTATAAACGAGCAAAATATTACAGGTCTGCATCAATGGAGAGATTTTCCACATCAAGAGTTCTTCACTCAGATGTTAGAGGTTCGTCTCTGTCCCCACTCTCCAAAAACAAAACAAAACAAAACACCACACATTGGAAATCAAGCACTTCCCAGACAGTATTAAGTTACAGAAGGAGAATAGAACTAAAGAGAATAAAGCAGGATATAAGCAATCAGCCCCTTTTCTTATTTTTTCAAACTTTTTAAAATTAGTAAGCAATGGCCTTAAAGTCAGGAGGAGCCAAGTTCAAATTCAGCCTCTGACACTTACCAGCACCATGACCCTCTGTAGGTCCCTTAATTCCAGATGATTAAAAAAAATTGGCAGATATTTGTTTTATCTTCCTTCCAGCTATCTCCCCCTTCCCAAAGAAGCAAACAAGCTCTTAAAACAAATGTACATAATCAGGCAAAACAAATTCCCACTTGGGAATGTCAACTTGGGTCCATTGCCTCTATGAGAAGGTGATTACTCCCAGCCTTCTTTTTTATTGTTGTTTTCGGTATTATTTTACTTTAACAATACATGTAATTTTAAACATTCATTTTTTATGTCCAAAAATGTGTGCTTTATTATACATATTTATTCCATTACCTCTCTGTCAGAACATTCTTCATCACCAGTACTCTGGAATCATGGTTAATCACTGATTGATCAGACCAACCTCTTTTTTTTCCAACTCAGTCTGTTACTACCCTTACTTCCTTTCGGATGACTCAGATTAGGGCCAGTCTCAAACCATAGCAATCTCCCACCACATCCAGGATCAACAGATTTTGTTAGAACAATAAAGGAGCATCTTCACATGAAAACCTGGAAGAGGAGGTATTGATTGGTACCACTTGTTGGTATTTGCTCAGACTCAGAGACAAGACCATGAGGTCTTATAGATGAGGAATCTGAATGGATTAAATGAATTATACAAAGTCACACAGCCAGTTAGAAGCAGAGCTACCAGATCACTTGACTTCTAGGCCAGTGTTCTTTCTACCAGATCTTAATCTAGCAACTCTGAGTAGAAAAAACTTTTCTTCTTGTGAGTAATGGAATGGTGTACCTTCCTTCCTATTTCTGCTGAACTCCCTTTCCCAGTTAAAAGGGACCAATGGGAGTCTGGGATTTGGTGGAGCAGTTATATCAGGATGGATTCACCTTGGGTTCTCCCTTCTTGTGACCTGGAGTCGAGTAGGAATAAAAGAGTTGAAATAAAAAAGAGTTGAATAAAAGAGGAATAAAAGTCTGGCAGAGAGAAGACTTTCTGATCCTTGATTGGTTCATAGGATTGGAGCAGGAAGGAACCTCAGAGGTCTATTGTACTGCAGAGGAGTAAACCAAGGCACAGACAGGTTTTAGAGTCTCTCCAAGGTCAGACAGGGAGTTAGAACCAGGATTTGAACCCAGCTCCTCTGATTTCAGAGTGTCCTTTCCACTATGGGAAGAAAAAGGTAGTAAAGGTTGGGGGACAGGATAAGGAAAAGTAATGTCTAGAGGAGGTAAAGAAATACCCTTTAAAAGGGCAGTCAAGGACAGAGCCACCTTCAGCTCATCTTTCCAAACAGTCAGCCCTAGTAGATCACTTCAACTCCTGACTAGATTATTCCAGAGGAAAAATGTTTATGGAATCATAATGTAGCAATGATGATTTTAGTTAGAAGTGCTTATCCTTTTTTGTGTTATGAATCCTCTGGCAGTCAGGGAAAGCCTTATTGACTCCTGCCCGGGATGATGTGTTGTTTTGATTTATAAAATAAAATACACAGGATTATCAATTGAAATATTTATCCATTAAAAAAAAAAACAAGTTTATTTTTTAACAAGTCCCCAGGTTAAGAATCTCTCCCTGCTTTAGATCATCTCTGAGGTAGTCTGACCCTCTACTTAATGAATAAATGTGCTTTGCAACCTCTCCAACAAGTGGCCATCTATTCACCCTTACAGTGATGGGGAGTCCAACTGAAAATGCAACCCATTTCATCGTCCTCTTCAGAGAGCTGATTAAGTTTCTTCCCCTTGGCAACATGGGAGGTAGAAAGAAATGAAAAAAGGGTCCTAAGTCTCTCCTTCAGGGTAAACTACCAGACATCCCAAGCATCCCTATTTTGGGAGAGCAGGACTTATTTGATTGAGTGTTGAGAACCAAAGTCTGTCACTGGGGAATATACATGATGTATCACTCTTGGAAGGAGAAAATGAGGAAGAAGTAGCATGTGGGGAAAAGCTGGCTTTCCATCCTGACTGAGGCTTGGATAATTTGGTCACTGAAAATGAGCTCTGAAGAGCTATAGCCTTGGGCTACAAAGATCTGTCAGTCTACAGTTGGGAGCTTATATTTGGAAAACAAGAAACCAATTTTGCTCCTTTTTCCTAGTCTTCTGCCTTTTCCCTTCAGTTCCTCTGAACCACCCCTACCCTTCTGCTTCTCTGGCTTCTCCCTCTAAATGGCTTAACTGGAAGATATAGGATGTAAATGACAAGTGTGTCTTACTTTAGGAAGATGGACTTGTTCATTTAAAAGTTGTGCATAAATTGGATTTCCGTAAATTTTGTTATCAGACAGATCCAAGAAGCTATCTGGTCAAAGAAATTTTACAATGACACCTTTTTGTAAAGTGATTAAACCATTTGTGATAAGAATTATCACCCTCAGCCCTGTAAGGTTCTGATTAATGTCTGTCAGGTTGCCCTTATGTGAGATATAATTTGTATTGTTGAAAGAACGACATGTTTGAATTTTCTAAGGATTTCATTGGCCTCTGCTCCTCCCCTTCACTTTCCCCTGTGATGTTGTTTCTATTATGGGCCTTCAAGTTTCCATTGTCTTCATAAAAGCACAGTCTACTCCAAAAATGTCAAACACTCTCATATTGTCCTCAATCCCCTTGTCTGCAGCCCCAAATCAGATTAAAATCTAATCAGGAAGTATTTAACAAATAATTAAAATAATTTTTTAAAGTTAAATTTTCTTTTAAAAAATTAAAAATTTATAAAATATAATAAAACATAGATAATATTAACCTGTGGTTTTCTAAGTCAGCACGTATCTCTCAGGGACCCTTATGCATGACTTAATAGTCCCTATTTCTATCTAGGCTCGCCTTCTCCCCCCCACCATGCTCCCTTCTCCACGGCTTGGTCTGGAAACGAGCACATGTTCTAATGTAACTTATCCCTGGGTGGTGTATCTGTCTTGGGTCTGTGCCCCTTCCCTGCCAGGAACACCCAAGAAAACATGAACCCCGAGGATGAGGTGGACGAGTTCCTGGGCCGGGCTATTGATGCAAGGAGCATTGACCGGCTGAGGTCAGAACATGTTCGGAAGTTCCTCTTAACTTTCAGAGAGCCTGACTTAGAGAAAAAGGTAACCCAGTCCTGGGCGGACAGTGGGATTTGGGCTGGGGGAACCAATTTTGGGGAGGGGCAGCACTCAAACCCAGGCATGATTCCTCATCTCAGACTGACCGCTCTAGTCACTCACTTAAAGTGGCAAATCTCTGGACAAAAACTCCTCAGGTAAACTAGGTGAGGTTCCTTTTCTCAGCCTCTGTTTTTCCACCTGTGAAATGGGGGCAACAAAAATTGGAGAGTACAGGAGGGATAGTGTAGCCTTTCTTTGTTAGGTATCTTTTATTAAAATGCTGTCTTACCCAGCTCTTGTGTTTAACTAGAGCCATAGAACATGAGAGATACAAACGCCCTGAGAGGCCGTGCAATCTATTTTGTAGTTAAAGAAACCGAGGCTCCAGAGAAATGGAGTTCAGAGATACAGTCTTAGTGGCAGAGCCAGGACCAAAAGCCAGGTCTGCTGACTTTCCAGTGATTTTTCTGCAACACCACATGGCCTCCCCCAGTGCTCTGGAATGTAAACGAACTTCAGTGTTAAACCGAGGAGTATTTAATTAGGAAGATGGATCTACTATGGAAAAAACCTTTATGCTTTCCGGAGCCAAAACACATTACTTCTAGGTTATCCACTCTGTGGGATTATATGTGCCAGAGTTCGGCACCATTAGCACGGCCCACAGCAATCGCCAGGGGATAAAAATGGAAAAAGGCTGGTGGAGGGAAATGGAGTCCTGGGTTCTTTTCCTGGCTAGACTAGCCCATTAGCTATATTTGGAGATAAGTCATTTAACTCTCTTCTGACTTCTGTTGTATCATCTGTAAATTGGGCAAAATACCTGCTCTCCCTACATCACAGAGTTGCCGTTAGGATCTAATTAAATGACAGTTTTTGAAAGTGCTTTGAAAAGGTCAAGTGCCATGCAAATGTCAATTATATTTTTATAATTAATCATAGAATATCAGAGTATTAGAGCTCAGGGAGCATCTAATTCAATTCGTGTGTTTTACAGATGAGACGGTTTAGGCCAGAGAGGGGCAATGACTAAAAATAGGAATCAGCCTTATTCAGCTGGTTCAGGTCAACAGGAGCTGGAGAAAACAAATGAGTGGAGGAGAATGGACAACAGAAATCAGGCTTTTGCTGCCCTGGGGATTGTCACTAAGTCATGAGCTTGAACTGCTTTTCTTCCTATCTAGAAGTTTGTTTTGTTTTGCTCTCATGTGACTTTTATTCTCTGAGAGGGAGAAATCAGAAATCCCCAGGTTACTTTTTCCCAAATATTTGAGCTTGGGGATTATTCTGCTCTTCATAGTACATACTATGTCCCTGTGAGCCTGGTTGGGACCACTGTTGTCCTTCGTTCTCAGAGAGGACCAGAATGGCCTCAGAATGTTGTGTGTCTGACTGTGGCTGATCAGTCCAACATGGGCCTGGAAACTCTGCCACAGGCTGGGCACAAATATGCCCATTGAGCATGGGGATGGCTCTAAATTTTCACATCTCACATTTCTTTTGAGCTACTGCAGGGCCTGTGGGTAGGCAACAATGAAAGAAGAGAACTGAACAAGATACTGGAGTGAGTGATCAAGAGCTATAGGGAAGGCAAGAGACTCAGTTCTGGATGGCAGCAAAAGCCCTTCCATTTCTGTTGGTAGATCAGTCATAAATTATTTTTTAGCCCCAAACTATGTTTTTATTGCTATATGAAAGTTGCAGTGAGAAAACTCTACCCATATACATGTACAATGCAGCTTATAGCCCGAGAGACTTGCCTGTAGCACAGAGGAGTTAAATTGATTTGTTCAGGGTTACACAGCCATTAATGTAAGAGAGAGCCTTAAATTTGGGTCTCCAGACCCCGAGGCTAGCTCTCTTTCAATTGTACCACACAGTGTCTCAGAGAGGGTAGTGTGAATGTTAGAAGAATGTGAGAACTAAAAGGGACCTTACCTTAGAAATCATCTAGTTCAACAGGTTCATTTTGTGGATGGGTAAACTGAGGCTCAGAAGTGAAATACCTTGTCAAAGGTAATAGTGGAGACATGACCACCATTATTCAATTTTTTTTTTTGCTTTGATTCAGTTATTTTCTATTTATAGAGTGGGTCAGACAGACTCTGCCTTAGAATTTATCGAAGTAATAAGAATGATAAATTCTAGGGTGTTTGGGAAGAACTCCTTTCCCCTCCCAGATCTACCGGACTCCAATCTGGGTTGTTATCCCTATCTAGTGGAGTTAGTAGGGCATTAACTGTCATGCAAGACTAGCTGTATAAACTGATGTGGCCCAAGAATGACTCATCCAAGTGAATTATGGAATCGGTGTTGACTGGTTCTACGTTCCAGGTGCCTTTCCAAACCTCTGCCTTTCCTCCTCTCAGTACTCCAAGCAGGTGGACGACCGCTTCGGTGCCTACGTGGCTTGTGCCTCCCTTGTCTTCCTCTTCATCTGCTTTGTCCAGATCACCATCATGCCGCAGTGAGTACTTCTTCTGCCCCATGCTTTTTGAGTGCAAGCATTTCAGAAAAGAAGGGATACTTGCTTCTTTAGCCAACAAAGCAAATTTAGGTCCAAAACCTGTGTTTGAATCCTGCCCCAGTCATTTACTAATTGTGTGACCCAGGACAAGTGGCTTCATCTCTCTGAATCTCAGTTTTTTTATCTACAAAATGAGGGGGTTGGACTTAATATCTCTAGAGTCCCTTCTAGCTGAAATTCTATGAACTGAGGAGGTGAGGAAAGAGAACATGGTTCATGGAATTGAGTGCAAGGATTCTCAAGCTAGGAGATTCTTTAAAAGGGAAAACACCGACTGATGAGTTGTGATATGTGAGTTAAAATGCCAGTTACTTTATTCACATTTAGTCACCCTAAACATTCATCCAGTTCATTAATGGGCCATACACTATGTGGAGATTGTTTCCATATTTGTCTATTCTGAAATGTAGAGTAGTGCTAATTGTGATATATGTAAGCTCATCACATTCCATATGCATATTTAGTCACCTTCCCATCCTACCCCCTGCCTTTTGGTGTATAATTGCATATTATTAATTGCTCTATCAACCTTTAGCTCCTTTAGCAGTAACACCGATCAGTGGAGTGGATCACCTCAGTTTCCAAGTTATGCTGATGTCATTTTATCCTTTGGCAGCAGCTCTTTGGTGCTAGAATTGGCTGAAGTTACTCTCTCACAAATCTTCTCTCTAGGGAAGCTTAAAAATCTACTTTTAAAAGTGGGTTCTTTTCCTTGTTATAAAGAATTTCTTTTTCTCCTTCCCATGTTGGTTTGACTGTTAAGTGCAGGCATTTAGGGGAGGCTGGAACAAATACCTGGCTTAAATGGCTATTGAGTATTCACTTTCCCTTGGGAGGCTTTCATTTTCCTTTAATTCAACAAACAGTACTTAACTTTTCTAAGCCCAATCTTTTGTTATTGAAAGAGAAGGAATTTCAGAAGACTTTAAAGGTATGATTTTTGTTTGTTTTTGCAAGCCCCCAGTGGAGAGATTGACAATTCAAAAATGAAATGCACTTGCTACCATTATTTTCCTTCCCTGGGGATTCCCCCCAGGCTCTGGAAGACTGCTATCTATCTTCTGTAATTGTGATTTCCCTTTGAAAAGTTCTGAAAGGAGGGAGAAATGGAGAGCTCAAACCCATAGGCTATTTCCTATTGAAAACATTGTGACTGAAGTTGGGGAAAATGGAAATGGGATTTCTTAGAAATTGGACATGGAACAGGAAAGATGAAATATCATTTTTACTCATTATAGAAATTAGGAGACAATAGAAGGGGATGGATTTAGGGGATCTTCACTATTTTCCATCAATATGTGAGTCTATTCTATAATCTAGTACCATGGACAGATGCCCGTGGGGTCCACACAAAGATGCCTGGTGTGAGACAGTGCAAGGAGACATTTCCAAAAACAGCTGAAATTTTTATAATGCAACATTAATTTTTGTAATTTCTTATGAAGTCAAGAAAATATACTTCTCTGTATTTTAAGGGAAAAATAAACAAAACATACGTATTCAGACAAACAGCGCTACTTGCCCCACTTACCCCAAAACATTCCATCTTCTTTTGACTTTCATAGGCTGACCCCTTATGCAATCTCTCCTCATTTTAGATCCCTTTAAGGCTTAGCTCAGATGTCAACTCCTCAATGAAGTTTCTCCTGATTCCCTAGTTGTTAAATCCCTTCTTCCCCAACCTCCATTACTTTTTAATTTGCTTGGTGTATAGTGGGTTTACTTATGTATACATGTTATGTGTCTCCCAATCTCCCTCCTAGAATGTTTCTCAAGGCAAGAAGTATTTTGTTTTTGTCTTTATATCCCCAACAGCTAACAATGCATGACATATGTTGGGTACTTAATACATTCTTTTATGAATAAAGGGATGTATGTATAAATAAAAATTAATCAAGTGATAGAAAAATGGCTAAAATAATGAAGTTCTAGTCTTCTCTAGGTTTTTGCTGCTTCTAAGTGATCAGGAAACATAACAATAGAACATTTTGAAGAGAGAAACCATTTTTATGGGAGGAAAGGGTTTTCTGAACGTTTGCAAATTTATCACAAAGTGATTATCACAAAGTACATTCTGAGAAAATGGAGTAAATTCTGTCTCAAAATTCTCTTAGAATTTATTTCAAAATTTTTATCTAGAAAGATGTTTTTAGTTCAGGATCCTGGATCCAGAGGAAAAAGCTAGGGTCTATAATTGTTCTTTTAAAATTTATAATGTGTAATGTGCCTCTCTGAATAGCCCAATTAATGTACCACAAGGCTACAGAGATACTTCCTGCTAGATGCCTGGATAACTGCCCTTTCCTACTTTATTGAAGAAAGCCTTAGTTCTTTTCCTCAAAATGCCCAGGAACTCTTCCAACTTTCTCTTTGCTTCCAGCTCCATGTTTATGCTGAGTTTCTACTTGACGTGTTTCCTGCTGTTGACTATAGTGGTGTTTGTCTCCGTGATCTACTCCTGTGTAAAGGTGAGTGAGCAAACAAGTTTCCTTGATGGCCTCTTTTCCACTGAAGAGTCTATAATGTTTTTGAAGAAGATAAAGGGAAGGCAAAAGAAACCCTGATCCTGGTTTGCTGAGCACAGGGCTGTGACCAGTATTTATCTTGGAGCTTGTATTTTTTTTTTGAGATTCAATATTATTCTTAGGACAGAGCACAGGAAGTAGAGAATGGCATTGTGGTCACACATCTGTGATTGTTATTGTTAACGAGCAAGATTGGAAGGTTGATCAGTGGGGAAAGAGCCGAAATATTTCACTGTGGGTCTGTTTGTAAGAAAAGTAGATGTGCACCTTGACAAGACAATATCATTTCTTCTTCTCCTTTAGGATCCATGTCTGCCAGGTTTTCATGTGTTAGGGATGATGCAGAAGTGATACATTCAGAAGTATTTGCCACAGGCAGAGTCCAGTGAGCTCTGATCCTTCAACCTTAGTGGGAGATAGAAAGGAAAGTCCCCAAAGTACATATATAAAGCTAACTGTCCAAAATGCCATCAATGTCCCAAACAGACTCAGAAGAATATAAAACTGAAAGGGATCTTAGAGACCATTTAGTCAGGGGATCATGGATTTATAGCTCAAGGGAACCTTAGTCACTATCTAGTTTGATTCTCTGATTTTACAGATGAGATATGAGTACCAGAAAAGGAAAAATGACTTGCCTAGCTCATGCACTTGGTCGATAGTATGGCAGTTATCCAGGGCTCTTTTAATTTCATTTTTGCTCCTTGACTAATTGGGTCTCTTTCTGAGACAACTGTCCAGCACAAATACCTTATGGCCATTTCTGAAAATCATTTTTTGGTTCCACTTTCACTACTTTCCTTTCCCTTTGCTGTGATCCCAAGCTTCATTTGCATAATACCAATATTGCCATTCTGGGCAATGGGAAAGGGAAAGACTAATAGTGGAAAACATATCCATTCCTTTATGGTATCTAGTCCCTTTCAGCTTCCTTCATTTTCCTCTGTCTACTACAATATCATATTCTTTGTTAGAATTTGAAAGCTCCCACCTTAATGTGCTATGTAAAAATTATCTATTATTATTATTATCATTCTATCCTATAATACTGAGTAACCACTCCAGGTTCACAAAAATCTAGGTCCATTCATTCTTCCTATTCCTTCTGGATTGTAAAACTTTCTTTTTGCTTCTGAAGAGAGGTAGAAGCTTACCTGCTGGAAAACATCCTCTTTTGCTATATTCCTGGAGGGAACAGTAGGGTAAAGACATAGACCTGAATCATAGCTACGGCCAGTTCTAGGATTGTGAGAAGGAAAAGGATAATGAGTGTGATTGACAACAGTACGACGTTAATGGATATGAGTGCTAGGGCAGCCAAGCTGATTAGGTGAAGTGAGAGGCCAGCTATAGAGAGCTCCAACCAAAGGAAAAATCGTGCTTCCATTCAATGAGGACCATGGCCCATTCTACTGCCTTTCCTGGTCTTGGGCATTTCTCCATCTATTTCTCTAATTGTATAGAATAGGACTTCTAAAACTTTTGTTTAACTCATAACCCTGGGTATATAGGTATATAAAATAGGTATACAAATCAGAATTTACTGTAATATCATATTAGTTATGTGATCCCATATGGGGTCATGACCCACAGTTTAAGAAGCTTTGTAACAGAAAATCTAGTAAGGAACACTATGACATTATCATTGCAATAATTCCTCCCTCTTGCCTTTGGCTGCTCTGGAATTATATCTCAGTATAATCCTTTCGTAATAACAATAACAACAAACAATAGGGAAGAGACTTCCATCACATCTGTTAGTGGAATCATTCCAGATTTTTACTTCCTGCACTATCAGGAAATTCTTTTGAAGCTTCAACAGCTGGTTGATCACAGCTCTAGGAGAAGAACCCAATTCTCCTGACTTACTTTGTTCTTCTCACTAAACAGGGCTATCTCCAAAGTTCTGTTCCTTCTGGGTACATGAGAGACAACTGCTCAGCATTCCCCTCATTTGACAGAGAAGCATTAAATATATATATATATATATATATATATATATATATGTATATATATATATATATATGCATACACACATGATAAACATACACACATACTGAGGTATAAAGTATATGATCCAATTGTCTCTTATTTCTTGATTTTTTTTTCACCAAGAAACAAAATAAGTATAGTCGATTTAGAACAGAATGCAGCCTTGAAGACTCTCCTCCAACAAAGCATCTTCCATGCATAAGTTAAGATCACAGAAAATTCCATGACAGACTGCAACCATGGAGTTTAATTTTGTTCATTGACCTGCTGCGAAGTACTATCAAGCAAGGTTTCAGGCAGGGAGACAAACAGATGCTCACTCAAGGTGTTTCACCAGTGTCATGAAGTCCTGTGCACAGACCAAGTAAAATGAAGACTTCCTTCTCAGTGGGAAAGTTCTCCAGGTGCTCCTGTATGCAGCGCGCATTGTGTTGATTGCATACAGCCTGGGAAGCATGGGGTCGGGGTAGGAAGGAGAAGAGTTCTTCTTATTGAGATCCATGACTACGTAAAAGTCGTTGTCTTATCCCTTCTTGTTAGAACTATGGAATTAATCTGCCAATATCTGGGCAACTAGGTGGCACAGGCCTGAATTTTGGAAGATTCCTTCTCCTGAATGCAAATCTGGCCTCAGACACTAGCTGTGTAACCCTAGGTGAGTCACTTAAATCCTATTTGCCTCAGTTTCCTCATTTGTAAAATGAGCTGAAGAAGGAAATGGAAAACTACTCCAAGATCTTTGTCAAGAAAAACTCCCAAAAGGGGGTCATGAGGAGTCAGGCAACTGAAAAATAACTAAACAATAACAAATGTTTGGAAGGTGCAGAATTGGTAGGAGGATCAAATTTGGTGAACTGCACAATTCTTAACATAGTCTCAAACTGCTTACAGCTATAAAATACCATCCATCTGCTTACCATCCGTCCTTTCCTGGTTATATTATGTGGTTGTGACTTATAGGACACCAGGATCTCAGAAGAATCTGAATCATAGTTAACTCAAAAGGACAATGGAAAGATGTCTGGTAGGTGTGAGCAGGCTGAAGCATATTTTCAATGAGTAAGTATATGAAAAATGATAAAAGTGATCATCAGAGACACAGAAAACTAGGAAAGGAAGTGACTAAGTTATTTATTAGAACAAGAAATAGAAATTGGACAGTTTTAGAGCACTACTAGCCTACTAGTGTCCCTGCCCTCTGACTTTGTACTAAGCCAAGAAGTACAATCAAAATTAAGTCACTTCAGTGTTCGTGTTATTTAATTCATCAGTTTTTCAATGGCTACATTTTTAAAACAAATTTTAATAATTTTTCTGATTTAAGACAGTCATTGTAGCTTCAGAGGCCATATGACCATGGCATGCCTAAAAAATAATTATTCATACTGGAGGAAAGGTTTCAGAACATTTTGACTTTATATTCTTGGTACCAAGAGAATTTATGAATGGGTTGAAATCAACAATATTAGAACCACCCATACCACTGAGAACATTGAAATCCTCAGTTTCTAGCACACAGTATGCATTTTGTAAGTACCTCTTAAATTAAATTGTATCCCCAATGGTAGATTGCTAGAAAGACAGGAGAAGTCACGGGTGGATTTGTAGTATACACGGAAAAAGGAAGAAGGACCACATGATTGTTGAATTTTTGTTTACATGTAATACAAGTTCATTGACATATATTTGAAATTCTCAATCAAGTCACTACACGGCCTTCTTTCCTCAAAACTAAAGTCTTAACTGATTTATGCTTATTATTATAAAAATGCAACATGATGAAAATGGTCTTTAAGAAAGTGAAACTTTTAGAGTTTGAATGTCTGAGGAAGATTTTAAACTTAGATTTTTTTTATTTGAACTCCAGCATTCTATTTCTGTTTCCTTTTTTCCCTTAATAGTATTTTATTTTCCAAATACATATAGTTTTCAACATTCATTTCTGTAAGATTTTGTGTTCCAAATTTTTCTCCCTCCCTCTTTTACTGCTCCTTCTCCCAAGACACCAAGCAATAAAGGTTAAACATGGATAATCATTTTAAACATTTTCATATTTGTCATGTTATACAAGAAAAAATCAAAACAAAAGGAAAAAAACATAAAAAAGCAAATATACAAAAAATGTGAAAATGTTATGCTTTGATCCACATTCAGTTTCCACAATTCTTTTTCTGGATGTGGATGGCATTTTTCATCCCAAGTCTATTGGAATTCCCTTGAACCACCTCATTGCTGAGAAGAGCCAAGTCCATATGATCTTGCTGTTACTGTTTACTGTGTTCTCTCAGTTCTCCTCACTTCACTTATATGCTCTTCTGTTTCAAGACAATCCTTTAGTCCTTGAGACATTAAAAAAAATTAGAAGAGAATGACAGTTCATAGAAAACATAGACAAGCATGTCAGGTATGAAAATAGTATGCTGAATTTACTGTATCCTTCAAAAGAAAAGTAAGGTATGTCTGATAGAGATTTACAGGTTTTATGTCTAATCCTCTTTTCCTATTCCACTTTGTAGAAATATTCATTTATTTTTGTTGCTGGTTAGGTTGATGATCAGATGAGATAATATTTGTAAAATGCTTAGCACAGTGTTAAATACCTAGCAAGTATTTAAAAATGCTTTGTACTCTTCCCTTAAGTTCATAATTTTTATTTTAAAAAGAAAAAACCCTAACCAAATTAATTTTATTTGATTCTGATTGTTCTTCACCACCTTACCTTGCTATTGTGAGACATAAGGCTGTGAGAATCTGCAGGACAGGACAGTAAGTAGCCCAGTGACTGCAGGGTGAGGTGGAAGAAATCTAGCCTGGGACTTACATGGGTAATAGCAGAGAGCACAGGAACAATGGTGTATCTCCATTCTCTAGGAGGCTGAAGAAAAAGGGATGTGAGAAAATTACTATTTGGGATGGGGAATGATGACATATTAGGGAGGGTAATTGGAAAAAAAGAGGAAGGAAAGAAGCATTTGTTAAGCACCTACCATATGTTAGACATCATGTTAAATGCTTTACAAACAATATCTCACTTGATCCACAGCCTTGGAAGATTCTTGGAAGATATGATCCCCAATGGCCATAGGGCTAGTAAGTGTCTGAGACTGAATTTTAACTCTAGACTTGGCCATTTATTCACTGGACCACCAGTCAGGTAGACTAGTGTGCAGCACAGATTTGGCCTTTGAAACTCCTAGAAATAAGTCATCTTTGGTCCCTCCTCTTAACAGGAGAAGAAAAGATGGGTTAAAGAAGTCTAAATACTCCCCTTCCTACTTTAAGCATCCTGAACATTTCTATACATGCTGGCCTTCAAGACATGTAGGCAACCCTCATCTTTTTCCATAATACATTTCTGGAAACTCCATCTTCAAGCAGATCCTAGTCCTAAAGCAGAATGAATTTTCTCATTGAAAGAATGTTCTTATTGTTAAATAAGTATTGGACTACCTGCCATCTAGGGGAGGGGGTGGGAGGAAGGAGAGGAAAATTTGGAACAGAAGGTTTTGCAAGGGTCAATGTTGAAAAATTATCCATGCCTATGTTTTGTAAATAAAAAGCTATAATAATAAATTAATTTTTTTTAAAAAAAGAAAGAATGTTCTAACTAGGAGTTGAGTTTCTAATCAGGGTCTCAATATCAAATACATCATAGCACTTACCAACCATTTGCTAGAGAAAGAAAGGCACAACAGCTATAAACTTCTATTTAAAATTAAAAAATATTGTCAGGCCTATAAAATATGAATAAATATTTCATAAGATGAATTACATGAAGGACTCTCAATAGGCTATTAAGGGTACATTCAAATAGAACAAACAAATACAGTTTATAAATCTGACATAAAATTAATATGGCAGCTATGATAGACATTAATTAAACATGTAGATAATAACTTTGCCTTCATTTCAAACAGAGGTTCTTAAAATTCCATGAACCTCTTTTTATGTTGATAAATTTATTTTAGCATAATTGGTTTTCCTTGCAGTCTGATGTATTTTATGCATTTTAAAATATTATTCTGTGAAAGAGGTTTATGTACTGTGCTAGACTTGTCACAGGGGACCATGGCACAAAAAAGGTTAAGAACTCCTGATTTAAAGGGACTCTTTTGGGATAATTTGGATGCTTTAGATTGCTTTAAACATCCTTACAGGGAAGTAAATCTTACCTATGATCCTTAGTATGTGTAAGACTTTGGGCCAATTATTCTGACTCTCCAAGCCACTGTTTTCTGCTAAAATAATGGGTCCCTTTCAGCTCTGGATCTGTGTTCCTTTGCATCTTACTTTTCAATTAGTGAAATTCCTTCTGACAAACAGACACATTCGAGTATGATATAGTTGAAAAAGCACTGAGTTTGGACTGAGTTGTTTTTTCCTTAATATTTTATCCCCCTCCCTCCATTAATACGTAAAAATAATTTTTAAGATTCATTTAAAATTTTTGAATTCTAAATTCTCTGCCTTCCTTCCTCCATCGTGAGATGGGAAATAATTTTCTTTAAGCTATGTATGTGCAGTTATGCAAAACATATTTCCAAGTGATTCATGGAGTCATGTTGTGAAAGAACACATCAAAACAAACAAACAAACACTGAAAATGAAGAAATTTTTAAAAAACATATGTTTTGATCTTTTTCTGGAGGTGGATAGAATTTTTCATTATAAATCCTTTGGAGCACTGTTTTGCTGAAAATAGCTAAGTCATTCACAATTGGTGTCATGGCAGTTTCTATGCACACTGTTCTCCTGGTTCTGCTCATTTCACTTTGCATCTGTTCATGTAAGTCTCTCCAGGTTTTTCTGAGCATCCTGCTCATCATTTCTTATAATACAATAACATTCCATCACAAGCATATACCTCAACTGGGTCAGCCATTCCCCAGCTGATGAACATTTCAATTTCCAATTCTTTGCCACCACACAAAGAACTGCTATAAATATTTTTCCCTTTTGTTTTTATATCTTTGGGATATAGACTTAATAGTGGTATTCCTGAACTAAACGATATGCATGGTTTTATGGTCTTTGGGGCATTTCCCCAAATTTCCAACTTGCTCTCTAGAATAGTTGAATCAGTTTACAAGTCCACCAATGCATTAGTGTTCCTATTTTTCCACATCACCTTCATCATTTGTCATTTTCCTTTTTTGTCATATTAGCCAATCTGATAGGTATAGGGTGGTACCTCAGAGCTGTTTTAATTTATATTTCTCTAATCAGTAATATATTACAGCATTGTTTCAAAATGACTATAGATAGCTTTGATTACTTTCTCTGAAAACTGCCTATTTACATCCTTTGACCATATCTCAATTGGGGAATGGCTCTTATTTTTATTAATTTGCCTCAGTTCTATATGTACTTGAGAAATGAGGCCTTTATCAAAGATATTGGTATAAATTTTTTTTACAGTTATGGTTACTAACTGTATTTTCCTCTTTCCTATTTTCCCCATTTATCCCTCTCTCTCCTTTCATCTTGCCCACCTTCATAAGTGTTTTGCTTTTCACCACAGCCTTTCCCAATATCCCCTTCCTTATGTCAGTTCCCCCTTACCCCACCAATCTTCTCTTATCCTCTCCCACCTATTTTCCTGTAGAATAAAACAGGTTTCTATTCCCAACCAAGTATGTATGGTATTATTTCTTCCTTGAGCCAGTTCCAATGAGTGTATGGTTCAAGCATTTCTGTTCACCTTCCCATCTTTCCCTCTTCTACTACAAAAGCTTTTTTGTGCTTTTTTATAAAATTTACCTCCTTCTATCTGTACTTTCTCCCTTCTTGTAGTGCATTTTTCTTTCTCACCCCTTAATTTTATTTTTTTTAAAGATATCATCCCATCATAGTCAACTCACACTCATGACCTCTATATATTCTCCTAACTGCCTTAATAATGAGAAAGTTCTTAGGAGTTACAAGTATCATTTTCCCATGTAGGAATTTAAATAATTTAATCTTATTGAATTTTTGTTTAATTCTCTTTCCTGGTTACCTTTTTATGCTTCCATTGAATCTTGTATGTGAAATTTAAATTTTCTATTCAACTGTGAACTTTTCATCAGGAATGCTTGCCAGTCCTCTGTTTCATTGAATGTTAATTTTCCTTCATGAAATATTATATGTTCAGTTTTGTAGGTAATTCTTAGTTGTAATCCTAGTTCCTCCAACTTTCAGACTATCAAACTGCCAAACCTTCTAATTCTTTAATGTAGAAGCTGCTAAATCTTATGTTATCTTGAATGTGGCTCTACGATATTGGACAGAAATATTTTCTCCTTGATTTGGGACCTCTGGAATTTGGCTAACGCTCCAAGGAATTTTCATTTTGGGATCTCTTTCAGGAGATGATAGGTGGATCCTTTCCATTTCTATTTTACCTTCTGGTTCTAGAATATCAGTTTTCTTTGATGATTTCATGAATGATGTCTAGACTCTATTTTGCTCATGGCTTTTAGTAAACCTTAAATTAACTCTCTTTCATCTATTTTACAGATCAGTTGTGTTTTTTTAATGAGATATTTCACATTTCTTTTATTTTTTTCTTTTGATTTTGGTTTTTTTAATGTTTTATGAAGTTATTAATTTCTACTTGACCAGTTTTAATTTTTAAGGAATTATTTTCTTCATGAGGTGCTGTACCTTCTTCTCCATTTAGACAATTCTGCTTTTTAAGATGTTCTTTTCACTTTTGTATTTTTTTTTCCCATTTGGCCTGTTTAGGGTTTTCTTTGATATTTTTATGTGCCTCTTTACCAAGCCATTGATCCCTTTTCATGATTTTCTTGCATCACTGTCATTCCTGCGGGGAAGGGAGTAGGAGGAGAGGAACAGCAATTTTTTCTCTTTCATTTTTTAAAAATCCTTTTTAGTCTCTTGATTTTTTTTTTACCTGAGACCAATGGACATTTTCTTTGAAGCTATATATGTAGCAATTTTATTGTCTTCTTCCAAGACTGTGTTTTGATCTTCCTTGTTCCCACGATAACTTTTTATGGTCAGGATCCTTGTTTTGTTGTTTGCTCATTTTTCTAACTTGTTTCTTGACGTTTAGTTTTATGTTGAAGCTGGGCTCTGCCCCTGGGGTGAAGGAGCACTGGCTCAAGCTTTAGCTTTTTGTGCAATTTTCAGCACTTGTTGTTCCATAGAGAAGGTGACCTGATCTAAGGGGAGATGTGTTTACTACTCGTGGCTTGTGCTCTGGTCTGATCACATTCTCTTTTCCATCCTGTGACCAGGATCTCTGTTTGCCCACGGCCACGGGCTCTGGTCCGCCAGTACTCCTTGCCCTGGGCTGCCACCCAGACTTGTGTTCCAGGTCTGAGTATGAGCCATGTAACAGTCTTGTCCCTGGGCCAGCAAAGTTGTGACTGTCATCTCCTTCTGACCACTTTTCCAACCTCCTCCCTGTCTGCAGGCTGAAAACTGCGGAGCTGCCGCTGCTGCTGGGGATTTAGTCACTCCCAAGACCTGCTCCCATTTTGCTGGGACTGGGGTTGTGCTGGTGTAGCCTGGGCCCAACTGTGCTCCACTCTCCCGCCTGGGTGACAGACCTTTCCTGCCAACCTTCCCAAGTGTCTTTGGCTGGAAAATCATTTCTTCTCACCTTTTTATGGGTCCTGCTTCTCCAGAATTTGTTTACAGTTGTTTGGGGGAGAATTGGGGAGAATTTAGATAATTCCCTGCCTTTTCTTGACCATCTTGGCTCCTTGGACCCAGGTTTGAATCTCTGCTGTATGAACTTGACAAAGTATTACTGCCTGTTTGGGCTTTAGTTTCCTCATCAAACTGACAATATTTATTAAAAATCAGTTTCAAGAAACAAAGAGACTCTGTAGGTAGAGACAGACCTTAGGAACCTGGGTATAAATATTTGTTGTTGGGCCATTTTTTCAGTCATATCCAGCTCTTTGCAATCCCATTTGGGATTTTCTTGGCAAAGATATTGGAGCGGTTTGTCATTTCCTTCCATTGCTCATTCTACAGATGAGGAAATGGAGGCAAGCAGGGCTAAGTGACTTGCCCAGGGTCACACAGCTGGGAAGTGTCTGAAGCCATTTTAGAACTCGCTTCCTGCCCCAGGCTGGGCACTCTATCCACTTCACCGCTTAGCTCGTTGGTGTAAATATCCATATGTTATGTGGAGGGCCCCCAAAGGGCTGCTAAGTGTACGTACAAGTGACACAAACACAAATTTGCTCTAAAATTAATTTGCCATAATGAAGCATTATTGAAATAGATCTAGGTTCAAGTCCCCGCACTTACTGGCTGTGGGGCTGGGGATTCTTGGTCATTCTAAGCCTGAGCTGTAGAGAGGGTACGGCCTAAAGCGTTCCCTCCAATGAAATCACAGGTCCAGTCCCTTTCCCTGTCTGTGCAAACCCCTGCAAAATGAACAGCCTGGACTAGCTGATCTCTGAGGCTCCTTTCAGCTCTACATCCCATGTTCTTCGGTGACCTTCAAGCAAGGCTCCCAACTGGAATCAAAAATAGTTATCTTTTGCCGTTAGGCGGCATGCCTCAGTAAGCCTTCAACCGACTCTGCAAAAGCATCTGGAAGTGCTATTTTTGTTAAGCTGAGTAAGCAGCACAAATGGGTGGGGTGCGGGGCTGTAAGGAAGAGGAGGCGAGGACCTGGGGCCCGCTCGTTCCAATCATCACTCTCCCCAGAGTCCTTCTGGCCAGGGGCCATCCAGCTAGTTAGTGGCAGAACAGAGAAGCGGCAGCAGCAGCCAGGAGAAGTAGGGACGTAGTGCAAATATCTCCCAACCCCGAGAGACACACAGACTCAAGAACCAAGAGACCTGGCTGGAAGGGGAAAGCAGTGCGGTCAGGGGCTCTCTCTTAGGCTGGTTCTGAAGGAGGAGGAGTTGGAATTCTTGGGAAGATGATCCAAACTGCCGAGACCCAAAATCCACGGCAAGATTTTCCCCTTGCTCCATATAAGTTGAGAGGGGAATGATCTGCTGAGAAATTACAGTGTTTGTGGCTGTAGCAGTCTGAATCTTATTGTTTCTCTCCCTATCCCATTTCCTTCTTTCTTCACCTACATCTTTACTCCCCTCATATCCTTGGCAGCTTTTTCCAGCACCCCTGCAGACTCTCTCCAGGAAGATTGTCCAGTCCCGGACCAACAGCACTGTAGTTGGGGTCTTTACCATCATCCTGGTTTTCCTGTCAGCATTTGTCAACATGGTATGTGGTCCCAACATCCACGTCACTGCCCCAGTGGCCTAGTTCTGGTAGAGTTCTCCAAGCAGAGGGAACAGAAAGGTTCCTCTACAGCCCATAAAGTCTTCTTCCTCCACAGGAAGGTCTTGCATGTGTCTGACCACAGAGACTTAACGTATGCAGCTTTGAGGCTGGGATAGGATTGAACTCTTAAAGTTATCCAACATTGAATCTTTTATTGCTAGCCACTTAGTGCCCTACTCCCAAGACTGGAAGTTAATTAAAAAAAACTTAAACCACTATTTTATTAATCTGAATATAAGCCCCTTTTTTCCTTCTCAAATCTTAATATTAGAACAATTAAAATGACCAAAATAAAGAAATCACTGATGATATACGTTAATAAGATTTTTTTTCAGTGGGATAAAAGGTACAAAAAATGACTTTTATGGTAACATTTTTAAAAATATAGAAACTTGTACAATTATTTTTCAAGTTAAACCTATATTTTTCCTTTGAAAGAAGTCTCCTTTAAAAGATCTGTTCTGTATTTTTGAGTAGCATATGTTCAAATCAATATTTTCAGTTGAGCTATGGAAGACTTGGGAGATATTATAACACATCTTAAATGACCCAATACCAATTTCTTTCTCTCACACTCCTATTTCTCTCCTCCCCCTCTCCTAGGAGAATGTAAGCTCTGTGAGAGTAGAAATTGTTTGATTCCTTATATTCCCAGCACCCAGCACAGGACCTGTGCTTAGTAGGTGCTTAATAGATGCTTGTTGGATTGATTTATGGCTGTGACCTCATGCTCAGGATAATTCTTATACTCATCCCTGTCTGCTACAATCTGATGTATACATTCATGTTCATTTCATATACATTCAGATGAATAGTTCCTTTCTCTCAGCCAGCACTAATATGGAACCAAGAGAGCAGAAGCAGGGGAAAATTCAAAGATGAGAGCATCCAATAGAGAGTTGTTGAGCCATTGCAACTTAAGAGAGTAAGTGCTTAGCTGTAGAACCTCAGCTTTAGGGAGCTCTCTTTCATCATTCTTCCCTTCTCTCCACCCAGTTCATGTGCAACCCTGTGGATCTGTTCAGCTGCTTGGCAGAGGAACACAACATCACCGTGAACCAAGTCAATGCCTGCCACGTGGGTGAATCGGCCTTCAACTACAGCCTAGGCATTGAGCAAGGCTTCTGTGGCAACTCTCGGCCCAACTGCAACTTTCCAGAGGTACCCTGGGCAATTTGTGGGGAAATTGTGGAGGAAGGGAACAGCAGTCAAAAGTCAGGGGAGAGCTAGAAACAGGGTATCAGGGATAAGAGAGGAGGGACTGAAAACAGAGGGTCTCCATGGGAGGAGACAGGAGACAACACTCTGACTTCCCTGTCTTGTCCTTATCCTCTGTACTTTCTGGAAAATGTAGGGAAATAAGAAGAAAAAAAATCAGGTTTCATAGTTTTTACAAAATAAGAGCCTGCATTTACAATATAGAAAAAAGCACTATGTCATTAGTAGCTAGAGAACCAAAGACCTGAGTTCAAATCTTGTTTCTGACACAAGCTGGCTGTGTGATTCTGGGTAAGTCATTTAACCTCTTAGTTACCAAGGCAACTAAGTTTCACAGCAGGTGCCCATCAGCATCAGTAGTGGGGGTATCCCCACTGGGAGTACCAAAGAAGTCCTAGGTCTGAAAAAAAAACATTGTTTTTTCAGATCTTCCTCAAAACATCACCACCAAGAAGGTTAGGGGCTCAAGGTCTGTTATCTTATTATAAAAGAGGAAAATGAGACTGAGAGTCAATGCCCTTGCCCAAGATTCCATAGCTGATGCCTCAGAACCAAGATGAGCTAGGTCTTCCTAGTCCAGGCCCTCACCTCTGTATTCAGATTGGCATTTGGATCTCAAAGGAAGAAAGGTGGCAGAGGAGCTTGAATGGTCACTGTCTCCTCCATCAAGACACTACTTTAGGAGACAAATGGTAACCCTTCCCATGCCTCAGGCAGCTAAGATTATATTTTGGCAGAAAACTTGCCAGTCTTTGTTCCTTCACCAGAATTCCCAGTGCTAATGAAATCAAAAAGGTGGGGTTTGTTTTTTGTTTCTTTATTTGTTTTAAACAAAGCTGAGAAAAAAAAAAGCTAGATGTATTTAGAATCACAGAGCATATGAATATTAAAGCTGAGACTAGAATCCAGGACTTTTGGTTCTATTCTGAGAAGCTTTTTCTCCCAGATCTTTGGGACCAAGTTTTTTTCCTTCAGACTCATTTACCCTCAAAGGTAACAATGGGAAGGCAGGCTTTCTGCTTGATTCTTCCCCACTCCTACTCCCTTCCCTACTATTTCCAAACTTTCTCCTAACCCCCCTCTCCTTCCCCCAGCTGCCTCGACAGGCTGATGTTTATTTGTTTCTTTTCACATCTGGACTGAGAACCCTGGAGAGAACCGGCTGGTTTCCACTTCCTGACAGGTGTTTGCTGATGACTAGAGGCTATTTTTAATTTCTCCTCCCCTTCCTCTCTCCTGGTCCCCCTAGCCTAGGGAAACTGTAAGCCCGAGGAGTGAAGCACTTTCAGGAAACCTGGGATCTGTCAGGACCTGCCTCACTGGCTCCTTATAAATAGGAGATTGATGGTCCCAAGAGCCTGGCTTTTCTTCAATCTGACAAGCAGGGCCTGTTTCAACACATAACAGGCTGAGACCCAGGACTCATTGTGAGGACACAGTTGAGGGTCCTGGAGGACTGTTCCTTTTACCTCCACCCAAAGTAAAACAAAACAAGAACAAATGTGGCTCTCTTCCAAACCTCAGCTGTGGATAGAATCTGCTTAGTCAGCTCATCACTTAAGAAACACTTGGAGCCCCCCAAATGAACCCAAAAATCTCCTTCCCACCCATGTTGGAAACCAAATGGCACCTTAAGGTTTGCAAAGTACTTTCCACATGTAAAGTCTCATCCGTTCTCAAAATAGCCTTGGGAGGTACATGCGAATATTATTCCCATTTTGTGGATGAGAAAATTGAGTCTGAAATAGATTAAATTAGTTGCTCAGGGTTATGTAGTTAATAAGTGTGAGGCAGAATTTGAACTCAAGTCTACCTCACTCTGGTCCAGGTCTATTCACCGCATCACCTCACTGCAACAGAAATGATTGCCAAAGTTCTCAAAGTCAAATTGAGAGTAGGATGGCCAGGACAACCCCCATGTGTCTCAACTGGATAAATTAGACATGGGCTATTGGGCTGCATCAAATAGAGAATTTATTCTTCCTTTTCTGTCTCTCCCTTCTGCTCCAGCCTTTTGTGACAACAAAGGTGATCTGATCCCAATTCTTCTTATCACTAAGGGTCTTTGTGAGGGGGTGGGCAGGAGGACATCCAGCTCTCCAGTGCCCTCTGAAGTCTGGTGTTTCTGGACAAAAGATAGGAAGGTTAAACGAGAGGGTAAGGATAGGGACGGCTCTCCCCTCCTCACCCTGTAACCTACCACCATCATCCTCTTCCTCTCCCCCAGCCCTTCTCCTGGTCTGGGTTTGGTACGGGAAGATGATGACCTGGATGGAGGCCCTGACACTGACTCTGAAAGCTTACGTGTTTGTGCCCCAGCAGCGGCCCCTGGCCACCTGCTCCAGGGCACCCCGTGCTCCCCCTCCCCTGCTGTCCCGTGTCTGGAGAGGCCCGGGTTAGAGAGACGAAGCACGCTCGAGCCGCGGCCCTCACAGGGGCTGGGGAGACGTCCGTGCTTTGCTGGCTTGCAGAGCCGTCCCTGATATTCCTGCTGTCTTCTCTCCCCAGTACTTCACCTACAGTGTGCTGCTCAGCCTGCTGGCCTGCTCCGTGTTCCTGCAGATCAGCTGCATAGGGAAGCTGGCGCTGATGCTGATCATTGAGGTCATCTATGTGCTGATGGTGGAGGTGCCCGGGGTCACCCTCTTTGACAACGCTGACTTGCTGGTCACAGCCAATGTCATGTAAGTGGCGGACCTAGACTTGTGCCCTGCATGGCCCTCTCTCCACTGGCAGGTCCTGAAAGCTATGCTCCGGTAGAGAGAATTTTAGAACCGTAGATGGCTTGGACTAGAAAAGAATAGCAGAACACTGACCCTGTGGTCACCACCAACCCTGCCTAAATTAGATCCCATACATGAGGCTTTATTCCAGTTGCCACCTCTTCCTTCCCACCCCTGATGAAATAATGACTATTGGTCGTGTGACAACTATTCAGATTACGGGTCAACACTTTCCCCTACCCAATCCCCTACTTCCACAGCTTCCCAAACAGATGCTCAATTCTGCTCAAGGCTTCCTGGACTCATTTGGGAATAAAAACAGACCACCAGATCCCCAAGGAAGTCCCTAATGGACACGGCTGCCCCTGTGTCCTTAAAGCAAAGCATCAGGAAAAGTTAAGCAGAGGAAAGAATTACATATGAAGATCTTGGACACAAATGTTAAAGGACAAAAGTGCGTGGGACAGTTTTTTACGGCTTCAGGCCTTAAGGAACAGAAAGCTCCAGGAGTTGTTCCCTTCTCTCCTGAGAATAAAAGAGGAAGGAATGGCCTTAAGCCACAGTGTGAGGAATTTAAGTCAGATATAAAGGAGGATCTTCACAATAGAGTGAAATGGTGAAACAGGGGACTAGGGAAAGTCCTGGGATCTCCTTGCCATGTATCATACTTTGGGATATGTGTGCTGTCACTGGAGTATTACAGATGAGAGAATTGAGCAGGTGATCCTTGATCACACCAAGCCCTCAGGACATTTTTTCCTGAAATCATCAAACAGAATTAGAACCAGGAAGCACCCAAGACTCCCAAGGTCACTAGAGTAACTTTAGAATGAGAGTAATGAGTTTTTATAATCAGAATATTAGCAATTATCAGTAAGGTGTAGAGGAAAGGGGCTGAACTTAGCATCATAGGACCTGAGTTGGAATCTTTGGCATTTACTAGCTGAGTGATCTTGGGACCCAGAGGAAACTCTGGGTCTCAGTTTCCTTAGCTGTAAAATGAGGAAGATAATCTCTAAGGTCCCTGGCAACTCTAGTTCTGTGAGCCCATAATGATGTTTGCACAGAATAGCTTCAGAGAGCATCCATGCTGTCGTGATGTCGAGGCTGTGGTTGCCGTGAGCACAGTTGTTGGTTGAGTATCCGTAGAATTTACCTCTGTCTATCTCTGGTGAGGCTTTGAGAATGTAGGTGGGACACATAGTAGACAAGGATGTCTTCTGGGCTCCCTGGTGTTTCAATGAGTGCAGTTAGAGTGGCCCTGGGATGAGAGGGACCAAATCCTGGGGATCCAGTGTATAGAAGGACATGCTGGAGAATAAGGTCCAGCCCCAAGAAATGCTGCAGTGCTGACTCAGGCTCTCTCTGCTTCTGATTCCAGTGATTTCTCCAACAACAACGGAACGATGCAGTGGTGAGTTAATGCTTATTATCACTTTACATGGAGAGGGTATCCAGAGTAAGTAGGCAACAATACAACCAGACAGGCGATATCACAGAGAATCCTTAGAGGGAACCTTGGAGATCACACAGAGCAGTGGAAGGCCCATAGATTCTGGAGTCAGAAGATTTTCGATTCAAATTCTGCCTCTGATGCTGACTGCCTGTATAATTAATCTCTGATAAGTTACTTACCTGGACCTGTTCCTCATTTGTAAAAAATAAAAAAATGAAAATAAATAAAAGAGTAGATTCAATTCCCTTGAAGATCCCTTCCAGCTCTAGATCTAGGACCATAAATCCTTTTTTCCAAGGTCAGATAGCAGGTAACACTCCTACTAGTGCCTCATGTCAGATGCCAGGAAGCTCAGAGGATTAATCATAAGAGAAAGAATACATAGAAAAAAGGGTGAGCTCAGAAGGATGCACTTGGGGTTGTTTGGAAAGCAATTTATTCAAGTATTAGGTTGTCCTAAAACACAATCTTTTAAACACAATTTAAAAAAATTTTTTTGCTATTGTCTTTATATTATATATGGCCATAGTCAAAATCCACAGACAAGCCAGAAACCTCATTTTATTTAGTAGAGCATCCTAGCTTCCTCCACATCCCCAGCCAACTTTTATCTAGAACTATTCATAACCTTGGTGCAAAGTGGATAGAATGCTAGGCTTGGAATTTGGAAAATTCACCTTCCTGAGTTCAGATCTAGCCTCAGACACCTGCTCACTGTGTGATTCTGGCCAAATCACTTAACTCTGTGCCTCAGTTTCCTCATCTATAAAAATGAGCTGGAGAAGTAAATGGCAAACCACGCCAGTATCTCTGCCAAGAAAACCCCAAATGGGATCATGAATAGTTAGACACCACTGAAAACAGCTGAACAACAACACTGACAACCTTGATGTGTGTCTCTTCTCTTTTCCTTCTAGGAAAAAGGAATGGGCAGAGAAATGATAGGGACACAAAAGAGAGGAAGGGAGGAAACAAGATTCAGCTCTTGGATAATTGCAAGTTGGCTGTACTAATACATTGTGTATTGCTCTAGAGCATTCATGACCTTTAATTGGTACCTGAGCATGTACACAGAGAAATAAGCTCATTACCTGCCAAGCAGTGGTTGTTGTTGTTTGGAAGAACTTGGGTAAGTGACTTGTCCAGGGTCACACCACTAGTAAGTGGTACTACAGACTACTAGTAAGTGTCTGAGGCCAGATTTGAACTCAGATCCTACTGACTCCAAGTCATCCACTCTATCCACTGTGGTACCCAGCCACCCCTGCCAAGTAAGTTTTTAGGCTCTTGAGGAATAAGTAGAAGTCTTATAGAGTCAGAAAACCTGCATTCTAGTCACAGCCTTGCTACCAGCTACCATATGATCCTGAACAGGTGACATCTTTTCTGTGGTTTTGGTTTCCTTCTCTGAAAAGTAAAGGATTGGAATGGACAGTCCCTAAAGTTACCCCTAGCTCTAAAACGTCTGTGAAACAATGAAGTAGGGAGGTGCACTGAATCAAGGACTTAGAACTGGAAGGGTCTTTAAGGACCAGACCTCTTGTATTATAGGTGAGGAAACAGATTCAGAGTAAAGTATCCTGCCCAGGGTCACAGAGCATTCCTGTCTCAGCAGGCTAGCTTACTCTCTTTGGAGTCAGAGGACTCTCTGCTACTGGGACACCATGGACAAGTCATTTAAATTTCCTAGGTTTGTTTGGTCATCAGTAAAATGAGGGGGCTGGAGTAGATGGTTTGGGAAGTTCCTTCCAGCCTTACCTAGATATGAAATCCTATAAAGAAATTGAATTGAGGAGGTTTCCAATGCACGAGAGAGGAGAAGGGAGCATGGGGAAGGAGAGGAAGGGGGAGAGAAGCAAGGAGAAAAAGAGAGAGAGAGAGAGAGAGAGAGAGAGAGAGAGAGAGAGAGAGAAAGAGAGAGAGAGAGAGAGAGAGGAGAAAGGAGGAAAGGAAATGAAGGGGAAGGAGGGGAATAAAAAGGGGAGAGAAGGATGGAAGGAGGTGGAAAGGAGGGAAGAGAAGGAGGAAGAAAGACAAAGACAGAGACAGAAGGAGAGAGAGAGACAAAGACAGAGATAGAAGGAGACAGAGAGAGAATCAGAGAGAGATGGAAAGAGAGAGAGAGGGGGGGAGAGGAAGGGAAGAGGATGAGGGAGGGAGGGAAAGAGAGGAAGGCAAAAATGGAGGGAGGGAGAATGAAAGAGAGGGAGACAGAGAGACAGCAACAGAGAAAGGAAGGAAAGAGTTTGATAAAAGCAGGAGGAGGAGAGATGAGGAAGAATGAGAGTACAGAGACACAAAGATGGGGTAGGAGATTTAAGGGTTTGATGAAATTACGTGAAAACTATCATATTGAAGGAGGAGCACAGAGTGAACTGACAGAACATATGGGATGGAGGGAACCAAAATCCACTGTATGCTATGTATATATGTATCCAAGGCAACTGACAAGCTCATATTTTCTTTCTACCTACAGCCCCGAGCATGTGACGAAGGTAGCTCTAAAGATCATGACGCCCATCATTATCTCTGTCTTTGTGCTGGCTTTGTACCTTCATGCCCAGCAGGTGGAGTCCACAGCCCGGCTAGACTTCCTCTGGAAACTGCAGGTAGGTGGGGCTTATGGTCATTTCTGGTACATTTGGGGAACCAGGAAAAAGCTTATTCAGCCCTAGAGCCGTGTAGTTGGGGCACATTGCAGACATGGCAGCCCTACATCCTTTGCTCTCAAGATAATTATTTTGGGCATGATGTAGATTGATGCCAATCAATCCCTACCCTAATTTACCAGGCTGCCAAATCGGTATAGAGGGGTGTCTCCCTGTTTCTCATGGGCTTAAAGGAAAATTACTTATTGAACTCCCAGAATTTGATATAGCCTGACCTATCAATCATCATCACTCTATATAAGACTTACCTGCAGCTACTGAGGAAAGCAGAAGTGGATGGAGAAAATAGAAAAGTGTAATATACAATCTCAACCTTCATGACACTTACAGTCTAGATTCAAGAAGATAAAATGTCTCTGTGTAACCGTACCATTAGCATTTTTGGTTATGGAAAGGAGTTCAAAGGAAGAAGAGATCAGGGAAGAGGAAGAATTCTCATCTGAAGCTTAAAGGATAGGTAGTATTTAGATAGGATGTAAAAGCTGGAGAGAACAGCTGGGTAGCACAGTAGATAGAGCACCAAGCTTGGAGTCAGAAAGATGTGTCTTCCTGAGTTCACATCCAGCCTCAGATACTGCCTCGCTGCATAACCCCACTTGCCTCAGTTTCCTCATCTGTAAAATAAGGTGGAGAAGGAAATGGCAAACCACTCCAGTAACTTTGCCAAGAAAACCCAAATAGGGTCACAGAGGATAGGACACAGCTGAAAAACAAATGAATGATAACCTGAAAGTCCAAGAAATATAATTAAGTCTGGCTGGAGTGAAGTGTTTTTGTAGGAGGAGATAACACTAGACTGTGGAAGCCTTGAATGCCAGGCTGAAGGATCATAAAAGTTCCTAAGCAATGAAATGGCACATTCAGTACTGTGCCTAAGGGAGTATTAGTCGACCAGTGTATGTAAGATGGATGAAAGAGGGAAATGCCTGGAAACACCCAGGAGGAGATCGCTATGTAGAGTGCTAGACTTGGAGGAAGACCCAAGTTCAAATCTCGTATCTACATTTAATATGTGATTTTGGGCAAGTCATTTATCTTTCAGTTTTCTCATATGTAAAATAAGGGGGTTAGTCTTAATGAACTCTTGTCTCTTCCAACTCTTGATTCTTTAGTGATATAATAATAAGATCCTAGATTTAATTTTTAGTTAAGAATTACAGATACCCTGACAATAATTTCCAGAGGTCAGAGCTACATTGTCCCCTGATTCCCTAGGGGACATTCTTTCAAACACTTAAAAGTGATACTCATTCAGGGTGAATGATTGGGAGTCCTTTGCTGTCTCCTTGTAGGTCTTATCCTTAAGCCCTTTCCCCCCATTTTGAAGTCTATTCCCAGGACCATCCTCAGGCCATCCACATGTGTCTTTCTGTGTGAAGCCCAGAAGAGGTTCAAGCATTATAATGGGTGTGTATAGTTGAGGCTAGAGCAGCAAATACTCTTTTCTTCTTTTCCCCAGTCCATAAGAGGTATGCTCTTCCTAGAGACAGCCCAAGCTGGGTTGCCTTTATACTAAACACTTCTGAAGATGAAGGAAAAAGCAGGAAGGAGAGAGATCTTAAACAGACACCCCTAGCTACCACCCCACTCTTGAGGCATATTTATTTCACCTCTTCACAGGACAGTAAGCAAATAGAGGAACTGTCTGTCAGAACTGAGCAAAACCAGCCCTTCAGAGTTTACTGAATGCAGTCTCTGACACCTATCCCAACTATTCATCCCCCTGCCCTACTTCCTAACCCTTGTGACCACCTTCACACTCTGCCAGGGTCTGGCATTGGCTCAGGGTCAACTGTTATTCTTCCCCAGATAAAAAGTGTCTTGGGTTTTTTTGGTAATTGTATTTTATTTTTTCAAATACATGCAAATATAGTTTTCAACATTCATTTTTGCAAAAACCTTGTGTTCCATTTTTTTTCTTCCTCTCTCCTTCCCTCCCCAAGATAGCAATCTAATATAGGTTAAACAAGTGCAGTTCTAAATATATTTCCATATTCATCATGCTGCTCAAGAAAAATCAGATCCAAAGGGAAAAAGCACAAGAAAGAAAAACAATCAAACCTCAGAGCCATCAAGTCTAGTCCCCTTATTTTACTTTATAAGTGAGGAAACCAAGGTGCCCAATAAAGTTAAAGAGATTCATCCAAGTTCACAAATAGAGTCGTGCCTGAGGCAGAATCTGACGTGTTCTCTGACTCCACAATTATCCCCTTTTCCCCCTTCTGCTGTATCACACTGCTCCTGGAATCTTGATGTGCTGCCCCTGCCCTCATTCATGTGCATTCCCTTCCATAACTTATCCCATCTCAAAAACTTTGAAGAAAAGAGCAATATGGGAATGGTCTTAGGTGACACAAGCAGGTGTTTAACACTGCCTTGAATAATATGTGAAGAAGCAATCCCTAATTGTGGAAAAAAGGAGGTATAAATTTTGACAAGCAAGTGTAAGGGCTAAGCCTGAGCCAATACCAGGGTTTTCAATCCAACAGGTTGAGAGAGAAACACAAAACTATCTGTAGGAACACATGCCCTGAAGTTTCCATCTTGGATGGAGGTTGCTTTCATCCTGTGTCCCATTTTGACTTACTTGCAAGATCAATAGCCTGGAGTTCACTGTGTTCCCGTTTTAATTCAGCCATACCAGTTCAGCTAATGAACTCGGTCATCCCTACTTAACAGCTGCATCACCTTGGCTAAGTTAATTAACCTCTCCAGATTTGTACATTGTACCACTAATGATATTTCTCCTACAATAATAATATTTTGTCCCTGTCAAGCCAAATGGGAATCATACATCCTTGTTGCCAATGAAAGATTCTGATACTTTAGAATTTTGTCAAGAGGAAGGGGGATTGAACTGATTTACCTATCAGGCCCCACTACACTATGATGTTTTACTTTTTAAAAACCACTCAATTAGACACATTACTGTTTGGAAAATTGAGCCTATTTCTGTGAGATTTGTTCTTTTTTTGGCCCTTTACACCAACTGAGAGTGATGGGTGGGTGCTTCTGGGGCATATTTTGGCCTCCCTAACAATCTGAGCTGTCTGAAAGTAGAATGCACTGCCTTGGGAGATAGTAAGTGAAATCTAGATGATCATTTATCAGAATGTTGGAAAAGCAGTTACTGTTCCTGATATGGATTGGACTGGTTGACATGTGAGGTCTCTTTCAACTCTGATTCTCTAGTTCTGTGACTGTCATTTGAGCCACCAGGGCACGGTATTCTATGAGAGCCTCAGTCATCCAGCATATAAAGATATGACAGTTAATGTCACATTGAAAATCAGGTCAACAACCTGCCAAAGGCATTTATCAAGCACCAGGTGTTGTGCTAAATGCTAAGAATATAAAAAACAGCAAGAGGCAGTCCTGCTTTCAAGAAGCCCACAATCAAATGGAAGACACAACATAAAATAGCTATGTATAAACAAGATACATACAGGGTAAATTGTAGATAATCTCAGAAGGCAGGTATTAAAATTAAAGAAGAATAAGAAAGGTTTCTTGCAGAAGATGGGATTTTAGCTGGGTTTCCCTGAGTTAGGGAAACCCAGAGACAGAGATAAAAAGGGAGATTATTCTAGACATAGGAGATAGCCAGTGAAAAATGCCCAGATTCAGAAGGAGCCTTCCTTGTACATGGAAGAGCAAGGAAGTTGGTATCATGTAAGTATAACACCACTTGAAAGAGAGGATAGACTGGATTATGAACAGACTTAAAAGTCTTAAATATGCTTTTATATTTGATGCTGGAGGTGATAGGGATTTATTCAATAGAGGAGGTAATATGGTCAAACCTACCCATTAGGAAGATCAATTTGACAGCTCTGTGGAGGATGGAATAGAGGAGAGACTTAAGCCAGGAAGACCAACCAGCAAGTTATTGCAATAAACCAGGTGTGAGGTGGTGGTTGAGAGAAAGGGGCCTTTACAAGATGTTATTAAGATAGAAACAATAGTGAGAGAGTAGAATTGAAGATGTCAATTTGGCACAGACATAATGGTTGAAGTTTTAAGAAGGGATGAACTCTCTAAAGAAGAGAACGTAGAGGAAGAAGAGTATAGTGTCATGGACAGACCCCAAGGTTAAGCTGTAAGCTAAAGAAGGAAGCAGGAAATGGTAGACTAGCAAAAAAGTCTCTATCCTCAAGGAGATTCCATTCTAAAAAGGGGTTCCTATCTTTGGTACTGTCTATTTGGGGAAACCCAACCCATTTGGGCAAAAAAAGATTTGCAAGGATAAAGTCAGAGAAACCAATCATTCTGTAAAAAAGATGGCCGTGGTGAAGTAATTAGAATCCAAATTAAGGTCTTGACTATAGGACTAAAGAAAAACACTATGGAGAGCAAGATGGGATGACTGAACCACTTGTACTATTACTTGATCAGGGCCATCACTTTACCTCGCTGGGCCTATGTCCTTCCCTGAAGAAAAGAGAACACCGAGCCATCCTTCCAGCTCTACCATTCCAGGACTGTTTCAGTCTGTCCAACTCTCATCTGGCCTTTTCTTGGCAAAGATCCTGGAGCGGCTTGCTATTTCCTTCTCCAGCTCATTTCAGAGATCCCCACGACTAGGAAGTGTGTGAGGCTGGATTTTAACTCAAAAGTCAGTCTTTCTGACTTCAGGCTAGACACTCTATGCTGCCTAGTTGCCCCTGAATTTTAAGAATATCTAAAAAGTAATATACAAATAGATACAAAATTCTTATTGTAAGCAGTAGATGAATGCTGCTGCAGTCGCTCAGTCTTGTCTCACTCTTTGCAAGCCCATTTAGGGTTTTCTCGGGCAGAAGTACTGGAGTGACCGGCTGTTTTCTTCTCCAGCGGCTCCACTTTGTCAGCAGTTAAGTGACTGGCCCAGGGCCATACAGCTAGGAAGTATCTGAGGCTGGATTTGGACTCGGGTCTTCCTGACTCCAGGCCCAGGGATGTATAGACAAAGGCTGGAGGATGAGGCACAGTGGCCGCCTGGGGAGAGTGGTTTCTGGGAAGGGGAGGGCCTGAGGCTGGTGAAAGGAACATGAGTCACTGCCACGGGGCAGTACGTGGAGGGCGCAAGGCCTCAGTAGTTATGAAGCTCTTGTGCCACAGGGCCGAGTCACTTGTCAGGCCAGGCTGACCCAAGGTCATAGCTCAGGGCAGCCACAGAGCTTTGAGGCATTTTTTTCCAGACAAATTAATTAACATCTGTCAGGCACCACCAAGCGTGCTGTGGGGTCTCATGAGGGACACAGGAACACACGAGAGGTGGATCCCTTTCCCGGCAGTGTCCTCGCCCCCCTTCTCCTGCCCACCCTTTCAAGCCCTCCCCAATTACTACCTCCTCCCCGAGGTTCTGCCTCACCCCCCTCCCCACAGGCAACCTTTCCCCCTTGGATTCACGATTTGTTTTGTGACGCTGTGACAGACTTACAGGTGGTACTAAATGAGACAGTATTCATAAGGCACTTAGCCCAAAGTCTGGCCCAAAGTAGGCGGTTTCATAAATGCTTGTTCCTTCCCCCAAATATCATGTATGTGGTTATCTTTGCTGGTGAATTATCCAAACTCTGTATATCCCACCCCCACTCCCAGGCCCCTAGCTCAGGCTCTGCCCTCAGGAGGTGGGGGGGCTTTCAGCCATGTTGGACTCTAAATGATCCCTTTTGGAGTTTTCGAGAGCGGTTGGCCATTTCCTTCTCCAGCTCATTTTACAGATGAGGAAACTGAGGCAGACAGGTTAAATGACTTGCCCAAGGTCTCAGAGTTCGGAAGTGTCCGAGGCCAGATTTGAACTCAGGAAGATGAGCCTTCCTGACGCCAACACACAACAGATATGTGTTTATTGAATGAATGAACCTACTTCAGTCACCTTCCATTCTTAGATCTCTCTTTACTTTTTCCCCATTGTAATTAGAAGGCTGGATCCATTTCTTCTCCCACCTTTCTTTCTTCCACTTTTTTCCTTCTTCCTTCCCTCCTTATATTCTACCTTCCGTTTCCTCACTCGCTCTGTCCCTCTGCCCTCTCTTCTCCTAAATGCCAGCCTTTTCTTATTCCCTTCCATGACTTTCTCTCCTTGCTCTCCCCTTTCCTCCTTTTCCTTTCTTATTCTCTTCTTCCTTTCCCCTCCCCTCACTCCTTCTCTCCCTCCACAGCCCCTCTCTTACCTGCTCCCTCTCCCTCCAGGCCACAGAGGAGAAGGAGGAGATGGAGGAGCTCCAGGCCTACAACCGCAGGCTGCTCCACAACATCCTGCCCAAGGACGTGGCGGCACACTTCCTGGCTCGGGAGCGGCGCAACGACGAGCTCTACTACCAGTCCTGTGAATGCGTGGCCGTCATGTTCGCCTCCATTTCCAACTTCTCCGAGTTCTACGTGGAGCTGGAGGCCAACAACGAGGGGGTGGAGTGTCTCCGACTGCTCAATGAGATCATCGCTGACTTTGATGAGGTGCTGGGGCTGCAGGGAACCTTTGGGCTGGCAAGGACCCCCGGGGATCATCTGTTTCAGATCCCACCATTGGACAGGACCGTTCAACTCTAAATTCTCAGTCAGTCAATGGAGCATGTTTTAAATTTAAAGACAGGCCCCCTCTCTTCCCTAGCCAGAGTAAGAGAAGTCATGACTTTCTAAGCCACTAATTTTCTGGCAGAATGGCAAGTACTGTGTCTTCACTTTCAGGTCTTAGAGGAGCTGGATAAAACTGAATCAACAGGACGAGCAGATAATGTGGGCCCTTTGAGGAACATGGAGAGTAAAATCTTCCTTCCTCCCCCCACTCCCCAAACACATACTAGAGCGCCCCACAGAAACCTAGTTGATCCAAGAGATGCAGCAGATGTAGGCATTTTCATTCCTGAATATTTAGCATGAGGAATGTTGCCAGGCTGGCCAACACTCAACCACCAGGTTCCTTCAAGGATGGGACTTGGAGGCTGGGGGCAAAACAAAACAAAACTTTGAAAATCTGAGCCGAGTTCCGGCTGTGTGCTCTGGGTCTGTCCCAAGTGCTGGGGGGACATGCAAAGGAAGAAAGATACTTCTCCCCTTTAAGAGAACTCCAGTCTAATGGAGAAGCAGTATTCAGATATCAAATTAAGGACAAGAGGGATAAAAGCAAGAACACAAGGAATTACAGTTGGCTAAAACATGTAGCACAAGTAGACACATAGGGTTGGAGTGAACAGGAGCAAACAAAATGGGGAAAAATGATTTGGGGAGTTAGGGGATAAACCTTCCTGAAAGCAGTAATTAATGAGGAGGAAGTTAGGGAAAGAGTTTGATTGTGCGGAGCCAAGAGCAATGGCATGTAGGAAGCCTGGGAGATGAGAAAAGAAGTCTTAAGGGGCCTTGTTAGCTCTGTTCAAGGATTTAAAAGACTGTCACATGGAAGAAAAATTATACTTGTTCTGCTTGGTCCCAGAGGAGAGAAATAGGAATACCATAAAGAAGACTTGTAGAGGCAGCTCTTAGCTCAATTTAAGAAAAAACTTCCTAACAATTAAAATTGGAATAGGCTGCTTCAGGAGGATAGTGGGTGATAAAGCAGAGGCTGGACAACCACTTGGAGATGTCCTGGAAGAGATTTATGGTTAGGTATGGGTTGGGCTACTAGTTCCCTAATTTTTTTTTAACAACAAAAATTGTGTTGTGAACCACCAGGAGGGATCTGTACATTCACAAAATACATTTGTACCCTCAGTTCTTATACCCTAAGAACTTAAGTCTGTCTTAAGACACCATGAAAGAATTGCTCCTGGATCATAATTGAGAGCACCCCAATGGGAACCAACTGGGCTAGAAAACCTCTGAGATTCTCACATTTATATAATGTTTTATATGGTATACAAAGCACTTTCTCCACCCAACCCCACAAGTTTTATTAATCTCTATTTTATAGTTGAGAAAAAGGAAGTTCAGGGTAGTAAAATGACTTATTTCAGTGGAAACACACAGGCAGCAAGTAGTGATATAAAACTTGGGCCTGGCATTTGATATTTCATCAATTAACTAGAAGTGGGTGAGTTATGGGGGTGTGGGGGATGGTGAAATGTCCTTGACTGGAATGGAGCTTGTGAGCTTTTGAATGAGGGGAGATATATGTGGATAGTTAGGCAGAAGAACCTTAAGTTTTAATAAAATTTTAAATCTGATAGTTTGGGAGCCATTTGTGGCTTTTTGGGCAGAAAAGAAATTTGGAATAATTGGAACAGATGTTTCTTAGGATATACAGAGGAGACAGAGATTCTTATTGTATATCTAGCACTATGTCAGGCACTGTGAGGAAAAAAAAAGAATTATAAGACATGGATTCTTGGCTCTTATTTGGGATATAAGACATATGAGTAAATCCTAAGACCTTGTCTTTACTCCTTCAGTTTCTATTTTCTCTTTTTTATCGTTTGTATGATCCCTGGGTTCCAGGGACTCAAGTTTTTTTCTCTCACTGCCTAGATCATCAGTGAAGATCAGTTTCGGCAGCTGGAGAAGATCAAAACCATTGGTAGCACCTACATGGCAGCCTCTGGCCTCAATGATTCCACCTATGACAAAGCAGGGAAGACACATATCAAGGCCCTGGCGGACTTTGCCATGAAGCTAATGGACCAAATGAAATACATCAATGAGCACTCCTTCAACAACTTCCAAATGAAGATAGGTGAGGGAGGGAACTGATAACCTGGCAGACTAGCCCTGGGGAGGGAGCTATGGGACTGTCTCTTCTGGACTGCCATTTCCTTTCTGCCCCAATTTAAATTACATATAACTCCCTCTCCATCATCTTGGAGCCTCTGAATCTACCAGAGGATTATCTAGTCAGCCAATCAGCTCTTAAGGTACCTTGACTTTGGTGAACTCTCTATGTGACACAGATGGTACAATATATTCAGAAGGAGTCAAAAGAAGCCTATTTAAAATGCTTCATGGAGATGAGACTTGAGCTTGATGCTGAAGGATGATAAGAAGTATCATTGATGACACAATGGAGAGACCTGTGTAGAACAGAAGACTTGGAAGGGCTGGATCAGTACCATCATAGAGAGCCTCAGATTTTTACTGAGAAATTAAGATTTTGTCCAGAGAGCACTTAGACAAGGATGAGCAGGGAGAACAGGTAAATATTTTGAGTAGAGGAGTGAGATGTTGAGAGCAGTTTTTAGGGTATTCCTGAAGCCTTGAATGGGAAGAGGCTAAAACAAGAAGGCCAGTTAGGAGACTTCAGTAGAATTCTTGAAAGAAGGCAGTATATAGAAAGAAGACTGGATATGAAGTTAGGAGAGCTGGATTTGATTCTCAGCAATGTAACTTTCATCCATTCATTTATAAATTGAGAGGATTAGATTCGGTCAGTCAGCATACCATTTTAAGAACTTACCATGTACTAGACATATCATTAGGCCCCTGGAGATAAAAAGACAAAAGTGGAACTTTTGTTCCTTCCAGGTCTTTCCAGGCTCAAGTCCTGTGATCTGATGAACTAAGCAAGAGTAGACTAGGAAAGACATATATGAGAGATCTTCCAAAAGAAGAAAAAATTGAATTGAGAATCAGTTGGATGAATACGAAAGGAAAGGGAAGTATCACAATTGGGCATCACAAATGGATGATCCAAAATCACATCAAATTCATCAGGTCCAAGAAGTTCCTGTAGATAGTTGGGAGTTTGAACCTGTGATTTGGGTGAGGGCTAAAGATGGAGCAGGGATGTGGCACAGCGGATAGAGCACCAGGCCTAAAGTCAGGAAAACCTGAGTTCAAATCTGTTCTCAGATACTTACTAGCCATGTGACCCTGGGGTAGTTGCTTCATCCTGTATGTCTCAGTTTCTCATCTGTAAAATAAGCTGGAGAAGGAAATGGCAAACTACTCCAGAATCTGTGCCAAGAAAACGCCAGTGGGGTCATGAAGAGTCATCCATGGCTGAAACAACTAAGCAACAAGGAGAAAAGATGGAAGAGATATAAAGGTCCACCTGTGGAAGGCTGAGAGTTGGGAAAGAGTGCAAAAAGAAAAGTAGAAGACAGAGAGCTAAGCTTTGAGGTTTCCCACAGGTAGAACAAAGGAAAAGGAGCCAGGGAAAACAGTCCAGGAGACAAAAAAAGCTGAGAGGTAGTGGCAAAAAAAAAAAAAAAAAAAACCAGAAAGAAAAGAAAGAATTGACTAATTGAATCAGATGTTTTAGAGAAATCAAGGAAAAGAGGTGCAAGGGAGACATCAATCCTAGATTTAGAGCTGTAAGGGACCTTAGGGAACATCTGGTATGGCATCCCATTTTATAGTTGAGGAAACTGAGGCCCAGAAACATTCAGTGATCTAGACAAAGTGATCTATACTACAGAGAGTGTAGGCAGCATGAAGGGAGTCTGAGAGATCTGGCTTTGGGGCCAGGAAGATCTGGATTAGTATCCTGCTTTGGACATACCTTAGCTGCATGTCCCTGGGCAAGCATGTCTGAATGCTCAGAGCAATCCTCTAGGACTGTGTATTGCAAAAAAAAGATATTAACCTGCTTTATACAGAACTTCTCACTTGAAAGTTGGCTGAATCACAATGAAATCACAGGTCTAGTCCAATTCCCTATCACACACAGGTCTGGGATTAAATCTGTTTTTCTGATTCCAAGTTCACTGATAAGCAATCTCAGAAGTGGAGTACAGGTAGAATCAAGAAGTGTGTTAAGTGTGTGGAGAAGAAATGGAAGCTGCATTTTGTGAAGCCCTTATTGGAGAAATTTGACAGTGAAGAAAAGAAAAAAAGGGGGAGAGAGAAATTGGGTCTAACAAACTTTTTTTCTCTTTTTCCTTTCAAGATGGTACAGACCTAAGTGGTTTTTTGACATTAAGATGAAAGGAGAGAGTGAAGGGAGAGAGACTTAATAACATGAGGCAAGGATGATTGAGAAAGGGCCCTCAGGACTAAGAGATGGATTTGAGACAAAAGTGGGGAAGTCTGTCCCCCTCTCCCCCCCAATAACATCATCTGTGCAAAAGATTGATGCTTTTTTTCTTCCTACCTGTTCTACTATAGGGCTCAACATTGGCCCTGTGGTGGCTGGGGTGATTGGAGCTCGCAAGCCTCAATATGACATCTGGGGCAACACAGTGAATGTGGCCAGCCGCATGGACAGCACTGGCGTGCCTGACCGCATCCAGGTAAGCGGCATCTCAGTCATCCCCTTATCTCTGGCCCCCACAGATGAAGTTCTCTCCTATGCTGAGACATCTCCATGGGTGGGGATCTCAGAACTTTTACTATGGACTTAAATTTGAAGATTAGGGATTGATTGACCCTGACACCTTGATTTAAATTTTAGGAAACAATTTTTGTAAAATCTTACAGTAGGAGATGGTAAGAGAATACTGATATTAACCAACAGACTAATTATCCATAATCCTAAACTGATCCATAATTCTTCCTGAATGTAAAGCCATCTATATACAGTACTGTGAGAAATAGAGGAGGATAAAAAATATGTTTTGCATGACTTCACATGTACTTGATATATTGCTTGCCTTTTCAATGGGTGGGAAAGGAGCAAGAGGGAAGGAGAGAATTTGGAACTCAAAATTAATAAAAAAAAAAAAAAGAAAAATGTTAAAAATTACTAAAAAGAGGAGGGACTCAAAATTTTTTTAAAAGAAGAAAAATGTTAAAAAATTACTAAAAAGAGAGAGGCAGTCCCATTGGGTAAAGAGATTGGGAAGGGAGCTTCCAGAGTAATGGAGGAAACCGGTCAGTCCCTTCAGGGACATAAACAGAAGAAAGAGCTATGTGAAAGAAAAAGAGGGATTAGCTGACAGAGCCATAAAAGATTCACATGCAATGTGCAGTTAAAAGTAAGCTTTGATTCTACCAGATTATTTTAGAGGAAACAGTCTAGCTAATTAAAAACTTTCCTGCTGGGAATGCTCTGCCATCTCCTCTACACACAAATAAATATGCCTAGAGAGATTTTTCCATTCTCCATTCATCAAGGTCAAGAGCTTGTAAACCTTTCCTTTTTGTCACCCAGCTCATACCTCAGCAATAATGCCCCATAGGATCTCAAATTTTGGTGCTCTGTTAGAAGCACTTTGGCTTCTAACTTCTAACAACAGAATATTGTTCACTGTTCTGAGTTCGCAGGTCTCCTAGATTTGTCACTAGCTAGTTGTAGGCAAGTCACTTAACCTCTGCAAAATTTAGGCAAAGAACTAGATCCCTGGGTCCCCAGCCCAAGATTTAAGAACTAATTTTATTCCAGGGACTACAGACAGAGACATACAAAACCATGAAGCAGACTACTATCATGTAGCCACCAGAGCCCTTGAGGCACAGACTTAGTTTTGCCAAAGATCATTCAATTCTCTCCTTCGCTTCCCAGAAGAGAAACAAGACTAGAAATTAAAAGTCCCAGGTAGGGATGATTGAGGAAGGGCCACATATAACTTCTCATCAAAGCCCTGAAGAACACAACTCTTAGCAGAACTGATTAATTGCAACAAAATATTGCCAACATATACAGTTTTCCAAATAATGAATTAACTGGGCAACTGAGAATCCCCTTCTCAACAGTGCTCAAACAAGTTTTAGGTGTTGAGCTGGGCAGGGGTCCCAGGTATGATTTATTTGAGCCGCTTTACTGTTTGGGATTGTTTGGATCCCCTTCAAGCTGTTAGCATAGATGAATGCCTTGGGTTCTGTTCCTCAGCACTTTTCTATCCTTCTTGTGATATAGACCAAGCATCTGGGTCAATATAGAATGTGAAGAAATAGCAAGGCCTCTGGGATCTGTGGCGCCAATGTGGCTTCCCAGCTATATATCTTCCACATCTCTTCTTCCATCCCATTTCATCATTGTCCCTTTTTATTTCCCCAGGTGACCACAGACATGTACCAGGTGCTGGCCGCCAACACATACCAGCTGGAGTGCCGGGGTGTCGTCAAGGTGAAAGGCAAAGGGGAGATGATGACCTACTTCCTCAATGGAGGACCTCCACCCAGTTAGCAGCAGGCAGGGTGGGCAAAGTTGTACCAGGCAGACCGGCTTTTGGAGAATTGGAAAATGACTTCTTTTGTGCCAGGCAAGGTGGGCAGGCCTAGTTCTAGTGCCCACAGGGTATCCTGGTGTATTTTTCCACAGTGACTCCAAAACCAGCTTTCTCCTCTCCTTGGGGGCAGGAGCCCCGGAAGGACCCTGGGGGAGCCAACTTCCCTGAGAGCACTAAGTTGACCAAAGATGTATCTGGCTCTGTATGTCGGCTAGGAGAAGACCTGAATCATTTGAGTTTTCTAACTGACGGCAGCGTCAGTTCCACAGGGTGGCAAAGAGCTTAGTATTTATTGGTGTAGTGCAACCTGACACACTCGTGGAAGAGGCAGGTGCTGCCTGGGGAAGACTTCATGCCCCCAGGAGTAAGGACCTGGGGCGCCAGCCAGGGAAAGCTCGGGGATCCCCACAGATGCTGCTTTTCTGTGCAAGCTTTTTAAAACTCAGATGGTGGCCTGGCCTTCATTCCACTGAGGCCTTCTGGCATTGCTGGCCGGGCACTGTCACAGGAAGAACTTCTAGCCATATTAAGTGTGCCCTCCTCCGTTTTCCCAATCCCCTTTATGGGCAGGCAGTACACCTAGGCTAAAGAAGACTCTTTCCAAGGTGGGGAGGGGAAGGGAAAGGGTAGCAAGAAAGCTCCCATGGCTCTGAGAAAAGCAAATATTTATTAAACAAAACAAAAACAGTTCTCCGTGCCCTTCTTTAGCACGTGCTAGTTTGCCGCGTTCGAGAGACACAAGTAAACCAACACTTCAGGCCAGGGTGCTGGGGTTTGGGGAAGGGAGGGATCCTAGCCCTGAGATTTGTCATTTTTTGTATCTTTTATTTTGTAATATTGAAAACTTGGAGATCTAACAGAGATACCAAATTCTATATTTTGTAAATTCTCTATATCAGAAAGCAGCTGTGTGCAGCAGGGTGTTGTTGCTGGTGTGTACGGCTTGTCTGTTTGTACGTATGTATATAAGCTATAGAGCCAGGCCCGCCCTGTGCTGCCCTCTCATTTCCCATGTGGCAGTTTTTAGTCGTACAGGGTACAATCAGCAGTGGGTTTATCTGCTTCTGGGACCTCAGGGTAAATTAGGTACTGTACCTTCCCAGTGGGAGTACACCCCCCCCCTACACACCCACCCCTTCTTTCCCCTACTGAAGAATATAAATAATAAGTGAGGACTCAGACCACCAGAAGGTGGCTTTTTAGAGTTGAAGGGGTTTGCGGAGAATCCTTACCCTCTCTATAAACAGCACTGCTGTCCCAGTGGCCTCACCATCCAACATGTTTTCATCTAAAAAGGTTTTATTTGGCTGTACTAGAACCATCTTTGAGCCTGACTGAGGCTACCCTTTATCCTAAGAGGGCTTGAAAATGGGATAAGTGCCATTTACTGGTTTCAATTTGATTTCTGTGAAGAGTCTTGGACTAGTTCACTCCTTTTTTTCCCTTAAAAACAAAACAAAACAAACCCAACAACTGACAATTCCTCTACTTGTCCAAGTTGGTTCAGGAGCAGGTGGATTTCCCTAGAGGATCCCTATTCCACACTTGGAGCAGTGCACCTCCAAGCGTGGTGTCAAGTCCTTATCTCTATGCTCCAGAGCAATGCCTGGGCATCACCCTTTCCCCCTTGCCTCTAGTGGTCTGAACTATGACAGCAGAACATAAGAGTCCTTGAAGGAAACAACCATTAGTTTTGCATTGTGGTTTTTGTTTGTTTGTTTGTTTGTTTTTGTTTTTGTTTTTGATTTTTAGGGTTTTTTTTTTTTTGGTCTTTGTATTCCCAGCTTGTAGATGTAATAGCTGCTTAATACATGTTGGTGGAATTGAATTGAAAATAAACCCTTGAGGTTTTTTGTTTTTTTTTTAAAGACAACCATAAAGAACTCTGGTTTTGGGTTGTTTTGTTTTGTTTTTGTTTGGCTTTTTTTTTCTTTTTTTCTTTTTCTTTTTCTTTTTTCTTTTTTGCAATCTGTGGTGTGAAGGGAGAATTTTAATAACTAGTTAGGCTGTGCAGTGAAGAGATACTCAAACCAAATCCAATGTCTGGGGGCGGATCCATATCTTCACTCTTCTCAGGGCAGAATCACTCTCTGGGGTTCTCATGGAAAACCAAAATTGGGGCCTGTTTCACTGTGTTCAATAATGAAAATTATCATGAGCACAAAAACTTGTTTTCCTCTCACTGAGGTATCCTAGGTTGTGCTTACGTGCACATAGAGACACACAGACACACACACCCCTTACATAATACCACTTAATCTTAGTCTTTGATTTCCAACTCTCCTGACCAACACTCTCCACTATGACCACCTGACTTCGATATGCCATTTCCCCCACCCTCAGTTAGGGCACATCTCTGAGGAGCAAAGTGTATAAACTGTAAAACTGCCAAGTCTGCCTTTGTATTATATTTCTGCTGTTACATCCTTTAAGTTTTATGAAGCACCTGTGTTTCCCACTGTATTCTATTGGCTTTCTTTTATATCCATGGTTGTTTTGGTTTCTGTTTTAAGGTTTGCTTCCAACTTGAGTAAAAGTATGTACTCAATCTTCCTGTGTCACCGTGCTCCCTCTTTACTACTGGCCTTTATTAGAAACATCTCCAATCTTCTTGAGGTCCTCTCCCACCTTCCCCTTGTCATTTTTCTCAGTCTCTTCCCCTTTGCCCTAAATTTATCTCCCTTTTTTGTCTCTCCAGTTATGCTCTCTATGCCTCAGTTTTGCCATCTGTAAAGTGAGGGGGAAGAATAAGTTGATCCACAATTATGGTCTCTTCCAGACCTAGAACCTATAAAACGTCTCTCCCTGCCTGTCTGTATATCCTTTCTACCCCTTTCCCACCCCAAACTGTGACTGTTGATGATGTGTAGAGCTTAAGCATCATTTTTTTCTAAGGGGTGTGCACTTTGTTTATTCCTGATCTTGCAAAAACAAACAAACAAAAGAACCGGAGATGATTATGATTTCCCATGGAAATTGAAAAAGTCTATTTAAATAATTTAACTATTAAACACTTTCACTGGTAATGTGTCCTGGTTTGATTTGTAGAAAGAGTTAGGGAGGTCTAGTTCTGAAGTATAGATTTACTTTCACTGAGCCCAGACAAAGTGGGTTAGATGGAGAGAAATCCACTGGAAACTAGCTTGGCCCCGCAGAATGTTCAAACAGACCATCTTCCCAGCTGCCACAATCATTTGCACATCTGTACTTGAACTAAGCAGCTGTCTCTTTTGTGCCTGGAGTGTTATAATGTTTGGGTTTGTTTGTTTTTTATTTAGTAAAACTCTCTAAGGTTCTGGATACCCAGCTTCTTTAAGCCTGCCTTTGTGGATATCATCAACATACTGAGTTAGCTGAATTGAATTTTCCTAGTGTTCTTCTGTTTGTGCTAGAAGTGCGTTAACTTGCCCCTTCTTCTACCTCTCAACTACTTCAGAGAGAGACTAGTTTGCCAATCAAGACCCTTAAAGTATAATAGTAATCATAGGTGTACTCATGAAGCAGAAGAACATCAAAAACTGACTCACTGATATCCCATGAAATCAGTTGAAGAAAGTAAAGCCATTCATAAATGCTCAGAAAATCTGTGGATGATTCACCTGGCAAGAAGGTAAGGCCAAGACAAGAAGTCTATCATCTTAGGATAATGATGTGTACCTCTTTCCTACCCCCGCCACCAACACCGTGAAAAATATCACAGAATTTAAGAGCAAGAAGGGGGTCATCTAGCCCAACAACATCCTCAGCAAATGGGCATCTGACCTCTTTGTTAAGAACTGTAGTCAGGATTAATTCATTACTCTCAAGGAAGCCCATTCTACTTTTGGACTTATATGAGATAGTTTTCCCTAGTTGTGACCTTAAGTATACCTCTCTAACTTCTGCCTATTGCTTTTTATTCTGTCCTCTGGAGCCAAACAAAGCAAGTATAATCATTCAACCATGTGGCAGTCTTTTTAGTACTCAAATGATTACATTTCTCATAATCCCAGGATCTTTAGCCAAACATAAATGGTACAGTTTCTAGTCCTGGTCAGACTTCTAAGGATAAATTCCATCATTTCCTAAAACATGGCACTAAATGAAGTACTCCAGGGGTTATCCCACTCTCTAAAGGACTAACCAGAACAGAGAACATGGGATCTGTTTCTATGCTTGTTCTGGATCCTGTAATGCGATTCAGAATTGCAAGAGCCTTTTCAACTACTATGAAACACTGTTTCCTCATAGGAAATTTGTAGTCTGGATCTTTTTCATATGGACTATTAGTCTATATTTAACCGAACTTTTGAATCTATGTTAAAAACTTTGTATCATCCCTGTTAGATTCTATCTCATTAGATTTAATTCATCATTATAGCCTGTTAAGGGCAGCTAGGTGGCACAGGGAATGCAACACCATGCCTAGAGTCAAGAAGACATGAGTTCAAATCCAGCCTCAGACACTGTGACCCTGGGCAAGTCGCATAACTGTTTGCCTCAGTTTCTTCATTTGTAAAATAGCCTGGAGAAGGAAATTGTAAAGCACTCCATTATCTTTACTAGAAAAAACCCAAATGGGGTCATGAAGAGTCAAACACAACTGAAATGACCAAGCAACACAAAACATAGCTTGTTAAAATATTTTTTGACCTAGTTCTTCAATCCAGTAGTATTCCCTTTCAACTGTCTAGTTGAAATGTCTCAGACACTGGAAAAAAAAGTGAGCCCAATAGACTCATATATGAACCTTGAGATCCTTCATTAGCAATCTCCAGGCTGTCTGGTCACCATTCTTTGGCTGTGATGATTTTTTGATACTTGGACACCATCCATGATTTCAATTCCTTGAGTGACATAGATTACAATCCTTCCATATCTGCCCAGCCTATGCAACTCTTGTCTACATCATTCTATCAATCATTCAAAAAGGGTCTACGAGAGAGGAGACTCACTTGTTTTTCTCTGTTAAAAATGGGTGCCATTGCAGCACAAGCTGTGCATTATTTATTCCTCACACTGACAAAACCAGCTCACTTGTTGGGAGGAGGTGTCATATATCAATGGTGATATCTTTTGGTTCTGTTTGTAATGTGGTAGATACAGCTTATTCAGATCACCTTCACATGACTCAGCTACCCTTTGATTAAAGATGAAATGTAAACCAAGACTGTTATTCTGTGGTCATCCCACTGGTTAGTAAAGGACTCAAACAATTTATCATGCAGTACACATCCCTCCATTTTGTCCACAATGGTACTGCAAGAAACTTTCCCAAATGCTATGCTGAAATCCATGAAGAAAATGTTTATAGCATTTCCATGGTGAATTAAGCTAGCTAGAAATCCTCTTTAAAATAAATAAATGAATAAATTAAATAAAGGAAATAAACTCTATCTGGCAGCACTATTTATTTTTGATGAATCCATATCATCAATTCTTTTTCTATGTGCTCAAAAACTCAAAAACACTCCAATGGTGGACACTAAAATTTGGTCAGGAATCTATAATAGAGTTCATTATGATAAGAAATTCAACTGCTTCCCTGTTTTTGGCAATTGGAACATCTGCCTACATTCAGTCTTGTAGCAACTCTTCCATTCTTCACAATTTTTGTTTTGTTTTCCATCAAAGAAGGAGAAATATTTTATTATACAAGTGCTACAATTGTAACCAGTCCAGAATATCAAGAGAATCCTGGCACATGATGAAGTAAATGATTTCAGGTGGGTAAACTTTGTGAGAAACGAATTCAAATCATGGTCAAAGTCCTATACAAGATGAAAGAGATAAGAATTCTGCATCAGATGGGAGAGCTGAGACAGACCTGAGACAGGGTGGTCTCTCCAAAGGCTTCAGCTGCATGTGACCCAAGGTCTGCTACTCCTCATGCCTGTTCTTAGCAGTGTCTGACACACTGGACTTCTGCCTCCTCTTGTGCTTCATTCAGCCTATGATTCATGTCTTCCTCCATTTGGTTCTTATAGTAAAGTAAAAATAGTCACAATGATGCTAAAATCAAGAGCTCTCCATAGTTTTTTAAAGATCACTAACAGCACTTTGACAATCAAAAACTCAAGTTTTTTCAGTACTCTTGAGTTGTGGAACATCTAACCCATGGGGACCTGAATTCATTGAAGTCTATGTGTTTTTCTCGCCTATGCTTACTTTTCTTAAGTCTAGATTCCCCGTTAATTATTTCAGTTCTATCTATCCTACTCTGAAGGCCATTTTCATACAGGTGTGTACAATACATCTGAATAATAGGTACCAGCAGAGCTCTGCTATACGAGTGACAGAAAGGTCAAAGGAAGCATCCATGTGCCTTATAGAAGTAAGATGGTCTCAAATGAACACAATGAAGAAAATTAATTATTAACAATCCAAGGTTTCAATTTAGGAAATCTTTTGGCTAACATGTGCGCGTGTGCGCACACACACACACACACACACACACACACACACATTGTACAGGGGTACCTCCTGGTGAAGTTTACTACAACTCAATTTTTAATACTGTGTAAATGCAGAACAAAAATGGGGGGGAAAGGAGATACACTTTTCTGCTACTTGGTTTCCTTATCTATAGAATAGTTTGGTTTAATTCAAGGATTCTTAACTTTTTTGTCAGGAACCCTTTTGGCAGACTAAAGACTTTTCTCAGGATGTATTTTAAATGATTGAAAGAAATGCTAAATTTCAATTAAAATAAAGATCTAATTTTTTCTCACCCAAGCTCACAGACCCTCTGAAATCTGCCCATGGATTCCTTGGGATTAAGAATCCCTAAAGATAATCACTAAGGTCTCTTCCAATTTAAAATTCTGAGTCTAAATGTTGCAAATTCTTAAGTGAGTGAATAGCTAGCTGTGGGCTACAACACCACGCAATCTGTGGAATAAAAGTAACCAATATTTTGCAGGGGTTAATTCTTAAATTAATCCTATTCTTGCAGAAAAAAAATTTGCCATCAAGTCTACTGATATATTCTTCCCTCTTTATGAGAACCTACTGATAGCTTAATAACGTAAATCTAGAAGAAAATGTCTCCACTAAAACATAAAGCAAAAAGTGTCCTATTCCCTAATATTTCTACATATTCCCTCCAATAATGAAGGCTTTCATTATCATAATGATAATATAAACTTTGTGATAGTATAGCATTTTATAGCTTGCAAAGCCAACCCCCTCACCTCACATACCCTCATTCACTGCCACCTCCCTTAAGTCTCCTATAACTCATCTGTGAAGCTGATACAGAAAATATAATCACTCAAGTTTCAGTGGCTTTCTCTGGGTTAAAAGGCTAGTAAGTGTCAGGGAAGAGTTTTGAACTTGGTACATTTAAATCCATCTCTTTCTATTATATCACATTGCTTTGAAGGTGGCAGACATTTAAAACTCTCCAGGAATTTAGCCAAGTAGTAAAGATTCTATTTCTTTGTGGTTCTGGGAAAGGCGATTTGTGGGCAAAAGTCATAATAATAACATTAGCAATAGCTAGCATTTATAAGTCTCCTATGTTCTAAGAACTGTGCTAAGCATTATATATATATATATGTATATATATACACATATACATATACACATATATACATACATACATATATATACATATATATGTGTATATATATGTATATATATGTATGTATGTATATAGCATTTGAACCTTAAACAACCTTGGTAGGTGCTACTATTATACCATTTTACAGCTGAGGAAACAGAAACAAAAAGCACTTCAATTACTTGTCTTGGGTCACGGAGCTGGTAAGTGTCTGAGGCCACATTTGAATTCAGGTCTTCCTGATTGCAGGTCCAACTCTCTATCCAGTGGATCACCTGTAAAGATGTATATACAAAGTTCATGGGCCCTTTCTCAGAATATTTGTTCCCTACATTTACAGTTTAAGCAAATACTGAATTTCAGTTTGAGGCAAGTGAACATAAAGATGTAATATTTTTTGCATCCAAGTTCATGGACTCTGTTGGAGGTACATGGAACTTTTAAGAACCCTAAATCATTCTGCTGTGGCTCCAGAACAATCTTGGGAGACAGAGCTGTCAAGGATCCATCTGAAGATTTATTATTCTGCTTCTGTCCTTAATCCTGACAGGCGTCTCTGCTCATCAAAACTGCTTTTGCTCACCTGGGTTAGACAGCTCCTGGAATCAGCAGGGAATATCAACCCAGGGCTTTGGTCTTATATATGAATGTCCCACTGCATCTTCACTACTGGTACAGACACAGAGGGGTAACAAGTAGCCAGTGACTTTGTTAGCTGAGCCTCCAGAGATTTGAAGAGATCTGATGGAGAACAAAGATGGAACACTGAGGGCTTTATTGGACATTTAAGCAAAAGCACTTCTCTTGCTAGTCTCATGTGGATGAGCAGAGATCTGATCCAGGACAGCAGCATAGCTAGTAGAAAGAATGCAGGTTAGGATGTCAAAAAAGCCTAGGTTTGAAACCCTGGTCAACTTTGGACATGTTACTTTGTCCTTCTTCAAGTCTCAGTTTCCTTATTTGTAAAATGAGGGATTTGGAAGAGATGGTTTCTAAGATCATCTCTGGAACATAGATTCAGGGCTAAAAGGAACTTTAGAAGCTATTGAGCCCAGTCACTCACTTTATAGAGAATGTACTCTAAAAAGCTAGATTAAATATTATCTATTATTTTGTCTCTTATCTTGGAGAAAAGCTCTAAAAAGCTGTCGTGCATCTTTATTGCTCTCCCCATATCCTGACCCCATGAGCCCAAAGCCACCACTTTGTGGGATGCTGTAGAGAGCATTTTTGCTAGGAACAATTGGGTTAGATGGCCTCTAAGGTCCCTTCTAACTCCTAGATTCTCCACTCATACAGTAAGAGCTTCTTTCTGCCCCAATGTCCTTCTTTCATGACCAGGCTCTGAGCAGCCCACCTGTCTCATTTCACATTTATTTATGTCAGCAGATTTGGGTCAGTGCAAGTGGACAATACTGCTTCCTCATGGTCTGATAGCCCTGCTGTAGGTGAAGTAGGTTTATTGGAAGGCTGTGGGGCCATACTGATACCTTCTATACTTCACACTGAAAAGATTAGCACAATCACTTATTTTTTTTTAGTGTTTGTACTTTTCATGGAGTAATGGAAAAGCACGAGATTTCGAATCAAATAATTTCAGTAAAAGACCCAGACTTATAACATATAGCCAGCTGTGTGACTGTGGACAAGTCACATAGCTAAAACTATAAAACAGGCCCATTATTTTTACACTACCTATATAGGGCTGTTGTTTTGAGAAAAGTGCTTTTTGAATCCCTGATAAATAAATATCCCTGATAAATAAAAATTATTATTGTTGTTGTTATAGATGTCTGATAAAGCTTTGTGAGAGAACATTAATTGAATATAGAACCACCTAAGATGGGAGGACTGAACTAAAAATGTCCATTGACAACATTCACTAACAACTCACTGCCTCTACCCCAACTCTCCCTAAAATAACCCAAAGCAATGATAGCCACAATGGGCCTTTCCTTTGTTCACCAGCCCCTTGACATCCTCCCCCACCCCTAATCCCATTAGTACAGAGGATTTACTTTTCAGAAATTGCAACATGGCGTGTGCATCATGCTAGCAAGGAAGAATGTAGATAGTCTGTGCCTACTCTGCTCTATTACTAAGTAGGCTGTGGAGGGATAACAACCCTTGCTCATTCTTTTCTTTGTTTATTCATAAAAATAGCTGGCATTTCCAAATAATTTTAGGACTTATAAAGAATTTTCCTCACGAAAATCCTCTAAGGTTTGTCTATGCTAGTAACATTGTTCCCATTTTACAGATAAGGAAGCTGAAAGTCCGAAGGACAGTGACTTGTCGAAAGTCACAGCTAGAATCAGAGCTAGGTCTACTAACTTCAAATTCAATACTCTTTCTATACTATATCATTCTGCTTCAAAGAAACTACTATTCTTTTGAATTTTGGGGGGAAAGTATCTAATCTGCCTTTGCCTCTTCCCTCTTCTCCCTCACCCTACTATACGTAATCAGTTTGTAAATCCTCAAAAGTTTAGCTCCAGGACGTCTTTTGCATCATTTCTCCTACCTCTTCCCCTCAGTTCACCATATTTTTGTTCAGGTACTCATAACCTCTTAACTGGACATTAGAACAGTTAATTAATCTTCCTACTTTCAATCTCTTTCCTCTTCAGTCAATTCTTCACACAGCAGCCCAAAACAATATAATCTTGTCATCTAATGTAACCTCAGCAATCCCTTTCTCAAAAACCATCACTGGCTCTCTAATGCCTAGAGGATCAATTATAAATTCCTTACTCTGGCATTTAAGGTCTTCTATAATCACACTTCTTCATGAATATTAATGTTACAGACAAAAAACTATTAGTGATTTCTCAATCTTAACCTATTTCCTCCTTCATTCTCACAGACCTTTCCCCATTCCTGGAATATATTTGAACCCATATCTTTTTTGAACCATATCCTACTAAATATTAGAGTCTCAGAGTTAGAGAGCTATAATCTTTTAAAAATGCACATGAGAAGCTTTGTTGTTCTGACTTTGTCAGAAGAGCAGGAAGTACTATAAACTTACAGCACAATTCAACTTACCAGGAGCCTCAGAGGGCTTCCTATACACATATTACCTATAATATACACAGGCACTATCCCTCCCACTTCCAAAAGCCTCTTGCCCACAGAGAGCTTCCCCTTTCCTCTAATACATTTTGAAGTCTTCCCCCTCCCACTACCTGGATACTATTATCCCTTTAACTCTTAGCTATAGCCATAATGTTTCCTTATAACTTTTTTCTCTTTTTTTCTCCTCTCTTTCCAACTTTACCCCCATTTCTAAATAACTAGTCAATGAAAGAGTGAAGAAGGGACTGGATTTTGAGTCCCAACTCACCTAACTGAGATGGTAGGCAAGATACAACCTAATCCCATTTACTTTCCTGAAAAAAAAACCAAGAAAAACTGATGACTAGCCAGAGAGAGGAAATAAAAAGACACTGGATGGCGATTCAGATGACTGAGAAGCAGCCTAGCAGGTGTTTGGGGCAACACTAATAGCTTTTTTTTTGGGGGGGGGGGGAGGTAGAGAGAGGAAGGTAATCGGAGTTAAGTGACTTGCCCAGGGTCACAGTGTCTGAGGCCATATTTGAAGTCAGGTCCTCCTGATTCCAGGGCTGGTGATCTATCTATTTCACCATCTAGTTGCCTGGAGACTAATAATCTTAAACCCGAAAATAGTCCAGTCAGCATTTCCTTTGGGTGGAGCTGTGGACTTGAACAAACAACTGGCCCATTCAATGAACTCACAAAACGATCTCCAAGCTGTGATCCTATTAAACATCTAAAATGGTTTCAATAAATGCAGAAGACCTTGGCTTCTTTTCAGCTAATTTCAATCGCTTTTCACAGAATCACAGAATCTTAAAGTTAGAAGGGACCTCAGGGACCACTTGACCTTTTTAAGATAATGGTCTGTCCCAAAACTAATCAAGCAAGGATTTTTTTTTTTTTTTTTAAGAACTAGGGCCAATAGAAGACTGGGAGATTCTGAAGAACCTATCTTGGCAATTGTTAGGGAGCCTGCTATCTCCATGAAGGGGGATCCTCTTGTCTGGATTCAGAGATAGGGAATGTCTCCTATCCTGTCCTCAGGATCTCCAGGGAACAACGATTAGAGCTTTCTCAGGAAAATATGGGCCTGCTTTTCTCTCCAATGTGGCCACCAAGAAACAATGTAATAGGAGTAAACTATCATTTCCACATCAATTTAGGGTAACTACTATATATTGCTACCCAACACCAAACATAGAGTGGTACATGCAAACAAGTGTTCAACAAGTACTACTCACTGATCTGATATCCAAATTTCAGACATAGCAATGGGTCAATATTTTGGTCATACTTGCCTTGAGAACTAAACTAAAGCCATAACATATCCATATTGTTCTGTTGGACTGGAGATTTATTCCCCCCTCCCAATACAAAGAACCTGAATACATTTTAAGGGAACTTCTCACTTCTCTGGCTTGCTCATTATCTTCCATCACCCAAAGTGCAATCACAACCTCCTCTTACACATGGGCCCACAAGACAGAAATTATATCCATAACAATAATGACAAGCATTTACGTACCACTTTAAGGTTTTCAAAGCACTTTAAAATATGCTCTCTAAAACAGACCTGGGAGGTATCATTACCCCTATTTTACAGATGAGGAGACTGAGGCAGACAGAGGTTATGACATGTCCAAGGTCACATAGCAAGGTTTGAACTCCAGTCTTTCTGACTCCAGGTCCAACAGTCTATCCACTGAGCCAAGCCACTGGGGTCAGAAAAAATAGCAATGCCTACCCAGTGGGCAATCCCACCAGCAAAAACCTATATAGTATCAATCACTTAAGGGGATTGCTTTGGGAAGGACTTCAGCAGTCAGTCAACAAGCAGGGATTAGACATTTACTATGCAAAAAACAAGGGCTGCAGCATTCCTTGCCCTCTGTTGCTGCATTTCTCAAAGCTCTCCTAGATGACGGTTACTCCAGTCATCCCTGTGCTGTAGTTCTGCTTCCAGCAGGTGGCACTCATTCTCTTTTTCAAAAGCAGTAGGGAAAGAGCATTGCAAAAGCTATCTCTAATGATGGTGTTTACAACTCAGAAAACACCCTAGACCTCAGTCAGTACATTTGATTTCCACAATTCTCAGGCCTCATCCCCGAGAAGTCTCCGAGTGGTTAACAGACCCAATTCTATGTTGACTTATTACTTGTCCCTCCTTCTCCTTAGTACTGGAGGATAGAATATAAATGTATTTTATAAGTAAAGGGAAAGCAAGTAGATACAGCAAAATTCAGCCTCAGACATTTAACAATTACTAGCTGTGTGACTCTGAGCAAGTCACCTAACTTCAACTGCCTCATCCCTCCGCTCAAATTTTTTTTTTTGGTTTTCAGGTCAGACACAGATAGGTTTAGTGATTTGCCCAATATCCAAACCATAAGAAATATGAGGTCCAAATTCAGACCCAGGTCCTCTAACTTCAAATCTGGTTGGTTGGTTGGTTTTCCCACTGTACTATACTGCCCGATACACTGAAATCACAAAATATATATAGTAGGCATTTTTAAAAAATCATTCTTTTCTAATTAAAAAATTATAATAAAGCATAAACAATCACCTGTCACATTAACATAATAATTATTATCATTAGAATGAAACATTACAGTATGATGTAAATAAAACAATAAAGTACAATAAGATGCCTTTCATAGTAATTTTAAACTATTATCAATCAATCCTGGTCCCCCCCCACCCCAGACTATAGTAGTATTAATTCATTGATTCTGTCATTATTTGCCCAGGGCTTATTTGGGCTCATCTGTGCAAAGACAACTAGTTGTCAGATTTGTCTAAAAAATCCTTGCAAAGTGACTTCTCTACTACCATTTTTTTCCTTCCTGGGGACAGTTTTACTACAAACAATTAATAGACAACTGATGAGGTCAGCCACATTCAGCTTTCTTAGTTTTCTTTATCAGTGAGATGAGAAATGTCAAATAAGTGGTTGGGGCATGAAACCCCCAATACTTTTGATTAAAATTTTAATTGGTAAATAAACAAAATAAAAAATGTATAATAAAACAAAGGTCATATTAACATTTGGCTTTCTAAGTCAATATAGCTTGCAATACCATTAATATAGCCTACAGAAGATCATTATATATAATTTAGTGGCCCCTATTTCTATGCGAGCTTGACACCATGAAACTAGACCTTATTCCTCTGTCTCATTTTGTGGCAAACCAATAAGAGGGAAAAGCCACAGTAGCATGATGTTCTAATCTGTCCTAATTTGGTCTTTTTTTTCCAATAAAAAGGGACTTTTACCCACTCCATTTTGGGCTCTCTAAACCTTCCTTCTCCACCATGTTTTTACTGTCATTAGACCTAAAGATTTATATAGCTTCATTTATATATGTGTGTATATACATATGACATAAATGTATAGAATTCATACACACAGAGACTACATTCTTATTTCAATTCCTCTGTGTATATATTTATATATTTGCCTATGAACATTCCATCCACCTTTCGTTTGCTAGATATGACAATTATATTCCCTTACCAAGGAGAGTTTCTAGCTGTTATTTCTAGCAGAGTGAAATCGAGACGGCCCAAAATGGACAAAGTCCAGAAGTCCATAAAAGGAGCAACATACATGCCAACAATCCAAGAAGAGCAACTCCCAGCAGACAACTACATCCTATAGCTACCATAAGACTAGGGACCAGTGCCCCTAGCAGAGATACCACACCTAACAGAGTAGGTTCAACGAGAACAGCAAAACTACATCAGGAGAAAGCATCAGTGGTCCTGCTGTATTGAATATATGGGTCCCCCCCCTCGCCAATATGCTCCTTAAGCTCATGTTTCCTGGGCATATACTCCTCACATGTGATCCTGATACATACCCACTCTCTCCATTGACAGTATATGTATTTGGGGCAAAGTGTGCTAAGATTTTGTTTTGTGTTTGTTTTGTTCTTTTTTATTAAAAAAAATGACAAAGAAATGCAGGGTGGATAGAGAATACAGCTTTTATCTTTTCTGAAAAGGACAGCAAAGCCACAGTGAATTATATAAGACTACTTGAGGGATAACACATTGATGGGAGACATCACAGACGCTAATATACATGGTAACCAAATAGCCTTAACATTTTCAAAATTATAAATATGGTTTACAAAAAAACTTCTTATAAAACTCATGTTATTATTTATTAAAATTATACAATCCTAAAAGCTGTAGATATTTATGCAAGTTCAAGTTTTTCATTTTTGGAAATATAGATCCAACATATCATATCTGGAATGATATCTTATTCTATGAAGCTGACTCCCAAAGTACTGAACTTCCATGCCTGTATCTAAGAGAGAGATAAACATTTGCCATCATTCACAGTAAAGAAAGTATCACCAGCTACTGGCCTAAAGGCAACTAAAAGGTAAGCCTGAGCAAGTGCCTTCATAAGAAAACTGTTAATGTGCTTCAGGAGATATTAGGGCAAGAAGAATCAATGGGATATAAAAAATTTTTGTTACTTGAGAAACAAAAACATTACCCCTAAAAAACACCATATGCTGAGAAAACAGCTATAATTATCTATGATCTGAAGGAAGAGAATTAGATACATTAATTAGATTTATGGTTTTCAAGAGATCTGTGCAATACCACCCCTTAGAGAAATGATGAACATTCTGTTTTCTCCATCATTAGATGGAGAAGAAGCTAGGAGAGGGTGACAGGAATAGGTTTCAGATCTGGAAGGTGTGAGCAAAGCCAGGGAGAGGACTAACCTAATTACCTGATGTAGCTTCGGTAGTAGGAACCTCAAAGTGCCAATTTCATGTGGTGAGGTGATAACACTACTTTCTCATTCTTTCAGAGCCAACGGGCTTTTAAGGCTGAAACAAAGAGATGAGATCTTGATGACAGAAGACTGATTATAGATGAAATAAGGTCAAAGACTATAACAAACTTCCTTCTTATTTATTTAAATGCAAACATTTTCCTACCTCTCTGGGAAAAATAAATGATTATAATTATAAAATTCCTTTCCTTTTGGTTCTTCCCTCTGTTCTGTGGACAATTTTTAAAAGTGAATTTTTGGAATAGCATTTAAATAGGAAAGAGAGTGACTGGGTAGGGTATGACATTAAAACGTTTTGTTTAAAGTACTATACTAGAAGATCTTTATGCTCAAAAGTATCTGATGTTCTGTTGCTTTTTCACCCTCAATACACCAAACAAGAAAGAAGAGACCACTTGTGACTACAACAGAGATTCATTTAGGTTGAGTGTGAAAGAACCCCAAGAAATTGCTTTTTAAACTACTCTTTGATACTTACAAATTGCCAATCAAAATTTTTTTTACATAAAACAGGCAATTTACCTTCAAAAATTAATACCATACATAAAACTATTTTATGACATTATTCTTCTGTTCTAATATTATAGCAATTTAAGAAAAAATATTTATGGGAAGAAAGATTTGGCCTGAGAAGACTAAAAAGACACTAGGACGATGGCAGCCAAGAGGATATGCAAGGGGAAAGGAGGAAAGGGTGGGGGGAAATGCTTAAGGGGATAAGATAGACTGTGAAAGAAGAGAGGAAAAAAGGACTAAGGGGAAAAGACAAGTCATCATCTAATCACCCAACTGTGGTCCTACATGCCACATCTCATTCTAGGAGAACAGTCCTTTACAGCATCAGCTTTCCTTTTCTGTCCCTGAGACCACTTCTTAACAGCACACTATGAGATAGCCCCATTAAGTCTCAAGGTAGAGAGAGAACTCTTTATTGAAGAGTCACTTGCAACTTATTCTTGACCTACTCCTATTACACTGCATTTGACCAGTCCTATTAGTGCACTCATTGATTTAGACTGGGCAGCCAGGTAGCACAGTGAATAGAGAACTAGGGTTGGAATCAGAAATCAGGAGGATTCATCTTCCTGAATTCAAATCTGGCCTCAGACATTATTAGTGAGCATATCATTTAATCTTGTTTTCCTCAATTCCTTCACTTGTAAAAATGAGCTGAAGAAGGAAATGGCAAACTACTCCAGTATCTTTGCCAAGAAAACCCTAAATGGAATCACCCAAGGTTGGACATGATTGAAAAATGACTCAATAACAATTGATTCAGACTATACAGCAAAAGCTTAAAAAAAAAAAAAAAGTGTCGGCTCTCCCTTTACCCATTCTGAATCCAAGCCTTTTGCTCCTGAGGACACATATAAAGATTTTAAAAGTCAACTTTGTGATTTTGCATCTACATGAATAAGAGGGTTTTAGTGGGCAAGGTTTAGGGGCAGGGGAGAATGTGTGACATACTTAATTTAGGGACACCTGATTTTGCCTAAATGTTATTACCCTAAAGGCAAGCCTTTCTCCTCCTCCCTTTTCGGTTTTTTCCCTCCTCCTGTCAATCAGAGCCTTCCTTATGAAAAATAAGGGGCTAGATGATCTTCAAAATCCCTTTTAACTTTTTAATTCTATAATCTGTCCTACCATCAGCCCCAATCAGAGATTGTCTACTACTGTCCTAGAAAATCTTACAATTTCCAATTCTAAGTGCCAGTGTTACAGCAAGTATCAGTTCTACCTTTTAACAGAATACAGGGTTCATTTCACTGATCAATGAAATGTGACTAGTGCAATAGAGCAGACATTGCAGAATGGTGGCATCCTGAAAATTATGCATTGTTTAGGATGCCAGATGTGAAGAATACTTTATGACATAAAAGAGGCATTGGTAGTTGATAAAAACACTAGAACTATTATTAGGAAGCCTGGGTTTGAGTTCAAGTTGTAATAAAAATAACAGTAATAACTGTAAGCATTCCCATAGTGCTTTATACAGCTTAATAAAGTGCAAAATACTTTAAAAGTATTATTTTATTTGCTACTTTCAATAACCTGAGGTGGGTACTATTTTTAACCCCATTTTACAGATGAGCAAACTGATGAGAGGTTGACTTAGGAACACACAAGTACTAAGTTTTTGAGGTGGAATTTGAACCCTGGTTCCCCTAACTTCAGGGCCGAAGCCCTGTCCACTGTACCACTCAGCTGTCATTTGAGGTACTAGGCAAATAAATCACTTTACCTTTCTAGGCCTCAATGTCCTCATCCACAAAATAAAGAATTTGAATTTCAAGATCTTTAAGAATTTTTAAAGCTCTAATAATGTATAAATACATGTTATATATTCTGAATATAGGCTCTCATAAAACCTGGGCAGAGACCTGTATAATCAATATTGGTCTTCATTATTTTAATCAATACTTTCAAAAATCTTACCCCAAGTGTCATACTGTGCTAAGCTCTGGGGGAGAACAAAGTTCTGTTATGATAAATACATTTGTATGTACTGTCTCAAAGTTATCTAAATAGTAAGGATATGAAATGTATTCAGGAATGGACTAAATATCAAACAGTGTAACTGCCATGTTAAACTATGAGGTCCCATGTCTTCTCAGATGGATGTTTCCCAGGAGCAGGGCAGTGTCCCTCATGGTAAAGACTTTTTTCTTTCTATTCTTCCTTAAAGACCTCTATATATCTATATATCCTCATGGTAGGATATTTAACTGATGGAGATTTTGAAGAGGATACTATGAATACATGAGGATATTCATCAAGTAACAGTTACATAAAATCCCAAGAAGAAAGCAAATGACAAAAACTTTTAAAAACTGATTTCTATTTTGAATGCTAGGAGCCCTAATGCATTTCATAAAGCTAACTCCTTAAGTGATTGTTTATATGAATTTGAACTTCCATACATTGACTCTGCTTAAAGCAGATACAGCCAGTAATAACTTTTTCATCATAGTTATTATTATATGAAAGCTCAGTTTGGGCTATCATCCAAACCTAAAAAAAGTAATAAAATAGTTCCATTTGAATCAGTTGAGTTTTAACTTCATATCATGGATCACTAAGTGAATAAATATATGACTATGTTATTCATATAATTTCAAAGTTAGACTACGAATTAGATACCCCAGATCACCATCTAGCCTCAGTAATTAATACTGCTTTAGGTTAAACCATTAACACTTTATATTATGCTTGCTTATACATACCTTAGGAGATAGTTTGAGAGTTCCTTATACATTTGTTCTCATGTCTATAGCCTGAAGCTTTTGAGGGTGGGGATGGTAAGAGAAGCCTGAATTTATAATTTCATCATTAGGGAACTTAGAAGTATTGAAAATCCCTCCAACATCTGAAACTCATGTAGAACTTAAAATGATTAGCCTGAACTACTGAGAAATTAAATGATTTGATTCCTGTTATAGACTGAATATTTATCAGAGATAAGATTTGAATTTAGGCCTAACTCCAAAGCTTCCCAAGGTCCACCATGCCTCTGCCACTCATTGCTTAAAGTTTATATAGATAAAAATTGCCATTTTCTTGTCCATGGCTGTTAGATTTGCTTTTTATATGAATATTATATCCAGCCTCTGCATTTATAATGCTAATAAAATTAACAGACTTTCAGTACTGAGATCTCAGATGTCATTTACCTGGAGCATGAATGTGAAAACATGAATCCCCACAGATTACAGTATTCCTAATAGGTGGCTATTACATCTCTGCTTAAAGACTTCCAGTGAAATAGAAATTAACTTGTATAATGTCCACTGCAACATAATAACAGTTGTATTTTCTTCTACATGCTTATTCAGTAAGAAATTTTCCTTTGAGGAGCTAAAGAGGCTCTAAATATATGGAACAATGCCTTGATTAATTTTCTAAGAGATTTTTATGAGTGTGGTGAGAACATGAAAATAAGAGGTAGGTGGGGCAAAAGGAAAATGATTGAAATGTAGATATAATTAATGACTGTATTGGAAGGGGAAGCCTTGTTAAAGGAGTCCCATTATAGAAAATAACATTCTCCAAACATTTTTACTACCAAACTAACTCAAAAATCTACTGATAATGCTATATTATTGGACTTCCTGAACTCCTTAACAGCCAATCCTGCGCTTTCCTTTCTTGACACTCCACCAGTGAGGACCATTTATGACATTCCAGAACCACCAGTTTCTAATTCTATTCAGTTAACAAGTGAAACAAAGTAATGGGGCAATTAATCATTTTACCTTTAGCCCTATTATATCACAAGTCTACTCATGTTTTCACCTACTAAAAATAGAACATGGAAAAGAAAAGTAATAAATCCTGAAGTAGTAGACTAAAATCTTAAAATGATTGGAGAAGGCTTCAAAGATTAATCCCTACCAAGCAGTAATCCCCTCCACAATAATCCTAACAAGTGATCATTTAGCTGCTTCTTTCACAAATTTAGAGGATAGGGGATAACCTACCTAATAGGGCTTCCCATGAAATGCTATTATATACCTCTGATTGTTGGAATCAATCATCTTATATCAAGGTGAAATCAACTTTCCTGTCTAATCTATCCTTGATTTCTGGCCCTAGGTTCTTCTTTCTGCAGCAAAACAAAAGCTTAACCCATTTCACAAGGCAATCTTAACCATTCTTTTCTCCAGACTAAATGTACTCAGTTCCTCACATAGCATGACTTCTCTTTAGAATTTCAATACTCTACAAAAGTTATAATCTCCCAATCAATTCACCATTCCAGAAAATTAACAGAGAAAAAAACCATCTTTAACTTTATAACATTACATTACAAGAGCTAAATTCTCGACTGATATTCATTCACAAGACTTTTATGATCAGGAGATTTATTTCAACTTTTAGGCCAGCATGCTAAAATAAATTTAAACTTCACTTTTGCTATGGTGGTGATGTGCTTACTGTACTTGAAAACAGGAAGGTTACATTTTCTTAAAGACTATGAAAAAAAGGAAAGTTATCAACAAAATCAAAATGAACAAAATCAGAGAATTTTCTCAAAAGACTTTGTCTCTAGAGTGGGTCTGTATGTTACCTTGTTTTGTGTAGAGTGGAGACAGTTTCTATAATAATTTAATTCCTCATTCACAGACCACAAAACTCTACTTCTTCTAGGTCAAAAGAACCAAATTTTAAATAGCCAAAAACACAAGTAAAAGACATTTTGGTTGTATGTAAATTCAGTAATTCCTATAACCCAGGACAGGTCAGCAGAGATATTGATGCATAAGGAACACAGGATTGATAAAAATTACTTCCCTAGACCATTTTTGTCATGAAGTACCTAATAGTAGGAAAGTGTGCCTTATGGCCTGTAATTAAGGGGTAAAATGAAAAGTATTCTGGCCTCTGTGCAGCCTTGACAAGTTGGAAGACTTAATGGAGTTTCAGAGGCAGCATAAAAGATGTGGGGCTCTGTATCTGATGCACCTTATTAGAAGAGTTAATTTAACTGAGGTAAGACCTTCAACTCTGGAGTTAATTGAAGATAACATTTCACCTATTTTAAAACTGTGATAAACACTCCTATTTTGCATTAATCTGAAGATGGCACATTAATTTTGTTACATAGCAAAAATTCAAAACTGAAGAAAAATATTCTGGGTCTCAAGACAACAGTATTTACAAAAAGTTAGATCTTAAATTTCTGATATATTTGTTTCTAGTTCATTCTCTTGACTAAGGAGCTTGCTTACATATATGTTGATGCCCAGAAATGAAAACTACTGAATGCTGACATACCAGAGCAAACAAGAAACTAGCTCTATCAAGCAAATAAATTATATTATTAGCTGGCATTTATGGAAAATAAGAGTTATTATTTGTGCCATGGCAGCACAAATTATCTAGGACAATAAAAATACCCTCAAAATACCATAGATTAGTGAAAAATATATCAGTACTTGTTTGAAGTAACTGAATTGGATTCATTGTTATCAAACAATCTAAACTCTCTAATTTTTACCAAGAAAAGAAATACATCTTTGCCAAGATGTATTCTGTGAATATAACACTCATGATTCCCACTGTAGCAGAAACAGCCCTGAAAGCCACAAGACAGGTACTCTAATACTGGCTTAGTTATAAGGACTTTTCAGTAAGTTACACAAGTTTTTTGTATCTCAATTTCTTCCTCTAAACAAGTGGACAAACTATCTTCCATATCAGACCTAGTGTGAAGATGTTGTAATAGAAATTGTTCTTAAAAGCAAAAAGTAGTATTAAAAAACTAAAGGATAATTATTACAAATATTCGAGATAAGTTCTCAAGAGTCTAGGATTTCTTTGTATCCTTGGTAAAAATCTATTTTCCCCAAAGAGTCACAGAATCCTGGACAACAGGCCATCTTCAATTTGGCCCAAGCAAGAATGTTGGATGTATACAAAGTGATATGGATACTGATGGATGAAAGAGGGAATAAAATCTTTCTGACAAATAAAATTTTAAAAAATCTTTCGTTTCAATTCTTGTAGAAAATCTTTACAAAATCTTATTAGTCCATACATTTCTTTCTAAGTAAGTACAGCACAGGAAATATCACCATTGTGTTTCTTTGATGATTTATGCTCTTATACCTTAGGGTCATGATTCTCAGTGTCATTTCGTCTTGCACAATCTTGTAGTTATAAAAGAAGGGGCTGAATGTGTACTGATCCTAGTATATACTCTGTATTGCTTTTTCAAATAAATCCCTGATAACACCTTTTCTTGGCATTTGCTTCTTTCACTTAGAAGCTGATTGCAGCAAAAAGTTCTGGTTGAGGCAGGTAGGTGGATCAATGGATAAAGCATCACCCCTGGAGTCAGGAGGAGCAGAGTTCAAAAAGGATCCCAGTCTCTTGAACAAGTCACTTAACCTCAACTGCCTCTACATGCCCTCATTCCCTCCCCCCCCAAAAAAACCCTCTAGTTAATTAAGGTTCGTACTGTAATGTATATTATTAAGCATATAATAAAAATTCCTGGATGGATGCCTATAAAAGTATACCAACCATATGCAGAAGGGCATGGAAATTAAAACCACCCAATGATAAATTTCCCTAAGGGTCTTGATTTTTCCTCAGCCTCTTTTTGACATGTCATTTCACTTGCAAATCTATCTTTTGACCAGCAGCATGAAGTCCGTGGTTTTTCAAAACACCAAATTCCATGAAATCATATAATGTTAGAAATGAAAGAAATTTGGGAAATTCCTCCGACCTCCCCATCATTTTACAAATAAATAAACAGGCCTAGAAGAGAAGCAGTGACTTGCCAAAAATCAGTAACAGAGCCAGAATTTGAGGCTCAGTCTTCTGACTTCCACTCCAGTGACCTCCTGTTGTCTCCGGCTGCTACCTTCACATTTTCTGCTTGAAAACATTAGTTTCATTCTTTGAAAGTGAGAATACGGCTGCCAAAAGCAGGCCTGTTATCTCATGGATTTTTACAACTGTAGGCAGCTTTTGTTTATGCCTAGATTAATAATACAAAATTTCAGAGCATTTGGACATCTTTTACAATTTCATCAGGATGGCTACAAAGGACTTAAGACAGTAGCAGTTAATGGTAATTACAATTCTAGAGAAATGGATGAACTTTTTGCCTTAATGTAAATTCTAATAAAACTTGGTAATAATGGTAATTTCCAAAATTACAGACAAGTAGCTTATAAACATCATCATCTCTTCAAACATTTCTAAAGCTCTCACCTAAATGAGACTGCCAGGATTATCTTCAGAATTATTGGTTTTTAGGGTTAAAGATTCAAGTGAGAACTTTAAAAGAACCAATAAAAAATCAGTTTTAGACACACAAATGCACATTCCTATTAATGTGTAGTTCAACATTCTGACATTTAGTAACTATTTTTTCATTTCAAATATAAATTTGCCAGTATGCCATCGCATCTTTTTATTTAATCTTCACTACTGCCTCACAAAGGCAAAGACCAACATTGACACTGGGTTCATACTTGTTTTGGAAAACTAGTACTATGTTCATGGTTTCACTGAGTTTTTCAGAAAGAATATGTGCTGCTTGCTATCTTCCAAATTTACTATGTCCATCCACATGTGCAGCAGAGCAAAAAGGGGGCCTGCCTTCTTCATGATGATGATCCCTCGGCCAGCAATGTTTTCAAAGGCTTTTTTGGAAGACTTCTATGGCAAGTGTATTCAGAGGCAGGTAACGTTGTTTTTAAACAACAAAAAGAAAGATGGAAAAAAAGAAGAAAAATGATGCTCTTCATCTTCCCCAATAACAAGCAGGAGGCTCTCTTGATTCTCTAGGCAGCTATTATAGACAAATGTAGTCAGACTTGTTTTAGACGTTATAATCAGGGGACTTGCCCTGGGGTTGCCTCAGCCAAATCTGTAGTGTCACAAACACTCCCACGGTCACATGAAAGAAAAGCTGCCAGAGGTTGCGGAGTTCATATAGATACATGTTGCATAGACAAATTAAGCCAAACGTCAAGAAAGATTTTACATTCCTCCAACCAGTGAAGTAGATGAGCAAATAACACTGTCCAAAAACAAAAATCAAAGACAATTATTATTGGTCAGGAAGAGATCTTTCAGCAACTAAATGTAATAAGTCAACACACAATAATAGTCATAACAACAGCTACTTACATAATACTTTACAAATAGTTTTTCATTTTATCCTCACAATAATCCTATAAAATAGGTGCTATAATTATCTCCATTTTGCAGATGAAGAAACTGAGGTTAAGAATTAAATAATCTTTCCAGAGTCACACAAATAGTAAATGTTTGAGGTAGGATTTGAATTCAAGAGTTCCTGACTCCAAGTCCAACACTCTATCTCCTAAGTCATCTAGCTGCCTTGGGAATAAATAAGATAAGTGATTCAGTAGTGAATCAATCTAAGAGCTCTAAATCACTGTCTTAAAAATTCCACAGCTAGCAGAAAAAGATATTTTCTTCACTTTTTCCTTGAGTGTTGGAAAAAATTTAATTGTAAAAATTGATTTATCATAAAAAAGATATAATTTTCAAAGAATACTTATTTCATAATCAAATTGACGATGGACAAACACTTCAGTATAAAATATAGAAAAAGTATTGTTAATGAAACAATTTCTGATCAAATTAGATAACATAGTACAATACTTAACACTGCCATGGACATTTAACCACTATATAAATGATCATTCCCTCCCCCCTCTAGCACTTAGTAGATATTTACTAAATCTTAAGTCTGTCAATTTAAAAAGTATATATTAAATTTAATATAAAAATAACAAAACTACTTTGTCTGTGCCTGTTCTGAATTTCCTTCTGCTCTCCTCTATATTTTAAATTTGTACCACCTAATGGAATTTAGGAGATACCTTAGTCTCTTAGTGACATATTATGAGACATCCTAGTCTCCTCTCCAATTAATATCTCTTCACTTTTCTAAAAGAAAAAATGCTAAGCACAATATTTAAGAAGCATAGTTGGAAAATCTCCACAAAGCAAGCTGAAGAAATTTTTCAGGATGGTAGGCTACCAGGCCTACGTATCCTGCTGCACCTCCTCTCTACCCTCAACTAAAACAGTATAAAAATACATACAGACATATTTCATACATATACACATATACATATATAGAGATATAATTTTGATAAAATGTTGTTGAGAATGAATGTGAACAAAAAGGACTGTTATCCTAAAAGTCAATTTCCAAGACCTGATCACTTTCAAGGTTTAATATGGTACAATAAAACCCATGGCCATTCAGAATAAGTGAATTTCTAAGACTCCTCTGTATGTTAGTGTACATATATTTTTATAATTTGCAATCATATAAAAAATGACAAGAGAATTTTAAGTAAGTCAACCAACTTATAGAAGAAATCAAAAATTCATCAGAAGACAAAAAAAGTCACTATATATTACAAAGCAACATATGAAAGAAGGCAATGCTCCTGTGATAAATAGAAGGCTGGCTTCCGAAAAATTTAAGTAGAAGTGAGCATCCTAGAGTGGACTTAAGAGACTAAAATGTTTTGTGAGAAACTAAGAATGAAACGGTGATAATTCAGAAATACACCATGTTAATGGCTCACAGGTTATTCTGGTCAAAAGTTATGTACAAAAATGACAAAATAAGAAATTGTAGAGGAACTGTGATTTCCATTGGTGAAGGGTGTAGCCAGAATGATGAAATCACTAATACACCAAAATACGAAAGTAAAAGTTGGATCAGTTTTGCTAAAAAAATTAGAACTGATTAAGAAGTAGGATACCATTAAAATAAATTGAGTATTGCAATTAATTATGCCTGTGAGAACACAATTATTAACCTGTTTAATCTAATATCTTTTCTTATCTCTCTCTCTCTCTCTCTCTCTCTTTCTCTCTCTCTCTCTCTCTCTCACACACACACACACACACAGTACATAAATGTAGGGAACTAGGTGGTACAATGGATAGTGCGGCCCTGAAATCATGAAGTCTCATCTTCCTAAGTTCAAAGCTGGCTTCAGACAGTTAGTTGTGTAAACCTGGGCATGTCATTTAAGCCCAAAAAACTCATGAAAAATTGAGCTAGAGAAGGAAATGGAATCATGTTTGTATAAGAAGTTATGTAGTAATGTTATACATTATTTAGTTATTTCAGTTGTGTCTGTCCATGACACTATTTGGGGTTTTCTTAGCAAAGATACTGGAATGGTGTTCTATTTCCTTCTAATCCTGGCTACACTGGTTCTTTTTGTACAAAACCCTTTTAATTTAACATTAATTGAAATTAATATGTTAAATTTCACAATGTTCTCTTATCTGTTGTTTATTCAGAAATTGTTCTATCTGGTTTACATTTTTCTTATATCTACCTTTTATCTGGGTTATATATCCATTGTGATCTTGTCTTGGTAAATGATGTAAGATATTGGCCTATGCCTAATTTCTTCTAGACTGTTTTTGAGCTTTTCCAACAATTTTTACCAGATAATGAATTCTTATCCCCAAATCTTAAATCTTTGTTTGCCAAATGCAAGGTTACCATAGTCCTTTGCTACGGTGTAATGTGTATCTACTCTGTCCCACTGATCTATCTTTCTATTTTTTAGTTAATACCAGTTTTGATAATCACTGCCTTATAGTATAACGTAAAATCTGGTAGTGCTAAACCTCCTTCTTTTGACTAATTCCTTTGATATTCTTTGACCTTTTATTTTTCCAAATGAATTTTATTTTCTTTTTCTAGCTCAGTAATTTTTTTGTTAATTTAATTAGCATAGTACTGAATAATTTGAGTAAAATTTTCATTTTTATTATACTGACTGCCTAACCATCATTAATATTTTTCAATGTTTTCAATTAATATTGAATAATAATTATTCAAATGACTTTATTTGTATAAATGGTGTTTTATAAATGTGTTTATGTAGTCCTTGAGTTTGTTTGAGTAGGTATACTCCCAGTTATTTTATACTGTCTCCATGTATTTTAAATGGGCTATCTTTTCTTTCAGGGTTTTGTTGGTGATATATAGAAATGTTGATCATTTACGTGGGTTTCTTTTATATCCTGCGACTTTGCCAAAGTGACTGTTTCCACTAACTTTTTAGCTGAATCTTTAAGATTTTCCAAGTACATAATCATATCATCTGCAAAAGGAGTTTTATTACCTCACTGCCCATTCTGATTTCTTTGGTTTCTTTTTCTTCTCTTATTACTAGGATTTCCAATAAAATACTGAATAATATTAGTGACAGTGGGCATCCTTATTTTACTCCTGATCTTATTGGGAAGGCTGCTATCTTTTCTCCATTACAAATAATGCTTGCTGATTGTTTTAGGGATTTGCTTCTTACTATTTTAAAAGAAAAATTCCTCTATATCTGACTTTCAAGTGTTTTTAATAGGAATAAATAGTTTTTTGTCAAAAGTTTTTTTGCATCTATTAAAATAATCATATGACTTTTGTTATTTTTTAATTGATACATTCAGTTATGTTAATAGTTTTCTTTATGTTGGACCATCCCTGCATTCCTGGTATAAATCACAATGTATAATCTTTGTAATATAGTGTTGTAGTCTTTTAGCTATTATTTTATTTGGGATTTTGGTATCCATAATCACTGATGAATTTGGTCTATAATTTTCTTTCTGTTTTTGCTCTTCCCAGTTTAGCTATCAGTACTGTATTTGTTTTATAATAGAAGTTTGGTTGAGCTCCTTCTTTGTCTGTTATTCAAAATAATTTATTTAATACTGGAATTAGATGATTTTTTAAATGTTTGGTAAAATTTACTTGTAAATCCACCTGGTCTTGACACTTTTTTCTTAGGAAGCTCATTTATGGCTTGTTCAATTTTTTTAAAAATAGGTTTATTTAGATATTTTATTTCCTTTTGTATTAATCTAAGGAGTTTATATTTTTGTAAATGTTTTTCTATTTAACTTAAATTGTTAAATTTATTGGCATATAATAGAACAAAATAACTCCTTATAATTGCTTTGATTTCATCTTAGTGGCATTGTCATTCTTTTCATTTTTAATACTTGTGATGTGGTTTTCTTTAAAAAAAATCATTAACTAATGGTTTATCTATTTTGTCATTTTTTCATAAACCCAACTCATTTTAATTATTAATTCAACCCTTTTCTTACACTCAATTTTATTAATCTTATCTTTAATTTTTAAGATGTCCAATTTAGAATTAATGAAAATTTATAAGAATACAAGCCATTCTCCAATTGATAAATGATCAAAGAATATGAACAATTTTCAGATGAAGAAATTAAAACTATTACTAGTCACATGAAAAAATGCCCTAATTAACTTTTGATCAGAGAAATACAAATTAAGACAACTCTGAGGTACTTATTTACACACCTCTGAGACTGGCTAAGATGACAGGAAAAGATAATGACAAAGGTTGAAGGGGATGTGGGAAAACTGGGACACTAATACATTGTTGGTGGAGTTGTGAACTGATCCAACCATTCTGAAAAGCAATCTGGAACTTATACCCAGAAGGCTATCAAAATGTGCATATCCTTTAATCGAGCAGTATTTCTACTGAGCCTGTATCCCAAAGAAATCTTAAAGGGTCATGAAAGGACCCACATGTGCAAAAATTTTGTGGCAACCCTTTTTGTAGTTTTTAAAAATGATTTAATATTTTCTTTTCCCCCAATTACATGTATAGGCAAGAAACTGGAAATTGAGTGGATGCCCATCACTTGGAGAATGGCTAAATAAATTATGGTATATGAATGCTATAGAATATTATTGTTCTTTTTTTTAAATAGCCTTTTATTTACAAGTTATATGTACGGGTAATTTTACAGCACTGACAATTGCCAAACCTTTTGTTCCAATTTTTCCCCTCCTTCCCCCCATCCTCTCCCCCAGATGGCAGGATGACCAGTAGATGTTAAATATATTAAAGTATAAATTAGATACACAATAAGTATACATGACCAAACCGTTATTTTGCTGTACAAAAAGAATCAGACTCTGAAATACTGCACAATTAGCCTGTGAAGGAAATCCAAAATGCTAGTAGGAAAAAATATAGGGATTGGGAATTCAATGTAATGGTTCTTAGTCATCTCCCAGAGTTCTTTCGCTGGGCATAGCTGGTTCAGTTCATTACTGCTCCACTGGAACTGATTTGGTTCATCTCATTGCTGAGGATGACCATGTCCATCAGAATTGGTCATCATATAGTATTGTTGTTGAAATATATAATGATCTCCTGACCCTGCTCGTTTCACTCAGCATCAGTTCGTGTAAGTCTCTCCAGGCCTTTCTGAAATCATCCTACTGATTATTTCTTACTAAACAATAATGGAATATTATTGTTCTATAAGAAATGATCAGCAGGATGATTTCAGAGATGCTTGTAGAGACTTACATGAACTGATGCTAAATGAAATGAGTAGAACCAAGAGAACATTGTAGATAGCAATATCAAGATTATATGATGATCAAATGTGATGGACTTGGCTCTTTTCAATAACGAGGTGATTCAGGCCAATTCCAATAGGCTTGTGATGGAGAGAGCCATCTGCATCCAGAGAGAGAATTATGGGGACTGAATGTGGATCACAACATAGCATTTTCACCTTTTTGTTGTTTTTTGCTTGCTTTTTGTTTTCTTTCTCATATTTTCCTTTTTGATCTGATTTTTCTTGTGCAGCATGTTAATTATGAAAATATGTATAGAAGAGTTGAACATGTTTAAAATATATTGAATTACTTTCTATCTTAGGGAAGAGCTAAGTTCTGAGAAGGGAGGGAAAAAATTTGGAACACAAAGTTTTGCAAGAATAAATGCTTAAAACTGTCTTTGCATATATTTTGAAAATAAAAAGCTATTAAAAAGATGTCCAATTTATTGTTTAATTGGGGATTTTATTCTTTTTCTAGTTTTTAAAATTGCATAAACAAATCATTGATCTACTCTTTATTCTGTTGACATAAGCATTAAAAGATAAGAGATATAAATTTTTTTCTGATTACTGATTTTTCTGACTCCATAAGTTCTAAAGTTTTTTCATTACTGTCCTTCTCTTTAATGAAATTATTTCAATGATTTGTTCTTTAATTCACTCATTTAGTCTTCCTTCCATTAGTTTTTAATAAGTATTTCCATTTTTTTCACTTACTAGCATTTTATTTTTCCCCAATTACATATGATAAATAATTCATTTTTGTAAAATTTTGAGTTCCAAATTTTTTCTTTCTCTCCAAGATAGCAAGCAATCTGATATAGATTATGCACATTACAATCATGTTAAATATATTTTCATATTAATTATGTTACAAAAAATCAGAAAAAGGAAAAATCACAAGAAAGAAAAAAAAGTGAAAATAGTACATGCTTAGATCTATATTCAGTCTCTACCCAGTTGTCTTTCTGGATGTAGATGGCATTTTCTATGGCAAGTCTACTGGAATTGTCCTGGATCACTGTACTGCTGAGAAAAGCTGTCTATCACAGCTGATCATCACACATTGTTATTGTGTATAATGTTCTCCTGGTTCTGCTCACTTCACTCAGCAACAGTTCATGTAAGTCTTCCCAGGTCTTTCTGAATTCTACCTGGTTATCATTTCTTATAGAAAAATAGTATTTTATTATTCATATATCACAGCTTCTTCGGCCATTCCTCAATTGATAGGCAATTTCCACTGAATATAATTTTTATTATATTGTGATCTGAAAAAGACACATTTGGTATTTCTGCTTTTCTGCATTTAACTATAATGATTTTTTTTTTTTGTCCCTACAGTCATTTTTTTTTCTTTTTGTTGAGGCAATTGGAGTTAAGTGACTTGCTCAGGGTTATACAGTTAGGAAGTGTTAAATATTTGTTTGAGACCAGATTTGAACTCGAGTATTCCTGACTCAGGGCTGGCGCTCTGAATTATTCACTGCGCTACCTAGCTGCCCCATATATAGTCAATTTTTGTAAAGGTACCTATACCACTAAGAAAAAAGGTGTATTCCTTTTTATTCCCAGTCAATTATTTTCAGATAGCATATTTAGCTTATAATTCTATTGACCTCTATCAAAAAAACTTTTTATTTAATTTTTGGTTATATTTATCTAATTCTGAGAGGGCAAGGTTTAGATCTCCCATTATTATAGTACTACTATCTCTTTCCATCTCTAATTTATTTGAAATGCAATGTCCCTATTTAAATTAAAACAATTTTAGGTTTAACCTTGGTTTGGTTTTCAGTTTTCTGCTTTTTGGGGTTTGTTTAGTTTTTTTACATCTTATCTGAAGCATAAATTGTACTTTATTTTAGCTCTGTAAGTCTCATTTTAATTTTTTTAAATTTTTCCTATCATGTCTTGATAATTTTTAACATTATTTAAAAAATTTTTTGAGTTCTAAATTTTCTCCTCTTATTATTCCCCTCTCTTATGCAATAAGCAATTTTATATAGGTTACATATAGTCAATCATGCAAAACATTAACAAAACTTATTAGTCATGTTGCAAAAGACATAGATTCATGAAGGAAGAAACACAAAAAGAAAGACAAAGAAAGTGAAAAATAGTATGCTTCAATCTGCATTTATACTTCATCAGTTCTTTCTCTGTAAGTAGATGGCATTTTCTTCATGAATCCTTTGGAATTGTCTTGGATTCAACACAGCTTTTGACAATATTGACCCCCTCCTAAAAACTCTCTGCTCTTTCAGTTTTCATGACACTGCTCTGTCCCAATTCTCTTCCTTCCTTTCTGACTATGTCTTCTGAATCTACTTTTCTGAATCATCATCCACATCCTGACTTCTTATCCTAGGTTTGTGTCTAACACTATTTGGAATCTCTTATTTCTCTGCACTCTGTCTTGGAAATCTTAAGACTTTCCATTGGTTCACTTATTATATCTATGAACATATTCTCAAACCATGAAGCTATTTCTAATATTTCTTCTAAGCTATAGTGTTTTTTAAAATGATTTAATATTTTCTTTTTCCCCAATTACATGTAAAAACAATTTTAAACAATACTTTTTAAAATTTTGAATTCCAGGGACAGCTAGTTGGTGTGGTGGAAAGAGCACCAGCCCTTCAGTCAATAGGACCTGAGTTCAAATCTGGACTCAGAAACTTAACACTTCCTGATGTGTGACCTTGGGCAAGTCACTTAAGCCCAATTGCCTCAAGGAAAAATTAAATAAATAAAATTTTGAATTCCAAATTCTCTCCCTTTTTTCATTGAGAAGGCAAGCACTTTGATGTAGGTTAAATGTTTTCAGACATACAAAACATTACTGCATGTTAGCACTGTTATGAAAGAAAATAAAGACCCTCCCTAAAAATCCAAAAACAAACACCAAGAAAAATAAAGAAAAAGTTTGCTTCAATCTGCACTCAGATTTCTTCAATTCTTTCTCTAGAGATGGAAAATTTTTCATTATACATTCTTTGGGCTTGTGTTGAATCACTGTATTGCTGATATTTCTCATTTTTAAATGTTCTTTGTGGGTAGATTAAGGATTCTGATTCTGATTTAAAAACCATTCTGCTGTTTCCATTTTATGGGTAAATTCATCCCCTTCACATCTAAAGTTATAATCAGTACCTGGGTATTCCCCTCCATCCTATTTTTCCTATTATCTTTTTTATCCTCTTTTTACCTTATCCTTCCTCATAAGTGAAGATTTATAGCTTTCTATTTCTATAAAAGAACCCTTCCTTTTATCTTCTCTACTTACCTTCCTAAATCTTTAATCTACCCTTCTAAGAATCTTTCCTTTATCTCCTCTCATCTCCTACTTCTAAAAGTCCTTCCTTTAGCCTCTTATTTCTTTATAATTTTAGAAGACTTTTATAGCCTTCTAAGTGTATGTTATTCCCTCTCTAATACAGTTCCAATGAGGTTCCAGAACTATCATTTTACCTCTCCCTATCCAATTTTATTTTTTAGAATCATCCCATCATATATATCAACTCAACCCTAAGCCTTCTAAGTAAGTTCTTTCAAAACTACCTCAATAATAACATTCTTAAGAGTACACTTAACATTTACTCATATAAAAAGTAAATAGTTTGATCTTACTGAGTCCCTTATAATAGGTCTTTAATGTTTACCTTATGTTTCTCTTGGATCTTATATGTCAAATTTTTCATTAAGTTTTGGTCTTTTTGTCACAAATCCCTGAAATTTTTTCAATTAATTAAATGTCCATGTTTTAAAATTCAGGATTATTTGCTTTGTTAGATAAGTTATTCTTGGTTGTCACCTCCACTCCTTTGTTCTATGAAATATGTTCAAAGCCTTTCACCCTATGCTCTTTCAAAACTATCCTGATAACATTTTAGGAGTACATATAACATTTTCCCACAGAAGCAGTAAACAATTTGACCTTACTTTGTCCCGTATAATTGGTCTTTAATGTTTGCCTTATGTTTTTCTCTGATCTTATATGTCAAATTTTCTATCGAGTTATGGTCTTTTTGTCACAAATACCTGAAGGTTCTTCATTAAATATCCATTTTTTTCATTCAGGATTATTTGCTTTGCTAGTTAAGTTGCTCTTGGTTGTTACCCTCACTCCTTTCCCCTATGAAACATGTTCAATGCTCTTCACATTTTTTTTAATGTAGAAGCTACTGGATCTTGACTATAGCTCCACAGAACTTATTTTTTTTTCTTTTTTGCTTGCAACATTTTCTTCTCAAACTAGGAGATTTATAACTCGACTATGCTGTTCCTGTAAATTTTCATCTTGGGATAACTTTTAGGTGATAAGTAATTAATTTTTTTCTATTTTACCAGAACTTCAGGACAATTTTCTTTTCTTTTTCTTTTATGATAAGTAATGGATTTTTTTTCTATTTTACCAGAACTTCAGGACATTTTTCTTTTCTTTTTCTTTTTTTGAAAAAATTTATGAATTATGTTAGAAGAGAAAAATCAGAGCAAAATGGAAAAACCATGTAAGAGATAAAAAAAAAAAACCCAAAATAGAAGTGAACATAGCATGTGTTGATTTACATTCAGTCACTTTAGTTCTTTTTCTGGATGCAGGTGGCATTTTTTGTCCAAAGTTTTTTGGAATTGCTTTGAATCATTGAACTACTGAGAAGAACCAAGCCCTTCATAGTTGATCATCATACATTCTTGCTATTATTGTGTACAATGTATTCCTGGTTCTGCTTGTTTTGCTCAGCATCCATTCATGTAAATCTTTCCAAGCCTTTCTATCATCAGCTTGTTCATCATTTTTTAATAGAAAAATAATATTCCATTACCTTCATGTTCTACAACTTGTTTAACCATTCCCCAATTGATGGGCATCCACTCCTTTTCCAATTCTTTGCTACCACAAAAAGAGCTACTATAAACATTTTTGCATGTGTGGGTTTTTTTCCATCTTTTATGACTTCCTTGAGATAATAGACCCAGTAATGGCATCACTTAAGCCAATCTGAGAGGTGTGAGGTAGTACCTCAGAGTTGTTGTAATTTGCATTTCTCTAAGACAACTCTGAGATACCACTACACACCTGTCAGATTGGGTAGGATGACAGGAAAAGATAATGCTGAATGCTAGAGGGGATATGGGAAAACTAGGACACTGATAACATTACTGGTGGAACTGTGAATGGATCTAACCATTCTGGAGAACAATTTGGAACTATGCTCAAAAAGTTATCAAACTGTGCATACCCTTTGACCCAGCAGTATTACTACTAGGCTTATATCCCAAAGAGATTTTAAAGAAGAGAAAGGGACCTGTATGTGCACGAATGTTTGTGGCACCCCTCCTTGTAGTGGCCAGAAACTGGAAACTGAGTAGATGCTCAGCAATTGGAGAATGGCTGAATATGGTATATGAATAATATGGAATATAATTGTTCGGTAAGAAACGACCAACAGGATGATTTCAGAAAGGTCTGGAGAGACTTACATGAACTGATGCTGAGTGAAACGAGCAGGACCAGGAGATCATTATATACTTCAACAACAATACTATATGATGATCAATTCTGATGGACATGGCTCTCTTCAACAATGAGATGAAACAAATCAGTTTCATCAGTTCAATAATGAAGAGAGTCAGCTACACCCAGAGAAAGAACTCTGGGAAATTAGTATGAACCACAACATAGCATTTCCACTCCCTCTGTTTTTGTCTACTTGCATTTTTGATTTCCTTCTCAGGTTATTTTTACCTTATTTCTAAGTTTGATTTTTCTTGTGCAGAAAAATAACTGTAAGGATATGTATATATATATATATTGTATTTAACATATACTTTAACATATTTAACATGTATTAGTTTACCTGTCATCTAGGGGAGGAGGGAGGGGAAAAGAGGGGAAAAGTTGGAACAGAAGGTTTTGCAAGGGTCAGTGCTGAAAAATTACCATACATGTATCTTGTAAATAAAAAGCTGTAATAAACAATTGTATTTCTCTAAACAATAATTTAGAGCATGTTTCATATAACTATAAAATGGTTTTAATTTCATCATATGAAAATTGTCTGTTTATATCCTTTGACCATTTATCAATTGTGGAATGACTTGTACTCTTATAAATTTGAAACAGCTCTTTATATATTTTGGAACTGAGACATTTATCAGAAATACTGGTTGTAAAGATTTTCCCCCAGCTTTGTAGTACCCTTTTAATCTTGTTTTTGTTTGTACAAAACCTTTTTAATTTAATGTAATCAAAATTGTCTATTTTGCCTTTCATAATGTTCTGTAGTTCTTCTTTGGTCATAAATTCTTCCCTTTTTCAAAGATCTGATAGGCAAATTATTCCTTGTTCTCCTAATTTGTTTATGGTATCTTTTATGCACAAATCATGTATCCATTTTGGCCTTATTTTGCTATGGGATGTGAGATGTAGGTCTATGCCAAGTTTCTGACATTATTTTCCAGTTTTCCTAGCAATTTTTGTCAAATAGTGAGTTGTTATTCCAGAAGCTGGAGTTTGAGGGTTTAGCAAATACGAGATTGCTATAGGCCTTGCTTATTATGTTATGTGTATCTAATCTATTCCATTAATCTACCACTCTATTTCTTAGCCAGTACCAAATGATTTTGATGACTGCTGCTTTATAATATAGTTTTAGATTTGGTACCGTTAAGCCACCATCCTTTGTATTTTTATTATTAATTTCCTTGATATTCTTGACCTTTTGTTCTTCCAGATGAATTTTGTTATTATTTTTCTAGTTCTATAAAATAATGTTTTGGCAGTTTGATTGGTATGACACTAAACAAGTAGACCAATTTAAGCAGAATTGTCATTTTTATTATATTAGCTTGGCCTAGCCATGAACAATTGATATTTTTCCAATTATATAGATCTAATTTTGTGTGATAAATGTTTTATAACTGTGTTCATATAATTCTAGGGTTTGTTTTGACAGATAGATTCCCTAAATATTTTATTTCGTCTATAATAATTTTAAATAGTATTTTTCCTTCTATCTCTTGCTGATGGACTCTGTAAATAATATATAGAAATGCTGATGATTTGTGTGGGTTTATTTTGTATCCTGAAACTTTACTAAAGCTGAAAATTTTTTCCATTAAATTTTTGGATGGTTTTCTAAGATTCTCTAATTATATCATCACATCATTTGCAAAGAGTGATAGTTTTATTTCCTCAATGACTATTATAATTCCTTTCTTTTTTTTCTTATTGCTAAAGTCAACATTTCTAGTATAATGCTGAATAACAGTTGTGATAATGGGCATCCTTATTTCATCCCTGATCTTATTGGGAATGTGTCCAATTTCTCTCCATTAAAAATAATGCTTACTATAGGTTTTAGATAGAAACTGCTTATTATTTTGAGGAAATCTTCCTTTATCCCTATGTTCTTTAGTGCAAGGCATTTCCTTAATGGTATCTTATAATTTCTAAGATTCTTTTTTATCATAACTTTCAGATAGGCCAACAATTCTTATATCATCTGTCTTCAATCTGTTCTCTAGATCAGTTGTTTTTTGAGATGTTTCACATTTTCCTCTATTTTTTCACCTCTTCAGATTTTACTATTTCTTGGTGTTTTACAATTAGCTTCCCCTTGCCCAGTTCTAGTTTTTAAGAAGTTATTTTCTTCCTTATTGGATCTCTTTTTCTTTTCAATTGGTTGACTTTCTTTTCATACTTTTCTTCATTTTCTTGGATTGTTCTTATTTTTTTCCTAATTTCTCTTCCACCTCTTTGGATTTTTAAATCAAATAAAGCTCTTCCAAAAATTCTTTTTTGGTTTTGTGACCATTTGACATTTTTTCTCTGACATAGGGATGGCTTTTTTTTTTTAACTTCACTATCTTTTTCGAGTATGAACCCAAATCTTCTCTATACCATAGTAGTTACTTGTGGTTGGGTTCTTTCTCCTTTGCTTACCTCAAGTTCCAGTTTTTTGTACTGTTGCTTTCTATTCTCTGGGGGTCCAAGCTCAAGTACTTTTCTCTGAGTTATCACTAGGGCACCCAGTCAGGATGTCACTTCAAATGCTCTTGCTCTCTGGGGTTCCTCCCACAGCTACAAACAGCAATCCCCTCTGCTCTGGAACAGAAATCAAGAGTTCTGTTTTCCTGCAGAACTGTGGATTCTTTACTTTTAAAGGAGCAAATCTAATTCCCCCCTACTGTCCTTGGGGGTGAAAGCTCCAGAAGATGAGACTACCTCCAGGACTTGCTATTTGTTTTTTTGGCAGAGTCACTTGGAAACGTTTGTATTTCAATCTAGTCAAACCTCTGCAAATAGAGTTTGGTTCCTAAGATCTTCTCAAGTTATCTTAGGAGAACAATAGCTTTACCCTGACTTTTAATTATTCTGCCATCAAAGTTCACTATCTTATTTATGAGAGAAATTTGGAGAGGCTAGCATTTTCTCTCTTACTTCTCCAAATTCCCAGGATCCTCTCCCTGAACTCTTGCTTACAAAAGAAACAAATATATTTTTTAAGTTAGAACCAACAAACTATAATCATGGCTTAAAATTTATCCCAAAAGCTTTTCTTATATGATTGAAATCATAGGTATACAAATGACAAGATACTTTACTTCTATTGGAAGGACAGTGACATCTCCTGGTCTCAGTAATTACACTTCACATAACCATTTCAAAATTAGGTCTTAAGTGCAGGAGAATAGGGTCATGCTTTACCTTTGTATCCCCACCACCCAGCACAAAGTCTTACCCACAATAGATGATTAACGTTTACTAAATGAGCAAAGGGTGAATTGGCTATATCTTGTTAATTTCCTCTGCTTCCAGTAATAACACAGTCTGAGAAATGGCAAATGATAAATAAATGTTTCAAGTCTGCTCAAAAGTGCTTGGCAAAGATTCTGATGGATGGAGAAAATGAGATAATATTAAGCATCTGGTAAACTATGGACCCCTAATGTCTGTCTATAATAAAAAAAAAATCAACATTTTGTTTCTTCCCAATAAGACTTGTAAGACTTGTCATTTGACAAAATGATTATCTGTTTTTGAGAGACACTGATTCATCATGATACCACAATCTACCTGACACTCTCCTGTACAGCATTTTGATTTGCTCCTTTAAAAGTAAAGAATCCACAAATTATCTTAAGAAACAATCAGAATTGCCAACTACAGAGATAAGATGTCATTCATAAAACTCATTTATCACAATCAAATGATAAAATTGGCAGCCTGACAACTTCTGAAGATAATAAACTGGGAAAACAAAGATTGTAAAAAAGAAAAAAAAAAAGGCAGAAACCTCTGGAATTAAAAGTTTCTATATATGAATTGTGTGCCTGAATTCTAGTTTTTTTTCCCCCCTGAGGCAATTGGGGTTAAGTGACTTGTACAGGGTCACACAGCTAGGAAGCGTTAAGTATTTGAGGGCAGATTTGAACTCAGGTCCTCCTGACTTCAGGACTGGTACTCTATCCATTGTGCCACCTTGCTGCCCCGTGTGCCTGGATTCTAATAATGGTCTTGAAAGCTTGTATTGAAAATTAGTTTGAGTAACTCTGAGGTACTACCTCATACCTCTCAGACTGGCTAAGATGACAGGAAAAGATAATGATAAATGTTGGAGGGAATATGGGAAAACTGGGACACTAAATTGTGAATGAATCCAACCATTCTGGAGAACAATTTGGAACTATTCCCAAAGGGCTATCAAACTGTGCATACTCTTTGACCCAGAAGTGCCATTAATGTAGACCAAAGAAAGCATAAAGGAGGGAGAAGGATCCACATGAGTAAAAATGTTTGTAGCAGCTATTTGTGTGGTAGCAAAGAATTGGAAAGTGAATTCATGCCCATCAACTGGAGGATGGCTAAACAAGTTGTGGTATATGAAAGTTAATGGAATATTATTGTTCTATAAAAAAATGATGAATAAACTGATTTTAGAAAGATTTAGAGGAACTGATACTGAGTGAAACAAACAGAACCAGGAGTACATTGCACACAATAACAGCAAGAATATGCAATGATCAACTATGAAAGACTTGGTTCTTTTCAGTGGTTCAGTGATTCAAAACAATCTCAAAATGTCATCTACATCCAGAAAAAGAAGTATGGAGACTGACTGTAAATCAATACAAACTATGATCAGTTCTTTTTTCTGTTTTTTTCTTTCTCTTCCATTATTTTTCCATATTGCTCTGATTTTTCTCTCCCACCATGATTCTTAAAGTAATGTGTATTAAAAATAAGTAAATTTTTAAAAAAGAAAATTAGTTTGAGTTACTTTATTTGTAGAACTAAAACTCCGTAATGACCTTGCTGTTTGCAATCAGAAGAAATGTGTCACTTATGAAAATCTAGATAAAAAACAATGGCTTTAGTCAGTGACTTCAATAATGAAATGCTTAAATTTATGTACCTATTATCTTCTACTTATAAACTTAGCTGCTGCTGCTTCTGTCTTTTTTTTTTAACCCTGTAGTTACTTAACCAAGCTTCAAAACTTGGAGTCATCTTTAATTTTTTTCATTGAATTTCCAATGCCAATTAGCCATCAAATCCTGGGAATTCTTTCTTTATCATCTTTGCTACCATTCATTCTCATTACTTTTACCCTAGTTTGGATCTTAAATATTTTCTGCTATATCACTATTAGTATTTCTTTTTGCTCATCTATTTTGCCTTTTATTAAACGAAGCTTTCTAAAACACTTCTTGAATCAAAGAAACATTGTATTGTGGAGCCACAGAAAATCAGTGCTGGAAGAATCCTTAATCTATTTCCCCCTCTGGATGTCCATCAATTGGGAAATGGCTGAACAAGTTGTTGTATATAATTGTAATGGAATACTACTATGCTAAAACAGATGAGTAGGCAGATTTCACAAAAACCTGGATTTACATAAACTGATGCAAAGTAAAGCAAGCAGAACCAAGAGAATACTGCACATGGCAGCAGCAATACTATAGGATAATTAACTGTGGATGATTTAGCTATTCTCAGCAATACAAATGATCCAAAACAATTCCAAAGACATGATGAAAAATTTCACACACCTCTAGAGAAAAAACTGATGGAAGCTGAATGTAGATCAAAGCATACTATTTTCCACTTAAATTTTTTCATGTTTTCTTTTTCTTTTGGTCAGTTTCTTTTATCACAGCCCAACAAATATGGTGATATCTTATATATGATTGAACAAATATAATCTTTATCAAATCAATTACCATCTTAGAGAAGGGGAACTGAGGGAAGGAAAAAGAAAATATGGAACTTTAAAAAAATTTTAGAGGAATGTTAAAAATCATCTTTATGTGGAATTGAGAAAAAATAAAATATTCTTTTAAAAAAGAAAAAATTATTTCACTCCCCATTTTAAAGCTAATAATAGTGAAGGATGATGACAATTACTTGTTCATGGTTACAAGTTAGTGGTAAAACCAGGTCAAGATCCAGAGCTCCTCATTCCAGTCCTCTGCTCCTCTTAAAATAAGACTTACCTAAACCATTTTATACTCCTCTTCAAAAATCTTCAATGCTTTCATGAGAAAATTCAAACTTTTCAACCCCAGATTCAGGACCTCTCAAGCCTCTCTATCACTAATCTCACTGAACCAAACAAGTTTATTACTTAAATAATTCAAACCTTCACAAAGTCATAAAATTCAATGCAGGACCTTAGAAATCACCTAGTTCAATATCTTAATTTTTAAAAAAGTTTTATTCAAGCCTTTGGTTTTTACACAATTATTATTTCTGGATATATTATAGCCTTGATATACCAAAGCTAATACCTTCATCCAACACTAGAACTTAACCATCCTTTGTACCAAAGGGGAAAAAAAATTAATGTCCGATTCTGATGTGATACTACCTTTATAGCCCTTTGCCAAAGAAAGGAATATCTGCTTCATTGGTTTACTCAGGATGATTACTATTTTAGTTACTTAGAGTCTGGCTTCCTTTTAGTGATCATTTCATTTGCATGCTTATAGTTTATATATATATATATTTTTTTTCTTTTGCTTCTACTAATTTCACTCTGGATCAATTCAAATATATCTTCCTATATTTCTCTGAATTCCTTATATTCATTATTTTTTATGCACAGACACTGGGTACCTACTTTGTTTCCAGTTCTTTGCTATCAAGTCGATTTGCAAGTCATAAGGTAAAACCTCAGAGTTGCTTTAATTTGAATTTCTATTATAAGTGATTTGAAGATATTGGAGTCATTTGCCATTTCCTTCTTCAGCTCTTTATTTCAGATAAGGAAAATGAGGCAAACAGGATAAAGTGACTTGCCCAGGGTCACACAGCTACTAAGCCTGAGGTCAGATTTTAATTCAGAAAGATGAGTCTTCCTGACTCCAGGCTCATCATTCTAGCCATTGCACCATGAAGCTGCCCCAATAACAATAATTATTATATTTACATTTGACACTTTTAAAAGTTCACAAAACACTTTATTAAGAAATCCTCTGTGCCTTGTATATAGATGACTGATAAATATATACAGAATTGCTAAGCAAACTGATAAAGGTTTTACACTTGTTTTATGAATCAACTCAGAAATTTTTTCAAAAGGGTAAAGGACCTATCTATTCAAAAGTTTTTATAGTAGTTCTTTTGTGGTGGCAAAGAATTGGAAACTGAGGAGATGTTAATAATTGGGGAATGGCTAAACAAGTTGTGGTATGTGATTGTAAAGTGCTATAAGAAACAATTTCAAAAAACCTAGAAAGAATTATATGAACTGATGGAAAACAAAGTGAGCAAAAACAGGAGAACATTGTATACAATAACAGCAACACTATACAATGATTTAGTTATCCTCAACAATATAATCCAAGACAATTCCAAATGACTCAGGATGAAAAATGATATCCACCTTCAGAGAAAGAACTGATAGAATCTGAATACACATCAAAGCATACTTATTTTTTCATGTTTTTTTTCTCCTTAGGTCTGTGTCTTTTTTTACAACATGACTATATAGTAATATGTTGTCCATGAATGATAATCTTTATCTATCTGCTCAGGAAAAAGAGAATTTTTTAAAAAAAAATTTAAACGAATATTAAAAATTATCCTTACATGTAATTAAGGAAAAGATAAAATATTATTTTAGAAAAAGAACCATCTCAGAGGATTCACCTTTTGTTTCTGGAAAATGATTGGATGACCTCTTTAAAAAGAAAAAAACTACTACACTGTGGATACAGAGGTATTCAAATATCTTGAAAATCTGATTTCCTATTACCTCCAGGAACAAATTAAAAAACCCTCTTTCTGATGTTCAAAGTCCATCATAACCAAGTCCCTTCCTATTGAAACTTCTTATTCCTTACTCCCTAAGTGGTACTAGTGTCCAATCTGTTCTAGCAACAAGATATTCCATATCTTAGCTCTAAGCATCTTTTCTGTACCTCAGGCCTTTTATGCTCCTTCTTCTGCTCCAACTATGCACTTCCCTGACTTCCTTTCAATCCTAACTAAAATCCCACCTTCTACAGGAAACACCTTCTTAACTCCTCTTATTTGCAGTGCTGTCTTACCACCCCCCCCAGCAATTTATTTATTTTTTTAATATATATTGCTTTATGAATCATGTTGAGAGAAAAATAATAGAAAAAGGAAAACCATGGGAGAGATTAAAAAAAACAGAAAAAAGAAGTGAACAGATATGTGTTGATTTACATTCAGTCTCCTCTAAGTTAACTTATTCTGGATGCTGATGGCATTTTCTGTTCAAAGTCTATTGGAATTGTTTTGTATCAATGAACTACTGAGAAGAACCAAATCTTTCATAGTTGATCATCACATTCTTGCTGTTATTGTGTACAATGTATTCTTAGTTCTGGTTGTTTTGCTCACCATCAGTTCATGTAAATCTTTCTAGACTTTCCTAAAATCAGCTTGTTCATCATTTTTTACATAACAATGTTCCATTACCTTCATATACCACAACTTGTTCAGCCATTCCCCAATTGATGGGCATACACTCATGTTCCAATTTTTCGCTACCATAAAAAGAACTTCTAGAAACATTGTTGTTGCACATGTGGGCCCTTTCCCCTCCTTATGATTTCCTTTGAATAATAATAAAATTTATCTGCAGCGCTATCTTTTAATGATTTCATATATATCCTGTGTGTAGCTTGTATATATTTGTTTGCATGTTACCTCACACCTATGCTCTCCATAGTATAAGACTATTGAAGGCAGGAACTGTTTTTTGCCTCTTTTTCCATTCTCAGTATAGTAGGTACTTAGCAAATGTTTGCTGAACTGAATCGAATCACTATAAATGTTTACTTATGGACATTTATTAGGAATAATGTACTACCCAGAGAGAAAACTGTGGGGACTGAGTGTGGATCACACCTTTGTTATTTGCTTGCATTCTGTTTTCTCTCTTTTTTTTCCTTTTTGATCTGATTTTTCTTGTGTAGCATGATAATTGTGAAAATACATATAGAGGAACTATACATGTTTAACATATACTGGATTGCTTCCTATCTAGAGGAAAGGTGCGGGGATGAGAGGGAGGGAAAAAAAAAACCTTATGCAAGGGTGAATGTTGAAAATTATCTGTGCATATGTTTTGAAAATAAAAAGCTATTATCATTAGGAAAATTATACTTCCCTGATTAGGTTTTTAAATTCTTTCCAACTTGGCTCCAACTAACTTTTCTATCCATATTATACATTATATTCCTTCATGCATTCTACAGTCTAGAAAAACAGGCCTTCTTGTTAGTTCTCCAACATGACAATGCATTTTCAATCTCGGTCTTTTTGTTCCTATCTCTACCTCTGCACAGCCAGTTCTTCATTGTTGAATACATGTATACATTTTTGCTTTTCAGAATCTCTAGTTTCTTTCAAAACTACCCTGTCTTCTGTATGTGGCCTTTCCTGGTCTCCAGCTGCTGGTACCTTCCAGAAAATTATCTTGTATTGATATTGCAAATACTTAATCTGTATATATTTATATGTATATATCTTGTTTTCCTCCATCAGAATACATACAAGCTCCTGAAGGCAGGGATTTAACTTTTTTCTTTATATTGCTAATGTATACTGCAGTGCTTGGCACATATCAGGCATTTAATAAACACTTATTGATTTATAACATCAGGATGGAGTTGCTCCTTAAGAAATTTAATCAGAACCTACCTGGTATAGACAAGCTGCTGTTCCAAGGAAAAATGCAATGACATAACTGAAATCCTCACCATCATTCTGTGAAAACAAAACAAAAACTAATAATCTTTTTCAGATGGAGAAAAGAAAAGAAGAAAGGAAAAGTGGTCTAATGCAACAACACATTGTAGGGGGACATAATGTCAGCAATATGCACACAGGATAGTTTTTATAAAATGAAGCCTAGACAGTATTAAAAGTAAAAGCTGATTCCCAGTAAGATCAGGAGTGAAACAAGGTTGCCCACTATCACCGTTACTATTTAATATTGGATTAGAAATGCTAGCTTTGGCAATAAGAGTTGAGAAAGAGATTAAAGGAATAATAGGCAATGAGGAAACCAAATTATCACTCTTTGCTGATGATATGATGATCTACTTAGAGAACCCCAGAGATTCTACTAAAAAGTTATTAGAAATAATCCACAACTTTAGCAAAGTTGCTGGTTATAAAATAAACCCACATAAGTCATCAGCATTCTTATATATCACTAACAAAATCCAACAGAGTTACAAAGAGAAATTCCATTTAAAGTAACTAATGATTGTATAAAATATTTAGGAATCTATCTGCCAAGGGAAAATCAGAAACTTTATGAGCAAAACTACAAAACACTTTCCACACAAATTAAGTCTGATCTAATCAACTGGAAAAATATTAAATGCTCTTGGATTGGGCAAGCAAATATAATAAAGATGACAATACTACCTAAACTAATCTATTTATTTAGCGTATACCAATCAGACTCCCCAAAAACTATTTTGATGAACTAGAAAAAATAACAACAAAGTTCATATGGAAAAACAAAAGGTCAAGAATTTCAAGGGAATTAATGAAAAAAAAATCAAATGAAGGTGGCCTAGCTGTACCAGATCTAAAATTATATTATAAAGCAGCAGTTACTAAAACCTCTGCTGCAAGACAGACCTGCATTTATTTTATCTTACTTAAGATAAGAAAAAGATTTTCACAATATTTTGACCTTTGTGCTAAAAAATAAACTAAAATTCACAACTTTATCAGACTATATATACACCATATTTGTAGGGTCACCACTCATGGCAAAGCAAATTTTATTAGCTAGTGAACATTTCATCAATTTGTTCAATAAAATAACTCAGCAAAATGAAACCATTAAAACAGATACTTAGTAATCACTAGGATATGCTTTTAAAAAAACTCAAACTTGTGAGACAGAAGATATAAACTTGACATTCTTGAAATTCTAAAATGGCAATCAGCTAAATGAATAAGGAGAGAAAAACAGATAATTTATCAAGAATGTCAATATTATACTGATGAAGGAACTGAAAAATGTCTCTTTGCTTCTGGAAGATTCCTCTTAAATGTTTTAATCAATTTGCCATAACTTCTTTTAATGTCTCCTATAAATCTTGAGCATAAAGTCCTCCTTTCTTCTAGTTAGGACAATGTTTTTTCTTAGTTTCAGAAAAATTGTACTGAAATTTTTCAAAAACATACAAGTCTCTACATCAACTGATGCTAAGTGAAATGAGCAGAACTAGGAGATCATTGTACATAGCCACAAGATTATAAGAAGATCAATTCTGATGGGCATGGCTCTATTCAACAATTCAGGCCAGTTCCAATGATCTTACGATGAAGAGAGAATCTGCATCCAGAGAGAGGACTGTGGGAACTGAGTGTGGATCACAATATAGCATTTTCACTCTTTTTGTTGTTGTTTGCTTGCATTTTGTTTTTTTTTCTCATATTGTTTTCCTTTTTGATCTGTTTTTTTCTTGTGCAGCATGATAATTGTTAATTTTTAACATGTTTAACATATATTGGATTGTGTGACATCTAGGGGAAGGGCAGGGGAAGAAGGGGAACAATTTAAAATACAAGGTTTTACAAGGATTAAAGTAAAAGAAAAATTGTCCATGCATATGTTTAGAAAACAAAAAGCTTTAATAAAAAAAGAAACCCCCAAAAAAACCTGAAGGCAAAAACACAAGTCTCTCTTATGATTATGTCTTTGTGAAATGACCTGATAAGTTAGTTAAATTGTTTTCTGACAACCTTTAGAAATGATTTGAGACAGTTCTCTATTAAAAGTAGGAAGATTTCTCTGATAGAAAAATAAATTTCCCCTAAGGTCTCTTCCAGCTCTTAGAAGTTTTTTAGATAAAAGTACCCCTGTTTTCATAGTACCCTTGTAAGGCTTAAAAGGATTTCACAGATCTTCTTACAGAACACTCATTTTAGAAATGAAGAAAACTGAGATCCACACAGATTAAATGATTTGCCCAACATGACACAGAGAGCATCAGAAACAAGATTTGAATTCATGTCCCAAATCCAGAACTATTTTCACTACATCATGCCTCTTTTCATCTGACATGATAATCCTGAGTCACAAAACAAGATCAAATTTGATGCTAAAAAAGCTCCCCCAAACCATTCTACTTTAATTAAGTCAACATTAATTTTTATAAAATCTCCATTATATGCCAGGTGCTCTGTTTGATGCTAGGGATATAGAAAGAAAGGTAAGACAATCTCTGCTCTTCAAGTCATGGTCTAATATATGAATCAACATGCAAAATCTACTATGCAAACGTGTTTGTATGCAAGACAAAATAGAAATAATGGAGGAAAGGCTAAGAGGGTTCAGGAAAGGTTGACTGTAGAACATAGGATTTAGCAGGGATATAAAAGAAGGCATAGTAGTCAGAAATGGAGATAAAGAAAAGAGGGTATTTCAAGAAGGGGATCAGACAGTGAAAATCCCTAAAATTGGGATATGGTATTATTAATCAGAGAAATGCAAATTAAGACAACTCTGAGATACCACTACACAGATTATTTAGAATGACAGGGAAAGATAATGCAGAATGTTGGAGGGGATGTGGGGAAACTGGGATGATAATACATTGTTAGTGGAATTGTGAATATATCCAGCCATTCTGAAGAATAATTTGGAACTATGCTCAAAAAGTTATCTCAAACTGTGTATACCCTTTGATCCAGCAGTGTTACTACTGGGCTTATCTCCCAAAGAGATCTTAAAGAAGGGAAAGGGACCCATATGTGCAAAAATGTTTGTGGCAGCCCTCTTTGTAGTGCCCAGAAACTGGAAACTGAGTTGGATGCCCATCAATTAGAGAATGGCTGAATAAGTTGTGGTATATGAATATTATGGAATATTATTGTTCTGTAAGAAATGACCAGCAGGAGGATTTCAGAAAGGTCTGGAGAACCTTACATGAACTGATGCTGAGTGAAATGAGCAGGACCAGAAGATCATTATATACTTCAACAACAATATTATATGATGATCAATTCTGATGGATGTGGCTCTCTTCAACAATGAGATGAACCAAATCAGTTCCAATAGAGAGTAGTGAACTGAACCAGCCACACCCAGCAAAAGAACTCTGGGAGATGACTATGAACCATTACACAGAATTCTCAATCCCTCTATTTTTGTCCACCTGCATTTTTGATTTCCCTCACAGGCTAATTGTATTAGTGTACAATTTCAAACTCCGATTCTTCTTGTGCAACAAAATAACTGTTTGGATATGCATACATATATTGTATTTAACTTATACTTTAACATATTTAACATGTATTGGTCAACTTGCCATCTGGGGGAGCAGGGTAGAGGGAGAAGAAGGGGAAAAGTTGGAACAAAAGGTTTTGCAACTGTCAAAGCTGAAAAATTACCCATGCATATATCTTGTAAGTAAAAAGCTATAATAAATAAATAAATAAAAATAAAATTGGGACATGGAGAGTGTCTTTGATTAAACATCAAGGAGGCCAGCGTCACTGGACTGCAAAGTAGAAAGGAGAATATAAGGTATAAGAAAACCAGAAAGACTGGGGAGCTTTAAACACCAGAGGATTTTATATTTTGAACCTGAAAGTTAATATTGGAGTCACTGGAGTTTACTGAATGGTGGAAGGTATGTGTATAACACAGACCAACACTTCACAAAGATCACTTTGATAGCTGAGTAGAGGATGGCCTAAAGTGGAAAGAAATTTCTGGCAGGTAGATCAGTCAATTGTTCAGGACTGAGGATGTGGGGGCCTACACAGGAATGTGTAGTGGAAGTGGCAGTGCCCCTGGAAAAAAGGGATGTATGCTAAAGATGTTACAAAGATAAAAATAGGCTTTGATGACAGACTGGATATGGGCACTGAGAATAAGAAGTAGAATATAACACCTAGGATTACAAGCTTGGATGATTAGGAAGATAATTGGTATTCTCAACAGTAACAGTAACTCTCAACAACAGAAGTTCAGCTGAGGGGGAGACGAGTTTGATTTTAGACATGATGAGCTTAAAATGTCTAGGATATCTAGCTCAAGATGTTACAAAGATAAAATGAACAGGCAACTGGAAATATGAGTTTGGAGGTTAAGCCTAGATAAATAAATTGGAGAATTATAAGCAGAGAAATAATCATTGAATTCATAGGAGTTTATAAGGTTACCAATTGAAATAGTGTAAAGAAAGAAGAAAAGAGGATTTTTCCATAGCCCTGGGAAACACTCAATTTTAGTAAGCATAACCTCAATGAAAACAGAGCAAAGAAAAATGAGAAGCATTCAGGCAGGAGAAGAACCAGAGATAGTAGTGTCACAAAAAACCTAAAGAGAATCTCAAGGGAAAGAAAGCGACTGACAATGTTAAAAGCTTGCAGAAAGCTGAAGAAAGGTGAGGAATTAAGAATTGGCAATTAAAAGATCATTGGTAATTTAGAGAGCAGTATCAGTTGAATGATGAGGCCAGAAGTCAGAGAGGGAAAAGAAAAAGAAAAAAGAAAGAAGAAAGTAGTTGGAGGCACCAGATATATAGATACACTTTTCAAGAAGTTAAACTAAATAAGGGAAGAGCGATATGGAAGAACAACTAGCAGGGATGGCTCAAGAAAAGGGTTTTTTTTGAGTATAGAGAAGGCATGGGCATGCTTGTAGGAAGTAAGGACTAAAAGCTTATACACTGCTCTTTTTCAAAAAACATGCACACAGGGGCAGTGAGGTGGTGCAGTGGATAGAGCACCAGCCCTGAAGTCAGGAGGACATGAGTTCAAATCTGCTCTCAGACACTTAACAGTTCCAAGCTGTGTGACTCTGAGCAAGTCACTTAACCCCAATTGCCTCAGGAAGAAAAAAACCCAACAACAACATATAATACTAATAATTTTTAATTAAATTTTAAACCATGACTCTAAGGAAGCTGTAAGAGCTATCATTCTTAATCGTAGTATTCCAGAGATTTCATTTTGAGAACTACTCCCCTCTCTCCTTCTAAATAGTCCCACCATTCCAGAATGACTCTGGGATACATAATAGCAATTTCCTTGTATTTGGACTAGTCCAAACCTCATGCTAATGATATTCTCTTAGGGTTTTAATTATCACAATACACATAGTCCCCAAATCTCTCTCTCTCTCTAGCTTCCTATTTGCCAACTTTCTACTGGCTTTTTCTATTTGGAAGTTGTGCCTAAACCCAATTACATGCCATTGCCTGGCCTACAGTAAAGGCTTAATAAATTTGCTGGCTGACAAATTAAATCATTTGTTTCCTTGTTCCTCCTCACTCAACTTCACCCAATTCATCATCCCATATTCTCCCTAAAATGGAGGCTCCATTAAGATTGAATATCTTTCTACTCTTCTCATAGGCAGGCAATATAGATACTTCCATTTGAGGAGAGAGAAAAGGACTAACATCTTCTCAGGTCCCACTTAGTTACACTCACTGTGGACTTTTTTGGCTTTGTCCTGGGTCAGGATCTGTCCTCTACCCTAATTTTTCACTTTCTTTGTGTGTTGTTTTGAACCATTACAATGTAATCTCCTAGAAAAGAGGGAGTTTTTTTTCTTGTATTTGTATCCTCACAGTTTAGCACAATGTCTAACACACAGTAAGTTACACTTGTTTATTGAGTATTAGAAAATTTTTACCTTTGATTTCACTCTCATATAAACATCTTTCAATCCATGAATTTTTCTTTATTTTTTATTTCCCCTGTTCTAATTCTTGTTCACATCTTTATTACTTCTTACTTGGCCTATAGTAATGAACTAACTAGCCTCACTCCAGCTTCTTACCCTAAAAATCAGCGACAAATTATTCTGCCTAAAGCATAGCTCTTATTACCTTGTTTCCCTGGCCAAAAAAACTTCAAATACTTTCTAATGCCTATAAAAAATCCCCAAATCCCTGAAAACCATTGACACTATGTGTCTATTTTTTCCATCCTTATTTTCCATAACTCCCTGATGCATTCCTAACACATCAATCAACTAGGACTATTAACTGTTTCCTAAACATGTTCTGATATCTATCACTTACACACCTTCTGTCCTCTTTATTCTAGATTAATAGAGCTATTTCCAAGTGTTGGTTAGATGATCATGGTCTCTGGCACTTTGCACAGTGGCTGGTACATTTAATAAAATGCTTAATGATTGTCTGAAAATACTTGTCTTCCCTAATATCTAGCAGCAAAGATTCTCTTAAAATTAGAGATTCTTAACACAATGGTCTATGAATTTGTTTTTAAATATTTTGATAAGTATTTCAATATAACTGATTTCCTTTACAATCCTTTTTTAAAATTTTTTACATTTTATACATTTAAAAACAATATTCCAAGAGTCTGAAAGTTTCACCAGGGTAGCATGACATAAAAAAGGTAAAGAACTTTTGCTCTAAGCACTTCAGTTTCCTCATTACCTACTCTAATTCCTATAATTTCTCTCTCTTTTTTTTTATTGTCAAAGCTAACATTTCTAAAACAATACTGAATAGTAATTGTGCCAGTTGCCAGCCTTGTTTCACCCCTGATCTTAATGGAAATGGTTCTAATTTATCCCCATTACATATGATACTTGTTTATGTTTTTAAATAGATACTATTGATTATTTTAAGGAAAATTCTATTTATTCCTATACACTCTAGTGTTTTTAATAGGAACAGGAGTTGGATTTTGTCAAATGTTTTTTCTGCATATATGGAGATAATCATATGATTCTTTATTAGTTTGGTTATTGATATAGTCAATTATGCTACTAGTTTTCCTAATATTGAACCAGCCCTGCATTCCTGTTATAAATCCTACTTGGACATGGTGCATTATCCTAGGGATTACTTGCTGAATCTAAGTACTTATATGATAAATATTACCTCTACAACACTAAAAGATGAAAACAAAATCCTATACTCAATTTATCCACATTTCAATGTGGTTTATGAAGGATTTGAATTATACCTGGCTGAATCTTATATGAAAAAAACAATAAAGAAAAAATGCAAGTAAGGTCAAGACCCTCCCTGAAGAATTTCTAGCTGATGGCCATGTTTCCTTGGGTTTCTAGAGTTCCTTTTCTTCTAAGAGCCTTCTCTAGTTCAAGCCATGTACCAATATCTGTGTGAAGATAATAGTAAGGCAAATCTTGGGTAGCAATATAATTTAAAACTAGATTGTTCTTGTTTATTAGAATTCTGTTTCTTGTATAGCTTATCCTTGAATGCCCCTCTTCTCTCTCACCACGTCATGTTTCTTTCATCACATTGCATTTTTTATCCTATTTGTGTACATGCTGTATATAGTTTATCTATTAGACAGTAAGCTCCTTGAAGTCAGAAATTGTCAGTTTTAATCTAGTATCTAGCATAGTACATTCTTACAGCAGGTAGAGTGTAACTATTCAATATAATAATAAGAAGTAACTATTTCCTATAAAGCTGTATAAATGACACAGTACCTGTAGGAGACTTTCTATGGCATGAAAGCCTCGAATTAAATTCAGAGCCCCACATAAAAGACTAAGAATAAATGCCACAATCCCTGGCAGAGTCACTGGCTCCAGTCGCTGGTGAGCTGGGAAAAAAAAGAAAATGGTCAAAAACAAGCATTAGTGTTTTATCTATATATAGCTAAATCTAAGTTAGAAAATGCAATTTTTTAAACTCAACCAAACTAATCAATAAATGATACATGAAAACATCTAGGTATGCTATTAAAATAAAGAAAATTCAAAATAATATAAAAATTAATTTTTGTAAAACATAAAAATAAATGTTTTTTCCAAACATTTTTTAATAGACATTTAACCTGAAGGTATTTCATTTTGTATTAGAAGTGCAAAAGAAGACTTAAAACTGCTGAAAAATTTGTAAGGAGGAAATATGTTTTAAAGGTTCAACATTAACATTATCGCATAAGTCACTTCAATTAAAAACTTGTTGTACAAGCTATTTTTTTGGGAAGTTTTAAAAAAACTATTTCAAAATACACAAAATTTATTTTTGAACAAAACACCAAAGTTTTCCCCTATATTCAAGTTTTCAGGATACAAATGTGACTTGATAAACTGGTTAAAAAAAAAAAACAACTAACTCTTCTATAAATGCCAATTTAACTCCATAAAAGGTCTAATGGACATAGTTTTAGAGGTCATCTAAAAGTAACTTCAAGACGAAATTAAAATGCCAGCCTGAAAAAGTCACTATTTTACCATTACAAAAGCATTCTTAACTGCTTAGCTCTGTTCTATCTTTTACACAAAACACTGTGCCTTCAAAACTGTCCCCTCAGACATCGTTTTGTTCTTATTGAATAAACAATGGAAATCAAATATAAAAAATAGACAACTATCTACATGAGCATTCAGGCCACAAAAGGGAAAAGGGATAAAAGGACAATTGAACCATGTCCATACCATTTTATTTAAATCACTGAAGTGTGAAAGTATAAACAAAGAAGTTAATGAGCTGGATCATTAATCTACAAAGGATATAAATCTTAGTGGCTTACCCATTAACCCATGCATCAGCTAAAAAATTCCCCCAAAAGTTCCCAAGTTACGAAAGATTGAGGGACACATACACGACAAATATTTCTCTAGTTCATAGAAAGTAATGAAAAAGAGATATCATTTTATTATGTTCAGTTTTGAGGACATTCTTAAGATTAAAAGAGAATTAAATGATTTTATATGTTGACACTGACTTTTCATCATTTTCTCAGAAGAGGGGAAAAAATGTATAATCTAGGATTCTACATGATTAGTCTCTCCCTTCCTACCAGGCAATTAGTCATATGTTGTTTGTTCTCTGAGAAACTTACTTTTGAATAAAAATACATATAAAAGGAATTCTCAATATAAACCTCAAGCAGCAAAGTACCTATAAACTGAATGGATTATGTAAATAATATGCTTCTGAAATAATTGAAACAAAGTTTATCTTGGTCTGGAAATACAAACAGTAAGCATCTCAAAAAAGCTTTAGCTCCTTGTTATCTGAGAGGAAAAGGATTTTGCTATTTTAATGTTCTGATGTCTATTTAAGATATACAATATTTAAAAATACATATGAAAAGGTGAATGTTGAAAACTATCTTTGCATACATTTTAAAAAATAATATGTATGAAAATACATATTTAAGAAACGAAATGCTACAAAAGTACATTAGTTTTCCTAAATAAGGAAGGCATTTATTCCCATTTGGTCACTTGGTCTCTGAATACACCAGCACATATTTTAAAATTACAAACTAGCATTTTAAAATTATTTAAAGCAACCAAGGCAGACCATGTGCCTCCTTTAAAAATTATGGGATTTTCACCATTATCTTGAAGAACAAGTTGCAACTATGCTAAAGTGATGAGGGATGAAAATTTGAGAGCAAAAACTTATTGATAATACTTTCCCTGACAAACCCATAACCTTTTTTCAATCCTCATTCTCTTTGAGCTTTCTGTAGCTTCTGACACTACTGATCACTTTCCTCCTTAATAGTCTCTTTTCTCCAGGTTTTCAGGACATCCTTTCTCCTGGTTCTCTTTCTATCTGACTGCTCCTCTTCTGTTTCCTTTAGTGGATCTTCTTCCATATTCTAGAAGGAATTACATATTCTCTCTGATACATGTCCCTCAGGATTCTGTTTCTCTTTTCTTCTTCTCTACTACTTTCCTTGGTGATTTCATCATCCCATGGATTTAATTATCATCTCTAAAGTGGTGATTCTTAAATCTGTTTTCCTTCCCCAAACTCTCTGCTGACCTCTAATCTTGCATTCCAACTGCCTTTCAGGGATTTTAAACTGATATCCAGTAGACATAAGAAATGCGTTAGGTCCAAAAACGAATTCATTTTGCCCTGTGGCCTGCCCCCCCCCCAATTTGTGGCAGCTAGATGGCACAGTGGGTAGAGTGCTGAGCCTGGAGTCCGGAAGGCTCACTTCCTAAATTTAATTCTGGCCTCAGACACTTACTAGTTGTGTGACAATGAGCAATTCACTTCACCCTGTCTGTCTCAGTTTCCTCATCTGTAAAATGAGCTGGAGAAGGAAATGGCAAACCACACGAGTATCCCTGCCAAGAGAACCCCAAATGGGATCACAAAGAATCAGGCACGAAGGAAAAATAACTTCACAAAAATCCCTTTCTTCTACCCTCCCCTCCCTACTACTAGAGAGGGCTATACTCCCAATTCCTCAAGCTTACAACCTTGGAATCATTCTGGACTCCCCCATATCTCTTATCCCCTTCCCCCCATATCCAAGATATTAATAATGTCTGTCAATTTTATCTTTGCAACATCTTTGCCACCACTCTAGTTCAGGCCTTTAATTCTTCATGCTTTGATTATTTCAGCAACCTGCTTGGGGGGAGGAAAGTGTGTCTGCCTGTTTCAATGATCCCCCCTCCCGTACTCTAATCTATTTTCCTTTGAATGACTAAAGTGATTTTCCTAAAATGCAGGTCTGTTCATTTTGCTTGGCATTCAAAGCCCTTCATAACCTAGTCCCCTCCTACCTTTCCAATCTTTACCCTATATCTTACTCCACAACATAAACTCTTATATCCACTAAAACTGATCTCCTGGTTTTCCATAAATAAGACGCTCCATTTTTCAGCTCTGGGCATCTTCTCAGGACTAGACTACTCTCCCTCCTTCACAACACCTACTGAACTCCTTGGCTTCTTTTAAGTCCACCTACTATAGGAAGCCTTCCCAAAGCCCTCAATTCTAGTGTCTTCCTTCTTGTTAATTAGTTCCTATTTATTCTATATATAGCTTGCTTAGTATAAATTTATTGTATATTGTCTCTCCCATTAGACAGTAAGCTACTGTCTAGTAGTAGTAGTAGTATGGTCTTTTCTCTCTTTTTGTATACCTAGAACTTGGCACAAAGCTTAATACATAGTAGGTGCATGATAAATGTTTATAGATTGATTAAAAAATTCTTCCCCCAAAATCCATTTCCAAGTCCTACACTTGGGAATGGATATAGTAAGAGGACTCCATTGTATTCAGAAGGCAGGCATTCGACAGAAGCAATTATGTTGCTAGATAGCTTCAAGCTAATCAAAACCCTAAGAAAAATGTCCAGTAAGGAAAATGAGTGGATGCCCATCAGTTGCAGAATGGCTGAATAAGTTATGGTATATGAATGTTATGAAATATTATTGTTCTATAAGAAATGATCGGCAAGATGATTTCAGAGAGGCCTGGAGAAACTTACATGAGCTGATGCTGAGTGACTGTGAGCTGAACCAGAAGATCATCATACACAGCAAAAACAAGAGTATGTGCTGATCAACTCTGATGGATATAGCTCTTTTCAACAGTGAGGCAATTCAAGACAATTCCAATAGAGTTGTGATAGAGGGAGGGAGCATCTGGAGAAAGAACTATGGAGACTGAATATGGATCAAAGCATGATATTTTCACCTTATTTTTGTTGTTGTTGTTTGTTTGTTTTTCTCATTATTTTTCCCTTTTCACTTTTTGATCTGATTTTTCTTGTGAAGCATGATGAATATGGAAATATGTTTGGAAGAAGTGCACATGTTTAGCCTATGATGGATTGCTTGCAGTCTATGGGAGGCAATGAAGAGGGAGGGGGGAAAAATTGAACAAGGTTTTGCAAAGGTGAATATAGAAAGTTATCTTTGCAGTATTTGAAAAAAACAAAATGCTACTAAAAATGGAAAAAACTTCCAAAAAAATGTCCAGTCAATGAGTTTGCTACTTAATAATACTGCTTAAGATCCACTAAGGAATGGGCTGTGGAAGAGTGTTAGCCAAATCATGCAAATTCTCACAAGATTGAGAGTCAAAGCAAAATGGCAGTGATTGGGGAGATAACACATTCACTAGAAGTGCACTGTCAGGTCTCAATTATTGAATGATAGATAACATAGTTCATTGGAAGGAAAACTGCTCTAGAAGCCAGAATATCTATTTTGAAGTCTTAGTTCTGCTTCTAGCTGGTTGTGGGACCTTAGACATATCTAAGAGCCTGAGTTTCCTTACCTGAATGAAAGAGGGTCAAAAGCCATCCCTAAAACTTAACTAGTTAAAGGACATGGATAAATATTAAAAATTATTATTAGTAAACTACATGAAATAATTGTGATAAAACTAAATAATTTAAGAAATTTATATCAAACCAATGCTAAGGTTTTACCTCATCAGGTGCAACAAATTAGAAAAGATAAAAAAAGACGGAAATAGTCAATGTTGGAGGAGCAATGGGAAGACAGGTACACTGGTACATTGCTAGTAAAGGTGTAAATGAATGTGATCATTTTAGAAAACAATTCGGAAATATACAAATAAAGTGACTAAAATGTGTACACCTTCTGATCTAGAAATTCCACTACTAGACATACTCTCCAAGGTCATCACTGATAAGAAAATTCCTATAATGCACCAAAATACTAATGGCAACACTTTTTATTTTTTAAATTAAAACTTTTTATTTTTATTTTATTATGGATAATTTTTCAACATTAACTTTTACAAACCCTTGTGTTCCAAATTTCCCCCACGCCTGCCCCTACCCTCTCCCCTAGATGGCAAGTAATCCAATATATGTTAAACATGGTGAAAATATATGTCAAACCCAAGATATGCCTACATATACAATTATCTTGCTACACAAGAAAAATCAAATCAAACAGGAAAAAATTGAGAAAGAAAACAAAATGCAAGCAAACAACAACAAAAAGAGTGAAAATGCTATATTGTGATCCACACTCAGTTCCCACAGTCCTCTCTCTGGGTGTAGATGGCTCTCTTCGTCACAAGATCATTGGAACAAGTCTGAATCATCTCATTATTGAAGAGAGCCACATCCGTCAAAAATTGATCATCACATAAGCTTCTTGTTGCTGTGTACAATGATCCCTGGTTCTGCTTGTTTCACTCAGCATCAGCTCATGTAAGTCTCACCAATCCTCTCTGTATTCATCCTGCTGGTCATTTCTTACAGAACAATAATATTTCAGAATGTACATATACCACAATTTATTCAGCCATTCTCCAATTGATGGGCATTTATTCAGTTTCCAGTTCCTTGCCACTACAAAGAGGGCTGCCACAAACATTTTTGCACATGTGGGTCCCTTTCCCTCCTTGAAGATCTCTTTGAGATATAGGCCCATTAGAAACACTGCTGGATCAAAGGATATGTACAGTTTGATAGCCCTCTGGGCATAGTTACAAATGGCTCTCCAGAATGGTTGGATCAGTTCACAATTCCACCAACAACGTATTAGTGTCCCAGTTTTCCCACCATCCTCTCCAACATTCGTTGTCATCTTTTCCTGTCATCTAAGCCAATCTGAGAGTTGGGCAACACTTTTTACAGAAGAGGACTAGAAACAATGTAATGCCTACTCACTGCAGAATACTAAGCAATTTATTATACTTGAATGCAATAAAACATTACTGTGCTTACTAATATAAATTATAAATATGATGAATATGAAGAAAAACATATAAATTGATGCAGTAACATAAGCAGAGTCAAAATAACAATATATATATAATGTCTAAAACAATGCAAAGGGAAACAAACATCACAAAATCATCAAAAGTAAATGTTGCATATTGGTCTACCTGCCATCTAGGGGAGTTGGGGGGGAAGGAAGAGAAAAGTTGGAACAGAAGGTTTTGCAAGGGTCAGTGCTGAAAAATTGCCCATGCATATATCTTGTAAATAAAAAGTTATAACAAAAAGCATTTTGTAAGCAAAAAAAATAATGTTGAAAAATTTGAAAGAACAAGCAAGGCTCCAAAGAAAAAATATGAAAAGATGGTCTCACTCTTTTGCAGACATCAGCGATTCAGTGTATAACTTTTTAGATCTATTGGCTTTGATGATTTTTCCCTTTGTATACCCCCCTTAAAATTATTTGGTATATGAGCTGTGTCTCTGGGAAAGAGAAGGAGGAGGGATCCAAGAAATTTGGAGATGTAAAAATAAAAGATTAATAAAAATTATGGAGTATCTGGGGGAAGCTAGGGAGAAGGGAAGAGTAAAAATTTAGAACATGGGATTTTTCAATAGTGAATGTTAAAGACTGTCTTTGCATATGTTTTGAAAATAAAAAGTTATTATTAACATTTTAAAAATAAAAATTATGGGGGAAGCACCAGCCCTGAAATCAAGAAGACCTGAGTTCAAATTGGTTTCAGACACTTAACACTTCCTACCTGTGTAACCCTGGGCAAGTCACTTAACCCCAATTATCTCAACAGAAAAAAAAATTTATGGGGGGAAAAAGGATGAAGGATCTTTAGGTCAAACCTGAAAGACTTACACCTGAAAGACTATGACTTCTAAGGTTACTTATTAAGTTCTACTAATTGGAATGTATGGGGTGTTCAAGAGGGACTTCATATTACATCTTCACTGTAATATGAAGACTTATAGAGCCTCTTTTTTAGGGCAATTCATCTACCTTTGGTGCTATCTTCACTCAGCTCCCACTTGTGGCTCCAAGAAGCTGTAACATGAATAGCAGACAGTAAAACTGTCCTAAAAGGCAGCTAAACCAGATTGAGGATAACTGACAGGCCTTGTCTATCTCAAGCATATGAAAACTCCTCAAGCAGAATGGATAGATGAAAACAATTTGTTCCAATAGTCATAAAGGCTGTGGAACACTTAGATCATGGTCAGGCATTGAGTATATCAAGGTCAGCCACTGGACTTCAATGATTCAGGAAGAGAAAGTGAGGCTGACAACTTTGTGCAACTCTGCTTCACTGAAATTCACATGCAAGTCAAAACATTATCCATGTCATGGGTCCTCTTCAAAAATGAAGAATGAACAACAACTAACTGGCAGTAACAGTCAGAAGTCAATATTATTACATTTTAATGCAGTAAATAACACATGCTATATTTTCATAACAAACCATAGAGCCAAGTATCATAAAAAACAAAAACTTGGTATCCAGCAGAATTGAGATTGTATTTTTAAAAATTATTTTTAAATTACAAATCTTAAACTGCCACTGTCAAACACTGTGTAAAACACTGGGTTATTAGTATTTAAGTATAAGCTATCTATTTAACTACTCACAAATAATAACAAATTAAGGAATTGCATATTTTGTACAAAAGGGAATAAACTCTTGATTCCAAACTACTGGAAACTAAAAGGAGAAATACACTACTATACAATTCTTCAGAAATATATTGTGTTTTTCATAAAATCTGATTTCTCAAAATGATAATGTTGGTGATTTGAGTGGTGATGGGAGGCAAGAAGGAGAACAACATCATAAAAGTTACAAAAGAACTGAGAGTGCTTCCTCTGGCAATAAAAGAATATTGAATACAATAAATTTGCATCCTTAGATCTCAATTCAGAGATAAAAGTCCCTGTCCTTTAGCCAGAGGGAAAAGATTATTCCCAATCATTTCAATGAAATTAGAGTTCATTAGATGTCATCAAAGATATTTAGAAGGATCAATGATTAAAGTAAAAGGCCAACTGTGTACAAATAATTATATATTCCTAATAGAAGAAATATAAAGTAATTTAATTTTATTAAATTAAGTAGAAACTATCAGAAGCACATACCTAGAAGAAAGTATTTCTCAATATTCTTTAACATTTGTGTGGTACCATGGATTGGGCAATGGCCTTTAGTAAAGAAAAACTAAGTTCAAATCCTGTCTCAGACACTGACTAGCTGTAATTCTGAGTAAATAAATCACTTAGCCTCTCTGTGCCTCAGCTTTCTCATCTATAAAATGAGAATAAAAATAGCACCTCCTCAAACTCTCTCTCCCTCAGGACCAGGATTCTTAGGAGAATTAAAGCAGATGATAAACATAAACTTTGCAAACAAAGTGGTATAAATGTTAAACAAACATTATTGCTATTACTACTGCTACTACACAATAGTCAAACTGAACTGCTAACCATTAATGTTGTCCAAAAGTATCTTTCATTTTATGTTACAGGCCTGAATTAAATCTCCTTCTCCCCTCTTTATACTTTTTCTTTGTTCACCTTCTAAACTCTCACTCTACTCTAGTCAAACGTGATTCTTTTATAGCTTATCATGCTTTGTCTTGGATATTTGCTACAAAAGTAAACTCCAAAGATGCTAATTATGTCAAGTACCAAATCTAATAACCATTTCTTAATCTTCATCTTCTTGACCTCTCTGAAGCTTTATGATTCATCCTTTTTTCCTTGATATTGTCTAACTAGTTTACAATGAATAGAGCACAGGATTAAATCCAGTATAAGCAAGTCATTTAATCTCTAGTTGCCTGCATTTCCTCATCTATATAATGGGAACAGTAATAGCACTTACTTTCCAGGTATTATTATGTTAATATCTATATATTATGAAGATAAATTAGGTAGCATGTGTGAAGCACCTTGAAAACTTTAATGGACCATAATTCTAGCTCCTAAAATTAAGATATAATTGTTGTCTCTAATCTTCTTCAGTCTATTTTCCAGAAGCTGTCAAACTGTCATTTCCTAAAATAGGTATGACCATGTTACTCTCCTACTCAAATACCTTCAATAGCTCCCCTATTTCCTTTAGGAAAATTTTTTCCATTAGTTTTTTCCTTAAAATTCTTCTCAATATGTCTCTCACCTAAATTATTAACTTTATTTCATATTATAATTTCATGAGGTGTCTATAAAGATCAAATGGGCTTATATTTGTAAAGCATTTTGAAAAGTTTAAACGTATACATAAATATTATTATTTTAGGAGGTAGCTAGGTGGCACAGTGGAGAGACTGCTATTATGATATTGGACAAGTCACAACTTCCAGCTGCCTCAGTTTCCCCATCTGTAAAATGAGAGGAAGACTAGCACTTATCAGGATTGTTGGAGGATAAAAAAAAGAGTACTTATACTTTGCAAACTTTAAAGTGCTAAATAAATGCTAATACTGTTATTATTTTTATAATTATCATCTCTACGATTTCTTTTTTTTACATTAGTCACTCTTAGTTCTTCTCCAACCTTTCTAAACACTCTTTCTCTGTGCTCTTCACTAGACATTTAACCAGAACACACTCATTACAATAAGTTTGCCCCAAGGATCTGACTTAGATCCTTTTCTCTACTCTCTCTAAAACTCTTCATTTGGTGATCGCATTAGCTCTCATAGTTTCAATTAGCATCCCTAGGCAGATGACTCTCAGATCAACTTGTTCAGTCCTAAACTCTCTTCAGACCTCTTTTGCCTATTAGACATTTCAAACTGGATGTTAGCATGGACATCTTAATGTCAACATATCCAAAAATAAACTCATTGACTTTCTCCCCTAACCTTCCTCTCCTTTCTTCCTCACTTCTCTAATACTATTGAGTATACCATCATCTTCCTTTCCAGTCACTCAAGCTCAAAACCTGTCATACCTGACTCCTCATTTTCTCACTCTCTATAACCAATCAGTAGTCAAGTCTTGCAGTTTCTACCTTTCTAGCAATATCTTCTTTCCTCTGCCATTGCTATCCCATGGTGCAAGTCCTTATAGCCTCATGCATGAACTACTGCAATAGCCTACTGATTGTTCTTCCTATGTTAAATCTTTTCTAATCTAATTCATCTTCCACTCTAAGTGATCTTCCTAAAGGCAAAGGTGACCACATCATTCCCATTTTTGATAAATTACAGTGGTTATTTATTACCCATAGGAAAAAAAATGCAAAAGTCTGTTTGACATTTCAGGCCCTTCAGAACCTGTTCCCCTACCTTTCCAGTCTTCTGGACAGCTAAGTACATAATAAATAGAGCACAAGACTTGGAATCAGAATGACCTAAGTTCAAAGCCATCTTTAGTTGCTAGTTATGTAAAGCATTTAATCGCTGTTTGCCTCCGTGTTCTCAAGTGTGAACTGTAGGTATTAGCTAGCACCTAACCCCAGGGATTGTTGTGAGGATCAAATGACAATAACAGTAAAGTGCTTAGCATAGTGCCTTGTATACAGTAAGAACTATATAAATATTAGCTATATTATTAAAATATTATCATCATAATTATTATATCTTACTCTCCTCCATATACTCTTCAATCCAGTGATACTGGCCTCCTTAGCATGCCCCACACCTGAGACGATATATCTCTACTCTAAATATTTTCACTAACTGACCCTCTCATCATGCCCAGAAAAAATCTCCTTCCTCCTCCTAAATTTAACTTTAATAGCTTCCTTTGGGTCTTGGATAAAGTGCCACTTTCTTCAAGAAGCTTTTCCAGTTTCCTTCATCTTAGTTCTTCATCTGTAGTCCTGATACCACATCCAATTTCTCCTTTATCTATTTTGCATATTGTATATAGTTGTTTGCAGGTTAACCCACATTAGACTTTGAGCTCCTTGAGGGCAGGGACTTTTTTTTGCCTCTGTATCCCCAGAACTCACCATCATCATGTTGGGCACAAGGACTCAATAAAAGCTAGTTCAATGAATAACCAAATAAAAGTTTACTCACCTCAAATGTAAATTCACCAAGGTCAAGTGTTAATGTCTTATTCATTTAGCACAATGTCTTCCTTATACAAATGTGATGTCCAATCACAAAGTTTTTAATGTATGAGATAGAAACCAGAAGGAATGTCTTCAAAACCATATGGGGACACTAACAAGGGAGTGTAGCATCTTTAGAAACTAAAGAAATGATGCCCAGGAATAAGATACGGCAGAAAGGCTCATATCTAATCAAACATTCATATGGAGAACAAAAAGGGCTAAGAACCACTGACAAAATTACACATAAATTTAAGGTATGAAACTTCAGGAAAACAACAATAGAGTGAAATAAAAAAAAGATAAAATCAGAGATACAGGAGAAAAGTCAAGATTTGAAAGAAAAGGGAGAACAAATAAAAGAAGCTATGCTATAAAGTAGAAACTAGAAAATAAAGCTTTAAACAATCACGACAGCCAGAACTCCAAGGTAAAAGTAAATTATTTCCATTTATGAGCTTTTAAATAGGAAAAATATTAAAACTCAGAGGACACAGAGAAAAGATTAAACAGTGCTGAATTTGAATTAAAAACTAATTTTAAATTAATATCAAAAGAAATTGTTCTCATAATAAATTAATAAGTAGTTCACTATTCATGAATTGCTTTTTAAGCTGCTCAATTTTTAAACAATTTTTCCAATACTGGCTATCTAGCACACTTAAAGGTAGAGATCCATTTGTTAAAAGACAGAAAATTCCATTTGGGTATTTTTCTTTCTTTTTCTAATCTCTTGTTTACTGTAATAACAACATGTTGTCAAATAGAAAGATAACTTGAAACAAAATGAAAATTAGAAATACAACTGTCTAAATAGCCAAAAAGGATGCAGCAAAACTATACCACCATTTTGAATTCTGATAATATCTAGTAAAATTATACAAGAGATAAATTTGTATCTATGGTGCACTTTCCAAGTATCTTTAATTTACAAATAATTAAAATTTTTATTTATAATTTTAAAGAGAACTTAAATCATTTAAGTAGAAATTAATTACTGAAAAATAATTCTATGTCTCCTATGGCTAACAACTGTTTGAAAACCACTGTAATCTGGTTTAAAGAGTCTTGAGAGATTTGGTTTTGAGTTTTACCTATTATTTACTAGCTATGTTCTCTCCAATATATCATCTAACATATATAACCTTTGATTTTATCATATCTAAAAATCAGAAAATAGTTCAACTCACATAATGTTTGGTATCAGTTAATCACCAAACGGCAAGATTCACTGATTATAACATGTAGAGCTTTACTTTCTGTTCTAAGAAGCCCAACAGCTACTTTAACTGGTCCAGACCACTGATATGGAGGGGTAAGGTTTCCTACAGGTATACACACATCAAAACATATCACATACCATTTAAACTGTAAAGTAAATTATTAAGTTCTTCTATTGTTTAAATTTAGCCAACTAAACAATCCCCTTCCTATGCCGACATGGCTCTCCAATTTACCTCCCACTAAACCCATCACTTTAGACAAACTACATGACTATTCCACCTCTTCCCAAAACTTTCATCTTTACTATAAATACATGGCACATAACTTGGATTATTCAACAATCCTACTTTAATGCTACAAATTCCTTCTTATTTTCCACAAGAACTGAGCCAAAGCACACACCATTCCCCCTTTCTTTCTCTTTCCTTCTTTCCACCCTTCCTTTCTCCCTCCCTCCTTTCCTCTATCCCTCTTCCCTCCCTCCATCTTTCCCTTTCTTCACTCTTTTCCTCCCTCTTACGGGCTTAAGCTAGAAGCTCCCTCCCAATAGGAACAGGGATGAAGCAAAGATGCCCATTATCACCACTATTATTCAATATTGTACTAGAAATGTTAATTATAACAATAAAAGAAGAAAAATAAATGGAAGGAATTAAAATAGACAATGAGAAGACAAAAGTATCACTGCCCAACAAGGAAACAAAACTATCACCCTTTTCTTTAAAATAAATAGCAGCTATCTAAAGCCATCAACAAGTATTATATGTAACAAGGACAAACTAGAAGCATTCCCAATAAGATCAGGGGTGAAACAAGATTGCTCACTATCACTATTATTATTCAATATTGAATGAGAAATTTTAACTTTTGCAATAAAAGAAAAAATAGAAATTGAAGGAATTTGTGGACAAAAAAGAGCTAGAGAACATTATGAAATAAAAAGTAGACAATTTTTATTACATTAAATTACATTATTAAACAATAATTGGTATAATTAAATTACATTAATTTTTTTTCTGAGGCAATTGGAATTAAGTAACTTGCCCAGGGTCACACAGCTAGGAAGTATTAAGTGTCTGAGGTCAGATTTGAACTCAGATCCTCCTGACTTCAGGGTTGGTGCTCTACCCACTGCACCAACTAGCTGCTCCAAATTACATTAAATTTAAAGTTTTGCACAAACAAAACTAATATAACTAAGATTAAAAGGGAAGCAGAAAGCTGGAAAAGGCATAGAGAATTCACTCAAATTTGTAAAAATACAAGTCATTTCCCAACTGATAAATGGTTTAAAAATATGAAAAATTTTCAGATGAAGAAATTAAAGCCATTTCTAGTCACATAAAAATGTCCTAAATCACTATTGATCAGAGAAATGCAATTTAAGACAACTTTGAGATACTACTTCATACCTCTCAGATTGGCTAAGGTGACAGGAAATTTTTTTACTTTTGTGTTGGGGGGATGTGGGAAAACTGAGACACTTAATGCATTATTGATAAAGTTGTAAAATGATTCAATCATACTGGAGACCAATTTGCAACTATACCTAAAGAGCAATAAAACTGCGTGTATCCTTTGATCCAAGAGTGTCACTACTGGGTCTCTATGCCAAAGAGACCATAAAAGAGAGAAAAGGATCCACATGTGTAAAAAATGTCTGTAGCAGCTCTTTATGTAGACGAAAGGAACTGGAAATTGAGTAGATCCCATCAGTTGAAGAATGGCTAAATAAGTTATGGCATATGATTGCAATAGAATATTGTTCTGTACACAGAATATATCTGTACACAGTATAGCAACACTATACAATGATCAACTATGAATGAGTTAGCACTTCTCAACAATATAAGGATCCAAGACAATTCCAAAGGACTCATGATAGAAAATACTATCCACAACCAGAGAAAGAACTGATGGAATTTGAATGCAGTTCAAAGCATACCATTTTCACTTTCTTTTTATCATGGTATATTTTCATTTGTTCTAAGTCTTCTTTCATAATATGAGTAATATGGAAATATGTTTTAAATGACCATATATATATATACATATATATATATATATATAAATATATAATCTTTATCAAATTGCTTAGCATTTGGCAGGAGGGGAAAAAGGAGGGAGGGAGAAAAATCTGGAACTCAAAATTTAAATAAAAGGAATGTTAGAAATTATCTTTACATGTAACTGGAAAAAATACTTTTAAAAAAAGAAATTGCTCTTTCAAAGATCACTAATCACCAAATCCAGGAGTCTTTATTTAATCATCATATTCCTTAAGTTCTCTGAAGCATCCAGAAGTGCTCATGATAGCCTTCTTTTGGAAACACTCTCATTACCCCTTTACTTCAGACACATCAGTTCTTCCTGATTCTTCTCCACTCTTGTTTATCACTCCCATGTCATTTGTTTCTCAACCTTTTCCCATTGTCTTAAGTGGGAATTCTCTAAGTTTCTTGTTTTTAGGTCTTTTGTCTTCCTACATTTACTCCTCTCCCTTGCTGGAGAATCTTATCCATTCTCATACTTTAAGAATCATATTTATACTCATGGCTTCCTAAATACTCTTTCTCTAGCTATGACCATTCTTCTAAGTTCTAGAACAAAATGTCTAAATTCTGTAGAACTGCTCTACTTGTCAACCTCAAAGTCAACATAAACAGTCAAGTCTAACTTTCCCCCTATGTCTTCTCCTTTTGGATCTCACTCTTTGGATGAACCTATTTTATTTCACCCACTATGTCATATTCTTAACTTTGGTATCAGGTTCAACTCATTTCCTTCAGTAACCTCTGATGAGGTTACCTGTTGATCCTCCTTCTGCAATCTTTTTACATTTCTACCTTTATATTTCTAAGTTTTACAAGATTCAAAAATATTTCAAAAGAGATCTGAACAAAAAGCCAAAGAAAACTATGTCACATAAGGAACAGATGAAGAAAAAAGAGATGTTTATTCTAATTAAGAAAAGACTCAAGGGCACATGATTAACAACAGTACAAAGATATCTGAAGGGCTATCATATGAAAGTGGAAGTGAATTTCTTCTGTAATACTCTGCACTACAACTGAGTAGAAGCTGAAATGACACAGATTTTGGTTCAATACAAGAAAAATGTAATAACGAGACCTGTCCAATAACAAAACAGTCTGTCTCATAAAAGAGACAGCTTCTGATTATTGAAAACATTCAAGAAGAAGCAATAAGAAAAGTGATTCATGCATGGATTATTACTTGGATTAAATAGAAAGAAGGAAAGGGAATGAGGATTTATGTAAAACCTACTATGTGCCAGACGCTGTGGTAAATGCTTTATAAATATCATATTTGCTTTATCTGATGAAATAGCCTCTAAGACTTTTTTTTCTAAAAGAGTTGCTTAAAAAAATATTCTGTAAATTTAAAGTATTACATTACTATCTATTATTATAATGCATTAAAAAGAAGCAGAGAGGAAAACATAGGACCTGTGATTTCACTGGCCTGGTGAGAAAATTAACTTCAAATATAGATCTACAACTGCTTAGCAATTTGCAGTCTTAATGGTTTTGTTTTGTTTTGTTTTTAATTTTGTTGCTATCATCTTTTTTTACCTTAAATTCATTTCCCAATTCATTCCTCTCTCCTTCCTTAGCTTAATCTATAAGTTATCCCTTATAACAAAAAAGAAAAAAGAAACATTTGGACAAAATCAACAAATTAACCAAGTATGATACTATAGGAGTATTCTATATCCATAATACACTTCCTGAAGCACTGAAAAGTTGAAGTGACTTGTCAGAAGGTAGTATGTTTTAGAAGTAGGATTTGAAACTTAGGTTTACCTGATCTAAAGTCAACACTTTATCTATTACTTTATGATGTTTTCTCATAAACACTGATGCATAAAATTTATATGCACATTTTCTCCAAAATATAACTAACCTTTGTAAGCCTCACCTTCCACTACTTTTTTAAAAGTGCCCTATACTCTCATCATGCTAAACAAGACTTAAATCATATCTATTCATGATCTATACTTCAGACTCTCCTAAATTTATATTCTTATTAGGCTGTTCTAACTACCCGAAATACCCTCAGCATACTATTTCACAAGTCAAAATCATACCTTTTCCTCGCAGTCAATGTCAAAAGCTGCTCCCTTCATTAAACCTGACCCTAAATTTTCTTTGCAATTCTCTTATGGCAGTGATCATATTCTACCTTATAGTAACATATTGCTCTTATTCATCACAATTAATGCCCTCCCACTAAATTGTGAATTTTTTAAGGAAAAGCATTTTATTTCATTCATCTTTGTTTCCTGAGTTGCCTCAGCAAGGATGATTCCTATGTGGCCATAAATATCTGTTGCTTGGAGTTTTCTCTGACAGTCAATGATCATGCACGAAAATCCAACTGGCAAATTACAACAGGCAACTTTAGCAATTCACATTCATCTCCACAGATTACAAAATTATTATCCTTTTGGCTATTTTTTAAAAGAAGTCATCTAATAGTAATTTATTAGCAAAGAGATCACTAGAAAAAAAGTTTTGAAGATAAATCCCTTGTTTTAAAGCTTTGCCTAAGTTGGCACTCCAAAATACTATACTTTGTACTTTAGTATTCTTACACACCTGTTTTTAAATGATTTTTTAAAATTCATTTTATAAAGAACTCCAATTACAGGAATATTATCAATACAAAATGTCTAAAAAGAATGAAATAATTAAGATTCAAAACTCACCAGAAGAAATCTTACTAGCACTTTTACATTCCACAGAAAAAGAAGATGTGAATCCATTGGCTGATCCCAATTCACACATGGAAACTTGATATGGTGGTCTCAATTTGATTTCAGTCTGCATGTCAGAAAGATTTATCTTTGTTGAAAGAGACCTGGGATTGTTATATCGCTGCTTGGTCCTTTGAATGAAGTTATCTATATAAAATGTTTAAAAAATTCCAAGATATACTTGGTAATTAGGTCATTTAAAATGTTGCAGAAACAACTGTGACATTATTAAAATGTTATCTATTTTAAGTAGTAGTGATTATAGAGAACAATAGTTTTCATCACTCTTTTTTATTAAAGCTTTTTATTTTTCAAAACATATGCGTGGACAATTTTTTAACATTAGCCCTTGCAAAACCTTGTGTTCCAATTTCCCTCCCTTCCCCCATCCCCTCCCCTAAATGGCAAGTAGTCTAATATATGTTAAACATGGTAGAAATGTATGTTAAATCCAATATATGCATACATATTTATGCAATTATCATGCTGCACAAGAAAAAATCAAATTAAACTAGTAAAAAAAAAAGCAAAATAAAATACAAGCAAACAACAAAAAGAGTAAAAATGCTATGTTGTGAACTATACTCAGTTCCCACAGTCCTTTCTCTGGGTGTAGATGGCTCTCTTCATTACTGAACAATTGGAACTGGTTTGAATCATCTCATTGTTGAAGAGAGCCATGGACATCAGAATTGATCATCATATAATCTTGTTGTTACCATATATAATGATCTCCTGGTTCTTTTCATTTCACTTAATCACTCTTTTAGAACTCGTTTCAAATTTTAAAAAAAGTCATTATTTGATGAAATGATGAATTTGTCAATGTTTACCAACTATGGTTATATAATTGCTTACATTGTAAAATTCATTTAATATTTTAAAATAGACATCTTACATATATCATGATTTTTCAAATCTACTGTTTAAAACTAATCTATAGCCCACAGAATATTAGAATATAGATTTTAAAATTCTTCTTTAGTACTAACTCTAAAAAGCACATTTATAAAACTAACACATATTAATGAAATCAGCAAAAGCCATTTCCTAAATATATCCTATGTAGAAATTAGTTTTTACTATTTGGCACTTGGATTTAAAATATATGCTACTTAATTCAGAATTGTATGAATAATTTTTCTCCTTTACCCTTTATATTAAGCAAATTAAGATGAATACTTAAACAAAAAATTGGACACTCTTTTAGTTTGTGAATATCTCATAGTCTGAAGCAATAAGAGCATCCTATCCCCTTCATATTTCCCATATACTTGCCCCCTACTGAATGTTTTAATTAGATTTAACAAGACTATCATTTTAAGTTAACTAACAAATTATTTCAGTATTTGCCAGGTCTCTCTCCCTTCTTCCCCCTCTTCCCTCACCTCCCCCCATTGCATCATACTTCAAGATAACTTTGAGTTCCTAAAGGACTTGACTGCAGAGTATAAACTATGGCCAGTATTATATCCTAACAATCTGGAAAAGCTTTGAGGTCAGGCCCAATAACAATCAATTGCTACTGCACAAGAACCAAACTAAATTAAAATTAATTAAAAAGGCTATCATGAGAAAGCTGGCCAATCAGGTAATGACAATTTTTTAAACTACAGCAGTTCATGAAAATTATACATGAAGAGTAGAGGGGATGCTGATTAACTCTTTGTGACAGAAGTACTGGTACCAATGAAATCTTGGCTTTTTTCAAATATTTTATTTATGTCAAGTTATTATATTTTATATAGAGGAAGGTGGACAGTCTCTGGATTTGTTAGTTTTTAAGAATCAGATGAGAAATTCTGTATGATCACCTAACTGGTAAGTAAGATGTAGTTAAAATAAACAAAACTATCAGGCACTTACCAAATTCAATGAAACAGTATGGTCTGACGGCTGTATTTGTTTTCATCATGTTGTATGTACTGATGAATTCCTTCTGAAGCTCATCCAGGAAAGAGAAAGCCAAGACATTTGGGTAATTTTCGGTGCACAGCATCATGTAACTCACTCCCAGTGAGCTAATAAAACTACAGTTTAAAAAAAATGGTTTTAAAATTTCAAATTAAATCCTAGTAATTTGTTCCACAAGAATAGTTCCAGCCAAGCAAATAACTGTCACAATGGTCATGAAGACAGCAATATTTATTATATAATTCTGGCAAAATTTTTTAAGAGACAAAACCGTAATTCTGCTTTAAGCTATATCTTTGAACCAACAGAATACCAGAAAAGGAACATGAGAAAAAAAAATCTATATCCTATAGTTTTAATTATATAACTCAGTATAGCAAGAGATAAAGATTAACTCTTTAAACAATAAGATGTTTTAATTTGTAATTATTTTTATGGAAATTCTGATATGCTAACAACTTTCTCTGCCTTGGTAAAGAATGCATACTGAATATAAGTTATTTTTTCTTGAGACAGTGGTCATTGTTATGAATATCAATTACACTAATGTAAATATGTGAGATAGTAAAGGAGATGGGCTATATTTAGATAATCTTTTTTTTTTTTTTTTTGCAAGGCAATTGGGATTAAGTGATTTGCTGAGGAAGTGTTAAGTGTCTGAGGCTGGATTTGAACTGAGGTCCTCCCAACTCCACAGTTGGTATTCTAGAAAAAACTTCCTTTTGGGATCTCACAATTTGGTCATTTTTCTTTCTCATAAAATTGGAAAGTTGTGCAGTTACATTATCTCTAGGACAATGTGATATGGCTGATTTTCTACAAAATTTATTATAGAATAGCTAAAGTGACCTTTTAGCATAGAGTTTTCCTGCCTTCCAAAAAAGCGTCTTAGGTTTTATCATTAGTGTTTGGCTCATCAGAATAGAAACATTTTCCATGAATTCTGTATCACCAACATACCTGTCTATCTCAAATGAATTAAATCTGTTGATGGCATGTAGAGAGGCAATCTCCATCATAAGAAACATTGGCAAATATACTACAATTTTCATAGCCTCCTTAATGTTTGACTTTACAGGCACAAACACAAAAATGTACCTTAGATTCACAGGAGGATTTGGCAATGAAAGTCCTCTCTGCCTAAATGATGGATTGATTTTCTCATGAAATCACTTTTTAATAACATTTCATATTCTGATCAACACTTAGTTCTAGAGCTTAGATCAATAAGGTAACACTGAAGGTGAGGGGGAGAGGAAGAGAATGATAGTAAAAATATAACCAGACCCTAATCCTTCTTCAGAGTGAGGTCGATAATTAACAATAATGCAGCTCTGCTGCCCTATGGTAAGCTATGTTTCTGAAATGTTTTTTTACTGCTGGTACGAAAATATGACAGAACCAATCAGGAGGAAAAACTATGCAAGTATTAGCTCTGTAAGCCACTGGTAAATAGGTGACATTTTTGAAAGCTTTAGGACAATTCAATTTCAAATCACTAAAGCTTTCATTTTATGGGCACCTGCAGCATATGCACATTGATGTACCATTGTTCTTACTCTGCATTAAGGGACATCACCCAAACAAATCAATTTTATTACATTATAAAACTATTCTCAGATAGACTGTATTCAAATGTTAGTTCTCTGAAAATAACAAAATTGTTCTTTAGTTTCATGATTTATTTACTTTTTTTTAACCAGATGCAACTAAATTTCTAACACCAACTCATTCAAAAACCATTCAAAAAATCCAGGTAATGAAGCTAACTGTTAGAACTCATTAAAAAATCATCTGGATTTGAAATAAGGGTACCTATTTTCATGGAAAATCACTCACAAAAATAGAGTCTAGGTGTTCTAACTTGGTAATAACAATTCCCATTGATATAATGCTTTAATGTTCACAAGGCAGTTTTCTCAAACTATGTGGTTAAGTGTGATGCTACTCCCCCAAAATCAATTTAAATTACTTTTAATGACGAAAACCTTGACCATCTAATTTTTTTTGAACCACAATGTCATAAGCATAGCTAACCCCAATATTGTACTGATCCATCAAAATATTCTTATTTGCATGCCATTTTCAGATTTTATTTTTTGTTAAGGTTAGCATCAACTTACACTTTTATTCTTTATTTTTCACTTTAAAAAACTGTAATCTCTACCATTGGATGGTTTTTACAATACACACCATGCTCTGTTCAGATACTGGCATGGCTTGCTAACAGTAGAGAACACCCCAACAAAAGCCATTATGCTGTATTGGGTACCATGACTTTGGTGTCATACTATCTTATAAAATATTTCCCTTTGGGAATTAGGTTTGATTTTTTTTTTACAGTACAATAAGCACCTTGAGAGCAAAGAATATTTAATTTATCTCTCTTTCCCTCCCGGCCATCCTCTCCCCCCACACATATAATATATGTGTACTCATTGGTGGGAGATCAGGCTGTAATAGCAGATCAGAAACTTCAGCATAACTTATACTTTTAGAGAGCTATCTGGGGTAATAAATTCAGTGACGCACACATGGTTAAATCTTCCTAACTCCAAGGCTGACTATTATAATGGTTTCTTCCCACTATATATATTAGGTACTTAGTAAACTTGTGTTCAATTAGACATTGTAATCTGAGAGACCAGCATAGTATACCTAAAAAACACGAAAAATACTGACTGAATGACTGAAATCAATACAAGTCACTTTGCCCTATCACTAAACATCTACTAAAATCATTGTATTATTCTAGCAGCTGTGCTTTCATTGTGAAACTCTGAAACAAACAATATCTAGAGCACCACTGTTTTGCAGGGTTTCTTAACCTTACATTGAACATCCCAAAATGCTCTGCTCTCCTTCTCCCCCAGCTAATCCCTTTCTCTATCATCACAATCTCAAATTCCACTTCTTTCCCTTTTCTTTTTTCCCCTTTGGTAATCCTTGAACTGATTGACTTTGATGACTAACTTAACAGCCACCTTCCATCAAAGGAAGCTCACATTTGTACAATGAACAAATTTCTTTCATCAGACCTTCAATTCTTCTCATCATACTCTACGATACGAAAATGTCCATCTCAAAAAAATTTTTTTTCATATTCTATCTCTTAGTTCAAGGCTGTTATAGACAGCTAACTATTAGACATGAGTAATCATTAAGTGAGACATTACTATACCATTTGTTCTAGATATTTCATTAAACACACAATGTTTTGCAAAAGACACAAAATTGCAAAGTAACTTGTTTGTACTTTAAATAAGTTACATTTTTGATTTGTCTAATTTATCTAATTCTGAGAGTGCAAGGTTGAGGTCTCCCACTATTACAGTTTTGCTGTCGATTTCTTCTTGCAACTCTCTTAACTTCTCCTTTAGGAAGTTAGATGCTGTATCACTTGGTGCATATATGTTTAGTATTGATATTGCTTCCTTATAACTTACATTTTTGGACAAGCATAAAATAAACACCTTTTATGTTTATCAAATTTTACATAAAGTAGCTCTAATTACCCAAGTTTACTAATTAAAATCCCAGGATACTACATTTAATTCTCCCACTAATGTCATCATTTTAAAAAATTCACTGAACATCTAATACATGCAAAGTACTGTAACAGGTGCCATAGGATACAAAAGTACAATAAGCTTCATTTCCTACCCATAAAGAGCTCACACTTTAACTTGGGAAACAACATAAACACATGTAAATTTCATGAAATGAATAAGACAGCAATATGTAATAGTATTTAATACTAATAATAAAAATGGGAAGGTACAGCCAATCCCTAATAAGATGACATATAATTTTGCCTTCTGAAATAATACACAAAATTGATGGAAATGCTTGTGTTTTAGTACTGAGCGGTTCAAATATCAGTAGGAACATACATGGCACTTTTGACACAAATGGTAAATAAAACAAGTCAAAATCAATAAGTGCAGAAAACTGTGCTTTGTAAACTTTAAAGTACCATATACCTATTACTGTACTTCATTTCCATGATCTCAAATTAGAACGTGAACATTTTATATTAGATTTTATATTAGAATAGTAAGTATAAACCATCAGTGTATTGTTATTATCACTATTATTATTACTATTAAAAATTTCCACAATTAATGCAGGCAAAACAACACTATAATAAGCAGGGAACAAATACAAAAAAGTCTTAAAAGGTAAATTCTTGACAGCTAATGCTAAATAGAGGTGAAAAGTAAATTAACATATGTCATAATGAATAATTCAACAAAGGCACATATAATGTCACCCCTGTTCAAACAAATATCATTAACCTTCTATTATATGTAAGGCACTGCTTTCCTTCTGACCTTTACAAATGATACCAACAAGAAACAAAATGCCCACTTGTCTCTTGTTGGAAATATCAAGTGAACAAATGACCAAAAGACAAGAAGTTGGGGGAAATGTGAGATCTGGGCAACACTAAACTAGAAAACCAGTTACCAAATAACCAAGAGTTGATGACACCTGCCTAATTCTCCTTGGGTGATTATACTATGATACCACATCACAAGTGGTTGTGCCAAAGCTAACATTTTAAAACCACAAATAATGCAGTAAAATATAATTATAATGTTACCATAGCTAGGTAATACAAAGATAGAGCACTGAGCCAGGAAACAGGAGTAAAATCTGGTCTCAAGACACTTACTAGCTGGGTAACCCTGGGCAAATCACTTAAGTTCTGTTAGCCTCAGTTTCCTCAATGAAAAAATGAAGATAATAACAGTATCTACCTAGGAGGGATATTATGAAGATCAAATGAGATATTTGCAAAAGCTCTTACACTTAGCAAATGTTTGGCACATAGTAGGTGCTATATAAATGCTTATTCCCTGCTCTTCTCCTTTCCCCTTCTATTTGCATATAATTTCATCAATATTTTCTCTCTAAAACAATAAATTACTTCAGCTTATAAAATCACTTCAAGTTCAATTCTGCCTCCAAAATTCACAACCTTTATTACCTTTGAAAGTCTCATATTCATTTTTTAAAATACACAGATTCTTTAATACAACAGCAGCAAAAACTCTTAATTCCCTCAAATTTCTCTAGAAATGTCACTTTTAAAAAGTTAATGTTTGAAAGATAAAAGGATGATTTGTAGCATGGCATAGAGAAGGCAGTGCTAGAGTCAAGAAGAGTTGGGGTTTGAATATCCTTTCTAACACTTGTTATATGATCATGGTCAGATCTTTTAACTTGAGTGTTTCCTCATTCCAAAAACTGACAACTTTATTTATAATACTTTATTTCACAAGGTTGCTCTGAAATTCAAATGAGAAAATTTATATATGCCATTTTGCAAATATTAAAATGTTACTATAAATGCCTGCAATAGCTATTATTATCATTTGTAAAGCCCCCAAATTATACTAATACTTAGGATGCTAGCAGTACAGTATCTTGTTCAAAGAAATATTTTTCTTAATTCACTTCTCAAAATCTGGGAGGGATAAATGAATGGGGAAAAATACAAGTAAAACAATATCCTCACAAGGAACCAATAAAGCACAAAACAATTATGTAAAAGTAAAAAGTGCTTGTACAAGCACAAATTGCCACTGAAAAGCAAAAATAAAAGGGGGGGCTGTTGTTGTTGATTTCTAAAAAGAAATATCTTTAAATTTTAGGATTAAATCAAAAAAATATATCATCTACAATGCAACATAAGATGGACCATGTTCCACAGTGACACAATAGAAATATACTTTTCCAGTTTAAAAATTCAGGCAACTCCAACTCATTATTAATCAGAGAAATGCAAATTAAGACAACTCTGAGATACCACTACACACCTGTCGGATTGGCTAGAATGACAGGGAAAGATAATGTGGAATGTTGGAGGGGATGTGGGAAAACTGGGATGCTAATACATTGTTAGTGGAATTGTGAATACATCCAGGCATTCTGAAGAATAATTTGGAACAATGCTCAAAAAGTTATCTCAAACTGTGTATACCCTTTGATCCTACTGGGCTTATCTCCCAAAAAGATCTTAAAGAAGGGAAAGGGACCTGTATGTGCAAAAATGTTTGTGGCAGCCCTCTTTGTAGTGGCCAGAAACTGGAAACTGATTGGATGCCCATCAATTGGAGAATGGCTGAATAAGTTGTGAGAGAATTTTTGTGGTATATGAATATTATGGAATATTATTGTTCTGTAAGAATTGACCAGCAGGATGATTTCAGAAAGGCCTGGAGAGACTTACATGAACTGATGCTGAGTGAAATGAGCAGGACCAGGAGATCATTATATACTTCAACAACAATACTATATGATGATCAATTCTGATGGACATGGCTCTCTTCAACAATAAGATGAACCAAATCAGTTCCAATAGAGCAGTAATGAACTGAACCAGCCACACCCAGCGAAAGAACTCTGGGAGATGACTATGACCATTACATAGAATTTCCAATCCCTCTATTTTTGTCCACCTGCATTTTTGATTTCCTTCACAAGCTAATTGTACACTATTTCAAAGTCCGATTCTTTTTGTACAGCAAAGTAACTGTTTGGATATGTATACATATATTGTATTTAACTTATACTTTAACATATTTAACATGTATTGGTCAACCTGCCATCTGGGGGAAGGGGTTTGGGGGAAGGAGGGGAAAAGTTGGAACAAAAGGTTTTGCAATTGTCAATGCTGAAAAATTATTCATGCATATATCTTGTAAATAAAAAGCTATAAGAAAAAATATATATTAAATACAAAAAAAATTCAGGCAAATTCTAATCCTCCCCCTTAATTAGGTAGGTTGAACATAATTAGAATGCTAGAGAAGACAAAAGAAATAGCCATCTGCTTCTTTCATGTATACAGCCTACCTTCTATTCTAAGTTCCCTTCCTTACTTTTTCTTTCTCCTGAAGAACTCATCCAAAGCTATTCAGCTCATAGAATAGGAAGAGGAATGTTCATGAATTCCATAATAGAAAGGCAAAGAATGTGAGGCATTTTATGAGTGTAATGATTTTTATAAGTAGGTAAAAAACCAAATCACAAGAGTATTAAAAATTTAAAATAATGATTCAACATACTAAATACATGGAAAGCAACTTGCGCAATCATTGGAGGAATATTTATATTCCAGAACACATATTAGCAAAGAGAAAGAGTTGCAAAAGAACTGGGCATGAAATTTAAAAATAACAAATCTCGAAAACATATCTCCTAATCATGATGGAGAGAAAATGGATAAATTAGAATGAAGCAAATATTTTCAAATACAGCCAATATGTTAAATGAGAAAATTAGTTGAGATAAAATACAAGTTTAACAATAATACAAAGGGCCACTTCTTAAATATCAAAAATGACCAAAACCTTTTTGATTTTAAAACCAAAAATATTACAAAACTTTGGTACCACAGAATTATAAGAGAACAAGCCTTTCTGGATATCTCAATTTATAAGCTTCAATGAGATTTCATCAGTGAGCCTTCAAAGTCTATTGTAGATTGCCACTCCCTTTGCTGCTATTGTAATCACTGCCTCTCACTTTCTTCTGTCTCACATTCCTTATTTCTACCTATAACTTCTCCAGGTCTGCCTTCAAAACCTTCAAAGATATTCCAGAAATATAACCAGTGAAATAAAGTTTTCTCTCTGGTTGGTAAATAGACTAATCACACTTTGGCGGCATAATGAACAGTACTCAAGGACTATTTTCCTTTCTACTCAAAAGATTCTTTTTTTTTGTCACCAAAGGTAATTCTTTCTTCTTACTTCCATGTTTTATGTATCAAGAATTAAGGTTTTGAGACTAGATGTTAATAGGCCATCCAACCCAAGAAATATACTAAGTAAATGAAAGAGTTGAAAATTAATTAGGTCTTTTAAATATTTTGGAGGAGGATAATATTCTCATGAGTATTTCTCTTACATAAACAATAAAATTAAAATCTTCCTGATAATACCATCTCAACACTACTAAGAATTAAAAATAAACTTCCCTTTTTGTAGGAAATAGCAAAATTTAAAGCAGTATATAATTCTCTTTGTTATAAGGGAAGGTTTGTTTTGGGGAGGAGGGAGTAAATGGGAAATTATAGAACTATATTTTAAAAATCACCAATAAGACATTCTAAAATATCTAGAGCAACAATTAGTAAATTTCATGGGGCATGCCCAAGTTGGTTAATAAATAATAGGAAAAACCAGACACCTGAGAGAAACTACCTACTCTGCTTCCAGTCAGCACCTACTATACGGAGGTAAATATAGGGCTGTCATGAAATAAATTCAGTTCGGGCTTGAAAATACAGGTATTTTACTAATCAATAGAACTGGATTAAACACCCTGCCACTTATATCTTCTATTTCCTCTACATTCCACTCCTGCCCTCAAGCCTGGGAACTTTAATATTTATGTTCATATATCCACCAAACACCAAAGCCTACCAATCCAACTTCCTTCAACTCCCAGCATCTTCATCTTTTCTTCCATCTCATTCTTAGGTCCTCCCATCACACAATTGTGCTACCTCCTTGATCTCAAATTCAAATTTAGATATCCTTCCTTATCTCCTTTTATATTTATAACTCATTTTCACTGAGACCTCTTGTCCTTTTATTCTCTCTTCTTCCAAAGAATGGTCTCATTTCTCTCTTAGCAGCCAACTCTGCACTTTATCAGTTCAAAAATATAATATCCTCCACCCTTGGAGTCATACATATTATTTTTTAATGCTCAGCTCTAGTAAATATACTAGGTAGATCTCTCTCACCAACCATGTATTTTTTCCACTGCTGAATTGTGTTCTCCACAATTAGAATGAGCCACACAACCATGCTTCTTAGGTTCACTACAAAATCATCTTAATCTCACCTGTACTCTCCCTGCTATACAATCCTCTTACTCTTCCAAAATTATTTGAAGTGACTGTTACGCTAACTGAAGTGACTATTTCAAATTTCTTAAGCTATCTCTATACTCTACTAGTCTCTCAGCAGATAACCTTGAATCTTACTTTAAAACTGAGAAAAATCAAAACTGCTTGTTGTCCTAAATTCATTCATCTTTCCCTCTTCTTCCTCCTTACCTTGGAGTCCTCCATTTCTTTACCTACACTCTTTACCTCTGTACCAGTCTCCAAGGAAATAAGACTCTTCTTGCCAAGATCAATACTCTAATTATACCCATCATGTACCAGTGATGATTATTTGTTTCTCCCTCTACTATTAGATCCTTTTACTGTTCACAAACTACAGGCAACCCTGCCCAATCCCACAAGTTATTATCCTATATTTGCTAGATCCTCCTCCCCTTTTAACTGCTAAGTTCTTAGAATTTTGTATTCTTGCTCTTACTTCTTAACCACCAACTCATTTGTATGAGTCCTTCATACATGACTCTGACTCTTCTAGAGACTTTTATTGAAATCCTCATCTGGAATGACTTCTTAATTGGTAATAGTCATTCTCAGGTCTCAATTTTTTTCAGAAGCTTTTGATATTTGAGCATGCCCTACTCTCTTCACTTCAATAACACTATTCTCTTCTGGATCATCTCCTGACTTTATGATACAGAGAAAAAAGGACTGGATTTCAAGGCAGGGGGGATAACTTTGAATTCTGATCCTACCTAAGGTCACTTTTGTGAACTTGTTCAAGTTCCTTAAATTTAAGGTCCTCAGTTTATTTTTCAATAGAAATAATGTTATAAATGTTTACTTCCTAGGGTAGTTCATAAAGCCTACTTAACTCAAAATTCAATAGAATCATGAGCTTATTATTGTAAGAACTACCTATGTTAGCAGTAGTTACTACTAGCATCTACAGTTCTACTAATATTTAGCAATTTGTACATGGATTCCCCATTCTGTACAGTTCTGGGGTTTATGTTCTCCCTTAAATATGGCTGTACTGATGTCTAGTACAGTTTGTTCATTGCTCTTTGGATAGTTTCATCTTCTGAGATTGTTATGTTCTAGGATTCACAACCATATAACACCACTAGAACATTGAGATTTATTTTAATCAGTTGTGTCAAGCTTTCTGGAATCCCTGAAAACTAGTTTCTGAAAAACAATTAAGCTGTTTCTCTTTTTCCTATTCAATTCCAGGTTCAAAATACTGTCCAGCTGCAGTGTAGTATAATTTACATGGATTAATTGCTCAATTAACTACTTGGCATAGTCTGCATAACTGACAGTGTATGCTCAAAGTGGTTCACTACTTTTGGTGGACAACACAACCAGCAGATACCATGAACAAAACCTAAATGAAAGAGGAATTCTTTACAAAATGTGAACATAGCCCCAGAACTACACATCCTACCTCACTATCAGGCCTCAACTGTGTCCCAATCAGACTTGTCCCACCAAGAAGGTATCTTCTTCAATTCTTTCCCCTATTACCTTCATTTCCTAAATGTAAGCTCCCTGAGAGAGGGATTATTTTTCCTTTCATTTTATCTTTATCCTCAGAACAATGTTTTCCTTAACAAAGCAGGTACCTAAAAAACATTTGCTGAACTGAATCAAATGAGGAGCAAAACAGGTCAAGAAAGCTGGCTTAGATCATTTCTGAAAAATCCCAATAACTAAGCAAAGTTAGAGAAGGGATTGATTTCATTATCTCCTTCCCATGATTAAGCACTTCTCTTTCCCAGAAAATGAAGGGTAGTAGAATCCAGGTGTAAAAGTCCCCTTGTCTATCAAATAAACTCAATAACTCTTCTCTTATAGTCAGAGATGGGAGTAATAAAAGACAGTACAAATGAAATAAAAAATTCATGAGCAGTGCATTCAAAAGACTAAGCTGGCAAAAGTGAGTATAAACAGTACTACTACTGCTAAAAAGCAAAGCTAAAGAGGCCTACAATCATTAGGGATCTAAGGAAATAAGTTTGTCAAAGCTTTCATATTTTAGCTAAGGGACAGTTTAGTCTTGCTTATATAATCAAGCTCAAGTGTGAAACAAACAAGTAGCTTAATGAGGGTTGAGGGTGGTACTATACTTTAAAAGAGAACTTATTAATTTAGATGAACTGGCAGTGTTCAGAAATATATATATTTATATTTTTAACAGGAATATTCACAAGTACATTTGCCCAAAGTCCTCAAAGCAAAAAAAGGAAAGGAATGATTTCTCATTTGATCTCTTAACAAGGAGGGCAAAGGCACATTTGGACCCTTTTCTCACACTGCCCCTAGAATTCAGCAGTATTCTTTAAAAGAAAGTAGCTGCCCCAACAAAATTAACAGGCTTTATGCTTTTAGTTACAAAATTTCAAATTCTATCATGTTTTAGCAACACTTTTAAAACTCTGGGTTCAACTATACATTTATGCTACACAAATTATAATAAACAATAAGTTATAAATAATAATTACCCAGGTATATTACTACTGAATCATCATAATCCAAACAAAAAGGTACTTGCTGCTACTAACTGGGACAAAAAGAGTCAGAGACTAATCACAGTTTTCTTAATTTTCATAAAATTTAGTAATTAATTTTCATATAATACATGTTGCTGCATATCATTTGTCATTTATAAATGTCATTATAAAGTTAAAATTGCAATTTTAAAGAAGTTTCCACAAACATTTCAAGTTCTATAGAAAATATTACAAAGATATCAATCATATCATTTTTATGAGCAGAATCACCATTTAAAAAATTAACAAATTAAATAATATAATAGCTTATTTGCGGAAGGTCTTACAGCAAGTAATTGACAGTTACATTGTTGTACAATGAAAATATTAGGTAATAGTTGCACTTCTTTCTACATTATAAGCATCCTTTAAATTGAAATAATTGTTACAAAAATATAGAATAGGAAGAATTTACAAAAATAAAATGATACAAAGTGAACAGTGTAAATCCCAAGTGAATGGTACACATAATTATTTCTACTGTAATTCAGAGGAGAGAGAGAGAGAAAACTGGTTAGAAGGGTTTTGAACTCACCTTTCAAATAAAGACAAAAATCTCCTAAATGAAGAGTCAGTGACAACTGAGCTCCCAATGATAGTTTGTTATTAAGAAAATCAATAAAACTATAAACTCTTGTTTATTTTAGGGGAAAGATTAGAATGGTCAGGATTTTCAAGTCAATTAATTTTAGCAAATTAAAAGTTTTATGGACTCTACCTACAACACTAGCAGATGGCTTTAAATTTTAATAACGAATAGTTCAAATAATATAAATTAAATATATACATATTTGTATGTATATATAATATAGATAGATAGATATATTAGGCGATCAATGTATAAAGAGCAAGTTTTTCACATACAGCAAAATTCCAATTAACCAGAACCCAAATAGAACTCTCAATGAGTTATATTTTTGTATTTTAATCTTTTAAAGGTTGCATTCCATTTTTTAAAAGAAAAAATCAAATAGCACACAAACACAATCCTTTATGAGGGATTTATTTTAAAACATACCAACAAACAAAAATTCAAAACAACTTTCAAAGTTCTGAGAAAGCTGGAACTACAAGCAGGCAAAGTAGGTGGCTGCACACAGGACACAACAGAGAACACCTTTTGATATTACTTTTTCTTAGTTTCACAGAATTTTTAATGCCAGAAATTTTCACTCTAGAATGTTTTTATTTTTTGGTATGTCAAGCTGCATTTATGGAAAAAGAAGGCACAATTTTCAAATTTTGCTTAAAGTAATATGCTATCCCAGACTTTGACCTAAAAGGCAATATATATTCATTTCAGTTCCCTTTCTATGTGAAGCTATAGCTTTATGTAACAATAATTGATAGTGATCCTATAACCCCCAAAACTTCAAGATCTGAACTAAGAAAAAACTAAACCACTGTTGTACTTTTTTAAAGAGAGAGGGGGGGAGAGAGGGAGGGGGAAAAGTAGGAAGGAAGGAAGGAGGGAGGGAGGAAGGGAGGGAAGGAGGATGAGGATAAGAATGAGAATGACACTCTTTTAGAATGATTGTCAACTACATTTCCTGCCCTCAGAAAACTTAATATTCCATCTGATCACAGTATCTTAAAACTATTAAGTGTCACCAAAGCTTGCTCTATGCCTTCCTTTTTATCCTTAGTTGAACTCAGACACTCATGATAGCAACCACAATTTAATTTCAGAGATTATTCAGAGGCTATTTCTAGCCTTGAATCATGCACTTCAATTCCATTATTTCCAGGTATCTACAGTTATCTCCACTTGAATATCTTACACCACTTCAAACTTAAGAGACTCATAGAATCCACATTTTTTTTAAGCAGAAGAGATACTGGAGAACACCTAGTTCTACATTTTTGTTTTTGATAAAGAAATTAAGTCCCAAAGAAACTTTTTTTAAATTGGCATAAATTACTCTGTGGAGCTAGATCTAGAAAGCAGATATTCTAACACAGTGACAATATTCATTCTACTACCTCATAATCCTATTCAAAACTCATGCTCATAAATGAATTTATCTTTCTTTCCAAGTAGGTCCCCTTCCCTTTCCCAAGGGCTCCATTTCTGCCAATAATACCGCTTTTCTTCCTTCCAGTGGCCCAGTCCAGAAACTTAAGAATCATAATTGTTTCTTCCCTCTCTTTTATCCCATTGCAACAATAACCATATTTTTCAAACCAAAAATGGGAAAATACAGTCATTGTTAATGACTACAACCATTTGGGGTTATATATTAGAGATAGTAACAGCTTCCAGGTAGGTTCCTCACTTCTATTTTCTTTCTCCCACCTTCAATCCCTCCTAGATACTGCTGCTAGATTAATTTTCCTAATACATTGTGTTCATTGACAATTTTCTGCTTAAGAAACTATAACAGCAGCCTATTGTATCAAATACAAATTCTGCATTCTGACTTTCAAAGTTTTCCAACAGTCTAGCCCCAATCTACTCTCTTTACTTGTCATTCTCTAACAGGTCTTCTCTACTTCAATTGGAAAAACTTCCTCAAAAGTATATACTTAAGTTAGAACACGTTAAGCAGGAAAAGGGGAGTTAACTCACCTGTTGCTGCCATATCAAAGGACCTGCCCTTATCTATTTAAACCCAGATCAAAACCCTTCCATTAAGATGCAAAACACTCCCATCTTCTTAAATGAAGCCTTTCCTTCATTTTTTGGTTCCTCAATAATCTCATCAGTATATGGATGAGATACATGCAAGCAAATGCAGTATATATTTTCCCACTTTATTTACATTATTTCCTCTATAAAAAAATTATATATGACAAGTCAAACTGTAGCAAACAAATCAGCAACCTAATTTTAACTACCTCTTAATCTTTTTCTTAATCTTTCCTTAATTTTTCCCTACAGTAGTAGACAGCATCCAATATAGTATGTTAAACATAAATTTGGTGCACTGACCTGCAGAGTTTGAATCATCATAATTTATAACCTAATTTTATTCACTCTTGATTTCTCTCATTATTCCATTATGTACTTCTTGTCAACAAACAGAAGACTTCTCTGGACAACATCCCTTCCCCAAGCTCTAAGCACAATGCCCAAGCTCTAAGCACAATGCTGGACATATAGTAAAATAAATACTTTTTTTCCCCCAATAAATACTTGATTTATTCGCTTATAGCAAGGAAAATGTGTAATTTAATAAAATTAAATCTCTTTAAAAAACAAATGTAAATTAGGAACAGTAAGAAAGATTCCAAAAAAGAATAACAATTTCTAAATATATTGTAATTGGCTCGAGATCAGATGGCTGTTGATGTCAATTATCCTGAACTTTCTTAATATTATCAGATATTTGAAATGCCAGGAGAACAGCCTTCTGAGGAAGGCTTTCAATACACTGAATAGATCTCTCCTATTATGAATTTATTGCAGAACATGGACAAGAGCACAGATGGTTTGCAATCTACATCATTGGAGCAAACATTCAAATTGATGAGATCATGGACACATTTGAGAATTTATTAAGACACAAATTTGTGTCAGAATTACTTAAATTTCATTAAAAGGACAATTGGGTAAATACTTTAATGCACAAAGCAGAAGTCTTACTTAATATTATATTGTCCAGTTTTCAGTGTACATCTATCAGGAAGCTGACCAAGTTTCTTCGAGAGTGATTTAAAATACTTTCTGCACTCCTGCACTCCCATGCTTTGTTCATAATCAGTAGAAGCAGAAAGAGGTAATCCATCTCGTACCCGGACCACTGAAGCAGATAAAATCATAGACATTTCAACAAACAGAAAAGACCTAAAAAAAAAAAAAACAAAACAAAAAAAAAAAAAAACAGATAGTGCAAAAGTCAAAGAAGCATTTGTATTATTACTTTGAAATTTTTTCTACCAAATAAATGATAATAATCATTTCTATATCATTTTTCACTTTGCACACATTTTATAAAAATTACATGAACATGATTCATAGTCTAAAATTAAGCATATCCATTCATTCAGCAATCATTTATTTAAAAATCTCTGAATATGCCAGATAAAGTACTAGGTGGTACTGGGAATGCTAAAGACAAAAATGAAACAGTTCCTGAAGAGGAATTGGGGAGAATAAGATGGAATGAACATACACAATGACAACATGAACATAGATGAGTAATACAAAATATACACAATAATTTCCAAAGGAAGAATGTTTAAAATTAGATAATTCAGAACATACTTTCTAAAGGAAAAGACATGCCAAGGCTTTCAAGGAAGGAATTCTATTAGCCAGACATAAGAAGGAAGTACATTTCTGAAATGAGAGAAAACCTGTGCCAGGAAAGGCAAACAGAAGATGAAATGAAATGTAGCTTCTTAAACTGTGGATTTAAACCTCCTCATTTAAGTAAATGTTTGGGGTGGGGTGGGGGAAGTGGGGGGTGGGTGAAAAATTTGGCAACAATAAAAGGCATCAGATATTCCACCAAAATTTAATTCTTTATGGAAAAATAAACATGCATAGCCATCTCATTAGTATGCAAATTTTCTTTCATCTTTAATGGCAAAATTTTGTATATACATGTGCACACACACACACACACATACATACCAAAAATTGTTTTAAAATAAGTTTATTATTTATTATCAGTAAATGTTTGGTTTGCATACCTATTTTATATAGCCACATACTTCAGGTTACATAAAAACTTCTCAGGTGAATAAAAGCTGTGAGTGGCAAAAGTTTAAGAAGTCCTGTTGTACATGAAAGAGCAACAAGCAAGATCTACTAAGTGAAATGCAGAGAACATGAAGATTAAGTAAGATGCAATAATTTCAGAAAGGTAAACTACATCAAATTGTAAATAACTTTAAAATCCAGAGAAATCAGTATTTTATCCAGAAAGAAGCCACTGGGATGTCAAGATTAGGAAAATGCTATGGTCAGACTGGTGTTTTAGGATTATCATCAATTAAGCAGTTTTATGGAGGGAAAAAAGAAAAGACTAGAAGTTTGGAAAATCATTAAGATCCATCGCAATATTCCAAGAGTCAGGTAACAAGGACATGAAACATCACACTGACTATGAGTGGAAATGAAAAAACAAATGGAAAATATGTAATAAAGTTAAAATTGATAAGACTTGGGAACAGATTGGATGGGAGGTGGTAAGAGAGAATGAGATTTCTAGGATAAGCTTAAACTTAAATTTTAACTTCAGTGGCTAGAAGAATAATGGTATTCTAAGAGGGAACGGCTTTGGAGGAAAGATAATGTCCTGTTTAATTATTATCCTTTTCAGGTTATCAAAAGTCAATAAAAACATATAAGCTCTTATGTAAATAAAAATGGATAGTTTTATTCATGTGAAGTAATAATTTGGAGAAATTTCTGCCAGGGTGATAGATTTTTTTTCTAAGTATTTAAAAAGTTGTATTAATCTTAAAGTACCTTGCAAGATCCACTCAATAAAGGTGACAGATTTTAAGTAAAAAATGTGGATTTGAAGCCTGGGTCATAACACTGATTAGCTATGTGCTGTGTACCAAAGGGACACATTATTTTATCTTTCTAAGTTTCAGTTACTTCTATTTAAATCCACACAAGACTGTAGGAAAGCACTCTAATCCCTAAAGTATTTCAAAAAATTAGGATCATAATTAAGTTTAGGACTCTCCCACAAAAGTTGGAAGAGACCAAATCTCATGAGGGTTACTGATCTGAAAATAAAATAATTAACCAGTTATTCATGACTGAATTACCTGAGGTACAAGAATACATTGAATTCATCTGCGGTTTCCCACTGTATGTATTTTTATTCTACAATAAAATATCTAAGTTCTAGTTTGCCACCATGTTATCTTTTTCCATTCATTTGAAATTTTCATCTTATTTATTTTTTATTAAAATAGTGAACCCAATGTTTATAGAGAAGTCAGTAGCAAAATTTGATTTTAGGTCACCTTTTTTCTCTCAGCAATTTAACTTAAAACAAAATGGAGAGCATGAAAAGATTAAAAAACAACAATACTGATTTTCTTCTCAAAACGTCTGGGGAGAGAAGGTTACTATCCTGAAAGGATTTTTTGATTTTTTTTTTTTTTTGGCTGTTATGCCTCTAGAATTAAATGTGACAAAGAGTTCTTCAATTCAACAGACATAATCATTGGTGATAATGATGCTTAGACATAATGTTTGAAGATTTTAGAAAGTGCATTGCATCTGTTAGTTGATTTTATCACTAAAACAACCTTAAGAGGCAGATGCTAACATTATAATTTTACAGATATGAAAATTGAAGCAGTGGTTAGGTGATTGGCTAAAGGCATCTAGCTAATAATAATCTAGCTACCTTGGGTAGAATTTATACCTAAATCTTTCTGCCTATATATTCAGCACTCCATTCCCTCAAAATTTCAGGTCTCCTTCAGTGAGCACTAGAGCCATACAGTGAGCGCTAGAACCATGTGGTTCAGGTATGACTTAGTAGTTTCCTTTGTTGTTTTCTGAGAGAAGGAAATGCCACCTCAAAAACTAGTATGTGACTGCTATCAAATCTTTTAACTTTTTAGCCCCACCTTTGTTCTTTGTAAAATGTAGATAATACCTGTAATATCTAATTCATAGGTTTGGGGGGGGGGTTGTGGAAAGATGAGGGAGAATTATTTAGATAATGAATGTAAACTATTTTTGTAAACTCCAAAGTACTATGTCATAGGCAAGTACTATAACACATAAGCAACAGAGAGGAGCTAACTGCCCATTGCTTCAATTCTAAATTTTTTTGCCCTAAAAAAGTGGTATAAAAAAGCCTGTGGCCTGACTTCACAGGTATAGAAAACAAAAAATATTGGCAATGAGAAGGTTTATTCAACCTTTCCCTTGTGACACATCTAAAAATCTCATTAACTGGTACTTAAGACTGAGAGTCTCCAGAGGTTTCACAGAATCAGAGTAGAAATCACCAAAATTAGAACAGGCAGAATCCTCACCATAATAAAAGATTGCATTCTAAAAATATACCAAAGGAAATCCACAACACATCAGATCCTACTCTCAGTGTCTTACATAATATATGAAGCATTTCTCAGAGCAAAAATGAGTTTCTTTAACTTGAACTTCAGGAACATGATGATCTCGCTAATGCCCACATCTTCATTCACACATACTCTGTAATCCTGGGTTTGATAATCAGTCATAGAACCATGCTGCATAATGTCACTCAATGTATGTCTACAAATGCTTCCTACTCTGGTTTTATTCCTTTCTTTAAGGAAGGGAGAGGTAAGATGCTGCGATGAGGCTGGTGTTGTGAAGAGTAGCAGAACACCTGAGTTTAATTCTTGGGTTGAAGTCCTGCTCTCATGCCAACCAGACTCTATGACATAAATAAAATCATTTAATCTTTCTGAGACTCAATTTTAGTTGTAAAATCTTCTAGAATCTCCCTCAAAGAGCTCTGTCAATTAGTTTTGCATCTATTTAAGTGACTGCAATGTGTCAGACATGATGCTAAGCAGTGGGACTATAAAAGGAAAAGGATGTTCCTTATAAGACAGAAGAAAAATTAGAGACAGCCAACAAAGAAATGACAATATCATTAAGAGAGACTGGGAAAAGATTCTTTCAGAAGTGGGGATTTTAGCTAAGACTTGAATAAAGCCAGGGAAACTAGGGGATGGAGATGATAAGGGAAAGAATTACAGACAAGGAAAGCAGCCATAAAAATGATCAAAGCAGAGAAATGAGAATATCATGTTTGAGGAACAGCAAGGAGGTCAGTGACTCTATATTGGAGAATATATAGAAGGTTATAAAGTGTAAGCATATTGGAAAGGCAAAAAGAAGCCAGGTCATGCAGGGCTGCTATTTATAAATGAAAAAGAGGATTTTGCATTTGATCCTGGAGGCAATTTGGAACCCTGAAAATGAATGAATGGAAGGAGGGAGGAAATGGGATAATATGGTCAGATTTAATACGAAGATCAATGCAACAGCTGAGTAGAGGAGGAGACTGTAAAGGAGAAAGACTTAGGGAAGGCAGACCAACTAACAAGTTAGTGCAAATCTAGGCATGAGGTGAAAAGGACCTGTACCGTGGTGGTGGCAGTGTCAGAGGATAGAATGGTACACATTAGAAAGAATGTATGTATGAGCCAATCTCCAATTGATAAATGATCAAAGGCTATGAACAATTTTCAGGTGAAGAAATTAAACCCATTTCTAGTCATATGAAAAAATGCCCTAAATCACTACTGACCAGAGAAATGCAAATTAAGATAACTCCAAGGTACTACTCCACATCTTTCAGAATGGCTAAAATGACAGGAAAAGATAATGACAAATGTTGGAGGGAATATGGAAAAACTGGGACACTAAAACATTAGTGGTGGAGTGTTGGAATCTTTACAAAGTGTTAAGACATTGGAGTTGATTTGATCTTAGAAGATATTTTGGGCCAGAACTTGAAACAAAGTACTAAGTGGAACTTTTTGAACAATGCTTGTGTTCACACCTCTAGAGAGCTCATATCTAAGTACTCAATGGAGTTCACAGTTTGGGAGATTCAGGGTCTAGAAAGAGATATCTGAATTCACACCTTCCTTAGGGCCAGAGGGCATGCTGGGAGATAACTCACAATCCCACTCTCAGAGAAGTAGCATAAATAGAGCACTCTGGGAGATACAGGAGAGTACTCGCCTCAGTTGGAGATTGAGAAGCCATGAGTCAGTGCTGGCTGGAGACTGAAGAAAGCAGAGGCAGAAGCCAAGGACAAAGCTGCAAGATCTCTTGGAGCCAGGCAGAGAGATAGGCCTCAACTAACCGGGCTATTTTGAAAGGAGAAATAAACATTTGCACTTTTATCAGCTGGCTGCGATTTTGGAGTAATTATTTATTTCAACTGAGACTAAGGCTGTCTTCCAGGAAAACCACCGTGGAGTTGTAAAATGATCCAACTATTCTGAAGAGTAATTTGGAATTCTGCCCAAAGGGCTATCAACTGTGCATACCCTTTGATCCAGTAGTATTTCTACCAGGTTCATATCCCAAAGAGATCATGAAAAGGAGAAAAGGACACACATGTGCAAAAATGTTTGTAGCAGCCTTTTTTGTAGTGGCAAGCAAACTGATGGCTGTCCATCAGTTGGGGAATACACCTTATAGTGTATGAATATTATGGAATATTATTGTTCTATAAGAAACGATCAGCAGGATGATTTCAGAAAGGCCTGGAGAGACTTAGATGAACTGAAGTGAGCAGAACATGTATATAGCAGCAGCAAGAGTATGTGATGATCAATTCTGAAGGAATTGGCTTTTTTCAACAATGAGATGATTTAGGTCAATTCCAATTAGACTTGTGATGAGGAGAGCCATTTGAATCCAGACTCTGAGGACTGAATGTGGATCACAACATAGTATTTTCACTTTTGTAGTTGTTTGCTTGCTTGCTTTTTTCTCTTTTGATCTGATTTTTCTTGTGTAGCATGATAAATGTGGAAATATGTTTAGAAGACTGGCACATGTTTAACCTATATTGGATTACTAGCTGTCTAGGGGAAGGGGGATGGGAAGGGAGGAAGAAAAATATGGAAAACAAGTGTTCTTTGCAAGGTTTTGCAAGGGTGAATGTTGAAAACTGTCTTTGCATGTATTTTGAAAAATAAAAAGCTATTACAAAAAAAGATATTATGATGAAAGAAATAACAGGGCGGATGTCAAAAAGACATAAATAAAGAAAGGAGTCAAGAATGATAGCTGAGTTGTGAGCCAAAGTGACTATAAAAATGGTTATACTCTCAAGCAGAAAGAGATGTTACTAAGAGGAGAGGGTTTGGGGAGAAAGTTCAGTTCATTTTTAGACACAGTAAGTCTACAAAATATTCAGCTTGAGATGCTCAATAGACAGTTGGAAATGGGAAATGGAGGAGGAGAAATTAGGATTGGACCGATAAATCTGAGAATCATTTGTAGAGAGACAATAGTCAACTATAATGTAGCAGATGAAATCACCAAAGCAAAATAGTGAAGATGGAGAAAAGTTTCTAGAACTGAGTCTTGGCATTCATGCTTAATTTGATATCTTGGCATGACTTGGATAAAGAACTTAAAAAAGCAGACTTGAAGAAGGATCAATCAGACAAAGAAAAGAACCAGAAGAGTGAAAACACAGAGAGAAGAGAATATGAAGATGACCAACAGCATCCAACTCTGCAGAGTGGTCAAGAAGGATAAGAATTAAGAAAAGGCTCTTAGATTTGACAATTAAAGAGATCATTGTAAAGTTTTAGTTGAATGATGAGTTAAGAAAAATGTAAGAGAAAAGGAAGTGAAGGCATCAATTGTAAAAAGCCTTCTCAATGAATTTAGCCAGAAAGGGAAACCGATAAATAACATCATCCAACAGGGATGTATGGATTAAATGAGTTTTTTAAGGCAGAGACATGGGTGTGTTTGTAGCAACTAGTAAACAGGGAGACACCTAAAATAAGTTAGAGTAGGGGAATGAGAGAGAAGACAATCTGCTTTAGAGGATGAGATGGGATGGAGTCATTTGTGCTTGAAAAAAAAAGAGCCACTTCAGGTAAAATAAGCCTGGAGGAAGAAGAAATGTCAGAAGGCATCTCAGTAATGTGAGAAATGAAGGGGAGAGAGAAAACTCAAAGCATGGGCTCAATATTTTCAGTAAGAGACAAAGTTATCAACTGGAAAGGGTGGAAAGTTTGGGGGGAAGGTGCACCAAGGAGAGTTGAAAAGGTAGTATTAAAATGCTATAGCAATATGAGGCACTATTATATTATGGTCCTGCTCTAAGGCTATTACAAATTATAATGGTTGTTTTTAATAAATTCGGTGCTTTTGCAAACCTAGAACACATTCTTCTTCTTAGCCTTTTGAGATGAAAAACTTCCTTCAAAACTCAGCCCAATAACATTAGTTAGTTTCAAGTTCCTTTATTATGACTAGTGCCTTTCCCTCTAACTTTGTGCCCAAAATTAACTTTGTATTTAATTTTATTTTCTTCACACTCATTTTAAATACCCGCTACTCCTTCACTCAGCCTTTTGAAATGAAAAACTTCCTTTAAAACTCCGCCTAATAACATTAGTTAGTGCCTTTCCCTCCAACGTTGTCCCCAAAATTAACTTTGTATTTAATTTCATTTTCTTCACACTCATTTTAAATACCTGCTACTCCTTCACTCAGCCTTTTGAAATGAAAAACTTCCTTCAAAACTCAGCCTAATAACATTAGTTAGTTTCAAGTTCCTTTATTATGACTAGTGCCTTTCCCTCTAACTTTGTATTTAATTTATTTTCTTCACACTCATTTTAAATACCTGCTACTTCTTCATCCACCCCATCATATAAGCTCCTTGAGGACATGGTTTATGTTTGTATCTCAGTGCAGCACAGCCAATACCAATGCTTCATAGATTCATGTTGGTAAGCTGAATAACACTACTTGGAATACCAAGTGTTCCAAATGTCTTAGGGCTATTTTAATAGCTTTAAAGTTATGCTTTTAATAACTCTATGACTTACTTGTAACTTTCTTTCTTGTAACTTTCTTACTTGTAACTTTCACTTGGCCTTTAATTATACTTTCCCTAACATCATGATTTAGGTTTGTCTTCCTAGTACCCAGTACCATCATTTCCCTGACATCCAAGTTCCTCAAAAACCGGTGTCTTTGTATGGTGTTTCAACACCCACATATCACCCAACACAGTACAAAGATTTCTCCATCTTTTCCTATAAATGTGTCTTCTTGCTCTGGGTTCTTTGCTAAATCCTTTTGGAACTTAATCCTCTCCAACGGTCCTTACAATTACAATAGACTTTGTTCCTTGGCTTGGAGATGGGTTTAAGCCTGCAAAGTCTTTTGAGACACCTCCGTTCACCAGTCTGCGATCCTAACCTTTTGGGAGGTCTCCTTTTGAATCTCAACCCCTGTGGCTGCCTATGGCCTCCAGGATATAGATATAATGTTTTGTCTGCAATCCTAAGCCTTCCTAATGCAGCTCTCTTCTACCTTTCCATTCTGCTTATACTTTCTTCCCCAAGGCAATTCCAACAATTCGCTCCATCTTCCGGGGTACTTTCTCTGGCAGGTCCCACATCGGGGAGACTCTCCTCCCTCTGCTCCAGTAGAGCTCCCCAGCTCCCCACAGGAAGCTTTTAATCATTCCTCCTAATTCTAGGGCTTTGGCTCTTAATTATTTCCTGCCTATCACACACGAGGGTGGCTCCGTGCACATTTGCATGAAGTCTCCTCATTGGAGAATAAGCGCCCTGAGGGCGGGGACTCCGTTTTTTCTCTCTCCAGAGCAAGGGATCAGCCGTCACTTCATCCGAGCGGACGAAAGTGAACAGCTTTGTAAATGTCAGCAGAGTCCAAAGACTGCGCTGTCCCCGGCTGTGGAGGGTTCCACAGTCTGCAGCCCCAGCCTTCACACCGCCAGCCGCAACAACGAGTTACTCAGACACGCGTATTTAGTCCCCCACCCCGCTCACCACGCTGCGATTCGCGGACGCGGGTGGGGCCCGCGCTGAAGTGGGGTTCCCGTCACCGGCAGGGGCACGCAAGGGAAAGGGAGGCCCGGGAGCAGAGAGAGGGACGGCCTAAGGGCCCCGGAGAGGGCCCGAGGCAGAGGGGAGGGGTGGGGCCCGGCCCCTCGGCTAGAGGCCCGCGGCGAAGGGGCAGGGCCGAGGCCGCAGCCCTACCTGCTGAGCTGGAAGCCGCCGCTCCGGGAGACGCGGCACGCGATGCATCATGGGAGCCAAGAGCGCTCTCGCCCTGGGTAGGGTCGGGGGAGCCTGGGCAAACCGTCACGCCACGCACTGAGGGGGGCGGAGCAAAGGGCGGGGCGAGGGGTGGGGCAAGGGGGCGGGGCAAGCGTAGCTCTTCTCCCTCCCTGCCCACCCCTTTTCTGCCAACTCCAAGACCCTGTGTGCACCCCAGCCAACAGCGCGGCCTGTGCGCGCTCCCACACATGCGCAGTGACTTCTCGCTGCTAAACACACCTGAGATAGCCTTCCTCCTTCTCCCTCATCCCGTCCTCCTCTTCCTTCCCTTCTTCTTTCATCTCTTCCCCTACACCCTTGAAAAAACCTCAAGTGGGAGAGCTCCAGGACCCCTTTCTCCTTATAGGAACCCTTCCTGCTCTAGCCTTGTGTTATGCCACAGTTCTCTTTTATTGTCCTGACTCAGTTTCCCTAATTGTCCTGACCCAGTCCTGCCTCGGTTTCTCTGCTTCTCAGTTCTGCAAAACCTCCCCTCCCTCTTTATCAGAATACTTGATAGAACATCCGAATACCTCTCCCCATCCCAAGCTATTAGAATATCAGATACCGTCTTATCAAGATGCTCCCCCCATTATGTCATCCCCTCTCCAGAGGCTCGCCCACCCTGTCAGAGACCTGTTCCCGCTCTCAGCACCCTGACTCCGCCCCTGCCTCAGTCTACCCCCTATGTCTCAGCCACGTGTGTATATGTCATTGAGAAGTGATTGTTTGCTGGATTCTTGGAGACGATAGTCTCAGTCAGCCCTGGGACCGGTATATCTCTCTGTTTAATAAGTTACTAAATACTTCCTAATCTCTGTCTTGCTCAGTTTCTCCGGCATTACAATTGCCGGCATGCAATTGTAATCTTCCAGGGCAGGGAAAAATCAAAATGTAGACGCTTACTCTGACTGGGACAGCAGTTTGGGAGTATAATGTGTCCCACCCAGTAAGGCTTAGCCAAAGAAATCAGGGAAAAGGGGAAGTAGGCAGAAAATGTATGTGAGGCTCTTCTGTTAAGCCTGAAAGAAAGGGCACCAAGTCCATCTGGAGCCAATTCTATCCCACTCAAAGTCACTTGGGGAAGAGACTATAGCATCTGGTTCCCAAAGAAACCACTTTTAAAAGAGAAGGAGTCAGAAAATGATCAATAGGAAAAGTTAAGAGTGAAGGGGGAAGACAGAGATTACCAAAGATTTCAGGAGGAGAAAAATTCATATAATAGTAACTGCTATAAACCCCCTTACATGAAGATCATCTATGTTACATTTCACTGTTCCATAGGGTTCTCTGGTCCTTTTAAGGAGAAGTGTCTAGTCCCTTGGTCATTGACTCAAACCTCCACCAATAGTGTTCCCCCAATTTTAGAGGTCCCCAGCCCTCTAGTTCTATTTAACCACTAAGCTGTTGGGTTAATTTTTACAAAGAAAATTTTAATGCAAGGATATAGTAACAACAAACTTAGAAACATTTCTTCCCAACACCTGAGGGATCCTCCCTTACATCACTCTGGAGAGGGGAAAGAGAATTAGATTTAACTCCTCTATAGCACAGTTTGACCAAGTTTGAAATCCAAAATCCTCCTTAAATTTAAAGTTCTAGATACCCTGACTTCTAAGGTTTTCTCTGTGGGACTGACACTAACCCTGTCTTCTAAGTTGCCATGGCTCAAGTCCGGATCCAATGACTCTACTGATAGTGCCTAGATTGAAGAGAAAAAATGAAACAGAACAAAACCCCAAACTTAACTTTGGGGGATCAAAAAGACTTAAGAAAAGGAGAGATGGGTAATCCCTTCCTCTCACTTACAAATAGTTCATGGTGCCTGTGCTGTGGGTGAACAGGACCTTCATCACATGGATGTTTTTAGAAACGAGCAAGATTGTCCTAATCAAATGGTTTTAAAGATGTGGACTGTTCCATTGAGTGCACATCTAGTGGTCAGTAGTATCTCCCACAGGGGGGCCTCCTTATTAGGTGATCTGGACATCTAGCGGGGATTCCAGGTCTAGTGTTCTTCTATCCATTGTTCCATCAGCTCTTACTAAAGGAATATGATCTTCCAGTCATTTAAGTGAGCCCAGACATCTATGAATAAATATTGTGAAACAGAAAAATGAACCAATATCTGGTAAGGGAGAGTATTTGTCGATGCCTAAGAGAGTATGGAACTACAGCAGGATGTTTCTGAATAGTTTAAAAGAAAAATAAGAATTGTGAAAGTGAAATTTATGATCTATATAGCAGAAATAATTGGCAGATACAAAAAAATTGAATCCAATGTGGTAAGTCTTGCCAAAGAAACAAAAGAGAAAATAAAATTATTGGGAAAGAAAATACACAGAAGTGAAATCTGTAATAAAAGCAAAAAGCAATAACATGAAAACATGTTAAGAAACATGATGCAACAAAACATTAATCCCATTTTCTGCATGCAGAAAATTTAAGAATTATAGGTCTCCAGAAAAACATGACAAGACAAAAATTCCTGAACATGTTAAGACAAGAAATAATACAAAACCTTATGCAAATCTTTGAAACAGAAAACGAACTACCATTTGAAACAATACACAGATTCCTCTCGAAAAAAGAAAAAACTCTATGTGGCCAAGACATAGAATGGTTTAACTGAATAATTCCAAAGACAAAAAATTGATTCTGCAAGGAAAAAAGAAAAGAGAAAGACATTCAAATAATAAAGTAAAGGAAATCCAATGACACAAGACCATAATGTTCCCACCAAAAACCACAGAAGGGAATGAAATAATGTGTTCTGAGTGTAAAAAGAGTACAAGATGAAACCTTAGGTTTCATACCCTGCAAATATGGACTTGGCCATTCAATGATCATTCAATTAGAAAAAATATTCAAAGTATTCTTAGGAAGAAAAACTGACCCAAATGAATTATTTATTTTGCAAATATTCAAGACAACAGAGATGCATAAAACGCAAACAAATGTAACAGCTGAGGCCAAAAACAAAATAATAGACCATTTCTTTCCAAAAATACACTAAGAGACAAATATGAAATCAAATAGAAATGGAGAAGCAGGGCTAAACACAATGGACCAAACTCCACAAAATCCCACCTATGAGTACTTTAATATTTTTGTGAGATTAAATTACAAAAGGGGAATACACAGTAAAGAGGGTAGGAGAAGAAGAAAATAGAGAAGAATCTTTTGTATAGCCTGATCAAGCCAAAGGTTAGCAATGAAGGGAACATAATTTCTGTAATCTCTTAGGAAGAAAAGAATCTATAGGAGAATTAGAAAAGAAGGAAAGGAAAGAATTGAAGCAGAGGAAAAGAAAAGAAAAATCTTGTGTTTCATTGGTGGGAGAGGATGCAACTAATGAATACTTCCATGAGAGAAGAAAAAAAAATCCATAGAAATGTTAACATTTAAAATTGGTTCTTGAAAAGATTAATAAAATTGGAAATCTCTTAACCAATCTGACTAAGAAGAGAGAATAAAAGCAAACCAATGAAATAACAAATGAACAAGATAAAATCACAACAAAACATGAAATAAAAAGAATTATCAGAACCTTCTATATAAAAAGAATTATCAGAACCTACTATACATAATAATATGCTAATAAAACTGATAATATAAAAGAAAATATAAGAATGCTTTAAAATATAAAATCCCCAAACTAACAGATGACCAAAAAAATCATAAATAATCCAATTTCTGAAAAAGAAACAAAATTATCCACTGAGAAACAACTAAAGAAAAAAATTCCTGGTCCTGATAGAGAATTCTATCAAATTTTATTAAAAAAAAAAAAAAAACTTGTACCAATATAAACCAAAGTATCCTTAGAGTTTGAGAAAGAACACTATAATGTTTTGTTAAGACAATTATAATCCTAATACCTAAATCAGAGGAAGATAAAACACAGAAAGAAGTATATAAACTAAAAGCATTAATTAATACAGATTTTAAAAATCTCTTTTTGTGTTCTACAGTCACTTCAAGCACCATTGACTTTTAGCTTTAAGAGAGAAGGTGGATGATGCCAGCCCCAGTTCAAATTGTTGAAGAGAAAATATAACTTTGGGAAGAAGTTGACATGAGAGGAGTGGAAAGTCTCCATTATGTCCCTATCCCCATCTTGCTACAGGAAACTTTGAAGAAAGAATCCCATACCAATGAACTATGAAAGTTTGATTACATGTACTTGACAGAAATTCAAAGTTTCTTACATAGTCCTCTTTATATATTGAAATGTTTGTGTTTGTTTGATAATTACTAAATTCACAATAAAAAGGAAAAAAAATTAATGGATATAGTAAAAACATTTATAAAATATCTTTCCCCCAAAACCCACTCTACTTTAAAATGTCCCTGTTACTGTGATATTCCATCTTAAATTCCTCTCTTGTAATTTTATTCTCTCATATAAGTTTCCTTTTCCCCCTCAGAGCCACCAATCTAACTTAGGCCCTTATCACCTCTTCCCAGGACTATTAGAATAGTTTTTTTTTTAAATTATACTCACTGCTTCAAGTCTTTTCCCACTCTAATCTATCTTCCAAGATTTTCAAAAACCTCCTGAATGTCTAATGTCCTTGTAGTGCTAGTGATTCAGAAATTTAGAGTTATTTTACAGTTCTTGATCTCTTGAGGTTGCTTAGAATCAGCTTTGATTCCCTCCTCTCTATAGCATGTTTCTATTCTCACTCAGTTTTTTATTCATTCATTAGTTGTTTGCCCCTGTGTATGGCTCATGCTTGAGTGCATATGGCACTGCTGAAGTCATGTCCCAAGAAAAAGACTAGAAATCAATAGGCAAATTGGTTCTTCACCAATCGCTATGTTTCTGCCTCTATTCACATTCATCAGATTTTTCCTGACTTTCCACTCAGACAATATACTCTCTTTGGGCATTTTCCAACTTTGAACCACAAACTAGTCTGTGAGTTAGGGGGAATCTATTCCAAATATGTAAAGACTTTCCTGGAATAATGTAAGTATGAGAACTATTTGTTCCATTGACCACAAAGGCATTGTGGGGCACTTAGAGCTTAGTCAGGCATAAAGACTACAAGGTTATCGACTACATCTCAGGATATTCCAGGCTTCTTGACTGTTGTTTTGCCACTGAACTTTAATGACTGGAAAACAGAATGAAGCTGATGACTTTGTGCAACTCTGCTGCACTTAAATCTATTTAAATCAAGATATCAGCTACAATGCCACTGGTCTTTTTCGAGAAAAAACAACACTATCTTAGCTTCTTCCTCTTACCTGTAAAGTCACAGAGCCATGCTACACAGGCAGGATAGAGAAGGGGAGGCAGCAGTCTCAAGATGAGCTTCTTACATCTGTATAAGGGTGCATTTTCCACCACACTCCAATTCATTTCATCACAGAAGGTTCCGATGCTACAACTGAATCAGTCAATAGAATGATGAAGTTTAAACATGTGAAGATATTTTGTATCACTGTCTAAAACAAGTGAACCTCTTTTATTAGATTAAGAAAAAAAAAAAAAAAAGCAATGTGATTAAGAGAATCCGCAATGTCTGTTGGGTCATTGTAGAAAAAAAGTTTGTTGGCAAGCAGTGAGCTAGTTCAGTGGGAAAAGAGTTCTGATTCAGATTATTCTCTATTTGTTGATTTGTTGAGCACAGTGCCTGCCACAGAGTAAGTGCTTAAAAAAATACTTGTAGATTGATTGGTCATTTTTTTTTAAGCAATGAATTATCCCATTACAGTGAGATAGCACAATTTATTTAGCCTTTATCTGGTTGATAACATACATTCTTAGCAGATTTTGGTTATAATGTTGTTTTTTAAAAGTAGCATGCATATTTTTGTACAAATAAGTTTTTTCCCCTTTGTAAAGTTCTGCCACCTGCTGGTGGTGGGCATCAAGGGCCCCAAGTTTAGCTTTTAGAGAGCCTCGTCCTAAAGAAGGGAGCCAAGATCTTATGTTCTTTAGTTCGTCACATCCCCATGTTAGAGTATAGGAAAAGATTCTTAAAGGTTAGTCTATGGTCAAGGGCCTCCCTTGAAGGATTAAGAGCTTCCTTTCTAGGCAGTTAGTTGGCAAAGTACATAGAAAGCTGGTCCAGGAGTCAGGAACATTCATTTTTCTGAGTTCAAATCTGGCCTCAGACATTTAGTAGCTGTGTGACTTTGGGTAAATCATATAATCCTATTTGTCTCTGTTTCTTCATCTGTCAAATGAGCTAGAGAAGGAAATGCAAACCACTTTAGTATCTTTGCCAAAAAAATCCCAAATGGGGTTACAAAGAGTCAGGGACAACTGAAAAAAAAAAAAAAGAAAAAAACACCAAAATTATGTTTAATGTTCAAAGTACATCAAGCACAGGACAGCTATTTCTTCTATCCCATACACATGTATAAACATATATTAAACATGAAAGACTAATAATTGTATAATGGGGATACTTAAAACCTGAAATAGTAATGGGAAGAATAATCACACATTATACTGTCCTAGAAGGTTCCTACTTAATACAGCAAAACGAGAGACTTTTTCAGATTGCTAAATGGGTATTTCAATTTCACCCAAGCCCTATACTCTGAACTACTAATTCAAAGTCTTCTGGCTAAAATTGAGCTTTAACAAGAGACTAGAACTCATAATGAGCCTCCATATTACAACTTTAAATAATATATTTACACATAATCTTATAAAGAAGACAATGAGTTAAAGAATATATTAAGTTTTATAACTTGTTTATTTCAAGATTTCTCTACAAATCTCTATAAACATAATTCTTTGGTTTTCAGCTGTGGTAGCAATACAAAATAACAAACAAAATGTTTGTTTTCCTATAGCCATGCCAATATTGGATATTTATATTTCTACCAATTTGATATGCGTAAAGGTAGTACCTGTTCAGTTCTGCATTGGAGGAACCACAGCTGATTGATTAATTTTTTTAATTAAAATTTTTCCTGGTTGTACAGGTACATTAATTTTTAATACACATTTCTTTATGAATCATGTTGGGAGAGAAAAATCAGAACAAAAGAAAACACTACAAAAGAAAACACTACAAAAGAAAATAAAGAAGGGAGGAAAAATGAACATAGCATATGTTGTTTTACAGTCAGTATCCATAGTTCTCTCTCTGGATGAAGATGGCATTTTCTATCCAAAGTTTATTGAGATTGCCCTAGATAACTAAACCACTGAGAAAGACCAAGTCTTTCATAGTTATTTCATCACACAGTCTTGCTGTTACTGTGTACAATGTATTCCTGATTCTGCTTGTTTCACTCAGCATCACTGTGTAAATCTTCCAGAGCTTTTCTAAAATCATCTAGTCCATTATGTTTTATAGAACAATAATATTCCATTATTTTCATATACCATAACTTATTCAGCCATTTCCCAACTGATGGGCATGCACTCAGTTTCTAGTTTTTTGCCACCACAAAAAGAGCTGCTACAACCATTTTTGCACATGTGGGTCTTTTTCCTTTCTTTATGACTTCCTGGGATACAGGACCAGTACAGATACTGCTAGATCAAGAGTATGTATGATTTGATAGCCCTTTGGACATAGTTCCAGATTGCTCTGCAGAATGGTTGAGGCATTTCACAACTCCAACAATGCATTAATGTCCCAGTTTTCCCACATCCCCTCCAACATTTATCATTATTTTTTTCTCATCTTAGTCAATCTGAGAGGTGTGAGGTAGAACCTCCCACAGATGAATAATTTAAGATTTTGTTTATCACACTCCATTATGATCACTGAAGCACTTTTACATTGAGCAAATTTTCAGTCGTCCATGTGATCTGCGTTCCCATTGCTTTGACATCATCTTAATTTTGTTACACACATGGCCTTCCTATCTCGAATAAAAATGATTCTTTACAACCTCCTATTCAGAAGTTTGGACAACTTTCCTTGGTGAACTCCTACCCTTAAGCTCACAGTCTAATTTTTGTTTGCTCTTCTAGATATGAGTTTAGACCTCCTCCTTTTACCCCTAAAGCAGGGATGTTTTGTTTTTTTTCTTCTAGGCTGTTAATTACCATTAATCTTTAGAATGCTTTAGCTTCTACTCCTTCATTGTAAAAAGGTTATCAGGAGTCAACAGAATTTCAAAGTTACTTTAATTTACATTTCTCTGGTTATTAGAAAGTTTGAATGATTTTTCAAGTTGTTGATTATAATTTATGTGTTTGCTTTATAATACTGACTGTTCAAATACTTATTCATTTATTCATTGGTGAATGGATATTATTCTTGCATATTTATAATATTTACTCATAGATTCTGAATTTCAGATTTATCAGATTTATTCATCTTAATTATGTTTCTCAACTCCTTTTTTGATCATATTGATTTTTATTGCACAAATTATTTTTATTTTAACATCATCAAATCCATTTATTTTGTCTCCAATATTTTTTCCATTTGTTTGAAAGATAAATTTTTCCTTTCTACAACTGAAATAAATGTTATTCCTTTCTCTTTCAATTTAAAAGCAATTTTTAAAATGTTTAAATCACTAATCTTTTGCAAAAGTCCTATCCTTATGTCTTATCATGGCAGGGTGAGGTCCTGAGTTTGTCAAGCACAGGTATTCCTTGAAAGACCAACTAACAATCTAAAAAGCAAAAGACTATAATTACTGTTGCATGGTAAGACTAAGAACAGAGAATTATAACACTGTATATTTTTGGTAACCTGAAGACAAAAAGCAGTCGTGTAGTTCTTTAGTCCTGAGTGATCTTTTTCTGCTTCTGTAATAGCAATGAAAGAGTGACATAAAAGGTTTCTCTTTCAGAAAGGGGGATTAAAAATCATTCAGCTCTGAGTCCATAAAAAAATTATTTTTAATTTGGGATTTCATTGGGCACATAGGAAGATAATGAAAAATATTTTTAATTTTTTGCCTGGCTTGACAGATAGGAGCTACTTATTTCTTTCTTTATGATTCAGGATGCTGTAGAGTGCTTTCCCCAGAGGGCATTTATGTACACTAGGAAATATTAAAAATAGAAGACTAGGTAGGGGGTAATGAGATTTCAGACTGCCCCAAGAATCAACCTTGCTACTGCTCCCCACTGCTCTCATCTCAATGGGATATTCTTACTCTTTTAACCTACTGGGTCTCAGTTTTGGTCTTCATCTCAGATTCTACCTCTTCCCCATAAGAAGAATTGACTCTCTCATCTCTGTTTTTAGTATAAAGATTGGAGTCTAAACTTCAGCTATGTTACTAAGAAAGGCAGATACACACATATCCAGTTATTGGAGTAAAGAAAAAAAACTTTCTTTTCATGGGGTAGGTCTGTCAACTTCCAGATTTTTAGCCCCAGGATTAAACTCTTTTGGAATACAACCCAACCAGAAATTGATTAGAGCCCATAGACAGTAAGTCAATATTACCAACTGATTTGGTCCTGGTAAGAGGATCCAATTGCTTGTCCCAAGAATATATTTGACTTAGGATAGAAAGAATTTGTTAATTCCATATTTGATAATGACTGACAGGAGAAATGGCCTGGAAAGTAAAAATTAAATTTAGATCAACATCTTTCTCTATATTCTACAACAAATTCAAAATGGATATGTGACCTGAATGTTAAAGCTCATTAATATTATGACTGAAGATATACCTTTCACAGTTATAGAAAAGAGATATATTCTTAAATAAAGGATTAAGGAAATTACAAAAGATAAAATAGGTCATTTTAATTACATGAAATTGAAAAGCTTCTACACAAACAAAAATTATGTATCTAGAATAAAGGAAGTTGTCAAATAGGGAAAAAATCTTTTGTATCAAATTTCTCTGAAAAAGAGTATATTATTCAAGATATATAATTAACAAAAATATAAGACCAAAAACTGTTCTGCAGAAGATGATGTTCAAAGGATATGAGCAAAAAGTTTTAAAAGAATTGCAAACTGTTGACAACTATATGAAAGAATGCTCTGAATCACTAGTCATAAGAAAAATGCAAATCTGAACAATGATAAGTTTTAATCAATGCCCAGCAAATTGGCAAAGATGATAAAACATGAGAATAGGTAATATTGGAGATGTTATAGGAAAATGGGCTTAATAATACAGTATTGGTAATTTATGTTTGTATAACCATTCTGGAAAGTAATTTGGAATTATGCAAATAAAGCTATTAAGATGTTCATAACCTTTGACTCAGAGATTCCATTACAAAGTATATGCCTCAAGAAAGTAAAAGAAAGTCTGCATATATAACAAAATATTAAGAGCAGTATTTTGTGATAAAGAACTAGAAACAAAGTAGATGCCCATTGATTAGGAATTAGCTAAAAATTGTGATACATGAAAGTAACCAAATATTATTGTGCCATAAGAAACGATGAATATGATCAATACAGAGAAATATGGAATAGTTTATATTACTGATACAAAATTAAATAATAACAACAAAATAAAATGTATAGTCAATAAATATGTATTAAGTGCCTAATGTGTGCCAAGAATTGTGTTAAGTGCTAGGGTTACAAAATGAGGGCAAAAAAAGTTCTTGCCCTCAAGGACCTTATAGTCTAATGGGGGAGACAGCATGCAAACAAAAATATATCCCCCCAAAAGCTATATATAGAATAAGTAGGAAATAATTAAAGGAGGGAAAGCACAAGAATATAAAGAAGTTAGGGAAGGCTTCTTGTAGAACATGAGATTTTAGCTGGATTTTATAGGAAGCCAAGGAGGTAAGTAGTTATAGTAGAGGAAGGAGAGATTTCTAGGCATGGAGAGCAGTCAGCGAAAATGCCCAGAGCCCAGATATGGAGTGTCTTGGCTGTGAACTAGCTATAAGTCCAAAGTCATTGGATCAAAGGATACACATGGTAGAGAATAAGTTATAGAAGACTGAGAAGGTAGGAGGGGGCTAGATTACAAAAGGCTTTGAATGACAAATAGCATTTTGTATTTGCTCCTGAAGGCAATAGGGCAATACACTAGAGCTTATTGAGTGGGAGTGATATGGCTAGACCTGTGCTTTAGGAAAATCATTTTAATGACTGAATAGAGAATGGTTTGGAATGGGGAAAAACTTAAGGCAGGTCAATCTACCAGCAAACTATTATAATAGTCTGAGCATTTGGTGATAAGGGCCTTCACTAGAATGGTGGCAGTGCCAGGGAAGAGAAGAGGGAATAGTGGAGACATGTTGCTTAAGTGGGGCCTGGTGGGGAGAAGGGTAAGAGAGAGGAGGAATCCTGATTGACTCTTAGGTTGTGAGTCTGAGGGATTAGGACAGTAGTGTTGACTCCTACAGTAGTAGGGAAGAGAGTGGGGGGAAAGATGAGTTAAGTTTTTGATATGCTGAGTTTAAGATGTCTACTGGACATTCAGTTTAAGATGTCTGAAAGGCAGTTGGAGATGGAGGAGACTGGAGGTCATCAGAGTGTCTGGGGCAGGACAGGTAAGATTCCAGGCATCAGTCTGCACAGAGATGGTAATTAAATGTACAGGATCTGATCAGATAACCAACCAACTGATAGTACAGAGGGAGAAGAGAAGAGGACCAAGGACAAATTCCTATGAGACAACTATGATTAAAGGATCCACATAAGCTATAACAATGTAAAAAGAGCAAGAATCAGACAACAATTGAAAATGATTGTTGCAAAATCAAAAGACTGGCATGGTCATAGAGAAGAGACAGAAGAAGATACTTTCTTCCTCTATTTTTCATAAGGTCTAGAGGCATTGAACATTACATATGTTTTCAGAATTTTTCAGTATAGGTTTTACTGGTTGCTTTTTCCCTTTTTCTTTAAAAATTTCTTTTTTATATTGGAGAGAACAGAGGAAATGATATTGGGAAATTTTTAGGCAATGTAAAAACAGAAGCTACAAATAAAAAAATTTTTTTAAACTCCTTTGTCTCTGGTCAGTTCCTAGTTGTAAACCTGAATTCTTCTTCAAACCATTTTTTCTTTTTGTGGGGAAGTGTCCTCCATCAAAACCATAAAAGGGCTATAAGGGCCTATGGTATCACAGTCTTTTTCAATTCTCCAAATCCCTTAGGTTTTTCATGCCAACATAGGAGTAGGGGGAAGGAAGAACAAAAGGAAGAACAAAATTTTGACATTTGATGGGTGTAACCCACAGAGCCTAAGACAATAAATCCTTTATTCTTAAGTTTTACCTTTTAAATGTCTCTGTGATGTCTTCAGACTATATTGGTGTTATATGTTTTAGGCAAATGTATGAGATTTGCCTTTCAGGCTTAGAAGTCTCCCTTCAGATGAGTTTATTAGAAACAGCAGATGCAAGGCTTGTTGGGTTGGCAATAACACATACAGACAGGACATCAGACCTCTCGGAAGGAACAAATTTAGATTTAGGAGTAGGAGAATCGGCAAATATATTTACACTGCTGTAGGAACCTAGGGATGAAGTGTGGCTGAAGTACTCACATCAACTAGGATTTAAGTCCTCTAGGACATGGTACAACAAATATTCAAGATCAATTACCATCATCTAATGATTTAGCACCGAGACACATGAAGTAAGAATACTCTGAATCTGAGAGAATCAATCAGGGTTTCCAGAGTCTTGCCCTGAACTAGGATGTCCCCCAATTTCTCTCAAAAACAGCCAGAGGACCCTATACAGTGCAGCTAGAATCAATGAGATTCCAAAATTCCCAGAAGACATGAGAATGGCTGTATTATTTGATTTGTCAGAGGTGATATAGACAAGGAGGCCATATTGGAGAGATTGTGGAATATTTTCACATCTCTACATCCATAGACCTGTAGATTTTCTCTTGAAGGAATTAGGGGCTATTATGTACTTCAGACTAAGGCAAGAGGGAAAATGACTATTTGCCAGATGTCATACAGCGTGAAGACCGAGTTAGCACCCTGATGCCTTAGAATCAGCCGGAGTCAGGATAAGCAAAAGTTCTTGGTCTTTATTCTTGGTCTTTAGGGGTAGAAGTGAAGGGGATGGACACAGGATCTCCACGACCTCCCTTCTCTTCGTCTACCGCCAAAGTGACTCTGGCTTGTTTTACTCTATCCCTCCTACAATTCTCTGTATACACCAAAAGATCGAGCCAGCACAGAATAGTGGGAAGGGCCATTTTCCAAGCACGTGCTAATATTGTCCAATTGGTAAGTGCTCAGTGGAATCAACTAGTCAGATTCCAGTGCATCAACTCAGAGTTTCAGCCCTTTACAATACAGAATATTCTAAAATTGATGAGCTCAAAATTGACAGGATCTTAAAGGCCATCTAGTCCAACTCCCCCCTTTTTATAAATGAGTAAACTAAGGGCCAGGGAATCTTAGGGACTTGTCACACAGACCGTAAGTGGCGGAGTTGGGATTTAAACATAGTTTTTTCTGAATACACAGTGAGCATTCTTTCCTGTACCAACCTTTCTCTGTCTCACACTCCCTAATGTTGAACTATTAGATAGATAGATCAACAGATTTATAGATAGATATATTAGATAAACATATAAAGTTGTAGATAGATCAATAAGTAAACCTAGATAGATCTATAGATATACAAATAGATTGATAGATGATATATATATATAGACCATATGATAAAATCATAGATAGCTAAATCTCTTGTATACACATACATATTTAGACATATATGTAGATCAATCAATAGATCAATATATAATCTATATATTACAATGTAAAAGGCACTGTGCTAAGCACTGGGGATACAAATACAAAGAAATGACATTTCTTCCCTTCAAAGAATTTCCTTTCTAATAGTAAAAGACAAGACATAAAAAAAGTGGGAAGAGGGAAAGAAAAGAAGAAAGAACAACTGTTTTCATGAAGGGCTTAATGAGATGAAAGCCAGGAAGTAGTATATGGAGGATAAGATCCAGACAAGATAATACAAATACATAATTGTCAAAACTTAGGGATACAGAGATGAAATTCAAGTTTCTGGTGAGTTTGATATAGAGGTGGTGAGAATTTAGCTAAGAAGTATCATGGAGGAAAAGGTAAAATGTTTTTCAGTTAGAATTAAGAGGCCCAAGTTTCTAATGGAAATATTTCCTCTGTCATTTAGGGAATATAGGGCAATATACAACAAAGGATTCAGGATGAAGGAGACGGTCAATTTTCTGGTTAGAAGTTTGAGTCTGGCCACTGCTTTGTAATTCTGATGTCTTTTCAGCTACCTTGAGAAGGACCTATGATCCTGGTGAACCTGTGAGGTTTTGAAACATGATCGTTCCATGGGGTTCTTTGTATTTGGTCTCTTGTTTGTTTTTTTTTTCCCCAGCCCATCTCCCTCAGGTGTCTCCTATGTTATATTCAGTAGGAAAAAAACAAATGAAAAATATCTAGTGTTCAAACTATAGCAGTCTATTTTTCATTATAGACAAATAATGTACCTTGTCCAGAATAAAAAAGGAACAGTAGACTGGTTCCATTTGAGGGTAATTGTACAGAGCTTTTAGTAACATTAAAGTACTTTCTGAATCAAAAATTCATTTTTAATAGTAGTGTTCTATTTATGTTACATGCAGAACTATGATGGAGCCAGCTGTTAAATTTTCAATGTGAACATTCATACTGCAGAAATCCAAAAGTGTTACAAATTAGGACTTGATTTATTATTTTGTTGATTCTCTAGACTTAAGAAAATACAAACTATGCAGAATAAACTTAGAAGCATGTTTCTGCAAATCATTTCTCTCTCTCTTTTAAACAGGAGAGCCTGGTTGTTAAATATTTACCAGCACACTCCTGTATTGCTCTGTAAACATTGCTTTAATTGAGGAGTACATTATTAGAAGTCTCATGTACAAGGCAAAAGAATGAATGGAGTCATCATCAGATTGGAAACCTGATTGAAGATTATTAATTTAAATAATGTTTGAAGGTTTTCAAAGTTTTTTACAATCATTTTGTCACAATACAACTGATTAGATGGCTGAAAAACACGAAATAATGCAATTTCAAAAGAATTAAAATTTGGATCATCCAATAAGAGGAGAGAAGGCGAGTATAAATGTTTCTGATGACACACTGCATGCAAAAGAAAGCATAAAAGTTTTATTAAAGCAATGTGAAATCAGAAAAGGGGTAAACTACTTGTGGAGTAAGAGCAAAAAATGAAAGGTTATCCCATGTACTTCACTGGTGGCTGCATAAGATTCCTAATGTGATAGGTGGCCCTCCTGTTGAGGTATAATAGAAGGATGTGGACTAGAGTTGCAAGCAATAAGAGGTCAAGGATCAGGTGAAAAGGTCAAAGACTTTTAGAGGCAATCACAAAATCTCAGAGTTAGAAAGAGAGCTCAGTTGGCCACCTAGTCCAGTCTGCAACTGAACAATGTGCTGAATGATTTTTTTCACCTTATTTTTTCCAATCAGTGTAATTCAGTTCACTGTAATTCCACAGAGGTAATGATTATTTTTATTATACTTGTCAAATATTGTCTATTAATATATACTTAATAATGTACATTTAGTAATCAACTAAGATTAGCACATATTTTATATACCTTAGGGAGATAATTAAATAAGATAGATTCATTCTTATAAAAGGCATCTGAATTTTAAACTACAAAATTATAAATTCATTTGCTTATTATAAAGTTCTTGCTTAATCACAGGAAATGAATGAGAGGACCTCCACTTTTCTTAATTGGACCTAACAAAATGGAAAGTTCTCCAGCTGTATTTTGATTCCATCCTTATTAACCTTTTGTAGAAGAAATGGACCTGTGGGCACTTACCAAAAAGTCTGTGAGCACTTGAGCAACCAGAATTGCTTGCTGGCTTTCTATTGCCTAACATGCAGACAATGACAGACCATCAGCTTTGCCCATTTTGGATCATCCTCTGCCAGCTGCCTAATCTTAGACATGAACTGACATTTCTCCTAGAGATTCAAAGTCATTGATCATGAGACTCTTTATTTTACTTTGCTTTATCTGTATCATCTGAGTATTAAGCAATATAAAACTAAGGTCCTGGAAGAAGTGGGTATCTCAGATTGTGTGGAAGATCTGAGGTCCTATTTATTAAAGGGGGCCAGGTCCCTTTAAAAATAGTTATTCGTTTGGAGTTCAGCTTCAGTGTGTTTCATTGCAGATTGGACATTTTTGGACCCCACAACAAGCGTCTCTTCTACTAATTATATGCAGCAAGTAACCAAGCAACTTGTGCGTGAGCATCTTCAGTAAGGGAGTTCACTACCTTCTTAAAGATCCCATTTCTCTTTTTGACAGCTCTAATAGTTAGGGATTTTTTTTTCTCATCATCAAGTTTACATTAGCCTCTTTGCAACTTTTGCCCATTGTTCCTAGTTCAAGCTGAGGCAGGAGAGAAATGATGATTGTATTAATAACTTGTATTAATATTTAATTATTAATCAATTATTAATTTATCATTTATTTAATTATACTGATTAATAATGAATTAATAACTAATTGTTGAATTAAGGCAGCAATTTTTTCTTCTTCTCAACTTCCTCATCCAGAAACTAACCAGTGTGGGAAATCTTTCTCAAAGATTTACCCAGACTAAGATTTAATGAAAGACTGTAAAAAAAAATTAAGCTTAGACAAATAGATGTATTCTTGTTAATTGTGTTAACTCAAACAGGCCTGGGAAAATGTGATTCTCCCTTTTGTTAGAGAGGTAATATGGACACTAGTAAGTTTCTGACCAAAACTTATGTGATCCAAGCCATGTATCTCAAGACCCTCACTGAAATATAACCCATCTCTCTTTATAATATTCATTCTCTCATTAATTGTTAACTAACCAAGTTGCCTCAGGAATATCTAAGGGCATGTAAACTGTGAGCCCACCTCTACGAGGGGTCTTTGGCATTCAAGAGTGCCACTGACCTCTTTTATTAATAAAATCCTAGCATTATTAATAAAATGATAAATTACCCAGAAATTGTCTTTCAAATTTTTTAAATGTCAACTCAATGAGATAGCAGTGTGGATAATCAATCTTGGAATCAGAAAGACTTGAACTTAGATACTACTTCAGACACTTAATGGTTGTGTGTCTCTGGGCAAATCATTCCACATCTTTCAGCCTCAGTTTTTTTCCATCAGTATGATGGGGATAAAAATAGCACTTTGAAGGAATGTTGTAAGGATCAAATGAGTAAATGATCAAATGATCAAACATATATACACAGACATATATATGTATGTGTGTGCATGTATATCATTGTGTATCAGGTCCTTTTCTGGCTGCTGGATACAAAAACGAAAAAGAAAAAACTAGCCCTACTTTCAAGAAGATTATATTCTACTTGGGGGTTTGGGGCATCCAATACAAATAAAATAAATTAAATTCAAAGTAGAATCAAATCATTTTAGGAAGAAGAAGAAGAAGATAATGGAATACTACCTGGGCCTCTGTTTCCACTTCTATAAAAAGGTCTGTTATGCAGCAACCCCATTCCTTGAACCACTACGCAAAGTTGGGGTGATTCCCATTTAAAAATGATTAAGATAAAATGATTACATATTACTATATAGCCTTTACTCCTTCCTTGCAATAGGAAGCTTATTATGATAAACTCACTAATATCATTGTACAGAAGAAACCATGATGCAGAAGATCTTTCTATCCACAATTTAAAGGCATAACAATGTGACATCAATAGACCCAATCTGAGTCTGGGTCCAATTCAATAGTGTGGGGGAGGGACTTGGAGTCTCTAAGAAGAGTCCTGAGGGCACAGAAAACAGTTTAATCATATCAGGAGGAGGTGGTTATTTGCAAAGACAGTTACATATATCCCTGGAGGGTCACAAAACCAAGGTGTGAAGAGAGCTCTTACTACATGAAGGAGATATGAACATGTGGTTCATTCTTAGGAGGCAAGATACCTGCACTATTAGGTTCACCCTTGACTCTGTGGAAGTTCCCTAATGACAATTCTGTTGCTATTGAAATGGATTCCAGAATGAATGAATGCTCGTATCATATGTGAAGTACTGTGCTAAGCACTGTAGAGACAAAAATAAAACACTATCCATCCTTGAGGTGCTTACATTTTAGTGGGGAGAAAGCACATATTGGAGGAGGAATGGGTGGGGAATGGAATTTTGGCCTGGGAAGTCACAAAAGGTGAATGGAACAATATAGCATAATCCATTGATATGTTCTTTCCAGAGATAATAGTAGTGTTAATTAATTATAACTGGAAAAACAAGAAGTAGAAATCAAGGGAGGAGAGAGAACAGAGTAGCAATTGGTGGAAATAACTAGACGTTTGGGTGAAGACAAAGATACAAGGTCCCAGGAATGGGTTGGCAACACTCAGGGCTTGATAAAAGAAATTACTTTTCAGTGTTGTAGAATATAGGACATCACAAGCCTATCACCAATTCCTAGACTAAAACCTCTATCTTCTTGTCTTCTTTAATCATAAGAGTTGTTTATCTACTTCCTCACACTATATGGACACCTAGAACTATTGAAACCCACCAAAAATATGTTTTCTTTCCTTCTTTATTATTAACATTCTTGTTTAAAAGCTCTATCATATTGATATTCACATAACTAATATTATCATACCCAAAGATTCCCTTTCCATAGTTTAAGTTTATTCAAGATTGTTAGAAATAAAACAGTCAAAAATCATCAAGTATTTATTAAGTGCCTAATGTGTGCCAATTACTTTATTAGATATTTGGTATAAAAAGACAAAAAAATGGGACAGCTAAGGGGCACAATTCATAGAGTGTTGAGTCTGAATTCAAGAACACCTGAGTTCAAATATGGCCTCAGATACTTATGAGCTATGTGATCCTGGAAAAGTCACTTAACCTGTTTGCCTCAGTTTCCTTATTTATACAATGGGGTTAATAATAATAGTTACTCCCCAGAGTTGTTAGGAGGGAGGATCTAATGAAATAATATTTGTAAAGTGATTAGCATAGTGTTCTGCAAATAATGTTATATAAATGCTAGTTATTATTATTATCATCTTTCTCCATCATGTTCTTGTCTAGAAATCAATGAAATAATAGATCAAGTCCTGATTTGCAATGTTTGCTAATTTCTATGATAAGTGCTTACACTGAAAATTTAACTACACTTAACCTATGAGCTGGCTCTAAGTCAGTACTGTACTAAATTGTATCAGGCTTTGTGAGTATTGACAAGATAGAGGTGAAAGATGTTATAGAGATTTGTTGTTGCTGTTCAGTCATTTTCAGTTGAGATCTGAGCAAGTAAAAAGAAGGACCAGGAGGGCTAAAATATGGAAGGTGATGGTTGTTGAAAGTTATTCCATAGGAAATTATCATAGAATTTCATCAGCTAATTCTTTGATGATAGCAAAATAAGAGTAATGTGGATTTAGAGTGGTGAGAATTACACAAGTAACAGGATTGATCTGTTAAGCTTTTCTATTTTTAGCAAAACTGCTTTAGTTGTGCAGGAGTGCAAACTTCTTTGTTCTTTATCAGTAACTCACCTTAGATATCATTAGCCAATGTAAAAACCTTGTTGGCCAGCAGAAATTTAAAGCTGTGGGCATGTGTGTGTTTTCATTTAGATTTACCCATAGAAACAGAATAACAGTGAAAAAATGTGTTCCCCCTTTTTATTTCTCTTTAGGGAGACAAAAGCTTATGTGGGGGCTTAGAGCTAATTTATAACAATTGAACAAAATAATAGAGTTGTGTTGGACTGTTACAAAACTGACATGAATTTGGAGTTTATATGCCTCTACTTTACAAGTTGTTATAAGTACAAAAGGCAACAAAGGCATAAACCATGGGCATACTTATTTTCATTTTCTTGATTCTGGCATTTCTTGTGGCAGGCTTTATTTTTTCTTAACTGTCAGATTTTTATGTTTCAATCAAATACAATTAAGTTGAAATACAGATATAGAAATATAATATCTTCTTAGGTGCTGTTGGTTTGGCATAAACAAAATAGCATCTCTTCTATTTGGGTAGCAGATTTTTAGTTGATGTGGACATTTTTTACCAAGAAATTTATCAAAATTACAAATACATTTATGTGGTATCTTTGATTTTTCCATTAACCTTTCTATAAACATTGTGCATCTGACAAGAGATCATATGGTATAACTTCAAGTTATTCAGAAACACTGATGAACGGGAATAATATTTTATATAGCAGTAATCATTTCAGTTGTGATGAAAAATATTGACATCTGTATCACCAGTAGTGTAAGATATTCATTTTTAAACTTTTTGCAACTTTTTACAGCAGTTGTAAACAGTGAAACATTTTATGTTAAGCTATTTTACGAGAAACAAGTTCTGTATTATCAGTATTATACTTGTTTACTATAATTGTGCCAGGCTTTAAAAAGGAAAGTCCACTTTTAAAAAGAGAGTCAGTCCACTATTAGGGAAGGTCTGACTACAAAAAAGGGAGAAGAAATGAATTAGTTGTATGAGAATGTTTAATAGGTCAGCTGGCTCAGTAGATGCCTGATAACTGGCCACCTAATTCCTCAATACTACTTAATGCTTACAGTTTACAAGGAATAGCTTTCTGGGCAATAGCAAGTTAGTCATGAAGGAGATATAAAAACAAAAAAATAGTAATGAATTTTTAAAAGAAACTGAAGCAGAGAAGAAATGAGATTTGCTCAAGGCAACATAGTTTAAAAGTAAGTGTTTTGACTGGCATAGAAGACCAAGTCTACTCCCCTCTCTTTCTACTATATCACACTCAAATGACCATATCCCTTATAATAGCTCCAAACATTTCTGAATGGCAAAAGTTATAGAAAATAAATTGGTTTCGTTACATACCAATTGTACTTCATAAAATTAAAAGGCTATTTTTTCTCTAGAAAGAATATTTTTCTTACAAAATATTTAGTGGTACTTAGCAAGGTGAAGCAAGAAAGGAATAAAGGAAGAAAGATAATGCAATAGACTTGGAAACAGAGTATGTGAAAAACAAAGAAAAATTTGTCGGAGAAATGTAGAAAAAGAGAAGACAGAATGAGAGAGGGAAATTGCTGCAGAGGAAATGGAGAGAAACAAACAGAGAGGGAAGAAAAGAGGGAGAGCAATGATATAGAACACTCAGAGCTGGATGAGTAGGGATATTAGTCAAATAAATGCCTTCCTTAAGGCTTTCTAGTTAATCTTAGCATAACAAATCAGTGAGTGGAAAATGCAATACAGAGCAGGGTCATAAGAAAGTGCATTTCATTTTCAGACTCTTGGGCGTTATCATTAACATCAGAGAAGAAAAAGGTTATTCTAAAACAACACCAAATGCATTTTTAACTCTTAGGTTATTCAGGAGAGTGGCTTTAGATAAAGTACATGTGTAATACTTCTGACTTTGGCCATTCATAGTCTCAACTGGAGACTGCATTTGCTCTGGATTGTGATGATTGACTATAAATGCAAATTACAGAATCCATACCTTTGGACTCTGAAGACTACCCAGTGTAATAGGATAATAATAATTAGGAATATGATGAATTCACTTTCTCACTACCAACTAGAACACTAGATAGAAGTAACTAATATTCATTGAAAGTTGACCATGAATAATCAGGCAAGAGAAAAGTTTTTAGAAGAAAAAAGAGAATTCAGAGAAGTGTCTTTTAACATTCATTCCCAAAGAAAAATAAACCAGAAATTGGGGTTTCTTCAAAAATTCATGGCTAGGGAATGTCTGTTTAAAGTGGCAGGAACAGTAAGTAGGACCTTGAAATGGGGTACTAATGCAAAAACACACCTTGAAGGCCCACACTTAAGAGTCTTACTTAGGGTAATATCGTAAATCTCTTGGGGGAAGTTGATCAGTGAGTAATATGAGTTCAGATACAAGTTGATCTGTTTCAATTAACTTGTCAATAAAAGTGTTCATTTTCTTTAAAAAATAATCATGGATTTCAGTACTAATTGTCTATATGGAAAATTATTTTAGGAAGAGAAGCAGAGAATGCTTTGTTAAATGGTAAGAATTCCAAGTGACTTATGCGATTAAAATACACATTCATATGTGCAAGTGCATTTAATTAGAGAGAATTAAAATAATAGACTATATTTTACATAATTATATTTGAAAATTCAGGAACTAAGTAGAAGAGGTTCTGCAAAGTGATGGGAACTTGGATAGAACATTATAATGGTATAATAATACTTTGCCCAAAAAAATTGCCTTAAAAAAAACCCATCCTCCCCACTCTTCACAAAACCCCATTAACTTACAGGCCTTGGTAGAGAGGCAATTTATCAGAGTTTGTGCTCTGACAACAATGCTATGAACATACATTGCTCATGAAGAGACTGGAACAAAGTGTAGGCAATGAATGGTAGATTGTCCTAAATTTATACAAATATGTGAAGGAGCTGCAATTTCATCCACATAGAGCATTCCAGAGCCATACCTAGGCACTCAGAGCTTTTCTCCAAAGGCTGAAAACTTGGGGGCAATGTGAGGGGCAAAGAGAAAGGGAAAGAACAGAGTTCCTGGCAGCAGAAGTTGAGGAATGAGGAGGAAGGATGGCTAACTCATCTTCCTCCAGTACTGTATCTGCAGTCTCAGGGACCATCTTCCTCATCCTCAATTCCTCACAGATAATCTCAACTGAATTTCCCTAGGTGCTATGATTTCTAATTATGGTTCTAGGGAGGTCCCTCTACCAAGGTACATCAGAATTCAGGATGACTCAAGAGTCTTAGGGAATTGCCTGGGTCACATAGAGATATAAGTGATTTACCTTGGCTCATATCTAGTGTCAGAAGCAGGATCTAAATTCGTCTTCTTGATTACAATTCTAATACTCTCTCAGTTATAGAATGCTGCCTCTCCTGATTCTCCATAAATCTCCTGAATGTTGTCGTAAAATTGTGCATTTATGTTATATAGAGGAAAGATATCATGTTATAAGAAAGATAGCATACTTTGGTCAATGGAATATTGGACTCAGAGTTCAAATCCTATCTGATACTGATACTAACTAGCTATTTCATCCTGAATAAAGGCACTTTATCTCTCAGATATCTATCTTTCTTCATCTGTAAAATAGAGATAATAATACTGTGGGGTTGTTTTGAAGTCCAAATGTATAAAATGCATATATACATTAGGTACATCTGTATATATATAATAAATGGATAGATTATATATTATACATAGATGGATGACAATATAGATATATAATAAATAATACATAAATTATGTATAGATAAACAATATAGATAGGTAGTAGATTACATATATATAGATATATATGTAGAAATAAAGAATAATATAGAAATAAAGAATAATATAAATAGATAATACATAATATATATGTTATGTATAGGTAATACATAATATATGTGCATTGTATAGAGATAAATAATATAGATAATATTATATTCTATAATAGGTAATATAGGTAGATAATAGCTATTATATATAATATATATTATGTATAGATAGATAATAATATAGGTAGATAATATAATATATAGATATATGTACATTATGTATATATTATGTATAGGTAGATTTGTATAATGTATGCATTATGTATAGATAGATAATGTGGATATATAGTACATAATATAGATAGATAGATAATAGATATTATATATAGATAATATATAGATGATAAAATAGATGTATAGAGTATACAAAATTCTTCAAAACCTTAAAGTGTTTTATAAATCTTAATTATTAATCATTTCTTATTACCTTTTTATTGTTACTCTATATTGGTATTATATTGATAGATTGCTTGTTGTCCTTCATTCTCAAAGAGGACCAAAATGATATCATTGTGTTAGTCAAGTTACAGTATGCTCAACTGTGACTGATCAGACCAGTACAGGCTTGGAATGTTCTGCCATAGGTTGGACACAAATAATCCCCATGAATACTTGGAACAGATTCTCTAACTTTGCACATTTTATGTTTCTTTTCGACTAATTCAATTCTGCTTATATTATATTATTATTACCATAGATTAGACTATACCATGACTTCTTAAACTTTTTCCACTCATGACCCCTTTTTACTCAAGAAATTTTTGTGCAACTTTGGGTATATAGATATTATAAAATATGTAATGCAGATCAAATATTTACTGATACATAAAGAAATTGATTATAAAACAATTCTTTGATATGTATATATATATATAATTTTGCCATCTATTAAAGACGAAAGCAAATTTGCATATTAAAATTTATTTTTACATAAAGAATTAAATCTTGGTATAATATTTGACACCTTTTATTGTTGCTAAATTTTTTGCAATCTCCATTTTCAGTCACAGTCATGACCCACAGTTTAAGAAGCTTTGGACTATACTGCAGTTAGATGGTATTCTTCATGTACATAGAGATACATGATTCTCTATTTTCCTTCCTTGTAAAGTCCTCTCCTTCCTTTCTATACTTTCAACTTTGAGAAGCAAATAGAATACTTTTTTGTATAATTTTCTTACTTCTATCATTTATAACAACAGTCACCCTGAAGCTCTTGGAAAATGAGGCATTTCAATGTCCTAAGATGTTTAAAAAGTTAATATATGAAACTCTGGTAATATTTACTGATCAGATTTGTCTGGAGGGTTATTCTTTATTGTTGTTATTTGTTTGCTAATTGTTGGGGAAGTCAGGGATTGTAATAGCTAGAACTCTCTCACAATCTTAAGAAATACTGACGTGTTTATACATTATTCAGCACAGAAGCACTATGCTGCCAGCTTTGTTGACCATTTTAATGATATGGCAAGGATGTATCTGAAGTACATTCCCTCTTGGTGTTTTTTAAGATGACATTCAGGCAAGACAATGGGTACAAGTGTTCATCTCTAGTTTTCCTCCTCTAACTCTTATGAAAACTAAATTAAAATGGCAGTTTGTGTAGGAATTTTTAAAAACACCTGAAAATCTTCTCATCTTTTACATCAGTCCTTTTTTTCTCTACTCATACACCTTCTTGTTTGGAATATTATAACAATTTTCTAATTGATCTCCCAATTCTATTTTTTAAGGAGTTCTTTTCTTCAGTAAATTTTTGTACATCTTTTCCATGTGGCCAATTTTGCTTTTGAAGGAGTTTGCCCTTATGGATTTTTGTGCTTCTTTTGTCATTTCACCTATAGGGACAATTTTCTTCAGTATTTTGTATTTGTGTGTGCCTCCTTTACCAAGCTGTTGACTCTTTTTTCATAACTTTCTTGCCTCATTCTCATTTTTCTTCCCCATTTTTCTCTACCTCTCTTATTTGATTTTTAAAGTTTGTTTTGAGCTCTTCCAGAATTCTTTTTCAGGCCTGAGACCAATTTACATTTTTCTTTGAAGATTTGCACGTCGTAATTTTGAATCTGTTGTTTTCTTCTGAGTTTGAATTTTGATCTTCTCTGTTACCATAGGAACTTTCTGTGATCAGATTCTTTTATTATTATTATTTACTCATTTTCCAACCTATTTCTCAAATTTTAACTTTGGGCTCTGCTCTCAGGATGGAGGGGGTACTATCCCAAGCTTTAGTTTTTTCATAATGTTGTTTCTGAGCTGTTTCCAGCTTTTTGGAAATTTGTAAGTTTTCAGCTCTTCCAAGGTAGTATGATTTAAGGAGGGGTATATTTACTACTGTTTTGACCCATTTGCTAGTCTATGGCTGACCACAAACATTCTTTTCCACCTTGGAACTTTGACTAGGGTCTCCTATGGCCACAACCACATTGACCATATGAAAATTCAGGAAGATCTCACTCCTTGGAACTGAGATCTATTTGAATCTGCATATGGGCAATGCAACAGAGTCCTGGACCCAGTGCCAGCAAAGGGACCTCTGTAATTCTCTTCTGAACAATTGTCCAACCCTATTGCTGTCTACAAGTTCCACAAGTCACTACTACTAATTCACTTGCATTCAAAGTCTGCTCCTGTCTTGCCAGGACATTGCATGCACTAGACTGAGCTTCATTTTCACCCTGGTGCAACAAACCCTAGGTTATCTCAGGTTGGCAAATTACTTTACTTCATTCTTATGTGAGTACTGATGCTCCAGAATTTATTTTGAGGCATGATTTTGAATTTGTTTGGAGGGGAATTTGAGAGAGCTTGGTGAGTCCTGGCTTTTTCTCTGCCATCCCCCCCCCCTTATTCTTACACTATTGAAACAACCTGCTTTGAGTCTGTCTACTTCAAGTCTCCTCACTCCAATCTATCTTCCATTCGACCACTAACATGATATTCCTACTGCACCCTATTTAATAAACTCTACTGTCTCTCATCTCTAAGAGGCATTCAAAGCTCTTCTTAACCTAACCCCTTCCTACCTTTCCAGTCTTTTTACACCTTGTTCCTTGACACACACTCTTTGAACCATGGATACTGGCTGCCTTGCTGATCCCTAAACAAGATACTCCACTCTCTGCTTTAAACATTTCTCTGGCTGAAATGGTCTCCCTCCTTATTTCTGTCTTCTGGTTTCCTTGAAGTCCCAAGTAAAATTCCATCTACAGGAAGCTTTCCCAACCCCTCTGTTTACTATTTATGCAGTACATAACTTGTTTTTGCATATATGTTTGCTTGTTAACTCTCTCATTAGTTTATGAGTTCCTTGAAAGTAGGGACCATCTTTTACTTCTTTCTGTATTCCCCACTTAAACATAATGCCTGGCAAATAGATGGCATTTAAAAATGTTTATTTAATGACCAAATACTAATTTCACTCCCTACTCCCAAATATTTAGTACATTTGAGATATAGGTTGTTTCTCCCAAAAGAATATCATTCTTTTGAGGGCAGGGACTGTTTCATTTCTGTTTTTGTCTCCCTACCATCAAGGACAGAATCAAGAACTTAGAATGCATTTAGTAAATGTCTGCTGATTGATTATTTCTAGATACCAGCTTACTAGTTAAATAACTTAGACATCTAACCTATAGAAGTTTAAGGTGATATGCAGCAGAATAGACAGTACAATTCTATTACTTTTCATACGGTTACCAGCAACCTTTAAAATTTGATTAGCTTCATTAACGACCCTAGACCTTAAAAGCACTTAGCTCATAAATAACTAAGCCTAATTAATACTCCAGAGAGCTGCACAACTAAATTGTTTCACTCTCTTGCTCTTGCTAACAGTGGTAGACTTAGTTCACTGACTTTGAAATGATATCACCACATAATTCCATCTTCATTTCCATTCCTGTTTTAGCAGTAAAATATCTGTGAAAAAGGTAGGAAATTATGTAAGTAATAAGTAGAGTGCATTTATTTCATTCTACAGTGAATATTCTCTAATTCAAGTCTTATTCTTAACTCCTGACATAAGGGTCATAACTGAGATTTACTATCTGTCTTTTCTACCTTTTTTTAGTTCTGATCAATTTCCTGTGTTATTAAGATATTGAATTCCTGCTCTTGCCCTAGCATTTACCTGAAATAATGCCAGTGTTTCCTATGAAGTCAGTCCCCAAGAGAATGGGTGCTTTACACCTTATTCAAGGTGAAAACCTGTTCCTCAGCAATTCTATAAGCAGATAATTTTGATATGTACTTAATGTTAGAGATTTCTCCTTGACTGTTGTACAGACTAGCAGTTAGGAAAGATATGTTTAATAATTTGCCCCACAAAAGACTCTCTTGGTCGCCAGAGATAAGCAAAAATCTTTAAAACTCAGTTCTTGATTTCAAAGAAAGATAAGTCTTTGCAAAGACTGGGGACTACTGGTGTTCAATCATAGCTGACTCTTTGTGACCCTGTTTGGGATTTTCTTGATAAAGATATTGGAGTGGTTAACCATTTTCTTCTCTAGCTCATTTTCCAGTTGAGGAAATTGAGGCAAACAGGGTTAAGTGAGTTTCCCAGGCCACACAGCAAGGAAGAGTCTCAGGCCAGAACTGAACATAGGAAGATGAGTCTCCCTGAGTTCAGGTCCAGCATTCTATCCACTGCACCACCCAATTGCCACAACTATTGGTATACAATACCACAAGTAATATCAGACATTTTTGGGTATATTATTTACTTTTGTTGACCCATTTTTTCCCTTATTATTCTTCTTCTTTGTTTCTTTGAGAAGAGGTAGAGAAAGGATATTTTGGGAAATATAGCTGATGTAAAAAACAAAGAATAATAAAATATATATTTTAAAAAATCAATGTTTGTATTATGATAAATTGATTGAATGAAATATCTTTTATTTCAGTTTAATCTCTCAACATTTTGCATTCATCTGTTTGGATTTTTATTTTTAGTATCTCTTCAAAGATTTTAGGAACTTGATGAGCCTTTGGATATAAAATTTAGGTTTATTAATATCTAAAAGAATTCATTTGATATTTATACAATGTTAACAGAATTAGAAGATGATTCTTTGGTCATTGGGTAGATCACCATCGGAGGAATCATAGGAGAATATGGAATAGAATTGTACAAGACAAGAGAGCATGGATAGGCAGAGCTAGGCAACAAATATTTATTAAGTATTTAGTATGTGACAGGCATTAGTGCTAAATGTTGGGCATAAGAATATAAGCAGAAAAGGAAGTCCATCCTCAAGATTATGCTCTATAGTCTAATGGAGGAAGATAAAAGAAAGAGCTGGAAAGGGAGATAGGAAGATAAAGGACATCTATGAAACATAACAGTAGTTAAATGTAATAGGCAAAAATATAACCAAAAGGAAAATGAAGTATTACCATGCTGGGTCCATCCTCAAAATAGAGGCTCTGAAAGGGACTCAAATGAGAAGATCTCAAACATAGAGGTTGTAGAATACATGGTATTTATCTAAAACTGGTTTATATATGATAACTAATATGATGGAAATACTCATAAAGCTTATACTTAACTCTAGCAACCAAACTTTACTAATAAAGTACATACAAACATTAATTTATATCATCCATTAGAAAATAGAGACCTGTAGAGACAATTCCATTAGGAACCAACCATTAAGCTGATTTCCTAGGGCTTCCCACTAAATTTTTCTCGTACTGGTACTAACCAAGGAGTTTCTTTCTCTGTCCACTAAAAAGTCCTCCTGTCTCCCTACAAAGCAAATGCCTGGAAAGTTGGCAAATCTCCAACAGTCAATCAGTATTGCCCTAAAGTTAAAAAAGGGGGTGCCTGACTCTCAAGATTGAGGAACATAAGAATCAGTCATGGTTGTGACCCAACAGTAGAAGGCTGGGGGATCTTTGAAGGATATCTCATAATTCCTACCATAAATATTAGTTGGTTACACTGCGGTTCTGATTGATGGCCAGGGACCTAATTTGTGTAGCTAATTTGATTGTTGCTAATGACCAGATTGTTTACCAATTTTCCCATCAGTGGTGAGTTCTATATTTGTCAGCTGTTTATGAACACACATTATATACCAACCTAGATCACATATAGGCTTACCTTAATATTAGAAAAACAAGTTATGAAAAACAAACATCAAAACAGTTGATAAAAAAACAGTGATTTACTACAAAAGAGTGTCTATTATATCAAGGTAATAAACATTCTCACTACAGTTTTTAATTTGTATCATTGAAGAGATTCATGAGATCACAGATTATCAAACTTTAAAAGTCCATTCTTCCATCTTAAATCAAAAGTATAGCCAATAAAAATTTTAAATAGCTATAGTCTCTGTATCAATAAAATTTCATTTTGTGGATATAGGTTACAAAGTTACTGGATGAAATCTAAGGATATAAAGCCACTAATTATTATTGTGGGAGTTAAAGTAAACAGTAGCTCACAAATATAAAGATTTAAGATCTGCAAAGCACTTTAAATATGTTATCTCATTTGGTCCTAACACTATCTCTACGAGGTAGGTGCTATTATTATTCCAATTTTATAGATGAAGAAACTGAGGTAATGAGAAGTTAATTGACTCGTCTAAGATCATACAGCTAGTAAATAGCTGAGGTGAGATTTGAACCCTTATCTTCTGGACTCCAACTTCAACCTGCTCTCCACTATTTTAGCAAATTAGATGGCTATAGTTCCCCAAAGTGAGGTATGACAAAATGTGAGAACAAGATCAGAAAAATGTCACTCTATTGTGTGCCCTATTCTCTATTTGGCAGTCAAAGCTCTTCCTAATTTAGCCTTCTCTTACCTCTTCATCACATGTACTTTTTTTTGGTGACCTTGGCCTCCTGGTTGTTATGTACAGTCTATTGGGGAGACAACTTATAAATAAGCATATTCAAGCAAAATCTATACAGGATAAATTGGAGATAATTTCAGGGGGAAGGTAAGGGAGATCATAAAATGCTTCATACAGAAAGTGGGATTTTAGCTGACCTGAAGGAAGCCAAGGACAGCCTGAGGCAGACATGAGATAGAAAAGCACTCCAGGTGTGGCAAAGAGCTGCTGAAAATTCATGGAGTTAGGATTTACCGTTATCCCTTCCACATTGTGGGGATTAGGGACTCAACACCTCCTTGAGAACTAAAAATATCCTTAAAATTTTTGTTCCTCTCTTCTTATCTGAGAAGAAGTTGAAGTTTTTCAGACTTTTATAGGGTGTTTACAGCACCTTATTGTAAAATTTGGATTGATAGTATACAATACTATACCTATAATTTATGCATTTCTGAGTGACTAAATTATTTTCTGTCATCTCCTAACCTTCACTACTCTTCTGAAGTTTCCATTAAGACTCCCCCCCATCCCCATTTAATTTCTCATGCCAACCTGAGATATATTGAAACTGCAATGGAGAGTTGTGATGTAGAAGGGATAACTAGAAGGTTTTGTGGACTGAATAGCAAGAGACCATTGTCATTGGATCATAAAGTACCTGGAATGGGAGCAAAGTGTAAGAAGACTAGGAAGGTAGGAAAGCACTCCATTATGGGGGGCTTTAAAAGCCAAGCAATGGATTTTATATTTGATCCTGGAGGTAATAGAGAACTACTAGATTTTATTGAATGGGGGTGGGGACGGGGTGGGGAAACATGGCCAGACCTCTGCTTTAGGAAGATCAATTTGACAGCAGAGTCAAGCTGAGACAGCTGAATCAATTTGACAGCTGAGCAAGAACAGATTGGAGCTGGAAAAGGCAAGAAGACTCAAACCGAAGACTACTGCAGTAATTCAGGTAGGAGGTGATAAGGGCTTGCACCAGAGCTATAGCAATGTCAGCAGATTTTTTAGGGTTGTGCTTTGTAAAAGCTTTCTTTTCTATAGCTATAGTCATGTGGTTTGGGACATTTTAATTTTTAATGCCAATTTTACTTTCATTTTATTTCAACATCATTTTCCTAAGGCTAAATCATCTTCCTTTATCTGGTATAAATATAACTTAGTCATAGGGAATAATCTTTTGGACATATTGCTGTCATCTTTTTACTAAGATTTATTTTTATTTGTATCAATATTTATTAATCTTATTGGTTACAATACATGGGGTCATAGATCTAGAGGGGTGGAAAGGGCACATTGTAGAGCATTAAACCCAACCTTCTTATGGTGTAGATGGGACCATGTATGGGGCTAGGGTAAGCAAGTGATTTGTTTTAAAGTCACACAGATCATCTGGGAAGGTAGCATCTGAATCCAGGACACTGAACTTTAAACCTGAGCTTCTCGCAGTTCCCCTCCCACCCAACATATGCGTTTGAGTTAAAAACGTCTTCTTTCTCAGCTTATAAGGGAAAAAGGTGTGGCTTAGGTATTAATCACTCTTTAAATATTTGGTAGAATATACTTTTAAGTAGGGTAAACAATGGAGATGACTTTAAAAAAATGTTTACCTGTGAAAGGGAAAGGCAGAGTCAACTCGATTTTTTTGTTTTCTTTCGCTTTTGTAGGTAATCAGGTAATGTCCAAGGTGTGGTACCTGTCGAAAGTCCAGTTAAGCTTCCTGACAGGCTCCAGCCCCACCTGGGGTGCCACACCCTGCCATAGCTCCTCCCACTTAGTGAGCTCCTTAAGGGCAGGCACTTGTTCTTTATGGTCGGGTGAATCCTTTCCTTCTTCAGCTCATTTTACAAATGAGGAAACTGAGGCAAACATTTAAGTGGCTTTCTCAGGGTCATTCAGCTAGTAAAATAATATTATTTTATTCTTATAACGACTCTCAGTCTCAATGATTGATTGAATCTGGGAGATAGGTAGTGTTATTATCCTATTTTATAAATGAGGAAACTGAGGCAAATATTTAAGTGGCTTTCTCAGGGTCACTCAGCTAGTAAAATAATATTTTATTCTTATAATGACTCTCAGTCTCATTGATTAATTGAATCTGGGAGATAGGTAGTATTATTATCCTAATTTATAGATGAGGAAACTGAGGAAAACATTTAAGTGGCTTTCTCAGGATCACTCAGCTGGTAAGTATCTGAGGTACCCTTAGATCAGTTTTTGGGGGGATAATAATTATAACACGTAAGACTTGGGTAGTGCTTTAAGGTTTGTAAAGCACTTTACAAATACAGTACAATTACAATAACAATATTAATATTATCTTATTTAACCTTACAAAGACTCTGGGAGATAGGTAGTATTATTATCCCATTTTATAGATAAGGAAACTGAAACAAACTTGCTTCCATAGCTAATAAATATCTGAGCCTGGATTACAACTCTAGGGCAGTGAGGTGGTGCCAAAGTGCACAGGGAGCCAGGCAAGTCAGGAAAATCTGGGTTCAAAACAGACTTCACCTAGCCGAGTGACCCTGGAGAAGTCACTTAATCCAGTTTGCCTCAGTTTGCTCATCTGTAAAATGAGCTGGAGAAGGAAATGACAAACTACTCCAGTATCATTTCCAATCCTCTGTCCCCCCCCCAAAAAAAAACCCAAATGGGGTCGATGAAGAGACAGACATAACTGAAAATAACTGAACAACAAAGGAATCTTTGACTCATGCAGAGACAGTGCTTTGGAGCAGTATCTGAGGCTTGAGGAGAGAAAAGAAAATATGGAAAGGTTTCTGTGGGAGGACTATGATAGCAGCTCAAACTAAAATAAAAGGATTATTATTCATGCATCGGTGAGAGTCTAACTCGGCTCAGATAACAGAGATTTGCAGATGTAGTCAGCACCATTGTCTGGTTTTCCTTTTGGTTTTGTGCACCGTGGGGAGACAATGCACAGCAGTTATAACGGATATTGGAGGTTAGCGAGATGTGACAATAGGACAAAGGGCAAAGGGATTCAAGGATGCGCAGATGAAATGTCCAAATATAGGACAGCACTTTGAAAGGGAGTAGAGTGAAGGCAAAGAAAGAAAAAGTCCACCAAAGATGGAAGGAGGTGGTTATTATAGCAAATAGAAAGTTCATATTATTTATGACATTATAATTATGGTTATATATGATAATGTAATACATTGCTGTAATATCTTATTATATATAATAATATAATATCTTATTATGATGTATTCTGTTATTACTATATATGTGTTTATTACTTATACTATTATTTATTATTTATACTAGTACTTATTTACTATTATTTATAATTCACATTATGCCAGTATTTATTTATTAACTATTATTATACTATTATTTATCATTTGTACTAGTATATATTTACTATTATTTATAATTCATATTATTTATACCAGTATTTATTTATTTACTATTATTTACAATTTATATTATTTATACTAATATTTATTTATTATTATTTATAATTTATATTATTATAGCAAAAAATAAATGGTTATCATAGCAAAGATGAAATTTCTTATATTATTAGTGGAATAGTCCTTCTAACCAGTATTGGACTGGCTGCCTCGTGAGGGGACTTAAGTCACCAAAGATTAGGGGGGTTATGTGTCTTCTCACTTCAGCAAGAGGGGAAGCTAACATGAAAGTAGAATGGAGAGCAGTTTTCTACTACAGCAGGACTTTTGTGTTTTGTTTTGTTTTTAAATTTCTTTCAGAAGAGAAAAAGGAAAAACTGAAAAGCAGTGGAAGAACCTGTAGCAGAGCTAATGTTAGCATTTCTTCTTCTCAGACCCAGCTTTTAGGGAGACTGGAAAGTGGAATGATAAAAGACTACATTTTATAATCAAAGGCACTTTCTTATGTGGCTGGACAGAAAAAAACACACAAAACAACCAGATATGGAATCAGAACATAGTAGGCAGAATGAGCTTCACCTTGTTATTCCTTTACTTTACTTTAGATTCTAAATATGCTTTTTTTAGCACTTAATAGTATTTTATTTTCTCTAATTACATGTAAATATAGTTTTCAGCATTGATTTTTCTAAGATTATCGATTCCAAATTTTTCTCCCTCCCTCGTCTCTTCCATCCCCAAGACAGCAAGCAATCTGATATAGGTTATACATCTACAATCATGTTAAACATATTTCCATATTAATCATATTGTGAAAGAAGAATCAGAACAAAAAGAAAAAGCAATGAGAAAGAAATAACAAAAACAACCAAAAAAAGTAAGACAAGTATACTTTGATCTGCATTCAGACTTCATCTGTTCTTTCTCTGGATATGGATGGCATTTTCCATCACAAATCTTTTGGATTTTTCTTAAATCATTCAGCATGTTCTTTTATGGTTAAATTTGCATTTAATGGAAACTTGGATTTAATGTTCCTTCTCAGGAGCACCTTGTCTTTTGTATTTCCTTGTGTCTTTTTGTTCACACAATGAGGGAATAGGATAACTCTGGGAACTACATCAGAGTGATCTTTCCTTGTGCAGGACAGGGATCCCAATCTTCCCAGCTCATTGTTAGAAAGGTTTCTTTCTCTAATTGGGGGTATAATTGCAAATTATTTTTGTTTTCTAACTAAATTTCTAAGTACAGAATTACTACAAACTTGGTTCTTTAAATCTCATCAGAATATTGGGTGCTGGCAAGATCTAAGTGCAGTTTAAAGTACTTTAAAATGAACTAAGACTTTTAAGATAATTATTATAAACACAACTTGATGATTTTTAGTGTTACATTTAGTGGTGTGGCAGTAAATGTTTAACAAATGGTTCTCCAAAAAAAGAAAAAAAATGTATCTGTGACATACTTGTAAGTTTAATTTGCATTATTATTAACATCTTCTCCATTACTTTTGGAAGTCTAGACAATCCATAAAACAATAAACCAAACCCTGATATGTAGTATTTGTCAAGTTCTAAAGTATAAATGCTTACATTGAAAATTTAACAATTGGTCAAGCATATCCTTGGACTCTTAGTAATGAACAGATCATCTCTAGAACATCCCAAAAAGGTGATTATTCAGTGTTCACTGGAGAACCTCCAAATGAGGAGAAATCCCCCACTTCTTGGATCAGCCCATTCCATTTTGGATAATTATAAGTCTTCATTGATTCTCTTGTATTGACTCCAAATCAGAGAGAAGGAAAAGTTGCCAAATAAGAGATATGAACTGCCACAGAAAGTGAGGTGCGATCATCATCAGGAGACATGAAAGGGAAGAATAATGACCAAAGCAGGGAAACACAATGGGCATGAGCAATCTCCCCCTTTATCAGGACTGGATCAACTTTACTGGTAAATGGAACAAAGACCATGAAAAGGACCCTGGAGCTTCAACAAATCTCAACAAATCTTAGTAGCACTATTATGGGGCTGAGAGTGGGAATGTACCAGGAACATCCTCTGACTTTCTTACTTGAAAACTAACTAGATCCCATCACAAGTTCTGAAACCTCACATTTATCTTGTCTTGGGCTTATTTTAAAATCAAAATGACCAAGATTTAAGATTAGACTACTTAACTATATGATTAACCCTGTAGTCTGAAATCAGGAAGATCTGAGTTCAAATTCAGACTCCGATTCTTATTATTCTTACTTACCCCTGTCACTTAACCTTATTTCCCTCAGTTTCCTCAAATGTAAAGTAGTGGGAAATATTAGCAATACCTTCTACCAGCTGGGTTTATCATAGACTTCATAGGTGCATCAGGAATGTGAGCTGGGATCAGTCCCTAGAACCTGCCTGATTCACAGTGATGATGTATCATCTGTCCCATAACGAGGGAGGGACAATCCCCCTCTAATTCCTACCATTTCTCTTTTGGCTGGGACAGTTTGCAGAATGCATTATGTCTGAGAAATAATCTTCTTCAGGCTGCATTTCAATTATCCCATAAAGCAACTGTCCTCTGTGAATGTGAAAAAATAAGAAATGTATTTATTTTTCAAGAGGTATCTACACATTGGATGTAGGGAAGTTTCTCCTTCTCAGAGCTACCCTGTTCAGTAAGAAAGATTTATGGGCTTTCCTTTCAACTTATCTTATTATTCTTTCTCTCCTAGAGAAACTCCAGCAGCAAAGCCACATTAATGTTCCTCTTTGTCATGACATTTCTTCTCAGGAACTTGTAATACTCTATTGTAACAGATTTCTCATAGTATTTTCTTTGGGGGTAAGGGGTGTAAGAGCAGGTGATGAAAGGAGGGTTATTTCAGGTCTTTTCTTACTGTGGTCAAGAATCTTACATTTATCAAAGTATTATTTGCGAATAGGAACAGGAAATAATATGAAGCTTATGAGCAATGACCTCACTCTTTCATGAACTTACATATTTATATACTTGAATGAAGCTATGAATACTAACAGGCTTCTTAATTCCAGTAAATGTGAGTGCAGCAAGGAGCAAATGAAAGGGAGATTGTGTGAGCCTCATAATTGAAAAATAAGATGGAGAGAAGAGTTTTATTCTTATGTCTGTAACAGATTTCATTTTGTGTCTCCAGTTAAGCCACATCCTTTGTGCCCCGATTCTCCACTTAGGAGATGATGCTAATATGGCCACCATGAGGGCTTGTTATAAGACTGCAACCTCCCCAAGGGACATTTAAATGTCATATTTAATGATCAGGATGCGAACTGGTGAATGCTATCTTTTAAAAGGTGTCCATGGAGTCAGAACTCTTGTTATGTCTAGAATTTGATTCATCCTTAGTTAAGGGAAAAAACAAATAGTCATATAGGAGACAATGTGTGGAACTGGAGAAAAGATGCTGGACTTGAAGCAGGCTGACCCACAGTGGCTATGTTGAACTCATCCCACCTAATCTGAGTCTCATTTTTCCTTATCTTTAAGAGGAAGAGTTGGGCTTGGAGCCTATGATCTTCAGCCTATCCTTACCTCACAAATTCCCCTAACTGGTACAAAAAATAGCTTATCAGTGGATGCCCATCAATTGGGGAATGGCTGAATAAGTTATGGTATATTAAGGTAATGGAATATTATTGTTCTGTAAGAAATAATCAGCAGGAGTATTTCAGAGAGGTCTGGAGAGACATGAACTGATGCTCAGTGAAATAAGCAGGACCAGGAGATCATTGTACACAGCAACAAGAAGACTATGTGAAGATCAATTCTGATGGATGTGTCTCTTTTCAACAACGAGATGATTCAGGTCAATTCCAATGATCTTGTGATGAAAAGAATCATCTATACCCAGACAGAGGATTGTGGGAATTTAGTGTGAATCACAACATAGCATTTTCACTTCTTTTGTTGTTTGCTTGCATTTTATTTTCTTTCTCATTTTTTTCCTTTTTGATCTGATTTTTCTTATGCAGCAAGATAATTATATAAATATGTATACATATATTAGATTTAATATATATTTTAACATGTTTAACATATATTGGATTATCTGCTATCTAGAAGGGATGGGGGGAAAGAGGGGAAAATTTAGAACACAAGATTTTGCAGGGATCAATGTTGAAAGATTATCCATGTATATATTTTGAAAATAAAAATATTTAATTAAAAAAAACTTTTCAGGAACCTGTGAGATACATACCTCCTTCACTCTTCTCCATGGAAAGTCCCAGCCCTTTGGTAGAAGGTATATCTGTACAGGTATATCCATATTAGAACTAATTTTTTGTGCTTTGGGGGGGGTGACCTCACTTTGCATTTGCCCAGCATTCTCCATCCTTTTGAAATAAACACACACCTGCCTCTCTCTTGTTCTTTTCAGCTCATGTTGAGTCTTTCTATTAACTCCAGTGCCCTCTGATAAAAATTGTTTTTAACACACATTTAAGCCTTAAGATGGTGCCGGAGCATTGATTCGGTGTGAGGTGGGCACAAGCTTCTAGTCTCTGCTGGCATTGTCACAGCAAGCCCATGTTCCTCTGCCTCTACCCTCCTATTCCCACCCCAAGTTAACGTCTGAAGTCTCTACAGATCAATCAGATGAGCAGGTACAGCTTATCAATACAATCATTAACTTGGACACAGTAGGGAAAATGGTATAGGGAATAGAGATCAAATCTAGCCCTGACCCATCTTGGAGAGAAGTGAGGGAAGAAGCAACTACCAAGCTTTGGGTGCTTCCCTTGGTCTCCTTAAGGGTAGGAGTAGCAGTTTCCCTTGGAGAAGACTGGACCAGATTCCAGACTCATTTATCTATCCAGTTCTCAGGTGACATCTATAAATTCAGGTAACTCATCCCCTATCTATCTTAACCAGGGCCATGAATATCTCAGGTATAAGAGTTCAAATCTATCATTATATCCCTGGAACTAAGTTCACTGCCTGATTAATCATACACATTAATAAATTATTGTTGAGTTGAACTGAATTAAATTCACATCAAAGAAGACTATAGTTTCAGTAAAAGAACTGGGAAATTAAAACACAAAAAAATCAAGATATCTTTTCCAAGGTCCCATTGGACTGGATTTTCCTGGAGTAAATTAGGACTCAGGTAACAAAATTGAGAGTCTCTGAGACTCTCATTACTTGGGGAGAAAGAGACAGAGATGGGGTTTGTTGTTTGTGTCTGACTTTTTTTGGCCCAACTTAGGGTTTCTTGGCAAAGATACTGCAGTGATTTGCCATTTACTTCTGCAGCTCATTTTACAGATGAGGAAACTAAAACAAATGGGGTTAAGTGACTTGCACAGGGTCACACTGCTTCGAAAGTATCTGAGGCTAGATTTGAATTCAGGAAGATGAATCTTCCTGATTTCAAGCCGAGGCTCCACCCAGTACATCACCTCACTGCTCCCTATTACAAATGCCCTCTGAAATCTTCTTTAAGTCAGAAAGTGAGGGAAACCATAACCAAAACCAATAAGAAAAAAGAAAGAAAAAAAACTTGCCTCTATTCTTCAGCATATGTGTGTTTTTCAAACTAAATGTATTAATATCATTGGTACTCTCTGCTTTTGGCATAGTAAAAACATCTAGAAATGAGTATTCTTTATTACTTGTCTCTTTGATTTACTCTGGCCTTGCAAATATTTATTTCTTCTCTAAGTACACAAGTTAACTGCACAGGAGATCATTATAGAACTTTTCTATCTTCAGGTCAGCCTGATTTATTGTGAGATTTGAGGTGGGAAGAGAAACACTTGTAGAGAAAGACTCTAAACAGTGTTCTGCCAAATTCTGGCCCAATAAGTAGCGATCGATCTTACATAGTTTTCCTGGCCTTTGTTTCTTTTAATACTGTTTTAATTCTGTGTAAGCTCTGGCTCCAGAATTATCAATTGGTGCTGAGACAGATAATTTATTGTGATTCTCTTTGACTGTCCAGCACATCTCTCTGCATTCTTTATTAGCTTTTAATTGAGCTTCAAGTCTAGACAGTGCTGATTCAAAATCACATTTAACCTTGTCTAATTCCATTTTTACTTCCTGCTTTTGATTCTTTCTCAGTTTCTAATTGTTTGAATATCTCTTCTAAGTCAGATTGCTTCTGTAGACAGTTGGTCTCTTTCATTGTCCTGATTTAATAAATCATTTGGGGAGAAATCTCATTCTAATGATTTCTTCACTTTGTACTTCTTTTCATTCAAATCATATTTCATAATTTCTAATTGTGCTGCTAGTTCTTCCATCTCTATCTCCACTTGAGTAACTCTATTACCCAAAGCAATCAAGTAAAACAGTAGATATAGTACCAGCTCTGGAGTCAGGAAGATCTCAGTTCAAATTCTGCCTTAGCCATTTAAACAGATGGGTGACTCTGGTTGTATCACTTAACCTCTCTCAACCTCAGTTTCCTTCTCTAAAAAATGGGGATAATAATAGTCCCTTACATCATTATTATGAAGACCAAACAAGATATATAATATATATATATATAAAGTTTACAAGGTACTATATATATATATGTATATATATATATAGTACCTTGTAAACTTTAAACTTTTTAAAGTTTACAAACTACAAAAAAAATCCCAGTAAAATAAAAACTATATATATATATATATATATATATATATATATATATATATATATATATAAAACCTTGTAAACTTTAAACTTTTTAAAGTTTACAAACTACAAAAAAATTCCCAGCAAAATACTACTACTAGTAGTAGTTTTTATTTTGAAATTTTCTGGGATTTTTTTTTGTCATTTTCTCCATTTGTTCCTTTTGCAAGATAGACCATTCCTCCTTGTGTTGAGTAATTATTTTCTTATATCAATATATTCTATCCATAACGGCAACCAGCATAGACTTCCCTTTGAGCAGCTCATGGTTTATACTCCTTGCAAGATTTCTTCAAACTCTTCCATAATTTAATTCCTGGGCCACTGGACGTGAAATTTTCAAGATTGCCAGGTTCAGACGCTCTTTTTGCTGAGCGTCTTTTCAAATTTGATCTCTTGCTTAAGCTTGTTGCTAATCTTGCCTGCCTGAGGCACAGTTATGACTATCTAATTTATCCTCTCTTTCAAGTCCTGTTCTGCTTTACCTGGCCAAATCTGTATTTTAAAACTAGACCTGCATGCACTGAATTTCACACAATGTAACTTCCTTAGCTTCCCTTCACCAGGCATCAAAATGAATGCAACAAGATTTCATGCTTAGCACTTGTATAGGGGCAAGGGAGAAGATTTTTTTTTCATTCTTACTTCCCCCATTGCTCAAGATGGAAATGACTTTTTTAAGACCAGAATTATTGAAATTTATACCTTCTGGGTGTTGTTGCTGCTATTTAGAATTTTTTCCCTTATTACAAATCTCAGCACTGTTCATTTTCCAGTTTCAAGACTATAACTTCATAGCAGTTTTAGGCATGTTTATAATTTTAGCAGTACTTTTCCAGAAATATTTTAAATCTAGAAGTCTCAGCTGCCCCCAGCTCACATGTATGCTCATACACACACACACACACACACACACACACACACAAAAGAAAGCTGGGTCAGAGCTGGACAAGACTACAACTCTGCTATCATGTTGGGGAGTTTGAAAACATTTTTCTCTTTTATTATATTCCACACTGTTAATGGAAATGCAAGGACAGGTGTCTACCAACAATCAACAGCAAAACTATGGGTGAATCTCTGCTCATGGACATATGCTGTTTCAGCTTTATATTGATGAAGGGAGAGTCCTACACCAATGAAGTAAAAATACAGACTAATAAAAAGAAAGAAAAAATAAATCTCATATTCTCCTGGTAGCCACAAAAGACATACACAGAAGGGAAAGGAACTAGACTAAATAAGGCAAATGAGAGAGAAATACATATGTAGAAAAGGCTGGGGATGGCAGCACAACTGCTTGCAGTGAATACCTTTGGAATAGCCCAGAAGTAAACAGTGGTCCCTTTTTCAGGTACCATTCTTGCTGGGGTAGGGTGTAGCATCTGATTAGTCAAAAGAAGAAGAAAGAGAGTCTGAGTTTCTGAATCCTCAGAAAAATAGGGGAGGATGAGTCCCTTGAATTCTTTTCCAAGTAAGAAAATAAAAACATACATATACTCCCATCTATAAATATATATATTATATACACATATATGATATATGTCATCTTCTTTTCTCAAACAATAAGCAAAAGAAATTTTAATAGAATTGAGATGGAAAGTGCCATCTGCAACAAGAATTATGGAGACTGAATGTGGATCAAAGCATAGTACTTTTACCTTTTTTGTTGTTGTGTTTGCTTGTTTTTTTCTTTCTTGTGTTTTTTCCCCTTTTCATCTGATCTTTCTTATGCAGCATGATGCAGCATGGAATATGGAAATATGTGTAGAAGAATTGTTCATCCTATATCAGATTGCTTGCTGTGTTGGGGAAAAGGGTGAGGGAGAGAGAAAAATTTGGAACACAAGATTTTGCAAAGGTGAATATTGAAAATTATCTTTGCATGTATTTGGAGAAATAAAATACTATTTAAAAAACCAATAAGCAGAAGCAAGCAAGAGAAGAAAAACCATCCCTACTACTGAATTTTTGTGTATTTTTCAAAGTGCAGAAAACATTGCTATGACTGGCACCCTCCTTTCCCCATGATGGGATTATATAGAAGTGCTCTTTGTTTCAGTGCATTTTTATCTGTTTCTGTCTAGTTTTTCAGACAGTCATTTCTTCTCTGCATGCAAAAGTTACTCACTGCATGAAAAAAATTTATTGAGACCTATGTACTTTTTTCAAGGACCAACTTAATTTACTGTTGAAGCTTTGATAGGAAGAACATCTGTAGATTGCATCCTCTCCAGATTTGGTCTGGGGATTACAGACTGACCTTGCATAATTTTTCTGGGTCTGTGTAGGGAATGTATTGTTTTATTCTTGTAAAGCTTGGTTCTGGGCTTCTTAATTCATACAAGAAGTTTTCATGCTGTGTCGGGGGGAGCAGAGTCAGACCTGTGGTCAATCCTGTGGGAGCTGCTCCTTTCAAGGGAAACCATGGAGGCTTCTGAGAAGTACTGTATTTATATGAGGCCATTTCTCCAATCCTTGTTACTACTCTATATCTCTACCTGGAACCAATTTGCCACAAAAGCACCATTATTATGGTTTCCAGTAGAACTATCATGAGAATTCTAGTATGTGTCCTTACAAAGTATAAGTGGGAACCAGATTGTGGAGGGCTTTGAATGCCAGGTTAAGAAGTCTGCATTGTTATTGGGTATGGAATTGGGAACCAGTGCAGGTTTTTGAGAAGCAGATTAATGATGCTACTGCTTCTGCTGATTAGTAAAGAAGGTGGGAAGGAAATAAACATTTATATAGCACCTATTTATATAGCACTTATCTAGGCGCTATGCCAAGAGCTTGATAAATATTTCATTTGATCCTCCCACCATCACCAGTTGTTTTGACTTTGTCTTGACTTTGATGACTCTAGAAGAAAGAATGAGGCTGACAACTTTGTGCATCTCTGTCTCACCTACATACAATTCATTTTCAAGTTAAGACATCACCCCAGGATTTCACTGGTCCTGTTTCAAATTGAAGGACGAACAACAATGTTTCAATGCACTTGTTGTGCTTAAGGACCCCACATATATAGTCAATAGTTTTTAAAAGAACTTTTAATAGGTATGTTTGCTGATACTCTTTATGATAAGTCCAGTTATTCATACTCTGAATGATGGACAGGTCTAGGAGTGTTTAAGATGCATTGCAAGTCAGTTGGTGAAAGCCAGGAATGCAGAAGGGCCTCTCAGGTTATAAAATCCTTTTTATCCACTCACCTAAGACACCAGGAGGTTTTTATAACTTTGAAGGATTGACTATAACGGGGAAAATTGTGGGGGGACAAGGAATCTGAGGATACAGCTGCCCCCAAGTCTAGAACTTAGATTTCAGTTCATTTGTATGGTGTCTCCAAAGGGAAGTATAGAAAGACTCTCAGTGTACATTATGAAAAAGGGACTGGTATTATTTGTTCTACACAAGAGTAATGCTAACACACAAAAGATTAAGAATCTTTGTATTGACAAGACAAGCAATCTAAATGAGTAGCAGTACTAGCTATTGCTATATGCTGCAGGGAGGCTGATAATTAAAATCATCTAAAACAGAGACAATTTGCAATAAAACCCCTATTTATTGGTAGACTGGATTCTGCTATCCAATAAGTCAGAATCAAAGAGGGAGGAAAAGGTGCTTCTCTGAATTCCTTTCCCATAAGATCAGCAAGTATTGATCTAGAAGCCATACAACCAACCTTGCAATTATGACTGTGGTGCCTTTTTTTAAAATATTGAATGTATCCACAAGCCCCTTATGTATAACAGTTACTACACATCGTATAGTTAGACCTAAGTTCTAAAATATATAGTTGCCATCATCAGATGAGAGGTGATTTTGTAAAGATAAAAAGAAGAACAAGTAATGTCTTGGTGAACCCCTTCTGAGGGGCAGCTATTTGTTAATGACAACAAAAAGTTTTACCGTCTTTGTGGGCCATGGACCTGGGATATCCAAAACTGCTCAAGCATTATGACTGTTAGTTATTTCTGCTAATTCACATGGGCAGAATTTATATTAGAAGAAATGTATAATGCATTATTTGATAGCTTTCAAACCATTTTATACAATTATAAAGTCTTGGGCAAGAAACTGAAAATTTTCAGGGTATAAATACTGTTTTCACAATAATTATTGATGAAAGGCAAATAATTTGGAAAAGGAGGCCATATTTGAGAAGTGAACATCTGGCTAATAAAATAGTTTCTGAGAATGGAATTTGGATTTCTGGGCCATACCTAAAAATATAGGAATGATAGGCTCTTGGCTGGGGATGAGGTATATTAATAAATAAATGAATTTATTAATTAATAAGTGCTGGCAAAACTGTAGCTACCCGGAGTCTTAATCAAAAAGATTTTAAACTAAAAATGAAAGGGGAGAGGAAAATTGCATATTTATGTATATGTGTATGTACATATATACACACATATAATAGATATCATAGAGACTAAATACCAAAAAAGTAGCTACAACATAGGAAAATGAATAACCATAGAATGTCTAGCAATTCACAGGAGACAAAATACAAGAAGAGAGACATAAATAAAATCCATTAGATATGTGCATCTTTTATATCTATATAAAGTAAAAATATGGATAATAAAGTGAGCTGGACATTCTAAGACAAGGGGGTAAATGTGGTTTCACAGGTATCACTGAGATTTGGTGGTATGGGATCCATGAGTAGAATATGACACTGAAAGGGTAAGTCTAAGTTTAAAGGAATAGAATAGGATGTTGGGGAAAAGAGAGATGGGGAGGAATTATATATTCAGAAAACACATGTCAGGAAATAAACAAGTCAGAGATGGAGAAATCATGGTGGTATTTAAGTGGAGATTTATGGCAGTGAAAATAAAAGTATATTGCCACAGGAGCATATTAGAGATCATCTGAACAGAATAAGGAAATAGGTAAGTTCAAGAAATAAATCATGTTAGCACAGAAACACGACATCCTAGTGATAGAAGATTCCATTTATCCAGATATCTGCTGGAGCTCCCAATTTTCTCACTCTCTTGGTTTGTCTTAATGGTAATTTATTTCAACTATCTTTTCAAAAGAAAGAGAAATAAAAGAAGAGAACTATGATTTTGGATCACCTGATTCCTATCCACAAAGAGAGACTGCCTGTTAAGGTAAAAATGATGGGAACCCTGGGGGTATATAACTACTCTGTCTTAAAATATTTTATAATGAAGGAGAAAACCACATGCGGCCTGACATGAATTCTAGAATTTTGAAAAAAAATGAGAAGAAGCTATTGATAAATTTTGTATAAATTTATACAATTTATATAATTCCCCACAGACACCACAAGGGAAAAAAACACCTTACCCCATTTTAATCTTGATACCTTAACTAGATGAGAACTTGTCCCACTCAATCATTCATAGGCCTTAGACTAAATGCTTAAAGACCTTTGGAATGAAATTGGCCTTGGCCAGAATATGTTAAAATAGACAGGAAATTTGTTCCCTCCCCACTGAACTGGAAATCATATTTTATTTAATTTAAAAATTTTTATAATTATAATTCCAAATAGTATGAATTTGAATATGCTAAGTGAAACGAAAAGAACCAGGAGATCATTGTACATGGCAACATCAATATTATAGGACAATCAATTCTGATGAATGTGATCTTTTCCAACAAGGAGATGACTGATGCCAGTTCTAATGATGAAGAGAATCATCTAAAGTTATCCATGCATATAACCTGTAAATAAAAGGCTATTAAATTAAAAAAAAAAAAGAAGAGAATCATCTACACCCAGAGAGAAGATTGTGGGAACTGAATATAGATCACAACATAGTATTTTCACTTTTTTGTTGTTGTTTGCTTGCATTTTGTTTTCTTACTCATTTTATTTTTGATCTAATTTTTCTTGTGCAGCAAGAAAATTGTATAAATTTGTTTACACATATTACAGATTTTAATATGTATAATATATATTGGATTGCTTGCCACCTAGAGGAGGGGATGAGGGGAAGGAGGGAAAAATCTAAAACATAAGGTTATGCAAGGGTCAATGTTGAAAAATTATCCATGCATATATTTTGAAAATAAAAACCTTTGGGGCAGCTAATTGGTACAGTGGCGGAGCACCAGCCCTGAATTCAGGACGACCTGAATTCAAATTTGGTCTCAGATACTTAATACTTCCTAGCTGTGTGACCCTGGGCAAGTTACTTCACCCCACTTGCCTCGGGGGGAGGAGGGAGAGAGAGAGAGAGAGAGAGAGAGAGAGAGAGAGAGAGAGAGAGAGAGAGAGAGAGAGAGAGAGAGAGAGAGAGAGAGAGAGGAGAAAAAGCTTTAAAAATTAAAAAAAATTTAAAAAGTAAATACATGTGATCACTTCAGGGAGATTCATTGTTTATACTTATTGGGACCCAGCTGAATAACAGTTTACATGGATTTGTGTCTTATCTTCTCCATCAGACTGAAAACTCAGTGAATGCTGGGACCATGTTATTTAACTTTGTCTCTTCCCTGTGACTTAACTCAATGATCTAATGGATGGTAGATGTTGAAAAATGCTTGATAAACTCATGTTTTTTTAAAAAAGTAAAGGAGCAGCAGCCAGGTGGCGCAGTGGATAGAGCACCAGCCCTGAAGTCAGGAGGACCTGAGTTCAAATGTAATCTCAGACATTTAACACTTCCTAGCTGTGTGACCCTGGGAAGTCACTTAACCCCAAATGCCTCAGGAAAAAAAAAAAGAGAAAAAAGATAATAAAAAGAAATGGTCAGAAGGCAGGGACGGAGGAAGGTAAAAACAGATATGGTTTGAGATACAGTGGAGGAGAGTTGATGTTCCTCAAGTTGGACAACCTCAGACTTACAGAAAAGGAAAAGTTATATACTTATCTAGTCTCCTCTCCATGAAACAGTCGTTTTCTATTTTTAAATTTCAGGTCAAGTCCTCAGAGCCAAAGGTCTGTTTCTCATTCCCTTTACTCTCCCCTTGCCTCTTCTTTCCTCTGATACTGTCATTCTATAATAATTCCAGTTCCAACACTCACCCTGTTCTGAGAGTGATGATGATAGGGAAGATAGAGGCAGGAGCAGAGGCAGATAGAGCATTTGGAGTGGTGTCTGTAGGAATGAAATACAGACATGAGTATCAATGAACAGTAAAAACACCAAACCAAAAACCTTTGAGCATCCATAAAAGCCCAGCTAAGGTAAAGTCTTGTGGCTTTATAGGGATGAAATTCACTGTGATTTTCTCCAGCCAGAGTGGAAGAGTGATGGCAGAAGATCAAATGGGTCAAGGATTCCAGGATGAAAATATAGATGTCCCGTATCAATTAACTCACAGATTTTCTATCAAAATTCTATGTCCTACTCCACCAAATTACAAGGTGATTTTACTCTATGTATTAACCAATGTATCCACTTTTTTACTTAAGTACTTGTTATGTGCTAGGCACTGGGAAAGTAGACACAAAAATGAACCAATCATATCTATTCTCTAGGAGCTCACATTTTATTAGGGAAGATAATATTTACTTATATAAATGTATATGGAATGAATATAAAATAAAAAAAATAATTAGGAAGTGGATGGTATTAACAACTGGGAGATCAGGGAAGACTTCATGTAGAAGGAGCTGCCTAAGCTTAGATTTGAAGGAAGAGAAGAATTCTACGAGATAGAGGTGGGGAATGAATGAATGCATGAATGAAAGCTTGTCAAGCACTTATGATATTTAAAGCATTGTGTAAAGTACAGAAGATACAAATAGAAAAACAAAAAAGCCTTTGCCATCAAGGAGTTCACATTTTAATAGAGGAAGATTATATATATATATATATACATATATATATATGTATACATATGTATATGACTTTTACATCTAAACTGTTCTTCTTCTTCTCTAGTAGACCTGAAGAAATATTTAGGATCAATTGATTTTAAAATCTCTTACAGTCAGGGTGAATTAGAATTTCCAGTTTTTTTGTAGGGAAATTGTAGAAGCTGAGCTGCATTCTGGTGCAGCCTCTTAGATTTGAATCTCTCCCGCTTTCTTTTATTTTAGAACACAGATGGTCATGCCATCCCTGACTCCTCAGGGAGGTCAGAGCCCCCAAGGGAAGGTGATCACAGCCTTCCTGACTTCTCAGGAAAGGTGGTGAAAGCACTAAAAAGGAGATGATCACGCCCTCCCTGACATCTCAGGAAGGGAGATGAAAAGCACCAAAGGGAAGTGGGGGTTGCTAGCAGGTTTCTGGGCTGAAGGGTCTTATTATGCACAAACCCATCAGCATGGGAGGTATTACACAAGTACATAGCAATAACGCAGAGGCTATTAGGGATGACTCTCCCCACAGTCAGTGCAGGCTCGATGTGGTGTAACAAACATGAATTGTACATGCAAGTAGCGGAATAGCAAATAATATAAATCAACATGGTGTTGGGAAAGATCACCAGAAGTCCTAGAAGGAGGGTATGTAAACAACAGTCACACATACACCTTCTTCAGCAGCCAAGAGATAGTCCACAACCAATCTACTGTCCATTGCTTCATATGTCAGGGAAGCCAATGATCCCCCTGAGTTTTTGAAGTCCTGCAAAAGTCTTTTTATGTGTTAGGGAATCCAATGATTCCAGCAGATTTTGAAGTCCTGTAACAGTCTTATCATTTCTCAAACTTCAGCCCATTACAAATCTCTATTCTGTTTATTTCTTTTTTCTTTACCCCATCTCCCTTGACACCATTTTAAAAAGTCAGGCCTCTTACAAAATTGCTCTGGGCCAAGAAAAGCAAGAATTTGAGTGGGTCACTATTGGGAAATGGGATGCCTCTGAGTGATTGGTGAGTTCTCTTCTTTCTGGATAGAGTTTAAACAGAGCCTGGATGGCTACTTTTCAGGTATATTGTAAATGGTATTCAGTCAATAAACATTTATTAAGTACCTACTATGTGCCAGAAACTGTGCTAAATGTTGGGGAATCAAAGAGCTCACAGTCTAATGGAGGAGACACCGTGCAAACAACTATGAACAAATAAGATATATACAGGATAAACTGGGTTATATCTAACTCAACATCTCTATGAATTTAATTAAGACATAAATAAGGGCATATAAAATATAGAAAAAGGAAAAATATAGAAGGGAATAAACATTTACATAGTGCCTATTATGTGCCAAGCATTATTCTAATCACTTTATTAATGTTTTCTAATTTGATCCTCATAGCTACTCTATGAGATAGGTGCTATTATTATTTCCATTTTAGAGATGAGGAAACTGAGACAAAGAATGGATTAAGTGACTTGCTCAGGGTCACACAAAGAGCTTCTGAAGCCAGATCTGAATTCAGGTTTTCCCGAGTAAATCCAACCCTAATCCACTCAACCACCAGTTGTTTTGAGAACAGTCTACACTCCTGTGTTTGAAAAAAAAAGGTGTTTCAGTGGGACAGAAGAGAAATGACAATTATTTTTTAAAAAATCAATTTCCACATGGGATTTGATAAACTGAGTTGCATTACTTTGTAGTCATAGCTTTTTACAAGATAAGATGTGATAAGCAAACAGTAATTAATAAAAATATACAGTTGTAATCTTTGAGTGATGTTATAATGTCTCATATTGGACAGCCCTTTTAGCTATGTCACCTAGGAGAGTGACCCATGCAAAGGCATAATCCATTGCAGCTGTGGTGATGATTCTGAGAAGACAGAGGAATGCCCTTTTCCCTTGCGTGTGGGGGAAAAAACCTGAAGAAGGCTGAAACATGTGCCCATGTTTCTCCTTGCCCACTGGAAAATGCCATAATCAAGGCAAGGAATTATATGTCATTCAATTCAGTAAACACTTATCAAACTATTACAAGCTGGAAAAGGAAGTGGCGAACCTCTCTAGTATCTTTGCCAAGAAAGCCCCAAATGGAGCCATGAAGATTGGACATAACTGAAAACAACTGAACAACAAAACTATATCTAAGATACTGTATCAGCTCCAAAGATGCAAAGACTCCACCCTCAAGGAGCTTAGGATATGACATATACTATGTAAGTAAATACTCTGTATACTTGAAACAAAGAAATTGTTTCAGAAGGGGAAGGTACAATGGAAGAAATGAGAAAAGACCTCACTTAAGACATGGCACTTGGGTTCAGCTATGAAGAAAGTTAGGGATTCTAAGAGATGAGGACATGAAGGCTGAGATTATGTGTGTGGGGAATACAAGTGGGTCAGTTTCACTAGGATGAATGATGTGTGAAACCAAATAATATAGTTTTATATATATATATATATATATATATATATATATATATCTGTCTGATTCTACATGGGAAGATGTTTAATGACATAGCTTCTCTTTTTAGTGATTTTTTTCACCCTTACAAGAGACCTTATAGCAGCTATTTTATTGGAGCTCTGAAGGCAAGTGCTATGTCTTGCTTTTCCATTAATCTTCCCAAAGAACTAAATTCAAGGCTCTTTTATGCCAAAGGACATGGAACAAGACTACATTGACCTTTGAGGGATGATGAATTTAAACAGAGTGCACTGTGAAAAGAGAATGTGTGAAGATACAAATCTGTGATTATCTCAACATGATCATCCAATCTGATGTTCCTGTCCCTGGGACAGGTATAGAACATTTAAGAAGCAAACATTTGTGTACAACACAACATAAGTTCTGGATAAATTGTGGTCAATAAAACCAATTTTTTTGTGGGCCACCAACAGACATAACTTCCTTTCTATTAATAGAATTATACAGTCTTAATGTTGGAGGGGATCTTAGAGGTCAACTAGACCAATCCTTCTTGAGCATTCCTTCTTCTCAAAATCTTTGACAAAATAGTGACCAATTTTTTTCTTGGAGAACCATCAAACAGACAAAACAAAATCCAAAATGTGAAATGTTGAAGGGGTGTAGGAAAAATACTATTTTCCTTGCATGCTATTACCTTGTTGTTTGGACTATTCATTGATGTAAAGTTTTTAGTGAGCCAGCTTGGAATATATAATAAAGATTTTTTAAAATATTATTATACTTGATGTCACTAGGACTATTTCCTATGATTTTTACTGAAAGGGAAGGAAAATGTTTGTTTGAATAAAAATATGTATAGTTTTACATCTGAGTTCCCATGTTACATTGTAAGCTCCCTGAGGGCAAGAATCAAATTTTATTTATTTTCATGACACTTCAAAATCTATTTTCAAATAAGCAAAATTTTAAAAATATTGCAATAGTGGAAAGAACATTGCATTAGAAGGTAAGGGACCTGGGTTCAAGTCTAGTTTGAGTATGGATGGATTGTGGCCTTAAGTCACTTTACCCTTCTGAACCTACTTTCCATCTTTGACAGTCTATCATCCTAAAAGGTTTATGGAATGTGATATAATGCTTGTGAATCTTCCTTATTATCTTAGCCTCCTCTAAAATGGATCCCTGAGAACTGAGCACAATTACAGAATCGGATTCTGAGAAACAGAAGAGATCCAATGTGGTTGATTTCCTTGGAAGAATATTTGTTCATCATGTACCTATGAAGTGGACCTTGAATGAACACTTTCCTACATGCTTATGCTCAGAGGTAGGATGAGGAGAGAAAAGATTAGTAGACTCTTGAGGTGCAGTGCTTAGGGAGCAGCTCTGGTATTTTGTCATCAGCTGCATGTGTTTCATAGTAAAGGTTTAAATGGTGCAAAGATTCTTAAACTGTGGGTCATGACCCTATATGGGGTCATGTAATTGAATGTGAAGGTCAGAAAATTATGATTTATTATTATCAGTGTTTGATTTGTATACCTATTTTATTATATACCTATATATACATAAACATTTCTTGGGTGAAAAGGGTATGCAAGTAGAAAAAATTTAAGAAGTCCTGTTCTAAGGTACAAGAATATCTTGTCCTGGCTTAGTTCAAACTATCCATTTAACACTAGAAGGATCAAAATTTTAGAATACTTTGAAACTGTGTCAGATAATATTATGATGAAAAGTTTTATTTCCAAATAAGATTATAATATCTATTTATAATTATTTGTATTTAAAGTGGATTTTTATAAATAGAAAGAAACTATTTTTCAACAAATATGTTTCCTTGTCAGTTGATACATCTGGCTCTTCTTAGTAGTCCATCCTAGAAAATTTCCAGAAATGGATGCTTAGTTCAACAGGTTATGTAGTTTGTAGAGTCCACCTTCTTTACCTTTGTGAAAATATGATAATGTTTCCAATCCAGTAGTGTCCCATTCTGTCTTCTAGGATTTCTCAAAGATCAAGGGACAGCAGTTATACCTCTGGAATTTTATTTGTCCCCTGGAATACTGTATTTGAGTTTTGTTACTTGAACTCATTAAAGGTGTTAGGTGTTCTTTGGTCATTTCCTCACTTATTGTGATCTTCAATTTTCCATCTTTTCTAATTTTAAAGCTATTGAGATGTGTGTGAGTGTATATATATATATATATATATATATATACACATATGTATATCTTATCTCAATTTTAAATATTTCCTACCTTTGCCCCATGGCTTATGTCTATCCATAGATACACATTTATCTCTATATAAATATATCAACATATTCAACTATATATTTATCTATATGTCTATCTAGGTATAGGAGTCAAGGTGGGAGATGTTGAAAATATGTATGTTTGTAAGGTACTGAAAGCAGGTGTGTCTCTGTGTATGTATATATATATATGTATATGTGTGATATATATATGTATTACATATACATACACATATAAAAGTTGGATAGTTTCATTTTGGCATTAGACATTGTTCACATCTTATCCAATTGAAACTTTTGGGCTTGTTCCTTTTTTCTTGTCCCCACTATCCCTTCTTACATACTTAACATATCATGACAAGAAATTTATTGTGGACTTTCACATTTCTGACCTTCATACAGGACCAGGACATTCATGTACTCATCAGTTTTTGTGTCCTGGACTCCAACTCTTTTTCTTTTAAGGTCTGAGCTAATCCATTAAATCTTTGTGCAGCCTGGTCTAGTGAAAAAAGACAACTTGGAATTACACATCCTCTGCTCATATTCCAGCTCTCACATTACTGAGTGATTTTAGGTAACTCACTTAATCTCTCAGAGCCCATTTCCTTACCTGTTAAATGGGGATTGAAATAGCACACTACTTACTTAACTAGGTTGTCATGAGAATAAAATGAAATAAGGTACATAATATACTTTATGAACCTGAAAGCACAATGTAAATTTGGGTCTTGGATAAGGACTTTAAAGGTGATAAGTACAAATTAATCATTTTAAATATGAATAAACTGAGGTCCAGAAAGGTAAAAGGATTTGCCAGATAGTAAACTAGCATTTGAGGTGGGAATAGTGCTCAAGGATACATAAGTAGTAGGTGGCAGAAATGGGATTTGAACTGGGCTCCTTTCCTAGTCTCTCTCTTTCTCTCCCTCCTTCTCGCCCTCCTGGTTTCCTTCTTAGATCACATTAATCACTGAATGAGTGTTGCCCTAGTCAAATTGAAACTTGTAAAGACCTTAGCTGAAAAAAAGATCAAGGTCTCCCATTTCATCCAGGGCCATTTCCAGTTGTCTTGATCTATACCTGGCCACTGGGTCCAGATGGTTCTGGAGGGGAGAGTGAGGCTTGTGACCTTGCCAGCCCTCCCTCACTTAAATCCAATTCACTTGTCTGTCATAGTATCAACTTCCTGAAGTCATTGTATTCTTCCAGAACAAAGGACAAACAACAACCAGCTCACAAAGTTATTGTGAAGATAAAATAAGATAATGTACACAAGATGCTTCACAAATCTCAAAGTAGTACCATGTAAATTTGGGCTGTTATGCATTCTTGTAGTATTTTTTTTTAAATATGTGTCCTTTTAACCTTTAGGTCATTTATAAGTCCCTTATACAGCCACACAGAACTCTCTTTCCTCTTTCTGTTTTTTTTTTAAATTTTTCTTTTCTCAACTGAATCATTCCTGATTATGTGAACAATTTTTTTTCTTTCTTTCTTCTTCTTCTTCTTTTTTTTTTGTAAGTCTCCCATTTATTTTGAGCCAATTTCCTTCTTAAAGACTTAGATGATGGGACCCTATCTTTTCTCTGGAATGTTTCTTCTAAAATCTAAGATTAATGTCATATCATGCCCAGACTTTCCTTTCTTATTTATCATGAATTCAAGGCAGTAGAAAACACATGGCATCAGGAGTCAGGAGAACTCTAAGCCTTCATTTCACATTTATGCACTTAAGGCATTAGATTACATTACTTCCAAGAATGCTTCTGACTTCAATAATCTATAATTCTCTGAACTCTAGGATGACATGGTCACTTCCTTGCAAGTTTTTTTTTTTTTTTTTTTTTTTACTGTTTTCAGTCTTTGCTGAGGAAGTTTCCAGTGCATGGATTATCAGGCTCTAGTCATTGTCTCCTCCATCATTTTGAAAATGACGCCTTACCCCCCTGGGGTGTAACAGCATGGACGAATCCCACCCATATCAAGTCCTCAATTCTATTCTCAGTTTTCCACAATGACTGTGGGACTTCACTCATTTAACTCCTGAGCCTTAGTTTCCTCATTTGTATTAGAGAGTGTCTCCCAAAGCTGCTGTAAGGAAAAAAGTGAAATTTTACTTGGGGAATTTTGTAAACTGTAAGGTTCTATAAAAAATAAGGATTTTTCAGGATCGCTCATGGGAGAAGGGAAAGTTAAGGAAAACAAGAGATTCATTCCATCCAAATATTCTTATTCATTAGCCACTCTGCTGTAGCATGAGGGGAAATGACATAAAGGTGAGTAAATATGCATACTGATTTAAATGTAATGTGTAAATTGTTTACACATTTATTTACCCTCATTTTCCTTGTCCTCTATGGGAAAGAGAATTAGAACTGTTTTCAGAAGCCTAGTTAGAGGGTATAGGGTGAGGAATAAAGAGTACTGGACTTGGGAGTCAGCAAACTCAAGTTTCAGCCCCCAACCCTCCAGAACTCGGTGAGACTTTGCACAAATCATTTATCTTCTCCAGACCTACTTTCCTTTTCTGTCAAGGAATGAAATTGGCTTAGATAATCTCTAACCTTTGGTTCTAAAGCTTGGTGAATCTAGGGGTGCAGCATAGGATCAAATCTTAGCTTAGCTCCCAGCCCTGTTATTGTCAGATGCCTTTCCTGGAGTTTCTCAATTGCTACCTGATAGTAAATCTACACTCAAGATCAGCATTCAACAGTACTGCATGTGATGGTGGAAGTTGAGATTCATGTAATGGAAAAAGCATTGGATTTGGAGTGGGTAACTTCTTTGAAAATGGGGATCATTTTTTTGCTTTTCTTTGTATCTTTAGCTCTTACTCAAGACTTGGCCCAAATGAGGCACTTAGGAAATGCTTGTTGACTGGCTGGTTTAAATCCTGGTTTGTTATCACTATTGCGATAGTATATCCTTTTAATCTTTAGGTCATTTATAAGTTCCCTTATACAGCCACACAGAACTCTCTTTCCTCTTTCTCTTTTTAAAAATTATTTTCTTTTCTAGTACAAGTGCTAGCCACAGAATTCTTAGCTGTAGCTACTAGTTGAGGATGCACTTACAATTGCTGGGAACAATTGTATGATCTTGGGCAAATCTATAAATTAATCATGTCAAACGCATCACCAGGGCAACGCTCCCAAGTGCTGTCCAAACAAGATCAAAATGTATTTGGGGAATATTTAACAAAGTAGAACACAGATGATGTTAAACGTGGTTTTCTTTAAATGTGATATAGTGGTCCCATTTTTATTTGAGTTTGACACCACCAGTTCAGAGTGTAGAAATATACCTGACAATGGCCTTAGATTTAATTTAATCTCCCCATTAGGAAGGAGGAACTAGGGCTGTAGAGGTGAAAGGTGCCCAAGGTCACACAGATGATAAGTTAGCACAGAAAGGGTTGGAACCCCGGGTCTCCTGGCTCCAGAACACAAAAATCTTTCCACTGTTAACATGCTGCCTCCCTTAGGAATCCTTCAAGCATAAACACTATCTTATGACAATGACAGAACGGACCATTTCCTCCAACTGAACATGGAGCTAAAGAAGCCCCCATTGTCCTCGTGTTGCATGCAGAGCAAGGCACAAACCCCTCTGAGATAAATTACTGTGCTCACCTTCACATATGGAGGTGGCAGGCTGGGTGGAATGGGTTGGTGCCAAGGCAGATGGGAGAGATGGTGTGGGCTTTGAAGGTTTTGGGTTAGGAGTGTTTGATTTAGCAGCTAATTGGCAGTCACTGAAGCTAGGAGGGGAATAGAAACTGGAAAACAATTTTAGTTTTGGAAAGGAGGATGGTTTAGCGTACAGGAACTAGAGACTGCTTGGTGCCCAGCTGTTGTATGAGGTCCTAAACAAGGTCATGGCTCAAGGGAGAAAAAATTGGGTTAGTGCCAAGTGAACAGAATAGGAAGCTGGCTTTGGGAATTGGCAGTGTGAAGGTTAACTTCCCGAATCATTACAGGACTGGGGAGTGGAACATGTAGCTCACTCCTAACATCCGTCCTTAGCTTTTGCAGAATTCCATCCTTCACACAGACCAGCTGCCAAATGAAGGGGTCTGGGGAAAAGGGTTGGATGAGATGACTTTACAGCTTTAACCCTATAATCTGATTAACAGATGAATAAAGGATGGTGGGGGCATGGGAGAAAGCTAGCCAATTTCTAAATCCTAAAAAGTGGCCCCAGAACTACTTGGCATTCTAAGCTTACTATTTTAACTACCGTGCCTGGGCTAGCACAGAGCAGGGTTAAAGGAAGGCCTTGGGAAGAAGGGGGCAAAGAGGCAGTGTTGATATCTCAAGCTGCATTATTTCCAAGTTTGAGGAAGGGTCTGATTTTTAAAAAGGACAGCATCACAGAATGTTTGGGCTGAAAGGGACTGGAGATTATTCAGATAAGGAAAATGAATAGAAGAGAAAAATGAGTTGGTGACCCAGCTAGTAACCATCAGGAGAGCCAGACTCCTCTGGGAACAACAGATAGAAAAGGGATGGACATGTTTTCCTTTGTCTGGGGCCTGTAGCTGTTTCTTAAAAGCCTTGGACATAGGGGTTAGGGCAGGAAGTATTGAAGTTAAGTCTGTAAGAGAAAGAGAAAACCCAAATAACCAGGATGTGAAGAGCATTTACCTTCATCATGTTTTATTTTTGAGGTGAAAAGGATTCACAAAAAGATTCACTAAGACCTAAAAAAACCTCTTCTTCCTCCAGAGCCTCAAAGTAACAAGTGGGAATATACACACACGTGCACACACACACAGACACCCAGTGCTACCGTGGGGATGAAAACACTTGTTCTTGTGTAAGGGTGGTGACTGTTTCCCCCAGTGACAGCTTAAGGTCAAGATGGGATGTAGGAAGGGAAGAAAAAAAGAGGAGCCACTAATGGCATCATTATGAGGTGTGTGTTCAAAAGGATAGAGTGACTGCAGGGTGAAAAATTTAGGAACTTCTTGCTGGAGGAAGAGGGAGAAGGGAATCTAAGGAACTGGGTAATGATTGTCTGAAAAGCTTTGTTCTTTGGGAAGGGCAGGGGGATATTTTCTGGACTCCGAGTCCAGGGAAGGTGGGTTCTAGTTCTTGCTGTCGTTAACTAAGACAGGTTACTTCACCCTCTCGGGCAACACCCCCTGTGAAACAAGGGGGTCTAGCTCGATAATTCCTAAAACTCCTTACAACTAATAATTTTTTTTTTTACCTCAAAGCAAGAGTTATAAAACCTTCTTATCTCATAATTCTATCTTTCACCTTCCCCCCAGAAAACAGGATTGGATTCTCACTCAGATTCCTTTTGACTCTAACAGGATATGGATTTATATTGCAGAAACTATTTTCAATCCTTTTAGCTATGGTATTTTCAGTAATATTATCAATTGTATGAGATAGGAGTGAAGGGACAGGAGCAAGGGCAGGGAAGCCTGGTTTACCTCATGGCTATACATCAGCTCCCCATTGACAACCCTAAACAGCATCATAAAACCCTATAACTGAAGGGACCTCAGAGTTTATCCATGAATACCTCCAGTAAAACAGCTCATTCCTTCACAAGGCAGGCCCTTCTACTATTGGGTATCTCATTGTAATGAATTGTTCCTCCTTAGAAGGACCTAAAGTTTTGCCGCTAGTATCTATTTTGAATTACTTCTGAAAACAGGAGAGAAGTCTATTACCTTTTCTACATAAAAGCCACTTATACTTCTGAAGACCCTATGTACTATCCCATCTTTAGACTAATTGTCCTCAATCCCTTCCATTTTTTTTCAAAGGACCTTTCTAGGTTTCTGGGACCTTTTCTCTCATGGATGTTGTCCAGGCAGTCAATGTGACACTTCCAAAATTGAATAGAACACTCTAGTAAGAGCATTACCTCCTGTTTTGGCTTCCATCCTTCTACCATTAACACACATCCTAAGATACTTAGCTTTGTGGATATTGATCATCATTGGCTCAAACTTAGCAGACTGCTCAAAATGCCTAGATTTTTAAAAACATGAATTGCTAAAAATGGCTCTCTGGCTTTTTATTCATACAATTTAGCTTCAGAACTTAAATGTGACTTTACATTTTTATCTCCATTTATTTTTATCTATCTTGGCTCAGCATCTCAGACTGTCAAGATCACTAAGAATTTTAATTCAATCACTGCCTGCATTAGCTATCCCTTTTTCTGATTTCATCCAAGTCATTATGAAATTGTTCAGTAAGACAGAGCCAAGGACAAAACCCTATAATATGCTTCTGGAGAAAGTTCCCTCCAGATTGTCAACAACCAGTTAACATTCTACAGGTATGCTTTCTTTACATTGGCTATGACCTACCCAACTGCCCAGCAACATTACAGTCAGAAGATCGAGCCTGCCCTTCTCCATCCTATACACAAGGATATCGTGGGATTCTGCCAAATGTCCTACAGAAATCCATCCACACTGTCTTAGGCAAGCCCTGATCTAACAGCCTAGTAACCTATCACAAAGGAAATGAGGTTAGTTGTGCAGACTTCTAGTGATCTCTTCTTCCCTTTCTGAGGGCTCACACTAGGTCTAATTTGTTTTAGAACTTTCCTGGAGACTACGTCAAACCTATGGCTTGCTGTGTTCATTAGAGTGCCCTTTTCATTTTGGAAATCTGACTTTCTGGCATCCCATTCTCCATCATTTCTCAAGGATTACAAACTGGTTTGCTGATCGCATCTGCCAGTTCTTCCTGAAACTTGGGATGTAACTGCTCTAGGTCTAGAAACCCAGACAATAAACACAATGTGTTCTCTTACTATCTCACTTATCTTGTGCTTCAATTTCCTTCCAACCATGATAGTGAACTATTATTTGTTCTACGCTTCTCATCTTGAAGATTAATCTCTTTGGAAGAGAAGACAGAAGAGTTTACAGGAAGATGATTAATCAAGGTAGGGCCATCCCTATCCAACAGTGCATTTCTAAGCTTCTCATGAAAAAGTTAGAAAGATATACATGCCCATACAAAGCAGGAGCCTGTATTTTTCTTTCCTCCCCCCTCCCATGATAAGTGGGTAAAATGCACACACACGTGTACCCATACATACACACAGCAGCAGCAGACATATCTCGTTAAGAACCCCTCCTCCCCAATGTCCTTTGTAGATGTCCACTCAAATCTGGAAAGTACCTTGGATATTATTTGCTACACTCCCATCTCACAGTGAGAAAACAGGATCTGCATGGTTCACAGACCCACCCAGCTCACACAGCTAATTAGCAGAACCAGAAGTAAAACTCAAGACTTCTAATTCCCTGATCTGGGCTCCTTCTCCTATTTGCGGAAGATGATAAAGTGAAACTCAATGCTTCATCTACACCAAATCAATGGTCCCCATTCCTCATTCACTCTGCAGTTCTGGTCACCCTTAACTTGGTGATTCTTTCAGGCAATTCTTCCAGTTTGAGATATACTTACTCCCTTTAGCTGAAGCTGAAACAGGCACACACCAGATGGGCACATCTGCAGAAACCCCCTGGGGGAGACTTGGCTTCGGGGTTGTCCGGGAGGGTGTTGGTGTTTGAGGGAGCAGAAAGGATGGATCACCAAGAGAGGCGGCAGACAGGAGGCAGATGGAGGGAAGGAGGGAGGGTGAGCAGCACAGCTGGAGAGGGGCGAGTGCCATCCTATAAGAACTTGATTTTGAAGCAAAAAAGGGAGGGGGATCATTTTGTGAGGGCGCCTCAAGAAGCGTAACTGCTGCCCATCCAGAACGTGGTGTACCTGGCTCCCAACACTGCTTGTTCTGCCGAACTCAGGTGCTGAGTAAGAGAGGGCACCCTGTTCCCCACAACACCCCCACTTCATCTCAAGGGTATGGGGCTTGGCCTTGGGCTTCACTCCTGATACAGTGGCTGATTCCTTGTTTAAAAGAAATCGGCACATGTAAAAGAAGTGAGGGGAAAGAAAGGAAGGTAGTGAGAAAGAGAGTGAATTCAAGCTAAAGGAGGAGGCAGGAAAATGTTACAAGAAGAGGAGGAGATACAAACACACAGAGACACAGAGGTCGAGAGAGAGAAAACAGAACTATGTAAACACATTCCAGGTACAACACATCAGAACTGAAGCCATGGAGATCTGTAAATAGCCCATCCTTGTGTCTCCATTCGCTTCATTTTCTGGTTTTCCCTGAGCATTATAATGTTGTTCCCTTCAAACAACTAACATTTTCCCAAGCCTGGAAAAATCTATGTCCAAATGAAATCTTTCAGTCTCATTCATTTCTTCTATTTCCTTGCTCTTCCCCCCACCCCCCATTCAAAAGCTGGAGGGGACAGGCAACCCCACCAAGCCTGGTCCTCAAACAGTCTCTAGCTTTATAAATATTGCATAGGAGTGTTGCAGGCATTGCCTCACAGAGGAGGAAATGCAAGCTCAGAGCTCAATATGGCAACAAGCCCATTCTTGAACAATTCCCACCTTTCCCACCCCCCACCCAAAAAAATCCCCAAATCCCCAAACAAGTGGTTCAACTTTATTTTAAAATTGTACAAAATGGCCACGGGTGGCTATAAAAAACTTTGTCTTCAGAAGGTGTGAAAACTCAGGAACAACAAAGCCAGCATCGTTCACAGTGTAGTGGAAAAAGCTTCTTTTGAGGCAGAAATCACAATTCATCTTTCTTTTTTCCAAGTCGCTCATGGTCTCGCTCTCGGAGAGTTCGAACAAAAGAGACAAACCCTGACTCCTGAAAGAAAAGGGGTTGAGGAAAGGAAGTTAGAGCACAAATGGGGTGAGGGGCAGGGATATAAAGGGCTCTTTTCCTTATCTGAGAAGGGTCACATAAGTCTCCTCCTTACTTTGCTGATAGCCTCTCCCCTCATCCCACTAAAGGAGCAGAAAGAGTTGAAGAAAATGGCTTTAGTCATGTCCTACTGGTCCACAACTGTGGGTATCAGGAAAGGTCTAGAGGAAGCCAGAGTTACCCTGGGCCTTGTTGGGAGATCAGAATATGGAAGGCTAAAATCGGCAGGGAGCATATTCCAAGAATGGCTGAAACTGTGTGCAGCAGATGTACTCCTGAATTAGGGGAATAAGTAACTGTCTAGCTTGGCTGGAATAAAGAGTCTATGAAGGGAAGCAATTAATGTGAACAGGACTAAATGTCAGGCTATAGACTTTATATTTTTTATTCCTGAAACAATGGGGAAACCCTGAAGGTTTTCTAACAAAGAGGTGACATGGAACTATACTTATGGATGATAACTCTGGCAGTTGTGAGGAAGGGATACTGGATTAGTGCAGAGATGAAAGGAGGAAGACTAGCCAGCAGGTATAGCGATATCCAGATATAAATCATGAAGGCCTGCCTGGACTTGGGATCCCATGAGTTGGGAAAAGGAAATAAATAAGACATCTGTGGAAGGAAATTTAGAGGAAAGGCAGGTATTGAGGAAAACACTGTCAATTCCACGATGAGGTTTTTTTTTCAACACGATGAGTTTCAGGTGCTGATGGGATATCAGCTTAGTGATATTCAGGAGAAAAATGGCAATGAGTACTGGAGTTGAAGAGAACTGGATATGTAGATACAGGAATAATGAACAAAGAGATAAGTGGCATCCCCATAAACAAATGAAATCACCAAGAGAATGTGTAAAGATTCTCAGAGGTGAGATGTATCAGCAAAAGGAAACTAAAAATAAGGGGTCATACAAGTAGAAGAGAGTCATAAAAGAGCAGTGTCACAGAGGCTAAGGGAAGGGGAGGCGTATGCAGAGGAAGAGAACATATGGATAGGTAGCAAGAAAGGGATCCAAAAGTAAAGACTGAAAATGAGGGAGAAAGAGGGTTATTAATGGGGTAAGCTCCCAGAAGAGATTGGAGAGGGCAAGATCAAGAGCACAAGCTGTGGAAATAGCTTTCATAAGGAAACATCACTTCTTAGCAAAGGAGGAGAGAACAAAAATTATAGAAAGATTTTGAAATGTGAGATAGGGAAGGAGTCCCTGAGATTTGGACTCAGTTTTCTCAGTAAAATAAGATGTAAGATCAGTTGTTAATAGGAGAGAAGTAAGAATCTTCTATGGAGCTTAAAGAGAGGAGGTGATTTGGAATAACCATTTTATTTCTACATATGAAAAAGTCAATTGAGAATGGGGATAATATATTGGTAGATAATTATAATGTCAAAAAGATATTAATTAGGGTGAGAGGAACTTTCCCACTTGAAAGAAATGTTTGTAATTGAAGGTCAGTTAAAATCAGATAACATGAATTAGTAGTGGGCCTACTTGGCCCAGTTGTGTGAGACTTCCTCTGGTAGTATTTAGTCATAGAAAAGGGAATTGGTGGGATGATCAAACTTTGAAAAATGGAAGGCATAAAAATTAGGACAGAAGACAAGAGATTCAAGGATAAATAAGATGAGTAGACCAACCAGAAGGGAACAAAATGAAGCTAGAACAGGGATGATGGCTTAGAAGTGGGTGGGATAGATTACCATAAAGATAAAGAATAGATTTAAGAGGAATTAGGTAAAGAGAAAAGAGAAGAGATTATGACCAGAGAAGGAAATATTTGAGTTCAAAATTTTGAAGGCTGCACAGTTATGGATGATACTGAGATTTAAGCCATAGATCTTCCCTGTGGGTAACTAAAGTGAAATAAAAATATAGTCCATGGGAATAGATGAGGCTAATGCGCTGAAAGACTAGAGTGTTTGAGTGCTACCTATCCATATGTTCTCTTCCTCTGCATACGCCTCCCCTTCCCTTAGCCTCTGTGACACTGCTCTTTTATGACTCTCTTCTACTTGTATGACCCCTTATTTTTAGTTTCCTTTTGCTGATACATCTCACCTCTGAGAATCTTTACACATTCTCTTGGTGATTTCATTTGTTTATGGGGATGCCACTTATCTCTTTGTTTATTATTCCTGTATCTACATATCCAGTTCTCTTCAACTCCAGTACTCATTGCCATTTTTCTCCTGAATATCACTAAGCTGATATCCCATCAGCACCTGAAACTCATCGTGTTGAAAAAAAAACCTCATCGTGGAATTGACAGTGTTTTCCTCAATACCTCACTTTTGAATAGCACTTTTGAAGTTCTTAATTATGAGGACAGAAATAAATGCAGTTAGGAAGGCTATAAACCTGGATTGAAATTCTTTAGAAAAGAGAGAGGTCCCTTAAAGCTGGTAGATTCTAGCCACAAAGATCTAGCAGGATGAAGGCATTATAAACAACCATTGTCTTAAAAGGGAAGGAGGAAGGTTATAGAATTAGGTTTACAGTGATGGCCTGAAAACTATTTGAAGAGCCAGTAAGGGCCAGATTACTCCTCCTTCTGGCCCAGTGTACTGGAGGCATAAGAGAAGGAACAACTGATACTGGAGAGAGTGACCATAGGATTTTTTGGTGAGAAGAGTTCACAATAACAAAATGCTCCATGAATCTAGCACTGTTTTCACCAGAAAGGAGACAATAGAAAAAAGAAAAGGAAGAATAAAGTTAAATAAAACTTTTTCAACTAATTAGATACCAGGAGAAAGTGTTTTGATGGGAATGTCCTTTTGATGGGAAGGTCAATATCTTTTAGGATATTAACAACTCCCAATAACGGTTGCTCTTAGCACCCTTTTATACAGTTTGTTCTGGGGAAGATACACAGGTTTCAGGAGTGAATGATCACATCTTTTTTTTCAGATTCTGAAGTGGCCCTTGCATTCCAAGTTCACCAACATGGCTAGTGCTGGATCACAGAAAGAGAGAGGCTCTTATTACATTTTTTCTTCACCCCTCATATTAAAACTCTAAAGGATGTATTTTATTTTAGCTTACCAGTTCATACTTTAAAAAATTATATTAAAATTGGAGTTCAATCAATAAGTATTTGTTAAGTGCCCACTATTTGCTAGTCACTGAGGATATAAGTACAAAGAATGGAGCATTCCATACTTAAAATAAACTTACTCTCTACCAGGGGAGACTACAAGAACATATATAAAGATATACAAGCATAAACACAAAGTGAATAAATACAGATATAATGTTGAATACAAGGTCATTTGGAAGGAAATGCACTAGCAATTAGGAGGGAGACTTTCCAGAAAGGCTTACTGCTGAAAATGGCACCACAGGCTATATCCAAAAGGAAAAGAATTGGTAAAGAATCACTGTATGAAGTGAAGGAGAAGGGGAGGTACAGCCCAGGCATTTGGAAGGATAGAGATGGAATATCATGTGTGGGAAAGAGAGGTCAGTTTGACTGAATAACAGACTGTGAAAAGGGGAATAATCTTCAATGAGTCTAGAAAGCAGATTCTTCCTTACTTAAATTAAGGACAGGAAACGAATATTTACCTACCTATCTATATTTATATCTATATCACCTAGAAATACAAAGTGTAAGATTTTTTAAGCCCAGGACAGGATTAATGAATACTTTATTTTAACCAACCAAGCCAGCAATCCACAGAGGAATTGTTATGAATGGAGTAGCCAGGTAACTAAGAGAAGATATTATTTTCTTGTAGCCTCATTAAAGTACAAATTGTTTTCCTAACAATGGAACTCTCTCAGGTAATCTGGGATATATATAGCTCCCATATCAATGCCTTCCTTCACACTCTCCAACAAATCTGACAAATTCCTACTTCTCCAAGACCCTGAATCAGGAAGGGCATAATACACTGAAGCTAGCTGTGGCTGAAAGCTTTCCTCAATGTGAAATCATGGGATTGGAGTGAATATAGAGTTAAAGAGGAGAAAGAAAGGAATAGGGATCAAGGATGCAGTAGGCAGTGTTGGACTGAATGGTTCCGAGCCTGAAACCCAGGAAGAGTAGGAAGAAGAGAGGAAAGGTGCCAGAACTGAGACTCAGAAATGACCCCAAGGGAAGAACTCAGTCTAGGCCAGGGGGTAGCTTGTGCATACTCACCGTCCGATCTCCATTATATTTTTCGATCATCTTCCCATAGTTGTAGTAGTTGAAGGTGGGGTAGCCATCAACCCCTTCCTGCTTACATAGATCCCGGTTCTTATCTTTGGCACAGTCAACTGCAGCACAGGCAATCTACCAGGCAAAGGAAAGACTGTATGAGAGAACAGGGCACCTCTGCATCTCTGGCCCATCTGATGCTGCTCTGTATACAAGCTCTTGCTGCCACCAACAGTGGGGCACTTGCTCCGACTCAGGCATTCTTAGTTTGGTACCTGGGAGTATTTTTTTTTTTAAAGAAAATATGGTATTTTAATATAATTGGCCTCCTTTGTAACTTTAATTTTTTTCATTTAATTTTATTAATTTAAAACCATCATTCTGAGGAAGGATTCCTAGACCTCCCTGGCCTGCCAGAAGTCTGTGACACAAAAAGACTAAGAACCCCTGGGCTAAGATGGTTTTTAAAAGCAGTGGGAAGGGGGTTACTTTTTGCTTGGCTCTGCTTTGTGAAAAGCTACACACTGGAAGCCAGCTAGCCAGGATTAAGATGTTGACACTGCAGAAAAAACAATGGAAGTAACGATCACTTAGAACAGTCGCAGCTTGATTCCAGGTCCATAGGCTCCAGAGAACCTAATTTTGACATGTGGAAATTTAGACACCTTTATTGATGAGACCTCCAAGAGCTGAGAGGGAAAAGAGACCAATTCTCTCTGCACTTAGACCACAAAAGTAGTAATGATTTTTATAAGCAGCGAGGCCTGTAAAAGAACACCAATCAAGAATTCAAAATAGTTAAGATGGATGTAAGAGGAAGTGGGTAGTGGGTTGAGAATAATGGGGTTATCTCAGAGAATTTTTCTCCTATTCTTCCTCCTTGGGTCCAAAGAGAATTTTCCATAAGGTTGTGTGGGTGAGGGGGAAAGGGTTAGGAAAACACCAGAATGTTCTAAATATGTCTGAAGAGACCAGCTAGAAGTCCTGAAGACTAGAGAAGTGGAGAGTTCAGGCTACAGCATGTTTGGGAGGAGGCACAACAGGGAGGAGTGAGAACAGCTGAAAGACACACAGCTCAAGGGGCTGGCAAATGTTTCTGCAGGTCAAGGATTTTGCAAGGTGTTTTTGTGAGGTCATCATAGGATCAGACAGTCATTAGGCAAGGTAGGAATTTGAGGGAGGTCATCGTATCTTCTCTTTTTTTCCTCTAAATAGGATAACTTCGACTCTAGCTCGGATGGGAATCTCCTATATCCCCAAAGGTCTCAGAAAAGAGATTTCACAATCTTCCAAGTTCCTTTATTTGTCCACTTGCCCTTTACTCTCTCTCCCTACTCTGTAGGGTATCCTACAAGTTGGGAAGTTTTCCCATATATTATCCTTACAGAATTAGACAGTAAAAAAGATTTTTTTTCCAATTAAAAATCACTGACCTCCAAGAAAGAAAAAAAATTGTCCAAAAATTACATACAAATAAAAAAAAAATCAACTTTAGTGAGGTAGATTTTTATTATTTTTAAAAACATAAAAAGCTTAACTTATTTGCTTTTAAAATTAACTACAGTGAACATGTAACATTTTTAAAAGAACTAAAATTATTTTTTGCAGTTTCACATTATAGTCAATTAAAGAGGAAATTGGGAAAAGAAAGGGCAAAGAAGAGGAAAAGGAGAGAAGAAGGAAGATGGTGAGTTGTGAGCACAATGTTCATTTACTTTGTGGGGCTTTAGACATTTAGATTGGTTACTAAGGTTCAGAGCTTTTGAACTGCTCTTAATAAACCCGCCAGGCTTCCCTCTGATGAGAAAATAACCATTCTAATCCTATCAGTCGATGTTTCCTGAAGGCTTATTAAATATCCAGGACCAGGGAGAAACATTATTTTCTGGATGGCAGCAACTGTGGCCAAAGCTCTGTCAGTTCAGGGGGTACCAGGGAAGAGATCAACTCAGGCCACTAGGGGACGGGTTGGGTAAAGTACCAGGCCTCAAGCCAGGAAGACCTGAGTTTAAATACTGCCTCAGATACCAAAAGTGGGACCTCGGGCAAGTGACTTAAGCAGTGTTATCCTCAGTTTCCTCATTTGTAAAATGGGGATTAAAAACAACATCTCCTTTTCAGGGTTGTCTTGAGGATCAAATGAGATTATAATTATAAAGTGCTTTGTACAGTTCTTCTACTGAAATTAATGTTATATACATGTTAGCAATAATCATTCCATTTTTCAATTAATTTAGAGTTGTAATTCCTGAGAAAACCTGAGCTCTAAAGCATTTCTGAACTATGAAAATAAGTGAGGAAAATGGTAGTCTGAGAGCCCCATATAAAATAATGCAGCTGCCACCACCACAGTGCTAATTTTTGGGAGAGGGTCTTGCCAGGTTTCCTGTGACTACCCAATTAACAGGAGGCTGAAGATGAGCCTCCCTTGGAACCTTGGGACATTGGAGGGACAATGAGGCTGTTCCTTTAGCACAGCTTTTAAGTATCTGATAAGTGTCTTCAGACCCAAGAGCTCCTAGTTGTTCTCTGTATTCATGTTTAAATTATGAATTAATTTGTACTCCTGTTTGAAGAATAAGACACAATTTTATAAATCTAATAAATTTTTTAAAAATCTATTCTCATTTTCAAAACAAGGTGGCAGCCACATAATCAAGTGCAGCTTATGGCTGCAAATGCTAGCCCACATCCCACGCTTCTATCAGAGACAAGCTGTTGGCCTCCCAAATTTCAACAGCTCATGAAATTTTACTTCATTCAGGAAACCTCCTTAGACTTTTTGGAAATAAGGCAGCAAATAACTAACACAAACCTCTCAGGACACCTCCTCTTAATCTGCACTTGCTCATCCACAGCACAGAATGTACAGATTTTAACTTTCTTTATGTCTGACCTGTCTAGACGGCACACCTGTCAGTCTTTTATATCTTTGTTCACATAGTGAGTGTTGATCATAGAATCAGAGGCTTCTAGAATTGGAAAGGACAACAAAGATCTTTTAGTATGGCCTTTGCCTGAGTCCTTTTAGGGGCATTGGGAGGAAGGCAGAGGTATGTCATTCCCACTCCACTGCAACCCACTGCTGGTTCTATGTATATAGTGTCACTCCCCGCCCCAAACTTTTGTATTCTTCACTGCCCCCTCCAGAAAACTATCTACTCTAAAGGACTTAAATTCCTTCTACTCTTGTATCTATCATCAGCTGAGGCCACTGAATAAGCCAAGTTAACTCTCAAGGGTGGGAGTGTCCCAGCTAAAATATGTACTACCACATGCAGCTTTATTGATTCAGTAAAATAAATCTCTGCAGGAGCTAATATTGACTTTGGCTATGAAAATGGAAGTGAATAACCAGCTGCATATTGATTGGGGGAAGGAGTGGGGACAGGCTTCTGGAGACAAAAATAAAATTCAGGCTGAAAGAGGTAGAGAAAAGCACACTGAACTAGAACTCTGGAAACCTGAGGATTGTCCCAGCTTGGCCACTAACACTGTGACCTTTGTCAAATTCCAGTCTCTTTGGGTTTGTTATTCCATTCTAAAAGGAGAAGGCTGAATTAGTGGTCTTTTGAGTCCCTTCTAGGTTGAGGTTCTATTAATATAGGAAATCTACTTCAGGAATGAATTGATGAAGGGACGCAGAAAATATCTTTTCTCACAAATCATTAACAAAAAAAAAAAAAAAAAAAAAAAAGCCCTTGATTGTCTATCAATTATTCCTCTTCCTCCTCCTGAGCCAGAAGGATAGATGATGTAGATAGAGCATCTGGGGGAGAAGCCTCTCTGGAGGCTCTCTCGCCTTATGTTAATAACATGGGCCTTTGATTACCTTCTCCAAACTTGTGTTAGTTCCATGACTTCAAGCTGACTCTATTCCTTGCCCTTATACTGGTTAGCACTCTTTCTGGCCTCTGTTGCACATCCAAAGGGAAGAAACATAGTAAAACTCACATTTCTTCTCATTACCTTCAAGTAAGTAGATGGTATAATGGATATAGTGTTGGGCCCACAGTGAGGGCCACTGAGTTCAAATTCAGCCTCAGACACTTACTAGCTGTGTGACCTTGGATTAATTTAACTCTGTCTCAGTTTTCTTGTCTGTAAAATGTGTTGGAGAAGGAAATGACAAACTAGTATCTCCTCCAAGAAAATCCCAAGTGGGGTCATGAAGAATCAGACACAACTGAAATGACTGAACATTACCTCAAATTTATAGTTTATAACAAAATCAAGATGCATTTACTGTTCCATTCATGCCACCTCAAATCTGCTTTCCTTTACTGAATTTTGTTTTCTCTTCCTCTGGTGATTTGTAGAACATGTTAAGTATGTATAAGAGAACCATAATTCCAAGTAGACCTGTCTCTCCCCCTGCCCTTTCCTGGATTCATCTGATAGACTAAAAAAGGCCTCCTTCAAACTATCAGTCTGGGAACTCAGCTCCTTGTTCCAAGAAAAATCCAAGGCTTACACTATAACTAACTTACTGGTGGTCTGGACCTCAGAGGAGGCTGACAATACCCATGTTGAAAGATGACAGATACTCTATTTGGTAATGCTAACATCTCTATGCCATTGCAATCTAGAATCAGATTTCAGCTAAATGCCTCTGACTCCCCTGTCTCGATCATTAATAGCTGTGGCCCCAGGGCCATTTACATCTACTAGGGAACGTAAAATAAGGCAGTTAAGAATTCACTTGTCCCACAACAGTTATCTGCTGATTCTCAGATCTCCTGGACTTTAGACACTCCCTATTGCTCACCTGACCCTATACAATGTTGTCAGCTCTTCCTTTAGTTAATCTCTCAGGGATTGGCATCTGTTAGGTTGCTCCTGTGTAAACCAATTCCTGGCCATCCTTGCTTGATTTTTGTCCCAGACCATAGGCTGACAGGTTTTGGCCTGAGATAATAAGTATAAGTGGGCATGTGCCTGTATCTGGCATCTCATGTTCACAAGGATTTTAGAAAAAGCATTTTCTCATTGAAATACTTTTTAGACATAGTGTTTACATTTCCAAGTTAACTTAAAAATAATTATTCTATAACAATGTAGCAGAATTGTAGTAACCATATACAATATTAAAAAATGTTTTCACTGTACAAGTATAGAAAATTTCAACTACATGAAGTGTTAAATTAGCTTTGTGGATTATTTGATGAAGCTATCATCTAGAACGTTATTTGTATAGAAAAATACATTCTAATTTCTAAACAAACAACTTACAAATGAACTTTTTTTCTTTAAATTATAAATGAACTTTTGAAATACAACCCAATTTCAAGCTGGAGACAGACTGGTAAATGGTTTGCAAATTTTTGCCCTGAACATGGTGGGTTTTTTTTTTCCCCTTTTGAGACTTCTAGTTAATAATGTACCAGGACCAGTAGAGAAAAGCCACGTGACAAACTAGAGCAGTAGTAACAATGCTTCTTACATCAATGTAGAAATATGCAGAGAAAATTCTTATTTTTATTTTCAATTTGTGTATACATATATATTTGTTTTACTTGTATATACAAATGCCTGAACTCAGGCCCATTTGTGTGGTATGGGGTCTCCTCAGAACAATTTAGTTTTGGGGGGAAGTAGCTTCCTCAGAGATATGCTATGTTTCACCATACTATCAATTTCTGATTTCTTCACATACAAAACAGAAATCAGGGCTGAGTCAGATACATGCTACTGTGCGCAGACTCCTTCTCCCTCCTCTCAATATATTCTAATCTGCAGTTTTAACTTGCTAATTTTATGCTTCATTAGGCTGTGGCTGCAGGTGCCTCTAGTTTAAGCACACTGTGGCTTCATTGATCATAGCCCTTTTCCTCTTCTTTCCTGGTTCCTCTCTCTCACTGCGTTGGACTGTAAACCTGGTCCTTCCCAAGAGAACCCTAAAGGGATGTAGCTAGTGATAAAAATGCCAGGAGTCCCAAGAAAGTCAGCCCCATCTACAGAAAAGAACAAGCATAAAGATCAGTGGGACAGCAGAGTTCAAGGGGAGAAAAAAACAAACAAACAGGGACATCCTTACCTTCCGGTCGTCTTTGAAAAGTTCAGCAGTGGCAGTGAAGTTCGGGATTGTATTTTTACAATGTGGACACCCTGCACAAAAGGCGAGGGAGAAAGATGACAGTCAGGTAAAAAAAAATGTGGGGGAAGTGGCTGATATAGACTCTCCCTAATGGAAGATTAACAGTGGGTAGGAGAGGCTGCAGATCAGATGAGCTTCCTGAATCCCCAACGGCCATGGAAAGATTGCCTTTAACACGGGATACAGCCCAAGACCCCTATTTTTGGATATGGCTACTGTGGGAACTGGCTTGGCTGGACTCTTTTTTTGTTTCAAGCATTCTGTTTTTTATTTCAATGGGGGGTGGGGGAGGAGAGGAAGAGACAATTAGATGTTTATTAACTGAAAAAAAAAAAGTTAGATTAAAAATAACATTATGCCTTTCCTAAGACTGTCTCAATCTCTCTCTAAGCCTCTGGTGGCTCCAATCCTGAGAAGTTGCTGCATTCCTCTGTTTATAAAGATTAATTCAGAATTTGTATGAATTTCTTTCCTGGCATCCCAAAGCACACATGAAAACAGGTCTTTCTTGCCTTGGGTCTTTTATCTCTGTCCACTCCTCTGACAATGATAGGAGCTAGGAAGCTAGGAGAAGATCTGCCTAAAAGAGTCTTCTCTTCTTGGCAGAAGCCAAGGTCTTCCTATCTGCAGGCTGCTATCAGGCACTATTTCACCTGAAAGGGCATATGCACTCAAGCTCTTCCAAATAAGGTGCAAATCCTCCTTCTTTTACAAAGGGGTTGGTGAGACAATAAGCCAGTGTCTCCATCCATAAATGACTAGTGAGACCCAGCTGGCAATGAGAACATCAGCTCTCAACCAATGCTTCTTCTGTTCATGTAACCATCAGTGACGGTACTGAAATTCATCCTCCTTTCCAACCACATGTTTGATATAAAACAGTCCTAGAAAAATAGTCTGTCTCTCTCTCTCTCTCTCTCTCTCTCTCTCTCTCTCTCTCTCTCTCTCTCTCTCTCTCTCTCTCTCTATATATATATATATATATATATATATATAGCCAACTTTTACCTTTCAGATGATGGGGTTTACTTCAGATGATGGGATTTGCTTCCCTAGGGAATATGGCTAGGCAAATTGTTCACTAGTTTTTGGAAGAACATAATTTCAAATGTCCTACATATTTTCTCTCACTCCCTTTCCCCCAATGGCTCTCCTAGTACGAAGTCTTCCCATGCAGATAAGAAGGGGAATGGATAAAAGACAACCAAAGCAATCCAGAACACCGGCATCCACCTCCAGCTGATAGTCTAGTATCTAAAGGCATCTCTCTTTTTCCAGAAAGGAATCTTGTAATTATATTTCTATTTGGTGTTGTTCATGGTTGGGAGAGCTAAATCTAAATAAGCAATCCTCCCCATCCCTCTAAGTATCTGTACTTACCTTCAGATCATAAAGTTCTCTTGGGGAGTGAGAAGCTTTTATGCTATTTCATTCCCCACTGCCTTTCTAAGTCTTCTGTTTCATGACGGGCATTTGATAAAAACAAGCTGATGAGGCCCTCAGAAGGAAATGTTGAACTTCTTCAGCCCTGATACTATTGAGAAGAGCTGAGAAATGATTTCCTTGCTAATGAGAACACATCTTGATAAAAATCTGTAAATGGGAAAGGCCACTAGCATTCATGTTTGGAACTATGGATTAGAGGATTCCTCTTTTATTTTTTCTTTATTTGTAAAAGGGAAAAATAATAGTTTAATATTTTATATCAGATTAAAAATATAAAATATAACTTTAAAAATGAATTCTGTGCTTAAGCCAATCTGAGAACAGAAGAGATGCTTCATTTCCCATGGCCTGGAGGAGGTCATATCCTGCCTAGAAGTAATGAGATGGATGGGATGACTTTTTAAAGTATGTCCACAGTCCAAGGATTTTATATTTTTCTCAAATCTAAAGTAGAAGAGAAAAGGATGCATCTGGATATAGGACTTTTATTTATTGCTGGGTAGGGTGGTGGGGAGAGGGGGAAGAAAGAGAAAATAATCTGTAAAATGTTAGTTCTTACAGTGTAACAATAATTATAGCAAAACATAAATAATCTCACCTGATGGGAAGAATGAGTTGAATTAGTGAAAATCTAGAATTAAAACACTTTTTAAAAAAAGCTGATGATAAAACTACCTTTAAGGTTTGCAAAGTGCTTTAAAAAAAATTAACAACCCAATGAAGTAGAGAGTGAAAATACTATTATACTGCTTATTGGTCAGTGCATCTGATGGTTCACTATAGCCAGACAGCCCCAAGCATGAATTACTTTACTCCCCAGTTATCTTTTTTGATAGCCACTTTACATTTTCTTTCAGCCCTGTTCCCCATTGTGCCTTCTAGTTCAGGAGTCATTATCAAATTAATATTCTCATTCCTACTGAAAAGGTTGTATTAATCAATTTCCTTATGGATTATTTACCATCTCTGTAACTTTTCAAACTATCATCTGCACATACCCCCTCCCCCACCTCCAGCTCAGTCTGTCATTCCTCATCTATATGTATAGTCTACCCTTATTATGATGTAATGTACTTGAGGACAAGAACTGCTTTAGTATCTGGCACATAATGACTGATTAACAAATTTTTTTTTTCATTTATTTATTTTATAAAGGAGAAACTGAGACCTAGAAAGGGAAAGTGATTTGCCCACAGCCAGATATCTAACAAGTGTTGGAACTAGGATCTGAATTTAGGTTGTCTGGCTTCAAAGTAAATTCTTTTTCTACTATATCATGCTATTTTTCAGTATGGTTTTACTACTTTAAAAAATCTAAAATAGTATAAAAACTTAACAAAATATTACCAAGTAGATATCCTAGTTGGCAAATAAAACCTATGCTAATAAGTAAGGCTAAAGTGCTTGAAAAAAATGTTCCTTTAAGCAGGCTGAATTTTTTTCTTATCTTCTTAATTCCTTATTAAATTCTTTACTCACAGAGATTGCAAAAATAAACTTCAATTTATGGGGCCAAGTCAATAGCATTTTGTTGTCTCTTTCTTCCCCATGATATTACAGAGAAGTAGAAAGAAAGAAAGGAAGAAAGAAAAAAAGCAAGGAAGGAAGGAAAAATTAGAAGGGAGGGGAGAATATGGAAGGAAAGAGAAAGAGTGACATGAAAGAAAGAATGAAGAAAAAAGAAAGAATTAACAGAGGTTAGGGGAAGAAGGAAGAAAGGAGAAAAAGAAAGAAAACAAAATGATTATGTTGCAAAATCAAATGAATATTTGTTCATAGATGTTGCTGAATCACTCACTGACTGGGAAGTTTCAACATTTGGATGTGGGGAATCAAAATAAAGCAACGAAAGAGATGGCAGGTTGTAGTGGCTGGGCGCATAGTTCTTGAACAGAAGCTGGGTTGTGACATTATCTGTCCTAAACAGATTGAACTTCAGGCTAATTTTTGGTGGAGATTAGAAGGTTTTGTGTAGTATGTGTTCCTTAGTCTTAGATTATCTGGGAATGTTGGTATTTTATCTGCCCTTGGCAATCAGCCCCAGGAGAGATAAGTTGGGGACTCCCTCAATGAACAAAAACAGCAGCTTCACTCATTTTAGCTATTCTTTAATGCACAGATCAAACATCTTTCCCTCCACAAAGTCTTCCCAGCTAGAAATGTACTTTCTTTCCTGAGCTTTCTTCTGGCACTATTACTGCTCTTTTCTTATGCATTTGCTTTACTCTTTTTTAATATCAGTTATTTTGTATATTTTTCCCTTCTCCTTACATTAATTTAAGCTCTTTGTGGCTCCTTTAATGTTTAGTTGCACTATAAAAGATGGGTGCTTGATAAATTCTCTTTGAATCTGAATTTGATTTTTTTTTTTTTTTTGAGAAGAAAGGTGTGGTTTGCATATTTTTAAAAAGATTTCCTTCCTGTTGACACTGAGTAGTGATACCATCTAAAGTCTATAATTCAGGGCCTGTACCTTATCTGGATCCTAAGGAATCCCTGTTCTGCAACACAGCAGCCATGATATCTTGTCTATAATGTTTGCTCTCTGAAATATACTAATAAATTAGCGGTCACAAGCTACCCTTTTAAAGTGAAGAATATGGGAAGATATTCTTTAAAAAGAGATTTTCTTCTTATGAAACATATACTTTGGGGTATATGCATAGTAGTGGAATTTCTGGGTCAAAGGGTATAGACATTTTACTCACTTTATTTGCATGATTCCATATTGCTTTTTGAAATGGGTATACTAATTTATGTTTCCAACTACTTCCACACTGACTATTCCCAACTTTTTCATCTTTACCAATTTGCTGAGCATGAGAGAAAATTTTAGGGTTATTATGATTTGCATTTTTCTTATTATTAAAGATCTGGAGAATTCTTTCATAGTGTTAATAATTTATAATTCTTTTGGGAACTGTTATTTCGTAACCTTTTACCACTTGTCCACTGGGGAGTGGCTTTTGATTTTTTATTTATCTCTATCCCTATCTATCCTGTGCATTTTTAAGATGTGAATACAGAAAGTGAATAAAGGCACAAAGGGCAATGTTGTTACTACTTTGTTAAAAGAAAGGCGGGGGGTGGGGTGGGGGGGTGGTGGGAAGAATTCTCTTGTCCATAGTCATGAACTATGTATAAAGAAGTATAAATTACTTCTCTTATGATTTTTTAATGGTGATGATTAAGGGGAGAATTCTTAATCAAACTGGAGACAAAGGTTGTCACAAAAGACAAAATAACTTCAATTACATGAAATTGAATAGTTTTTGCACTACAAATTAATGTAACTAGGATAAGAAGAGAAGTGGCCAACCAGGAAAAAATTTCCCCCAATTATCTCTCATAAGGGTTTGACAAAGTACATAAATAAATTAACAGAAATATATGACACCAAAAATTATCTCTTAATGGATAACTTGTCAAAGTGCAATTATGTGCATTCTAATAATATGAACAAAAAACTCTCAAAAGAGTTGTAAACTATCAATAAATATATGAAAATATAATAAAAATATTAATAATATACTTTGAGGTTAATCTATATTCCCAGAAAGCTGTCAACTATGACAAAAGATGATTAGTCAGTGATGGAGTGGCTATGTTAGAAGAGTTGTGGAATGGTTCAGTCATTCTGGGAAACAAGTCTGGGATAATGCCAAGAAAGTGATTAAAGTCTAGACCTTTTGAGTCCAACCTTACTATTAGGTATACATTCACTCACATCAGCCTGTGGAGGCTGATGATAAAAAGAAATGTCCAATGTACGCTAAGATAGCTTTCATAGTAGCAAAGAATTGGAAACAAAATAGATGTCTTGGAGGATGGGTTAAACAAATAGATTTGTGAATGTAACTGAGTATCATATGTAGTATAATAAAAGAAAATGAAGATTGTGGAAAAGTATTGAAAGACTTATATATGAAACAAAGCGAAAGGCAATGCCAAGAAAACAATATATACAATCACTACAATATAACTGAAAAGAACAAAAAAAAAACATTAAACAAACCTGAATTATGATAAAGATTAAATGTGACTCTGAAGATAAAAGAATCCATCTTTTCTTTGTCAAGTGGAATGTGTGGTCTGTGTGAGTCAGAAGGGGGGTAATTATACAGTATTAATTTTGTTGTTGTTGTTGTTCTTTCCATTTATATTGGTGCAGACATTTTCACAAAGAAATTCTAAGGCTTAAGAAACAACAGTAGTGAAGGACCAGAACTCTTTATAAGAAGTCCTACAGGCAGGAGGTACTAGTTTGAAAAGGGAACTAGCAAAAAACAGAGAGGGAGGGTTCTGACTTGCTAAATCAACTCTCAAAAAGAAATTCTGCATCTGCTGAGTTGACAAATATCTGAAGTCTCCCGTGGGGTACAGCTGAAACCTTAGAAAGCTGTTTTAGATGGAAGTTAGGGGCAGTGGGACCCCCAAAGGAGGACAGATGACAACTGTGTGAGTTTGTTAGTACACTAAGCTTCACAGCTCTAGCATTCCCCACAGATCTCAGCTTCTACTATCTTCACTCCATTAGGTTGAGCCATAACTTAGGGAAAGAGAAAGATGAGAGAGCAAAGTATGAAATCCTAAGATCTATTTTGTTAAGTATCAATTAAGATGTTTAAAATGGGAGTACACAAAAGTCCAAAGTCACAAAAACCAGTGTAGGAGCAAAGTTGGGGCTCGATCTTAGATTAGTCTTTGATTAAAACCAGACCTTTATGGGAGTTTGGGGAAGCCAACATGGCAGCTGTGGCAGAGGGTCTGCTGCATCCCACGGGGATTCAGGAGGGTAAAAGAGGGCCAGCCCTATTCAGAAGGAGGGGTGTTACTCAAATTTTCCAGGCCAACAAAGTCTAATTAAAAAGAAAGAGGACAAAGTAGGAGAATGTGATGGTTAGGTGGTCTGTTAGGAAGAAGGCTGTCTAAGCTGCCTGTCATATATAGAAATAGGAAGTATTTAAGTCAGACAACAATTGTGGATGTGAGATACTGGAACAGATGAGAGAAGGCAATCTGGCAATCGCCAGTTACAGACCAGGTAATCCTTTCTGTGTAATGTAGTGATAAGGTACAAAATGCTTCAGATCATAATGCAAGGGGAAAGACAATGGATTTTGAGTCAGGAGACTGGATTCAAGTCATTCCTTAGCTATAAAAGCATGGATGAAATCACGTCCCCTTTCTTGATCTTAGTTTTTTTGTCTTAGTAAGAGAGAACTGGATTAAGTAAACTAAGGTCTTTTCCAGTTTTAGAGCCTGAAACCCCAAGACGTTCTTGTGTGCCCAGAGAATCTCTCAGCCTCTGCCTTTGATGCAGAGATGCTATTTTTTTTTTTTTTAGATAAAGGGTGCTAGCTTCCACTGATTCCCCTCTCCACACGAATTTCATGTCTAGATTGCCAAGTCTCTGCCTACTCACAGGGTGCGTAGAACATGACAAGAGCATGTTTCTTTTTCTTCAGGGCTTCCCGAAAGTCCACTCCCGTCAGGTGCAGCACACTGGTTTGCTTTTCTTCCCATGCAGGCTCTGGGGGTGGGGGTGCCTCAGGACTGGAAGAAACAGAACATAACTCTTTAGGGCATCTTCCAAATGCAGACATTCACAAAGATATATTTTAGCATGTTTAGAGAAATCTCTATATCACTGTTAAAAACTCTCTAATATATGTATATTTAAAATATCTTTTATCAAGTCTGGTGGAATAGTCCTGTAATTCCCAATTCTTGGAAAGGTTGAGAACAAAGAACCTCCTGGGTTTGAGAGTTCTGAACTAAAGTGCGGATAAAGCCAATAGTATCTACTCTAAGCATGGCATTTATGGTGAACCCTTGAGAGCAGAGACTCAGCAGGTTGTTTGAGAAGGGTGAAAATATAGCCTGGCTCAGAAAAAAAACAAGCAGGTTAAGGCTTCCATATTGATTAGCACTGGGATCAGATTCATGAATGGTCATTGTACTTCCATTTTAGGGAAGGAAGAAAGGAAGGAAGGAAGGGGAAAAGGAAGGAAGGGAGGGAGGGAGGGAGGAAGGGAAAAAGGGAGAAAGGAAGGGAAGAAGAGAGGAAGGAAGGAAGGAAAGAAGAAAGAAAGGAGTGAAGGAGGGAAGGAAGGAAGGAGGGAAGGGAGGAAAGAGGGAAAGAAAGAGGGAAGAAAGGAGGGAGGGAGGGAGAGAGGGAAGGAAGGAAAGAGGGAAGGAGGGAGGAGGGAAGGAGGGAAGGAAGGAAAGGAGGGAGAGGGGAGGGAAGGAAGGAAAGAAAGAAGGGAGGGAGGAAAGGAAAAAAAGAAGGGAGGGAGAGAGGGATGCTTTTGAGATTGTTAGTAAGGCAATTCTTTTGACCTACTTTCCTACCCAAACTAAGCAAAAAAGAAGGTAAGATAAACATAACTTTTTTATTTTATACTCATTTTTCTTCCTTTGTTCATCTCAAGAATAAAAGGTGTCTTTTTTCTTTCCAAGGTTAATCCTGTATTCTATCTATCTTATCCCAAGTCTAAAATGCTACTCATCCAAAAGTATGATATATTTGTTACAATTATTCCTTTAAACATCTTGAATCTCTTTGCTTTTGCATGGGTTTCTTTTTTGTATACAAATATAGAGAGGACTCCCTCATATTTAAAAAAATCAAACTTTCACCTTTGTTCCCCACTAGTTCTATTTCTTTTCTTCCACTATCAAACTTCTACAATAAGTAGTCTATACTTACTGTTATTCATTTTTCATTACCCTGGAAATCTAGCTCTTCCCTCTACCACTCTATCAAAACTGTAATCCAGACACATTTTCCTTGATGTTCCTGCAATATCTGATACTAGTCTTCATTGTCTCCTAGAAATTTTTCCTTTCTTGACTTCCATGATATTCCACAATCTGGCTGTGTTATCTTAGCCTCCTTTAAGTGGTTCTTATTCTTCCTCTAGCTTTCCTCAATGTTCAGTCCTCCCATCTACAATTATCTTTTCATTCAGCAAGCACGTGTACTCTCACAAGTTCAATTATCACCTCTGTGCATATTCCAGTTGAGAGAAATGAGAAACAAAAAACAAAAACAACAAAAAAAGGGAAGGCAACATATGTACTTAGCAGCTCTTCTTCGGCAATCTCATTTACTCATCACACATCTTCATCATTACTTGTATGAGAATGATTTTGAAATCCTTGTCCTAGCACCGAGTTCTTAGCCTGTATTTCTATTGCTAGTCTGACAATTCCAAAGATGCATCACTGTCACATCAAACTTGGCATGTTTAAAGCAAACCTATCTTTAGAGACAATGTTGATATAGTGAATTTCAGCAATTCTGGTTCTGATGTTTAAATGTGCTATTGTAAATAAATCAACTGATGTCTCTAAGCCTCAGTGTTGCCAGATGTAAAATAGAGAAAATAATTTCTGCATTTCCTAATTTAGAGAGATATGAATATGTTTTATAAACTGTAAAGTGATATATAAACATGGAGTTATTATTTACACTCAAACTGGTCAGATAATGGCAATAACATCCATCTTGTCACAAGGCTCAGAAATTTATCGTTCTTTTTGAGTTGTCCTTCCTTATTTTTCATATTTAAATAGTTACTACATTCTATTAATTCTCCTTTCACATCATTTCTCAAATGTGAGAATCACAGAACCTTAGAATTAGGAGAGACCTAATTCTAGTCCATAACTAAGCAGGAATCCCTCCTGTAATATTTCCCCAAAATAGGCATCCAATTTGTACTAGAAGAAAAATCCATTTCCTCCCAAAGCAGCCCTTTCCATTTTTGAACAACTCTGGTTATTAGGAGGCTTTTCCTTATGCCACGTCTAAAAATATCTCTCTGCAACTTCCAGCTGTGGTTTCTTATTATGTTTTTTGAGAACAAGAGGGCAACCCTGAACTCTCTTCTACTTGACAGGTTATGTCTATCAAGAATTCTTTTCTTCTCCAGGCTAAATATCACATGTGTTCATTCACTCTCTGTGTGGCATTAGTTTCTTCACTATCCCATCCCCATCATCTAGATTTACTACATCTTTTATTGAGGCTTCCTTTTCTCCCTTCACACAGCCACCACCCTAGGGCAACTTCTTATCATTTCATGCAATACACTTCTGGTCTGTCTTCCTGCCTCAAGTCTCTTCCCATGCAAACCACCTTCCACTCAGATGCTCAGGTGATCTTTGTAATGCTCAAGTGTGACTACATCAACTCCCTACTCAATTAATTCCACTGACTCTGGTTCTCTAATGCTTCTAGGTTCAAACAGAAAAACCTCTATTTGGTAATTAAAGTTGTTAACCTGGCCTATTTCCAATCTTTTTATACTTTATTCTTCTCCACATAATCTATGATATAGTCACACTGACCTTCTTGTTATCCTTCACACATGATATTCCATTTCCCAGCTACTGTCTTTTCACTCACTGCCTTCCCATGCCTGGAACTCTTTCTCTCCTTATCTCTGTTTCCTAGTTTCCTTCAACAATCAGATTAAATCCTAATTTCTGAGGGAAACCTTTCTTGGTCTCTGGTCCTGGTCTCCTTCTCACCTGCACCCCATTCTACTTTGCCTTCTGAGATTTCCTTTTAGCAGCAATCCAATTAAGGTTTATGATAATTAAATCAACTTGCACACATATACAATATATATATATATATGTGTGTACACATTAAGTGTATGCCCACATGTATACTTACATAAATATAAATGTAAATAGATATGTGTATAAGTATACAGATAACACATCCCTCTCAGCCATTCAATTCTGGCTCTTAACATACCAAAATGATTGCAATTGTTTTTTATATTCCTTCTCCAGTTATGCACACAGCTAAAAGATTCCTCTTCCCAGAAGACAGTTTTTTATAAGGCCATTCCCAAGATTCAAAACCTTCAGTGGTTTTCTGACGCCTTAAAGTATACTGTCTCCTTAGACTACCATTTATGAGAGTTCACAATCCCAATTTAATGTAAAAGATATTGGTGTGAAATCTACTCCTAACCCAATAGTCACAACCATCAAGTATAACCTTTGTGGATCTCAATTTCCTAATTTGCAAAATGGGAATAAAAACACCTGTTCTCCTTACCTTGAAGGATAGTTAGAAGGATAAAAATGAGATAATTTATGCAAAAGAATTGGGTAAAGTGCTATACACATTTGTGTTATTATCATGGAGTTCAAAGTGCTACACATATCTTATGAAATTTTGCTCAAAAGCATTTAGTACATGCCTGGGTGCCTGGCACTATTCAATCTCTGCAACAATGCATTGTACATAAGAGGCACTCACATAAATTTTGTTGATAGAAGGAAAGAACTTTGATGGCTGTAGTCGGGATTTTAGCTGCACAGCTCAACTGTGTTCAAAACTGAGGTGAGAGGGAGATTTTCAGCACCAAAGTGTGTAAGAATGTTAAAGAATGATTAAAAATCTATCTAAAGAGATGAAACGGAAAAGATTAAGATTAATACTAGTTAGGGATTACTTAGAGTCCTAACTGAATATAATCATCAGATATTTAACAGAAACAGAAATAATTGTTGATAGTTTTGCTTTTCTATCTTAAAAAAGATTTCCAATTTCATGGGAAGATAAAGTAAATTTCCTTTTTAGTTCATCAGGCTTTTGGAACCTTGACTGTTCAAGCCTTGAAGGAATAATGATGGGACTCTTGAGCATCTTATCCTAATTACAAGTAAATCAATTAGGAGGTAAAAGCAATATAGCAAATCAAGTCAAATCTGAAAGAATGTATTAAACATCTACTATCTGCCAGTCTTACAAGTCATAGTAGGAGTCAGCTTTGCATAATGATACTGTGGTAAGCATTGGACACACCAAGAAAAGGAGATCACAATTTAATGGAGGAAACAACATGCAAACAACTATGTGCTGTTCAGTTGGTTTTTGGTTTTGTCTGACTCTTCATGATCCCATTTGGGGTTTTCTTGGTAAAGATGCTAGAGTGGTTTGATATTTCTTTCTACAGCTCATCTGACAGATGAAGAAACTGATGTAAACAAGGTTAAGTGACTTTCCCAGGGTCACACAGCTAGTAAGTTATGTGAGGTCAAATTTGAACTCAAGAAGATTCTTCCTGACTTTTGGGATTCTAATGAACCCTCCAGCAGCTCAGAATATTCTTCTCTGCACTGTGAATACACTCTATTTCAAAACTGATTTATTTAAATGAATGTATATTTTCCTAAGAAAGTCCTCTCTTTCACCACGATCCAATGTGGAAGACTCATTGTGGCCGGGAGGTGGCCTTGGTCCTGCTCGTTGTAAGCTCTGGCAGATTTTATAAAACTGGAGAGGCTTTGAGGTCAGTCTTGGCAAGAAGCAGTTGCTGGCTGAGGAACAGTCTTACTAAATTCAAAGAAGCTTTTTTCTAATAAGTTTGGCTACTAGGCTATGGATTGTTTAGTCATGACAACCCAAGACACAAAATAAAATACAAAATGGTCTTTGGTCCTGTATTTCCCCCATTTGGCTTTGGCAGTGATGGTGGCAGAAAAAAAGGATCAAAGAAAAAAAAAATCACAAGGTTTAGCTCACTTAACAACATTAATTTTTACCACTAAGATTAAATTCCAATGAGTTGGAATATTCCTGGAAGAACTGAACCATATCAATATTGACATTCTTAGTATAAATGAAACTATAAGGAATAAGGAAGTTGCAGTTAAATGAAAATATGACTCAGAGGTTTTCCTTGAGAGAGAAATTATGAGGTTCTCATCCTGTATCCAAGGGCAACATCATTTTATGAGAAATTTGGGTCCACTGAAATGAAGTGCTATCGATGAAGATAAACAAAAAAAGACCACCGAGAAGACAACTAAGGCTTTTGTGCCAATGTCTGTGGCAGAAGATGAAAAGGAAGAAATTTTGGGGAGAATTTAAGATTGTCAAACTATGTAAACACATATACTGAGATATAAAGGGAAAGGATAAGAAAGGTAAAAAATGTGTAGGACTATGTAGTTCAGTATTCAGAAAAAAAGATGCCAAAGGCTTGTATATCACTAAGAAGCTTCAATGCTGCTTCTCTCCATCTTTCTCTTCCCTTGACAAACCTTCTCACAGCATAGGGATGAAAAAAGCACCATTAGCTAGAAAGCACAAAAATTCTATTAAAACCAGAAGTAAAACTTCTGATCTAAGGAAGCATTTTGAAAAATGTTACTTTAGTGCACAACACCAGAATATAAACTGAATCATCTTCAGACAGAACAACAAGGAAGCAGGAAGCTTGGATTCTGTATAATTTTAATACGGACTATATATAAAAGGAACACTCCACTGAGTGTTCCAGGATATGAATAGGAGTATGGCATATGCCCAAAAGATGTGTGATCCACCAACTGGAGGGTGAAAAGATGGGTCAGGTCCCACCCTCCTCACAATATTCAACTGTCTCCAAATCAACACTTATTCTACCTCCTACCCATCACCTATCATCCAAAACCTCTATGGCTCATTTGCAAAGTACGATCTCCAGTCTACTTGACCATTCCATTCCTCCCCCCCCCCCCCATGTCGTCCCCTCAAGACAGTTACAACTAATTATCTGGGAACTTGTAGTAGCAACTGTGCAGGTCCCAGTGGGAAAATTCAACACTCCCTCTGCTCCCAAGACACACACTCCTTACCATGACAGTAAGCAGCACCCCTCAGAGAAAAGAATCTGTGTTCTGGGTAAATAATCTGTAAGGGCCTCTCCCTTCTCCTTTTTCATTATAGGTATAGCAGGATGAGCTAGTATGAATTGGTGTGGATCTCATTACATTATTTCCCACTCCACTCCTCAAGTCCCCCTAAACCCATTTCACATACTTTCCCATCTCTGTCAAGGACAAACCATCTTTCCAGTCATCCAGGTTTACAAACTCAATGACAACTCCATCACTTTCACTCACCCTATGTATCTAATCAGTTGCTGAATCTTACCATTTCTTTCTCCACGACAACCCTCCCAACTGTCCCCTTCTATCTAATTACACCATCATCTATCTAGCTCAGCTCTTTATCACTGCTCATATAGATTATCAGCAAAGCTTCTAAACTGGTCTTCTTGCTTCAAATCTTTTCTCATTCTTATCATTTTTGAAACTCTTCTAATCACAAAATCTACATTTGTTCTCTATTGACTTATGAGTGAATTATAAACTTCTTTGGCATTTTGAACTCTTCACAACTTGGGCCCAATCAGCCTTATTATACATCAGTCTTTTTCCTGATCAGGCAAAGCCTTTCTGCTATTCCTCATTCATGAAGAACCATAACTAAAATCTCCAAACATGAGTAAGAAATTAAGGTATATCCCTTAAGCAGGACTATGGAAATAAAGAAGGATAAAGAAGGAGGAGTTTATACTAAAAACTTTCTGCTGAGCTAAATTCAAAGATAATTGATTTTTTGCTTATTTTTGCATTGTCTGTGGGGACTCCTGCTGAAACACTAGTGTATTTAATATTAGGAATTTTCTTGGATTATTGTATTATAGCTCTTTCCATTTTAAAAGAATGTCTTAATTATTATTAATAAGCCTATCCTACAAGACATACGTGAGTTTTTTCTAAAAAGGCATATATATTCACATTGTTCTCACTGAAGGTATTATCCTTAATAATATCCTTGATAATTATCTTTAACAATATCTTTAGTGAAAGCAAGAACGTTTTTCATATTATTAATAAAATAAAAAAATTATTTCATCTTTACCACCGCTTTTTAAAATGTCTTTTTTGTATGTACATCAGATTAATAATGTATTAGTCCTGCAATGCCTTATGTAACATATAAAATAAAATATGCATATATATGTATATGTCATACATCTCACAATATATATACACATACAGAATGCTCTTTCCTCACTTCTGCCTTCTGGAATTCCTAGGTAACTTAAAAGGACATCTCTTTCAAGAGGCCTTCATTTCTTGCCCCAGTTGTTATTCTCTCACTTCAGCCACTTATCCCGGAACATGCTGTAATCTTCCAGTAGAATGTAAACTCCTTGAGGGCAGGGGCTGTCTCATTTCTGCATTGGTATCCCCTATGTCTATCTAGCAGCACAGAGTAGGCATTAAATAAATACTTGCTGATTACACCAAACCAAAACCTTTACATTTTGCCTTCTGAAATCAAGTAGATCAAGCATATTCCTCCTTTCTTATGAGAGTCCATTCAGAAATTTGATGACAGTGATAATGTGCTCCCTGAATTTTCTCTTCTTCTTTTCTTTTCATGGATTCTCATAAGGCATGACCTTAAAGGCCTTCTGTTTTCATGGCCATAATGCTCTGGATGGTCTCTAGTTATGAATGTCCTTAAACTGTGACATTCAGAACTGTCTCTGAAGAATAGAAACTAACAGTCACAGAGAGCAGTATAGAGGTGTGCAGCAGCCGTGAGCAGGCTACAGCACAGTGTACAGAGAAGAGAGCTGCACGGGAAACGTGGTACAAAGAACATCAGCCAGGCAACATAAGTCTGGGGATCACTGATGAACAACCTGCTTCTTTGCAATATCAGAAGAACATGAAGAAAGCCCTCAGCACATATGGCAAAACTCTAAGGCATATTTATGGGAGATCACAGACAAATACTCAAGACGAATAGATGGGTCAATCGCTGCATCACAGGAAGGAATGTCCACAAATCCACTAGGAAGACTGAGCCCCAGTGTTATAGTCTATCAAGATTTTTTTGAATCCTGATTCAAATTTGTGTCATCTGCAAATTTGATAAACATGTCATCTATACCTTTATTCATGTCATTAATTAAAAACTGTCAAAGAGCTTAGGGTCAAGCAGAAATCCCAGCATTTTCACCTTCCTCAAAGCTGACCCAGAACTATTCATGACCATTCTTTGGGTTCTCATAATTAATTCTGAATTCCCCTAATAAAGGTACTATCCAGCTCAAATCTCTCTATCCTGTCCAAAAAACAGTATATTTTGTCAAATTCTCTACTGAAACCTACAGGTATAAGCAATGTGGTACAGGGCAGAGAGTGATGGAGTTGGGAAGAACTTAATTAAAATCTTGCCTCTGCTACTAGCTGTGTAACCACTTGCAGGGCTAGGCTAAATCTCTCCAAATCTTAATTTTCCCAATTGCAAAGTAGCAAAACACCCAAAACACATGTCTTTACAAAGTTATTACCAGGTTGAGACAAAGCATATAGACCAAGTGTTCTCATAAGTGACAGGAATTATTATTATTATTCTCCTGATCAACACTGGTCTAGTAACATTGTCAAAAAAGGAAATGAAGTTAGTCTGCCATGAACTTTTCTTGATTAAAACCATGTTGAATCTTAAGCATCATTGCTTCCTTTTAGTGATGTTCACTAAGTGTCTCTAATAATTCATTCTAGGACTTTTCAAGAAGTTGAAGTCAAACTTATAATTTCCTATTTTATAACAATAACATATTCAGTCTTTGATCCATTTGTATTCCAAGTATTTTCAGACACATTTATAAAGAGATACAATTTTCTCATTTTCTAAATGTAAAACAATATCCCTCTTAAATAAATAAATCTAAGCTTTTTCCAGGTGAAATTTGAATGATCACATTTGAAGCTTATCATTTCTTCTAATTTGACTAAGGCCAGCTGCCTAATTCCCACTTGCTACATAACAACAGGGTCTAGTCAGAGGTCCTTTACTATTTTGGAAAACAAGAGATGAAATACTGCCCTATAAAGATAATGAGGAAACACTAAGAAAGTCAATTAATTCACAGGGAGTGAAATCTCAGAACTCTGGGTATGAACTCCCCCTTATTTCAATGGGCCTACAAGAATTCCACTTGAGTACACCAGATTTCTTAACAATCATCTACTTTGCATGAGCAGAGACAAAAGGATGAGCCAAATCATCTGCAACAGACTATACCAAATGCTCCTCTTAATAAGCTGCTGGCTTGATAAAGGAGGAGAATTTGTTGATTGCTAAGGACCCTTTCCACCTGTGTGACTCCTGCTTCTCCTTTACTTGCTGCTTCTTTCTATACTAGCACATTTAAATATTTTGTTCCTGGGATACTTTGACGCTCTCTCCCTTACACATTGTGTGTGGCTTCTGCTGGCGCACACTAATTGTCAATCACCCAAGTTATCTGCTTGAAAAAACATATCAGGGATTTATCATTGCCATTAGTGATTTCAGACTGTTTTCTCTCAGCCTCAGCAGATCAGTAGGAAGAATGCTCTTTGAACAATTAATTTGATCAATTTGTAAATACTTATTAAGTTGCATAATGTGTCAGATAGTTTATTAGTATACAAACACCAAAATGAAACAGTCTCTGATTTACTAGAAGCCAAATGGGTTATTAGAGCTAAAGAGCCCGAGAAGAAATTCTCTCAGTGATAAAGAGCCTGCTATTGCTTGTCCCCAAGTTCTTTAGAGGTCTGAGGCCTTTGCTTTTGTAACAGCCCCTAATCCTGATCATCGCCCCTTTCTCCTTACAGTTGCTGTGTCTATTCCTGCGATTCTCTACCTACCCAAAACTACTTAAAAGTTGTATTTCTAGACATCTTCAAAGTATTTCTTTTGTTTATTGTAAAATTAACTTAGAATAAAAAATTTCTTTCTCTCTCTCTCCTTTCTTCCCTCCCTCTCCCTCTCTCCTCTCTGTTCAGATCATATATACCACCAAGGAACTTACTATTATGCCTATGATGAACTTATACATTTACTTATGTGCTGATCAAAGAGAAGGCCACCAAGCTTCATTTACAATACTACAACTAAGTGGCTTTCATTCCCCACATAGAATCTACAGGATTCTCTGTGCATGTATAAAACGGGAAGGACTAATTGTGTAACTTTAGGCATGTCACTCAACATCTTCGGGTCTCAGTTTCCTTATAAATGAGAGGGAGAGAAATCCATTTTACTTTGCTTCATATGCACCCTGAGGATAAAAATGAGGCAATACATTTGAGAGCACTTTGGGGGGAAACAAAGTACTTAGCAAATGTGTATCATTAATTGTGTATTGATCTTTTCATGCACAGTCATACATACACAAAATAATGACTGTAAAATTAACTTAGAGGAAGAAGGTTCTCTCTCTCTCTCTTTTTTCTCTATTCAGATCATATATACCACTAAGGAACTTACTATTATGCCTATGATGAACTTTTACTTATGTGCTGACCAAACAGAAGGCCAAATAATATGCATTGGTTTTAATTTATCTTTATCATCCCTGCCCTATCTTCTGCTCTGTTACCTCTTAATGAGCCACCAACTGGCAATACAGTGGAGCCAAAGGAAAAGACTTGGATAAACAGCTTGCTTAATGTAATGCTAGCCCCAGACACAGCTTCTTGCAAGTCCCAGAGAGGAGAAAGTTCTGGATTCTGAAATAAGGAGGCCACTTGGCTCTCACAAACCTAGGGCCTACAATGTGCCATCATGCTAACCTGGCACCAAGACTAAGAGGAGGTAGAGGTTGAAGTTGACAGTAAGGAAAAGTCCTTGGAAGTACTTTACCAATTTATACAATGTTTTGAAGCTTATCAGTCCATTCTCTACTTGCAGAAAGTCTTTTCTAATTAAACCCATCTGAGATCTATGATTATTCAGTTCAGAATCCTAGGTATACACAGTTTGCCATTTCTATGTTGTTTTGTGAGGACCCTTTGGGTCGCCCCCTGCAATATCTTTCCAGTCTGATCCATGAGAAAGCAGAATCATTGATGGCAAGGACAATGTAGTCTCACATTAAGAGCTCTCCATGGTGAGAAACCATATCTCCTCATTCTCCTATACTTAGCAAGGTCTCCTACTGCTAGAAATAGGTTATGCTTAAGTCATATTTGTTTGGGAAGAGAAGGCTGAGAAACTACTATGGTCTCTGCTGACGTGGGACCTCAAGCATGTAAGAAGTACTCTGTCCATTTTTGCCTTTGGTCTCCCTGTGAGTACCTCTTTCCATAAGGCATAATTATTCCCTGGGAAATTGTGCAAACACATCTTAGAGAATTTTTAAATGGGAAAAAGAAGTTTGGCAACAGCATCTGGATCTCTGATTATGTCTATGCTTCTATTACATTGTCCTAGGTAACTCAGAATTCACATTTTTAACTCTGGGTCCTGTCAATCAGATAGATCAATCAGCACAATGGCTCTTCTATTTCAAGCACCTCATTTTCCTACTTTTATTCAGAGAGAAAAAAATGAAGGAAAGAAATGTAACCAGGGGTTAAGGAGATTAAATGAAAAGATGCTTTGGGAAAGATGTGCAAGCACTTTACTAGGATTTTGAAAATCTTATCCAACGGGGATAAGAGTAACTCAATGGATTAGAAAGCATTACCAACAAAGTACATAGCTGTTGGATTCTGGAATTAAAATCTATCTTAAATGACGACAGCTCTGAGAAGAAGAAATTAGGCTTTTGATATATTTCTTACTTCCCAGAGCAATCGCTAATGGCTGAGTGCCAGAAGTCTGGATATAATCTCAATATCATAAAACTTACTTCTGCATCCACTCGATAATCTTCTTCTTTGTTCTAAGCTGTGGCAAGGTATACTTTTCTTCTCCATCCTTAAAATATTTTAGTGTAGGGAAGCCTGAGATCTGATATCGTTCTGCAGTGGCTTTATTGACAGTGGCATCAATGGCTGCAAGGACACCTGGACTCTGGAATAGGGAAAGAGAAAACTATGGGTCAAAGTATCAGGCCCAGAGCTGCTAAGATGACAGATGAATTCCCAGCAGATAGCCAATGCTCAGATATCTCTGTGGAGAGCTGCTTGTCAGTCAGACTCATTACACCAATCCAAGCATGAATATGTCACATCATTGTCCCCATCAGCTTTAAAATAAGATACCCAGGTGAAACTTTTAAACCCACTCCCCTAAAAGAAGATGGGACCCATTTCCCAGCTTGAAGGTCCCAGGGGACAAAAGGAAGGCCTCTTGGGATTGAAATTCCAGGACCAAAGTAACTCAGGCACCCAGAATAACAAGGGAAATGGTGCTCAGTTTCCAGTCCAGACAGAATGTTTGTTCTACACTTTCCCAATGCTGGAAGAGACCACATATGTGGCTAGCAACAATGTATTTTGGATGACGAGCACTAAAGAGCTCAAGGGAATAAGAGAACAACTAAATAATCTGTAAGGAGAAGCTGCTTTGATGATTCCACTTATTACTGATTTCTTAAAGAAAAGGGTTAAAAGAGAGGAGGACGGGGGAAACAAAGGCACTTACATCTGCTGCTCCATGGAGGGTCTCGGCTGCACTCTCAAACTCGGGCTTCATCTTCTTACAATGTCCACACCCTGTACAAAAAGTGGAGGTGGGACAAATCTTGAGGCTTTAGCTCCCTTTTTTCCATGGCCTGCCCTAGACATAAAGCCAACCTTCCTGATGCTGAAAATGGTGGCAAAGGAAGAAAGAAGGGGGACAACACTAAAAAATAAAACCTGTTCAGTTCAAATCCTACCGATTCTGAGACAGACTGAAAGACTTCTGTTTCTATGGCACTATATGACATAGGAGGAAATCTGCAACATCAGAGACTCAAAAGATTTGAGGAAGAGAATTTATACAGACCTAAATACTTGACACTGTCATATACTTTGCTGCCCTATGGACAGAGTTCTGCTATCAATGACGACTCTACATATGACACCAAAGTTTTCAGAGTCCACCAATAAGAACACTGTTCAAGCAATGGTGACAACTCCTATGAGATTAATTCTTTGTCTTGACCTGAGTTGCTCCATTGAAATCCATTGTGGATAATCGATCAAGTCCTCTGATGTCTAGGACTTACACGGGAGTCAGCCTTTTAAAAAGAGGGCCAAGACAAGGGATCACTGAGCAGAAGAGCTGGGAGGCTGCAGAAGGAGGTTCCTCAGAGGGAAGCTTGCATATCCATGTGGTCCCTTCTAGGGAGTTTTGTTCAAGGGAGGGGCTCCTGGATTATGCCTTGGGATCCAGCCACTGAGTTTCTAAATCAAGTGGGAACTGGGAAGCACAGAGCCATAAGAATGAGCAAAATCCAAACTGTGCCCTTTGCTGTTATTGTGAGGTACATGGACTGTGCAGATTCGGGGGGGAAACTGGTTACTTGTGATCCAAATTCTTTTCCTTTTAAAGGGAGCTCTCAGTCAGGAGAATATAAATTCTAAACCTAAAAGATTGCACAGGACCCTGAGGTGGTGATATCTCCAGAGAGGAACCGTTTTCTTAAATATTTATGTTTATGGGGCAGCTAGGTGGCACAGTGAATAGAGCACCAGCCCTGAAGTCAAGAGGACCCGAGTTCAAATATGACCTCAGACACTTAACACTTCCTAGCTATGTGATCCTGGCCAAGTCACTTAACCCCAACTGCCTCAGGAAAAAAAAAATATGTAGATCATTTTTATTAGGGTAAATAAAGCCTGCCTTACTTTTAATGTTTCATTAGCCTGAACGCCTCCACAGGAAGCATTTTCTAACTTTTTGTAGAGACCCAAACATGATCTAAATTCTGATGTTCTTAGAAGAAACTCTGAATTAGGGCAAGAGACAATACAGGACTACTGACAAGCCCCAGTTACTATCTTTATAAACTCAGACCTTTGATTCTAGGCAAGAAAATATGTATTTACAACTCATATGTCTATATAGGGGTATGGAATCTGTTGTGTATAAAAAGGAACATCTTACCAAGTCCAAAGAAGCTGTACTTAATTTGCCTTTTTACTATATCTGAAAATGGTCAGAAATCATTAATTAACATTAAATGTGTTTTTTATACTGCTGTGTGGTAATGATCTGTGAACTCTTTAATTTTGATAATGAGTACTTTACTATTGTTTAGTTGATAGGACTGCAATAGGATGTCACAGCAAGGAGAAGGGTGTGAAGCACATATAAACTATGCTAAGCTGGTGACATGGAAAGTTCAGAAAGTAATTCACTATACTTAGGACAAAGTTTGGTACCCTGAAGATTTGATATTTCCTTGACATGGGGAAGAGTCTACATTCATTTCTGTCTCTGTCTCCCCCTTAACCTTGTTTCCCTTCCTCACTCTTTACCCAACAGAAATGATATGCCTAAGGTAACATGGCTAGTAAGTATAGGAGGCTGGATTTGAACCCAGCAACTTGGTGTAAAAGTCAAAAGTCAAAAGAGCAATCAGGCCTAGAGCCAGGAAGACTCATCTTCATGAGTCAAAATCTGGCCACATTTCTAGTCATATGCTCCAAATCACTATCAATTAGAGAAATGCAATAACAACTCTGAGAAACCGCCTCACACCTCTCAGATTAGCTAAAGTGACAAGAAAAGATAATGATAAATGCTGGAAGGGATGTGGGAAAACTGGGACACTAATACATTGCTGGTAGAGTTGTGAAGTGATCTAATCATTCTGGAAAGCAATTTGGAACTGTGCCCAAAGGGCTATTAAACTGTACATATCCTTTGATCCAACAGTTTCTCTACTGAGCTTATATCCCAAACAGATCATAAAAAAGGGAAGAGGACCTATATGTGCAAAAATGTTTGTGGCTGCCCATCAGCTGGAGAATGGTTGAATAAGGTACAGTATATGAATGTTATCGAATATTATTATTTTATAAGAAACGATCAGCAAGATGATTTCAGAAAGCCTTGAGAAACTTACATGAACTGATGCTGAGTGAAGTGAGTAAAACCAAGAGTACATTGTACACAGCAACAAGATTGTGTGGTGATCAACTGTGATGTACTTGGCTCTTTTCATCAATGGGGTGATTCAGGCAATTTCAATAGACTTGGCATGGAAAGTGTCATCCACATCCAGAGAAAGCATAGTATTTTCACCTTTTTGATGATGTTGTTATTTTCCTTTTTTTTTTTCCCTCTCATTTTCTTCCCTTTTGATCTGATTTTTAAAAATCAGCATGATAGGCAGCATGATGAATATGGAAATGTGTTTAGAAGAACTGTACATGTTTAATCTATATTAGATTGTTTGCTATCTTGGAGAAGGGGGAGGGAAATGGGGGGGGGAGAGAGATGGAGACAAATTTGGAACTCAAGTTTTGCAAGGTGAAGGCTGAAAACTATCTTTGCATATTTTATTTAAAAGCATAAAAAAAAATCTGGCCCAACACTTAAAAGCTATGTGATCCTGGGCAAATCACTTAATGCTGTTTGCCTCAGTTTCCTCATGAAAGAAATGGCAAACCCCTACAGTATCTTTGCCAAAAAAAAAAAACAAAAACAAAAACAAATAGGGGAAATGAAGAATAGGAGTGAAATAACTGAACAACAGCTCTTGACTCCTGTCCCATCTCTCTATTCACTCTGCTACCTAGCTGTCTCAGACCTTAGTTAGTTTAAAAAAAAAATCCCAAATTTACCCATACACACACACACACACACACACACACACACACACACACACACACACACACACACACACCCCTTAATCACAAAAACTTCTTTGTTGGCCTTTTCTGAAAATTTGCCTTTGATTTAAAGACCACAGCCTCTTGTGATACATTCATTTTCTTCCCAAGACAGAATGACTCATTTTCAGTTTTTTAAATTCTGAGCAAGGACTCCAGGCCTTTCCAGATATCATAATTGTTAGTAATCTCTCCCCCCCCCAAATTATTCTGTATATTTTGTTTCTTTTTACCTGTATACATATGGTTTAGCTCTAAAGAATAGAACTATTTCATTTATCTTTGTACCCATCACCAAAGGCAGAAGAGGTGCTTAATGAGGCATAAGTGACTGTAACAGACTCCTGCCAGTTCGGCCTCAAGGTTATGAGGCTTCTTCCCCATTTCTTCTCTCACCATATGAGAACGAGCCCTGCTCTGCCTACATTGTAAAATTAAAGTGAGATAATGGATATGGAAAGGAATTTGTAAACTAATAAAGCTTAATATAAAAGCAGAAAAGCTATTAATAACTCGCATACCTCACCCCACCTTACTTAGTTCACCTTCTCTGGGAATATGATAGTTTAATGGCAACAAGGTCACCCAAGTAACCTCACTCTCACCAAGGACAAAATATTCCTAACACAGGCAAATCGGGAAGCCAAGTGAATTGCCAAGTTCCTAAAGTTCATTATTAAATTCATCCTACTGACAAACCAGTGGGGCAGAAATCTTTAGGGTATCAAAAATTCATTACCAATCTATAGACTGGCACCCAGCCAAGGCTGGCACAGATGGAAAAAACCCTCAGGGGCTTCCTGAATTCCTGGCAGCACCAAAACAATTCCTCCTCCTAAATAGGGCCAAGAGACAGGAATGCCCCTGGCCATCAACACAGTGAGTTTAAAAGGTGAGATGGATACCAGAGCCAACAGACAAGAGGAAGAATCAAGGTTACTGGAGAGCAAGGTGTCCACTCTAGAGGAGAGCTGGCTTTGGAGTCTGCAGAGATCCCAGTGTCAGAGACAGGGTACTTTAGGAACTTTTCATTATAATTGGGATAATAAGTTTTCTGCTCTCAAAGCTAGACTTTAAATGAATTATAGAAGGCTATTGTTGGGAAAGGGCCACTGGTACAAGAACTGCATTTCTGAAAAGGATGCTGACTTGTCTCCCATCATGTAGTAGCTGCCCCTTGGGAAGTTCCTGGTTTAACACAAAGCTGCTGCTGTTGCTTTAAAAAAAATAGTAATGGCTTTTTATTTTCCAAAATACATGCAAAGATAATTTTCAACATTCATTCTTGAAAAACCTGGTGTTCCAAAGTTTTCTCCCTCCCTCTCTCCTCTGCCCTAGACAACAAGTAATCTAATATAGCTTAAATATATAACACAAAGTTTCATATGGGGTTAAGTCATTGAACATGGAAGTCACGAAATTATGATTTATTATCAGTAAATGTGTGATTTATATACTTATTTTATATATTTATATAACTGGGATCACATAAAAATTTCTTAGACAAAAAGTGATCACAAATGGAAAAAGTTTAGGAAGCCCTAGTCCAGCAGACCATGCAATGCTGCCTTGTAGTCTTTTAGGGGAAAAAAAAAGTATACGTATGATATACATAAAGACAAACAAGGACAGACTAATTATAACTAATTAAAAATGTATGGAAAAGTTGGAATGACTTGAGTTAGCAAAAGATGGGCGAGACTAATCTGGAAGAGGCATTTCAAGAACCTGTCATTTGCAACAAAGACTGTTGGGGAAACACCTCTGTTTTAGAAAATTTAGGAAAACTAATCATGCTAAATAAACATGATTGAAGGATTGTCTAAAATCATTTAAGTCCCTGATGGAAATCACAGTAGCAATGACAGGGCAGAGGAGGGCAGGAGACCAGTTTACTCGCTTTCCATGTTCCCTTATCTACCTTTCTCTGTCATGACTCTCAAAAGACAGAAAATGAGGATTAAATATGAGGGAGAGATGGTTGATTTTAGACAAAGATTTGAGCCCATGTGCCTTTCTCTCCCTCTCCCTCCACCCCTACTCACACTCATTCTGTGTATTTGTTTGTGTGTGTGTGCATATCTGTCTGTCTGTCTCTCTCTCACACACAGACACACACACACAGACACACACACAAATCAGAGGGTTCATAAGGTAAAAATTGGGTCAAGGACTAGAATCAACTTTAGAGGTCATCTAGTCCAATCCTTTAATTTTACTGATGAGAAAACTGAGGCCCAAGGTTATATACTAAGTTGTAGAGTTGGGATCAAAACTCAAATCCTTTAGCTCCAATTTCAATGCTTTTTCTACTGTATATTTAAAGTACAATAGTACTGTACTACTGGAATACTGCATTTAACTGGAGTTAATGTTCCAGTTAACTGGAAGAGAGAAAGGTGTATAGCTTTCAAAATCATTAGCTAGGGTACAAAAAAGTCATTTCTATCACTGTGAAGGTGAAAAGACCAAAGAAAACCCTGCCTCTAATGGAAGATAAAATTGCCTTTAGCATTTAAAAAAAACCTAAATTAAAACAGTAACAACAACAATAACAAAAAAAATAACCCAAACTTCCCAAAGCAGGATGCTTCTTTAAAAAGCTGGATTCCTGGGGCAGCAAAGTGATGCAGTATAGAGCCCTGAAGTCAAGAGGACCTGAGTTCAAATATGCCCTCAGACACTTAATATTTTCTAATTGTGTGACCCTAGGCAAATCACTTAATCTCAATTGCCTCAGCAAAAAAAGGAAGAAAGGAAGGAAGGGAGGGAGGGAGAGAGGGAAAGAAAGGAGGGAGGAAAGAAGGAAGGGAGGGGAAGGAAGAAAAGAAGGAAAGAGGGAAGGAAGGAGGGAAGGAAGGAAAGAAAAGGAAAAGGAAAAAAAAAAGCTTACAGAAGGTCAATATGACATTTTACAGATGGAACAAATACCACAGGATAAATCAAAGCAACAGTCAATTTGAAGTTATTAAGAGCATAATGTCCTGGAAATAAACATTAATCTCTACATACTAGAAAGTTCTTAGTGAACAGGTTATGTTCCAAAAGTTTGTAAGTTAAGTTATTCAGAACCTGGGATGAGTTTTTTTATTCCAACAATGCTTTGGTTTAGGTCAACCTGTCCATCTACAAAACCCCATTTACTCATCAAGTACCCAAAGTATAGAGAGTATTAATGGTGCTACCTCAACAATACTGAAATGTTATTTCTCTGGGAAATGCATTGAGTTCAACTACTGGCAGTAGTATCAGGGAACCTCACAGCAGGAGTAGGAATGAATGAATGAATAATGAATGTTTGGATAGATGCTTACCACATGTTAAGATTCAAATTAAAACTAAGGATACAGTAATATAACAGACTATTTGTGTTGGAAGAAACTCAAAAGTTTAACACTTTATCATATCTGCATTTGAAAAGAGAAATCTGTATGCTTTTAAATGTAATAGAATAGAAAGAATACTGGGTGTATTAGTATAAGACCACCTGAGTTCAAGTTCTCACTGACACTTAGTATCTGTATGACTGTACTCAAGTAACTTCTGAGTCTCAGTTTTTTCATCTGTAAAGTGGAGACAATGATTCTTATAGTATCCAAGTCAAAGTGGGGAAAGTGCTTCCCCCAGGAAAAGCTTTAAAATGCTGTGTATTTATGTGAGCTGTTATTATGACTTCATCTGCTTTCCTACATTCCTTATTTTTAAGTAATATATTCATAAGTAAAAGGTTGCCTATTTAGAATAAAGGAATCTTTATTGGTAGTTCATTAAATGGAAACAGAATCAGATCCCATCATTTTCCTGAAATATGTTTTAAAATACCCCTAAGAGAACTGAAAGCTAATTTAAAGGGCTCCACCATGATTAATGGTTAGTGGACCCTCTGAGACTGACACAACCCCTTTAGAAGTTATTGAGTCTTTTCTTCTGATGGTGTGCCCAATAATACTGAACGCAGACAGGACACAAAGAATCTTTCTTGCTTTAAGAAATCTACAGAAAGGGGGATTCCACAGTTCCCTCAGTCACTCGTGTGTGAATGACACTGTGAGGAATGAGTGTGACACAAACACAGTCCATGGTGTCAAACGGTTTTGAGAAAGTCTAATGATATACAGCAACTGCCAACATCCACTTGATAGATGAAATAAAATAATTAAACTGTGTGGCAAGACTTTGATTCAAGCACCTCCTATGGGGCTTTGACTGTGTAAGGGAAGGGTGTGATTGGCAGCAGGGAGTTCTGCCCAATTTTCTTTCTCCTAGATATAGCATGAATGGGTACTTCAGGAGCTCTTCTTTGGCAGGCCAGTTAAATGCAGTACTCAGTCAGAATGGAGAGAGAAACAATGAGGGACTGGCCATTCTCATCACAGGGCATCTGCTACTTTTTTATTTACAGGCATATCTTATTGTCTTTTAAAAATTTCCAGTTGGAAGCCTTGCTGTTACCTTAAACTCCACATTAAAACTAAGCTCATTAGCATCTTCCCCAAAACTGGGTCTTTCTCCAACTTCCCTTCCTTTGTTAACAGTCCATCATTCTTCTAGTTACCCTGTCTCATTAGCTTTTCCTTTGTTTCCAATAGTCAGTCACCAAAACCCTAATGACTTGTTCAAAATGTCTCACATTTATATGCTTTCCTTTTTATTTCAGCTATCTAAATTTTTGCCCTTATGCCTAGAATATTGCAAAATTGTCTTAATGATTCTCTTTATCCTATCTTATGCCAATTTATCTTTTTACCTCTTTCTCCTTTATAAAATGAATTTGCAATCAGAAGATATAGTTGTAGAATCCTTTCTCTGTGACTGTGTGAACTGTTCTAAGACTCAACTTTTCTGGGTTTCCCTTTCCTTTTCTATGAAATGAGAGCCCTGGATTAGATGACCTCTGGATTCCCTCTAAGCACTAAATCTATGGTCTCATCTTACATATCTTTACATATATATACACATCTTTACAAACATAAATCAATCTTCCTTTATCACTTTCTTGCACAGAAATCTTCAACCCTGTTTCCTACAGGACAAACCCTTTGATTCCTTATCCTGCCATTCAATGCTCTCCATAATTTGACCCTGGCCTTTCTTTCTTGCCTTATCTACCACTACACTTCTCAAAGAATCTGAAGCTTAAACTACACTGGTCTATTATGTTTTCTATATAAGTTATAATTCATTCCCACCTCACCTCACTAGGTTTCACCATTTTGGAATGCCTGCTCTACTTCTTTCCAATTACCTGAATCTTATCAATCAATTAATCAACATATTCTCATCTATTCCCCACTACAAGTCACTAATTACACTGGCTTCTGGGGATTCAAAGAATGAAACAATTCCTCTTCTATCCTTCAAAGTCCAGATCAAATCCTACTTATTCAAGTCCAATTCCAGGGCATTACAGAGCTGGGGACTTCTTGCTTCTTGACTCTTAGCACTCATTCTCTAATATTTCACTTAGAAAATAATCAAAAACTTGTCTTGTGACTGCCTTTGAATTTTTGACTTGTATTATTTAACTTTTTATGTGGGTACTTCTTGTCCTTGGCCTCCAAAAGACTGTGAATTCTTTAAGGACAAGTACTATTATGTTTTCATAAATCTAATTTGGGTGCTTAAATACTTGCTGGATTAGACTTTGATTTAACCTAAGTGACAGAGAAATCAGTTACTATATTTGTACATTCTTCTGGTCTCTGCCTCCCTTCACCCATAGTGCTCAAGAAAACATATATAGGAATACTATCAAAGTGTTTGATTATCTCAGTTTCCTTTTGTCCAATTAAGAAGTTACATCAAATCAACTTGAGCCTGACTTTTATATGATGTTAAAGGGTTCTGTGTATGTGTGTGGGAGAAGATGGTAGTTTATGTTCAAAAATTCCAAGCATCTTAAGTAAAAGTGGTAGATGATCTATAAACTTCTGCAAACAAAATTTCCAATGACTGGATGACAAATCAATGAAGATGCTGACCCATAGTTGGTGAAAGGCAAAGCTGAAGGGCTCTTTTCTTCCTCCCTATAGTGTGCTGGTAATGAGGAGGGGGGATTTATCACCAAAAATTAATGCTGGTAAATGTATGAATTGGTGACACATTCTGGAAAGCAATTTAGAACTATGTCTATAAAGACATTAAACTCTCCATACCCTTTGACCCTGTGATAATGCTCATCTATATCCCAAAAACATAAAGTGATAAAGACCTAGATGAACAAAAATATTTATAGTCGCTCTTTTTATAGTAGTAAAGAACTGGAAACTACAAGGGTGCTCATCAATTGGGAAAAAGCTGAACAAATTATGGTATGTTAATGTAATGGAATATGCCAAAAGAAATGATAAAAGGGACAATTTCAGGTAAAACCTTGGAAGAAGTGTATGAAATGAGTTAAGTAAGCAGAATCAGGAGACAATTTATATAACAATATAATAGAGAAAACCAACTTTGGAGGATTTAAGAATTCTGATTGATGAAATGACCAAGCACAATCCCAGAATTCCGATAATAAAAAACACTAGTCTCCACTGGAGAGAAGAGAATGTAAGATCCCTTTATAAGACATGATCAGTATAGGGGTTTGTTTTGCTTGACATATTTGCTGTAAGGTTTTTCCCCCCTTTTTTCCTCCAGTGGGAGGGGCAATTCCCTGTCCCCACAACAAAATATGAGAAGAAAGGTCATAAAAAACCACAGACAAGCAGGACAGCTTTGAAAGTAATTGCCAAGCTTCCTTTTGGGGTGTGTGTGTTATACTCTAAGTGCCCTCACACTCACTTTCTTGGCCCAGCACAACCACCTTGAATCAATTCTTTTAGTGTACTCTTCCTTTTTGCAGTAGGAATGTCAACTTCCTATCTAGTCCCAGGCCCTTCAGTATATAATTCAATTAGTTGTCAGGACTTACTAAGTGACTACTGTATGGGGTACCAAAACTTTATGAGGTTCTGGCAGAAGGGGCCGTTTTTGGAGCCTGCATAGCATAATGATTAGAGTGCTAGACTCAAAAATCAGAAACACTTGAGTTCAAATCTTCTCTTTTACACTAACTAGCTACGTGGCCACTAGTAGATCTCAGCCTGTTTTTTTCATCTTCACAATGAGGGCACCATCTTCCCAGCAAAGTCACTCAAGTTCACAAGTTTGGAGTCAGAATTGATCTTTCCTCTCTCACTTTGCATCTCAATGAGTTGCCAAGTTTTATTTTGGAGTCAGAATTAGCATCTCTTGCATCAATTCCCTTCTCTTCACTCATACAGTTTACCCTAAAATAGGTCCTTTTCACCTCTTACCTGAATTACTGATAATCTTCTAGCTTCTCTCCTTCCAGTTTCTGTTTCCTCAAACTACTTTTCCCACTGCTGTTAGATTAATATTTATAAAACACAGATTTGATCAGCAGAGCTCCAGAGTCATATGGATGGGAACTTTGATTTCTGTTAGGAGATGGAGGCTGGAGCTATGATAGGCGGCCTGGTATGGAGGCTGAGGCCAAGAAGAGATAAATGTATTACAATTGTAACCATGAACCACGTCTCTTTCCCAAAATCATCTAGTTAAGTCAAGAAAACGCTCACCCAAGGTGCCTAACAAATTCAAATTTCTCTAGATACAAAGACACATTCCCACCAGACAAAGAAGGGGTCATTTCATCCCTACTCACTCGTTGCACTTCCTTCCCATCCCATTGCCAGACACAGCTTTGCAAAAACAATGGGGAATGGTATCGGATGGGTTTTCAACTGCACCTCCTTTCTGCCCCCCAGTTTCCTACCCACAGTTCATTAGCTATTTCTTGTGTGTGCCACCAAGCAGTGAATGAAATAGCAACTTTAGCTTTAAAACTAGAAATCAACACTATCATTCCTGGGTTATGCCAATCATTTATCCTATTAGTTCAGTCACCTTTTCCTTTGATTTCAATGAACAAACTATTCCTCCCTAGACACTATTTCCAATATGTGCTGTCCTCTCCTAATTAGAATGTAACTTCCTTGAAGGCTGGGACTGTCTTTGTATTGTTCTCTGGTGCTTAACTCAATTCCTGGCATATAGTAAGCATTTACTAAATGTTTTTTCATTCATTCATTTAATGATATACAGTGGGAGTCAGATGGTTCATCTGTGCAAACAGAGATGGATTGAAAGAAGGTAATGACTTTGAAATGGGGAGGGGAGAAAACTTAGATTTTGATCTGATATGTCCAGGGAGGGCATTATACTGAAATTCTAAAGGTGCAGGATAAACCTGTCTCTGAATGAGGATGCTCCTCAAAAGCAGGATGTGTAGTTTTCTAATAGAGGCAGTTGATGGTACAGGAGGTAGAGAGACAGGTTTGAAAGAAGAAGACCTAAGTTCAAATTCAGCCTCAGAAACTTATTATGTGATTTTGGGCAAATCACTCAACCTTGTTGCCTCAGTTTCCTCAACTATAGAACTGGGATAACAATATGTATCTACTTCTGGCTTGTTGAGAGGGTCACATGTGATTAATATTGGTAAAGGACCTAGCTTTGTGCCTGGCACATTATTGGACACTCTACTAAATACTTACTCTTCTTTCGTTTTCCTTCACGGTAGGACACTAAAACCCAATGTCTGTCAGTTTAAAATATAATGAAACTTAAGAGTTAGGTAATCCCTTTGAAATCAGATTAACTACCTCCTAACCAATACAGAAATTCCTCCTATAACATCCCTGACAACAGCAACAGTAATACTATCTCTGCTAGAAAACTCTGAGTGAGGGACTATGGGGACATCTGCTTGAATTCTCCACTGGTCTCTGAGAAAGACTTGTATTTCTTGAACAGGTAACTCTGTCCTTCATTTTGAAGAGGACCAGTGACATCACAGGGAGATAGCTTGTGAATTGGATGTAAGAGAGGCCGACGTGCAGAGTTATCAGGCTCCCCCTCTTTCCAGAGTCACAGTGGCAAGAGACAAGTCAAAATGAGTGGGAATGGCCTGGGGTGCTGGGGACGCTCTGGGTGTTTCCAATGTCTAACCATGCAATAAGCACCTGACAGCACCTTCTATACCCTTCACAGCCACAGGAACAAATTGCTCTGTTCTGATCATGCTTTACATGTTTGGGGTAGACATCCCCTTCCTCACTGAGAGCTGTGAGGCTGTGGCCCGTCTGCCTAGACATTTTACCAGGATTCCTGGAGCCACATGTGCAAGTTGGGGGACAGCAAAGATGGATGAGCAGCTCTGAAAAGGGCTGTCTTAGCCCTCCCACCAGAGGACACACCCTGATGGTCTGATAACATGATCACTGAAATGAGCAAGATAGAATAAAAATGACTAACAAAGAAATGAAACCAACCGTGAGAAGATGGTGAAAGAGCACTTAGCTGTTCTCATTATATTTCAGTCATAAGGCTTGGACAAACTATCTCTCAGGATCCTGAAAGAATAGACAGATAATAATACTACTAGGCCACCGATTGTAATCTCTCAGAGAGAGCAGAGCACTGCTGTAGGAGTTAAGTCAGGTAAATGTTGTCCTGATTTTTCAAGAAAGGGAAGAGGATAAATCTTGAAACTAGACAGGATTGACTTTGAGCCCTGGTAAAATTAAGAATATATTTAAAGGGATGGCTTGTGGGCATTTAAAGTGGAAGTGATTACTAAGAGCCAGTACAGCTTTATCAATACCAGGTTAAGCCAGACTAATCTCTTTTCTTTTTGGTCAGGGTTACTATACTAATAAATCAGGGGAATGCTGTTGATACTTTTTATTTGGATTTCAGCAAAACATTTTAAAAGTTTGTATCTTTCTTTTTTTGTGGATAAGATGATATGTGATTGATGGTAGTATAATTAGATGGATTTTAAACTAGTTGTGTAAGGCCCAAATAATAGATTCTACTGCATCATTGTCAGCCTGAAGGGAGGTCTCCCCTGATATGTCTCAGAGATATAATTTTGTTCTATTCAATTCAATTCAATATATTCTATTCAATATATTTATCAATGACATGGATAGCAAGTTTATCAAATTTGCAGATATTTCGATGTTGGAAGGGATAACTGACATACTGGATGAAATAATCAAGATCCAAAAAGATTCTGACAGGCTAGAAAGATGGGACAAATCTAGTAAGATGAATTTTTAAAAGGAATAAATATTAAAAGATTTAGGGGAGATAGGGGATGACACGAGAACTGCCTTCAAGCATTTTGTAGGGCTTTATTTTGGAAGAAAGATTAAATTTGTCTTGTTTAGTCCCAGGGTAAAGAATTAGGAGCCCTGGGAAGAACTTATAGAAAAGAAAATCTGGCTCAATGTAAAGGAAAAATTCCCAAGAATTAGATAGCTCTCCAAAAGTAGAATGAGCTTTCATAGTGGGCACCAAATTCCCCAACACTGAAGGCAGAGACCACACAATCACTTATTGAGGATTTAAGAAAAGATTCCTGCTCAAGTGGGGTTTAGATGCAATGATGTCTGAGTGCCCTTATTGTTCTTTGGTACTGAAGATAGATGGTTAATAAGTTCTCTTATGTGAAAGCAAAAACAGCTTCCTTATAATTTCCACCCTTTTTCTCAGTTTTCCCACTGGAACAAAAGGTAACAAAAGGCTACCTTCAATTGCATATGATAGCCTTTTAAACAAAGTTCTCCTAAGCCTAATAGGACTCATCTTTTTCAGGTTAAATAGTTCCTTCAACTAGCTCTCTAACATGAAAGACAGCCTTTCCCCTTGCCAAGGTGAACCCTTCTACATGTAACCCTGATCTCATTCTATCTCATCACCTTCAGCAGACTGTCCCCCCAACAATCCCCTCTCCATCACAGCTCTTCAATCAATGTCTCCCTGTCTACTGGTTGCTTGGCTACCTACAAACATGCCCACATCGGCCCCATCCTCCAAAAAATTTCAAACTCACCTGATCCCACCAAACCTACTACTGCCCACTACCTCCCTTCCTCTCCTTAAATAAACTTTAGGAGAAGGCTGCCTCCACTTCCTCATTTCTAAACTCTGTCTGGCCTCTGCCCTCATCATTTTGCTGAAACTGTGCTCTCCAGTTACCGGTAATCTCTTGGCAACTACCAGACTTTTCTCACTCTTCATCCTTCTCATACTCTCAGCAGTCTTTGATCCTGGGGATCACTCTCTTTCTGGTTACCTTCTTTCCTCTGGGTTTCTGAAACATTGTTCTTAATTCTCTGACCCGTCTTTTCGGTCTTCTTCTCTGAATCTTTATCCAGATGGGGCTCACAAACTGTAGGTGCTGCCTGAGGCTGTCCTGGACCCTCTTCTTTTTTTTCCCTCTATTCTACCTTGCATGGAGAGCTCATTAGTTCCCATAGGTTTAGTTATTGTCTCTATGAAGATGATTTTCAAATCTAAATACCTCATCCTAATGTCTCTCAAACTTAACATGTCCAAAACAGGTTAATTATCTTTGCTCCCAAACCCAGTTCTTTTCTAGTACTCCCCAGGACTGCTGAGGACACTTATCTTCTCAGTCACCTTGGCTTAGAGCCTCAGCATTGTCCTTGACGGTTCACTTGTACTTGTCCCACACAGCCAATCTGTCACCAAGTCTCGTCCTTTTAAGCTCCATATTTCTCTCTACAAACCTGGACTATGGCTAGAGCTCTCTGGTTGGTATCCCAGCCCCAAGGCTCTCCTGACTCCAATCTGCCCTTCACTCAGCTTCCCAAGTGATAGTTCCAAAGCACAGGTTTTGCCACATTATTCCCCTCCCAAGTCAACGTCACTGGTTTCTTCTTGCTTTCATGATCAAAATATAAAAAAAGTTAAATGTTGGACAGGACGGAGTGCTGGGACATAGTCCTAGAGAAACCAACTTTTAGATTCAAACAGATCAAGTGAGGATAGCCATTCAATAGCTATGAATCCAGGGAGCCAGGGTCTATTAACCCATCTTTTTTAATAATTTCCAAGAGGGTGTGGATGTGTGTGTGTGTGTGTGTGTGTGTGTGTGTGTGTGTGTGTGTGCGTGCGTGCGCGCCTGCCTACTTATTTATTCATACCTCATATGACTTCTATCAAATGCCATGGGGAAATCCAGATACATTACATCTACAACACAGCCTGATCTCCCAGTCAATAAGGGGTAATGAGATTCTTTTGAGAACCTGACTTGACCTCAAATGCCCATCTTCCCCAAGTCCTCACAGAGTGTTTGATAACCTGTTCTGGAAATATTCTGGGGATGGGCAGCAAATTCTGGGGTTGTACTTGGGGGGGGGGGGGTGTCTGAGCTCACTCATCTCCAGTCCACTCATACCTCCCTATCTGCTATGATTTTTTTCCCATGATTACCAGCAGTAGTTCTTCCTTCTACTCTTGGAACCCTGGGATAGGATTCCATGGACTAAAAAATCAAAATCATTTAAAGGACCTAGATGTCATTTTGCTTTTTACTTACCTATCAGAGTTCCCTATTCCTTCTTAAAAATGCTGCTTCTACCCTTTTCAGTTAAATAATTATTTTCCTTGATGGAGAAGAAATAAATGAATATTTGGAGAGGATTAACTAAAGGAGGGTCATGGTCACCCACAGGAGTTCTTTAGCAGGCAGGTCAAAACAGCTCTGCTAGAGTCTGATTCTTTTTAAACAGCAAAATAATGTTTTGGTCATGAATACTTATTGTGTACCTAATTTATATTTTAATGTATTTAACATCTACTGGTCATCCTGCCATCTAGGGGAAGGGGTGGGGGGCGGGAGGTGAAAAATTGGAACAAGAGATTTGGCAATTGTTAATGCTGTAAAATTATCCATGCATATAATCTGTAAATAAAAGGCTATTTACAAAATTAAAAAAAAAAAAAAAACAAAAAACAAAAAAAAAAAAAACAGCTCTGCTAGCCAGTCTTGCTCCCTCTCATTCTGCTAACCAAAGAAAAATGAATTCACACTTTAGAGTGTGGGAGAGTGGGAAGAACAGTTGATTTGGAATCAGAGGCTGCGTGCTAAATAAATATCTATGGAGGATGACCTATAGGGCAACCAACAGATTGCATCATACATCACATCAGAGAAATTATTTCTATTCCTCTTTGCCTAATTAGCACTGGACTTCACCTTTATGATCCAAGAAGAGATGACAATATTAGGAAGAAAAGGGTGGGAGCCAAGCTGCCTGTTCTCAAGTATGGGGCAAATATCAATTGCTGCAGTGATATGCAAAAGATTGCCAAAGGAACAAGGCCAAAAAATATTTATTTCTCAACCAAGAGTGTTAATATGGTGCAATAATATTTTGAATAGAGGTATGAAATTTATTCTTACCAACTTGGAGCCCTAGAACATAAGTATTTTACAACAATTTATCATTTTTTAATAGGGTATCTCATATGCCACAAAAGCCCTTCCTTCTCTATCAGGTGTATTACACATATAACACAACTGGTTTTAAGCATGTGCAGAAACGTTGCTGGGCTTTGTCTGCAGAACAGAATTCTACGATTTCTGACCTTTACTTGAGTGTTGAGCTTACTTCGGAGATGGAATAGGATTGTGGAGAGACAGATTGAAGCAGACAAGTCTCACAGAGCTTCTCAAGCTAGAAATAGTAGTCAAGGACCTGCTGTCCTCTGTCTTTACTGCTGGCGTAGGTGACAGGGGGGGTGGAGGGAGAAGGGAAAGGAGCAGGGAGGGACCATTTTCCTCCAGCTATGGGGAAGTAAATTGCTTCTAAACTTGCTTCCATCAGCAAGTCTGGGAATGGCCTGGAGAGAACTTTTTAGCCAGTGAGATGACTGTAATACTGCCTCTGTCCTAATGAGCTGACTCTGGGGGATGCTGGGGAGAGTTCCTGAATAAGAAGCATGTAAGAAGTTGATGGAATACCTCCCACACCAGGCTTTTCTGTTTGTTTGTTTCCCCCACCCCCCACCCCCTATCTTAAAGCACTGACCTCCTCTCCTAGTCCATTCATTCTGATTTACCATCTACCTCATATAACAGGGAACATTTTTCTCTTAAAGCCTCAATCCCCTCTTTCTTGTGCCATGATAACAGAAGAAGATTGCAGAGATTTCTAGCATCAAATTCAAATGTTTATAAAATCCTGGGTTTTTAAGGTTATCCTGTTCATTACTTGGACTTCCTTATGTTCCATGATTGCCTGACTGAAGCTTTCTTTCTGATAGGAAAACGTGTCTGACATAAGTTACTTCCAGCTGGAGGTACCTTCCCCACCGCTCTCTGCCAGGGTGGGATCCCTCTCTGCTCCCCAGGAGTTGTTTCTCATGTTTTAAAATCTCTTTTGTTCTCCTTCATCCATCACTTGCTGGCTCGGGTTATTTACAGAGACATAGGAGAGAGATCAGGGTGGAAAGAGAAGATGGCCTGGGGTCCAAAGAAGCCACTCTGCTTCTAGGACTGAATCCTCAGCTAGGCCCAAGGCTGCCCTTTCTTTGGTGTTTTTCTCTAGGGCTATTTGCTGCATGGAGTGCTACTCAGTCAGCTAATCCCTGCTCCTGTCCTGAAGACTGCATGGAGTCTGGCAGTGCTCACACAAGTTCACAAGTTTCAGAAGCTAATTCAAAGCTATCCAATAAATAAAAGAATGTAGTACATGACTTCCGTATGCATCACATTCCCTTCCTTTGCGATACTTGGCACTGAAATGGTTTGCATTTCCAAAGTACATGTTGAGTGAATTGGTAGAGGGACACGGGAGAACTCACTCATAATTCCTAACTCAGTTAACTCTTTTTGAGCATCTACTGTGAGAGTATAAGTGTGTAATTACATCTGAAGAGAAGAACTCAGTACAGTCCCATGCACACTGAACAAAGACTTGTGTATGCTGATTATTACGAAAGGTTGAAAATTTCAGTGGCCATGTTTGATGGCAGGGATCCTGGGGAGAGGGTGAAGAGTTGGGGGAAGAAAAGCATTCCACTCACATGGGGCATGAAACATGATGAGGACAGAGGAGTGCTCCTTCACAAACTTGTCAAAATCTTCATCGGTCAGGTGATAAACGACGCTTCCCTCGTCTGCCCAGGCAGCCTCGGGGACCTGGGGCTGTGGCGCTTGTGGACTGGAAGACCAAAAAGAAGTAGAGCTCAGAGGATGTCATTCGCCAGCCCCGGGCTACAAAAAAGACTCTGCTTTCCTGCGCAGACCCAAGCCCACCTCACTAATCTCAAGGGACAGTCACAGTAACTGTGATGTTGAGAAAAACTAAAAGCTATCCTTGAGATGAGACTTATGGCAAGAAGAAAAGAACGACAGAGAGCCTTTTCTCTCCCTCTACTCTTTCCCAAACTGATGAACTTTGCTGTTATCCTATTACGGAGAGTCCATTTTTATTTATGACTCAGAACTTTTTATTTATAACTTATTTTTATTCATTTATCAGCTTAGGCAATCTTGCCTCCTCTCCAGGGTTTAGGGGTTTATATGCTTTCTCTCTTTAGCAAAGTGTCAAGAATCTAGCGAGAGCAAGAGAGCCATAGTAAAAGGTGGCTCCTGTGTTCATCTCACTGTGTGGGGCTCAAGGAAAGAAGGAATAGAAAAGATAAGTTGAGATTAGTTAAGACCAGGTCAGGCAAGGGCATAGAGGGAAGAGGATTAGGATGAAGGTGGGACACATGAGAAAATGGTTGCCTGCACAAGGTAAGGATAAGTCACCACAAAGGAAAAGACCCACTAGACAATGGAGACTGTGAACCTTCACTATGACCAGGGATTTATGTGGATTCTCTACCCTGACAAAGCCTAAAAGCTCTTAAGTCCCCAGATGCAAGATTGCCCTGAAGCTCAAAATATCTGCACTGGTGACACATATTCCCAGTTGCTTCCTTGCCGCAAGCTTCATTTTCTAAACTGTATGTTTGCTAATACTTAAAATCCATTTATGCTGACAGATGCAAAATGTGGCCCTTGCTATCTACTTGGACAAGTTTTAGCAGCAAAACCAAGGTTCTGGGAGAATAATATTCAGAATTCTGTGATCAAAAAAATCAGAATGTTCGCCATTTCCCACAGCAAGCTACCTATGGTCTTGTCCTCTGACCCAGATCTCACCATTAGGCATAGATGGGAAGGGCCTCAGAGACAGACAGAAAGGACCCTTCTGTACCCTAATTGTACAGAAGCCCTTTGGTGATTGCAGAGAACTGGGAATAAAGCAGGGATATCCCCTGAGTGAGGAAAGGAGGATCTGATAATAGTGGGGTCAATAGTCAATAGTTAATGAAGATAAATGAGCTAGGCAAATTCATCTTCACTGAACCCATTTTTCATCTCCAAAATAAAGGGATTGGACCTGGCAGCCTCTAAGATCCCTGACAGCTTTAAGTCTACAATTCTGTCAGTGTTCAAGCACTCTTAAGAAATGATGGATATGACAAGTTCAGAGAAAGATAGGAAGACTTGTATGAACTGATGCAGTTAAGTAGGCAGGACCAGAAATACAATGCACACAGTGACAATACTGATGTAAAGAGAAAAAATAATAATGAAAAAGAAATTGAATCTGTATATAACTATAATGATGAAGCTGGTGCCTAAAAAGAATTGAGGAAATTTATTTCCTTCCTTCTTCTTCTTCTTTTTTTTTTTTTGAGGTGGAGGACTGAGTTTAAATGGCCCCAGAAACTTAACTAGCTTCAACTGCAAAACAGGGAAAATTCTAGCACTTACCTCTCAGGGTTGTTGTAAGGATCAAATGAAATAAATATTTGTAAAGTACTTAGCACAGTATCTGGCACATAGTAATATATTTCTTTTCTCCTCTCCTCTCTTTGACTACTTCCCCCACCCCTTCTTTCTTTTAAAATCTTTTAACAAGGGAAAGCTTGGTGGGTAGGGAAAAGAAAAAAAGCTATATTTAGAAATAGATGGGATGTGAAAACAAATGACTAAAAAAGATAATTTTTTTTTAAAGGGAGGCACACAGAAGACTTAAGCATACTTCTGTAGCCTTAATTGTCCTATCTCTATGGTAATCACAGAAAGTCTGCAGTCACACTGCTTCTACATTCTTGGGTAGTTTCAATGACTTCTTCTAAGCACCTCTAGTTGCAGGGGGTACAAAAACAGCCAGAGGGCAAGTCATTTTGGTCCCAGAATGAGGCTCATTCCTGTATTTCTGATTATTTCATACCTCTTTTTCGCTCTACTTGACTTCTGGATCCCGGCCCTTTGCTCATCTTCCCAGCAGGTTGGGGCAGATTCTTTTCTCTGCATCTTTGTAGCTAGTCTCTTGTCCTGACAAATAATGCCCTGAACTTTATCTCTGTATTGTTCCTGGGTTCTTGGATGTCTGACTTAGCCCTACCAGAGTTTTTTATGACTTGCTCCAGCCAGTTGACCCCACAGACTCACTTTTTGATTGGACTTCTTGCTTTCTGGCCACCTGTACCTATGGAAGGTTTAACCCTGGGCTTGTTGGGTCTGGTTACATGCCTAGTTTAACTCTGTTATAATTTATTTTCCAGTGTTACAGGATTTTGAGAAGTTTGAATTTCCAAGACAGCCTAATGATAGGCAGATAAGAAAACACAAATGAAAAAAGACTATAAAATCATTTATTCAAAATTTAATTTCAACAACAAATATCTTGGGGTACTATATGACCTCAGTTATATATTTCTATTTCTTCCATTCCTATTAAAAAAAATCTTACTTCTGGAACTTCTTTTTCCTTCTTTCTTTGTTTCCTGGATGTTGACAACCTCACTCTTTTCTGCCAATAATTTTCCCTTCATCCAAAAGGTTACTGAATCTTGATATTTTCCTTATTTATGTGACTTTTGAGGCCAAAAGACCAATGGAGTTCACAGGATGAATCTATCCTGATCAGAAGGTCACTGTGACTAAATTTCTGAAACTCAAATTCTATTAAAAAAAACTTTGTTCTTTTCCTCAATACAAAATCTGTCTATGCATGTTATTAGCATTTCCAAAAGGTACCAAAATGTCTGTAGAAACTATTTAATCTGAAAGCTGCTATGTTAACTCTGGGTAGTCTCTCACCCTGAGGAAAAGTTATCCATTTGTTCTAGGGAGAATATTTCACATAGCTCCATAGAAGTCAGTGATATCTGCAGATACTTTGGAAACTCAGAAAGTAGTATTTTCACTTTTTTTGTTGTGTTTGCTTGCTTGTTTTTTTCTTTCTCATTTTTCCACTTTTGATCTGATTTTTCTTGTACAGCATGATAAATGTGGAAATATGTTTAGAAGAACTGCACATATTTGACCTATATTGGATTACTTGCTGTCTAGGGGAGGGGAATGGTGGAGAGGGAGAGAGGAAGAAAAATTTGCAACACCAGGTTTTGCAAAGGGTGAATGTAGCAAATTATCTTCGCATATATTTTGAAAAATTTAAAAAAAGCTATGATTGCAAAAAAATCACTCAGAATTAAGTTTAAGCAAAATATTTATTATCATTTATTAATTTAATTCTAAATTCCTGGTCTAGATAATTATCAAAGGAGTTAGACAAAGAGGTAATAAGGGAGTAAGGATTGAGCTCTTCAGCACATAATTCTTATAGAAGTACCTATTGTCAGAGATAGTACTCTACACAGTAAGAAAGCAAGGGTCAATGTGGTTATGAGCAACAAAATCCATTCTGGAAATATTACACAAATACAGATGAGAACTCTCAAGTTCAGCTTTAGAAAATTATCCAGAGTCCCCCACAATCTTCTGAAGGTTATACCACCTCTCCCAGCCCTCATTCCACAACATCTGGAACAGATGGCTGTTGTTATCTGAGTATTTTATTTCACACACTTGAGGGGAGTCATGAAAAGTAACAGTTTTCTCTGGTTCTTGTTCACTCTTTGCATATTTAAATACAATTCAACCAAGAGCTTTGGTCAAAATAGGAAATATAGATCAACTACAATGACCTATGGCTAGAAAATCCAAAAGAATGGGATTGTGGTCATCCATCCAGACTTCAGCAAATGTAAATTAGGATTGAAAACAGATGGTACATCAATGATATCTAGCTCCTAATCAGTCTGGCTTCCTGGTATAGGTGAGGTAGTGTACTTGATGTTCTAGCCCAGAACAAAGTGGGCTACATAATCCCACTTCATGACATATCATCTTATAGATTTGTGACTTTGCCCTTCGCAGCTCCAATGTTCTCCATCAAATCTTCTTCAGAAAAAAAATTTCTCAAATTAGAATTCTCAGGTAACACAAAGCAGCTTAGAGTTCTTGGGGATGAAAACCACCTTTTCTTAGTCCAGTCTATGTGTTCTAAAGGTATATAAAGCCCCACCCAGCATAAGGATATGGACATACCTAAGCTATTCAGGAAATCACCATATCATTAATTTTTAAATATTTCATCTTGGACACACAGTGAACAAGGAGTCAAAAAGAACTGGCTTTAAGTTCGATCTTTGACAAAACTCAAGAAAACCTAGACTATATTTACACAATTGGAAAAGGACTAAAAGATGAGTGAAAGGCTACCATTTGAATGAGGGAAAAGAAACAAGTGTCTATTTAATATCTTCAAAGGGTATCTTGGAATTTTATTAAATAAGACAGGCTGGGGGTAAACTGATTCTGTTCCGAAGGTTTTAAGAAGGAAAAAAAAAAAAGCTAAGTTAAAGAAATAAACATTTTAATGTAGAAAGGAGGGAGTGGAAAGAAGGAAACTGATATTTTTATTACTGGAGTGCTGAAGAAAGTAGACACAAACATGCAAGGAAGGATTGGGGGAGAGTAAACATCAGATGGACCTCATTCCTGACTACACTGGACAATTTACATCCAAAAAGTGGTTCATGTAGAAATATAACAAGCTTGGCAGTAAAACAGGCAGAAACTGGGGAATGGGGGTTTTAAGAAGGATTAATACTGGAGAGTTGCAAATGAAACAATGCCTCAATAAAAGAAAAAAGAAAAGATTTATTAAAGGAGTTGCCAATCAACTGGAAAATGGTTGGACAGACTGGTGTATGGATACAATGACATACTGTTGTGCTGCAAGACTAATCAGAGCAATGGTTAACTACCTCTCTAGAGGATCTAATGATACATGTTACCAATTGCCACACAGACACATGATGAACTAAAGTTGCAGAAAGAAACAGGTGACATAGTCAGGATTTGTTTTGCTTAACTGTGCTTATTTGTAACAAGTTTTTATTTTCTTATTTCCACTTTCAACTGGTGTAGGTTTAGGCAAAGGGATATAGATGGTGATGTCAGAGAAAAGAAAATAAAAGGAGGGTCATTGAAATAATTATTTTAAAAATTTAATTTAAACATATGCAGAGAACAAGGAAATTGAGAAGAATGCAGAGGTAAGTGGGTCAGTTTTGAAAGCAATGTGTTGAACTTATAATTTTTTTTTAAAGGCAAGTTACTATTTGGAAAAAAGATTCTTGGTTTTATATATGACACTGTTTTTGTTTTATATATGGAAATGTTTATTTGTGTTTGTGTGCTCTGATTAAGTTCAGAATAAAAAAACTAAATTAAAAAAATGCAAAAAACCCCTATCTAAATCTCAAGTACCTTAATCCATCAAACCCTTCATTTCCATTTTCATACCCTGACTACTGTTTACTGTGAACACTGATGACAATTGGCATGAGCTGCCTTACCCACTGTCTATATTTCAACACATCTTTATTTCTAAATCTAAGGATTTTCCTCCAGTTTCAGAGGAAAGGGCTGACCCTCCTTAAGGTTAATTTCTTTATCAGTATCCTGGATCACATTCTTTCCTAAATCCTTAGGGATTTTCTAATATTGTTCATATTTTTCCAGAACTTTCAATCTCTTTCCACCAGCTAATTTTATGTTCAAATGAGCACAGATCTCCCATTTTTATTCGTCTTGTTTCCTGTTCCAGTTATTAGCTAAGTTCTTTCCTTCATTTTGCAACTAAACTTCCAGAATGAGTGGCTATTATACCTCCCATTCCCTCTTAAACTCCCTGTGATCTGGCTTCCATCCCTATCACTCCAATGAAACACATTCTCAGAGTTCATTAATTACAAGTTAATTGACAATATCTTCTACCTTAGATTCTCCTTGACTTCATAATCACTGGACCAAAAATTTAGAACTGGAGATGATTTTGCTGCTGCCTGTCAACCTCAACCTTGAACTTCTTTTCCCTTGGTTTCTGTAATATCACAATATGCTAGATAGCTTTATTTTTTCCACTCACCCAACTGCTAATAGTAGCCCCCAGGATCAATCCTCAGCTCTTTTTGAAGAAAAGAAACATTAACTGCTTCTTATAGAATGTATATCCTCCTGGAGCTTTGGCAAGTATTTCGACATTGATGGCTTTTCGGTTATGCTAGCTTAACTGCTCTTTCTCAACCTCCAGCCCAATATTTTACCTTGCTTACTTGACATTTCTTCTTAGATGGGTCTGTGGTCTCCACAAACACAACACTTCCCAAACTTATCTTCCTTCTTGCTAATTTGGTTGGATGGCCTTGTTTTTGAAAATGGCTCTTTCAAGGAATTAGAGAATGGCAGAGCTGGAAGAGAGCTGAAAGGGAAGTCCAGACCCCTGAAGACTTCAGAAAAAACTGATTTAAGAGAATTGGCAAGATTTGGTATTTTTTCAGATGCAGCAGGACGGCACAGCACAGAACAGAACAGGAGGCCTGGCACCAAGAATACTGGAGTTCTGATCCAGCGACAGACATTTATGGGGGATGACTTTGGGGAAACCATTCAACTTGTTTGCCACAGTTTCTTCAACTGCTGAATGGGAATCATAATAGCTCTCTATTTCCCATGTTATAGGAATCAAAGGAAATATTAGTTTTTTTTTGGTTTTTTTAAGTGGTCAGCACAATGCTTAATCTATAAATTTTAGCTCTCATCCTCATCAAACGTGGCAGCCACTTTACTAAGTGCAAGGGATACAGAGAAGAGCAAGAACAATACGTGCCATCAAGAAGTTAACAAATGGAAGAGACAAAATACAAACAACTATATACATACAAGATATGTACAAGGTAACTGGAAGGTAATCTCAGCAGAAGGTGCTGGTGAGGGGGATGGAGGAAGTAGACCAGAAAAGGCTTCCTGCATAAAGTAGGATCTGAAGTAAGTAAGTCTTAAAGGAAACCAGGGAAACCAGGAGGTAGAGGTGAAAAGGAAAAGCATTCAGGCCCCGGGGGTCATCCAGTTCAAAGCTTGTTAAGTGTGGGTTGCAAGCCCATATGGGTCACATAACTATATGTGGTTCATGAAAAATTGGTAACAGTAAAAGATTTCTGAATGCTCTAGACTTGCAGTATCAAATATTTTGCCAAGATTCAATTCTTTATGTAAAAATACACAAGCAGATCTATTTCATTAGTATGCAAACTTGCTTTTGTCTTTAATAAATGGTAAAATTATATGTATACCATGTTTTAAAATAATTCCTTTATGATTTATCAGTAAGTATTCAATTTGTATACCTATTTTACATACCTATTTATTCAGGGTCATGCACAAATTTCTTGGGCAAAAATGGAGTTGTGAGTGGAAAAAGTTTAAGAAGCCCTGAACTAGTACACAAGAACAGAGCTAAGAGAGAGAGAACTCCATGTTTAAGAATGACAAGAAGATCAGTGTCAATGGGTTTGAGAGTCTATGGAAGAAATAAAATGTAAAAAGATTGGAAAGGCAGAAAGGGGCCAGATTTGTGAAGGGCTTTAAAAGCCCTTTAAAAAAAACAGGATTTTACATTTGACACTAAAGGCAAGAGACAACCACTAGTGTTTGTTGAGTAGTTAAGTGAAATGCTTAAACATGCACATTAATACTCAATGGACTAGAGATCATCTAATTCAACTGGGCCAATCAAGACAATGTACCTTGACCAAAATTATGGAGCAAACTACTAGTAGCACGATAACTAGTATTTATCTCCATTATACCATGCTGACTCCTACAACAAATAGTTTTTCATATCTGAAACAGAGCATTTCCCTTTCTTCATTCCCTACATGAAAGCATTCACTGATTCCTATCAAGTCTTCCTTTTCAATGGCATTGTATTCTTTAGTATTCATTCATTTTTTTTCCATTGTTAGGGATACATCCTTAGAGCCTATAAACACTCATCTGCTCTTTTTCTGATTATTACATCAGCATTCCCCTGACTAATTTGTCCTACATTCTCCTACCAGATCAAGCTTCCTAATTGACTTATTAAATCAAATAATTCTACCACTCAACAACCTCAAAAAGCTCCTTTTTCCAAAGAAGAAAGTCCAAATTTCTTAGCATTGATGAGAGTAAAACTGTTTGACCCGAGATAGCCCTGTAAAATTATGTAAAATCACCAACAAAATATATATACAAACCCAAATGGTCTTGCATCCTCTGGAGACAGGATTCTTTTAGACTCATGCATAAAATGAATTTTCATAAAATGTCTCCTTTGAAATACAAACCCAAATGGTCCTGCATAAGTGCTTGGAGGAAGTCTAACAGGATGTTAATTCTTAGATTCATGTATAAAATGGATCTTCAGAAAATGTCTCTTTGCAGATCACTTCTCTCTTAAGAATGATATGCCCACCAAGGAAGTGTCTCTTGGTGTTTTCTTTAACAATTAAAAGCTTTTTACCATAGCCTTTGGGCTGCAAAGTCGCACCTTGGAGAACAAGGAAACCTCACCCCTTCCTGCCTAACCTCTTCTTCGGTGCCTTGCCCTCATCAGCATGAATCTTCATATTCTATCCCCAGTCAATCTGTCTGATATTTTAAATAACCCCACCACACTCTAGCCTTGAGCAAGGATGATCTCTCTACTGCCTCTTAAAAACACTACTCTTCATTTTAACTTTTCTTGAGCAATTTTCTCTAGTCAGAAATGTGCTTCCTTCTCCCTTCCTAATCTAATTTTTATGTACAGAAAAGTAACTACAATAAAGGTCAAATATTTGACATGTTCCACGGGCATGACACAGACAAGTAATATAAAAATTAAAAGATAGAGAGATCACTTCTATCCAGGGTGATCAAAGAAAACTTTATGGAAGAATGAATTATATGGAAGAGATATGAACTGGGAATTAAAGGATGGATGGGGAATGGAATGACCAAAAGCATAGGGGTAACCTTGAAATGCTAGGATATGGACATGTAAATGTATTAGCTCTTCAATTAGATACAAGGACTGTGCCAGTCTTTGCATCTCTACTAAACTTATCACAGTGATTTACATACAGTAGGTACTTAGCGAAAGAAAGAATAAAGTAAAAGAAGGCCTTTCAAGTTTGGCAACAGAAAGATTTCTTTTTTCGGGGTATTAGGGACATATGTGAAGACTTCAGAAAAAAACTGATTTAAGAGAATTGGCAAGATTAGCTAGGCCACCACCCTACCTCTTTCTAGGCCTCCCAATACAAATATATTGACACTCTACTCAAGGATGGCACAGACCAGTGGGGACAACTATAACCCTACTAGATTCTTTACCCAAATAAAACTTAAACCATCTGTTATAACTAAATGAATCAAAGAACCCAGCATTGATCAAAGAACCCCAATCTGAAAAAATTTTAAGGGCAGATCTTCCCCATCATCTCCATTACCCACTTCCCACCCCCACCCTCACTGTTCCTCCTAAGCAAAAGAACATTATGAGGCAGAGCAATATAGATGCCCTCCCTCTGATAACTACATTTATATATTCCTTGAAGTGCAAAGACTTACTTCTTCATCCATTCCACAATGTCCTTGGCTGTGGACCTATAGTTTTCATACTGGAACAGAAACTTCCCTTTCCTGTGGAATGTGGAGAGACAAAAGGGGGCTCAGCTCAAGAATTGGGCCAGGGAATATTGAAGAGGGGAATAAAGGGAATAAGTGCCACTGGGGAAGAGGAATGGCACTTAAGACTAGGAGGCTGGGGACTTACTCAAAATAGCAGATGGTGGGGTAGCCACGGACATCATACTCTTCCTTGATGTGTTCAAATTCAGAGGAGTAGACATTCATCCCAGCCAGCACCTGGGAGAACAAGGAAGGAATGGACTTGTCTGCCCTCTGCCCCAATAGATCCCATATCTTGTCCCAAAGCCTCTAATTGGAGCTAGTAATGCCTCAAAGTGGGAGAAAGAATTTCCAGAGTCTCCTCAGACAGATGTAGAAGTGCTGAATGTCCCAGCAGCAGTACGATGAAAAAAAGGGAACTCATTTAGTGTTAGACATTGGCTAAGGTAACTAAGAGCTGTCTTCAAGGGATCCTAAAAAAATTAGGTATCAGGAACTTCTTATGCCCATGCCCCTGCACTCCTTTTTTGATTCACAATATGTTTTCTTTTCCCTACTCATGAATAAATCATGAATAAAGGGAGGAAAAAAAATCTAGTTTATTAGTTTGCATTAGTTCCTATGTGGGCAGGAAAGATGACCAAGACAGAATGTTTTCCCAATTATCAAATTCAATTTTATTTTTGACATGATATCGTGGTGTTTTCATTTATTTCCCTTCTTCTCCATTATTACTACTAGATTTTTGTCTAAATCTTGAATGTAAGTGCCTGTCCTTGGCTCATTTGTCCTCAACTGCCCATATCTAGCTCACACCCATGACTTTTTCACTTCATTGCTTTTGAGTATTCCCCAGTGACAATGATTATTGATTCATGACTCTTGATACCCACTTATTCCTTCTATATTTTATTCCATACCTGTTTCCTGTCTCACATTTATAACCTGTTGCAGCCTAAGATGTAGGCCCCAATAAATCCAGATAAATCTAGATGTAGAGAAGAGGATTTACCAACTTCGTTACTAATGGACAACAGGAGTATTTATGTAAAGCATGGAAGAAAATGGGCAAAAATGAATAGAATGAATGGGTTGAAAACTACAATCTCAAAGGGATTGCCCTCATAAATGAGATTACTGGTTCACTAAAGTATTAAAATATTATACTAAAGGTACTGTCTGTGGCAGAAACAAGCAAAATTTATAATTTCCTCAAACTTTAGGTTTCCTATTCTTTTTCTTGTGTAATAGGAAACTTCTTGTGTATGGTCCAGCTCCCAGAAAGAATATTTTTCAATAAAGGGAGATAGACAGTGAAGCTATGGAATAGAAATATGAGCCACAGAAGAGCGAGACTGTAAGAGTGAGAGGGGTAAAGAACTTCACAGCAATGTGGGTAGGAATGTTGCAAAAATATGTAATGGGGATATGCAGAATCTTGATGAAGAAAAAGGAAATCTAAATGGCTTTATGTGAATTTCCATTGAATTGTGATATAACTCAGGAACTGTAACAGATGTTAAATGGCCCTAGAATCCCATTGGAAATCTAAATCTTCATAACTAATTTTTGCTCTTTAGAAATACTAGTCAATACTGTCAACTGTGTATTTTTTGCTATCTATGCTGGCTTACTATAGACCACCTATCTATCAAGAGTTCAGGCAAATCTGTAATAGAACTTATCAAGGAATTCTGTAGTCCTCAAAGTCATTCTGGTCTTCTTGGTAATTGGGGTTCAGAAACCTATTTCAGTGATAGCTGTCTGGAAGTGTTTTTTCTCTTGTTTTTAAATGTCTACCTTATTTCTCCCCTCTTCAATCCATCCTACACAACAATGTCAGATTAATCTTCCTAAAATGCTGTTTTTAATTATCATCACTTACTAAAAATAAAAGATGAATCAACTTACAAGACAAATTCTAAAATACAAAAGTCTAAATGAGAGAATTCAATCCTCTTTATACTGTTGACTCTAACCTATTTTCTAGCCTTATTTCTTAGTACAGACAATATATAATCATATATAATGATGCCTCCACATCCTTTTACAATAACATGGTTAACACATTATAACCAAAATCCACTATTACCTTGTCCTAGATAGTGGTCATTCCCTCCCCTTCTCCTTCCATTGTCTCCATCATTCACAGAATTTCAGGGTGGAAAAGGACCTCAGTAACCATCTAGTCCAACCCACACTTGAAAAAGAATCCCAACTAGAGCATAATTGATGAGTGCTCACTTAAATTTTGCTTAAAGACTTTCAACTAGAGGAAACCCACTACTTCCTGAGGCAGTCCAATTCATTTTTGTATCATTCTAATTTTTAAGGAAGATTTCCTTACATCAATCAAGCTGAAATTTGCCTTCCTAAAACTTAAATGGAGCCTGAGTAAATTTAACCCCATTTCACATGATAGACTTTCAAGTGTTTGAGATGATTAAATGTCCTATTCTCTCATCACTGACTTTTTCCTTCTCCAGGTTAAATATTTCTAATTCTTTCAACTGATCCTCATCTAAGGTGGACTTGAGGGCCTTAATTACTTTGATTGCCTTCCAAAGGATATTCTCCAACTTATCATCAAAAGTGAACACAACAGCTCAGATGGACTGAGAAGCACAGAGAAGGTCTATCATGTCTATATTTCTAAAAGCTATTCCTCTTTTAATGCAGTCTGAGATTGAATGATTGAATATAGGTGCCTGCACACCTCCCAAATACTTGGCTCATTTGTCCTCAACTGCCCATCTAGCTCACACCTATGACTTTTTTGACTTCAGTGCTTTTGAATACTTCCCAAAGACAATGATTACTGATTCATGATTCTTGACACCCACTTATTCTTTCTGTACTTTATTCCCTACCTGTTTTCTGTTAGCTGTCATGGTAACAGTTAATTCACATTGAGCTTTAAGTCTACTCATACCTCCAGTCTCTTCAGATACTGCTAACTATGCCTTCATTATCTTGTCTTAATGAAACTGATTTTGAGTCCCAAGGTAAGGCTTTACATTTGCATTTATTAAATGTCACCTTATATCTAGCCTAATGTTCTAGCTTGTCAAGATTTTTTTTTTTTACTATCATCTGCTGTATTGACTATCTCTTCTAGCTTTGCATCACCAGGAAATTTGAGAATGCCATTTATGTTTTTAACCAAATCACGGAAATTTTAAACAAAGCCAAGTGCAGGTTCCTTGGAGCACCTTCTCTCACATCTCCTTCCAAGGTGGCATCTAAAAATTATTATTAATTATTAATCTTTGAGTTTGACCATTCAACCAGTTCCAAATCCATCTCAATGGTCTTACCATCTAACCCTCATCTTTTTATCTTGTACACAATAAGAGCAAGAGATAATTTAACAGTGCTAAAACATAAATAAACTGTTGTTATGACTGTGTCTGACTCTTCATGATTTCCTCTGGGGTTTTCTTAGCAATGATACTGCAGTGATTTGCCATTTCCTTCTACAACTCATTTTACAGATAAGAAAACTGAGGCAAACAGAGCTAAGTAACTTAACCAGGGTCATACAGTTAGTAAATGTCTGAGGCTGGGTCTTGAATTCAATCTTCTTGACTCCAGTTCTGAAGATCTATCCACTGTTGCCCTTAGGTAAACTATATAACATTATCATGACCTATTCATTTAGTAATCCTGGCCAAAAAGTTAGTTTAATGTCATCAGTTCTTTATGAAGCTATGGTAGTTCTTTGTGATTACTGTGTTGTTGGTTTTGTTTTGTTTTTTTTTTTCTTTTCTTCCTAGATATTTGTTAACCAGCTTTTTAAAAATAGATTCTAAATATTTCCAGCAAATTGAAATCAAGCTTACTAGAAGGAATTTTGTCTACTTTCCTTTTTTTGATGATTGGACAGCATCTGCCTTCTCCAACCTTCCAGTGCTGCTACTATTCTTTATTGGCTTTCAAGTAACAATGACTATGGCTCAGCAATAATTGTCAGCTCCTTCAGTGCCCAAAGATAGAATTCATCTGGATCTGGAGTCATGAATTCATTATAGGAAGTTAAGAAATTCTTTTTGTGGGTGTGGTTCAGGTGTTAAGTTGTGTTTGACTCTTTGTGACTATACTGTCCATAGTTTTTTTTTTTTTTTTTTTTTTTTGGACAAAGATACTAGAGTGATTTGCCATTTCCTTTTCCAGTGGATTAAGATAAGTGACCAATGCAGTGCCACACAGTTAGTGAGTATCTGAGGCCAGATCTAAACTCAGGAAAATGGGTCTTCCATATGCCTCCAAGTGTTTTTTATTGCTGTTGTTGTTTTGTTTTGTTTTGAACACTATCACCTTATCTTGGTCTTCAAATCTCTACAACCACTTTTTGCCTTTTTTTTTTAATGCCATTTTTATTGCCAGAGAAAATAGAAAAAAACAGACAGTTTCTCCCTCCTCTTTGTTGTTAGTCATCACCATCTAACCCACCCTGAAAAGCAGTCCTATTTTTTTTCTTTAATCCTTTCTCCCAATATAGCTAAAACAAGGACTCCTTTTTAATTGTCCTCTCCTCACCAGCTTGAACTCATGCTGAGCTTCAGCACTCCTGACACTATTCTGGCAGTACTATGCCACCCTTTTTATTCAAAGCATTTCCTGCCTTTGTTTCCTTCTCCTGAGCAGATCTTTAAAAAACAAACAAAAAACCTAAATAGGTTGTGAGATCGCTCTGAATTCACATTGGTTTCTTTATACATCACCCTGGTTTTCTAAGTCATTGAAATTGTTTCCCTTTGTGCCTTCAGACTTTTCTTTCTTGAAGGTTGCCATATGGCCTGGACTAGCCTTTGTCCATAAAACATCACATATCACTTTTCCAAAATCTGCTCTTCTCAAACTGAGGGTGCATGTAAAAATACATATTGCTTTCCTCTCCTCTGGTATAAGTTTGTTTGGAGTGGCCAACTAATGCTCAGCATCGAGAATCCCTCCCTGTTTGCTCTTCTAAATTCTGAAAAATGAATTGTTACTGAAGTCAATTTGTTAGTAGATACTCTGCTTTTTGCCAAGAGATTTGTCAGTAAGACAAAGCTTGGGCACATTCTGCCAGATGTCTGGGTAACTGAAATCTGCCATCACTTTTAAATCATCCCTCTTTGCAAGTCTTATGGTATGTTTTCCAAACTCATCTACTTCTTTCTTTTCTAGTTTCCTTTTCTTCCCTTCCTTCTAAACCTTGTCCCTTCAACTTTGTTTCTATTGATCTGTACCTTGTGAAACATTTCACCTAATTTCATGGGTTTTTTTGTTTTTTGAGGACGAATTCATAATACCCAGTTACCTATATAGGCTATAACTGTTCTACTCTAAATGATTTTTCTTCTCCATCCAAACTTCTTGTACTCTATATCGGAGATACTGTAGATCTTAATTTTTTGTTTTGTTTTGTCAGGGATCCCATTGACAGTGATGAATCAGCCTATGGACCCTTTTTTCAGAAAATGTTTTTAAATGCCCAAAATACATAGGATTGTAAAGGAAACCAATTATATGGAAATAACTATTATCACAGACTTCAGATTAAGCACTCTTTTAGTGTAGAGAGTACTGAGTACTGAGTAAGAGTTTAGACTACATGACTTCCAGGTGGCTTCTAATCCTTATGATTCTATCCCCTTACAAAGCCAAGACACAGTAGGAACAATAAGGGATGTGGAGTTGGAATGAGTGACCTTGAGTAACTCATAATTTGTCAGGGTCTTTTCATTTGTAAAATGATGGGAGTGGACTATATCAAGTGTTCTTAGCTTGGGGGTTACATGAATTTGTTTTCTAAAAACATTTTTGATAATTATATTTCAATATAATTGATTTTTCATTATTATTTTATTTTATGCAATTACAAACATTCTGACAAGGGCCCCATAGGCTTTAGCCAAAGGGATTGTCCACACCCTAAAATGTTAAGGGCTCTTGGACTAGATCTCAGTTAGGGAACATTCTTGCTCATAATTCTATATTCACCAAACATGCCTTGTGCTCTCTTGCCTCTTTTCTCATGTTGCTTCCCTTGCATGAAATGTTCTTCTCTCATCCTTGCCAAATCTTACTCATACTACAAGGTTCTGTTCAACTCCTTCCACTTACTGCCCTGAAATTTCTCCAAAATACTCTGAATGATTCTTCACTTGACAAATATTTGCAGAGAAATTACTGTGTGCTGCTATTGGGTAAACTGTGAAGAAATCAAGACTTGGTCCTGAGCCTGAAGGAATTTAACAGAGTGGTGGTAAAGGAGACAAGACAAAGGGACACATAAGTTATGATATAGAATCATAAGATGGTACAAAGTATTCTTGATGCTTAAAGGAAAGAAGCAAATACTAGTTTTATAAAGGAAAGAACATTTTATGCATAGGATAGCACTGATATATAGGAGTTTGATAGAAAAGAGAGGGGAGTGCGGAGACAAGAAAATGAGATTTATTAGGGGAACATCATAGTCCAGTTTGCATGCCACACAAACTATATGCAGGATGCAAAGTTGCAAAAAAGCCTTGAATGATCAGGTTCAAGAAGTGGGGGCATTAATCTGTATGCAACAGAGAGACACTGAAAGTTTTTGAGCCAGGGAACAGAATAATCAATGTCATGGCTAAAGAAGATTAATCTGGAGGCAGCATGCAGTATGGATTGGAGGGAAGAAGCCAGAAGCAGAAAGAACAGTGAGAAAGCTGTTACACTAGTTCAGAACTAAGGTAACAAGCAAGGATAGTGAGAATAAAATAGAAAAAGAGGTACAGATTTGAGAGACACTGCAAAGGAAGATATTAAAGTGTGGGTGACTAATGAAGTATAGCAATGCAAAGAGAGAAAAAAGAAAACAAGAATCCTGAAGTTTCAAGCCTCAGTGTCTAGGAAAACAAGGATGCTCCTGCCAAAATAGGGGTGAGGAAAAAGGAGCCATTCTGGGATGGCCAGATATGGAAACTTGACCAGCCTAGAGCAGCAAATGATATTCATCATCTCACATACATTTTGAGGTGCTGGTAGAATACCCAAGTGAAAATGTCCAGTAGGGTTTAGAAATGTGAGCCTTCTGGAATGAAATATCCACAATAGAAGCCAAAGCTAAAAACGAAGGGGTTAGAGGAGAACACGGAGAAACAGCCCACAGAGGAATAAAGTAGGGTTATGGACAAAATCTTGGAAAACATCTGTCTATAAGAGGTAGGAAGAGTATATTTTACTTAAATAAAGTGTTTTACATTTATCTACACTGGTAATTCTTAAACCATGCATATCATGGTTTCATAAATTATGTACATCATAACTGAATGTTTTGTGGCAAAATCATTTACCCAAACACAGCAGTGAGACTGTTTATTGTTAATTCTGAGGGGATGTAATGACTAAATTTGGAATGCTTTTTCCATCCTGTAGCTTAGTGTTTATATGCAAGTCATTCACCGATTCTGCATTTCTCCATCCTCTTGACAAAATGGTAAATAAGACCCAGTTTTAGGATGTGGAATTATTTCCATTTTGTAGAATATCTGACCCCAAATTAGTAATTGCTGTCAAATAAACATCCATTTTCAAATGCTACTAAGATGTTCAAATACATACTTATATAAAAGAAATGTGCTAGAGGCATTAGAAAATATCTGGTGGCTATGAGAACCACAATTAACAAAGTAACAAAGTACAAGTGACTCTTTCCAGCTCTTGATCCACAACTCCTCCTCCTCTTAACTGCCTTTTCTGCAACACCAGCAGTATTAGAACGGTTAGCTAACCAACCTCCTTAAATAATGAAGGCTGCTTTTTAAAAATAAGGGGGAGGGGAGACCAGAGGTCAGAAAATTGGATTAAAAAAAATTGGGAAACAAAGGAGCTTGAACCTAGAAAAGGAATGGGGAGGGGGCAGTTAGGTGGCATAGTAGATAGAGCACCCGCCCTGAAGTCAGGAAGACCTGAGTTCAAATGTGACCCCAGACACTTAATACTTCCTAGCTGTGTGATCTGGACAAGATGTTTAACCCAATTGCCTCAGCACAAAAAAGAAAAGAAAAGAAAAAAAGGAAAAAAAAGAAAGAAAGAAAGAAAAGGAATCTGGCTAACAAGTATGGGACACTATCCACTAGCCCTAGAGGAGATTCTAATAAAGAGTTATATGAGTCAGGATCAATTTGTACAAAAGAAGTCCTCAAAAGAAATGCATTTCTAAAATTCATTTGGAAAGTGATACATGGCAGCTAAGTTTTTAGCTATAATTCACAAAAGCTTATTTAAGCCATAAAATACAGCAGTATTTCTACAGGAAAAGGAGTTCAGAACTCTAACTTGGAAACTCATAGAATACAACTCTGCTCTGTCTCCCAATGTTGTAGAAAAAAATCCCCCCTTCTAGCCCTTTTTATTGCCTCCACTGTCTATTCCTCTTAAAAAGCAATGGGAATAGGGGCACCTCTAGTTCCAAGCTACTGGCGGTAGTTATTACGGACTGGAACTAGGGCTTGGGTCACAGCAGAGAAAGAGCAGGAAAATGAAACCTGTGGGAGGAAGCTACAGGCAGTCCGTACCTCCTGCCACTGCAAATTCCCAGGGACACTTTAGTAAAACTGGTACCTAGCATTTGTACACAATAGGAAAGCACTGAAAATTGTTCTCCCTGTTACATTACCATCCACAGGCTTAATACTGACATGCTTCAGAAGGCAGAATTTTCTGTGAATAAAAATATGTACAGTTATAAAAAGTCACATTTAAAAGTGCCCTTTATTACCCTCCAATTGGGGAATGACTAAACATTATGGTATGTGGATATAATGGGATATATTATATCATGACAATTTACTAAATGGAAAGAACTGGAAAGGAAACTGTAAAGAACTCCAATGAACTGAAGTGTAGTAAAGTAAGAAAAATGACAATAACATTATAGAGAATTTTTGAAGGATTTTTAACCACTGTCAATGCAAGATGACTATTCAGGGAAGTAAAGATCAAACATGCCACTCAATGAACTTTAAAAAGGTAGACAAACATATTACGTTTAGGCATGGCCAATATGGGGATTAGTTTTATTGGACTGGGTTTGTTTATGATGAGGGTTTTCATTTTTTTCTACTGTTCACTAGGGGAAAAGGAGAGCACAGAGAAAGGGACAGATTTTAAAGACACATGGAAAAAAATATTCTATTTTTAAAAGCGTTCAACATGGAAGATATGGTATGAGGTTGTGATGGGATGCTGTTGTAAGAAATGATAAGCATGAGGGTTTCAGAAAAATCTGGGAAGACTTAAATGAATTAATGCAAAATAAAGTAAGTCAATTAGGAAAATACTGTATACTGTGTACAATACTGTAAAAAGAACAACCATGACTTAGATACTCTGATCAAGACAATGATCCAAGACAGATCTGAAGGACTCTTGATGAAACAATGCTATTCATCTCTAGAGAGGTGATAAACTCTGAGTGAAAATTAAAACATACTTTTTGATTTTCTTATTCTTGTTTTGCTTTTGTGCTTTCTTTTGTAGTACTACTTATATAGAAATATATTTTTATAATTGATATCATATTGCTTTGTCTTCTCAATAATGGTAGGGAAATGAAAGGAAGGAGAGAACTTGGGTCTTAAAATTTAAAAGAAAATGTCAAGTATAAAAATAAAACAAAAAAAAAATTCCTTTGTGATACCCTGCCAACACCATGTCCTGGACCATTGCCTACCTTGCCTAGTCCTAATTCCAGCTCTTGTTCTTTTTCCCAAATAGTTGCCCATTTTGCTCCTTTCCTTTTCTTCTCTTTTTGGCCTGGTGCTTCCCTTTTCACATTAAAGCTTGGATCTTCTAATTAGGATTTCTGGCTTTCCCTGGCCCACCCAGTCTCTTAGTTTATAACAAGCACATAGTCCTTGGGGCTCTCAGTACAAATAAAAACAAGGAAGCAACAAAAGGTTTAAGTGTTCAAAATCTCACAGGATTTCACAAAAGGCAAATGATAGGCTTGATATTTTCAAACTATAGCCACTTTCTTATCTTTATCTTTACTCTTGAGAGCAGCCCTACTTCTTAATGTAGATGGTGGTGCTGGGTCCTCCTTTTGTAATAAGGCTGCCTTTAATGGCTCTCCCATCTCCCTTATCTTTTTACTTAATCTGTGTGGTATAAGCACAGTGCTAAAAACATAAAAAACTCTAAGCAATCCTCATCGACTGACTGAAAAACAAAAGAATTGACAGAAATGTGTTAATAGTCTAGATACACAGAGAGCTACAGGAACACTGACCTGTATTTCAGAAAAACACTTAAATTTCCGTTTAAGCATCATTTCTTCCCAACATCAGGGTACTAAGGAGGTAGGGCCAGGGCTTAGGGACACGAGGTATACTATCAGAAAGACTGGAGAATATAAAGAAACAGCAAGGAGCTGACCCTTTCTTCAAGGCCACTTGGGACCCTAGAAGACTCCATTAAGAAGAGGAGAGTATTAGAAGTCAGGGAATGAGTTCCAAGCAGTGACAGGTCTGCAGCTTCAAAAGTGAAAGGAAGATGTGAGGGGAGGTGAAGTGCACAGAAAGGAAAGGAGAGTCACCTGCAAAGATAGGCAGGTGTTAAGCACTTGGCTGAAGTGAGAGGTAAATAAATCACCTACGTGTACTTCCTGCTCAGGGAGCAAAGTGCTCAGGCCTGAGTCAGCAGATGAAGCTCAATTGACTGGAAGAGGAAAATGAAAGGGTGACAAGTAGGACAGTTACTAAGAAGATACAAGTAAAATACTAATAAAGTTGCTGACTTCCAGAAGCAATTAGAGTGAAAAGAATCAAAAGAGGTACAAATTCTGTGATAAACTGCAGTTAATAAGAAATATCCTTTGAGAGTTACTAAAAAACAAAACTATTTGAGAGAAAATAATAAGAGAGGTTGTTTAAAAGCACCAGAACCTCAACAAGAACATCTTCTGGGTTCAACCAAATAACTTGCTGTAACTGAAGTTTCTAGTAGAGGCACCTTAATCAGGTGCTGGACACTAAAGCCCTTCTTTGTGAGACATCTTTCCCAAATGGCTTCCCAGAACATCAACTACTTTCGATAGGTTCATTGTATTTCCACATACACGTAGAGAAATAAGGAACAACTTGACTAAGATGGGATGAGCTCTGAATTCACCCAATTCATTGCTATCAATTTCTTGGATCCTTTATTCAGAAAGCAGATAGCTCTGCTATCTGACTGGATTACAAAACACTTACAGAATACAGAGCACTTTTAGATGTCCCATCTTGTAATGTACCCTGGCACTCTGCCAAATATATTATTATTCTTTCAACATGACAGCGGCATGAGACAGCTTCTGACTATTCTTGCTATGATTCCTCCATTTATTACTGTAGCGTGTGAAAAAGACTAATCTATTGTTTAAAATTCTCAAACTAAATTAAGAAATAACCTAACATAAGAAAGAGTAGGAGAAGCCTATCTCAATTAAAATAAGGCTGCAGTTTCCATGAGTACCTGAAGATGATAAGAAGGGACAAAAACTGTTATTAGGTTTACATAATGTTCCACCCAGCAAAATGTTGAAAGCAATGAGTTCTTGGCTTATTTGGATTTTGGGGAGAAGGGGAGGAGGGAAGAATGGATTCTCATTTCTTATGGCTTTTTCTGAAAATAAGTGTTTATTATATCTGATACTATGAAGGACACTAGGCTCAGAGAACCTAAGTATTTTTTTTTTTTTTTTTTTGGTCAATTAAATTGATGACTCCATCTCTGTTCTCCAGGATGCCTGCTTTTCATATGCCAGGAATATCAAAACCAAAAATCTGAAATGCCAAATTGCTTAAAACTTAAGAGTTTATAGGTCCATTTATAACAAGTTTTACATTTTAAAAAGTAAGTTACCAACTATAAGACTCTGAGCAAGTCATGCTACTTCCCAAGGAGTGTTTTTTCATCTATAAAATGAGACTGGGCAATATAGCTGTTAAAATCCCTTCCTATTAAAACCTAGGCATTAAATATTCAAAGGGTTTTCATGAAAGGCTAATGATTAGTTGTTAATTAGCACTGGGGCAAAACAAGAGGAAATAGGCTCATAGGAAGAGGAAACACTGGGGCAAAACAAGAGGAAATAGCTCCTCAGCTCATAGGAAAGATATAAAGAAAAACTTAACCAAACACAGAGAGAAATTCTTAGAATGACCTACAAATTTGGCTATTTCTTGATGTTTCTTTTTAATTCGTCCCAAATGTAGGCCTTTCTCAAAGTTTAATCCTTGGACCTATTTTTCTTTCTTTACTGCTCTGCCCAGGAGAGTTTATTCTTTCTCATAGTTCTAGTTATCATCTCAATGCAAATAGCTCCCAAATGAACATTTTCAGTCTTGAGTTTTCATCCATACTGTAATAGCATGTTTTAATCAAATACCCAACCTTTTACTCAAACTCAACATCCTCTCCCAAAGTACCTCCCTCCCCTTCTGCCTCATGTTTCCCCCCAACACAATGAAACCATTATTCTCCTAGTCAACCAGATTTGAAACTTCAATAATGCTTCACTCCTTTTCTCTCTATCATCTCTACTGCCAATCCTTGAGTTCTATCGATTCTTCAGAATATTTCTTAGATCCATTGCTTCCTTTCGACTTTTATTGTTGCCATTCTAGTTCAAGACCTTTCAGCTTCCTTCTTAAACTAGTACAACTACCACTTAACTGAACTGTCTGTCTCAGCCTCCAATCCAAGATTCGGGAAGAAAAAATTTCCTAAGGCACTCCACAAAATGACCTGACTTTTCCCCCATGGTTATGTGTAACCCATGCTCCAGGTCAAAATAAGTTGTTCTTTTAACAGATTAGACTCCATGATTAGGGCTCATGCTTCTTATCCAATTTATTTCCCTTAAGGATCACATTTTAAGTCTTCTTTCTATTCCTCAATCTCTCAACCATAGCCCTCTATGGTTCAAAAAAAAGACAGCTAACTCTAATGAAAAAACTAAGATCATTCAACATGAGCACTCTCAACTTCCTTCTTTCACTCTGAAAATCTCACTATCATCATTAATTTTTGCCTTCCCTTTGGTAATAACAGAAGAGATCTCTCTAATGGTCAATAAGAGTAATCCTTCTACTTTTGCTTTTGATTAAATATCTCTTCCATTTCCTCTAGGATCCTACTCCATTCATCATCTCTCTTTTGTCTTCTAATTTTGCATCTACATGGGCTCTTTCCCATCTATTTATAAACATGCTCTGCCCTCTGTACCCATCCTATTTAATTAGCCCTATCTTTTCATTATCAAAATTTTGGTAGAAGTGGTCTACACCTGGTGCCTTCAGTTCCATAGTACCCATTTCTTCCTCAATCCTCTGCAATCTGTTTTGACCTCTTACCACTCTACCAAGTCACCAATGACCTAATTTTCAAGCCCAGTAGCTTTTTCTCAGTCCTCATCCTGATCAATCTCTACATAGTAAGCTGACTGTTGACTACTCCATTCATTCTGGAAATTCTTTTTTTTCTTTAGCTTCACCACATTTTTCTTGTTTTTTTACTCCCACTTCTTTGATTGTTTTTTCTCCTTTACTGACTTTAGGACTTAATTTCTAAAAATGAACATTCCCCCAGCTTTTGATTTTGGCCCTCTCCCCTTTTTATTTCTATCCTTTTTCTGCAGGCTATCTCATTTACTCCTATAACTTCAACTATCATCCTTATGCAGATGACTTCATGATCCTAACTTTAGATAGGTACTGCCCTGTCCCTTCTATTCTCATTGATTCTCTGATTACTTGCTCTGGATGTTGAAATGTTCTTATGAGTGATTTCCCCCATTGTGTCATTATCATCTTTCTGTTTGAATGATCTATTCTACAGATAATTCCTGACCAGCTTATAGACTATCTGTATTTTCCTCCCTATCTGCTCATGTTACCCTTTTTTGGATTGCAATATAGTCTTCCAATCTCCAGGATATGCACCAGCCTGCCACTGACTCCCCAGAATGTCTTTTCTTTGCAGAACTGAGATATCTCTCACATCATACAACATGTTTAGCCCAGCATTACACAAAGTATACAAAGGCCCTTCTCTTCTATTCAGTAGATCCAGGAGCTTTAGGGACTAAGTCACTGATTCTATTTCCTAAAATGTCTCTTTCCCCCTTCCTCTGTTCATATTCCATTCCCTCCCCCAACTTTTAGTAAAGACTTGTACCCCATGCCCAGCAAACAGCATCTCACTTACATGGGTGCCTTTTAGTTCTGTGGCTGCCTGTTGGAAAGATGGCATCATCCGCTTACACATGGCACACCCTGCAACACAATCAAGAGAAAAGTCAAATATGGTTATCCAACACCTAAGGTTATCTTCAACCCTTTCTTCCTATCCTCTAATATCATAAGATCATAGGTGGGGGGACTTAGAAACTGAGAATCAGAGATAAATTTGCTCAAGTTTGAAGAAGCCACTAAATGGAAAGATGGATAGAAAGAATTTTTATTAAGCTCCTCTTCCATGCCAAACATATTATCTAATTGGACCCCCCAAAAAAAACTCTGTATTATTATCCCCATCTCCAGACACTAAAAAATAAGTATTAGCAGTCTACTATGTGCCCAACACAACACAGATAATACTGTCTGGAGTCATAGTTTCATCCATGTATTGAACCATCCAGGAGGAAACTCTAATAAAGGATAATAATAATACCTTCTCTGTTCCTTATAGTTTCAGAGTTGCCAAAGGCAATTAAAGATCCAGTGACTTGACCAGGGTCACACAATGGGCAGGTTTTAAACTCAGGTCTTTCCGACCTTGAAGCCAGCTCTATTTCCAGTATGTCATGCTATTAGATGATGTACGGCATATTCCTTTCCTTCAAGTCACTTACAATCTAACTGGACTGATAAAGCTAACACTTGTTAGAAAATAAAGGTTAAATTGTTAGCTTTATATGTCACTGATATTCAGAGACTCTTCTTAACTTATTAGAAAAAAAAGTTTAAAGCAAGAAGATTTACTACAACATTAAATTATATTGAATGACTTTAATCTATACCAGGCTCCCTAAACTGTCCAGTCAATTCATGGCCCAATGAACAGCTTGGGAAATGCACACTTAACATAACTATTAACTTAAATCCAATGTCATTAGGAAGGAAAACATGGCATTAAAAATCAAATAATATAATTTAGAATAACAGGAATTAGGATTTTCTCTACCATTAACCAAAAAAAAAAAAATGTTTTTAAAATCATACACAGAGAATGGTCCCATGAAGGGACATCATTCAAAGAATAGAAAACTGGACATCATGATTCTGAGAGTTACCCTTGGCTGCTCAATCTGGACCAATCACAGGATCCCAGATCTACCATTAATTTGCTGAGTGATTATGGTTATGTCACTTGTGAAATCTGTAAAATTGAAGAAGTTTGACAAAATGACTATAAGATTCTTTCCCAATTAGCCTGAAAAATAAGTTACATCACATATTCCACAACACTAGAAATTAGGATTACCGATACCACTGTCTTCTACTAGTGGCAGGGATAATTAAAAAAATGGACTACATTAACAGACCTTGCTGGTGATGAACAGACTTTATAACAAGATAGCATTTTAGGACACTTTGCTGTCCTTTGCTGGACAAAGTCACAGATGGAGCATGTTCTTTTGGGGAAGCCTTGGAACTTAAAGCCTATTTAATATTATTAAATAGAGTGTAGCAAAGGTACAATCCTCATTTTCGCTTAGCCCCAGGACATTCACAGAGCATCAAAATCTTAGGCACTACACACACAGTATAAATCATAGAGGTCATTTTGGCATCATTTAAACTCCTCCTGCCCTTAAATCATACTAAGTATCCTGCAATGATCACGCAAAACAAGAGACAATTCTCTTGCAGACACAGGCAGTTCCTAAAGGACCAGATTGCTTGCTAATTTAACAGATGCTGTGCAGAAACAGGTTTTGAGAAGTGTCTGATAGCCTCAGAAGCCAAAGAAGAAGCCATGCAAAGTGTCAAACAGCAGATTCCCATCTCCATGCACTACAGTGGGACAAAGGGGCCATGTGTCAGCATTGTCGGTGCTGCCAAGGCTTGCTTCAGGCTAACATCTCAGCAGGAAGTGAGTGGGATAAAGAAAATGGGAGCATTTCCTCTTCTTGGAGTACATCCTAGAGAGCAGGGTTGAAATTCTTAAATACTCTGGGCTACAGAAAAAGCACAGTAGTATGGTGGATAAAGCTAGTCTCACAATGAAAAAGACCTGGATTCAAATACCATTTTTGTGGGGCTCCAGGCAAGTCATTCAAGAACTCAATGTCCTATGCCACTCTCTAAAGTGTAAAACAGCTGCTGATGTGAAGTAATGAGAGTCTTCTTCACTTCAAATTCCCTACTAAGAATGGTGTTTGACATGGTTTATTTAGTCACTCTTCCTATTTTTCTCTTTACCACCTCCTGAACTGGTATGTTAATCCAGAGTAGGAGAGGTAGAAATAAAGGCATAACTCTCATTTGTTTAAAGGCTACAACATACTATCCTTTCTGCAAGGGGGTAAAAAATCCTCTAAACATTCAGATCTCAGACAAATGATTTATACCATTCACTCATCCTTCAGCTGATTCTTCATTATCTTGGAAATAAAAAATGTAAGGGAAGAAAATGTAGAATTATCTGGGGAACCTGTCCCCACCATGGAGATACATAAAGATGAAAAGGGAAAAAAATGGATACCAATGAGCTCAGCTGGATGCACATTCTCTAGGGAAATAAGCCTCGATAAATGTGCCAAATGAATGTCAGTGGACTATCCTGGGAAGGAATTATTTGGCTGAAGTTCAGAAAAAGAGTTTCTTGACCATTCCCCTCCCTATCTGTACCAAAAATAAAAATAGGGGAGACCTGTGGAAGAAGCAGCTTAAACAATGTGGATAATTAAGGAGGTTTGGTGGGAAAATATTTGAGCACCAGCAGGTTTTTCCCACCGCTGGAAAAAAATAGAGGCTATAAAGGTGAGGCGCAGATTGGCTCCCACCAGAAGGATAAAAGAAAGCTTTTGGTGTCAGGCTCACAAATGACAGCTGCTAAACACCCCCAAAAGGGACTGTAGAGGTTTATAAGGATGGGAGAGAGGAGAAATAGCATCTGCTCTTTTATTATAAGGCTCAACCCTCTGAGGTGGGATTTGCCATCTTGTCTGTTCTCCTGTCGGAAAAAATCAGGAGGTGATTCCCAGAGAGAATGATTGTCATCCGATTAATTCAGCTCACCAATTTAACACAACTCAGAGTTTCATTACCTCCCAGACATCAAGAGCACACCCGCTCAAAAGGGAACAAGACACCTCTAGGGTAAATTTAAACTAATTATCTCTGCTACTTCCTCAGGAATACCCTACACCTGCACCCCAGACTCTGAATCACCAACCCCAAGGGATTACAAAAGGAGAAGTCATTCCCACCAAGTGAGGAAAATGGACAGGTGCTCTCAGGAAGATAATCTGTGGCAGAGAGAAAGATAAGTTGAAGAGAAGATTGACGATATTAAAAAAGATAGATGAAAACAAAGCAAATCATGCAAAAAGTCTCAAGAAAGTCAGTTGATAAAGTCTTCCAAAATAAGTTAGCTGAGAAAGCAGAAATGGGTTCCTCTGGAAATAAAGAAAGGCTGGAGTAGACAATTTCTTATAGATGTTCCTGATTAGTTCTAGCAAAATGTGTGAGAATGGAAAGATCATTGAATTTCTGGGACTTTGGGAGATCACTGACTGTCTCCAGGTATCATTTTTCTTGTCTATAAAATTGAATGGTTGGACTTGCTGATCTCCAGAATCCATCTCAGTTCTAGTTCCTGTGACTTATGACTCTACTATCTAAACCATCTACTGGTCCTATCTAAACAGAAAAAAGCCCTCTGCTGTCCCCCACAAGGAAAGAACCTCTGAAGTAACCTCATGGAATGGAAGGCATGAAGGGCACAGCACTGAGGAAGAGAGACCAGCCTGGAGTCACCAAGAAGACATGGCAGCAATAGGACATGGTCCTGGGAGTTGATCTGCCCTCCTAGGCAGAGGCTCAAGCTTAGGCACAGTAGCTGGGCTCCAAGAGATAAAGTAAGGTGTCATGTAAATGTGAGATATTAATGATGATCTTGTGCACAAAAAATTAAGACTGTGAGAAGGGAAGAAGGGCAGATTTTGTTCAAAGAAAGCTTCAGGGAAGAAGCTGACTTTAAAGAACAGGTGAGATATAGGACACTGTTAACCTTCACTTGCTTATATCCATATCCCGACATTCAACCATCTCCCACAGGCATATGTCCCCGTATTTACATACATACCCATGCACATACCCTTTTAATATCTTTTAAAAATCTTGGATTACGTAGAATGTTAGGGTTAGAAGGAATTAATAATCATTTTACAGGAAAGGCAACTAAGGCAGCCCAGGAGCTAGGCAGCTTGGCTGAGGCTGGCGGGGTGATAAGTGGCAGGGCCAGGCTTGCTGTCCTGCTTGGTCCTAGTGTCCAGCATGTTTTACACTCCAGCAAGTTGATGTTAGATGAGAAGAAGGTACCAATGTCACACTCTCACTTTCTATCTGGTCACTCAGGGACATAGCAACAAGGAGCCCTGGCTCAAGGAGCAAAAGCATCCAAGAGTAACAACCCCATACCCTGAGCTCAAAGAGGGAAGTAAGTCATTGAAATAACCTGAAATACAAATAGTCCTTTAGAATGTGAAAGAAGCAGGATCACCAAGAAGAAGAAACTTTCATGTATAGCTTCAGGGTTTCTGAAAAGAAAGAATGGCAATGACTAGAGAAACAAATTGAACTAGTAAACGATTGTGGTTTTTCAGGTATGCAAAAAACATATAGGATTGAAGGAAAACTGAAAAAACAAAGGCAAGCAGGTTGAAGACAGAACCACATGAAGGGTTCTGGACTCTACAGGAGGGAAAATTGTATCAGAAGAGGAAAACGGCCAAAAGGGAAAAAAGGAAGACAAATGAGGAGAAATGAAAACCTCAATCTGAAATTAATCCTCTAGGATAAATGAGAGCTTCTGAGGAAAGCCTATTGCCACTCCTAGCTCTTAGGGGTGAAAAGGAACCAAAGATCAAACAAGTTTCCTAAGCCAGATCTCTAGTCACTCACAAGGGGCATAGAACATCATCAGAAGAGGTTTGTCATCCTTCTTCACAATCCGTCTGAATTCCTAAGAGGAAAAAACAGAAATGTATGTAAGTAGTGACATAGGAGAGAACATGTACAGCAGAACTTGTTTAAAAAAAAAAAAGGGAGAGTCAAACTTTTAAAAAGTTTTAAAACCCAAGTTTTAACATATGTACAAAAAGAAAACATGTTAGCATCCATTCAAACCTAAATGGCTTCTTACACAAGTCAAGATTTCTAAGAAAGATCACAGTTACATATATAATCTCTGAGTTATCAGATAACTCCCAAGTATCTATGCTAATAGATTGGGGAGCTATCATGCATGGATGATCCAAAATAAAGACAATCAAGACAGGAGGCATCTTGGTTTAGGGACGTACCCCATACAGACTTGGAGTTTCAGATTCATTGATGCTATGCCTCATCTTATAGGTGGAAAAACTTCCTCCAGTCCACTCAACTAGGGCATCCATTCCAATGTTCTTTACCTTTCAGGGTAGCAAATACATTTTTTCAGCTATGCTCAGAATAATTTAACATTAAATGAGGTCACATCTCTGAAACTTAAAACAACTGACAAAAGAGGAAAGGGAACCTATAAGTGTATTCACAACAGGCGGAAGTCTATGAGGGCTGAAACATTTGTCAAAATTAATTGGTAGTTAACTATATGGGTGCTCAGACTCTCCCAACTGTGATCCAGATTCTACCAGGGCCAAATTCACTTTAGTATATTACCTTTACAAAAGAATGAAAGAAGAGAAAGCAATTTAGGACATCAAAAAAAAAAAAAAAAAAAAAAAGAATGTTGTAAGAAATATCATCCAAACAACAGAGACAATAGGAAACATTAAAAAAAACACAAACCTCAAAACAGGTATTTAGGAGTGCAAGGACAAAGGGATTAAGGTCAAGGACAACTGGAAAGATTATGACCTATCTTCAAGCAGAGAAGGAAGCAAAGCAGGCAAAGGGATGGTTTGCCAAAAGGGAGCTTGTTGAGCATATCAGGGAAGACTCCAAGTTCTGAAAAAGACGTTTAGTCCTTTAGGACCTTTAGTCTTCTATCTCTAGCAACTACTGAAAATAAATATCCAGCAGCTGAAGTGGGCCAGGGAAATAGGAGCAAATGAGGGTCATCTCTATACCCTTTCCATCATAAAGTTACCCAAAAGAGATAAATTAAGCTTAATTGATGTCAGGGTCTACACTGTATTTAACACATTTTCTTCTATTTACCTGCTGGTGCTTGAATTTCTCTAACAGTGACAATGACTTTTAATCCCACAATAAAAAGTTCAAAATGCAAATAACCTAAGGTACTACTCACAAAGAATAGAATGAATTCATTCTAAAGGGGAAGCAGCCAGTAAAATAAGTGCATGATGGCACTATTTTGATAGAAAAAAGTATATAAAATAACCAGAGGACACTGTGATCCTGAAATATGAGAAATCACCATTAAAAGTAGAAAAGCATAGAAACAGAGATGGCCATAGAGCTGCTTCATAACTTTGCTAAAGTATGGTCCCATTTATCTTCCACAGTATAACAAATTGAAGTTGTGAACACAGATGGTTTTTTTGTCCCATGTAATCTGATAAAAAAAGAAATCCCACTTAACTGTATAATACATTCCAACATTGCTTTTCATAATTTGTGAAATGTTTAGTTTAAACAGAAACAAAAAATTATGGCCAATTTTTATCATAAAGAAGCTTTTGTTCCTAGAAGATTTATTAATTGAGTTCTTACTGATCTCACCCACAAAATCATCCATATAAATTTACTATAATTGGCAAACAAGCTCAAAAGACAGAGATGGAAGGCATTCTGTTACCTTTTATCACTTAAATTTCAGACAGTGAAATAAGTACATAAAGATCCATCCCTTTCTCCTGATTTCCACCCACAGAGCCCACTTCCCTTGAAGAAAGTATAAGCAGTATGAAATACTGTAACATTTCAGTTTTCTTAATTTCTTCAGTTTATTCTATTTTCTCCTCAAGTGACTCACAATAACCTAGACTCAAATACAGAAGTAAATTCCAACATAACTAAGAATTCATTCAGTTTGGGGAAATTGAAATACCTTTTCACTGTCAATGTGGACAACATCTTTAGCTTCAGGATCTTCTTCCCAAAGAGGGGCCCCTTCTGGATCCTTCAGAAAAGCCACTATGGACTGAAATAGGAAAAAAGACAGGAAAAAAAAGGCATTTTATCTGAGACGTGAGAGATTTGGCGTGCCCTGCTCTTCTCCCTTATACATGGCAAGGGTATCCTAAACTTGTCACTAATATGGTTCTATCTCATGACCAATACAACTACACAGCAAATATCAAACACTAAGTCTGTCTTTTAAAATGGAAAACGGACCCCATTACCCATAGCTTCATTTCCCTCCCCCAACTTTCCAAACAGACTCTTCACTCACCCTAGTCAAACTGATCCACGTGTAGGCTATGTCTACAGACGATTAGGCAAATTGTTTGGACAGTTCAAACTTGAAAGACACATTTATACCTCAATTACAGAATCTCATCTCCTCAAAAATGCCTCCCCTAATTGGAAAAGAGGTGACAACTTACTCCCACTCTACCTTGTCTAAACAGCAAACTCCCATGACTCTTTCCCACTTACTGTGTCAATGAGACTGCCTATATATATAACATAATTATGTAATCTGAACAGATTGTTACCTGTTTAGTATTTATATTAGCCTCATGTTAATTAATGCATATCCTCCTTTCCATGTCTGCCTGCATCAATGTCTCCAACTGGGAACTCCCTGAAGAAAGAGTTTATGTCTGCATCACTTTTTCTCTACAGTACTTAGCACCTTATCACCTGCAAAGGTTTATGGTAATAAAAAAACTGATAAATTGCTGAATCTCTCAGGGATCAGTTTTCTCATGTGTTTATTAAAAAGTAGGTAACATTGGAATAGATGATTTTCAAGATCCCTTCTAAGTTATAAATAAAAACTCTAATCCTATGATAGATGCTTAATGAAAAAGGATTTGGAGGATTTTATTATTTTAATAATTGTTATGATTTTCTAGTTCATTTGAAAGATACAAGCAAGAAAAAGACATGATAACTCCCTTCTTTCTACCCACTAACCCATTAGGGTATTGCGCCAATTCAAGAACTACTAGGCTGGAAATCTCTCCAATCTTCCCCTTGATTTCCACCAAGTTACAATAAAGGGGAGATAGCCAGCAATTGTCTGAAGGATTACAATGTTTACAGGTGCTCCAACCATTTCTGAAGCAACAGCTTAAAAGCTACATCATTAGACTACTGAGTAAGGCTATCTTGTGTTAAATCTTGAATGAAAAAGAAAGCCAGTGTGCTAAACATTCTCTGATGTTACTTCTAGGCTGAGCATATCAATCAAAATGCTTGATAATGACTCATAGCTCAGCCAGCTAATAACATTGGAGCAAAGAGGGAGGAAAGGAAGCTATTAACATAGTAATTATTTATGGATCCCTTTAGTTTGTCTGCTGCTTTCAGTCTTGATCCATCAGCACAAAGATGGAACAAAGAACTGAGAATGGCCATTCTTTTTCCTTTGAAAATCCTTAAGAAGAGTACAGTGAACAGGGATTGAGAAATACAGCAAACTAGAAAGGGTACTAAATGTCAACTGGGCCACTGTCCCTCCAAGCCAGGCTAGGAAAGATGCCAAACTTTGTGATAAAGATAAAACCCTCAGCTTTCCCTGACCTGCTCAAGCAAGTGCCTTCTATTTCTGAGGACACCTTTTTTGCAAGCTTCAGTGAACAGAATGGCAGTCTTGGGGCAGGAGGGAATGACAGGAGAGAATCCTTCAAATGGGATTACACTCTTAGTTCTTATTCACTTAGTAAATTCCTGGAGAGGGCCTTAGGGAGACTTGTCTCATTCTGAGAATCTGTTATCTGCAAACAGCTGTTATGAAAGAATAGGAAGGAGGGCCAAGAATTAGAAGGACTTAATTCATTCAATTTTCTCATCCAGTCAAAAGAAGAAAAGCTGTGAAGTACCTTCTGGCATCAGAAGAGAAGAACCAACCTTTCTTTCCATAGGAGCCAAAGGGATTATTTCCTGGACAGCTGCCAAACCTTTTATCATGGGGTAGGAAAAGGCAGGGCTTGGACTGAGCCCTCCCAATTGTCTTATGTGCCCATGGCCAAAGATCGACCAGAATTCCCTCAATTGGGGCCACATGAAGACACTAGTGGTCCCTTTCTCACTTCTGCCATAGGGTATATTCAGGTAAGTACTTGATGGCAATGTAGCCTTGCCTTACAGCTATGAGAAAAGAACAAATCTGGACGAAGGAAATGGTCTCTTTTAATTGAAAAACAAACAAAGAAAAAAACAAAAAGATAATATTTTGAGCTTCAAGGCTAATTCTTGAATGATTTTTAAGTATCTCAGTAAAGGTTGGGAAGGGTGAGAAAGGAAAAACAATAATTGCTGAGGTGCTCTCATTATAGGCTATGGCAATTATTACATGTTCACAGAATTAGAGCTTGCAAGGAACCTCTGAGGTCATTAAAGTCCTTATTCTATCTGAGGAACAAGACACATACGTGATTTTCCCAACATCAAAAAGACTGTCAGAACTGAAATCTAAATCTATGTTTGCTGGTTCTAAATGACTGGGGGAGGAACCAATGCGACTTTGCCGAGTACAGTTTTTGTTATTTTTTGCTTCTCTATTATTTACTCTTAAGAGTTGAACTCTGGGGCAGCTAAAAGGAAGAAAGGCTTGGGAAACACTAGGAATACAAAATAGGATGCTTTGGTATTATACACAGAGATTAGGTGCCAAGAGCTTATCAGCCATATAAATAATATGGCAAATACATGTAATTCTAATTACACATGAAAGATAATACATCTTTTCAGAAAAAAAATAAAAACATAAAATACATAAGGAAACCAATTACATTGAAATGCAGTTACCAAAATATTAAAAAAAAAAAAAAAAAAAAAAACCAAGTTCATGGATACAAAATTAAGAAGTCCTGCCCTACGAATGGATAGAGCACCAGCCCTGAAATAAGGAGGACCTGAATTCGAATCTGATTTCAAACACTTAACACTTATTAGCTGTGTGTGACCCTGGGCAAGTCACTTCAGCCTAAATATCTCTCTCTCTCTCTCTCACACACACACACACATACACATACACACACACACACACACAGCGTTCTGCCCTAGTAGCACTATGTCCTGTTAGAATCCCTAGTGTTAACTCAATGGAATTGATACAATGGTTATTGGTTTACACATTAGAACAAATCCTTACAAGGTGTTAAGTCACTAATATTGATAGAAACAATGCTTATATTAACACCTTTGAGAGTTCACACATTAGCTCACACATTAGTTCACACGTTTGGGAGATTTCAGGGTTCAGTATGAGATATCCAAATTCATACCTCCCATAATCCCACTCTCAGAGGAGGAGTCAACCTTTGAGTTTACACCTCTAAAAGAGCATAAAAAGAGCTTCAGTCAGTCAGTCCAGAAGATTGCCAGGAGTCGGAGTTGAGCTAGAGGCAGAAGCTGGCAGAGGCAAAAGACAAGCTGCAAGAGCTCTTGGAACCAAGGAGGGAGAGAGGACTCTAAGAAAGCTAATCGGGCCCAAGGAAAGAGACAAGACTTGGAAGGAGAAAATAAATGTTTGGATTTTATCAGCTGGCTGCATTTGAAGTGATTATTGATCAGAACTGAAGGTTGCCTGAACTGAAGCTAAAACTTCAAGGTTGCCTCCAGAAAACCTCCCCAAGAAACCTGCTCACAGAGAACCATATATATCATACAAAAGAAGAACACTACAATGTCCTAAGGATGTTACTAAATTCTATGTATTCTAAGACTCTATGGACAAAAAAATGATCATTTAAACATTCATGACAACAAAAAGTTGAAACTAAAAACATCCAGTGATGGATGAATGACTGAACAAATTGGTGTACAGAAAAGGAACGAAATGACAGGATGAAGAATTCAAAAAAACATGATAACACTTGTGTGAAGCAATATTGAGTGAAGCAAGCAGGACCAAAAGAACAATCTATACAATGATTTTGACAATGTGAATTGATGTCAACATAAGCCTGCTCAGACACAACACAGAGTATAATATTGCACTGTCAAAGCTAAAAGCTATATTTCTCCTTTTTTAACAATCAGTAAACGAACTTTTGGGGGGAGGGGGGATATGGTACCTTGTAATGGAGACTGTGAGTATTGTGAAGCATCTATTTTCAAGATAAAATATATCAAACTTTAAAATGAAAAATGTTTTAAATAGTAATATTTTAAAAGAAAAACCAGATTCTTTATGAAAACCTCACTTAAGATATAACTTAGTTTAGAAAAATAATTTATTAAAAGCCGTGCTTAAGTTATCTTGTATTAAAATTCTGAAAACTAAAAAGGGTAATCTAAGAGGGGTAATATGGCAAATTATGCATCTCAGATATGAATGAAAAGGTGAATGGATCCATATTTCTTTACAATCAGTCCCAATTTCAAAAGGCAAGACAAAGTCATGAGAAACTTGGCAAAAGAGAAGATTAAACTGGATTAGTTCTAGACTATAATTTGTACTTTAGTCTGAATAGAGTTGGAAGGAAAATTCTGCAGTATCAATATTTGAATGTGAATCACCCTGGAAGGCCCCAGATAGGGAAGAAATGATAAAAAGCAGGTTAAATTCTATATTTAAAATTAAACCTTTTTAATTCAATTTACTACTTATTTTTAACATTTTTTTTAAGATTTTGAGTTCCAAATTCTCTCTCCCTCCAACTCCTCTCCCATCCACTAAGGCAGCAAGCAATATATTAATTATATATGTGAAACAATGTAAAACACTTCCATGTTGGCCATATAACCAAAAAAAAAAAAAAAAAAAAAAAAAAAAAAAAAAAAAAAAAAAAGGAAGAAAAATAAGAAAGTCAGAAAAATTATACTTCAGTTTACTCTCAAGAGTTTGTTAGTCCTCTTTCTGGAGATGTAGAACACTTTTCATCATGAGTCCTTCAGAATTACCTTGGCTCACTATATTGATCAGAGTGGCTAAGATTTTTATAGATGATCATTATTATAATATTACTGCTATTCATTCTTCTCACAGCATCAATTCATATTAGGTCTTCTTGGGTTTTCCTGAAGCCAGTTCCCTCATCATTTCTTATAGTATAGTAGTATTCCATTACATTCATACCACAACTTATTCAGTCATTTCCCAAATAATGGGTATCCCTTCAATTTCCAATTCTTTGCCACCACAAAAATGGCTTCTATAAATATTTTTATATATAGGTCCTTTTCCATTTTCTATGGTTTTGGGTTTAAAGTTTATAAAAGCATACCACAGGTATATGTTGAATTAAATCTAGCTTCTTAAATTATTTCGGTGTTATTTATAAACTAGAGTTCAGACACTTATTATTCATCTCAGAGATTATGGTAATGGTTGCTAATTGGTCTCTTTGCCCTAACTTACTCCCTCTTTCTAATGCATCCTGAAACAGCAGAGTCTGAGTGTGTTACTTCACATGCTTACTTCACCTGCAGTAGTTTCCTTTCATATCTAGGATGAACTACCAACTCCTCAAGAGCTGACTAAAACTAATTCCATCTTTACTTCATGAGACCTACCTGCACGCATTCTGACTATAAGTGATCAAATGGAACCACTAGCTCTTCTCTGGACTCCCCTATCTTCTGCCTCTGGGTCTTTGCACAAGACATGCCTTAAATTGACTTGTAATCCTTCCTTATCTCACTCTCAGAATACTTATCTTCTAGAAGTTTCAGCTCAAACACCATCTCTCTAATTCCTAGGCAAAATATATAACTCCAGAAAGAGGTTCATATTCCTCCATAACTAATCAGTATAATCCATTTGATTATTTCAGAACCTAATGCAAAATTGCTTATACAGTTTGTGAATCATCAGTCCTCACTACAACTGTAAACGAGGCAATAAGTAATCATGTGCCACATGGCTTATTTTGGGACAAATAACCAGAACTGCTTGGACAGGGAATTTTCTGATTCTGTCAGCCACTGAGGGTCATAGAGTTAGACAGATCTCGGGCCAGTTGGAAGGGGAGATTAGAAAGAGAACTTTAGTTCAGAAGAGACCTGGCAATTCAGTCTCAGTCACAAGCAGAAACTACAAATAGAAAAAAATATAGATTTTTGGAAAAGAGGTAAAAATGAGGCATGGGCAGCAGGTTCTAAAGCAGAATTGGACTAAACAGAAATACCCAGACAAAAGGACAGGAATTAGTTTGGATTAGATACACTGATTTTCTAAATTGGAACTGAGCCAACATATCTGCAACTCCCAAACTGTACACAGTTTGTACATGCACTCAAGATCATTACTCTGAAGTATTTCGTTACTGTTGTCATTACCATAGGAGAAGAGGACAGGACACACAGGAGGCCTTCAAAGAACAGGGAAAAGTTCCCACCCATTAGATAAAAACAGTGCTACAATGTCACTAATATACTATGTAACTGCTGATAAACTGACCATTTTTCTGTCATTTTAATTTTATTATAAGTATAAATACATACTCATATATATATATATAATATATACATATACATACCCACATATCTATATACATACATATAAATATATGGGTTTTTAAAAGATTTTCTACTGAAATGTTTTTTTTTTAAAATCCTTTATGAGATTCAAAACAACTATTTGTAAAATTTTCTCTGCTTCCTTTCAAAAAAAGAAAAACAAACTGCCAAATACTTAACAGTAAATCCGACTCCTACCCCTGTTGAAAAATCAAAGAATTTGGTTTACCTTAAATGTCACAGCACGATTATATTCAGTGTGAAATGCACCATCCCTGTCAGAGAAAGAAAAAAAAAGTGTTGAGATTTAAAGAATGACCAGTAAGGGCTACAATTGTGTTTTCCTTTTTATATCAGGCATAATCCGTTAAAAACATAAAATCTCCATCTGAAATAACACCAATTTAGTGGGATCATTGATAGTACTTATGAGGACTTCATATGGCTATTTAAAAGTTATAAGGGTCCTATGTCCCTTTACACTCACTTATAGTGAAGTAATTCCACTTTTTTGTCCTTTGTGCTTGGATCAACTTTCATCTTCTTGCACAATTTCCGACTCTCTGAATCACTGCAAAATACAAATGTTGAGAACCATTGGTTATCTGAATTCCACATAATACTTTGGACAGATCAGGGCCTTTTTTTTTTTTTTTAAACTAATAAGAATGGGTGGGATGGTGGTACAAATAATATTAGCTAATACATAAATCATATAACAACAAACTTTTTTAAATTATAGTTTTTTAATTTTAATATTTTGTTTTTTCCAGTTACATGTAAAATAATTTTTAGCATTTGTTTTCTATGTTTGTTCTAGCTCTCTGGAAGGCCTCAGGATCAGTCAGAGTCAGGATCAGTCAAAGTCCTTGGTCATTAGGAAAAGTGCAGAAGGCAAGCAAGCTGACAAGTGGCTCCTCAAAGATGGATCTTGGACTCTGAAGTCTGGAGTCTGAAGTCTTCCCTAAGTGAGCTGCTGCTGCAAGAAACTGACTTTCTCCCTCAGCCCTCCAATTCTTGCCTGGGTTACCTCACCTCAACACATTCAGTAGGCACCAATTTGAGGAAAGCATCACATCACCATCTCATCTAAGTATATGTTTATAGAACCATTATCTCACATTGAATAGGTAATTAGCCTTAAGTACTCTGCTGTCTTAGATTCAAGTGCACCTTTTCAGAATTCCAGCCTTCTGCAGTTTTCACAACTTCCAGATTTTCTACCTTCTTCCCTCCCTACCTCACTGCCCATTGAGAAGATACATGTGAAGTTACACAAAACATTTCAATAAAAGCCATAATAACAAACTTTTATTATGTTCTGTGGCCAAATCACTGAACTGAGGGCTATGAGCAATAAAAAGAAATGTATGAGTCCCTGCCCACAGACAACTTATAATCTATTAGGGGAATCAAAGCAAAAATATAAGGTAGCAAATGGTTAAAGATGATATGACATACGATCACTGCAAGATAGAAAAATGTGATGGTTTCATAGAGATCTTTCATAGAGGTCCCAAGGTCCTGGGTTGGACCTTGACAAATAAAGATTACTGAGGTAGGGAAGGGGGAAGATCAAATGGAAAGAACACTTGAGATGGAGAAATGCAGGATATGTGAGGAATCAGTCTGAAAAGTTCAAGTAAGGAAATAGTGTGGGAAATGCCTGGAAAGGTAACCTGGGAACTAATCATGCAAGGTTAAAGAGTTTGGACCTTATCATGCAGGCAGTGAGGATCCATTGAAACATTTTTGAATGAAGGAGTGACATCATATAGGAATTACAGAAATGGCAAGACTATCTCATTTTATATATAAGAAACGTAAGCACCAAGATATTAAATGAATGGCCACAAAATGATATTGAACATAAAGATTAATCTATCAATATTATGTAACAAAGGTAGAAGTGGTAAGAGACTTAAGGTAGAATGACCAGTTAGGAAACAAGGAATAGACATAAGAGGTGCTATATTGGAAGAACTGACAGGCGAGGTAGATATGAAGTACAAAAAAAAAAAAAAAAAATCAAAGATGATTTCAAGGTTTTGAATCCAGGCAGTGAACAGTACTGATATCTCTGAGTATGACTGCTTAATAAAAGTCAGAAAGAAGGGCAGAACATGAAGGAGGTGAGAGTTAAAGCTACAAGAATGAGAAGATGAGCAATAAGAAAAGACTGGAATGGGCTGAGACAAGCCTTGGTGAATACTCTCAATAGTTCCTGAGAAAAAGTCTTGAAGAGAACAGTATAATATTGTAGAAACCCAAGAGAAGGAAAGGTAAGAAAAGAATAAGCATATATTTATATGGTGCCTACCATGTGTCAAGCCCTGTGCGAAGTGCTTTACAAATATTACTTCATTTGATCCTCACCACAACCCTGTGATGTAGGTGCTGTTATTATCCTCATTTACAAATAAGGAAACTGATGCAAACAGGTTTGCCCAGGGTCACACAGCTAGGAATCTTCCTACTCCAGACCCAGGGCTTTATCTACTGTGCTATCTAGCTGTCTCAAGAAGAGAACTGTAAGAAAGAGCATGCGATTGTAGCCTATGTGCTTGCTCCACTCTGTCACAAGCTCCCTAACAAATCACCTACATCCGGATTCTTTCTCCTGTTACTTTAGGTTATCAATGACTTCCGGTTAAATGGAATACACCGGCTACCTTTTTTGAAGATCAGTCCCCAAATGGCTACCCAGGCACTAATGAATATGTAATTAGTACTAGTACTAGTATTAGTAATTAGTAATATGTAATATGTATTAGATTGATATACCACAGTTTACTAAATCGGTCTTCAATCCATGGACATCCACCTTATTTCTGGTTCTTTCTAACCACAAACTAGACCTTTGATTCTGCTGGTAGCAGTATTGCTACATCAGAAAGTATAAACTGCTCTTGTAGTCCTTTGCTTGCATAATGCCCAACGTGCACCTGGCACTATGAAGGTAATTCATAGCTCTTCCTTGCCAGATATCTCTACCTTTATGCCCCACCATCATCTCCAAATCATAAAATATGTACAACCACAATCTATTATCTTCTCCTTAGCCATATTTTCCTTGGATTAACCCTTCTTGGTCAACAACATGACTTTTTCTGGGCTACATCTGTAAACTGTTTCTGAACCTCCCTCTTCACTTGCTTCAGTCACTATTCTTCATTCTTCCTTGGGATATTCCTCATTCTTTCCATCCTTTCCATTCTCACTCACACTTCCCTAGCTTAAGATCTCAGCTTTCTTGTCTCAGTGACACCAACAGTTTCCTTGCTGGCTTCCTGGTCCTAATAGCACTGTTAGAATAATCATCTTAAAATGCAGCTTTCATCATGCTACTCTCCTGTCTAAGAATCGATAATGGCTCCCTAATTGCCTACTGCATTTGATCTAAGCTCCTCTATCTGGCTCTAAGAGCCCTTCACAATCTAGACCAATGCTAAACTCCCAATCTTTTTTCCCCATCTGCTGGCTTTTGATCATTCTGTCCCTGGTGCATCAGACCCTTTGTTCTCCTGACTTTCTAGTTCTCTCTCCTTAAAGGCTCAGCTCAAGTACTCTTTGTGGGGGCTGGTGTGGGAGAACTCTAGCTCCTGTGGAGGCAAAGCATAGCGATACAAGTGGAATCTTAAGAAAGACCAGCTATAAATGTTCTTTTGGTGGGGGGAGATCTGCAGTCTCTCCCCAATATTTAGGAAACCCTATCTATTCTCCATCAACCCATCTAAGTACTCCTCTTCATCCATAGGAGGTTTCCTGAGGAACCTTCTGTATTCTGCTTTAGGGGCCAGATAGCACCCAAGGATATCTAGCTCTCTATCCCATCCCCCATACCTTCTGTGAACTGTTTGGCCCATAAGATAGTGTGGTTAGATGGAGGGATGGAGGAGATGCTGAGATAGAAAATGATGAATACTAATTTTTAAAAAAATGAACAGCACAGGGGATAAAGCACCCAGACCTGCGGTCAAGAAGACTTGAAGTCAAATCTGCCCTCAAACACTTACTAGTTATTTGACTCTGAACAAGTCACTTAACCCAGTCTACCTTAGCCTCCTCATCTGTAAAATGAGCTGGAGAAGAAAAGAGCAAATCACTCATAGTATCTCTATCAAGAAAAAGGGTCATCACAAAGAGTCAGAAATCACTGAAAAATAACTACACAAAAAGAAAATACATAAATGCTATAGTATGGCAAAATTCTTTCTTTCTTCTTCTCCTCTAGTTCTATGACTGAATCCCTCTTTCTCACCCCAAGTCACACTATTTCAGCTTTCCTGTCAAATCTTGGATGCTCTTGTCCTATCATACTGGGGGGGCAGGGGGGGGGGAGGGAGATTAGACTGGTAACGTTAATCTCAGCCTATACTCACATTCCTGTGTGCCCAAACTGGTTGATGAAGGTGAGAAAAAAATCTTTGTAAGCCTAACCCTACCTTTCCCTCTCCTAGATTTAATCATCTTTTTTTGGAAGATAAGCTAAATGTTGAAACTTCCTTTGAGCTAAATCCTGAAGATCATTTTACAATCTGGAAAATGTGATTAAAACAATTTCTTTTATAATATGGATGGGAAAGGGTGATAAAGAGAACATGGCATTACTATGGAAATTGGTCTGGATATGGTAGTCTTATGATAATGAGAACTTTGTGGGGTATAGAAAGTACATTTCCCAACCAACTTTGCAGTCTATTCCATTCAGCACATTACCTGCTGGGAAATGGAGTCACTTTGAATATAATAACAAGGTAGCATTATGGACCCTCATCTCTTGGTAAGTTCTTCTCATCCCAGTCATTTATAAATCTTGTCTTATTTTATTTCTCTCACTGTGCTGCTCAATAGAGCTATTTATTCCTTTCCCAAAAGAGGCAAATCATAAAACCACAAGTCCTCTTTCCCCCTTAAAGTCTTCCTTGAACACCCTAATCACCCTGATCTTTCCCAACTCAACTGCTCAAATATCTACAATATTCCACTCATCCAGAGCTTATCATAGAGTATTTTATTATAACATCTTATTTTGGGGGGGTCTTATCATAAATGTAAGCTCTTTGAAGGCAATGACAAAAATGAAGAAATCAAGACCAAAAAGGCTCAAGTTTTATATTCTTCTATAACCACTACTAGGTGTTTAGCCCAGTATCTTACATCTACTAAGAGTTTAATAAATATGTGATATACTGGTCAAACACATCCCTTCTCTCTCCTGCTTACTCAAGTCTGGCCCTTCAGAATATTTAAATTTTTCCATATTGTTTTCTTGTATATTATTGTGGTTATGAAAGTGATGGAACATTACTGTGCTGTAAGAAATGACAAATTTGAAGAAGGCAGAGAAACTTGGAAACATGTGAACTAATGCATAGAAAAATAATCAGAAGCCAAAAAGAAACAGAGAGGATAGCCATGAGGCTCTGCCCTCTATTCTAGGTTGTGGCAGGCATACAGGGCCTGGAATTCTTTTTCAGAAAAAGCTCAGACATTTTGGGTTTTACAAAGGAAGCAGGGAAGGAATGCCTGGGGGAGAGAACAGCTGGAAAGGTTGGGGGTGCGATAAAATCACTTAACGTGTCGGCTTTAAAATCCTGTTATAAGCTTTGCTGTTTTAAGATGCTTTGTTCTGAAGAGCTCAAGAACTAAAGACAAATTAGAAAGGCAGGCTGCAGGGGTGTTATCAAGAACCAACTGTATTTAAAGTGTCACCAATGGCTCCAAGTTCTGGAAGTAAAAAGCTTACATTAGAAACGATGCTTCAATTTCTCTTAACTGGTCACAAGGCAAAAAACAATGTTATCAGATGATTTTTATCATTATTTCACTCCAATTTGAATAATGATGTCCTAAAACTACTTCATATTACACAATTAAACCTTAATTGTTAAAGATTGCTAAATTAAATAAAAAGCAAGTCCTCTCTGCCTCTTCCAAGAGAGACCCAACAGCTCTGAGTTCTGGCAAATGATACAAGAAGATCCTCAGAAAAGGTGGGAGATACAGGGCAACTAAAGAAAGAGAAGAATTTTCAAAGCCTAACTTTACAAGCACAGTCACAATAGAAGCAATATGGAATCAGAAAAAGAAAATAAGAGTTCTTCCTGAAACCAAGCTGGGACTATCTTAAACTGAAACATAATGGGTAATAGAACAAGACAACTTGGCAGGATGCTCTGAAAATCAAGGAAATTGAATCAGAGAAACTTCTAAGTACTATCATATTTAGTTTGTAACTTTATATCCATATGACTAATAAAGTTTTTATTTCTCTCAAAAATGAATTGAGAAATGTGTTGATGTAGACACATTATTATAACAGAAGACAAGTCAAGATGTATTTATTAAGTACCTACTAAGTGGTGAGCACTGGGCTAAGCCGTGGAGATACAAAGAAAGGTAAAAACAATACTGCCCTTAAGAAGTTCACAGTATAATGAGACATAAAATGCAAACAACTATGTAAACAATACACATATATACACATACACTGTACCACATAAACAGACAGATGTATCTCAGAATAAACTGGAGAAAATCTCAGAGGGGAGGCATTATGGAAGGGGATTGGGAAAGGCATCTGCAGAAGCTGCAATTTTAACCCTTGAAGGAAGCCAAGGAAGCCAGGAGATGGAGATGGAAATGGAGAGCATTCCAGGCCCTGGGGAAAGTCAATAAAAATGCCGATGATGTGTGTTGGGTGACAGAAGAAGGTATATGGAGGTTATGGTACCAAGTTGTAGCTTTAAGAAAGAACTCTAGGCTCCTAAGTGAAGGTAGCAAAGGCATATTGAAGCAAATGTTAAAGATAATTCATTTTAAGTTTACATTTATAAGCAAGAAGGTTTTGAGGAAATGAATCATGGATTACATATTCATCACAGATAATCCACAAATCAGATTGTTTACAAAATAATGGCTTTACCACAGACAATCTTCAAATGAGATAATTCACACAACATACATGGCTTAAGTTATAGTTATTATGTCTTAATCATCTCTAAATATCAGGAATTCTGATGAACCCTAAAAATAAGAATCCCAGACAAGGACCCAAAAGCCCCAGGTTCCAATCTGAGCTCTGCTAGTTGCTGTCTTGATGAGTGGATAAAATCCCTTTATATCCACTTTAACATTGTTACATGAAATAGCTAAGAATTTAGGCCAAGATGGCAATGATAAGAAGCAATGTAGGGAACTCTCTTCTCAAAGTCTCCTCTAAGTAGACCTAGAAAACACACCAAACCAAATCCTGATGGGGAAATCCAGGAAAAGTCAAAATAGGTCATCTGTCCAACCTAGCTCAGCATAAGGAGATAGACAGGAATATCTGTCTTAACCTTGGTCACCTCAGTTTCCTCATCTGTAAAATGAGCTGGACAAGGGCAGAGCAAACTACTCCAGTACTTTTGCCAAGAAAACTCCACATGGGGTCACAGAGAGTGGAAAATGACTGTAATGACTGAAAAGCAATTGGCTGGAAGCTTGCTGTGCTTGAAACTCTCTAGCACTCTCATGCCCAGGGAGAAGCTGTGCTCCAGTATAAAGAGGGCTCCAATCGCTGCCAGGGCACCACAGACCCAAACCAAAGTGTTGCAATAGACAGGTGCCAACTGGCAACTTTGTCACCCCAAACCTAGCTCTAGGGTTAGGGTCTGCCCAGGTCCTGGGCAGATAAAGAAGAGGATCCATTCAAAGGATGGTGTTCCAAAAACAGAAGGCAGGCAGCTGGGTTTCACTTCTATCATCTAAGCCTAGTTTATGGAGGAATAACTTGGGCAGGGATTGAAATCCAAAAGGAAGTCTGCAAATTTGTCTTTTTGAATCAAGAGAGCTTTCCAAGCAGCTGATAGGAACTGACCAGCAGCATGCTATTCCCCCTCAGATGCAAACCTAGGCCAAAAATTATAGAGCTCAGAGCAGGGGATCAACAACCAGACTTTGCCCTGGGTCAGACTACTCTGAGAGCATGCTTACAAGTCCCTAATCTGTTACTGAGATCCTGGAATAACATAACATTCAATACCCTAAACTGCAGGGTCAGCTCAAACCTCCTTTCCAGAAGTCCCACATGGCTCAGAACTAACATCAAGTCCAAAGTCAGGAAGTCAGAGGTAAGAACGGGTCAGCTCCCCTTTTACAAGAAAGAAGGAAAAGACATAAAAGGGAACCAATTCATATTTGTAATTAATTGTAGAAAAGATTCAGGTTCACTACAGATTCAACCCACTGTTTTTATAGTATAAGATAGTACTGAACCAAACCTAATGACTTTTTGTCAACAAGAAAAGATTAGCTTGTGTTATATACATTATTTTAAAAAAAGCCTAGAATATACATCATATATTTGAAAAATGGCCTTCAAAAAGGGTAAAATAAAATTTTAGTGTTAAGGATTAATCTTTAGTTATACAGAAAATGCCTGTTTCTCTGGATGTTCTGAATCTACCACAATTATCATAGGAATGCCACACAATTATGTGATGTTTTATATATATAAGCAGATGTATTAGAAGCAGAAGCAGACATATTAGAATCCATTATGTTGTTGACGTGGGTACTCCTTCCACTGGTGCAGATCATAACTCTGCTGTCTACTATGACTTAATTGAGATGGGATGGCTGAAAATTTTATCATCTCATGGATCAGAATTGAGCCAACTTTGTAAGAGATCATCATCAGACACATCATCACAAAGCCCACACTCAAAGCTTTTCCATATTTGTAAGGAATGCCAAAGCTTGCAGTTTGCTGAGATAACCTTCAGAATCCCAAGACCAGTCTGCTTACTGCAATGAAACACTCAAAAAAAGTGTGTAAAAAAGTAGTGCAGATAAAAGCTATTTATTTATTTTAAAGGATCTAAATATATTTAGCAAGAAGCAACTTGATGCAGAGAATAGAAAGCTGATCTAGGAGTTAGGAAGGCCTGAGTTTCAGTATTGCCTCTGACACATAGTAGCTTAGTGGGAAGCTGGACAAATCACATAGATCAGATGCTAATCTGCAGTGGTATAGGGAATTTTCACTCTGGAAACTCTCTATATGAATAAAATAACAAGTTTGGTGGCAATTATGAGACATTTTAATTAATCATAGAGAGAATGGCTAAGATGAAGAAACAGGGAAGTAAGATCTTGGGATAGGAAAATGGTCAATTCTACAGAGCAAATAGTCCTAGAACCTGTAAAGTGAAGGAAACGTGTAATAGTAGGGAAAAAAATGGCTCTAGGAATCAGGAGATCTGCGTTCTAGTTTTGCCTATGCAAACCTAACTCTAAATTTAAAACCCAACCCTAACCCTAAATTTAGCTAGGTGGCCAAGGAGAGAGTCATTCCATCACTTTGGGTCTCTCTTTTCATATTTTCATCTGTAAAGTGAGTGGGGTATAACAGATATCTATCTGTGTGTTCCCTCCTACTTTTAACAGTCTGATTATAATGATATATACCCGATCTCTTCCTAAGCCATGGACAGAGAATCATACAGAACTCACTACAGAAAGCGATGATGTATCAATAACAACATTCTGAAGAGAGAAGATGCATCCAATTTATAAAATGGCACAAAAAACAGAGCACTGGCCCTGGGGTCATGAGGACCTGAGTTCAAATCCAACCTCAGCTATTTAATACTTCCTAGCTATGTGACCTGGGGCTCAATTGCCTTATCAAGGAAAAAAAAAAAAAAGAAAGAAAGAAAAAAGAAATGAGAAAATAAAGACACAAGTTTTAAAAATTTGAAAGGTAGCCATTCAAAATTTGAATAACATCCCCGCAAGTCTACAGGCATGCTATTCATTCACTGCCTTGTGTGGTGAAACAGAAAGGACAGACAACTCAGGCCAGGCCAGCAAGAGGACACTTTCCCAACAGTTATGGGGAGAAATAGCTCATTCCCTACAGCCTACAAATACATCCACACTTTTCCCAAATCCTTAAAAAACTTTTATTCAACACTGCCTTTTCCTTCACCCAACATCTCTTCTTTTACTGCCACACAGTTATAAATAATCATCTATACACATTACTTTCATTTTTTTAACCCTTCTCTATCAGGTCTTAATATCTGGCTTCTGATTTTAATAATCAATTGAAACTTCTATAAAATTTTATATCATCTCTTAACTAAGTCCATTGGTTTTTTTCTGTTCTCATGATTCCTGAATTTCTATAGCATTAAAAAAAAAATTTTTATTCTGAACTAAATATAAAAAAGGTTGTCATATATAACAGAACACACAAAAATGAAATTGTGAAATTCTCATTCATATGACTTACTTTCTTTAAAAAAATACATACATACATACATATATAAATGATTCCCAAGAATTATATTCAAGGCTATCCTATTTGTCTGCATTTAACTTCTTAAATGTTTTGCGGATGTTCTTTTCTTTCTTATTTTTATTTATTCATTCATTCATTTATTTATTGCTGAGGCAATTGGGGTTAAGTGACTTGCCCAGGGTCACACAGTCAGGATGTATTAAGTGTCTGAGGCCAGATTTGAACTCAGGTCCTTCTGAGTTCATGGCTGGTGCTCTATCCACTATACCAACTAGTTGCCCCTTCTTTCTTATTTTTAAAAAATTAGTATTTTTTTTCACTCAACAAAAATCTACCTCCTTTAACCTCATACCCCTGAGAATGAAAAAAACAAAAACAAACCCCCTGCTATAAACTTGAATAGACAAAAACAAATTTCTTCATTGTCCATGTTTTCCCCCACACCTCCAAAAAAGTGCCTCTTTGCATTCTGAGTCCTTCACGTTTCCATCCAGAATGGGAGGTCTGTTTGATCATTAGTTCTCTGGGATTGTGGCTGGTCATTATGCTGAAGAGAGTTATAAAATCTTTCAAAACTATTTGCCTTTACCATATTAATCTCACAATATAAATTGTTCTACTGATTCTATTCACTTGATTCTGTATCAGTTTTCAGGTTACTTTGAAACGATCCCTTTGTTTCTTACATCACAATAGTATTCCATCGCATGTATATGCCATAATTAGTTTAGCCTTTCCCCATTTACAAGTAGTCTTCTTTGCCACATCAAAAAGTTATAAATATTTTTTTATAACTCCTTAGTTTGTTTTGCTTAGAACTAAACCCTCCTTTCATCTACCTTCTCTCTAATCCACTGTTCTCTACTTTCCTTTCAATTTCCTTGCTGAGAGAAATATTAAAAAAAAAAAAAAAGTAAAAAAAGTAAAGCAATTCAAGTATCAGTTGCTTTCCCCTATATCTCCTTGTTTATATAGATGTCTACTTTCCTACCTTGATTATGTAAAAACATTTCCCCTAACTTTCCCTTCCCTCCTCCATTCTTTTTTATTTTTCCATTTTTCTCTTAAGATCATCAAGACATTCAGAAACACTCCCAGGCCCTGGATTCCCTCTAAAACTCCTGTTGATGATATAGTTTAGAGGAGACTTCTGTATCATCTCCCAACATGTGAATGTAAGTAGTTTATCCTTTAATCTTTTATCACCACTTTTTTTGTTTGTTTTGTTTGTTTGTTTCTCTTTACTGTGTGTTGAATCTCCAATGCTCTTATCTTTTAATCAGAAATGCTTGGAAATTATCGTTTTTCTTCCTGTAGTATTAGACTTAGAATTGCTGTGTAAGTTATTTGCCTTCTCATACCATATTCCAAGCTCTCTGCTCCTTTTTAGTGACTATGGCAAAATGGTGTGATAGACTGGGGGACCATACTTGAATTCTTTCTTTCTGGTTGCTTGCACTAATTTTTCTTTGATTTGGAAACTCTGAATCTTGACCATGATATTCCTGGGAATGTCCATTTGGGGGCATCTTTCAGGAGGTGGACAGGGACTTTTTTCTATTTTTACTTTATGCTCTAAGGGCTCTGGGCAGTTTTCTTCTAAGATTTCTTGAAATTTGATGTCTAGATCTTGGGAGGAGGGGTTGTTCATGGCAACTAAAGATTCTTAGGGGCATGTAAGGTATAGTGGAAAGAGTACCAGACTTGAGGTCAAGGAGACTCATCTCCATGAATTCAAATCTGAACCTAGCTATATGATCTTAAGCAAGTCACTTAACCCTGTTTGCCTCAATTCCTCATCTGCAAAATGAGCTGTGAAAGGAAATGATATCTTTGCCAGTAAAAGTGAATGAGGTCATGAAGAGTCAAACATGACTGAAGTGACTAAACAACAACAATTCTTAGGTTTTTTTTCCCTCGATCTGTTTTCTAGGTTAGTTGCATTTGCTATGAGATGTCTGTATATTTTCTTCTATTTACTTTCAATTTTTGGACTTTATTTTATTATCTCTTACTGTTTCACAGAGTCCCTTGCTTTTATTTGATTCAGTCTAATTTTCTGGGAATTTGTTGCTTAGGTGAGTTTTAGTACCTCCTCTGTGAAGCTATTGATTCTCTTTGCAATTCTTTCTTTCATATTTAACATTTCTTTTCCATTTTTCCCCCTCAGGTGTTCTCATTTCATTTATATTCATTATAGCATCCTCTCTCTTCTACTTCTATTTATCCTATATATAGCTTGTTTGTATAGATGTATTTATTTGTCTTTCTATTAGATTGCAAGTTCTTTGAGGTCAGGAAATGTATTAAGGTTCCTTAGGTATCCCCGATTCTTAGCACAAGGCCATTTCAACTATTTCAGAAAATCTAATTGAATTCATAACCTAACAGATTTTTGTTTAAGTTTTGCTTGTAAATATTTTAGAGGCTCCCGTCCCCCAATTCTCCCCCCCCCCCCGGACCGGATTTATTTCTCAAATATTCCTGTTAGTATAATAGTTATTTATAGTGGTTTGCTCATTCTTCCAGACTACTTCTTGACTTTAGACTTGATGTTAGGACTGGAGCACTTAGAAAGAAAAGCTCTGAGTTGGCCTTGTCACTGTTTTCTTGGGCTATTGAGTGCTATATTACTCTAGGTCTCAAGGAGATGCTGGGAGACCTGTAAGTTTTCAGTGTTCAAAAGTGGTCCTATCTAGGGCAAAGTCTAAAAGCTAAGGACTTTTTCCAAATCTGAGCTCTGCAAGTTTCTGACCTGTGTTTGAGCCTGAGCAATAGTACCCTGAAGCTAGACTCACCCACAATTGGGCATCTGCGAAGGTCAGCTGGTTCCACAGTGACAAAACTGTAGGCTGCCCTGGTTTTCCTCTGCAGGCTTCACATTGGTTTAGAAGCTGAAACTGGACCCTTCCCCTGGAGTATTATACTCAGTTTAGCAAAATAAATTATTCTTGGTTATAAACTTACATGTATATATCTTTTGCCTCTTAAGAATATTGTATTCTAAGATTACCTTTCATTAACAGCAGAACTATATAACTAACTCTACTGTTCTCATTTAAGAATTCACTATCTAGCTATAGTTGTGAAAGCTAAATGATCTTTCTTCTCATTTTTTATGGTTTGATGTTCAATATTAATAATATATACATTTTGAATTATTATAGTATTTGAAGTCAAACTGCCTTCCAGTTTTCCCAGTCATTTGTGTCAAACAGGAATTTTTTTCCTAGATAATTTATGGTTTGGGGTTTATTGAACATTGGGTTCATTTCAATTATTTCTGATTCTTTCCATTTCATTTCTTTTTTTCCATTATTTCCCTTGATAGTCTACATTATTTTGCTCCTCCAAAAAAATTTTGTTACTATTTTCTCTAGGTGCATAAATCTTTGATAGTTTGTCATAGTATAAAATCTATAAATTAACTTGGGTAGCATTGTTATTTTATTATATTGGCACAGCATGGCCTTGAGCATTGAGTATCACTGCAATTATGAAAGTTATTTCTTTGAGGAACATTTGGCAATTGTATCTTCACAGGTATTGCCCATGCTCTGTTAGATTAATTGCCAAATATTCTATGCACTTTGGAGTTACTCTGAATGAGATTTCTATTTCTATTGCTGCTTTCTTGATTCAGTTATTGCTATATACAAATGATGTTTTTGTGATTCATTCTATAGCCTACAACTTTGTTGAAGTTATTGTTTCAATTAGTTTTTCTGTGGATTCCCTATGACTTTCTAAGTAAACTATCATTTCAACAGAAAATGGGATAGTTTTAGCTCTTCTTTAGCCATCTGTATGTCTTTAGCTACACAACTAAGCATCTCTTGATGCTATTGCTAGCACTTCCACAATGATGTAAAATAACAGCAACAGCTTTACCCTTGTATTTACTGGGAAATTTTCTTGTATTTCCCTATTGCATAAAATCCTAGCTTTTGATTTTTAAATAGATTTTTTTATCATATTAAAAAGATTTTTCTATGCACATATTTTGTAGTTTTATTTTTAATTTATTTATTATTACCAGAAATGAGGGTTTAAATTTAAACAGAATTCTTGGGAATTTCCTTATATAATCGCATAATTGGGAATGAATTTTTTCTTTGTAATATGATTAATCATATTCAATGTTTTGTTAATGTTTTATTATCACTGCATCTTTGATATAACTCCAACCTGATGCTAGTGAATGTTTTGATTTTTTTATAAATAGTTGTAGTCTTTCTTCAAAATTCTTTACTTTTTTTTCAATATTCACAAAAAACACCGATTTCTAGTTCTCTTGATCTTTCCTCAGTTTAAATACTAGCTAATATTTGTCTCATTGAATAAGTTCAGAAGAATGCTTTCTCAATTTTTGAAAATAATTTGTGCAATATTGGTACCAATTGTTCTATAAAAATTTGGTAGAAATTTCCTTTACATCAATCAGGATAAAGACTTTTTTTCTCTCATGTTTCCTCATTATTTTTTTCCTACTCAGCAATTGGATTAAGATTTCTATCTAGATTTCTATTAATAGGAGTATTTACTTTTTTGGGTAGATAATTCTCCATTTCAGTGTAAATTGCCTGCTATCAAAAATACAATGAAGATAGCGAATGAAGGGGGAGTAAGTGAACCTTACTCTCATCAGAACTGGCACAGAGAGGAAATAACATACACACTCAACATGGGTATAGAAATATATCTTACCCTGAAGGAAAGTAGGAGGGAAAAAGGATATAAAACAGGGGTGGGGTGGGGAGGAGGGGAGTGTGACAGAAGGGAGGGCATACTGGAAGAGAGGAGGTAATCAGAAGCAAAATACGTTTTTGGAGGGACAGAGTGAAGAAAAGGAATAAATGGGGATGGGGAATACAGATAACAATATTAATTGTGAAAACTTTGAATTTTGAAGCACATTTCTCTGATAAAGATCTCATTTCTCAAATGTATAGGGAACAGTCATATTTGTAAAAAATAAGAGCCATTCTCCAATTGATAAATCAGAAGATATGAACAGTTTTCAGATGAAGTAATCAAGATATTTATAACCATACCAAGAAAACCCCTCTAATTTACTATTGATTAGAGAGATACAAGTTGAGATAATATTTATAGCAGTTCTTTTCTCAGGGAAAAAAAATTGGAAATTGAGGGGATTCCTATCAACTGGGGAGTGGCTGAATTGTGGTATGTGATTATGATGGATAATATTGTTCTGTGAGAAATGATAAACAAGATGTCCTCAGAAAAACCACAAAAGTTGTCCATGAGCTTATACAAAGTGAAATGTATACAAATGTGAAATATACAAAATAAAAGTAATAGCAAAGTTTGGAATGATCAGCTGTGAATGACTTTGCTATTCTCAGCAATATGTAATCCAGAACTATTCTGAAGGATTTAGAATGAAAAAAAACTATGCATACCCAGAGAAAGAACTGAAAAGACTGAAGTATATTATTATTTTTTTTAATTGACAATGCATATGCATGGGTAATTTTTCAACATTGACCCTTGGAAAAACTTCTGTTCCAACTTTTCCCCTTCTTCCCTCCACACCCTCCCCAGATGGTAGGTAGTCCCATACATGTTAAATATGTTAAAGTATATGATAAATACAATATATGTATTAAGTATATTACTTCAAACTTTATTTTTCTTCAGGGTTTTTTGGGGGGAGGGAGGGGAGATCTATGTTTTCTTTGCAACATGACTTATTTTTTTAAATTATGATATATTTTTTAATAATAGCTTTTTATTTACAAAATTATTCAAAGATAGTTTGTGTTTCAAATTTTTTCTCCTTCCCTCCTCTCCACACAGCAAGCAATCCAATATAGGTTAAACATGTGCAATTCTTCTAAATATATTTTCGCTTTTATCATGCTGCACAAGAAAAATCAGATCAAAAGGAAAAAATGAAAAAAAAAAAAAAAAAAAAAAAAAAAAAAAACAAGAAAACAACCAAAAAGAGGTGAAAATACTATGTTGTGATTCATATTCAGTCCCCATAGATCTCTCTCTGGATGCACAAAATTCTTTCCATTACAATCTTATTGGAATTTGTTAGAATCCTTACAAAATGATAAGTCAGTTGCCTAATTTAGCATGGTACTTAGCAAATTCTCTAGCTCACTAATGTATTTAAGTACTCATTGAAGTTCACAGTTTTGGGAGATTCACAAGTCAGTATTCAGTATAAGATTCACAAGTCAGAAACTCACAATCCCACTCTCTCAGAGGAGGAGTCAATCTTTGAGTTCACACCTCTAAAAGAACATAAAAAGGAGCTGAGTTAGTGAAGTGAATCAGTTCAGAAGAAGCCCACTTTCGGAGGCAGAACCAAATTCATTCATCCTATCTCACACCACCGTAGTAGCAGGATCTCCTCCTTCGCTTCTCCACTGAAAGATAGGCCTCTAAGAAAGCTACCCGGGCCCAAGGAAAGAGACAAGACTTAGAAGGAGAAAATAAATGTTTGGCTTTTATCAGCTGGCTGCGTTTGAGGTGATTATTACTTTGAACTGAAACTAAGGCTGCCTCCAGAAACCTCCCCAAGAAACCTGCTCCCAGAGAGAACGATCATATATTATAAAAAAGAAGTGAACACCACAGGAATTGGCCTGAATCATCTCATTGTTGAAAAGAGCTAAGTCCATCATGGTTGATCATCACATAATCTTGTTGTTGCTGTATGACAACTTCTCTTAGTTCTACTCATTTCACTCAGCTTCAGTTCATGTAAGTCTCTCCAGGCCTTTCTGAAATCATCCTGCTGTTTCTTATAGAACAATATTTCATAACATTCATATATACCACAACTTATTCAGCCATTCCCCAATTAATGAGCATCCACTCAGTTTCTAGTTCCTTGTCACTACAAAAATTTTTGTACATGTGGGGGGTCCTTTTCCTTTTTTAATGATCTCTTCAGGATGTACAGACTCAAGAGAGATACTGCTGGATCAAAGAGTACATTTTGAAAGACCTCTGGGCACAATTCCAAATTGCTCTCCAGAATGGTTGGATCAGTGGAACTCAAAGGTAATAAATAACTTTAAGAATAAGGCTTCTTTATTTCTGTGACTTCCCTTTCTTTTCCAACCTCTAACATATCACATCTTTCAGTCATTGGTTTTCTGCTTTTAACTATCTATACTCTCTCCCTTTAAGGTCTCATTTTATCTACTTCCAAGTTGAACTTTGAGAATCTGTGATCCTCTTCTGCAGAAATCTGGTTCTCTATAAAGTCTGTCCATTGGTCTTCATGCTGCTTTCTAGGGCTACAGTACAAAGGTTTCCATATAATACTCCTTCAAATATGTTAAAACTTAATATGACCTGGCTTCCTTTAAGTCCCAAATAAAATCTCATCTTCTACGAGAAGCCTTTGCCAACCCTTCTTACTTCTAGTGCCTTCCTTCTCTTAATTATTTCCCATCTGTCTTATAAATAGCATATTTGTACATGTTTGCTTCTGGACTGTCTTTGGCTTCTTTTTGTATCCTCAAAGTTTCACAGAGCACATAGCAATAATAAATGTTTGAGACTAGCACCTCAGTATCTTCATCTGTAAAACGAGCTAGGTATGGGGTAGCTAGATGGCAACTAAAGCACGAGCCTTGGAGTCAGGAGGACCTGAGTTCAAATACAGCCAGACACTTAATACTTCCTAGCTGTGTGATCCTGGGCAAGTCACTTCACCCCAATTGCCTCACCAAAAAAAACAAAACAAAAAAAAAAAACCCCACAAACAACAACAAAAATGAGGGGCCTAGATTAGATGACCCCTGAAGTTCCAGCTCTAGATTTATATACACTCTCTCTCTTCCTCCTTCTCTCTGTCTCTCCCTCTTCCCTATGACCTCCCTCCTTTCCCCCACAATTGGGTCATCCTGATCTGTGTCTCTGTTCCTCACACATAGGATTCCATTTCCCATTTCCATGTCTTATACTTCCTGGAATACTCTCCCCTCCTCCTACCTCTGCCTCAGAGAATCCTTCATTTCCTTCAAGAAGCATCCCCTTCTACAAAAAGCCTTTCCTTATTCTAACCAAGTGTTGTGCCCTCCCTCCCTAATTATCTTGTACTTAACTTTGCATTGATCCTGAATACTTTTATACATGTATATGGTGTATTTGCCCACAAAATTCAGGCTCCCGGAAAGCAGCAATCACTTCATTTTGTTTTTCTATCCCCTTCACCTGGTACCCAGTGAGTGCTGGTTGTAGGAATTAACTGATTAAAAGTGCTCTCATACTACTGTTGATCCTCCCATCTTCCTTTTCTCTTCTCCAGAAGAAACATCCTCAATTACTTCAAACCAGCACTATTATGATCACCTTTCTCTGAACTTGTTTCACTTTAACAGTGCTGATGCTCTGGGACTGGCCCAGCATAAAACACAGTAAAACTCTTACTTCCTGGCTATCTTCGGCAATGAGAGGATCTAAATCCATTCCAACTGATCAGTGATGAACAGAACATCCACCCAGCTACACCCAGTGAAAGAACCCTGGGAAATAAGTGTGGACCACAACATAGCATCTGCCTTCTTTCTGTTGCTGTTTGCTTGCATTTTTGTTTTTCTTCCCAGGTTATTTTTACCTTCTTTCTAAATCCGATTTTTGTTGTGCAACAAGGTAACTGTATAAATATATATATATACATATATTGTATTTAACATATACTTTAACATGTTTAACATGTATGGGACTACTTGTCATCTAGGAGAGGGGGTGGGGGGGAAGGAGGGGAAAAGTTGGAATAGAAGGTTTTGCAAGGGTCAATGTTGAAAAATTACCCATTCATATGTTTTGTCAATAAAAAGGTACAATAATAATAATAATCATAATATTTACTTCCTGTGATCTAGATACCTGGAATACTACTACTATGTTTTTTTTCAGTAGCCACATCATAGTGCTGACATATTAAGCTCATGGTTAATTAAAACCTCTCAGTCATTTTCAAATGAACCAAGATAATTTTCACTATTTTATATTTGTCTACATGAGGTATTTTCTTAAAACCTTTTCTTACAAAACAACAAAAAACAAACAAACAAACAAACAAACCAGGGAGCAGAGCCAAGATGAAGAACTCTAGAGGTATTAATCCAGCTGAACTTTCCCAACATTCCCCTCCAAAGAACTTTAAAATAAGGCCTCAAATTTTGGCAAAGCCAACAGAAGTTGGGGTGAGCCATTTTCCAGCATAAGACACTTTAGCATATTGGCACAAAAGTTCTGATGGGGGCTATCCCAGAGTGCATGCAGCAGCAGGAGCAGCAGCACCAGTGAGCCTTGAAGGAATCTCCAAGAATATTTGTGACAATAGCTAGGGCTGCTACAAAAGTATTAGCAGCACCTTCAATTCTCAGCCCAAATCAGTAATTGTAACTGTAAAAAGGAATGGGATGACCTCACCTATAAAACAGAAAAGGATAGCAGAATGGATTGAAACCAGACTCCAAAATTATGCTCTTTATAAGAGAAACACTTGAAACAGACACAAAGTTAAAATAAGATGGAACAGAATCTATTATGCTTCAACTTAAGTAAAAAAAAGGCAGAGATAGAATGATTATCTCAGACAAAGCAAAAGTAAAAAATAGATCTAATTAAAAGATAATTAAAGAAACCACATTTTGCTGAAAGTACCATAGGCAATAAATATAAAAAATTTCATCTCCAATAAATTCCTCATTTTTCAAACAGTTTTTTTAAATAAAGTCATCATTTCTCAAATATATAGTTAACTGAATCAAATTTATAAAAATAAGACCTATTCCCCAATTGATAAATTGTCGAGGGATATGAACAGGGAGTTTTCAAAAGAAGAAATCAAAATTATTTATAGTCATATTTAAAAAATGCTCTAACATACTGATTAGAGAAAAGCAAATTAAAACAATTCTGAAGTACTACCTCACATGAATCAGAAATGACAAATGCTAGAAGGAATGAGATAAAATACAGACAGTACTAACTTTCTGTAAGTGGACAATTAAGTAGACTTCTTCATAAAACAATTTTTAGGCAATGCACATTTGAAAATGAACTTGGGAAGGGAAGGAGGGAGGGAGATTAGAAGCAGGTCTTGTACCCATTGAGGGAGGGGGACAGCATTTAATTCAAGGACATGTAGAAGCAGAGACAGAGAAGTGAGAGCAGGAGGAAGAACACATGGGAGCTGCGGCCAGCCACACGGAAGCCTGGCCAGAACTGATAGGAAAAACATCTGGGGAACAGACACCTGGGTATATGGAAATGGACACAGGAGAGGACAGGTATCATGAAGGGCCTAGGGACAGACATATCGTATCCATGCATGAATGGATGGAAAACAGATACATGGGGCTAGACACAAAGGCAGGTAGGCAAAGTGGAAGGAGTAAAGAAATCTCAGTCCCAATAGTCTCAAACCAAGCACCTGATCAGGTGACTGCAGCAGTGGTGTCTCTCTGCATACCTGTTCTGCTCTAACTTGGAAGGGCTGAGGATTTTTTTTTAGTTTTTTTTTTTTAAGTTTTTGTTTTATTTATTTTTTTAGGGGGAGTAAGTGGGTGCCATGAGTCAGAAGAAGAGAAAGCACAGTACTGTTCTTCAAAGTTAAGATTTTTTTTTCTGAATGTGCATTTCTTTCAATAAAGTCAAATTTTCATAGTACAAATTTATAAATAGCAAGAACTGTCTATAGGCACACTAATGCACTATTGTGGAGTTGTGAACTGGTCCAACTATTTTGGAGAATAATCTGGAACTATGCCCAAGGGATTATATAAGACAGTACATATCTTCGACTCAGCAACATCTTTACTAGATCCATTCCTCAAAGAGATCTAAGAAAAAGGAAATGGACCTATATGTTCAGAAATTTATAACAACTCTTTTTTGTGGTGGTAGAATTAGAAATTTAAAGGATGCTCAAAGATTAGGGAATGGGTGAGCAAATTGTGATAAGAAGATCTATACAAATGATGCTGAGTGAAGTGAGCAGAACCAGATCATGCTATCCTTGTACATACTGTACAACAATACTATAATGATCATCAACTGTGAAAGATTTAGCTACTCTGATCAATACAATAATATAAGACAATTCCAAAGGACTCATGATGAAAAATGTTATCTACCTCCAGAGAACGAAGTAATACAATTTGACATATAACTTTCTCACTTAAAAAAAAAAAAAAAAAAAAAAAAAAAACCCTAAATACAAGAATTTATATTTTCCCTTTTACATTTCATCTTTTGACTTTGTCCAAATCTAATTAATGGAGATCATTAAGGTTATTAATTTCGGGCCCTTTAGCTATCCTCTCAGCCAAAGTAAATCTGGATGATTGGGAGGGACAACAACAACAAATACACACACACACACACACACACACACACACACACACACACACACACACACATATACACACACAATGAATAGGATGCAATTTTATTCAAAGGATTTTCAAGGGAATGGGATCCTGGGTTGCTTCAATTCCCACTACAGCCTACAAACGTATACAATGAAGTGACTAGGGTATATTGAAGTCAATTGAAGAACCCCAGATATATTAAGAATCCTGGCAAATCAAAGCAAAGCCCTCAAGTTCTTGATCATTATGCAACAGATCCATCTTTATTTACAAAAAAAATGCTCAGAAAAATATGGTACAGTATCACATGTGGACTCTCACTGTGATTCTGCTGCCTGGCATCCCACATAAAAGAATGCTTAACTTGGGGACTTTTAAAAGAGCTTTTTAACTCCCAGGTAGAGATTTCTGTCAAGCTGATGGGTCACAATGGCCTTAGCAACATATATATGTACTCTCTGAACTTGTTTCTATTTGCAGAGAAGGGATGAATATCTGGCAACTCTCTTTTCTACTATAAGACCTAGATCCCAACCTCTTGATTTAGTACAGAAGAATTCAGAGAATCACAAGGACCATAGTTTTAGAATTGGAAGGGGTCATAAGATTAAATTATGCCAACAGGGTAAACTAAACCATTCTCCAAGCACAATCACCTCTAAGATATGGCAGGTGGGCCTCTTTGTTAAATCCTGACTCCTCTCCACCACCCAGACAGGAAATTAATAAGCATTATCAGCCTAGAAGCAAACCAAGTAGCCTCTTCCCATTTCTACAGCTGTCACAATCCCCTTCTCCGTACAATCTCCCCTCACAATCTCTTCTCTCCATAAATTCTACTTCTTTGACTTCATTAGTTCATTATAATGTCACCTTAATTATAATGTCTCCTTCAACTTTTCCTCTTCCCATTTCTTCCTTCACTGAAAAAAAGTGAGACATCTGGTAAGTTCTGGGTTGAAGCATATGGCCTCTTCCTGCATACTATGAAAGGACAGGGGAACGTAAGGAGGGAAGTGTCCCCTGCAGAGTAGATAACTGAACTGAAAAGACCTTGTAACCCTCTTATTGAAACTGCATCTTGGCATCCTGAAGCAATCAAAACAGAAGAAAATCTGGGAGCAGAAAAGTCTTTGGGCTGAAGTTATAAGCAGATAGCTTTTTTGGGAATTTTGGGGGCAGCTGGATAAGCTCGCTAAAGATGGAAACCCTTGGGAGGGGGAGGTTCCTGAAGCCCTCGAATTTCCCTGACAGTCTCTAGAAAATAACTACTCAACAAATATTTATGTTCTACTGACTTAAAGATTTACACAGCACTTCCTGCAAACCAGTGTTCTGGAATATGCATCCTTGTTGCACAGATGAGGATAACAGTACTTAAGACTAAGGTTCAGAAGGATAGATGGTAGCAACTTAGACAACAGGTCTCCTCAAGTCCAGGCCTCTTTTTCCTCCATCATACTGAAATCACAAAGGTGTAGGGAGTGGGGACAGGCAGCATGCTACCAGACATCAGCCTATCCTTGCCCCTCTTTGTTAAGTAAACACTCGGCAAAGGGACTAAGAACCAGCAACACTGGGAAGGTGACCAACAGGAAAGAGTAAATTAGGAGAAAGCTTCAATGTTAACTGATTTCCTCAGTCCTCATCCAGCTTCAAACCTTCGTAACGGTAGGCTTAATCATAGATAAAACATTCCTCAGATAGCTCTTTCCTATCAACAGTTCCCATCAGAGAAACATCTGCCTACAGAATATAGAAAATCAGTCACAAAGGCCCTCTGCTCTTTTAGTTTCTGAAACATTTGTTGACATATGGAAATTCGAACCCACAAAAAAGAAAAGAACCTGAAACCATAGAATTTCTTGATAGGGTTTGAAGAAAAAGGAAAGGGCAAGAATGGGTTAAAGTAACTCTCACTGCCGGAGGATTATGACTAAAGTACTCATACAAAATATCCTAATAAGAAAGATATGTAGCATAGACAAACACAACTCTATCATAACTATTACTTAGAATTAATATACTGGCTACAATTATAGCTCACAATTATTTAGCATCTCACAGTTTAGTTACAATTAAGTAATCAACAATAACTAAATTCCTTAGAATTCAGAAGTTATTTTTAAATGATTTGGTATACTGGAAAAAAAAAACCACATTGGTATGAGGTCAGAAAACTTCTGGACCTTACCTGCATCTAGTGAAAATAAGGTGAAGGAGGAATTAATGAGTATGTTTGAGTTCTTTTTTTCCTTTCTGTCTCCCCCATTTCTTAGATGCCTTTGAAGACATCTCATTGAAAAATATCTTATTAGTTAATTTCTACAAATCAACCTAGAATATTTTATTCCCAATCATTTGGCATTTAACTATACTGACTCAGTCTGTTATTTTAACTTTTCACGTACATCATTATGTCTCCAATTAGATTTTTTAAGTTGTGTGTGGACAGAGGCCTTATATTTCTTTATGTACTTTTTGGTGGTTTGGTTTGCCAAGTCCTCTAGAACACCTAAGATGACATTATCAACATGAAAGACACAAATATGAATATTTTATGTAAATATCCCTTTATAAAAGCTAAGCCATTGTTAAGAGGTTAAATGGAATTAAGGTGCTAGTCAATGGTCCTCTAGAAATGGAGGGAACGTTAACTAGTGAGGGTTCAAACAAAGAGCAAATAAAAGAAACTCCTCAATATTCCCAGGCTATCAGCAGACACTATAAGGGGTGAAATGCAGTAAGCCTAATGCATAAAGAATGAAGCCAGAGAACCCATATTACATTCATATGCCTCATGGCACAAAACAGATGAAAAATATATTTGTTAACTGAATCTTGGTAAGAATTACAATGTTCTGAGTGTGGCTATGCAGCTTTGGCAAGGAAAGCCAATGATGAGGAAGAAAAAAAAATACAAAACCCAGCACCCATTCTAATTCTCTCTCCTTTAGGTCAGATCCATAGGAAAAAGTACTGTAGACATAGAAAGTCTAATGTCATAAAATAAGAAAGCTTAACAGATCAATGACTCAGATTTCATCTAAGCTGAAACAGCAACCCCAATGTGCTGTGCTCTTTACTAACCCAGATTTTGGTACCATACTTGGCCAAAAATTGGAAATTGAGAGGATGCCCCCAAATTGAGGAATGGCTGAACAAACTGTGGAATATGAATGTAAATGAATACTACTGTTATATAAGAAATTATGAGCAGGTGGATTTCATAAAAACCTGGAAAGACTTATATGAACTAAAGTTGAATGAAGTGAGCTGAACCAGGAGAATACTGTACACAGCAAGAGCAGCCTTGAGTTGATGATCAATTTTGACAAACTTGGCTTTTCTTAGCAATACAACAATCCAAGATAATTTCAAAAGATTCATAGTAGAAATGCTATTCCTATTCAGATAAAGACTTATGGAGTCTGAATGCAGATTGAAACATGGTATTTTCAATTTTTTTTTTCTCATGGCTTTTCCCTTTTGTTCAGATTCTTCTTTCACAACATGACTAATATGGAAATATGTTTAACATGACTGTATATGTATAACCTATATCAGACTGCTTGCTATCTTAAAGAGAGGGAAGAAGAGAAGGAAAAAAAAAAGGAAATCAAAATCTTATAAAAATAAATGTTGAAAAATAATAATTAAAAGATGCTTAAAAAAAAAAAAAAAAAGCAAAACTTTGTACCACACTGCCTCAACACTGTGTTATCCGCATGGACCCCAGCCCACATAAACAGTATTGAGAGGAAATGGAGTACCATCCCAAACAGATTCTTTGCATCCTGGGGTCACTGTCAATCATTTTGACTTTTGTCTTGCCACTGAACTGCCACTGGAGGAAAACTTGAGGCTGACAACTTTGCCCAGCTCTGCCTCACTTAGATCCAATTTACACTCAAGTCAAGATATCACCCTTGTCATGTCATTGTTCCTCTTCAATAATGAAAACCAAACAACAGCACAATCTCTCATTCTTGGCCTGTCATTCCAAGTCCTCCTATTTATTATCTCTTGGCGCTAGGTTCAATGATTTGTTCATTTCAGACCTCCAGGTACTGCCGTCTTCCACCCCAAGCATGGAATAATATGATAAAAGACTCTTTCTCTATACTCTTTCAGTCCTGCATGATATCAATTCAGTCTAAATAAATCCAACAAACACAAGTATACTTCGAAACACTATGCTGGGGAGATGGAGACATTTTTAAAAATCCTTGACCTCAAGAAGTTTACATTCTACTTGGAACATTCAGTTTGGATCAGTTAGATAACCTCCCTTGGGGCTAGAACATTCTACTACTCTATGCCATCTTTCAGCACATCGGGTCACTCACATTGGTGGAAAGTTCAAGGCAAATCTAGCCCAACAGAGATATGGGAAAGAAGGGAACAGAGCTTCACTGCTGTGCCAAAAGAGTTAATCCTCAGCTTTGGTAGACTAAGGGTTCTATAAAAGCTTTCCTTCCTACAACAGTTCTCTCCTGCCTCCTCATTTTAAAGCCACTAACCTAACAGCTTAACAAGAAGAACAACTATAAGAAGAAAGCTATCAGATTTTGTGAAAGTGTAGCTCTTCTTGCTAATACTTCATGGACTCAGTAAACAAATTCAGGAAAATACACTTATTTAGTGTCTATTATATACAAGGCACTAAGATGGGAGCTAGAGATAAAAACATGAAAAAAGACAATTCCTGCCTTCAAGAAGCTTATAATCAGAGAGGCCAAGATATATATATGGATAATTAATACAAATCAGAACATGATTAAGTAAATAGGAGTAGTCAAATAGATTCGGTGATGAAGGATCACTTCATATTGGGGAGATCAGGTGAAGGTGACATATGGCACCTTGAGACCCTGAAGTAAGAATAGCAATATGCACAAACATCCAATATGGGTATGAGAAGACTATACGTAAATGTCCAAGATAAGGATGATATGAAAGAATGATGTGTAAATCAGATTAGCTGTAGTACTGAATATGTGATGAGAAATAATATGAAACACAGATAAGAAGGTAGGCAGGAGCCAGACTACCATTCCTGTTCTCGTGTCGAGATTTATTCAAAATGGTAAGCCTTTTGATCTTCCGTGTCAGATCTACACAGCTGAGAGGCTTCTTCACATTTCACTGTATTTTTCTTCTTCTTTTCATCATACTTGCCTAAGAACACTTCTTTCTAATAGGATAGAAAATGGGCATTCCTAAGTTCTTTCCATTTTTCTCCAAGCAGAATGATCAGCTTGCATTGAATGCCTTCAGCATGAAGGTAACCATAGCACAATGCTTCTTTTCCTACATATTTCTTGTCTCTCTCAATAGATGAAAGCTCTCTGAGTACAAAGAGCATGTCTTTTCCTTTTATACCCTTCCTACCCAATCCTGAAACAAACACTGAGCATAGGACTTTACAAAAGTAGTGCTCATGCCAGGAAACAGATTCACTACAAAATGGCATAGCTGCTGAGCTCTTGCTGAACCCATTCACTTCCTTCCTCTCTCCAGACTTTCTGGGATTCAGGCTTTGTTATATTCCCAGAATCACAGAACCTGGTGGTATCTTGCCTGGTGGTTCCAGGTTCTAGTCAGCTCCCTCTCAGTTTCATTCTTTCCAGCAGGCAGGGACAAGAGGATACTACCACGCATGGAATGATAGTAATGGGCCTGAGAGTCCAAATGCTCTAACCTACCTTGCCTTCATCCACTGCCCTGATGGAACCAATTATTAGCAGTAAAGACACCTGTGGGAAGTAATCAATTTGACTTTCCTTGCCCATTCCAAATCTCAGAAGTCTATTCTTTTTTGAGTTTATCACCAATTTGCTGTTTGAAAATCCTTACTTAATTCCATATGAAACTACAACCCCACAACCAATCTCACTAAACTATTCAGATTTAAACCAACTTGGTTTATGATGTCTTTCTTTTTTTCCTACCTCCAACAAACATAATATGATCCTCATGTGAGCGTGGTGATATGGCTAACAGAGGTACATATACACAAATAGAATGTTTGATTCTGGATTTGCTACAGGACCCCACCCTTGCAAAAAAAAGAAAAAGAAAAGAACTGGAGGAAGGATACAATCTCCCAAGGGTATTAAGTATCCATCCCTTGTTAGGATTATTTGACAGGGTGAAACACAGAATCAGCAAGTAGGATATTTGGGTGCTGACTCTGCCATTAGTAGCTGTACAAGCATGCACAAATCTATTCTCATTTTCCTCATCTAAAAAATAAGAGCACTGCAATAAGTCTGGGTTAGCTTTGAATTCTACAATTCATTGTGCAACACAGATATACCATGATCAAACCTGGCTCTTCTTTCCTCTCTCAGCATCCTCCTTCTGAGCCTTCTCTTTTAAAAGCATTGAAAGAGTGAGCAGAGAAGCCAGAACAGAAGGCACAAGGAAATGGAAAATTAAAAAAATAAACCTGACACTAAATAGTATATTTCTCAGAAAGTTTCACTTAGCCACAGTCAGCACTGCTATGCCATCTTATAATAAAAAAAAAAAAAGAGAGAGAGAATGACTTTTTATTGACAGAACCCATGCCAGGGTAAATTTTTACAACATTATCCCTTGCACTCACTTCTGTTCTGATTTTTCCTCTCTCTCCCTCCACCTCCTCCCCTAGATGGCAAGTAGTCCTATACATGTTAAATATGTCGCAGTATATCCTAGATGCAATATATGTGTGCAGAACCGAACAGTTCTCTTGTTGCACAGGAAGAATTCCATTTATCAATTCAAGAATGGCTTGATTTCTTATAAATTAGAGTCAATTCTCTATATATTTTGGAAATAAGGCCTTTATCAGAACCTTTGACTATAAAAATGTTTTCCCAGTTTACTGTTTCCCTTCTAATCTTGTCTACATTACTTTACTATTTGCAAAACATTTTCATATCCACTATTTTTATGTTCAAAAAGATAGGTAAAGTTAGAGGTAAACAGGACAAGAAACAGTTGTGCTATTTTTTTGAAAAGAAAACTTCCAAGACATGAAATGATTTGCTCTGAGTCACTTAGCTGGCAAGAAGGAAGGTCAAGATTTGAACCAGTGACTTGTTTCCTATCCAAAGTTCTTTTATTCAATCTCTCCCTTTTCCCTCCTCCCTTTCTCTCTCCCTGCTAAGTGCATAGTCGTGTGCTAGATGTAGCCTATACAAGTAAAACTTTGACTATTTCTAAAACTGAGTTAAGAGTCAAGATATATGAAAAGAGAGAGGAGAAGGGGAGGAGAGAAGGAGAGAGGGAGAGAAAAGAGACAGAGACCAAGAGAGAAAGAGACACAGAGAAAGAGAGAGATAAACCTCAGAGACAGAGATTGATTCTATCTAACATGTACATGGGACTTTGAAGTCACTTGAGATATTCAGTTCACAGGCAATATAGGAGCTATCTCTAAGGACAAGAGTAACTCTTCTCAGTGTTCTGAGATACCTCAGGGTAGTTTGAAATAAAGTGATCTGCAGTACAGACAAGAGAAAGGAGTAAGAGAAAGAAGTCCCCATACTCACAGGCATAGCAGAATTCAGGTTGATTGATAGGATAAGATTGACTGGAGGATACCTCTCGTTCTATGCAATGCTCCAAAGCCAGTGACTTGAACTTTACAGAAAACAAACATAGGGAGAAAGCAGAGAGGAGGGAAATTTCACAGCAAGAAAAATCAAGAGAGATGGTAACCTACAAACATAACGGAGGGAAATGGCATCTGTCTGGTAGGACAGCCATGTCCAAAAGAGGAATTAGCAAGATTAGCATATTAGATAGAGCTCACTCAGACCAATTCCTTCTTTGGCCATAGTTTCCTCTATCCTCTCAGATTGTAAGAATCCCAGCCAAGTTCTCTCCCCAGTGCCAGCCTACTGTGGCGTGATGGGAATGCAAATTCTGCTTATATACATATAAAAAACATGATGACAATCACCAGCAAAACTGAAAGGAGCCTCCAGAGCTCAGGTCAGAAAACGGGACAGGAAAGAATAGCATTAACTACTCTGACAAACTATTCCCACTCAGATACTATGCCAGCTACAATAAATTACTATTCAGAAACCCAGGAGGCAGGTGTAAGCTAAGAGAAATTAGAGCAGAAACAGAAAAAAAAAAAGAGTTAAGAAGAAAGACTAGGAAAAGAGCTATAAAATGGAACATGGGAGGACTCAAGTTGAACTGTTAAGATGCAGATAAAGGCAGCATGGGAGGGATAGAAACAAAAGGGAAGTGACAGAATAGGGAAGGGAATTCCAGCTGGGGGAACAACCACCAAACACTTTTCACCTATCACAAGCCTGGCTATCTCCTGTCTCTGATGATAGAGGAAACACATTAAGGACCTAAAAATGACTTCAAGAGTATCTTCCCAAGGTCTGCATGACATTCCATTGGTAAATCTGTTGAATGAATGAATGAATGGAGCCATTAAATCCTTTCTTCTGTTCTTGCTTCTGGGAAGCTCGGAAAACAACTTTGACTAAAAGATGTAGTACCTCAGGCCCAGGGCTCAAGAATCCTCTCCCTTCATTGGAGAATGTTCTCTAGGCCCTTCCCTTCCTATATAAATATACATACTTTATAGCTTTGTGCATATATGTGTGTACAATACCTATTATATGCCAGGCACTGTGCTAAATGCTTTACAATTATCTCAACTGACCTTCACAAGAGCCCTATGCAAGGCAGGTGCTATTATTATCATCCTTATTTTACATATGAGGAAACTGAGGCAAACAATGGTTAGATGACTTGCCCAAGGCCACAGAGGTCTCCACCTGAGGCTGGATTTGCCTGGGGTCTTTCTGATACAGACCTGGAGTTCCTTCTACCTATGACTGAACAGCCTCATACATATACACATATGAGGGACAAATAAAGCAGACTTCCCAATTCCCTGGACTTCTAATCCAAATACTAACATATTCAGCAGCTCTCGATTACTATCCATTTATTGTGACATTTTCATCAGGGTCCAGAACAGATACTACTTCCCAGGAAGTTTTCCCTGTTCTTCCCCTCACCAAGTTAAAGTGAAGTCTGTTTTTGAAACTACTGTTGGGTAAGGATGTAAGAACTGGTTTCAGAAAAACACACACACACACACCCCCTCCCCAACATCACAGGGGCAGGGTCAAGGTGGCAGAGCGAAGGCTGGAACCCAGCAAACAAGAATCCACATTTTCATTCCAAATTTTGGAGTGGCGGAGCCAACAGAAAAAGGAGACTTTTTCTGGTCTAAGACAACTTAGGTTTTGTAAGGGAGCTCTATAATACCAGAGTGGGCAGAGACCCCAGAACACTTGGGAGCTCAATGCAGAGATGAGAAGGGGTCAGAAAGAGATTACAGGGAACCTTCTGCTGGTACTGGGTATAGCTGGTGCTGATTGGCAAATCTATTGCTCATATGCAGTTCTGGGTCACAATGCCAGGGCAAAGAGAAGCATTGTAATTGGTCAAAGGGGAATAAGAGGCCTGGTCAAACAGAATTCTAGCACTTGCAGCTGCCCTTCCTGGGTAAAGAGCAGAATGTGGATCAGGAAATAGTGACCATACCCTCTCCCAGGATAATATCACTTTGGAAGTACTGAAGACTGGCAGACCCCCAGAACAAGCACTGAAAAACAGCAGCATGAAAAAAGCCTGAAGCTTGGAAATTGTCTCTTCACTCCCAATTAAGCAGAGCCCAACTTTTTTTTTCTATTTTTTTTTTTTTTATTATACTAACTTTTTATTGACAAAACCCATGCCAGGGTAATTTTTTTTTTACAACATTATCCCTTGCACTCACTTCTCTTCCGATTTTTCCCTCCCACCATCTACCCCTCCCCTGGATGGCAAGCAGTCCTATATATGTTGAATATGTCATAGTATATCCTAGATACAATGTATGTGTGCAGAACCAAAGAACCAAACATTTTTCTTGTTGCACAGGGAGAATTGGATTCGGAAGGTAAAAATAACCCGGGAAGAAAAACAAAAATGCAAACAGTTTACATTCATTTCCCAGTGTTTTTTTCCTTTGGGTGTAGCTGCTTCTGTCCATCATTGATCAACTGAAACTGAATTAGATCTCTTTGTCAAAGAAATCCACTTCCATCAGATTACATCTTCATACGCTATCATTGTTGACATATATAATGATCTCTTGGTTCTGCTCATTTCACTTAGCATCAGTTCATGTAATTCTCTCCAAGCTTCTCTGTATTCATCTTGCTGGTCATTTCTTACAGAACAATAATATTCCATAACATTCATATACCACAATTTATCTAACCATTCTCCAATTGATGGGCATCCACTCAGTTTCCAGTTTCTAGCCCCTACAAACAGGGCTGCTACAAACATTTTGGCACATACAGGTCCCTTTCCCTTCTTTAGTATCTCCTTGGGGTATAAGCCCAGTAGAAACACTGCTGGATCAAAGGGTATGCACAGTTTGATAACTTTTTGGGCATAATTCCAGATTGCTCTCCAGAATGGTTGGATTCGTTCACAACTCCACCAACAATGTATCAGTGTCCCAGTTTTCCCGCATCTCCTCCAACACTCATCATTGTTTTTTCCTGTCATCTTAGCCAATTTTGACAGGTGTGCAGCGGTATCTCAGAGTTGTCTTAATTTGCATTTCTTTGATTAATAATGATTTGGAACACTTTCATGAGTGGTAATAATTTTAATTTCATCATCTGAAAATTGTCTGTTCATATCCTTTGACCATTTGTCAATTGGAGAATGGCTTGGTTTCTTATAAATTAGAGTCAGTTCTCTATATATTTTGGAAATGAGGCCTTTATTAGAACCTTTAACTGTGAAGATGTTTTCCCAATTTGTTGCTTCCCTAATCTTGTTTGCATTAGTTTTCTTTGTATAGAAGCTTTTTAATTTGATGTAATCAAAATTTTCTATTTTGTGATCAATAATGGTCTCTAGTTTGTCTTTAGTCGCACATTTCTCCCTCCTCCACAAGTCTGAGAGATAAACTATCCTATGTTCCTCCAATTTATTTATAATCTCGTTCTTTATGTCTAAATCATAGACCCATTTTGATCTTATCTTGGTATACAGTGTTAAGTGTGGGTCCATGCCTAATTTCTGCCATACTAATTTCCAGTTATTCCAGCACTTTTTGTCAAATAATGAATTCTTATCTTAAAAGTTAGGATCTTTGGGTTTGTCAAACACTAGATTGCTATAGTTACTATTCTATCTTGTAAACCTAACCTGTTCCACTGATCAACTAATCTATTTCTTAGCCAAAACCAAATGGTTTTGGTGACTGCTGTTTTATAATATAGTTTTAGATCAGGTACAGCTAGGTCACCTTCATTTGATTTTTTTTCATTAATTCTTTTTGAGATTCTTGACCTTTTATTATTCCATATGAATTTTGTTGTTATTTTTTCTAGATCATTAAAATATTTTCTTGGAAGTCTGATTGTTATAGCACTAAATAAATAGATTAGTTTAGGGAGTACTGTCATTATTATATTCACTCGACCTATCCAGGAGCACTTAATATTTTTCCAATTATTTAAATTTGACTTTATTTGTGTGGAAAGTTTTTTTGTAATTATGTACATATAATTCCTGACTTTCCTTTGGAAGATAGATTCCCAAATATTTTATGCTGTCGACAGTTATTCTGAATGGAATTTCTCTTTGTATCTCTTCTGTTGGATTTTGTTGATGATGTATATAAAAATGCTGAGGATTTATGGGGATTTATTTTATAACCTGCAACTTTGCTAAAGTTATGGATTATTTCTAATAGCTTTTTAGTAGAATCTCTGGAGTTCTCTAAGTACACCATCATATCATCTGCAAAGAGTGATAGTTTGGTTTTCTCACTGCCTATTCTGATTCCTTTAATCTCTTTCTCGACTCTTATTGCCGAGACTAGTGGTTCTAATTACAATATTGAATAATAATGGTGATAGTGGGCAACCTTGCTTCACTCCAGATCTTACTGGGAAAGGATCCAGTTTTTCCCCATTGCATATGATGCTTACTGATGGTTTTAAATATATGCTCCTGACTATTTTAAGAAAAAGTCCATTTATTCTTATACTCTCAAGTGTTTTTAATAGGAATGGATGTTGGATTTTATCAAGTGCTTTTTCTGCATCTATTGAGATGATCATATGTTTTTTGTTAGTTTGGTTATTGATATAGTCAATTATGCTAATAGTTTTCCTAATATTGAACCAGCTCGAGCAGAGCCCAACTTTAACATAAAGGCCAAAGAAATAAATTGACGAAAAAATGAAGAATTAACAAAAAAAACAAAAGGAATTTGACAACAAAAAGCTGCTATAGTGATAGGGAAGACTAAGACATATGCTCAGAAGAAGAGAGAACATTTAAAAATCCCACAACTGCCTCAGCAAAAATAAATAAAATAAGAATGTAATGGAATTTTTTTTTCCTTTTTGTTTTGCTGAGGCAATTGGGATTAAGTGACTTGCCCAGGGTCACACAGCCAGGAAGTGTTAAGTGTCTGAGATCAAATTTGAACTCAGGTCTTCTTGACTTCAGGGCTAGTGCTCTATCCACTGCACCACCTACCTGCCCCTGGAATATTTTTTTTAAATAATTAAAAAAAAAAAAAACCTCTAATTCTTCTAGGAATTAAATTGGGTTTGTGTTCAATCTACATTTTCTTTGATGCTTTGCAGACAGATGTTTTAAGTCACTGTCTTCTGAGTTTGAGTATTAAGCTTCTCTAACAACATAATTAACTTTTATAATCAGGTTCTCTTTTTGCTCATTACTTCTTACTCATTTTGTTCATTCTTCTACCTGCTTCTTGACTTTGAACTTAGTGTTATATGGGCTCTTAGTACTTCTGGAAAGAATGTTTGGCCAGAAGTGGAGTTTTCAAAATATATTTATTTTTTAAATACTTACATGCAAAAAAAAAAAAAGAGAGAGAGAGAGAGACTGAAACAGTTAGATGGCATAGTGGATAGAACACCAGCCTTGGATTCAGGAAGATCTGAGCTCAAATACAACCTCAGACACGTAGTATGTGCTAGCTGTGTGATCTTGAGCAATTCGCTTAGCCCAAACTGCGACTGGGGGGGGGGGGGGGGGGGAAGAGGAAGAGAGAGAGAGAGAGAGAGAGAGAGAGAGAGAGAGAGAGAGCGCGCGCGCAGAGAGAGAGGAGAAAGAGAGGAGGGAAAAAAAATAAACCCTGTCATGTATCCAGCTGTGAATCCAGGTTGGATTCAAATATGTAACAATAAATCTCCATATCAAAATGAAAAGGGTAAACTTTTCACCAATGAAGAGGAAATTAAAGCAAAATTAAAGAGTTATTTTGCTCAACTATATACCAATAATTTTATAATCTAAGTGAAATAGATGAACACTTACAAAAACATAAATTGCCCAGATTAACAGTGAAAGAAATAAATTACTCAAATAGTTTTAGAAACAATGAGTTTCCAGTTCATTGGAAGCATATATAATAATAGAAGAAATTGTATTCATAACTGCCAATCTTTTTTGCTTCCTTGTAGGTAGGTTTTCATGTATTCTCTGCTGTGCATTTATTACTTTATTCTATTTTTCCACTTTTAGTCTCCCTTCTCCCACCTCCTGGAGGCAGGTTACAATTAAGCACAGATATATTTATGTGTAGACAGATAGAAATGTACACACATCCATGCCACACCATAAGTGTATAAGTGTACACACATTCATATGTAAATATAAATACTTTTACATGTATACACATACATACATCTAAAACAATATTAATATGGCTGACATATAAAGTAGATTTCTCTCTTGATTGAATCTTCTTAAAATCTGATTTTGTCTGAAATCGATGATTACTACCCTTATTTTTTTTTAAATAATAAATTCTACTCCTGATCCTTGTAGTGTTTCTGCATATCTTTTATTTCCTATCTTAGCTAACTCTTCTACTTTAATTCTATTCCTTAACTTGCCTTGTAGTTACTTAACCTCCCACCCATAGATCCTCCCTTATTTCCTTCCCATACCTTTTTTCTCCCTCTTTAACCCATTCCCATTAATCTATAGACCTTAACCCACTCCTTTAGACCTTATCTAAACATCCTATTTTATCCTATACCACCATTTCCTTCCCTCTAATCCTTTCCCCATTAATCTACACATTTTATCCCACTTCTACTAATTTACATACCCTTCTATACCCTACCTTATCCTATTCCCTTCCCCTCCTTATTTCTTTATGGATTTTGGAGGGTCCCTTCTTGAGATTATATATATGTATTGTTCCCTCTTTAAGCCATTCCCCAATATGAATAGATTTTCAGAACTACCATTCCTTCTCCCCAATCTAAATCCTTTGTATTGGCTCTTGTTATTACACTTCATTCATATAGCATAATTACTATTTTTACTTTTTCCTAGAATTTAGAGTCCTATCACATTCAGCTCTACCTGAATTTTCCTTTTGGATTACCTGATTACTAATGTTAACCTTAGACATCATAGTTTACATTTCCACATATGAAACATAAACAATTTGTCCTTATCGATCCCTCAGAATTTGATGTTGGTTCTTCTATGTTAAATTTCTATTGAGTTCAGGTTTGTTTTGCGACAAAATCCTAAAAACCTGACAGTTTACTGAATATCCTTTTTTTTTTTTTACCCCATTTAACATTATACTTAATTTTGCTAGATATAGTATTTTTTGCCACAACCTTAGTTCTTTTAATTATTAATATATAATATTCTATATAGTATACGATATATAGCATATATAACAACCTGCCATCTATTATTGTAGCCACTGATAAATCCTGTGCAACTCTTATTATAGCTCCTGCATATTTAAATTGTTTTGTTGTTGCTGCTTGTAAAATTTTCTCTTTGATCTGGAAGTTTTGAAACTTAGTAAGATATTTCTATGTATTTTCTTTGTAGGATTTTTATGAGGTGATATTCAATGGACTTTTTTCCATGTCTCCTTTTCCCTTCTTGTTCTATCACGTCAAGAAAATTTTCTTTAATTATTTCTTGTATTATTATATCAAGTTATTTCTTCTTCTTTTTTTTTTTTTTTTGGTGATAGCTGTCAGGTAGTCTAATTATTCTTTTACTTTCTTTTTTTGATTTGTTATCCAGATCTATTATTTTTCATATTCTCTTCTATTTTTTCATTCTTTGTATTTTGTTTTATAATTTCTTGGTTTCCTAACTTTACTGGCTTAATTTTAAGAATCATTTTCTTCTTTAAGACCTGATCTCCTTTCCTAATTGATTAACTTTTCATAATCTTGTTTTTCTTGGATTGTTCTTTTTATTATGATTATTATTTTATCATTTTTATTTTTTCCTCAATCTTTCACATTTGACTTTTAAAGTCTTTTGAGTTATCATATAAATTCTTTTTGGTCAGCTAGCCATTGTAACATTACTCTTTGGGATAGGAGCAGCTTTTTTTTTTTTTTTTTTAATTTAAGTATCCTCCTCTGAAGATGAACCCTAGTTTTTCCTATTCCCACAGTAACTTTCTATAGTTGGGTTCTTTTTTTTTTTGCCTGCTCAAAAGAAAAAGAACTTAATAATGCAATTCTCTAGTCCTAGGGTAGGGGGATGGGGCCTCTGGCTTCAGGTCTTCCTTTAGCTCTCTCCTCTGGCCTGGAAACTAAAACCAAGAGTTCCCCCTGGTGTAAATGCCCACAGCCCACTGCTTCCCTGCTGTACTGTCACACACACTGGGTGTGCTGGTCCTTTTGACCCAGAGCAGCATCTCTGAGGCACAGCCAGGCCAGGTGTTCCTAATCAGCCAAGGTTCATTAAGTATTCCAAGACTCAGACCCCCAGCTCCCTCCAAGGACCAGGAGGTGATAGTTCCTGGGGTTCTGGCTGAGGCTCCCCACCCCCTGCCCAACTGGCCCCAGGGATTCCAGCCTAGGCTGAAGTTTGTTTTCATTTCACACAGGTTAATCTTCAATCCTGGGGTCTTTCTTCTCTCTTCTCCAATTGTCCTAAGAGGACCCGTGTTCTGCCCCAAATCTTATTTGTTTTCACCTATCCATGTTCCCCAAGGCACAACTCTGTTCTGTTTTGTGGGAGAAATATGAAGCCTTGGAATTTTTGTCCTGCTCTGTCATCTTCCCCAAACTGAAGGGTTTGAGTTCCTATCCTTTTGTTTTCTTCAGTTTTCACAACTCATTCCAGGGGCTGTTAAGTTTTTAATGCTCCCAAAGTAGTGGGAGCTGGGAGAATTCTGTTCACTGCCCTCTTGGTCTGACTGTAAATTTCTGAGCCCAGTTTGGTCTGGTGGTTCATGTGTGGCCCAGCTTCTGTAAACTGCTGCTGGACTCAGTCACTGTTAGCCAGCTGGGAGGTTCTGCCAGTTCAGAGGGACTGAAATGCTGGTTCCTCTCCAGCCTGGGGCTTCTGCCTGGATTATTCCCCTTCAGGTTTATGTGCTGGGCTAAAGGTAAGGACTGAGTCCCTGCTCCACTCTGGAGCTCAGAACAACACAGAAACATTTCCAGAACTCGTTCCTCAACCAGTCCACAGTCTGGAGCCTACTTTCCACACTGGATCTGTGACCTGGAACTGGGGAATGGGCAATACAGATGCCAGATGTTATGTTTCTGCTTGATGAAGGATCCCCTAGGATCTTTTTCTATCCCACTCTGGTGCTCTGTCTTAGCCTTTTTTCTGTTTTTGGGAGGGTGAAATGCTCCCTACTATTCCCTCAGTATAATCTGGTCATCTCTTCATCTCAGTTTCTTCAGCCCTCTCGCTGCATTTCCCTAAACTATTCTGAACGGGAAACAATTCACAGTGATTTTTTTCTTGGCTTTCCTGATCAGGATTAGGTGTAGCATAGATTGTTGTGGTGGTCATGGGCTGGATAAGTTAGAAAAAAAAGGCTTCTTTTTGCTCAGCCATTTTGACTCTATCTTAAAATAATTTTTCATAATGGCTGATGCCATTTTCTGTTTACTCATATCCCCTGCCTTAATTCCCAAATTGGGGTTTTGCATCAGGATCAGACTCCAAATCCTATTGTACTTTCAGGTGAGGAAAAAAGCCCTGCTTGGTCTCCAGATGGAGTGCTGCTCCAACTTTTACATCCTAGGCTACGTCGAGTCTAAGTGCTTTTGGAAGTTTTAAGGCCTCAATCGTCCCCCCCAGATATATGCGGTTCAAACAAAGCATTGCATCTTCAGGGCCTTTGTGTCATCTCAGGAATGGATGCTCTGGACCCTAAGCTTAGGAGTCCTGGTCTGAATGCAACTAAACTCAGTTGCTTACATGATTCCCATTATGGGGGCCCCCTACTTTTATTGCCTCTGGAGAGAGAGCCTTACAGATTAGAAGTATATGTGGGTTCCACTGGGAGGCTGCTTTCTGGAAGAGCTCCTTCCCTATTGCTCATGGGCATTTTTCTTGCTGACTCTTTGTGTAGTTCTGGGGTGTGTAAAGGCACTTACTGCAGCATTTTTATGCTCGATCACTACTTGATCTGGTGCTTTTGTGGGGAGTAGATGTGGAAGTTAGGCTACCTGCCTCTACGGAGGCAATCTAAGTCCCCCTTATGGGAAATTATTATAACCTATCTCCTTTTGAATGACATGCCAGTACCCTAAAGAGTTTATATCTGTAAGCTTAGAGATTTCACTCTGCCTTTTTTCTTCTGTAGTCTTTTTTATTTTGCTAGTTGGTCTGGTAGGAAATTCCTAATCTAATGCAGAAGACAGTTCTTGCCTTTGCAAAATTCCTATTATAATGAAAGCAAAGTCCCTACCTCGGGGAGTTCCCAGTTTAATGAGGGAGACAAGAGGAAAAGACAAGGCAGTCAAACCTTAGATAAACCAGAAATTGTAGATATTACCATCTAGATGTCCAAGAACTGACAGTACAAGATCCCATCAAAATGTGCCAACGCCAAATTCAACATGAAGAGTCAAAATTGGGTTTTCAAAACATTTGTATCACAAATGCATCTATAAATTTCTCCCTTAACAAATTACATATTTTTAAAAACATCTTCCCACACTGCCGTCTCTACAACTTCTATCTGAGTGCCCCCAACATGTAAGACCACTATACTGACATTGAATGTACATATACTTTGTCCTTGAGCAGTCCTAGCACAGACTGGTGGTGTTTTCTTCCCTTTGCTCTCATCCCTCTACTCCACTTTTCAACCCAGTCAAGGGAAGGGGAAGTTGGGCTGGAATAGGAAGCTAGATATTCCTGCCATCAGTTATGACACAATAAGCCAGCTCAAATGATCTGCACAGGATACTGATGGGCTCTGATGACCTTAAGGGAGCTCTCACTGTACTCCCAATGAAGCTTTAGAGTTTAGAATTTAGCCACTACGCAAAAGCCCAAATAGGCAAGAGCTGTGGGTTTATATTTCCCTAGCATCTTTCATCTAAACAACAAGGCTGTTTAGGAAGCATGAAAGGAGTTCTGCTTAAGAAATGGCAATAATCCAAAAATGTCCTGTTCTAGCCCTACTCTCTGTTTAAATATGAATTTCTACTAATTCATCCCAAACAAGGGAAGAATAAGGCTTGCAAGTGGCCCCAAACTTATAAATAGGTTTAATTGAATCTCTGAAATGTGGAATGTGCTTTCCTATAGAAAAAGTATTATAATATTACTTTTTGCCTCCTCGAACCTCTCAAATTGGCTAAGATGACAGAAAAATATAATGATAAATGTTGGAGGGGATGTGGAAAAAATGGGACAATATAACATTGTTGGTGGATTCAACTATTGTGGAGCAAAATTTGGAGCTATGCCCAAAAGGCTGTCTCACTACTATTGCAAAGATAATAAAAAGGGGGAAAGGACCCATATGTGCAAAAATATTTTTAGCAGCTCTTTTTATAGTGGAAAGGAACTGAAAATTGAGTGGATGTCTATCAGTTGGGGAATGGCTGAATAAGTTATGGTACAGGAAGGGAATGGAATATTATTGTTCTATAAGAAATGATGAGTAAGCTGATTTCAGAAAAGCCTGGAAAGGCTTACATGAACTGATGCTGAAAAAAGCAAGCAGAAGGAGAACACTGTATAGTGACAACAAGATCATATGATCAACTGTGACAGTCTTGGTTCTTCTCAACAATGCAGTGATTCAAGGCAAATTCCATGAGACTTGAGATAGAAAATGTCGTCCACATCCACAAAGAAATATATAGACTGAATATGGATTGAAGCATCACATTTTCATTTTTGTTTGTTTGTTTTATTTTTCATGTTTTTTTCCCTTTTGGCCTGTTTTTTTTTTTTTTTTTTTTTAACAATATGACAAATATGTTTAAAAGAACTGCACATTGCGAATGTTTGTGGCAGCCCTTTTTGTAGTGGCTAGAAACTGGAAACTGAATGGATGTCCATCAGTTGGAGAATGGCTGAATAAATTGTGGTATATGAATATTATGGAATATTACTGTTCTGTAAGAAATGACCAACAGGATGATTTCAGAAAGGCCTGGAGAGACGTACACGAACTGATGCTGAGTGAAATGAGCAGGACCAGGAGATCATTATATACTTCAACAACAATACTATATGATGACCAGTTCTGATGGACCTGGCCATCCTCAGCAAGGAGATCAACCAAATCATTTCCAATGGAGCAGTAATGAACTGAACCAGCTACGCCCAGAGAAAGAACTTTGGGAGATGACTAAAAACCATTACATCGAATTCCCAATCCCTATATTTATGCCCACCTGCATTTTTGATTTCCTTCACAAGCTAATTGTACAATATTTCAGAGTCTGATTCTTTTTGTACAGCAAAATAACGGTTTGATCATGTATACTTATTATGTATCTAATTTATATTTTAATGTACTTAACATCTACTGGTCATCCTGCCATCTGGGGGAGGGGGTGGGGGGTAAGAGGTGAAAAATTGGAACAAGAGGTTTGGCAATTGTTAATGCTGTAAAGTTACCCATGCATATAACCTGTAAATAAAAGGCTATTAAATAAAAAATAAATAAATAAATAAAAATAAATAAATAAATAAAAAATAAATAAAAGAACTGCACATATTAGCAAAGAACTGGAAATTGAGTTCCCATCAGTTGGGGAATGATTTCAGAAAAGCCTAGAAAGACCTACATGAACTGATACTGATGAAAGGAGCAGAACTAGTAAAACACTGTACATAGCAAAAACAAGATTATGTGATGATCAATTGTGATGGACTTGGCTCTTCTCAATAATGTGGTGATTCAAGGCAATTACAATAGACTTGGGATGGAAAATGCCAATCACATCCAGAAAGAGAACTACAGAGACTGAATGTGGATCAAAGCATAATATTTTCATCTTTTTGTTTATTTTTTTTTCTTTTGTGGGTTTTTTTTCCCTTTTGATCTGATTATGTTTTAAAGAATTCCACATATTTAATCTATATTAGATTGCTTGCTATCTTTAGGGGCAGGGAAGTAAGGGGAGAAGGGAGAAAAATTTGGAAGTCTTAGAAAAATGAATGTTGAAAACTATCTTTATATGTATTTGGAAAAATAAAATATTATTGAAATTTTTTTAAAAAAAAGAGTTGCAATAAATTGTTATGGGCTAGAACTCTGAAACAAGGATTCTTACAAAGTGTTAAGTCAGTGGAATTGACAAAGACAACGGTTATCTAGTTTAGCATGGTGATTAGTAGTTCTCTAAATTCAGAATGACTGAATTAATCTTACAATAAATAATGGTCTCCTAGTGACACAATGATTGGTTTATACTCAGTGTAGAGCATATAAGCAGGGACTAAGAGCCAGATTCAGACAGAGCCAGAGAAGCCAAGCAGACTGGAGGCTGAAGCACAAGCCCTTGGACTCAGATTCATTCAATCTTCATCAGCCTCGTGGTGTCTGGCCTGGCCTCCTGCACTTCCCCCACTGAAGCCAAGACTCCAAAATGCTCTCAAGAAAGCTAGCTGGGCCCTAGGCAAGGAAACTAGATTGTGAAAGAGATAATAAAGGATTTGGACTTTAATGCCTGGCTATTCTCGTGGTGATTACTCTAGTGAAACAAGGCTGCCCCAAGACCTCCAGAAAACAATTACAAAATTATTACAATAAATATTTGTGTGTGTGTGTGTGTGTGTGTATCTTTTCCTTATAAAAAATAAAAGTTTCTTTGGGACATAGACCTAGTATAAGATTGCTGGGTAAAAGCTACACTGTTTTTTAGCCTTTTGTGCATAGAATTGTTCAAACTATTCTCCACAATAGTTGGACCAATTCACACATCCACCAACTGTACATATTTCTCTATTTTTCCACATACTCTCTTGCATTTGTCATTTTCTTTTTCTGTCATGTCACTCAATCTGATGAATGTGAGGTGATACCTCAGAGTGATTTCAACTGAAAAGCACTTAACATAAATTATCTCATTTGATCCTTAAGACAATCCTAGTGGGTAGGTGCTATCCCCATTTTGCAGATGAAGAAACTGAAAAATATGGAAGTTAAATGACATGTCCAAGGTGACATAGCTAGTAAGGGTCTGAATCTACATTTAAACTCATATCTTCCTATCTTCATATCTAGGATTCTCTCTAGCTTCACTGGGGGAGGAGGAGAAAAACAGAAAAAAAAGGAAAATAGGGGAGGGGAAGGGAGAAACACAGAACAAAAGTGGAAGGTAAAGAATAATCAACTAGTTTTAGCAGAAAGCTAGAAAGGCATTGGGAAACAGAGCTAGCCTGAATGATAAGCACTATTAAAAGCTCTCTAAAATAAAACAAGTTAAATCAGTAAGTATTTGTTATCTCACTAGTCATTTAACTTCTCTGGGCTTCAGGTTTCCCTTCTGCAAAATAAGGTGAAAATCCCTTCCTTATCTACTTCCCAGGATTGGTTTGAAGATAAAAGATAATGCAATAGCATGTTTTGAAAAGTAAAAGCTCTATGGAAACCAATGGGCTCCTATTATGCCCAGTGGTCACCTTTCCTCTACCCTTCTTCACTTAGGAGATGAGCAAAGAGGGGGCCTCTGCAGTGATTTCTGTATCTTCATTTAAATAGTAACAAAATACGCTTCCCTCCCTCCTAAAGGCCTGAGCAAGCAGCAGCTGCTCTACCAACATACCCTAATCCCCAATACATACCCACAGTCCACCCAGGAGATGGTGCCTTGTCCTTTCACTGCTTTGGCCACGTTAGACAGTAATCTGAGGTGGTTTTCGGCTGCAGCAGCTAGGAAAAAAATAACAACAAAATGAATATGGGCAGCTCTATGGCCATCACATAGAGTAAAGTGGGCAGTAACAGAAATCATCACCACCATCACCTGCCTAGGGTAAAGAGAAAAGTCTCACTTCGTGTTTCTTCATAACTTGACATTTTCACATTCTGTAGGCAAGGATCATAACCTCTGCCTCTCCATGGGCAGGTCTTAAATATGAGGTATATGCTTCAGCTTGTCTACCTTTCAGGTGTACGGACACCTATTTTAAACCACAGCTAACAACCCACCTCTTTCAGGATTTAGGATCAGAGGATTTGTAGCTAGATCTTAGAGATCATCCGGTCCAATCCTCTCATTTTAAAGTTGAGAAAATGTTAGGAAATTCATCCAACTCCGCAGTGGTAATAAGTAATAAAGATGAAATTCAAACACAAGTTTTCTGACTTCAAATACAGGCTTCTTTCTATTATATTAGCTTGTTTCTCAAACAATTTATTTTCCCAGTCAATAATCTTTAATTCACCTTTTCTCTTAAACACACTTATGTATTGTGGCTATTTTGCAATAAACATCTCTATAGTGATTGATTGTGTGTGTGTGTGTGTGTGTGTGTGTGTGTGTGTGTGTGTCTGTCTGTCTGTCTTGAATCTCCTATTAGATTGTAAGGTCCCTAAGGTAAAAACCATATTTCTTTCCATCACTCAGTAGCTATTACCTGAAGCATAAAATGCTCTGGCCCAGAAATTCAGAACAGCAGAAGTTATTAAATAACATACACATACAATGTAGCAACTGAAGGAAAATTCCAAATGTACCTAAATCCTATTCCCAATCTGAAATATATTCCTACTTCCCAAGTAGCCACAGGAAAAATACTCTTTCTTTTGTTCCCTCTCTTCCCCATTACTTCTAATGGATACTCACAGGAATTTTTCCTGGGGTAGGATGCAATTAACTCAACAAAAGATTTTTTTCTAATTTATTTCTACAATGATAAGGAGCCAATCCCACCAGTGCTATTGAATGCAGTAGTACAATAAGAGGGAATGAGAGAGGAGATGATGAGAGGAGGAAGAGGAAGAAATTGGCCCTGTTGCCAAGATCATAACTCTGCCAATTCTGCTATCTGCTTTCAGAATAACAAATGTCTAATCCTTGACAATGAACTCACTATGGGGTCACCTCCCTTGCTATATATGTGAGCATGGAAAATGAATACTTATTTTAACATCAGCCAAAACAAATGTCATTAGGAAAGAAGGTCTGTTGACCTCTAGAAGGTCATTTGATACATGCCAAAGTGAAATTAAAATGAAAAATTTTAAATTATCTGTACTACTATTGTCCTCCATTAATGTGGATAATTGAGACTTGGCTATAAATAAGAGGGCATACTGTGACTTTCATGGAACCAACAAAAAGCATCCGCTGCTATGCTGGCAGTAAGCATGCATGGGACTCCTAATACAAGCTTTCATCACTTTTTGTGTATCATGGGCCCTTTGGACAGGCTGATAACATTTATGGATCCCTTCTTAGAATCATGTTTTCACTTACATAAAATAAAATATTAAGTTTTCTAAAGGAAACTAATTATATTTAAATATAGTTGTAAAAATATCTTTAAAAAAATGTTCATGGGGCCTGGCTAAGAACCCCTGGTCTAAAGAGAAGTTCTCACCATTTCATTTCTGTCCCCAAACCCTACTATATCTAAGGTTCTAGAAATAGGAAAAAGGGGGAAAGAATTTAATCAAAACAACTGTGACAAAAATCGTTCAATTTCTATTCAATTTGTTCAATTTGCGTTCTGGAGAAACACAAAGAAAGCAAACATAAATTCAAAGTAATAAAGTAAAAGAATTCTTCTCTCTTCCTCTCTACAACCCTCTATCTAACCCCCACACTTCAGCCTAACAAAAGCTAGGTCTATATTAGTAAATTGACTTTAACTAGTGGCTTTTCTTTTTTTAAAGTAATGAAAAATCAGTTAAAGTATTACTTAGCAATCAGTCTGAAGGTCACAAATAAAAGGCTCCACCTAGACTACCTAGTAATGAAACAATAAAAACAAAACTAAAAAGAGTATCTTCTAACCTAAGCAGAGATAGAAAGGGAAGGTAAACAATCATCTACCCCACTGCAATAATTGGGAGACTGAGTAAAAACAATTCTACTCAGTCTCCCAGGAAGAGACAGAAAATGAAAGAAACCCATCAAGTTTCTATTTCAAACTAAGAAGTCAAGTCATCAAAATTAGATTTTTTTTCCCCTCTTTTAATTCTCTAATACATTAGTCCAATTATTAATTACTGTCTTGACTTAATGCACTTTTGAAATTAATGAATCAATATATTTTTCTATAGTAGACAAAATATGGAATGGATAGAATTTAAACATTTTTGTATAATAAAGATTCACCAATATAGATTGGTAGGTTATGTCAAGAGTGCTAAATCTGGTCAACTTGTTTTTTAAATATGTTAATGGCTATATTTCAATACAAGTGGTTTCTTTTGTAATCCGATGAATTTATTTTACTCTTTAAAAGGAAAGGCTCTATGGGCTTCATCAGAGTGCTGAAGGAGTCTCTGATCCAAAGAGATAAAGACCTCTGCTCTAGAGCCCTCTCTGGGGCCCTCAGCTCCACAGACCCCATCTGGACTCAGCTCCCTGCTGACCTACGCCAAAGAGAAGCCAGTTCCGCCCTAAGCACCCAGCATGTTGGGCCAGCCAACACTGCCAGGCTCTCTAATGTGGAAATTCACCAAGTGCCAAAGAACATGGCTATAGGCCAGAAATGATTTGAGCTTCCAGAGGGACACACGTCCAAAACATCCATCAGGCCTAAGTCCTAATGACCCAAAGAGGAGTCGCTGGTGAGAACTGTGCCCAGAACTTGACCAGCCATTCACTGTCTCTCCTGGCACAATGGAGACTTGGCATCCTTTGGAAATGGAAAGACACAACCCTCCTGGAACGACATCAACCAAGTCAGACATTTACCCTTCCCTGAAGTCACTGCCAAAAGCTAAGCAAAACTCTTTCCATCAGTTATTCTGCTCGTTAGCCTGGAGGTCAGAGAAAAGGTCTTAGTCATGGTCATCTACTCTCAATAAATCTGCCAAGCTCTTAGTGGATTCTAAATTCAGCCACATGCTCCTGCTTCAAAGTGGGACAGACTGAGGGCAGGCAGGGCTGGAGTTGGCCAAATCCAGTTCTTAGTTCAGTAGGCTACTGGCAGGGCAGAGTCAATGAATCATCCGGACTGCCTGGATATATCCTGAGAACAGAGCCCTGGACTGGGCACTGCATATAGGGCCAAAAGGAAAGAAACCATGGTCCCTATCCTCCGAGGTCTCCCAGTCTACCAAAAAACTAGAGTTCCCACATACAAGGTCCATTATAAGAGTTTACATTTGTGTGTGTGTGTGTGTGTGTGTGTGTGTGTGTGTGTGTGTGTGTGTGTGTGTGTATCTCCGGATCTCTTCTGTCAAACTAGAAATTTCCTAAGAGCAGAGACTGTGTCTTCCCCCAAGGAACTAACAGAAGAGATTCTCTTAAGTGACAAGAAAAAAAAATAAACAAACAAACCCTACATATCTTAACTATTCAAAAGCAACTGATAAAATAGGACTACAAACAGGGATTTGATCTGTGAATTCCTTAGTACAGAAAACTTCCAAATAAGGAAACTCCCTGTATCAAATCAGGTTGGCACCTTCTCTACAACACACAGAAAAAAAATGAAGTTAGGTTTTTTGAAGGCAAGAACCAAGAGTACTTACCAGATTTGGAGTAAAGCACCAATACATTATTCCGAGTCCTGAGAAGTTTCTTGAAATCTTTATGTTCAGAGATTTTCTTGATGAGTGGGGAGATCTGAGTGGAGGATAGACACACTGGAAGGACTACCTAGAGGTTAAAAGAAATCAGTTGATCATGAATCTCAAATCCCAGTTTGGCCAAATTAGCAGATGGAAACAGATTTACAATACAAATCTAAATGGAAATCCATCAACTCATGAGAGTTGATATCATTACCAAGGGAGAAGCTGAAAATTGATGAAATCACCAAGGCCTATCTGAGAAATCTGGGATATATCCATACACAGGAATATATAATGTGAACAATGATTATCAAGGGGCCATCTGATATGAAGCAGTCAGACAGGTAAGAGGAGAATCAGGGAAAAGCAGTGTCATATAATAGAAAGGAGATAATATGCAGAAGGAAAGTATAATCAGGCATGTCAAACTCTCCAGGCAAAAAGATAAATAAGACAAAAAGAAAAGCTCAATGGATTTAGTGATAAATAGATCATTGAGGAAACTGGGCAAAGAGATTTTACAAAACCAGACTGCAAAAAGCTAGAAGACAAAGCAACAAGTATAGACAGATTTTTCTAGGAATTGGTTATGAAAAGAACAGAGATTGATCAGTTGGGAAAAAATATTTCCAGATAGAATCTCAGCAGCTAATTCAAATTCAACAAGCATTTATTAATTGCCTGTTGTAGGCAAAATAAGGTATCCTGAAGAAAAAAGAAACAAGGTTCAGTTATGCTGAAGTACTTATTCATATAGAATATGAAAATGAGATATTTAAGCAACTATATAATAAACAATAAGATGCAGATGGTAGAGAAAGAAAAAACAAAATGCTACCTGAGGTCTAAAGCTGTGTGAAGGGAGAGATACTGGGATAACAGGCAAGGTGTCTGAGATTATTATTAGAGATGAACTTTAAAGACTAGATAAATGAAAAAAATACATCAATAATTTCTTAAAATAGTAATGTTGACAAAAAAAGATAGTATAGTTTAATTATGAGTAACAGTATACTAAAGTAGGAAAGAATCAGGTATGTTCATGGTGAAACTACAGGTAGTTCTGGTTGTTTGATGTACATTGTAGGAGTGGAAAGAGGAAATGAGTGATAGTGTGAATGCAGAAATTAGATATAATATCATACTGGATATGTAGGATGGATTAGGATCTGAGCATGACCCCTAACTTCCAAGAGAATGATTGGGAAGATCCTGGGGTCCTTGACAGTTGCAGGAGATTTGGAAAGCAGGGCAGATTTGGGAGGAAAGACAAATTCTCTTTTGGACATATTAAGATGAACTACATGAATCTGTGAGTTATCTGCACAGATATGTAGCTAAATCCATGAGATGTGATAAGGTCACTAAGTGAAATGATATTAGCCAGGACCTGTTCTTCCCTTTGTGTCGTGATCTCTTGAACAGAGTGGTGAAAGCTATGCATACCCAGGGGATAGCACCCAAAGAGAGCACCGGACCTGGCATCAGAAAGATGTGGGCACAAGTCTTAGACCCTTAGTGGGCTGAGTGACTTTGAGGAAGTCATTTCATCTCTCTCTCAGTTTCCTCAAACTATGAAGAGAGCATTAATAATAGCTCCTATTAACCGAGATCATTGTAAGTATATAATATTTATAAGAAGTTTAGCAATGTTCTTGGCAAATAGTAGGCACTTAAAAATTGTCTCCTTACTTCTCAGAATAATATTCTTAAATACATAAAATAAAATACATAGGACTTCCCCCAAAAAACCAAAAGCCCAATTATACTGAGATAATTAAAACCAGGAGCACGTACTTCAGTTTAAGAACTCCTGGTAGGGAAAGAGAAGAGAAGAGGGCCCAGGACCTTTGGTAACACCCAAAGATTAGCAAGCATGATCCGAATGAAGATCCAGAAAAGAAGATGAAAAGAAACAAGTCAGACTGACAGGGGAACCATAAGAGAGCAGTGCCTCAAACCCAGAGAGCGATCAACTGTGTCAAAGGCTACAGAGATGTCAAGAAGGATGAAACTTGAGGGAACCATCGTGAGATCTGATAATTAAAGTGAGTGCTAATTATACAGCTAGTTAGTAGCAAAGGGTAGAACCCAGGCTTCCTGACTTCCAGTTGAGAGTTCTTCTACTAAGTCACATTATTTTCCTAATATCTAAAATGGAAATGATTCTTAGAGAACATTAGAAAACAGCACTATCTAGCAAAGAATTGTAAAATAAGTAGATGCCCATCAGTTGGGGAATGGTTGAATAAGCTGTGGTACATGAAGGTAAGGGAATACCATTGTTCTTTAAAAAATGATGACCAAGCTTATTTTAGAAAGCTCTGGAAAGATTTACATGAGGTAATACTGAGTAAAACAGGCAGAACCAGGAATACATTGTACACAGTAAAATGTGCAATGATCTTACTATGAAAGGCTTGGTTCTTCTCAGCAGTTCAGTGATCCTAGGCAATCCCAATAAACTATGGATTGAAAATGCCAACTGCAGAAATGAGCAGGACCAGGAGATCATTATATACTTCAACAACAATACTATATGATGACCAGCTCTGATGGACCAGGCCATCCTCAGCAACGAGATCAACCAAATCATTTCCAATGGAGCAGTAATGAAATGAACCAGCTACGTCCAGAGAAAGAACTCTGGGTGATGACTAAAAACCATTACATTGAATTCCCAATCCCTATATTTATGCCCACCTACATTTTTGATTTCCTTCACAAGCTAATTGTACAATATTTCAGAGTCTGATTTTTTTTGTACAGCAAAATAGCAGTTTGGTCATGTATACTTATTGTGTATCTAATTTATATTTTAATATATTTAGCATCTACTGGACATCCTGCCATCTAGGGGAGGGGTGGGGGGGTAAGAGGTGAAAAATTGGAACAAGAGGTTTGGCAATTGTTAATGCTGTAAAGTTACTCATACATATATCCTGTAAATAAAAGGCTATTAAATAAAAAAAAAAAAAGAAAGAAAGAAAATGCCAACTGCATCTAGAGAGAGAACTATGAAGATTGAATGTAAATCAAAACATGCTATGTTCACTCCCCCCCCCTTTGTTGTTTTCTCCTTTTGTTCTGATTTTTCTCTCCCAACATGATTCATAAAGAAATGTGTAGTTTAAAAAGTTAATATATATGCTTAAAAAAAAAAAAGACAGAAAATAGCACTACTTTGACTCTCCTTTATTCTTTTGCCATGACAATATGGTCTTTTTTATTGAATTTGTTTTTATTTTTTTATTTTCAAAACTATGCATGCAATGATGCTTGCAAAATCTTGTGTTCCAATTTTTCCCTCCTTACCCTCACCTCCTGCCCTAGATGGCAAGTAATTCAATATATGTTAAACATGGTAAAAATATGTGTTAAATCTAATATAGGCATACATATTTATACAATTATCTTACTGCACAAGAAAAATCAGGTCAAAAAAGAAAAAAATGTGAAAGAAAATAAAATTCAAGCAAACCACAACAAGAAGAGTGAAAAATGCTATGTTCATCCACACTCAGATCCCACAGTCCCCTCTCTGGGTGTAGATGGCTGTCATCATCACAAAACCACAGGAACTTGTAGTATCCAGCCTAGTTTTCTGGAGGATCTCTGGATGGGCCTTGGTCTTAAGAGGAGAAGTGAAGTGAAGGCAAGAGAGCAACCATGAGGATGGTCAAAGATGGAGTCTGGAATCTAAGATCGAGCTCGAGCACGCACACTCTCGTCTCCAGTCCTCTCAGCCCTTAAATACCTCAGTCCGATTGCATCACTACAGCACACTGAGCATGTGCCAACTGTAGAACCATTTCACCACCATATCACACTAAGTATATGTGAACTAGAGAACCATTATCTCATCAATCACACTGAGTAAGTACTCTGCTGTAAGTATCCTTGCTTCAAGTAGAACACAGGTGGTCACACCCTTCTTAACTTCCCAGGAAAAGGTGTGAACACCAAGGGAAATGGGGAGTCAAACCAGATATTGTCAGCAGGTTTCCTCTGGGGTAAAGGGTCTTATATCTTACCCAGAGTTCCCCCACTATCTTCGGCCCGCTACAGGAACTGGCCTGAATCACCTCATTGTTGGAAAGAGCCACGTCCATCAGAATTGGTCATCTTATAATCTTCATGCTGCCATGTACAATGGTCTCCTGGTTCTGCTCATTTCACTCAGCATGCAAGTCTCTCCAGGCCTCCCTGAAATCATCCTGCTGGTCATTCCTTACCAAACAATAATATTCCACAACATTCAAATACCATAATTTATTCGGCCATTCTCCAACTGATGGGTATCCACTTAGGTTCTAGAGTTCTTGCCACTACAAAACAATATAGTCTTGGTATTATCATCTTCAAATCTCAAAGTCACCATTGTGATAAATATCTTCCCTAAAAAATGTTTACTAAATTTACATTGCCAAATTTATTTTTTCCTCTTTCTCTCAGTTACATGTCCTAAAGAGCAAGAGAGACACAAATAGATTTTGGGCTATCAAGTCACAATTTTAGGTACCTCAATGAATCGAGTATGTGATTTTAAAAAAAGAAAGAAAATTTCCTTATCTGAAAAACACATTTAAATTTTGCTGCTTTTAATTATTTACTAAGTAGCACAAGTCAAAAACCCCTGAAGGAAAACAAACCATTATGGCTTAGGAGTCAACCCAGAAGGCCTGCTTAAATAACTATTTAAATAACTCATTGTCGGAACAAGAAATTAATTGAGCCATAAATGAACTCTCAAAGAAAAAACCCCCAGGACTAAATGCATTCACAAGTAAATTTTATCAAACATTCAAAGAACAATTAATTCTAATATTGTATAAGTTACTTGCAATAATATGAAAAGAAGTTACTCTTCCAATCTTTATAATACAAAAATGGTCTTGATAACTAAATGAGAGACAATGCAAAGATGAACATTAATGCAAACATCTTAAATAAAATATTATCAAGTAGGATATAACATATTAGAAAGATTATACAAATGAATGTTATGGAATATTATTGTTCTATAAGAAATGATCAGGAGGATGATTTCAGAAAAGCCTGGAGAGACTTACATGAACTGATGCTAAGTGAAATCAGCAGAATCATAAGGTCTTTGTACACGGCAACAAGAAGACTATACAACAATCAATTCTGATGAATGTGACTCTTTCCAACAATGAGATGACTGATGCCAGTTCCAGTGATCTTGTGATGAAGAGAGCCATCTATACCCAGAGAGATGACTGGGAATTCAGTTTGGATCACAACATAATATTCTCACTCTTTTTGTTGTTGTTCACTTGCTTTTTGTTTTGTTACTCATTTACTTTCTTTTATTCATCTCATTTTTCTTGAGCAGCAAGAGAATTGTATAAATATCTTATACATATTGTATTTAACATATATCTTAACATGTTTAACATATACTGGATTGCTTGCCATCTAGGGGAGGGGGGAGGGGGAAGGAGGAGAAAATCTGAAACACAAGGCTATGCAAGGGTCAATGTTGTCAAATTATCCATGCATGTGTTTTGAAAATAAAAAGCTTTTAAAAAAAAAAATGAACAAGCGATTTAGAAAGAGCCCAACCATAGATAATTACTATAGGAATAGGGAAGACTGGGACTCATCCTCAGAGGATGATACTAAAGCCAAAAAAAAAAAAAAAAAAAAAAAAAAAAAAAAAAAGATTATACATTATGGTATAAACTAACCAGAAATGTAGAATTGGTTCAATATAATGAAATATAATAAATCATATTGATAGTACAAAATAAATAATAAAAATTATTTCATATCTATAGATGGTGAAAAGGCTACAAGTATATAAGAAAAAGAAACTGAATAAGTATAAGCAAAGAGAAAATGAAATTCTCACTTTTTTTGCAGTCAATACAATGGTGTATACTTAGAAAACCCCTGAGAACTAACTATATACTTATCATATGCCAAGAACTATGCTGACAACAAAAAAATATAATTGATATAACTTTAGCAAACTCGCAGAATATTAGATAAATCCAAATACAGTCAATCCTCAACATTTGTGCATTTAACTTTTCCAACATCAAGCATTCACATGATTTTATTAATAATTTCATCCTCATTTTTGCATGGGCAACTCCACTCATTTGTAGCTATGTGTAGTAGAGATAAAAAGAGGCATAAAGTCTAGACGTTTGCAGAGTATCCTACTAGATACTTTACTAGTCTTGTTCAGCCTACTATTGTAAAGAGCTCCTCCCATGTATTCATTGCATATTTTCATTGTTTGCTTTAAAAATTTAAGTTTTGTGCTGCATATTATCAGAATCAATGTTTTGTTATAAAGAACTATGTGCAGAAAACTATTTTTAGCAATCTCTAGCAAACAATTACAGTTTTGGTGGTCACGGGAATCTATTTTACCATTTTCTACAAATATTGCCCTGTGAAAGTTAAGGGTTGATTATATTTCTATATCAGACTCTGAGTAGATACACATGTATGTCTGTGAGAGACATAGTGGAGACTGAGAAAAAGAGAATTCAATCTTTCTTTGACCCATTAAGATGAAAGTACATTCCATTTGTAACCCATTCACTCCACCCCTCCTTCATGTTTGTATTATTTTCTTGTACATTCCAATTTTGTGTGATACTAAGTTCCATGTTTAAGCTACAGCTTCTTTACACTTTAGTGAAAAAAAAAAAAAAAAAAAAGCTTCTATCCCAAAAAACAACATGAAATGTCTCTCTGCCTAGAGAAAATTTATAGAAAAGCTCAAAAAAGAATTTAAAAATCAAATGAGAGACATTGAGGAAAAACTAAAAAAAAAAAAAAAACCATTTAAGAAAAACAAGAAGATTATGAAAAAAGTTAACCAATTGGAAAAGGAGGTACAAAGTCTTAAAGATGAAAATTAGAATTGGGCAATGGGAAGCTATGGGAGGCCAAGAAATAACAAAATGGATTATAAAGAATGAGAAAATGGAATAGAATGTGAAACATCTTATAAGAAAAATAACAGATCTGGAGAACAGATCAAGAAGAGAAAATATAAGAATTGGACTATCTGAAAGTTGTGACCAAAAAGAGAATCTTGACATAATAATGCATGAAATAATCTAAGAAAATTGTCCTGGAGTGATAGAACATGAGGGAAAGTAAAAATAGAAAAAATTCACTAATCACCACCTCAAAGAGATCCTTTGTGGAAAACACACAGGAATATATATTATTGCCAAATTTTGAAACCCCCAGATCAAAGAGAAAATTTTGCAAGAAACAAGAAAAAAACAATTCTAATATGCTGGAGCTACAATTAGAATTGTACAAGTCTTAGCAGCTACAACTAACATCTGGATCTTAGAATCTTATCTGCAGACAAGCAAAAGAACTAGGCCTGTGGTCAAAAATATCATATCCAGTAAAATTATCTATAATTTTGAATGAGAAAAAATGAACCTTCAACAAACTTGCAAATTTTCATGACTTTCTATCAACCAAACTTGAACTTAACAGGAAATTTAACATATAGAAGCCAATATCAAAGATCAATTTTAAGGAACTCAGCATGAACAAATTGTTTGTTGTTTTTTTTAACATGGAAAATGTATATGTTTAAGATTCACATCAACAATAGGGTAGGTCAAAAGAAAGACTGGTAGAGTTAAGGTAAAAATAGTAATCACGTTATACAAATGAGGTGCAGAGAAAGAACAGACAGAGAGACATTAAAGGGGGGAGGAGGGCTTATAGTTCTGAAGGCCTATTCACATCAGGAATGGGAACACTACATATATACTATTAAGAGTATAGCACCCTCCAAAATCTATAAAGAAATAAGGGGGATGAGTAGATGGAGAAGCAAAGGGTGAGGGAAGACAAGGGAAGGATGTTAGGGTGGAGGAAGGTTAAGTAATAGTAAGACAAGTTATGGAGCAGAATTTAATCAAAGTGTCATCAGGGATAGAAAAGATGTATGTGTATATGTATATATATATATATATCTACGTATGTATACATAGATATATTTTTCTTAACTGCAGCTTGCTTAGGACTAGTGGGGGGAATGAAAGGGGAATAAAGAATAAAGTAAATAAGGTGCACAGCAGAGAACCAAACAACAATTTACAAGGAAGTAAAGAAAAATGGACATTCATGAATATAGTTTCTTCTACTAACATATATACTTTTCTGATCTGGTCATTTATTATATATTTTGAATCCTCCCTAATGTTCTGCTGAACACATGGTAATATTCTTTTTTGTTTTGCTTTATTTTGTTTTGTATTCCTTTTTTTCTTATTCTGTTTTTTTCAAATAAAATAAATTAAAAACAAAACAAAAAAAATCTTATTACTTGAAAACCAAAAGTAATTTAAAAAACACACACACATCTGTTTTAAATAATTTACTAAGTTAGACAAGTCACAAGCCCTTAAAAGAAAACAAACTCTTCTAAGCTTGGGAGTCAACCTCAAGTCTTGGTAGTAGAACTTCTACAAAGGAGCATAGGTCTCCTCACCTACCTAGGAAAACACCACAGGATTCACCGGCAAATTCCAAGTATATAGTGACATGACTGTACATGCAAGAGGCAGTTAATTATTTTAGAACTAAGAATCAACAGGACTGATTTATGGAATCTAAGTTATTATCCTCCAAACTCCTATCTGAACTGGGGACTCAATATCTATACACATTCTGCCTGAATAATGTCTTCCTACCAAGAACATTCTTCTGCCTATCAGCAAAATATCTGAGCTACCTTCCCCCAAAACATTTACATCCTAACAATTACAACAGACTAATCCTATATCTTCTCTGTCTTATTAGACTAGGAACCCTAGAGGGCATTCTCCCCATTAAAGCCAGTAACCCAGCCCATGTTGCCCTCTTTGAAATATGAACAGCAGCAACATATACAAAGCTACACAAATTTCTACAACTACCTCCAATATGCATTAAAGTAGTACTAGGAGTATAGAAAAGGCAGAAAATCTGGTTTTTAGCAGTGGCCATTCTGGCATGGGCTACCTGTGTGCCCTCAGATAGGTCATGTCAATTATCTGGGCTTCATTTTCATCTGAAAAACTGGGGGAGTGAATGGAATGATTTTTTCATTTCCTTCCAACTTTGACATTCTGAGTCTAAAAATTATTAACTTATAAGGACCTTATGATGATCATCATCAGTATTCAGACTAAATGATCCCAAACCACCAATAACTTGTTCTGGGCCATGGCCACATTAGCAGAGACTGAGCTCACCAAAAGTCGCCTATTATGCCACTAAGAGGTGTTGAAAACTTTATTCTGAAATGAGAGTCCTTCTCTACCCACTAGAAGATTATTATTAGATGGCTGGAAAGAAGACAAGATAAAATATTCAGGAGGGGAAAGTTTATACTGACTTCAAGATGAATAGAGAAAGGCCTTGAGGCAAAATATTCAAGCAGGTCTGAGAAAGGGCCTGCTTTTAGCTGAAGCTACAACTGCAGCATAGAAGGAATTAAAGGGTCAATCAGCACAGCACCGACAGCCATAGCTGTGGCAGGGGTTCTCCCTGGGAATTTACACTCTAACTGAAGAACCATGGCAAACGCATTCATTGAAAGACAATCACGATGCTAGAACTCTATGATACAGACTGCCCAAGGGATCCAAAAAGAGAGACCAATGTGGAATCCAGTAGTCAGGGCTGGTTTTAAGGAGGGGTAGGGGAATTTCGAACTGAGCCCTGAAGGATGGCTTGAATACCTAGTGCTGTTGTTTGCCCTTCACTCTCAAAGGGACTGTGACATGGGGAAGGGATAGTGAATTGCATGGAAGGGAGGGAAGTCACCAGCCTCACTTTCCCCTCCAGAGCCATCTGGGTCCAATGGCAGGATATAGATCAAAACTGGGGATAGTCCAGGATACAGTGGGAGATGTCATGTCAGCCCTTCTAAGCTAAGGTCTTCAACAGGTCCCAATTAGACTCAGGCTGCACCCATTCAGTGATTAAGGCTAGTAGAAATTGAGACAAAGAATCTCCTAGTCCAAAAAAAACAAACCAAAACCTAAAAACTAACTAACTAAATCAAGATTTCTGGCCAAAACAGAAATGATTGCTATTTATATTTCAATCTAGTCAATCAGGATTCCAACAATAACCAAATTGGGGAGGGGAGGAAGGATTGAAAAAGGCTCCAAATGACCAAAAAATAAAATAAAATAAAGGAAGAAAGGAAGGGAAGGAAGGAGGGAGGAAAGTAGTTTTCCAGTTGACAAGGAAGAGCATTACAAGGGAAGGAGGCAATATGAGCAAAAGCAAAGAGGAAGAAATTATCCTGGTACAAGCCTGGGCAATAAGATTGCTCTGGTTGGGATATAGGGGTTATATTGAACAACAGTAGGAAAGTAAGTTAAATAAGCAGGATAGGGTCAAATTATGGAAGGACTTCAAAGCTAGATAAGGGTTCTGAATTTTATGTAGTAGGTAACTGATTGACTGTTGATTCTTAAACAGAGGAAGAATGAAAACTATGTGAGGAAGAAGAGACTGGCAAAGAGGCTGTACAGTAACTTAGACATAAGTAACAAATATAGAGCAGAAACTGGGAAAATGAAGAATAAAGGCCAAAATCTGGGAAACATGTTGAAGGAATGAACTAGGCTTGCTGCCAGATTGATTTTAAATAATAAAGGAGAGAAAGAGCTGAAAAAGGGAAAAAGCTGAGGCTCCTTGACTAATAAAAAAGATTTTGGAGAAAGGAAAGAGGTTTTTTTTTTCCTTGAGGGGGATGGGGAAAATCAGGGTTTGTTTGTGGTTGTTTTTTGTTTTTTTGTTTGTTTTTTTTTTTTTGAAAGATAGCGGAGGTTTTTAGGGAAAAGAAATAGTGACAAGTTTATGAACACATTGAACTAGGACATACATACAAAAATGTTAGGATTTGGGAACCATCATTACAGGTGACATCTGAAGGCCTGAGTTCTCCAAGCCTGTGAAGGCAAAGAGAAAAACATAAAGCTGGGAACTGAGTCTTAGAAGGTACCCATAATTATGGTGAAGAAGATGGAAAAGGAACTAGATAAGAAAACAGAGGAAAACACATTCAACCATGTAAACTATAATGTCATAGGGAAGCCAAAGAAGGGCACTGTTAGGAAAGACTAGATAAAATATTAGAAAGCAAAATTCAATAATATATAGTTAATATGTTGAAATACAAAATTTTTCAGAGTTAAAATGAGAACCTGGGGTAGAATTAATCATACCTCAGGTAAATTTTAAAAAGGTAACCAATCATGAAACAAACAAAGCAAGAGTAAAAACTAACAGAAGAGATAATCAAGGAAACTACTTTGTAAAAGCATCAATGAGAATGAAACAATATCAGTTACAGATATAAATACATGCATACATAATATTATGTATATATTGAATTTAACAGAATCTAAGTATTTGTAGAAAAATTCATCAAATTATATAGAAAAATAAAACTAAAATAGTTGAGGATCCCAAGCTTCTTTCAAATCTAGACAAATCTAACAAAAAGACAAACTGGAAAGAAATTAAGGTCCTAAACATATCCTTAAAAAGTTAAATATAGGAAGGTGATCCTATTTTTCACCTATACAGGACATATTTTTAAAAAAAAATTGTCCCAAATGACAAATGGCTCACAAATACAGAAGAGCAGAAATGTTTTAAAGTCCTTTATTGACAAGAAAACAAAAAACTTCTGAAAAAGAGATTAAAATGTAAATGAAACCTAATTAACTCAATCCTAAAAACCTAAAATTCATCATAAACTCTTAAAGCTATCCTATTAGCCTATGATTTTTTTTTTTGCTTTCCTTCTGATTTCTTCTATGTAATTAAAAAAATATTTCAATGACTTTTTTTCTTTCTTTTTTGAGGAGGTGGGGACAATATCATTCTTACTTCCCTTCTATTTCCTCCTCTTATATCAATTATGGAAAAAGAAAACCATAACAAAGCTTATAGTTAATATGCATATCAAGCAAAACAAACTCCTATATTACACATATCAAAATGAATGTTTTATTCTGTATTTTGAGTTCGTCACCTTTCTGACAGGAGATTGACAGTATTATTTAATAACTCTTCACACAATGGAGAGATATTAAGTGCTCATGATTGGGCTGCACTAATATAATAAAGATGTCCATTTAATTAATTTACTTATTCAGTTTTATATCCAAAATATCAAAGGATTACTCTGTAGTTAGAAAAAAACAACAAAATTCATCTAAAAAATGTCAAGAATTTCAAAGGAGATAATGAAAAAAGTAGAAAAGAATAGATTTATACTATATTACAGAGAACTAATCAACAAAGATATTTACTTGTAGTTAAAAAACTTTAAAGTTGATCTTTGGAACAGAGTATATACACAGGAACTAGAAGCAAATAAACATAATAGTGTGTTTGCTAAATTCAGAAACCCCAACTACTAGGACGAGGACTCCTTCATTATTTGGAGGACTAACAAAACTAGAAAGCAGTCTAGTAGACTTTAGATTTAGAAAAAATACAACATCACTATCATACACCAACATAAGCTCCAAGTAGATACAGATCTAAATATAAAAGGTCATGTTATGAATAAATTAGAGGAGCAGCAAAGTGGGTAACTTTTACAATTATTAATAGTTGAAGAATTTATAACCAAACAAGGGATAGAGAATGACAAGAAAAAAAATAAACTTGACAGCATAAAAATGAAATGCTTCTGCACAAACAAAATCAATGCAGTTAAAATTAAAAGGGAAAGTTATCCAGGAAAAAAATCATTATAGCAAGTTTCTCTGATAAAGGGCTAACAGTTGAGATATAAAGAAATGATTTAAAATATATAAGAACAAGAGTCACTTCTCAATAATCATGACAGGTATAATAATCTTTCTCAGGGAAAAATCCAAGCCTACTCTAGTTGAGGGTGGGACTATATTCTTCATATTTGCAACACTCTTCCTTGACTTTCTTCTTTCCTTCATAATAAACTTTTTCCACACTAAAAACAAATCAACAGATAAAAAATAATTCTTCAAATCACCGGGAATTAAAGAAACACAAATTATTCAAATTCCATCTCACACTTATTAGGTTGGCAAATATGATAAAAAAAAGAAAAAAGACCAATTGTGTCTCAAAGCCATAATACTTTGCATACAACCTTTGACCTGCATCACCTAAAGAAATAATAGAAAGAGGAATGATACCTCCATGTATAAAAATGTTATAAAATAGCACTACTTCCTTGGAAATGAAGACGATAATCATCAATTGGAGAATGGTATGTGAATGTAATGGAGTATTACTATTATGTGAGAAACAGTAAAAAGGATGATTTCATTTGAATTAAATAATGTGGAATAAAGTGAGCAGAACAAGAAGAATAATTTATACAGTCACTACCATACCATATACACATACCAAACTCTGAAAGACTTACAGTTCTGATCAATGTATAGTCTAACTGTGATTCCAAAGGAATGGTCTTTAAATATAGTGATGGAACTCAAGGTAAATAATAAAACATTTCAGGACATGGGCTACTGAGTATCTGTTTGTTTGACTATGTTTATTTATTACAAGGGAGGTTTAAATTTTTTTTTTTTTTTTAGTAAGGAGGAGAATTAAGAGTGGTGGGATGATGATAATAAAGCCAAAAGGGAATGATCATCAAGAAAATGTCTTTTAAATTCATATTAATAGGACAGAAGAAAATTGAGAGGAAGACAAAGGACAGCTTGATGAGCAACAGCTTGATGAGTAAATCAATTTATTGTATAGTATTTAAAAAAAGTAAGTAAGCTGCAACAGAAATTAGTGGTGTCAAATGGAATCCCCTTTTTCAATTCTTTATATATAAAAATGTACTTGTTACTGCTTGCCAGTAACAAAAAGTATATAAGTAACAAAAAAAGAGATTTTAAAAAGTTGTTAATTAACAATGTCAAATAACTAAGAAGCAGAATGATAAAATAATGTCATTCAGTTTGTCAGAGGTAATTAGTGACTTAAAGAAAATTTCAGGAGAGATAGGTTCATAAGATTAGAGAGGCCTGAGAAGAGAATTGGAGATGGAAAGTGGAAATATAAGCACTGAGGAATTTGGTCATGAAAAGGTGGAAATTGGATGACAGACAGCTAGAAGTTAAGCTCAAGCAAAAGTTCTTTTTTTTCCAATTTATTTTTTTTAAATAAAGGAGACCTGAACATATATAAGAAATGAGAAAAAAAAAATTAGCCAATAGAGGGAGAAAGTGAATATGGTGAAGATCATGTGCTGGAAAAGTAGCAGGAATCCAGATAACCGAGTAGAAAGGTTGGTTTTCCCCTGATAGATAATCCTCTGTCCACAAATGGAAGGAGGGAAGGCCATGATTCTAAGCTACAAGTAAATCCTTAAATAAGCAGTAACAAAGAAGGCCAAATGAAGAATTTACTTTCCCCTCCCTTAAGGAAAGTCATTAGAGTGACTTAACATTGCTTTTTTCCCCCCCAAGACAGCTTTTAAACACATTTCTTTCCAAAATACAACTGTAGTGTTCCTGAATACACACTATACTATTCCTATAGGCATCAAAAGTCACAATTCAGTTATCTAAAGTATTTATCAAGAGAGTAACAGTAACACTGCTAACGATCCACCTGACTCCGTTATATTTTGGTGGGGGAAAGGGCAGTATTTTTAAAAGTTCTTCCAAAGCCAGTCACTATTATTCTTATTATTTGACAGCTTCCTTATATTTCACATCAATCGCCTCTTGAAGGTGTAAAAGGGGGTAAAAATCCCTTTTGTGTACTATGCAAACTCTTGACCTCCAATAATTGCTTTCTTTCTGCTTACCAGCTTTGTGTTTTATGGGTATTTACATTTAGGCCTGAGATGCCTGATCACTGGGCTGAGACCTATAAAACATTCCCCTAAAGCTACATACTGCTAGGGAGTACAGGTTTCCCCCTGTGCTACCTATGATTAATATCATTTCCAGCTGATTTCAGAAAATCCTGGAAAGACATGAATTGATGCAAAGTGAAATGAATAGAATCAGGAGAACATTGTACACAGTAACAACAACACTATTAAATGAAGAACTGTGAATGTCTTAGCTAATCTTAACAATACAATGATCCAAGATAATTCCAAAGGACTAATGATGAAGCATGCTATCCACTTCCAGAGAAAGAACTGATATTGAATACAAATTGAAGCATGCTATTTTTTATTTTCTTTTTTTAATTTAAGTCTTCTTTACGTAATTACTCATATGGAAATGTTTTACATAATTGCACAGGTATAATCTGTAACTGCTTATCATCTCTGGGAGAAGAAGGGGAAATAGGGAGAAGAGAGAATTAGGAACTCAAAACTTTAAATAAAAATGATAAAAATGTATTATTTCCAGAAGCAAATAAATGTTTTCATCAGTCAGAATGGCAGATCATGGAGGATACCAACATCAGAGCCCAGTATACTGCATCCCAACTGCACCCTAGAATTCTGACTCGAAAAGTACTGACTCAAAGTCTAAAAATGACAGAAAAGAAATAAAGAGATCAGTCCCTAACATGGAATTACAATTTGTTTATAGCAATTGCTTTTGATGATGATCAGATCTTCACTATCAACCCAAGTTCTCTTCCAAGTCGATGCCCTATTTCTAAATGTTTTAGGCAAAATTTCACCCTAAAGTCCCAAGGTTTAATTTAACAAGTTCCATCTAAAACCTGCTCAACCTCCTGATTTCCCTTTTTATCACATCAACATATTCCCAGTCACTCAGTCTTGAAACCTGAGTTATGTTGGACTCTTTCCCTGGCACTCACCTACTACATCTGACCTGCTGCCAAGTCCTGTCAATTTTTTACATTCTTCCCATCTCCTTTCTGTTCCCAATGCCACCCACTGTGGAGCTTTATCAGCCCTCACCTAGAATAATGTAATAGACTCCTTTAAGATTCTCCTCAACTATGAACTCCTCCATGAAGTTTTCTCTATTGAGCTTAAATAAAAGTAATACTTCTCTGGACTCCCAAAATCTCATATGACTGATCTCTCCTATGTATTTCATAATTTTTTATTAAACTGAAAGGCAACATGGCATCCTAATTAAAGAGCTAGGTAATTGCAAACCTAAGAAGACGTGGCTTCAATATCTGTCTTTAATTTATACTAGTTTTGTCACCTTGGACAACATTTCAACCCCCAAAGACAACATCTAAAAGTGTAGACTACAGAGAAAGTGATTCCCTGAAGTTCCTTAAATCAACCCAGGCTGAGTTCTTATTACTACAGTAAAATAATTGTAAACATAGGCTATATGTGTATGTTATATATATGTATTTGTGTATATATGTGAGAAAGTGGGAAATGAAAGAGAAGACAACAGCTAAAGGGATGGAAGATCAAGGAAGGGCTTTTTAAGGGTGGGGGTAGACAGGGAATGTTTGCAGGCACCAGGAAATGAGCCATTAGAAAGAAAAAAAAAAAAAAAGATGAAAGAAAGCAGGGATGACACTGGGGGATTAATCTTGGCAAGGAGATGACCCACAGATCCTTTGGGGGGAAAAAAGAGTAAAAGAAGAGATAGTGGGGAAGATGGATGAAATATGAGGAGGAGCTTTCTGTCAATGGTCTCTATTTTTCACTGAAGAACAGCTGAAAATGCTATGGCTTGAGGAGGGACATTGAAATCCACTTGGGTTTTAATAATTGACAAACATCAGAAAGAATATAATCCATCTATTTAGATCATGACTAAAATGAAAAATTAACCACAGTAACTGATTAAAAATTTTCACTCAAGGAGATTTTTTTCCTCTTCCTATCCATTCTCTACCCATCCCACCCACCCTCCTCTCTCTTCCTCCTTCACTTTTCTTTTGAATAAGAAACATGTGCATTAACAGACCAAACATACTAATATACTTAAACAGTTTTTTATATCAACTAGGAAGAAAAATGCACATTGTATGATTTCTTCATTCCCAATCACCCAATCTCACATACATTCTATTAAGTGGTCTAGCAATCTATCATTATGGATTTGCTATTCAATTCAGATCAGCTAACCAGAGATATTGAATTACGTAAGAAAAGCCTGTCAAAGCAGGATGATGTGAAGACCTAAATTAAGTGGTTAGGAAAGTGAGTGGGGGAGGGAAAGTATGTTGGTCTTTACTCTTCTACCTGGAAGAACAAATACAATATATGTGTGTTTTGGAGATTAGGAGCTGGGGAAAAAAAAACAAACAAACCCTATTGCACTGTGTTTAACCCATGTTTTACTTGATAGTTTCAAAATTTAAAAAAAAAAAAAAAAAAAAGCTAAGAACATAGCTCCTTTTAGAAGTTGGTGAGTATAAAGAACAAACATCTCTGCTGTGAAAGTAAAAGAAAATAAACGCTAATAGAGAGTTTTAGAGCTCACAGATGTGGTAGGAGAGTATTAAGGAAGTAATTAACACCTGTATTCTATATAGTTATATGAAAGAAGTGGTGCAGACAAAAAGGGAAATACTTTTCAGGGCAAGTTACTGACCAAAGTATTTATTTTTTAATTTAATAAAATGTTCTTTTCTCCCCATTATATGTAAAAAACAATTTTTAATGTTTGTCCTTTAAAATATTGAATTCCAAATTCTCTTCTTCCATTTTCCCTCTTCTCCCCCCACCCTGAGAAAGTAAGCAATCTAATATAGGTTATATATGCACAATCTTATAAAACATATTTCCATATTAGTCATTATGTGGAAGAAAACTCGAACCAAAAAGAAAGTGAAAATAGTATATTTTGATCTGCATTCAGTCTCCATCAGTTCTTTCTCTAGAGACAGATAGCACTTTTCATCATGAATCCTTTGAGATTGTATTGCTAAGAAAAGCTAAGTTATTCCCTGTACAACATTTCTATTACTGTGTATAATGTTCTCCTAATTCTGCTCACTTCACTTTGGATCAGTTTGTCTAAGTCTTTCCAGGATTTTCTGAAATCATTCTGTTCATCATTTCTTATAGAACAATAATATCCCATAACAATTATATGTGTGTGTGTGTGTGTGTGTATACACACATACATTGAGCCATTCTTCAATTAATGGATCTCTTCAATTTCCAAATTTTTGTAATCACTAAAAAAGCGCTGCTATAAATATTTTTGTACAAATAGGTCCTTCCCCCACCATACTTCCTGCTTTTTTAATTTCTTTGAGATATAGACCTAGTAGTGGTATTGCTGAATCAGAGAGAGTATTGTTTTATAGCCATTTAGCCACAGTTTCAAACTGTTCTCCAGAATAGCTAGATCAGTTTGCAACTCCACCAACAGAACATTGGTGTCCCAATTTATCTACATGCCATCTAATATTTATCCTTTTTCCTGTTCTATTAGATTAGCAACTTGATAAGTGTGAGGATCCCAGTATTTAACTTCCTATCACACTACCCCCAGTTTCTGTTCCAAATCTTTTTTTTTTTCTCTTTAAGTCTGGAACTCACCCCTAATCTTTTTTCTCCACAGAAATGATTTTAAATCTGAGTCTGTTTTATTAATACTGAGATAATCTGATTTGAGCTCCCTTACCTTCTTCAAGTCTTTTTTTATCCCTATTTTTCTTTTCAAGGAATGAGAGGTTTCCTTCTCCTTGCCAAAGTCGACTTCTCCAATTGTGCCTTTACTTCCTAATCTCTCCTCTAGGCACAGATTAATTGATTAATCCCCTTCTCCCTCTTCTCTATCTACTGGTTCTTTCTTCTGTTATCTTTAAACAAGGTCCACATTTTGTCCAACCTTAAAAGAAACCCATACTTGACTAGAATTTACTTTCATCCTTTATCTCTTCTTCCTTTCACTACTAAATTAAAAAAAAAACAAAACACCATCACACTAACTGCTTACATCATCACTTTACAAAAATGAAAGCCAGTATCCCCTTAATGCTAAATTGGCAGGTGGTTTCTAAGATTCCCACCTCTTTGCATCTTTCAACACTGATGACGATCAGTGACGATCCTTTTCCTCCTAAGAGAAGCTCTTCTCATCTGTCTTCTACAACCTTGCTTTCTCCTGGTTCTCCTCGTACTGTCTGACCTCTTCTTTATTAATATCCTTTATTACATTACCATCCATCTTCTAACTCTTTAATGTAATTGTCCCCCAAAACTCTGATTTCTTCTCTCTACGCTCCTCACATCCCAATGATTTTATTGGCTCCTATAGCTTTAATTATTACCTCTAACTACAAATAATTCTGACATCTATCTTTCCAACCTCAATCTCTCTCCTAAATTACAGCCCCACGTCTCCAGCTTCCTGTCGTATATCTTGCCATGAATGCACTATTGACAAGTCACACTCAATCTTTCCAAAACTAACTTCAGGATATTCTATCCTAAATCTGAAACTCTTCCAAGCTTCTTTTTTTTTCAGCTGACAAAATCAACTATTCTCTCAGTAATCCAAACTTAAAGTCTTGAGAACTTAAAGGAGGGGCAGATCCTGTCCATTCTACCTCCATTCACATCTTCCATCTTGATCCTCATCTGAATTCCCAATGTTCGGGTACAGGCTTTCACTGCTGCCCTGATCTGTCTATTCCCATAGCCATTAACAGGGCCTTAGAGTGTCCACTTCCAGAAACGCACTTGATCCTGCAGGCCACTGCCAGAGCAATCTTTCTCAGACACCCACCTGGTCATGTAATCGCTTGGCTCCCAGCCTGTTCAGGGACTCCCTGGTGCGGATTGTCGACACTTCTCTCTCGGCCTCCAAAGACTGTCATTATATTACCTTTCTGCGCTTTTTCCCTGTCCTTCCCCTACACATATTTTAGACACCAGCCTAACTAAACTGCTTCTATCACCTCTCGACTCTGCTCAGCCATGTCTCTGTGGGGAATAGCCTTTTTCTCACAACCTGCTAAAATCTCTAGCATCCTTTAAAGCCCAATTTAAACACCACCTACTCCAGTAAGACTTCCCTGAGCCTTCCCACCCTTCACATTTAACCCAGAACTGTGTTTGATAAGAAATTAATGCATTTACTCATGCATTATATACATATACAATTCTGTAATAATATACATAATATACAATTTTGTATGTATATTATAGTTATCAGTGCTAGTTTTTTATTCTTATGACTATAAATGCCTTTAAACTTTGTATCTTCCTCATTTCCTGCTATGGGGTTCTACCCAAATGTTGTGCTGTAGTCTACAAGCCATTAATTTACATGCTATTATAAACATAAGCCAATTATTTTTGGGATAAAAATTACAAGTCAGTGTATTGAGTGATGGCCTATCTGGGTCTAAAATAAGGCAATGCATCAAGGTAGTGCCCTATGCCTGTAGTCGGGAAGATCTGAGTTCAAATTCAGACTCAGTCACTTACTAGCTCTATGACCCTGGGCAGCCACTTAACCTTTGTTTATCTCACTTTTCTCAACTGTAAAAGTAAGTGCTTTTACTTCACATGTATATTGTGTGTGTCATATGAGATAAATTCAAAAACAAAACTTCTTATTCCTTTCTCTTCCTTAACCACTGTGCCTATGATTAAAAGCACAAAATTATATTACACACCAGGGAAATTCCTGAGGTTACCAAACATAAAGACACAATATTTTGTTTTTCTGTCATGTTTCAGTCACATATAACTCTCCATAACCACATTTGAAGTTTCTTGATCATTTCCTTCCTTCTCCAGTTCATTTTACAGGTAAGGATCCAAAGGGTTAAATGCCTAGGGTTACACAGCCAAGTAAGTCTTTGAGGCTGGATTTGAATTCATAGAAATGAATCTTTCTGACTCTAGTACTCTATCCAAATAGCTATTTAGCTGCTCCAGAAGATAGTATACTAGAGGAAATAGAAGGTTGTTGAACAGTCTTTTCCAACACACTTAATCCCTTGAGCTCTAGGAATCAGGAAGGATCTTTCAGTTTCAAATATCTTTTCAATTGGATATAGTATTAGAAGTCATCTAGTTCAACTCACTTTAGAAGCCTCTTCTTGAACATCCTTTAAAGAGAACTCTTTGTCACACTTGTTCGTTCCACTACTAGACTGTTAGCTGGTACTTCAATAAGGGTCTTTCTTAAATGAAACTAATTCCTGTAACTTCCACTCACACATACTAGTTTACCTCCAAAGCTCTTCTTAAGGTGAACCAAACACAAATTCTATACAAAGGAATAGCATAGAAAGCGCTAAAGAACAACTAACTTTTAAGAAAAACAAACAAGATTTTAGTATGAATGTCTCCAACATTGGAGTTTATTTTATAATCCCCAAAGGTAAATAAGGTTTTCAGTGAGTAGTACCCTAGTTGGAGAATAAGCTCATTTGAAATCTAAGAAACTTTCTCAGGAATGAGTCAAACTTCGGAGACATTAAATTTCAGACCATAAGAAACCATGAGTGAGAATATGATAGACAGACCTAAGCATGGGACCAAATACCATAGGTGAAACTACTGGGACAGTAACTGATGCTGAAAAAATTATCAAAACCTATAAACAAGTATTACCTTTTTTCTAATAGTTTACCTATACACTTAGGATAATCACAATCTGATCACTAGTGTCTTCCTCCTCATCCTTTTTCCATGTGACATCATTTTCCAATTTCCAAAGTAGAAAAAACAACAACTAGGCTTCCTTTGACTGTTCCCTCTTGCAATTCTGAGTCAGTCCACAAATCCTATCAATTTTTCCATGATAATGTGTCTTAGACTTGTCCCTTCCCTTCCATCCACCGGGCCCCTGACCTCGTCCTAAAACAATAGCTTCCTAACTTGTCTCTCTCCAATCTTGTGTTCTACCATTCTATTCTCCTTATAGGAATCAGGTGAATGAGCCTAAAATCACTAGGATAATGTCACTTGGCCTACTCAAAAACCCTCAATAGTTCCCTATTACCTAAGGAATAGTCCAAGCTCCTCAAATTGGCATTCAACATCTTCCATTTTCCTTTTTTTAAAAAAAATTATTAAAGCTTTTTATTTACAAAACATATGCATGGGTAATTTTTCAACAATGACCCTTGCAAAACTTTCTGTTCCAAATTTTTCCCTCCTTCCTTCCACCCCCTACCCTAGATGGCAGGTAGTCTAATACATGTTAAATATGTTAAAATATATCAACACCCTCTATAATAAAAATTCACATTAATATAGTGTCTTAAGGCTGAACTCACGGAAAGCTGCTTTTCATTTTGCTTCCACCTTACCTTTCCAACCTTTCCTATCACTAATCCCCCTAAAGCAGAGGTTCTTAACCTGGTGTCCGTGAACTTAAAAATAATAATAATAATAATGTTAACTATTTCTACACAGTTGGATTCCTTTGAATGCTATTTTATTTTCTCTATTAAAAAACCTTGCTTGAGAAGAGATCCTTAGAGTTCACCAGACTGTCAAAGGGGACTATGACACCAAACAGGTTCAGAGCCCTTTTCCCTAAAGGAAGCCATCCCTAAATATTTTGTTTAAATCTGTATTCACACCTCTGCCCATCCTGTCATCATTCTTCCTGTTGGAAATGTCTTTGTTACTTCTCACTATCTGAGCCTATTCAGTCTTTAAGTGCAACTTCCAATGACTCTGAGCTTTCTCTCAAATGCCCTCCTTCCTCTGTGTACCTGGACACTTACAAGCTGATCACTGGGCTCCTCCCATTTTGCTTGTCCCACAAGAATCATTTTCCAGTTTGATCACTATTGCACAGTATTGTCTGTGTTACTCATCAAGGTCACCTGCTAGCCATCATAAAATGTTGTTCCCCCTCCCCCCCAAGCAGTTATATTTTACATAGAGTATAGATGTCCAAATAATTTTGATGAAGGAATAAAGATTGGAATAGTTTGGGAATACGGTTATTCTACTCACCTTTCAGAATGAATTGTAATGTGTCTTCCCTTCCCCCTCCCATCTTGTGTTATAAAATATCTCTGCCCTCACTTAAAAATGATTGTAAACTGTGAGGCTAATTAACTATAGCACTGAAGATAGAGGCAGTAATGTGTGGAATTATTTTAAGTGTTCCATGAAAGCTGCTATAAAATATATATTGAGAATTCCTAAAAGATGATATTGGAAAAGAAATGATAACCAGGCTCATAAAAAAGAGGGGAATCTTCCACTAAGTCAGGCAGACTTTTTAGAACTGAAAGGTACTTAAGAAAAAAGGAAATAGAAATTTTGATCAAATGTTACTTCTCTCCTCTCAATGGACAAGTAGGGGCTATGGATATGGGATACATTAAGCAAATCTTGTATGGCCTTGATTAAATTTTTTCTTTATTATATAGGAAGAATTCAATGGGGAAGAAGGGGAGGAAGGAAGATGATGAAGGAATAAATCAAGGGGATTAGTAGAAATAGCTGGTGTAAAAATGGAAGTAACAAGATAAAAACTTTTTTAAAAGTGAGAGCATCTTTACAACAATGACATGATTCAAGCCAATTCCAGTGGACTTGTGATGGAAAGGGCCATTTGCATCCAGAAGGAAGACTGTAGGGGCTGAATGTGGATCACAGCATATTTTCACCTTTTTTGTTATTGCTTGCTTACTTTTTGTTTCCTTTCTGATCTAATTTTTCTTGTGCAGCTCGATAAATGGGGGTTAATATGTACAGAAGATTTGTTCATGTTTAATATATATTGGATTACTTGCTGTCCAGGGGAGGGGATGGGGGAAGGAAGGAAGAAAAATCTGGAACACAAGGTTTTGTGTTGAAAACTATCTTTGCATATATTTTGAAAATAAAAAGCTATTATTTTTTTTTAAGTGAGAGAGTTTAATAAAAGACATAACTCAAGAAAGAGATAAAGTACTAATGTGTCATGGAAAACTAAATACAAAATATTAAGAATAAGTCGTGTGTGTGTGTGTGTGTGTGTGTGTGTGTGTCTATCAATCAAGACCTAGGGACAGCCTACTAATACAGAAAAGACAGATTTCTTGGGTCAGAGGAAGGAGACTAAGTTGGCCAGGGAAGTGGATATGCTGACAGTTTCTACCAAAACAGGAAAGAACTTTTACTCCTCCAGAGACAAAAAGGGGCTGAAAGGTCTGGATGAGGACAGTGGGGAGTAGAAGGAAGTCAGCTACCTCTAGCCTATATACCAATCTATGGTTACATAATTGAGTAGCTCACTGTCAATGATCAGATTGGGTTTTGACTAGGTAAGATCCACTAGTTTATATTTTAAGGCTATGGAAAGTCAGCACTGGAGGCACATACAATTTACCCTACATAGACTGTCCACCAAAATTCCTTCCTTCATTGCAATAATTACTTGTGCACTAAGACCAAATGTGATGATAGCAATAACGATGTGCCTTAATGTATGGTGCCATATAATTACTATCCATTATCTGAGCCTCACAACAACCTGCAAAGTCAGTTGTTACTGATATTATCCTCAACTTTTCATTTTTATAGATAAGAAAACATAATGGACCTTAAGGGACAGGGTGGGAAAGAGGAACAAACCTGAGGATGATAAGAAAAGCTTAGGGGTAACAAAATGATCCTGGGGAAATTTTTAAAAGCTCTGTTGGTTAAAGAGGAGCAAAGAAGGGACAAAGACCCAAGAGATAGTACAGTCATCAATGATGAAGAGAAGGCAGAGATTGTTTTACTACCTATTTTATTTATTTTCTATTCTAAAGAGAATCTTTAGATAGTATAGAGGGCCGCAGAAAGTTCCCTCACTATCTGCGGCTCTCTACAGACAGGAAGGAAGAGAGGGGGAAATGGTTACTATCAAGCTGATATTTAAGATAAATAGGGAAATATTAAGAGAAGATCTAGTTGCTCTTGATAAACTGAAGTCCAGGCATAGAGGAAATACATGCTAGGATTACTGAAAGAATTAAAAAAATATATATGATAGCTGAACTTATTTCAACAATTTCTGAAAAGGTACCACAGGATTGAAAAAGGGCAGATGTCCTGAATTCCCCCCCCTTCCCTCAAAAAAAGACAAGACAATGGAATGTGCAATATGTAGGTCAGTGAGCTTGACTTCCATTCCTGGCAAAATTCTAAAATGCATTATTAAAGCATATTGAGCACCTAGAAAAAGAAATCATGATCACAATGAGCAAGTTTGGCTTCATTGAGAATAGATCATGCCAAATTAACCTTATTTTTTTTTTTTGACAAGTTCATTAGCTGGTAGATCAGGGAAATACCATAGAATGTTTACATGAATATATAGCAAAAATATCTGAACAAGTAAAAATTCATACCATTTTTATGAAAAAGGGGGTGAGATGAAGGCTAGAGGATAGTACTTAGGTGAATTTGCAACTGCTTGCATAACCCCATCCAATGAAGTCCTTATTGACCTCATCTCAGCTTGGCAGATCTCTAGTGGAATGCCACAAACAAACCAACATTAAGTACTCATTATCTGTATTGTAGTATGCTAGATACTGGAGTACAGAAAATCAAAATTAATAATCAGTGTCAGCCTAAAGAAGCTTACATTCTATAGAAGAGCTATAATATGTAAACAGATAATACATAATATTATCATATTATTTGGTAAGAGGCAGCTGGGTAATACAATGAATGGAGCACCAAGCCTGGAATCAAGGAGACCCTGAGTTCAAATTTGATCTCAGATCTTTTATTAGCTATGTGACTGGGCATGTCACTTAACCCTGTTTGCCTAAATTTCCTCATTTATATAACAAGTTGGAACAAGAAATAACAAAACACTCCAGTATCTTTGCCAAGAAAACCCCAAACAGAATCACAGAGTCATACATGCCTGAAACAACTGAACAACAACAAAAACACATTCTGTGATCTAGCAAAACCGGCCTTCTCCCAAATCTGCATTTTCACTGTCCCCTATATGTGAAAGGATTTCCCTCCTTGATTCCATCCACTGACTTCTATGACTGACAATCTCAAATCCTAATCAATCCTTTCTCATTCACTTTATGACATTTTTTGCATCTGTCGTCCGAAAGATCTATGTTAGGTCCATAGTTGTTTAATAATTTTATCATTGATTTGGATGGATATAAAAGCCCCTATACTAATTTCATTTTATACCCACTTGACACATCCAACAAATTTAGGATGAGACATGTCTTTCTGTCCTTTTAAAAGCAACTCTTCCTCTGTATCTGCTTCAATACAGTGATTTTTTTGTATTCCTGATATTGCTTAACGTACAAAAATGGTTTAGGTGTTGACAAGGATATAAGGAAACAAATGGTCAGCCAGATTACTGATCTGGGGAGTTATGAAAATAGGCCTTTGATTTTAGAACCACAATTCTAGTCCCTTTAACCCAAAATTCAAAATATTAAAGCTATTAGTCGTTTAGAAACTTAAGTCCCCCCATGCCAAGGCAGAACAAGAGCTAATTCATTGGATTTCTGACAAATGTACAGATCCAGGATGCCAGCATGTGTTACATTGGTTATATTATTTCACACTATCCTTTGAAATCCAACAATATATTAGGATCCAGTGTAGAGAAAGATGGCAGGTGCATAAGACGGCTGACATCCCAGTAATCCCCAGTGACCTAAGAAGATACTCAATCATTTACTACTTCAATTAGTTATTATCCCATCAAATGTGAATTTGGAACAAAACAACACTAAGCATGACTCGTTCCCAATTATTGAGTATCCATCCCCATTCCTGATTATCAAACCTGGAACAATAACAAAAACAAATGTGACTACTAGCACTGTTGTCACCCCCAAACATGAAAGAACACTGAGAAAACCATGATGAACAACTTTGCCAGTTTCAAGTATGGCATGTTCACCTAATACCAGAGTAGGAGTCTGGGTTTGAAGGCTGGTTCCCTCAGTGCTGTGGGGCTTGGAGCAAATGTTCAAATCTTTCCAAGCTTCATTTTTTTAATCTGGAAAATAAGGGGGGTAGCTGATCTCCAAGATCCTTTCTAGCAATAGCCTATGACCGTTGCTATTCCTAAAACTCTTCCAGAGGAAAAAATGAAAACACAAGACTAAGTAGAAACCAATGAAGCTTTTTAATGTTGGGAAATTTATAACCATTTCTTAACGAGAGAAGTAGATATGATCTAAGTAGTTTGCTTTCAAGTAAAAATAATATTGTTCAGTCATGTTCAACTCTTCGTGACCCCATCTGGGGTTTTCTTGGCAAAGATAATGGAGTGGTTTGCTAGACAGGGTGAAGTGACTTACCCAGGGCCACACAGCTAGGAAATGTCTGAGGCCAGATTTGAACTCATGAGGATGAGTCTTTCTGACTCAAGGCCCAGCATTTTATCCACTGATACCTAACTATCCAAACAAAAATGATGCTGCTAGTTAAAAACAATGTTTTTGTCTGCTCAGGGCTTGTCTAATATCCCCTAGTCTAATAATAACACAAGGGTGTGTAGAGCTTTAAGGCCAAGAAAGTCCTTTCCCAAGGTAAAAATAAAAATACAATTATTTTCATTTGACAAGATGAAGAAACAGTTCCAGCAAGACTAATCAGACCATAGATATAGCATTCATTAGAATTAGGGCCTGGATTTAAACCTAGATCTCACTGCATCCAGTTCTTTCCCACTATGCCATTCTGCTTAAAGAAGGACCAGATTTTCAATACTGTCTCACCCTTGTCCCTTCCCCTTTTCCCCAAAGTCCATATATTCTTTTATCCATGAGCTATAAAGTAAAAAAAAAAAAAATTATAATTCTAGTTAATGGTGTTACTCTAGCTATATGTCTTGTGTATGTGTATGACTGGCTGAGCATCTTCAAAATGGTAGAAAAGTGACTGAGTTCACATATGTATTCTTGTGCAATGTCCAGTATTAGGCCAAATATAATTAGGTGCCTTAGCAATAAAGCTGTTCTCCTCTCCATACTTGAGTTCCACTTGACTCCAGTTGTGGGATGGCTCTGGATCAAAGCAGCCCAGACTATATCAGTACCTTTTAAAAACTACTGAGCCTTAAACAAAGACAGTCATTAATATTCCCATCTTGAGGATAAGAGGAGTTGCCGGTGCCAAAGGGAGAATATTATTCCCTAGGGTAAGATGATATCAATTCCCTGTACTCTGGCAGGTTGCAAATGAGCTGGCACCTCTCTGGAATCAGGCGGAGATGCCATCACAATCAGCTCAATAAAGACATCTGTTCCACATGCAGCTGAGATCAGGGAGCCTGCATAATTAGTGAACTCGAAGGACTTCACAGGGAAGAGGAAACTAGGATAGAAATTATGTACAAAAATGTACAAAAAGTCATCTCATTCTCATGCCCCAACTTCTCGAATCCTATGCTTAGTCTGAATTTGTATATTCTTTCCAATTTCAAACATTTGCAGGTGGTTGGAAACGACATAGGAAGAAGCCCTGTTAAAAGCAGGGTGGTCAGACTAATATCTCAGAAAGAAGAAAAAGTCAGCCTGAAAAGATGACAGAGGTGAAAAAGATTAAGTCTTTGAATATACAACTGGGTGGCATTTCTGCCCCTCCTCCCTGTTTCAATCTAGGAGAGCAGTGAAAAGTAAAGTTTCCACCCATTATAGGAAATAATTTGTGTGGATTTTGTTTGAGTTTATTTGCCAGACTGGCTGATGAAATTTTGAAGCAAAAGTCTATAGAGGTATCACTGTCTGTACCTCCACTACTTTCCTCCCTTCACTCCCACCCCTTATAACAATAGATTCTTATTCTAATCAATCATTAGGAACTAAGAAGACACTGAGCCTTATTAGGTAATCACTCCAGCCTGGGTTATTGTTTTTGTTTCTCCTCTAAAATATTCCACCACCACCCCCAAACCTAAATCAAATCAGCAAACCAGACTCTAAAGTCTCAAATCCTACCAATCTAAGAAGCCTGAAACTGTTTCTACTTCATTTGGTATTGTCTACTCCTATGTCATTCAGCCAACTCAGCCATAAAATGAAATGTGAGATGGTCATGGAGGCCACGCTAGAAAACGATTTGGAATTTTCAAAAAATAAGGTCACTAAATTATCCATAACTTTTGACCCAATATTACCACTGATAGGTATATTGTCCAAGGAAGAAAAAGACAGGGGAAAGTCCCATATAAGTGAAAATATTTACAGCAGCACTTTTTGTTGTATCAAAAAACTGGAAATAAAGTGAGGCTTTATCAATTGGGAAATGAATGGACAAATTGTGGACAATGAAATATTGTTGTGCTATAAGAAATGACAAATATGAACAATTCAAAGAGACTTGTATGAACTGCCAAACTAGGAAAACAATTTACAGGCTGACAACAATAATGTAAAGGAAAATAACACTAAAGGACTTCAAAATTGTGATCAAGACAGTGACCAATAATGACTTCAAGAGACTGTTAGTGAGCATTATCTTACCTTTAAACAGAATGGAAAGATCAGAGGTGTAACAAAAATTAATTGGAACCATTAATAACCACACAAGTTTCAGGATATAAAGTAAATCTACAAATTAGGGATATGGAATAAAGCATATATTTTCAATGCAGACAATATGTAGATCTGTTTTTCGTGACTGAAGTTATTTGTTACAAGGTTGAGCTCTACTTTGGGAGGGAGAAAGTTAGGGAGAAAGTGAGAAGTGACAATGATGTTTTTTAAAGAGTATCACTAAAATTTTTAAAGTCACGGAGTAAAATCATTACCTCCTCCCCCAAATAAGGGAAATGGAGATGATGAGGAAGGCCTCTCTGCTGTTTCATGTTCTGAGAAAAATTAGGAAAGTAATCAATCACTCAAGGAAAACTGTAATACCTACAATATTCATCTCTCTGACTTTCCAGATATTGACTCTAGATTCATTCAATATCCCTGGGCCAGGTAGTTAAGAGAGAGAGTTTAGCCAAGAAATGGTCCATACTCCCAAAAGTCTGGTAAAGGGTTTAAGACAAAGATAAATATAAAGTACAATAATGTACACACAAGTGCATTAGAGATAAAACCAAGTGTTGCATGTGTGAGGGTGTGTGTGGGGGGGGGGGGGGGGGGAGGGGGAGAGACGGGAAAAAAAGAGAAAGATTTTAAAGAGTTTCCGTTATTTAAGGGGATCAGAAAAAGCTGCAGGGATGAGTTAGAATTTTAGTAGAGCTTTACAGGATGACAAGGAAGAACTCAATGGGTAAAGATGTAAAGGGAAGGCATTCTAAGTAAAGGGAACCTAGGAATCGAGGATTGCAGTGTGTGTTGGAAGGGAAGGGTCCTGGGAGCCAGCCAGAATACTATAATTTGGTTGCATTACATACAAGGTGCAGGAAGTGAGAAGGTGGGCTGGTTGAAAACTGCAGACTGCCCTGAATGTAATTCAGGAAACTTGAACATGACCCTACAGCAATAGGGAGACAATGACAGGCGTGGGCCCACTATAGGCATAATAGTCCTATTAACATAAAAACTCAATGATGATAACAGCTGGCAGATATGTATAATGACTTTGTAGAGATATCTTCATTTGGGTGGGTAAGAGTCACAGAACAACAGATTTAAAGCTGAAAGGGAGCTCAGAAGCCATTCAAGCCCAATCCATCGTTTTAGAATTCAGGAAACTAACAAACAGAAAGGTTAAGTGACTTGGCCAGGGTCACACTGCTCATGGCTTGAGGCCTGCCTTGAATCTGCCTGTACTGATGCTAGTAATCCACTGAGCCATGCTGACTTCAAAACCTGGGATTATTTGAAGTACGGAGTCAAGATCAAAATATAGAGGCCAAGGAAGTGGGAAGCAGAATCTCCAACCCTACGGCTCATTTCACACCCGTGCCTCCCTCCTTGGCCAAGAATAAAAGAGATGCCAGTAAGCACTGTTTACTTGCTGGGGTGAGGGCCAGACCACATTCAGGATGACAAAGATAGACTTCTCAGGCTGCAATCAGACTCACTCGCACTTCTGCTCTCTCTTCCTCTCAAGAGCAGAAATATTTCACCTGGTGATAAGTATGGCAATAAATGTCATAGTCAAAATAGTCTGGGCAGTCTCCTACAGAGGAGGATAGCGATTAGTCAGGAGGGCATAAAATGTAGTCAGATATTCTAAAATTCAAGAAAAATCATTAAGCGTCTCTGAACTACATTAAAATTCTTTCCCTAGCTAACATCAGGTTCCTTATGCATTTGGGTGACTCAGCCAAATTCCCTCTCCTGACTGTCAATGGTAGCATTACTTTCTCAGTCATTCAGACTTCAGACTCATATGATTGCTCTCTTTCCCCAACTACCATTCACTAAGTCCTACTGGATCTTTCTTTGTAACATTCCCAGGTCCACTTCTCTTTTCCATTCTCACTGTCCTCATCGCAATAAAGGTCCCCATCACCTTAAGCTTTAACTATTGCAAAAACTTAAAAAAAAAAAAACCTAAAACTTAAAATCTTTAGCTTGCCATTAAATATCCTCCACAAACTGACTTTATATATGATTATGGAAGAACCCACATACTTCTAACTTAACAGCAGGACTTTCCCGAGGTAAAATGATTTTGGCTATTAATTTCAAACTTCTTTCCATCAAAAACTAAATTACTAAAACAATTACCTTTTGTTATCTCCACCTTCACATAAATATAGCATGGTCAGAAGAAAAGTTAGCAAAGGGAGAAAGATGATAAAGAAGGGAACTCAATCAACTTCTGAATAACAGAAGCAAGGGAAGGGGCAACATGAAAGAACGGAAAGGATTAGGATTTAAGAGTCAGAGGATCTGAGTTCAAATTTTATCTCTGACATAATGTGACCATGGGAAAAATACTTAATCCCTCTGGGTCTCAATTTCTCATTCTGTACAATAAAGAGCTATCAGATAGTCTCTTCCATCTTTAAATCTACCTTGCAAATCCCCCCATTCCATAAATGAATCTCTACTCCAGCCATGCTGATCTATTCATTTCCTTCCCTGCAAGTGATACATATTGCTATCCTTGCTTCATCATACTGTTTGACTTCCGCAGCACATTCTTCCTTCTCTAGCTGACCAAACTGTACCTATAAAGACCTAGTTCAAGAAAAATCCTCCCAGAACATTTAGACCATAACAATCTCTCCTTCCACTGAATTCAAAGGACTTGTCTGTAATGCTTCATTGGTCAAGTAGTAAATGAGAGAGTCCAAAGATGAATACATTTCTAGTGAGGTTCCAATGGACAGAGCACCGGAACTCAAATCTGAACTCTCTCATTTACTACCTGTGTAGTCGCCTCTCTTCACAATGAAGGAGTCAGACTAAATGACCACAAGGTTCTTTTTCAATCTCATATATAATGATCTAATATAACTGATGCTAAATCATCCATAGGTCATTTCCAACCTACTAAAAAAGTGGGTTGTTGTTTCAAAGATTTGTTTTTCAGTCAGATATTTAATACTAGAACATATTTTCCCACTGAAACAAAAATATTAAGTGGTCAGTTTCTGATTCAGTCTCAAAAGCCTCATTTAACTCATAGTTCAGCAAAATCATTAAAAAAAAAACCAGTTTGTGAAAATGAATAGGGGTTTCATTTTACAACAGGATCATATCCACTCCATTCTCCCATTCCAACACAAGGCAGGACACACCAGGCAGAGGGAAAAGGGACTTTCCTATGTTCAAGCCAGTATACTGGCTTCCATGGGGAAAGAAAAGCAGAGGAAAATTCTGATAGGTGAGAAGTGGATATTCCTCCTTTTAAGGAGGAGGAGGAACTGAGGAAAGGGAGAGGTAGTGCACAGGGAGATGAGATGGATTGGTTTAAAAAGTAAAGGACTGAAGAAACAAGTCAGCTGAGGGAGAAGAGAGGGGAAAAGGAAGTGGGAATAATTCAACTAGCAGGGTGAGTATGAAAGAAAAGAAAATGAATGGTCCCACAGAGAGGTTAGCTCTGAATTCAGAGGAGAAAGGGACTGCAAAGTAAGTTAGTTAGAGAAGAGAAGGAAGAGGGCAGGAAGGGAAAAAAAACAGGGAAAGAAGAAAAAGACAGATGAGATCTAGAAATGGAAATAATCTTAGAGGTTATCTAGAGCCCAGCTTCTTAAACTATGGGTTGCAATTCCATATGGGGTCTTGTAACTGAATGTGGAGATTGTGAAATCATGATTTTTTTAAATCAGAAAATGTTTCATTTGTATACTTATTTTATTTGTCTATATACCCAGGGTCACAAAAATTTCTTGGACTAAAAGGGGTCATGAGCAGAAAAAGTTTAAGAAATCCTTCTAAACATCAATTCCCTCATTTTATATATAGAAAAACTAGAGGCCTGGAGAGGTTAACTGACTAATCACCAGTTCACAGAGGATTCCAATCTAGGTCCAATAACCCCAAATCCTGCCATAACACTGCTAGTTAAGAGCCAAAGAAAGAAATAGGCCAGAGCAAATTGGGTTTCAGTTTAAGAGGTTGATATACAGATTAGGGTACCTAAGGGAAAGAGAGTGGCAGGAATACTTAAGAGTGTCTAAGAGGAAGAGACATTACCAGAAATAAAGAAAGGAGAAAGGGAGAATGAATGTAACACGATAGGGTAACTATTCATATTCAAGTCAAACAGTTTTAAGTCAATATGATATATCTTAAAGAGGTATTTAACCTCTTGTCTCCTTGAGACCTGATAGAATCATAAAACATATTTTTATGCATCCCTCACAGAACCTAACACAATGCTATGCTCAATAAATATTTGTTGAAAGAAATAAAGGAACCCAACCTTCATGTTCATGGTATATAAACGTATAGTGACCCCTCCCAGTTTTCTAGAAAAGAAAAACAAACTAGCCTTCATCTTCATTATCTGCTTGTTCCTCTTTTTTTAAGCCCAGGCTAGGAAAAGTAAAGATGGAAATCTACTTTCAAGGTATACTTCTTCTTAATTTTAGGGATAATAAATATATTATGCATGTGATATACATACACATATATGATGTGCCTCCCAGAATTCTAAGTTATCATTTTTTTTTCCATGAAAAGTCCTAATCACAAACAACCACTTACAATTTTAAAAGTTTTGTTATTATTTGCTTGCATTTTTGCTTTTTCTTCTCAGGTTATTTTTAACTTCTTTCTAAATCAGATCTTTCTTGTGCAACAAGATAACTGTATAAATATATATAAATACATTGTATTTAACATATACTTTAACATACTTAACCTGTAGGGGACTACCTGCCATCTAAGGGAGGGGATGGAGGGAAGGAGGAGAAAAGTTGTAACAGAAGTTTTTGCAAGGGTCAATGTTGAAAAATTACCCATGCACAGGTTTTGTATATAAAAAGCTATAATAAAAAAGCTTTATTTAAAAAAAAAAAAAGGTTTTGTTATTGTTGCAAAATAAGGGGGGATCATGAATAGATAGAGCTGCATCTTGTGATACCATGGACTTCTAAGTTCCAATTCTCACATGCACTAAAGAAGCGGCAGAATGGGAAATGATCATCTGAAACGAACAAAAAAACAACTACCTAAGGTTCCCATTAACCCAGAAGCAAGATTATTTAGAAAAGACTGCTGTCAGATGTGGCTCAAGGCAAGAGAGGAAATCTGTTCCTTCCCTCAGGAAGGATGGAAATCTTGGCAGGAACAATCATTCCTCATCCCTTCCATCCACTGGTAGGTCACTGATTTCCTTCCTTCCAGTATTTTCAAACCCTACAGGAGTCCTAAATAGAAGTAAAAGTTCACACGGACTATATTATTTGCATAGTCCCTGCCTTTCCAGTAATGTACTTAGGTGAACAAGGTGCTTTCTAATTCCACATTCCTGGTATATTCAAGTGAAGAGAAAGGCTATTAAGTACAGAGAGAGTTGCTTTTCTTTCTCACCCTCAGAAAAGAAAAAAAACTAAATCAAGGAAGCAACCTTAGCTGTGCCACGGCGTGCCTTCCCATATACATACAAACTGTCCCATCTCATGAAATGAAATCCCACATGTCTCCAGGTGCCATTCTCTGTGAGGCTATCCCTTGGTCCCTTCAGTGGTTAGCATTCCCCTCTTCCTCTTCAAAATGTCCTATAGCACTCACTGCCTGATGTACTTCTTGCTCCGCTCCTCCACACCTTGCGGTTACTTATCTAGGTATGAGCATGGATGTTTCATTTTGTATCCTCAGAAGTAACAGCGCCTTACAAATAACAGGTAGTAACTATCTCTAGAATTAAATCTCTCCCCCCTCCCCAGTGTCTCTTTCCTTCAAAGTTATCTTTAAGTCACTTAGAAACCGGGGGTCCATTCAGAGCTTATCTTAGAAGGAAGGGGAGTACCGGGGGAAATGGAAAAGCTCTAGGCTAGAGACACCTTCACGTTGTCGTTCCCTTTCCACTAAGATGCACCTAAAATAAATAAATAAATAAATAAAAGCTCAGCACTGTAGCCATCCTCGTGCCATACAGGCAGCTCTTGGGAGGAGGCCAAGGGGGAGTGAGGCTGCAGGAAGTGGAGAGGCCATTACTCCGAGTCCCCAATCCGTCCCACGCTCCGCGTCTCCCTGCACCTCCGAGGTGTGTCTCGGCAGATCTCCCTGGAAGAGCGGATGGGCGCGGGCGCGGGACGCCCCCAGGCCACACCTGGGAGGGGCCCTCCCCCCATCGGGCACACTTGACCTCTTAGCCCAGGCTGGGGGAAACAGAGCCCGGCTTTGCCGCCGCGGGCAGTGACCTCCAGGAAGGGGCAGCGGCAGCCTCCAAAGGGGCCGGCCCGCGGACGCGAGGGTCCGGGCCTGGGGGCAAGGGGACGGCGCCGCCACTGAAGCACCAAGTCTCAGGTACAGAGCCCAAGCATCGTGTGCGATCTGAGAGTAGAGCGCCTGGTGGGTGACCGCCGCCCGCCCGCCCGCCCCTCCCGGGCTTCCCTCCTCGCCGGGGCGCACACGCACAGGTGCAGCGCCCAGGGCCGAGGGGGCGCAAAGGGCGCGCGGGCTCCCGGCACCCTCTCCCCTCCCTGCACTCGCAGCAGCCGCGCCGCGCTCCTGGGCTGCCCGGGGCGGCCCGCGCCGCGCCGCGCCCGCTCCGTCAGGCATGCCCCGCGCCCCGGGCGCAGCCCGCAGCCCGGCCCCTGCCCAGCCTCACCAGCAACGCCAGCAGCAGCAGCCCGGAGCGGCACCCGCGGCCAGCCCGACCCATCGCCGCCGCCGCCGCCGCCCGCTCCGCCAGCCCGCCAGGTGCCCGCCCGGCCCCGGCCCGGCCCCGGCTCCCGCTCCGCCAACGGCCGCGGCCGCTGCCCTCGGCCCCGCCCCCGGAGCCCTCCAAGTTCCCGGTGCCACGTCTGGGGAAGCATGCGCACTGCGCCGGGCAAGGCGCGCCGCGGGCGGGGACAGGCCGCAGCGGCATGCCGGGGCTTGTAGTTTAGGAAGGCGGGGTCGGAGAGACCGGATAGGTCCCCGCCAAGAAAGCGGGACCAGATCCGCCTCTATAATGCTTCTGCTCAGGGACTGTTGTACTGGCTAAATACAATGTAGACAGCCCTTTTACCTCTCTGTGCCTCAGTAACCTAGACCTCAGAGCTGGAAGGAAACTTAAAGTCCAGCCCCTTTAATTTTTCATTGATCAAGACGTTGAAGTCTAATCTCCTCCTCCTCCTCTCCCCTCCCCCTTCTCCTCCTCCTCCTTCCCCTCTCCCCTTCCCTCTCCCCTCCCCCTTCTCCTCCTCCTCCTTCCCCTCTCCCCTTCCCTCTCCCCTCCCCCTTCTCCTCCTCCTCCTTCTCCTCTCCCCTTCCTTCTCCCCTCTCCCCTCCCCCTTCTCCTCCTCCTCCTTCTCCTCTCCCCTTCCTTCTCCCCTCTCCCCTCCCCCTTCTCCTCCTCCTCCTTCTCCTCTCCCCTTCCCTCTTCCTTCCCCCTTCTCCTCCTCCTCCTTCTCCTCTCCTCTTTCTCCTCCTCTTCATCATCACCCTCCTCATCCTCCTCATTATCCCTAGCATATAGGTAGCTAAAGCACTTTACATATGGTCTTTTTTGATCTTCAGAATAATTCTGTGAGGTAATTATCCTCATTTTACAGGTAAACTGAGGCAGGCAGACGGTAAGTAGCTTTCAAGTATCTGAGGAAGGATTGGAAATCACCTCTTTTTGATTTCAGGTCCTGTGCTCAGTCCGCTACTCCACCTAGCCTAAGTGATTTGCCCCAGGTCTAACTACTAAGTTTTTACTGGCAGAGCCCGTATCCAAACTCTAGATTTAGTGGAGAGAGAGAGAGAGAGAGAGAGAGAGAGAGAGAGAGAGAGAGAGAGAGAGAGAGAGAGAGAGAGAGAGAGAGAGAGAGAGAGAGAGAGAGAGAGAGAGAGAGAGAGAGAGAGAGAGAGAGAGAGAAAGAAACTGACCTTGTGTACCCAACAAAGATTATTAGTGGTTTGAAAGTTACAAAGTCCTGGAAAGGAGCCAAGGATAAGATACATGACCACAGATTTATGTACAGATCTGTGAAAAATGGGTATATAAGCAAAGTTAAACAAGAGTTCCTGACACAAAGAGGTAACTTCGGACTAGCAACGATCACGGAGACTGGTGGAATGGAGCTCTGTACTGGAATGTTGATTTGTAAGTGTATACTTTATGTAAAAGGAATAAAATGGATAAAAGGGAGGATGGGGTGGAGTAGCATTATATTTAAGCAAATATAAATCCATAGAAAGGTAAGAGATATTTCTATGAGATTATATTATAGACCAACTGGACAGAAGGAGGGAATAAATAAGGCATGCAGAAAATTACAAACCTGATTTGGAGGAATGATATGGGGCAATGAAAGAATGTCAATTAGCTAGACAGCTTCTGGAGTTCTTTCTTTTTCTGTGTCCAAAATAGGATGCACACATACATGCACACAATATATACATGTGTGTATATATATGTATGTGTATCTATACACACATGTATAGACAGATGCTTTGATGATGAATCTATTCTTCAAAAGGTAGAATAATAAGGATTACTGTTTTGATAATTCCCACCAACAAAGAGGAACAAGTTACAGATATAGATATTATGGAAACTTTGAGGGGAAGTGACCATTTCATATTAGATTTGTGATAGAGGATAAAGTTGAATATAATCTTACATGAGCCCTTGATTTTGAAAGTGTATAATTTGAAGAGTTCAAAAAAAAAGAAAAATTGTATACTGTGGTTTAAAATTATAAAGGGGGAATCATTTCAATAGAGAGAGGGAGCTTTCAAGAATGTAATTCTGAAGATGGAAATGGAGAAACAAAGGTAAGTTGTCTAAAGGAACTATAGAGATTTTTCAAACATTTTTAAAAGAATTTTTTTTTCTAAAGAAGGAAACAGCTGGGCATGATGGCACTTTCCTGTAACCCATGCTACTGGAGTGGCGAGGTTAGTAGATCACTTGAGTTTAGAAGTGATGAATTGCTAAAGCCAATTGAATATCTCAAGTAAGTCCAGAACCAATAGGTAAGCCCCTGGGTTCCAGGGGAAGGGTATGCCAAGCTACCTGAGGAGGGGTGAACAATTCAGGGTAGAAAGTGGGAGGAGAAGAAATTGATAATGATGATGTGACATGGTTTTATAAGAGTGGTGTCAGTAGCAATAAATGTCAGCATAAATCCAGTTTAGAAATAAACTAGAGGAAAGGAGAAAAATGAAAAAAAATTATACAACAGACAGCAAAAGAAAACATAGAAGGAAGCACAGAAAAGGAAGGTTGCTTTGAAAATAATGTCTAAGATTTATAACAGGTTTTCATAAAATGGAAATTTATTGTTTTAATTGAATCCTCTTATGTTCTACTATGTATATGGAATTTTTCTGTTCTCATTTTTGTATTTAAGTTTAAATTAAATCAAAAAATTAGAAAACAAAGAGAAATGAATATAAAGAATTTTTAAGCTAAAAAGAGAGGGGAAAGGAAAATCAAAAAAGATATAGAATTGCTATCAAGAGAGTTGCAACAATAATAAGTTTAAAAAAACAAGAGAAAACAAAACTATTACACCCCCACTTTTTGCTTCAGTTTTCTATGCCAAAGAAAATGACTTTTGAACTGGACAAAACAAAAGTTGTTAATAGAAACTTGAAGTCCTAGATAAAGAAGATGGTGAGAGAATTCTATATATAAAATCAAGTAATTAATTTATTAAGTATCTTTTATATACCAAGCTCTGTGCTGAGCTTTGGGGATACAAAAAGAGGCCAAAGACTATTTTTGCCCTCCAAGTGTTTACAATATTATGGGAAGACAACATGCGAACAAATATATGCAAAGCAAACTTTATACAGGATAAACAAATAATCTATAGGAGATTAGAATTAAGAGGGATCTGAAAGCAATCCTGTAGAAGGTTGGATTTTAGGGCTTAAAGAAAGCCAAGTAAATCAGTAGATGCAAATGAAAAGGGAGAGCATTCTAGGTTTGGAGGACATCCAGAGAAAATGCCTATACACTGGTCTATATACTATAGTATAGACCATAGTTTGTAGACTCCAGAGAAGATTGAGGACAGATAATTGTATTCACTTAATTAAAGGATGTGATATACCAAGAGGAATGAGAGTTGTTCTGCTTGGCCACAGAGAATAGAACTAGAATTTATAATAGTAGTTAAAGAGAAGCAGATTTAGTTTTAAGAACAAAAGAAAACACCAGGTTTGATATGAAGCAAATTTCCAATAAACAGAGCCATCAAAAAGCAGAATGGGAAAGTAATGGATTCTCTCTCATTGTGAGACTTTAAGTAGTAGAGAGTCACTTATTAAGGTATGGAGTAGAGGGAATTCTTAGTCAAGTATGACCTCTGAATTTCCACGCAACTCTATGATTCTTTAGTTCAGTAGTATTAAGAGGAAAGGTTGTATAAAAGATTGTATTCAAAGGAGAACATTTCAGTTCTTATTGGTGAAGGAGATATGAATATTAATTAATTAAATAAAAACCCAGGGTATTTGTGGGTAGAAGAAATGGACTGGAGAAGAATATTAGAATGAAGCCACTATAAGGTCATCATATTAGAAGTATCATTAGCATGGATATTGAAGTCCCTGAGGATGATATTAAAGAAATATTTATCATAGCTAGGACATTAATTTTAGATAAGTCAAATTTGTGGTACAATGCAGCTGTTTTATATAGTACATCCATACATATATATTTGTACATATATATTTATGAATGTCTTCTGTTTTTATATCACTTTCACTTCCAAATATATGCCCCTTTGCTTTTCTACCCAGCAAATTATTCCTTGAAATAAAAAAGGGGAAAAAAAGCAGTTTACCAAAACTAACTGACATCTTAGCCATATCTAACAGTATATGCAATGTTTCTCAACCATTGTCCTTCACCTCTATCAAGAAGAGAGAGAATTGTATTTTCTTATCTCTTTTGAAAGGAACAGACTCAGTCATTGTAAAGACAGTGTTAAGTTTTATTTTTCTTGTTGGTCACTTTTATATTCTCATATTTCTTGTTTTCCTGTTTCTGTTTACTTCAATTTTTATTAGTTCTTATAATTTTTCCCATGCTTCTCTGAATTCTTCTTATTGTTTTCTTATAGGAAAGGGAAATGCAATCATATTCCCAAATCACAATTTGTTTAGCTGTTCCTTGATGAAGATGAATTTCATTTCTAGTTCTTTGCTACCACAAAAATAGCTACTATGAATATTTTGGTGTATAAATGGGACCTTTTTTGTTTTTGACCTTCGTGAAGTACATTCGCACAAGTAATATCTCTGATTGAGAGAATATGGCCACTTTAGTCATTTTCTTAATATAATTCCAAATTGCTTTTCAGAACAGCTGGATCAATTCATAACAGAGTAGTAATTTTTATATGACGTAAATATACCTTGTAGTACATTGTGTGCTCTGCTATAATCACTTGTTCAATACAGTACATTCATGTCCATTTTGTTGAATTTTTATAAAGGAGCAGTGGGGCATAATAAAAAGAACATTGTACTGGGAGTTAGGAAATCTGGATTCTAGTCCCAGAGTTAACTAACTTTTTGACCCTGATAAAGTAACTTAGCCTCTGTTAGCCTAGGTTTCTTCATTTGTAAAATTAAGGAGTAGTTTTCAGTGATCTTTAATGTCCTTTCCAATTCTTAGCTTCTTTGCTACTATGATTAGATAGTAGCTTTTTGATTCCCTAGGAGAAAATAGAGTTCAACTCTAATTCTGTAACTACAAAAGGGAAAGAGAATCAAAGAAAGCGAGGAAGGAAGGAAGGAAACTCATACCCACATGAGAAAGGGAACAAGAGGAAAACGAATTTAAACACACACACAAAAATGTCAAGAAAACAGGCTATTTCATTCCACAATTGAAGCAAGTTGCAAAAAGATTTATATCCTGCTGGGAATTCTTAACAATTTAAAATTTCATTTTCATTCAAAATCACATAGCTCTCAACAGGGATAAACTATTTTCCAACAGCAGTTTGTACAAGAACAGAACTTGCACATAGTAGGTAAGAATAATGGAAGAAGTGATTGCGCCGTGGTGGTTCCAAATTGGGACTATTGTGATTATCAGTAGAATGAGCGTTACCCTCAAGTAATTGAAAATAAAAGAAATATGGAGATACAGGAAAGAAGTGAAGGAGGGGAAAATATTTTCTACTTGAAATCTCACTATACCCACTGAGAAATAGAGTGGAAAATTGTGCCTATGAGGAGAAATAGATTGAGAAGAGACCCTGGAAATGAGAAAAGGGGAGTTAAATGGCAATAATAACTATGCTGGGTTTCCCAAAAGTCTTAGAGCAGCTTTAAGCTTAAACTTGTTTAAAGCTGTCCTAAGACTTTGGGGACATGTATAAATAGGTGAGGATACAAAAAAGAGAAAGTAGATATTCACAAGAAGGAATGGGTTTAGATGATGATGACAGGTACTGAAATTATACATAAGGAACAACTTGCTGGGAAACAGTAACAGTAAATTAGAGAAAGCTCTTTGTTGTTTTAAAGCAAAGTGGGTCTGTTCTAAATAAAATCATGTACGTGCCAAAGATATGAACAAGAGAACCCCAGGGACTTCTCTCTAGACCTACATTTCTAGGAAAGAGTGGCCTTTTGTTCTTTATTGAACAATAATTAGTTATTCATCATTGGGCATTGATTAGTCATTAGTCATTGAACTGTTTATATAACACTACCTCCAATCTATCACCAACAACTGACATTTCATTAGAAAAACATCAGATTACAGAGTAAAGAAGGTAGAACCAGAAGACCTACAATAATGCCTAAAACTACAGTAATGTATATAAAAACTATAATAAAAGACAATCTTAATTAATTGCAATGACCAGTCTCAATTCCAGAGCAGAGGTTCCAACTCTACCACTTATCACTTGTGCACAATTAGGCAAGTCAGGTCAATTCAAGTCAATAAACACTTATTAAGTGCTTACTGTATGTTGGATACTGTACTGAGGCAAAAATAGTACCTGCTCTCAAGGAATTCATATTCAATAAATGCTATCATCTCTGTATGTGTCTGAGTTTCTTCATTTGTAAAATGAGGGGGTTGGAATAAATGACCTCCAAGATGCTATTCAACTCTATATTTAGAATCATATAATGAATACACTTCCCTTCTCTTGCTAGACATGGTAGACTATGGCAATGGAATTACACATATGAAGTCAGACATTCTCCTTAGCTGTTGATTTTTCTTATCTGATTTTCTTCTCAACAAGAGGGAGTTCAATGTAGAGAGGCATCGTGTACATCAAGAAATAACTAGTATTAAAAAAGGAATAAAATTTTAATAATAAACATAGAGTTTTAAGGCAAAAAGAATATATCAGATTTTAAAAATCCATATTTATGTTCAAAAGACAACCTCACTTCGTTTTGCCTCCTTCAATATTCTATCCTTATCCCTGCCTTGGAGTGATGCACCATATTTTCCAGTTCTTTTAAACTCACGAACTGTGGCATTTGTCTCTTCTATTCCCTTTAGATCTTCCATCTTGTGTCCTCTGAGACTCCCAACTCTAAAATGATTATAATCCTGTTGTCTCTTCCGGTTTCCAGTCTTAGAATTCTCTCCTCTAACAGTCATCACACTTCCCACCTGTGTAATTGGAAATTACACCTCTCCAAGTCCTTCTTAACCTCTCCTAAATCACAGATACCAAATTTGAAGAGAAAAACTTCACACTTGTCATGACCTACATGTCAATGGCTGCCTGATTCTTGCTGTAAATACTCAGGTTTCTAACATACCTATGTACACAATCACAAAATTCTAAAATAGAGCCTAGAATTATAGAGCCCAATTTTTGTCAAAGGTACCATTATCCTTCTAGCTGCCTAACTTTTACAACCTTGGAATCATCTTGAACTATTCTTCAAGAACTGATCATGAAGAATAACAACTTGAACTTACCCTTACCCTCCACCAGCCCCCCACATAGGATCAGTTACCAGCTCTGCTCATTCCATCTCTTTGGAGAAATAGGTTTATTGTAATGGTCTCCTCCTTATTCTCCCCTCTTCCAGTCTAGCTATACAAAACAATAGAAAGAAAACATGGCCTGGTGTCTGGATGAGTTAAATACAAATACAAGGTCATACCCTTACAAGCTGCATAACAAGTCACTTAATCTCTCTTGCCTGTGAAATAGGGATAAAAAAGCACCTGTCCCATATATTTATGTGAAAACAAAATGACATAAATATAAGTATAGGGCCTGGCACATAGTCATTATTTTAATTCTTGACCCTACTGGGGGTTTTCTTGGCAAAGATAGTATAGCCATTTGCCATTTCCTTTTCCATCTCATTTTACATTGCCTTAAGGAAACTAAGGTACACAGGGTTAAATGACTTGCCCAGGGTCACACAGCTAGTAAGTGTCAGAGTGTCAGAGACCATATTTAAACTCAGAGAGCTGACTCTTCCTAACTTCCAGACCTAGCTGCCCCTGGCACAGAGCATATGTTTAATAAATGCTTGTTTCCTTCCTTTTTTTCACTTCATCTTCCACCCTACTGCCAAACTGATTTTCCTAAAGTACAGGTCTATGTCATCCCCTGCTCAAGAAGCTTCAGTGGTTTCTTATGTCCTCTAGAAGCAAACAGGAGCTTTTCTCTCTAGTACTGAAGACCTTTTACAACAGAATGCTGGCCTATTGTTCCAGAATGACCACATTATGCAATCTCCTGAACTCCATGCTCCTGCTATAGTGGTCTCCTGAATATTTCCTATCTGTGCTATTTCTGTTTCTCATCTCTATCCCTTTGCCTAGGTTATCCTTCAAACTTCAAACGTTTTCAGAAACCTCTTTGAACTAGTCAAATACTAGCTTCTTTTAAACTTGCCACATGCCACAGGAGGCATTTCCTGATACTTTCTAATTATTAGCAATCTTCTCTGCTCCACCAAATTACTATATTTTGATTCTTTATGTATCTTAATTGTTAATAATTATGTATCTTAATTATGTAATCTTAATTATCTATGCAATTGCTTCTCCTTCCCTCCATCTAAAAACATAAGTTCCCTGAGGACAGGAATCATTTCATTTCTCAGTTTGTGTCTCCCATGGTTGGTACAGTACCTAGCACATAGCTCTCAGTAAATGGTTGTAGAATCAAATTAAGCATGAGAACTGGAAGGATTTTTATAGATCATCTAGCTCAAGCCTTCATTTAATGGATAAGGAAACAGGGAGCCATAGTGATAAAATAATTTGCCCAGGGTCCCAAAATAAAAATGCAACATAAAAGATGCAAACATTTTGATAAATATGCCAAAGTTAACCAAGACTACTTAACATTATATTTGAATATAGTACTTGTTTATTAAAAGTTCAAAAAATAATTGTATGGTATCTTTTTCAAAATACAAAGATCATCTAAGATTCCAAAATATATAAAGTTTGGCATTAGGACCAGTGACTGTGCTATATAATTGATGGTTGCTAATGCAAATATTAGATGTTGAGGGGGTAAGTGGGGAGACCATTGGACCTAGAATTAAAAAGATTCATTTTTCTGAGCTCAAATCTGGCCTCAGACACTAAGTAGTTGTGTGATCCTGGGCAAATCTCTTAACTTTGTTTGCCTTAATCCACTGGAGGAGGAAAAGGCAAACCACTATTTTTGCTAAGAAAACCCTATAAACAGTATTGAAATGCTGTGATTCTCAGGGTCACAAAATGTTGGATACAATTGAACAACCACAATGATGTGACTATTATCTAAAAAAGGGGCTCTAGAAGGAATTCTGAGGATTATAGGTCAGTGAGTATCATACAGTAGTGATGTAATACTTGACATGAAGTTAAGAAGACATAGATTCAAATCCCTTCTCTGAGTGTAGTTGTGATACTATGGGCAAGTCACTTAATCTCTCTGAGACTCAGGAAATTTTCTATGACAGGAGTAAATTTTTAAAAAAGAATTGTTTACTGTTCTTCAATATAATTGGTTTTCTTTGTAATTCCATGTGTTTTGTTTTCTGCATTTAAGAACATTAGTCTGAGAAAGGGTCCCTGGGTCTTGCTAGACTGCCAAAAAGAGATATGACACAAAAAAGATGAATAACCACCAGTGGTCCTCAAAATGTAGTCCAAAGAATTGTTGGGGTCTCTGAAACCCTTTCAGAGGATCTACAAATTCAAAATTATTTTTTATTTCTAATATAGTAAATAGCTATAATTATAACCCATGTGAACAAAAACTCTTTGAACAGATCCTCCATAGTTTTTTAAAAACATGAAGATACTGAGAACAAAGGTTTGAGAACCACTGAATAACCATTGTCCTAAGATTTATCTATTAAATCTTAGAGGAGCTTGGGGAGGGAATTCCTTCCTTTATCTTTCCTTTCTTTTATCTTATCTTTCTTTCCTTTATCTTATCTTTCTTTGTTATTACTGTCTCCTTGAATTTATGTGTGAGCATGCTATAGGGCCAAACACTCTAATATCTTTGCCAAGAGGACCCCTAATGGGGGATCACAATTGTCAGACATGATTGAAAAATGACCAAACAAATGTTATATCTCTGAAATAGAATGTAACATCCTTGGGCTCAAGGACTATTTTGTCAATTAATTAATCAATAATTCAACAAATATTAAGAATTAACTATTATTAAGTTCTGGAGATACAAAGAAAAAACAAACATTCACTACCCTCAAGGAGCATACATTCTAATAGAGGAGACATATACATTAAGTAGGCATATACCAGATGTCTACAAAGTAGATACAATGTCACATTAGAGAAAAAGTCTCTAGTAGGCAAACATAGTAGGCAAAAGGGGACAGAGAAATTTTACAAAAAGTGGAACTTGAGCCAAGTTTTGAAGGAAGCCAGAGATTCTTAGGGGTAAAGGTGAAGAGAGAAAGCTTTCCAGGCATGGGGAACAGACAATACAAAGGCTGAGACAGGAGATGGGACATTGAGAATGAGATACAAGTAGCAGACCAAGATGGCAGAACTATAGAGAGGGCAGTGATATATAAGAAGACTGGAAAAATAGGAAGGGGTTAAGTAGTGAAGGATTATAAATTCCACACTGAAGAGTTTATATTTAAGGCAGTAGGAAGTCACTGCAACTTATTGAGGGAGGAATGGTGAAGTGGTCAAACCTTGACTTAGGAAAATTGCTTCGGCAGTTGCATGGAAGATGGATTGGAGTCAGGAAAGATTTGACATAGAAAAACCAATTATAAAGTTTCACCATAGTCAAGGAGAGAAGTGATGGGGACCTGAATTGGGGTGACAATCAATAGAGACATATACAAGACATGCTTGCCTTTGCATCTCCATCACCTACCATAGTACTTTGAAATAGTATGGGCTTAATAAGTTTTGAATTGAACTGAATTTGTGTAATTCTAATTCTAGAAGTAGATTCCTGAACACTTAAGGTCTTCAAATGAAATTGGGAATACTAGGAAATGAAACTGACACTCTTCTGATCAGGATATTACTTCTGATCAGGAATATTAGAGTGAAAGGCTTTATTCATGATCTAGTCCAAATCCTCATTTTGCAGATTAAAAAAATTGAGGTTCAGAGGAATTAAATAATTTATCCAAGGTTATACAGATATTAAGTTGCAGAGCTGAGCTTAAGAACTCAAGTTCTCTGATTCCAAATCCAGCACTTTTCCCATGCAGAGACCAAGAGGGTCTCATTTTTGGAGATCTCTGCATCATTGGTCACTGAATTTTATCTGATTTATGGTTTTTTTGTGTAATTTTCACTATTGCAGACATTATGTATTGTTCTTCTGATAATGCTTTTTTTTGTTCTGTACCAGTTTATGAAAATCACCTCAGACTTCTGAATTTCTTCATATTAATCATTGCTTATAGTGCAATGATATTCATTATTATAATTTCATTACTCATACCCATAGGCTTGTTCTTCTCGGCTCTGGAGGGCAAAAATAAGAGCCATGGATAAAAGTGGAAAAAAAGGCAAATCTAAGAATTGATACGAAGAAAAATTTTCTAACCATTAGACCTTTCCTGTAGTGGAACAGGATAGGATGCCTTAGGGATTTTGCTCTCATTAGAGAGCTACAAGTAGAGACTGGATGACCATTTGTCTCTATTGTTGTAGAGGGTATTGCCTTTGATGACTCATCTTACTTGGAGTTTCCAGGATTTTGTGATTTTCCCACATGATATAGTAAGAATCAGCACTAAGTTCAATTTGTCTCTTTTTGCCAAGGACAAACTATGACCTTAAATAAGTCTTTCCGTGGGCCCCAGATTTTTTTACCTACCTATATTTCTTTTATGACCAAAACTATAACTCAAGGGGACAGGAAAAAGTTAGGGTCAAAGGAGGCTATTTTTAGGGATGAGAAATGAAAGGAGAAATAATGCTTCAGATTATCTGCTTATTTGATTAAAGATTCAGAGGAATTGGGGGAACATAAAATAAGGGACTAATCCCCAAAAATGGCATTAGAAGAAAAGAATGATTCAAGGACAGGCAGATTTTAGACTGTAGGATGTGGAGGTGTTCTACTCTTATAGAGGTTTGGGGAGGGAAAGAGTGTCAGCTTCATTTCCTAGTATTCCCAATGCATTTCATTTCTCACTTGCCAACCCAGTGCCTGAATAAGATCTTCTTGAATTGAAAAGTACTAAGTGTTGTTAGCCAGCTCTTCTGAATGCTTCAGATGCTATTAACTAGAGAAGACACTTTCTCAGGAGGGAAGGAGGGGAAATACATTTCCTTTGAAAGGCAACGGAGAATTCTAATAATATTTGAGTTTAACTTTACAGGTGTGAAGATCAGCCTGGATTTGGAAGGGTGTAATGGTAAATTGGGTGTTAAATTGATTTTTACAATCTTTTAAGGTTCCTGAACCAATTTTTTTTAACTTGGAGGAATTTGTGCAGGATAGCAAAATATAATTAACCTGGCTCTGGAAGATGCTAAAACTGTTTCTCATTATTATTATAGAATCTGAGAGGTCATCTCAGTCTGACCTATTCTTTCGAAAAATGTATTAATCACCTACTTAAGGAGAACAATGGAAACTTCCACCCAATGCAAGAATTACCTGTACAACTTCCCTGCTATACAGTCATCCAGCCTCTGGATGAATACTCAAGCTCTTTTAGTACCAGGGAGCTAACAGTGTTTTGGGTCAGCTCATTCTGGTTTTGGACAGTTCTAATTGTGAAAATTCTATATAATCAACCAAATACATTGAGTCTTTCTGTTTTATTCCCAGTAGTTCTTATTCTATCTTTTTTCTCTAGTTCTTCCCTTATCAAAGAATATGTCTCTCTGCCTCCTCCACCACCTAATACAAATTTGAAGACAACTATCAGGCCAGAGCAAATTAAGAGTTCATATTTATATAACCCTTCCCTACCAATCTCTTTTCTGACCTTATAGTACTTTAGTCCTTCAATCATTTCTCCCATAATAACATAGTTTTCAGATTCTAGTCACCAATCCTCCTTAAGAAACTCTTGTTTGTCGATTCCTCTCTGAAAACGTGATTTTCAGAATAAGAGGGGAAAAGAAAGAAATGGGCATTTATTAAACATCCACTATGTACAAAGTCACTGTGTTAAGCACATAACAAATACTATCTCATTTGATCTTCTGACAACCTTGGGATGAAATTGCTATTATTATCTCCATTTTACAGTTGAAGAAACTGAGTCTGGCAGAGATAATGTGACTTGCACTGGGTCACACAGTCAATAAGTATCTCAGGTTGCACATGTTTAACTTATATTGGATTGTTTGATGTAGTTGAGGAATTGGGAAGGAAGAAGAGAGGAAAAACCTGAAACAAGATTTTGCAAAAGTGAATGTTGAAATGTATTTGGAAATATCTTTGCATGTATTTGGAAAAATAAAATTCTATTACAATATTTTTAAAGTATTGGAGCCTGTGGGCCCAGTGCTGTAGCCATTATATCACCTAGCTGCTACTACAGAATACAATACCCTAGATGTGGCATGATTGGTATGGAGTACAATCAAATTATTTTTAGGATGCTCTATTTCTATTCATACAGCCTCATATTACATTAGTTTTGTTTTTAGTAGCCAGAAGACATTAATGGTCCTTATTGAACTTAACCTCCAAGTTTTTTTTTCCACATGAACTGCTGTCAAATCATATCTTCTCTGTCCTCTACTTGAACATTGATTTTTTTAAAACTTAAATGCATTTAGCCCTTAAATTTTTCTATCCTGACAACATTAACCCATCATTTCAGCCTGTCAAAGAATTTTGGGATTTTTGTTTCTGTCACCAGTGTGTTTAGATTCTTCCCAAATGTACAGCTTGGAATACTCAGTTAAGAATCATAAAACTTTAGAGCTGGAAAAAAAGTTCAACATATGCCTTACACAAGAAGTATCTGGCAGAGTTAAGATTCAAATCTAGGTCCTCTGACTCTTCTTCCAGAGAGCACACTACCATACATTTATATACAGCACTCACCCTATTCACTTTGCTACATTTCATCTCTAAAGGAAACATCCTTATCATAACTAGTCAAGTTTACATGACTCAATTAGGATGGAGACAGAGAGTAACCCTCTGATTTAATTGGTGTAAGGAATTCTAGTGAGAAAATTCCCTTTACCAAAACAGCTTAGCATCTTTTCTTCACCTTTGGCTTCTGAGAGTTGCCTAGAGTACTAAGTGGTTAAGTGATTTACACAATCTATGGTGTGTGTGTGTATGTATGTGTGAACTTAAACACAGATCTTACTGATTCTGAGGCCAATTCTTAATTCATTATGCTATGTTGTTAATAAATTCAATCTGTTTTGGTGTGCATAATAATGCTGGCTCATATTTAAATAACTCTTTAATACTCAAAAGATACTTAATAATATACATTAATATACTTAATATACATTAGCCCCTTTGAGCTTCACAAGAACTCTATAGGGTAAGAGAATTTGGAGTGTAAAGACTTGGTTGTGAAGTCTAGTTCTGTGACTTGAGTCTGCACAACAATGGCCAATTTGCCTGCTCTGATCTCAGTTTCCTTATCTGTTAATTTTTAATTTGAATCAAATGACATTTAAGATCCCCATAATTCAACTGATACTTGCTTGGCACTATCTTTAAGATGCCAGTCTTATCTCTGGTGTTCTTCTTGTAAGTTCTTAAAGATGCTTCTCTCACCCCTGAGCTCTGAATTAGAACATTGTGCTTTTTTTTCTCATCTTATATATTTTTCTCTTTGTTATATACTTTTCTTGAGAGTTGTGTTCCCTGATACTCAGTGTTTATGCTTTTATTCCCCTTTTCTTTTTGAAGCTAGCGCTTTCTTTTTTTTCTCTCAGAAGACTTAACAGTTCCTTTGGCATGACTGAGAGACTTCATTGTTTTAGAACATTAAATAAAATTAGCCTTTAATCTCTCATGAGAGTACTATTGTCTTGGGTAGCTATGTAATACAGTGAGTTACAGTGGATAGAGTGCTGAGTTTAGAATCAGAAAGACTCGTCTTCCTGAATTCAAATCCAGCCTCAGATACTTCTTAGTTGGATGACTCTGGGCAAGTCATTTTACCCTATTTGCCTCAATTTCCTCATTTGTAAAATGACCTGGAGAAGAAAATGATATCTTTGCCAAGAAAACCTCAACTGGAAACACAAAGAGTCAAACTTGGGCGGGGGGGGGGGAATCTTTTTGTCTAATATTTAAAACTTGTAAGTTCCCACATCTACTTTATCAAAGTTTTATTTATGCCCTTTGTTTTTGCAAATCATTTCCAGATATGCCTTTCCTCTTCATCCCATTTGAACCTTCTGTCATAGCAAAGAAAAACATGGTGATTGTATCTGATAGAATCTGTAACATCTTGTCTCCATAAACCCTCACCATAAACCATAAAAAGAGGGTTTATGTTTTATTATATGTTCTCTTATACCAAGATTAAATATTATCCTGAAAAATCAAATCAGCCCTGCTACTCAATCATCAACAATATCTTGGATCCCTCTGAAGGGTGTAGCAATGAGGTTTTCCCATTTCCTTCCTTTAAAGAGAGTACCTTGGCCAGACATCACTTCATTTCCTACTTGACTGAAATCCTTTGGACTTCTCCATCATGTCCCCACCTGCTCTCTGTATCTTTCTTTCTATGTCTGTCTCTCTGTCTCTCTGTCTCTCTGTCTCTCTGTCTCTCTCTCTCTCTCTCTCTCTCTCGCACACACACACACACACACACACACACACACACACAGAGAGAGAGAGAGAGAGAGAGAGAGAGAGAGAGAGAGAGAGAGAGCAAGTAAATCACTTTGGCTGAACCATGGAGTATGTGCAAAGGAGTAATGTGTGAAAAGACTAAAAATGCCAGGGAACCCTGAGATAAAATTGAAAGCCCTTAGAGTGTGAGGGGACAAGGGAGGAGGATATGGTGACCTGGTAAGATGTGCTTTAGTAAAATCACTTTGGTGACTATGTGGAGAATGGATTGGAGTCAGGACAGACTTGATGCAGGGAAACCAATTAGGGTGGGTAACATCCATCAGATGAATAATCTGATTGGTGGAAGCTTCTCTTCAGGAGTAGGTTTGTTGGTGCCAATGTGAGGACAGTGTGAGTAGGCAGGAGAGAATCAAGCGCTGGTGTTTTAGTTAGAAAATTGAAGAAAAAAGGGGGGGGAAACACAGAAAAAGGTGTATCTATAGGTGTCCCAAACTTAGGACTTGGGACTGGCCCCTCATGATTCCAAAGCCAAGTTAAAAACTATATTTTCGTGTAAGTGGGGATTGTGTCCCCAAACTGAGTTACTTGAGAGCAGGGACTATTTTTTAGCTTTCTATGTATTTAAGTGCATAGTAGGCACTTAATAAATTCTAGTTTACTGACTGATTTCCAAGGCACAGACAATACTGCATCCTAAGCATTAGGGCTGTGAATATTGAAGCAAATGTGCACTTCTATTATTTTAGGGCATCAGAGGGATTGAAAGGGAATTAGATTGGAACTTCCCTGGAGATGGAAAAGATTATTTCCATTTGTGTATGAGTGCCAAAAATGTTTTTGCTACTTGATTTACATTGTTTCATGTTTTAATTAAAAGCTTTTTCTATTAGATTTATGCCTCTCATATGGTCTGGCAAATAAGGATTGGATTAAATGGAGGTTCTAACAGTGAATGCATAGTTACTAATAACAAAGTACACTGAAACTGGAGCATGCTGGGAGATGATATATAATAGTTAATAACAGACATTTCCATAGCGTTTTAAGGTGTGCAAAATGCTTTAAAAAATACCGACTTATATGATCTTCACAAAAGCTGTGAGAGGTTAGTGTGGTGGTTCTCTTCTTTTCTAAAATATGATGGTTCCCTGGGAGCAGGTTTCTTGAGGAGGTTTTTGGAGGCAGCCTTAGTTTCAGTTCAGATCTGCCTATTTCAACTCATCCTAATTGTCCAAGGCCTAACATTATCTGAGGTCATTTTGGAATTCTGGTCTTTCTGAACCAAGATGTAGCTCTTTATTAACTGTGTTTTGCGTTTATATACTACTTTATTGTCTGTCAAGCCATCACCTTACAACTATGTAATGTATTTTTTAAAGTATCATTTAGTTATTTCAAACATTATTTTCTTTTTAATTTTTGAGTTCTAAGTTCTCTTTCTCCCTCCCACTCTTTCCTATGCCCACTGAGAAGGCAAGCAATATAATATCAATTATACATGTAAATTCATGCAAAATATATTTCCTTATTAGCCATATTCCAAAAAAGCAAGAAAAATAAAGAAAGTGGGAAAGTAATGCTTAAGCTAGCTTTCAGAGGTCATCAGTCCCTCTGTGGAGGTAAATAGCATTTTTTCATCATGAGTCCTTTGGAATTGTTCTGTATCATTATATTAATCAAAGTAGACAAGTCTTTCACAGTTGATCATCATTAAAAACATATCTCTTCATATATAGTTCCAAATTGTTCTTCAGAATGGTTGAACAAGTTAACTACTGGGCCAACAATTCATTAGTATGCCTATTTTCTCTCTTCCTCTCCAGCATTTGTCTTTTCTGATAGGTATCAAGTAATACTTCACAATTATTTGATTTGCACCCAATCAATTGTGGTTTAGAGCATTTTTACATGATTATAGATAGCTTTGATTTCCTCTTTTGAAAACTGCTTGTTCATAAACCTTGGCCATTCATTCACTGGGGAAGGGCTCTTATTTTTATAAATTTGACACAGTTCTATATTCAGCATATGCTTGAGAAATAATGCATTTATCAGAAAAACTTGTAAGAAATTTTCATATTACTTCATTGTCTTTGGTACCTTTTAGCGAAATATAGTTTCCTTGATTATCTCTTTAAGTTAAACACATTTTTACTTTTGCTTTGTCTAAGATCATCATTGTTGTCTCTGCTTCATTTATTTCAGTTGAAACATATTTGAATCTGTTTTGGCTTTTTATTACAACTAAGTATTTGTTTTTTGGCTTTACGTATGTCTCTTGTAAACAACATATTGCTGAATTCTCATTTTTTCATGTATACCTCTAGCCACTTCCATTTTATGAATGAAGTCAACTCATTTACATTCACATTTATGATTACTATGAATTTCCCTCCATTCTATTTCTTCTCCCTTTTCTTCTTCTCCTCTTCTTTTTCCTCCTCCTCTTCTTTCTCTTCCTCCTCCTCTTCCTCCCTTTTCCCTCTTCTTCCCCCTCTTCTTTCTTTTCTTCCTTCCCTTCCTACTCCTTTTTCTTCTCCTTCTTTCTTTTTATCCTGTTCCTCCTTAAAAGTCTATTTTGTTTCTAAACAATGGATACCTTAATCTGCTTCTCTTCTTATCATCCTTCTTCCTTTCACTTATCCCCCACCTCTATTTTCCTATCATGGAAAATAGATTTCTATATTTAACTGAGTATATATAACATATATATATATATATATATGAGATTCAAGCATTGCCTTTTATCACCACCCTTATATGCCCCTTCACCATAAAAGCTCTTTATTGCATATCTTTTTTTTATTTAAGAAAATTTCCTCCATTCTACTTCTTCCTTCCCCCTTTTCCCTTTTTCTCATCCCTTCATTGTTTTTGGAGTTCAATCTAACAGAATTGACTCACACCCATATCCTCTGTCTATGTAAATTCCTATTAACCGTCCTAATATCAATAAAGTTCTTAAAAGTTACACATATCATCTTTCTATATAAGGATATAAACAGTTTAACTTTATTAAATTTTATGATTACTCTTTTATGTTTACCTTTTTGTGCTTCTCTTGAGTCGTCTGTTTGAATGTCACATTTTCAACTCAGCTCTAATCTTTTCATCAAGAATGCTAGAAAGTTCTCTATTTCATTAAATATGCATTTTTGGATTATGCTGTTTTGCTATATAGGTGATTCTTGGTTATAATCCTAGCTCTTTTTTAAATAATAGCTTTTTATTTCCAAAATAGATGCAAATAGTTTTCAATACCCTTATAAAACCTTGTATTTCAAATTTTTCTTCCTTCTCTTCACCCCCTCCCCTAGAGAGCAAGTAATCCAATATATAACATGTACAATTCTTCCATACATATTTCCACATTTATCATGCTGCATAAGAAAAATTATATTAAAAAGGAAAAAATGAGAAAGAAAACAAAAAAACAAGCAAACAACAACAAAAAAGGTAAAAATGCTATGTTGTGATCCACATTCAGTTCCCCGCAGTTCTCTTTCTAGATGCTGATGACTCTATCACAAGTCTATTAATCCTAGCTTCATTTCCCTGCAGAATATCATATTCTAAATCTTCCATGAAAGCACTAAATATTGTTTGATCTTGAAAGATCAAACTCTTTGATGTTTGAATTATTTCTTTTTGAGTACTTAAGCAGTAGTTTCTCCTTAACCTGGGAACTCTGGAATTGGCTGTAATTTCCCTGAGCATTTCCATTTGGGAATTTCTCTCAAAAGGTGATCAATGGATTCTTCCAATTTTAATTTTACCCTACAGATCTAAATTATCAAGGCAGTTTTCCTTGATTTCTTGAAGTTTGATGTCTAAGCTCTTTGATCATGGTTTTCATTAAGTTCAATAATTTCTAAATTTCCTCTTCTCAATATATTTTCCAGGTCAGTTGTATTTTTAATGAGATATTTTACATTTTCTTCCCTTTTTCATTCTTTTGACTTTGTTTTATTATTTCTTGAGTAATGAAGTGATTAGCTCCTGGTTTCCCATTCAAAATTTTGAAGGATTTATTTTCTTCAATGAACTTTTACAACTCTTTTTCCATTTGCCCAATTCTACTTTTTTATTTTTTTTAATATTTTCTTCAGTTACATTTAAAACAATTATTTTACATTTGTTTTAAAAAACCTTTTGCGTTCCAGATTTTTTTCCCTTATCCCCATCTCATTTTTAAAAAATCACATATGAAGTTATGCAAAACATTTCCATAAAAGTCAAATTGTAAAGATGTAAACATATATATCTCCATTCTAAATAAAAACCCTTAAGAAAAATAGAGAGGGAGACAGAGGGAGACAGAAAGACAAAAAGTCAGAGATATAGAGAATACTTCAATCTGTTTTCAGACACAATCAGTTTCTTCTCTAGGGATGGATAGGATTTTTCATCATAAGTCCTTCAAAGCAGTTGTAGATCATTGTACTGCTAAGAATAGCAAAATCATTTACTTCTTATCATCCTAGAACATTGCTATTATTTTGTCTACAGTACATTTCACTTTACTTGAGTTCATGGAGGACTCTCCAGGTTTTTTTTCTGAGAGCATTCTGTCATTTTCCATAGAAGAATAACATTTCATCTTAATCACATACCACAGTTAATTCAGCCATTCCTCAATGGGCATCCCTTCGATTTCCAATTTTTTTTCTTCCTGCCCTGAGAAGAACTATTATAAATATTTTTGTACATATAAGTACTTTTTCTTTTTAAAAAAATCTCTTTTGGGAATCATATTTAGTAGCGGTATTATTAGGTCAAAGTATATGCATGAATTTATATCCATTTGAGCATAGACCATATCTTTTGATCATTTATCAGTAGGGACATAGCTCTTAGTTTTTAGAAATTTGACTCCGTTTTCTATACATTTGAGAAATGAGGTCTTATCAGAGAAATTTGGTTCACTATTTCTAGTCATATGAAAAGATGTTCCAAACCACTATTGATCAGAGAAATGCAAATTAAGACAATTCTGAGATACCACTACACACCTGTCAGATTGGCTAAGATGACAGGAAAAGATAATGATGAATGTTGGAGGGGATATGGGAAAAATGGAACACTGACACATTGTCGGTGGAGTTGTAAACGGATCCAGCCATTGTGGAGAGCAAATTGGAACTATGTTCAAAAAGTTATCAAAGCATACCCTTTGATCCAGCAGTGTTTCTACTGGGCTTATATCCTAAAGAGATCTTAAAGGAGGCAAAGAGACGTACATGTTCAAAAATGTTTGTGACAGCCCTTTTTGTAGTGGCTAAAAACTGGAAACTAAATGGATTTTCATCAATTGGAGAATAGCTGAATAAATTATGGTATATGAATGTTGTGGAATATTATTGTTCTGTAAGAAATGACCAACAGGATGATTTCAGAGAGGACTGGAGAGACTTACATGAACTGATGATGAGTGAAATGAGCAGGATCAGAAGATCATTATATACTTCAACAACAAGACTATATGATGATCAATTCTGATGGCTGTGGATCTTCAACAATGAGATGATTCAAATCAGTTCCAATTGTTCAGTAATGAATAGAGCCATCTACATCCAGAGAGAGAGCTATGGGAACTGAGTGTGGACCACAACATAGCATTTTCACTCTTTCTATTATTGTTTGCTTGCATTTTTTTTCCTTCTCAGATGTTTTTTCTTTCTAGATCCGATTTTTCTTGTGCAGCAAAATAACTGTATACATATATTGGATTTAACATATATTTTAACATATTTAACATGTATTGGACTACCTGCCATCTATAGGAGAGGGTAAGGGGAAGGAGGGAAAAATTTGGAACAGAAGATTTTGCAAGGGTCAATGCTGAAAAAAATTACTCATGCATATGTTTTGTAAATAAAAAACTATAATTAAAACAAACAAATAAATAAGAAATTTGCTTCAAAATTCTTTTTACAATTACTATTGCTAATTGTATTTTCCCCCATTTATTCTATTCTCTATCTCCTTTTACCCTGTCCCTCCTCAAACATGTTTTGCTACTGAATACTCCCTTCTCCAATATACCCTCTCTTTTATTACCCACCCCCCTTCCTGTTTCCCATTCTCCTCCTACTTTCCTTCTGGGTAAGATAGATTTCTATACCCATATTGAGTGCATATGTTATTTCTTCTTAGAAATAATTCTGATGAGAGTAATATTTACTCACTCCTCCTCTTTTCCCCTTCTTCCCCTCCACTGTAAAACTTTTTCTTCCCTCTTTTTTATGGCAGATAAGTCCCTTATGATATCACTTTCCTAATTACTTCCTTATGCTTATTCTTGAGTTCTTTTTTTTTAAATCAAATTTCCCATTTAGCTCTGGTCTTTTCATCATAAGTACTTGAAAATCCTTTATTTCACTAAATTTCCCCTTTTCCCCCTAAAAGATTAAACTCAGTTTTGCTGGGTAGGTGATTCTTGGTTGTAATTCAAACTCTAGCACTCTTTAAAATAGCATATTCCAAGCCCTCTGGTCCTTTAATGTAGAAGCTGCTAAATCTTGTGCTATTCTGACTGTGGCACTACTATACTTGAATTGTATCTTTCTGGATGCTTGCAGTATTTTCTTTTTGACATGGGAGTTTCTGAATTTGGCTATAACATTCCTGGGAGTTTTTGTTTTGATATCACTTCAGGAGGTTATAGGTAGATTCTTTCAATTTCTGTTTTACTCTATGGTCCTAGAAAATCAGGACAGTTTTCTTTGATAATTTCTTAAAAGATGATGTCCAGGCTCTTTTTGATCATGACTTTCAGATAGACCAATAATTTTCAAAATATCTCTCCTAGATCTATTTTCCAGGTCAGTTGTTTTTCCAATGAGATATTTCACTTTTTTTTCTATTTTTTCCTTCTCCTTTTTTGTGTTTTGCTTTATTGTGTCTTAATTTCTCATAAACCCATTCGTTTCTATTTGCTCAATTCTAATTTTAAGTAATTATTTTCCTCAGTGAGTTTCTATACTTACTTTCCCATTTGGCCAGATTTGTGTTTTGAGGCATTCTTCTCATTAGCTTTTTATATTTCTTTTACATCATTCTCAATTCTGTTCCCAATTTTTCTTCTCTCTTACTTGATTTTCAAAATCTCTTTTGAGTACTTTTGATACCAATTCTTATTTTTGTTAGAGGCTTTGGATATAGGAGCTTTGACTTTGAAATCTGAATATGTTTTGATCTTCCTTGAAACCATAGTAACTTTATTTGGTCAGAAACTTTTTCTGTTGTCTGATCATTTCCCTAGCCTATTATTTGGCTTTTAACTTTTTAGTAAACTAGGGCTCTGTTTCCAGGGTGGAGGGTGCATTGTCCCAAGCTTCAATAGTTTTGTGCAGCTGTTTTCAGAGATCCTTCTGGGGACTGGACCATAAGCACTTCTGTCTCTTCTCATGCCCACTCTTGATTTACTGACTTCCCAATGTGCTCTCACCCTACTTTTCTGACAACCTTTAAGTCATCGTTAGTGTCTTTGGGCTGGGAGGTCTAGAAACTGTCAGTGCTGTTGAATTTAGAGGTCCTAATTTACTGGCATAAGGTGGGGGCTGTGGCTGCATTAGCATTGTGTGCTATTACTCCCACCCTGGTGTCATAGACCTTTTCTGCTTACCTTCTAAGTTGTCTTTGGCTGGAAAATATTCTCCTCCATTTTTGGAGGGTATTTGGACACTCTAATCTCTTTTTGATCATTGATCTCCTCACCACCTCTGTGCTGATAGCTATTGAAGCTGCTGTTGTTGCTGCCACTTCTAAAGCTGGTGACTGTTATATTTGGATGCTCTGGAAATGCCTTCACCCCAATGTTACAGATTTCTCCTGCTGACTTCTTAAGTTTCCTTATGCTAGGAAAAGGACTTTTTGATGACTGTACCACTCCAAAACTTAATTTGAGGTGCCTTTTAAAAGTTGTTTGGAGGAAAATAATAAGAGAGATCAGCTGGAACGCTTCCTCTAATCTTCAACCCCTAAGTCATGTATTATTACTTACACTTTAAAGATGAGCAAAATGAGAGTCAAATTACAAAGAGTACTGAAGAGAAAATGGAAAGATCCAGATCCTAGTCTCAGCTCAGTTACCAGTTAGTTATCTCTGTTACTTTGGGTAAGTTGTTTAATGTTTCTGGATTTCAATGTCTCCACCTGTGAAAAAAAGGATTGAATTTTTCATATATTCCTTTTTGGTTTTCTTTGCTATTTCTTTTTCAACTTCTCACTAGGGTATCTTCCAACATTCTGTCCCTCTTCTCTTCCTTCTGAAGACTCTCTCCTTTGTCATTCTCATCCACTTCTAAGGCATCAATTATCACCTCTTGGCATATAGTGGGGGAATGAAAAGTAGAACTGCCCCTCCCCTTCTGAATCTTAGATGCTACCGATGTAAACAGCCACCAGCTCTTTCTTTGTCCCCTCCCTTCTTCTAGAAGCAAGCTGAAGCAACTTCAGCACAGGAAAGTGGGAAACAGAAAGACAAATATAAGAAGGCATGAATAAGCATTATTCTAAAACCCAAAAGGTCTCTGGAGAGACACTAATAACAGAAGAGGAGCATTTCTTGGGTCTAGTGGAAGAAACAGATTCACTTAGACTGAATCACTGCCCTTCTCCTCTCTTCCAGGCATTTAAAAGGGGAAAATGGACCTAGAACAAGACAAGTAGAAAGTATTCTGATAATGATCTGAGGAAATGTTCTATGGGACTAGGATAGAGCTTTATGTAACTTAGCATGGGGATCATGAAATTATGATTTATTATCAGTAAGTGTTTGATTTGCACATCTATTTTATAAACTTATATATCTGGGGTCATGTAAAAATTTCTCAGATGAAAAGGGCTTGCAAGTAGAAAAAGTTTAAGAAGTCCTGAATAAGAGTACAAAATAGTAGAAAGTTTAAAGTGCTCTGAAGACTTCCTGGTCCCTGGAGGACCAAGGAGCACTTTCATTGTCAACAGAAAACTGATTATTCCTCTGGTCTACTACTTGTGAAAGTTAAAACCTATGAAGGTTAGGCACTGACCTTTCTCTGAAGTGAGGGTATCAAAAATGGCAAGAAAGATCCATGACACTTAACAAGAAAGGAAAAATAATGCAGTGGAGTGGTGGGCATAATAAATCATGGAAAGGAATTAACTTTTATCCCTATACATTTAATACTGAGGTGGGTTAAGAAGGGACTAAAGAAGAAACTGGGCTCTTTAGATATTTCTGGGGTCTAGTATGAGACCTTTCTTTGTTCTTTACTATCTGAGTAATCCTGTTTCCAGATTGACATCTTGTGAGACTGAATGATTGGAAGGAAGTTACTACAGTTATGACAGATATCAAAAATCTAGTCTGCACCTGGATCAGAGCAAATGATCCAAGTAAGTGAGAAGTTGCAAAATGCATAGGTTTTTCAAGTCAGAAGAGAGGCCCTAGTACAAGATTTTACACGGTTTTAGATGACTCCTAAATCTACATATTCAGTTATGGGATTCTCATATTCCTTTCATTTTGATGTCCCTCTGACACTTCAAAATCAATATGCCTAAAACTGAAGTTATCTTTCCCTCTAAAACTGCCCCTTCTTAATATTCCCATTTATTAATGGTTCCATTATTATCCCGAACACTCTTAAAACCTTTGACTTAACTTTGAATCTTCCTTATCTCTCAAATTGACTCAGTTGCCAAGTCTTGTTGGTTTTCTAATAGTCATCTCTTCTATCTCAGATATAATGCAACCTTATTAATTCAGATCCTTATCACCTCTCCTGAGTTATTATAATAATCTCCTAATTGTTTTCCTTGCCTCTAATATCTCCCTGATTCAACCTATTCTTTTAAAAAAAAATCAATCAGCAAACACAAATATTAAAATACATAAAGAAAAAATAGCAAAAAATATTTTACATTAAACCATAAATTAAAATTTCCAATTTATCCTTCAAATATTTGTCAAAAATCTTATCCCTGTTTCCCAGGTCTAATCAGATCATTTCCCTCCTTAGAAAATGTTAGTGTCTCTTCATTTTCTAGGAAATAAAGTAAAAACTTAGCCTGATATTAAAGGACTTCTATAATTTGACTACAAATTATTATTACTGCCTTATTTCAGAACTCTCCCATTCAAATGTTCTATGCACTTGTTGAAACCAAAATGAATTACTCACCATTCTTCTCAATCTTTTTCTGTGTATTTCCTACCATAATAAATGCTTCCCATTCCACAGTCTGAAACCAAGTTATCCTATTTTTGTCTATTAAAAGCCTTCAATCCTTCAACAGGCAAATAAGATGCTACTTTCTTCATCGAAGCTTTCTCTGATACCTATGTGGATAGAAGGGTTGAATTTGCCATTGTTTCTTTATTTTACCCCTCATCATATTCTAATTTTCTTAGTTGGATTTTAGTTGACTCTATATCATCTGGCTGATTATTCCCTTTGTAGATATAGATTGCAAAATCCTCTGCTCTTTAGACAGTAGATAGAATGCTGGACTTGGATTCACAAAAAGCTGAGTTCAAATCCTCCAGTTACTTACTACGTGGCCCTTGGCAAGTCACTTAATTTTGTTCAGATTCAGTTTCCTTATCTATAAAATGGGGAGATCAACATATATAAAGTACTTTGCAAACTTTAAAGCCAACAGTAAATGCTAACTAGTAATATTGTTAGTTATTGTTCTAATCTGCTGCAATTCTCAACTATACCTTTCCATAATCCTCCCTGAACAGTCTACTCAATGTGCTGAAGGTCTTTCCTAGTTCTTTTAATATGGTACCATGATACCAGTGTACAATAGACAGCAGTAAGCTGCCCATCTATCGTCTTATTTTTGTTAAATGACTACTCTACCTTCTTTTCCAATCAGGGTTCATTATAGTATGGATTTCTTTCAGGCATGGCTTAGTTGCTGAAGTCCCTTCCAGTTTTCAATGTTTTTGATTCTGTACTTTGGATGTGAGATTTAAAACAAAGATCGAGAATTTAGTCATTTTTATATCCCTAATGCCTAACATATGATGTAAATACATTCTCTGGTTAAGAATGTCTATTGAATTGAATTGAATTGGCTAGCTGTATCTAAGTTTTTCTCTAGCCCCAGTTGCTCATGCTCAATTTCCTTCAGCTCTGTGATCCCATGAAGATGCTTACTAAAAATTCTTGATTGAAAATCATTGTTAAAGAGAACAAAAACAACAGTAAGAAAAGAAAAATAAACGAACTCAAATGTTGAAGTGTGCCTGCCTCCTGACCTTCTTCCCCAGAGAAACAGGGACACCAGTCTGCATTGGGAGTAATAGGAATGACTTCACCTATTGACCAGGCTCTAATAGCCCAGAGTCTTTCTGACCTCCTGAGACTTAGAATTACAGGAAAAAAAATAACACAAGCTCACACCCGTACTCCCAAGGGAAGGATGAGGACCTTTTGCCAGCCTGAGGAGCATCTGCTAAAGAGAACACAAGTTTTCTCTGGGGCCATTTGGTGGTTTATCTGTTATCTAGCTCCCCCCCTCCCGCCCCCCGCAATACTCTAGTCCTAAACTTGGCATCTAATTATCCTGTTTCTCTGACAAACCACCTGCCCCTAATTACTTCCAACATTGCTGAAGAATTGTATAAGCCCTTGGCTACTCTGAATTGTTTCACTTTGGTGTCATAAAAGAAAAAGCTCTAAAGAGAGCTTTTTGAAATCTGTATTATATTCTGTACAGCTCTGGCCCAGTTCTAGTTAATGTTGCCCCTGTCATATCTTATTCTGAAGGACTCTGCCTTAATCCCCAAGGGATACAGGCACTGAGGCTGCAGTAAGTGGTGTCTTAACTGTTTGATGCCCAGTGGTGGAATCCGATTGAATGTATCAGACTATGTCAGGCATTTTAGCTTTCCAGGATGTGGACTAGAAAGTTTGAGGATGCACATTGAATTCTGGGGATCTAGGAAAGAATCATTCATTGTATTGTAGGACTTGATTCTCATCTGACACAATTCATTCTCAGGCAGCCTTCTCTTTACACAACTCGTCTAGGGCCAAATGAGAGTATTGATCCTAGAAGGGTTGAGACTTGGTATCAAGTAGATTGAATCCCTGCCAAGAACTGACTTGTTGTATGTGCAGAGTGCTCTATTGTCAGGGATAGTATTATTCTCAAACTACTAGGTAAAAGGGCATTGATCACAAAGGTTATCAGCCCTTCCAAAATTAAAAGGAAGACAGAGAAGGTAACTGTAGAAATAGATACACTTAAATAGCCCATTGCAATTTTCAAAACACTTTTGTACATGAACCATTAACTTATAAAAGAGATAGGCAAACAGATATTATTACTTCCCATTTTACAGATCAGGAAAATGAAGTTCAAAATGCCTATATTTAGAACTTGAGTCCAGTACATGGGAATGAAAGGCACAAGCATTCATTAAGCACCCATTCTGTTCCATGAACAGAGAGAAGCTAGGTGGTGCAGTGGATGAAATGCTAGACATGGAGGCAGGAAGACAAACCTGGTCTCAGATGTGACCCCAGATTTACTAGCTGTGTGATACTATCTGTGTGATCTTGGATAAGTCACTTAACCCCGTTTGCCTCAGTTTTCTTATCTATAAAATGGAGAAGAAAATGACAAGCCGCTCCAGTATTTTTGCCAAGGAAACCCCAAATGGGGTCAAGAAGAGTAGGATATTACCGAAATGATTGACAGCAACAACATTGCCCCAGGTACTATTCTAAGATCTTTACAGATATTATCTGATTTGATCCTTCCTCACAGTAGATTTGTACATTAGTTTCCATTATCACCCCCATTTTACAGATGAAGAAAATGAGTTATACAGAAATTAAGTGTCTTGCCTAGGTTCTTACAGCTAAGTGTCAAAGGTCAGATATGAACTTAGAAAAACAATTTTTTCTGATTCCAAGCTCAGCTCTATTTCTACTATATTATACCACCTCTGATCTCCATGAGAAAAATAGCATGATGAAATAGAAATAGTAGCGTATTTGAAGTAAGAGTCTGGTTTCAAATCCTGTTTCTGCTATTTATTATCTATTTAATCTTGGGGAAGTCATGCAATAGTTCTTGGTCTCAGTTTCCCCATCTGTAAAATGAGAGTTGAATTCTCTTTGATCTTTAAAGGTCCCTTCTGGCTCTAGCTCTTATGAGCTCTAGATCTTGTATTGTATCCCCTCTGGCTCTAGATCTTATGGAGAGAAACCAGCTCCAGAAAAACTGGGGGATCATTCATAAAATCATCTATTTTAAGCTTTTTTGTATTCACAAACTTCTGGCTTTCTTCAGGCTTTGTCTTTGTTACTTACCTTGAGGCTGTGTGAGAGCTTGTCAAGCTCTTCACAAGACTACTCACTCACCTACCTTTGGTGTTCATCCAACTCTCATCTGTGGCTCTAAGAAGTGATAGTATGGCCAGTGGGCACAGCTCATTAAATTATTTTGACAGATGGTCTAAACGAGGTTGAGGATAGCCGACCCTCAAATCTATCAGTGAAATAAGGAGATGCCTACGCCAAGTATGTGAAGACTTTGGCCAGGAGAATGGGTATATGAGAACAGTTTGTTCCAATGGCCATTAAAGTGGAGAGTACCTAGAACTTGATCAGACTTTGAAGTTGCCAAGCTCATTCACTGCCTCCTGGGTCATTGCCAGTTGTCTTGACTTTTATCCTGTCCCTGGACTTTGATGATTCTGGAGGAGAGAAAGGCTGATAATTTTGTGTAGCTCTGAGTCACTTAACTCCAATCCACTTAAATCCAATAAATCCAATTTACATGTAAGGACATCACTCATGATATCATTGGTGCTCTTCAAAATCTAAGGACAAACAATAACATTTTTGTTCTGGGTGGAAACTATATCTCCTCCATCATTTGTTACATCATTGCAGATAGCAAGCTGGTATGCTGAGAGGGAGATTTCGATTCACAATTGCTTAAGTTTATGGGAAAGATCTGCTATCTGTGTGATAGTTTGTATAAATCTATTTATATACATGTTGGCTCTCTCCCATTAGACTATAATCTCCTTGATGGCTGAAACTGTTTTTAATCTTTTGTTATATTCCAAGTATTTAGCACAGTGCCCAGAAAAAAATGAATTCCTTAATATTGATTAACTGGTAGATTTATAGAAAGAGGCAGGTAGGTAGCTCAGTGGATAGAGCACCAGCCCTGAAGTCAGGAGGACCTGAGTTCAAATCTGACCTCAGACACTTAACACTTCCTAGCTTATGACCCTGGGGAAGTCATTTGACCCCAACTGCCCCAGCGGGGAAAAAAAAAGAAAGACATTCTAAAAGCAAATATGATATTGCTTATATTGCCCATCATCTCTTCATTGTCATAATCAAGAAAAGAAGGGGTTCCATGATTCAGTAGAATGCTAGAATAAAGAAAGTGGGGTTTTAGTCTTGGTTCCACCATTTTTCCACTTTTTGAACCATATGTTACATTCAGTAGGACCAAGGATGGGAAAAATGTACCCTGTCTAGGTCTAAGGAGGTGAAGTTGAATTGGAATGAAAGTAAGTGTAAACCAAAAAGCCACACCAAGGTTCATATGTGAGTATCTGAAGATTGCGGAGATACTGAGATGGCGAGGAAGGCTCATTGCAGAGTTGAAATTTTGCACTGAAAGAAGCTATAAAAGCCAAAAGTATGGAATGAATAAATGAATGTATAAGGGGGAGGGGAGGGACTGGCCAATGATCCCAGTTCTTATGGACATATGGAACCTCTTATGTCTGACACAATCCCAATGGGGGATTCAGAACATATTCCCAATCTAATTGCTCCATGTAGAAGAGGAACCTTTTGATTGTTTGCTAAACCAGAACTACTTAAAGAAGCAGTAATGGGATACTTGGGCTTTCTGTTTTTCTTGGTCACTTTCAGCTGAGGAGTACAATAAGTTTTTGAGTGGAGAAAGAGCCTTCCAGCAAAAGCTGGAAATCTCTCCACCTGGAGCACCAATATGTGGACAAGTTCATGTTGTGGTTATGTTCTGTCTATTGTGTCTGTTTTTTCCTGCTCTTAGGTGGAATATTGGAATAACCTGTGACATTTTAAGCTTTGAAAAGTTGGGAGAGCAAGCTGTCAGAAGTCCAAGAGCTTGAATCCATGCCAAGCCTAGTAAGGAGTAAAATCCCTACTGACCCACTTGGCCTAGCATAGAAATGAATCATAGCCAAGAGGGAGCCCCAGAGACTCATTCAGTATCCATGCTGCTTTCAGAAGTGAATTTGGTGGAGCAAATGTTTTGTAGAAACTGCTTTAAGTTTGAGCTCACTCTCACCAGAGAATGAAATGGAATGGGGAATAATGTTTTATGGAGATATATACTCCTGTTTCTGCTACATTTTCTCAGAAAATATTCCTTTGGAAAAGTTCATTGAAATTAATTTCCTAAATGATACTGGAGTGCTAATAACTGGTGATTAATGTTGGGGAGTATTACTAGAATAGGGCCTTAAGATACTATAAAAACTCCCAAACTCTTAGAAGTACTTCCTAAAACTCCCTCTGCCCCCAAAGAGAAAAGAAAGCCTTGACCAGGGACCTGACTTATGAGTATGAGTGAGAGTAGGAACAAGGATTCCTAGAGTTTATAAAAACTATAAATGAAGGAAAAAAGTCATTGATTTAACACTTGCCATGTACCAAACATTGTGATACATGGTGGGGATACAAATATAAAAAAAATAGTCCCTAATCTCAAGGAATGAGACAAGTCATAAAGGGAAGTAGTGGCCAGGGAGGTAGACTTTGACCTAGATCATCACAGGGATGGTGAGTGGGCATAGATTTATACCCCTCTTAAAACAATGATTGAGTGGATTTGATCACAGTTCAAGATTCCAGATCCAAGGTGTGGCAAAAAGGTACCCTTGAGGGAGCAAGACAGTGGTTAAAGCTATAGAACAGATGGCTTGGGAATCAAAAGTAAAGCCTTTTCCTAAAGGAAAAAAACTACCAGGAGAGGTAGTTATATCATTCAAAGTATACGATTGTTTGGTAAAAGATATGAAGGGACTGAAGTGCCAGGAAACTGAGAATTTATTGGATTCAAAGCATCCCCAAAAGCATCTCCCAAAAGCTCTCCCAAAGCATCAGTCTTTTTACTCTTTGTTTTCATTCTCTGCTTTCATATTGTGATAATAAGTAGCTTCATTCTGATTCAACTGTTCCCTTGAGACTATGTTCTCTCATGAGGGCCATTGCTGGTTGCCCTGACCTATGTCTTGCTACTGGACTCTGTTTGCATAGCTCTGCTTCACTTAAGTCCAATCCATTTGCAAGTCAAGATATCCTCTTCCTGATATCTTTGGTCTTCTTTGAGAACAAAGAATGAACAACAGCAACTGTGCTCTCTCATGCATCTTTATCAAGTCATGTATCCTTTTTGAATTTGCTTCCTTATGGTGTTTTGAGTTTTAAGTCTGCCTAATTAAAAATAGGTATTTTGTTAGTTCATTTCAGTGCTCACTGGAAGATATGGAATGCTCAGCACACTATTGTACCATGAACGATGGAGAAGATTCTGCCTATGGGAAAAAGATCAGAAGAAGAAAAGGCTGATTTTCTTGGGGTTCTGCATGAGTGGGAGGCTCATTGTCCTGGTGCTAGGAGTAGCGGGGTCAGGGGTGTGATGCCGGGGAGGGCAGGTAGGAGTCAGGAAAGGGGAGATTGCTCTTTTTTTGAAGAGGATTAATGACATCCCAGGGTGATACCTTGATTTGCCCTTGAATTAGATTCAAGTGAGGAAGAGTTGCAAAAAGTCATCAGCCTCTTTCTTCCAGAATTATCAAAGTCCAGTGGCAGGGCAAAAGTCAAGACATTGGTGATGGATTGGAATGCAGGGGATGAACTTGTCATCTTCATTATCTGATCAAGTTCTAAGAGCACCACAGCACCTACTTCAGTCATCTTCATGGCCAATGGAACAAATTGTTCTCACACATTCATTATTCTAGGGGAAATCTTCATATGCTTGAAGTAGACATCCCCCTAACTCACCATAGCTACCATCTTCTCAGAAGATTTTACTGGGGTAAGATATAGCATCTTCTTGTAGTCATAAATGAGAGTTGGGTGCATCAGGTAGACACCAAAGATGAGTGAACAGCCCTGAAAAGCCCTTGCCAAGCCTTCACACCACAAGTGCTAGTCCTTTTTAAATATTCCCTACATCCTTGAGGGGGTGGAAAGAGAAGGGAATAAATCAAAAAGGATTGTCACACTAAGTTGGTCAGAATAGGAAAGCAAAGACTCATTTAAGTAGAATATTGCTTTAAATCTACCTCAATAACCATACCAGGGAGGGGCAGCTAAGTGGGACAGTAGATAGAGCACCAGCCCTGAAGTCAGGAGGACCTGAGTTCAAATCTGGTCTCAGACACTTAACACTTCTTGGCTGTGTGACCCCTGGCAAGTCACTTAACCCCAACTGCCTCAGAAAGAAAGAAAGAAAGAAAATAACCATACCAGAGAAAGAAACCTAAGGCAAGTCCTTCTAGCAAGTAACTGGTTTCATAGTTCCTGCCATTATAGTCCTAGCCCCTTGTTATTTCAGGTGAATTTTATTCTTATGCTAAAGGGAACACAATCTGACATCACCATGAACTATCACCATAAAAATCAGGGTCCTTTTAACTCTAAACCTATGATCTATAACTGGGAGTATTAGGATCTGGGGCAAGCATTACAAAAGGCACTTACCTAAGTCTAATGGCACATAAAGTACTTCCATTGGTGTAGGGGAGGAGGTGCATGAAGACAGCTGTGACCTAGGGGTAGAGAAACAGATGGAGCCACTGAAAAGCTCCCCAAGGGAGAGGAAACACAGCATCTGGTTGACTATTTTTGATCACTAGGTGCTAAGCTCAGTTGTTTCTTCACACTTAGTATTCAAGAAGGTTGATTGCTGGATGGATGGAAACGGAAGGGGAAGCATTACAAACAGAAGATTTTGAGGAAAGAGTTGAAACTAGTCCCTCAAAAATCCCTCCAATTATCATGGAAGTATCATGTCAGGTTGTAAAGGACCTTAGGGACCATCAAACCTAGGTCTTCCAATTTACAGAGTAGGAAAACTAAAGCTTGAAATTGGGGATGTGATGTAACCAAAGTCAGAGAGAAAAGCTCACTCAATTCTTGTTAAATCAAGGCTGAATAGGACTGAAGTTAAATAGATTCCAGATCTCACAGATTTATATTAGAATGGGAAAGTACCTTAGAGATCACCCTATCCATACTCTGCTCCTCCCTTTCATTAATAAATCAGGAAAAAGTGCCCTAGGTTAATATCAGACCAAAGACCAAAATGCAGGTCTTTTGACTCGGTAAATTGCTCTTTCAGGTAGGAAGCTGGCATTTGAAGTGAGATTTAGGATCAAGAAGACCAGGGTTCCCTCCTCTGTACTGGCGGTCAGATACTATCTGCCATAGTTACTGATTTCTCTACCCTTGATTAGAAGACTGTGAACTGGAAACTGGATCCACTGCCATGTAATTCTCCTGGATAAAACATGTTCCATTTATCATCCTATCAGCAGGCTCTTTACCATAGCAACTGCCAGCACTGTCAGGAGTCTAGGTAACCCTTAAAGTGCCTACCATTAGGCAAATTGCCCCATTCTGATCACCATTCTTCCTACTACATTCTCCATCTAACATCTTCAATAGATATACCAGCCCTTTGACTATTTCAAGACAAATAACCCCTGCAATCCATTACTTCCTTCCAAGAAGCATTTATTAAACAGCTACTTATGTGCCATGTGGTGGTGATATAGGAAACAAACAAGTTGGAGGGCTATGCAGGTAATCTCTGAGCAAATGGCAGCACCAAAGCTTCTTTCTCCCTCCTAGTTCAAACATATCTCATCAGTTAAGAAATGAAGACTTTTATCTTATTGCAAGCTCCTTTAATCAAAAGATTGCAGTGTTGAATAGGTACCCATTAGTTGGGGAATGGCTGAATAAGTTATGGTATATGAATGTAATGGAATATTATTGTTTTATAAGAAATGATCAACAAGATGATTTCAGAAAAGCCGGAGAGACTTCCATGAACTAAGTGAAGTGAGTCGAACCAAGAGAATATTGTACACAGCACATTAAGGTTATATGATGATCAAATGTAATGGACTTGGCTCTTTTCAACAATAAGGTGATTCAGTACAAAAAACTTGTGATGGAAAGAGTCATCTGCATCTAGAGAAAAGATCATGGAGACTGAATATGAATCATAACATAATATTTTCCCCTTTTTTAGTTTTGTTTGCTTGTTTATTTTTTTCTCATTTTTCCCCTCTCTGATCTGATTTTTCTTGTGCAGCATAATAAATGTGGAAATATGTTTAGAAGAATTGTACATATTTAACCTATATTGGATTACTTGCTGTCTAGGGGAGGAGAAAGTGGGGAGGGAGGGAGGGAAAAAATATGGAACACAAGGATTTGCAAAGGTGAATGTTGAAATTATCTTTGCATGTATTTGAAAAATAAAAAGCTATTTAAAAAAAGGAAAAAAGAGGGGGAAATATAGGATTAAAAAGATAGGGAAAAATAAAAGATTGCAGTGTCATGGAGAACTCACACACAATGAGAGAGTATCAGAATCCACATCCCATTCCCAATTCTCCACTGTAATGGGATTGGCTTGTACATATTGGAAATCTCTTCCAATTCTTATTCATAACTGAAGTCAACTCCACTGCTACAGGATGACATCGGACAGGCTAGTAACACCAAACTCCTCTCAAAGATAATTTTTAAGTTATTATTGTTATTCAGTCATTCAGTCATGTTCAACTCTTTGTAACACTATGGGCCATGCTGTGCATGAGGTTTTCTTAGAAAGGATACTACAGAAGTTTGTCATTTCCTTCTCCAGTGGACTAAGGAACCAGGCGGAAGGACTCACTGAAGGTCACACAACTACTGTGTGAAGCTGGATTTGAACTCAGGTCTTTCCCCTTCTAGGCCCAGAGTTCTATTCGCTAAGCCACCTAGCTGCCTTCCTCCCCTTTAAGCAGTCCATGGTTAGTTAACCACCTATGGAAGAGTCAATTTCTTGGACATACTAGAATTCTCTTTAGGCAAAGATGATTGAGGTCCCTCCCAACTCTAAGAGTTTTCAGATTCTGTGCTTTTGACTCCTTAGATTCTATTGCTCCCCAAATCCTATACTTATTTATTGATCTATTCTCCTTCATTAGAATCTAGAGATTTCTTATAACTTCCTGACATTGGCATTGAGTTCTACTATCAAAATGTGCTAAGAAATGAAATGAATAAAGTACACTGCTATCTCAGATGGTATAAATAAAGGAAAACTATTAAGAAAGACTTAAGAATTCTATTGTGATCAGATGATTAACCATGACTCCAGGAAACTTATGATGAAACATGCTATTCATTTCAACAGTGAGATTGTGACCTTAAAGAGCATAACGAGATATACATTTGTGGACATAGCCAATGTGGAAGTTAGTTTTACTTAGGAATGCATATTTGACACATAATTATTTTTCTTTCTTTCAGTTAGGGTATGGTGGTGGAATCTATGATAGGGTCACCAAAATAAAAAATAAGAAAGAAAATTAAATCATCAATACATTTTATTAAATATGCAAAAATGAACAAAGGAAGGTCAGTAGTGAACACAGACAAGAGAGATAGTTTAAAAATAACGTTGAATTAGCTGAAAACTTGAAGGGAGGAAAAAACTATATATGATAATTTGAGGCTTCACATTCAATCCTTTTTCTGTTTTGTTTGGAATGTGGAAATACGCATTTTATTGAGTGTATATTGAGTTCTGAATAAAAAAAAATTGCTAACTCAACTCTCCTCTCTCCAAATAAACAGAAAATGTGTTATCAACTGGGGGGGGGGGAATCTTCAATGACTCTCTTTTTATTGACTTTAAGGGTAAAGTTCAAATTCTTCTGCCTGATCTCCATGATACCCCAAATCTGAGTATTCTTATTTTTCCAGTTTTATCTCTTCTAAATCCTTCTTTACTCTACTTTTACTTTATTTCTAACTGTGCTACAATTAAATCAGAATACTATCTTCCTCCAGCATATGCACTTTATTCTACTACTTCTGGACATTTCCTTAAGCTATTCCCTATGTTTAGAATGTCTTTCCTATCCATTAAAAGTGCAACTGAACTTGCATGCTCCCTATGAAGCCTCTATGCATTTCTGCAATTGGGAATGGTAGATTCCTCTCATAATTCACAGAATATTTGTTTTGTACCTCCCTAAGGCACTTAAATATTCTGCCTTAAAACTATCTGCCAGTGTCCAGCTTTCTTCTAGATTGTAAAATCATTGAGGACAGGAACAAAGATTATATATTATCTACATTTTGTCTGTCTCAGGGCTTAACCCAGCACTTTGCACACGGTTAGCCCTTAAAAAATAGTTGTCATGAATGGTGGAGGGGATGTGGGAAAACTGGGACACTGATGCATTGTTGGTGGAATTGTGAACAAATCCAACTATTCTGGAGAGCAATCTGGAATTATGCCCCAAAAGTTATCAAACTGTGCATACCCTTTGATCCAGCAGTGCTACTACTGGGCTTATATCCCAAAGAGATCTTAAAGAAGGGAAAGGGACCTGTATGTGCAAAAATGTTTATGTCAGCCCTTTTCATAGTAGCTAGAAACTGGAAATTGAATGGATGCCCATCAATTGGAGAATGGCTGAGTAAATTATGATACATGAATGTTATGGAATATTATTGTTCTATTAGAAATGAACAGCAGGATGATTTCAGAGAGGCCTGGAGAGATTTACATGAACTGATGAACATGTATGGGACTACCTGCCGTCTAGAGGAAGGGGTGGAGGGAAGGAGGGGAAAAGTTGGAACAGAAGGTTTTGCAAGGGTCAGTGTTGAAAAATTACCCATGCATATGTTTTGTCAATAAAAAGCTATAATAATAAAATTTTTTAAAAAAAATAGTTGTCATGCTGTATTGCATTGTATTGTACTCTACAGGATTTCCCATAAGTCTTAGTGAACCTTTAAACTGCACTACAACTTTTGGGATATCCTGTGTTTGTGTGATTTCATTCTGTGAAGTCTAAATGAGGAATAGGTGATGTAATGCATGTGACATCAAACCAATTCCCGCTGATCATTCAGCTGCTGCTGCAACACTGGCATTGATCCTTTCCAGATTGATCTAAGGAAAATTAATGTCTTCCCTGGGCTCACTCTGTAGGGATTTGTAATTCTCAGGGCTAGAACCCCCTCGGCCGCCTCAGTGATATATTTACTCTCCTCTTCCAACTAAATGCACATTCTCCCTTGACACATATGTGATGCAGAGGCTTTCTTGTTTAATTTTTTATCAACCTACTTAATATTTTTATTGGGCTTTATTCTTTATTTATCTGTCTAGGTGTCTTCCTTAAACTGTGAGCCCCAAGGGCAAGGCCCATGTTTGTGTCTTTACTCCATATATGATGTAGCATTGATAGATGTTCAATAAAGATAGGATAATGACAAATTTGGGGTCAGAAAACCTGGTTCTCATTTTGGTTCTGTCACTAACTAGTTGAAGGATGTTGAATGAACCACTTAACCCATCAGGGATTTTGTTTTTTCAACTGTGAACTAAGTGGTTGAACTAACTAATTTCAAAAATGCTTTCCACCTCAAACATTTTTGACAATAGCTTACATTTTAACAGTAGCTTATTTTCATGTAACGTTTTACTATATAAATGTCCCTACCTATTATTGAGAGGCTCCTTCCAGAATGTCCTGGTAAGAAAGATGCCCAGGCCAGCCTTCTCTCCATTTCCTACAGTGATGCACTCCTTTTGACTTTTTCATCATGTGTCTCTTCCTCTCATCTCCCCCCCTACCCACTGTAAGATAAACAGGGTATCTTACCTCCCTCTGTCTCCTTTCAACTTCCTTTTATTCTTTTCCTTCCTTATTCTGATGTTAAGTCCTTTGAGGGGAGGAATGTCTTTCTTTTTGCTTTCATCTGTATTCCCAGAACTCAGAACAGTACCTGGCTCATAGTAATGCTTGTTGATTGACTATTTTTAGGTTTATAATGCATTTGCCTCACACCATCTTTGTGAGTTTTCAGTAAAAATATTAATGTACCCATTCTACAGATGAAGAAATGAAGTTCTGAAAGGTAGGATGACTCATCCATTATCACACTGATGATCATCCAACCAAGCTTTCCCAACTTGGGGTTCATTGAATTTTCCACTATAGCACTATGATTCTGTGATGATGAAGAAGACAAAGTTCAGATGAATTCAACAGTAAGATGCTATGAGAGACACACACAAGACGGCATGTACCAAATAAGTCAACCTCTGCTACCACCTCAGCTACCACCTTCTCTCAGATCCAGATGAAGACATCCCCGGACCTTGAGGAGGGAAGAACACAATAAGTATGCAGCATCTATTACCAGGTGCCGTGCTGTGTTTTTTCAATATTATCTCATTTGATCTTCACAACAACCTTTAAGGTAGGTGTTATTATTTTCATCATTTTACAGTTGAGGAAACTGAGGCAATAAGAAATTAAGCAACTTGCTCAGGGTCACATAACTGGTAATTATCTGATATTATATTTGAATTTAGAACTTCCTGATTCCAGGCTCACTGTTCTGTTCAATATGCCATGTATCTTCCCTGAGTTTAAAAGATTGCTTTTGCAGCTACCTCAAAACTGGTCCTATCGCCATCTCTCAGGAGAGAAGACTTTGTGGAGAAGGTTCCTACCATCATGACCAACACCAATACCACCAACTGCTGACTATCTACCTATGATAGGCAGGTAAGCCTAAAAATCCTGGCAATAGCAGTGCCTCTCAGAGCACCAACCCTTTTTTATAGCCCAGTCCTTGTAGCTATCATCCAAGGGGCAAACACTGTGAAGATGTCATCTAGCAATTGTCTTTACTAATGCTGCAGCCCCTGCAATCTCTATAGCCATACATACTGAAGATCTGGAAAAGATGGTTGTCACAATCAAATTCCTTGATCTGGTCAAATGGTGCAACCTCATAATATGATTTTACCATTGTAAATGAAAGTAAAATAAACTCATTACCACATGCTTTGTCAGTACTCTGAGTATCATGGACAGGACTCTCCCATCTGACACAGCTGAAACCTAAATGTGTTATTTCCCCCATTAGAATATGAGTTCCTCAAACCAGCCCTGAAGTCAGGAGGACCTGAGTTCAAATTTAACCTCAAACACTTAATACTTCCTAGCTGTGTGACCCTGGGCAAGTCACTTAACCCCAATTGCCTCAGGGGGGGAAAAGAAGATGAGTTCCTTGATGGACTGTTTCTGCTTTTCCATTTGTATCTTCAATGTTTAGTATGTAATAAATGCATTTTATTCATTCATTCACTTATTCATTCATTCTTATCAATTAAATGAGAGAGAAATATAGGGAAATGTTCCTCACCAAATACCAACAACCAGACTATGCTTACTGTCTATCTTTAATACGATTTCTTTCTTTTATTTAATTCTTGAAAAATACATGGCTGGGAAAAAGTCTGAGGCAAATCATGTGCTTTGCTGCGATATTTGGTCATTCTTCTGCACATCAGTAGGGTGTAGTGCTGACAACTTGTAAACAAGATTGCCTCAAAAATATTCTAGAGATCCTGAGAGAGCCTCCTGGGAACCCCTCTTCCATTCCCACCCCCACCTTTGCCTCTCCATCTCCTGAAAGTGATTTTCTTCAACCAGCAGAGACTAGAGAATTATCAATCAGTGACAGCACAACTCCTTTGGGCTTGCACTATAGCTTTCTCCTCTAGTATTCTCTCACCACTCTCCAAAAAGATGTCTTTTCTACTTGATTCCCATGCATCAGTCTGAGACTGGAGAGTTAAGGGAAAGGATAGGGTGAAAATGTCTTAGGACCAGTCAAGAACAGAGTCAAATGGATATGAAAGGGAATTAAAACCCTCACCCTAAATGAAGAGGGTAATCAACATGATGATGGGAAACATATTAATATATTCTAAGATGTGTTATCTGGCAAACTCTTCTAGACAAGCGATTTGATCAGATTATAGAAGTTTTTAACTGCTTAAATGTCAGGCATTAAAAATGTTTGTCCTTTTTTGAGTGAAATATTTCTAAAATGTATCCCACATGTGGTCATTTTGTTAAACTAAGTGCCATGATTGCCAGCTAATCTCTCCATAATGGCTCCCTGTTCTCTGTATGAACAGAGATTATTGTAATGGGATGGAGATGTAGTTGTACTAGAGACAGCAGAGAACATGCATTCCAGAATTCAGTACCTATGATATTGGCTTCCAGGAAAGCTAACCCAGGTTCAAAGCACTCTGTGAATCAGCACTCATAAACCCCCACTGAAGTTCACTTTTACTAGCTACACAGAAGACACAGTAGTTCCAAACAAAAGACATTTAATCAAACAGAAGAGCAAATGAATGACAACTAAATATTCCCTTTCCTTATATGCACTAGGGGTATATTTTATCACAGAGAACCACACTATGTCTCCAGGTTTGTCCAAGGTTCATGTGTGGAGGGTCCACTTGTGGCCAAGAAGCACATATGTCAAGGGCAGCTTCTCATGTTACAAGACTGAGAATGTTCCTTGGTCATGACAGTATTTCACTCTTTCTTATTCTGCTGAGCACATCAACTCTGCTAAACTCAGCTACCTGAAGAAAGCTAGAATATCTGCCTCCTCCAGAACAAGATTACTTATCTTTTATCTATCTATGTCTGATGGTTATCTCTTGTCTTAGCAAGGTTAGAAATTCCCTGGATTTCCTGCTTAATCCTTATAAGGTATTCTGTGCCCCACCAAAACCCAAATAGAGTTTTCCCCAATAAAACCCCACAAGAGCTGTGCAGAAGTTGGGGATGCAAAATTTACTTTTCCCCCAAGAGCCTTTTTTGATTAACATTCAAATGAAACTAGAAACTAGAAAACTAGACAAAGAAAGCAAGAATATTGCCTTCCAGTCCCATGGAGCTTATATCATGCTTCATTATATAGGACAGCAACAACGACCACAAAAACAAACACTAGCCTGTGCTTGCAGTCTGACCAGTACAAAACCTTACCAAACTTCTCTAGATTAAAAATAAAAGTCCTTGATGCTTGCTTGCTTTTGTAGTCAGTTGTATCTTTCTCATAACAGAGGAGGGAAGGAGATACAACTGCGGGAGCTCTTGGGTAGTATAACACAACTGGCTTTTTGCACAAATTAATTAGAGAATCAAAGGCCAGGGCCACTTCCTCCTGAGCAATACTGTCCTCATCCAGCAAAATTTCATTGCTGCTGCTTCTACTCTCCTTTGACCTGTCAGCAGTGTTCAAACATTCTTTCTGATTTCTGCTTAACTGACACAATATACCATGAGCCCCTCTTTGTCACTTTGCATTCACTCTTCTATCTCTATTGCTATGTTTCTTCATGAAGTGGGAAAGAGGAGTGTAGCCCTTTGAAAATTTAGAGCTAGAAGGGGATGTTAGGAAGTAACTGGTTCAACAATAATCTTATTTTATAAATGAAAAAATTGAGGGCCAGAGAGGAAAATTAACCTAAGATCACACAGCTAGTGAGTAACAGAGCTGGGATTTTAACCTGGGTCCCTGACTCCATCTCTAATGAGTTTTCCACTCTAATGCCTTTTGATTTCCACAAAGGGGTTTTGGGGAAAGTTTAGAACTAAAGCTAGTGATTTGGTACTCAGGATGGGTCAAACAATACCTTGGGATAAAAGGATCATGTAAATAAAAATTACCTTAGAAGCCATTCAAATCAATCCCCTCATTTTATATTTAAGGGAGCTAAGCCCTAGAGAGAAAAGAAAGAATAAAATAGATATTTATTAAATGCCTGTCATATTGTTATATGTGCTCTGTGCTAAGAACTTTACAAATATTATCTCATTTAATTCTTATGACAGCCCAGTGAGGTAGGTTCTATTATCTCTATCTTGCAATTGAGGAAACTGAGGCAAACAGGGGTTAAGTGACTTCCTCAGGATCATACAGCTAATGGCTGAGACTGAATTTGCACTCAGGCCTTCTTGACTTCAGACCCCATGCTCCATCCTTTGCCACTGTGATCCAAAGTCACACAGACAATAAATAGAAGAGCCGAAATTTAAAACTGGTTCTTCTGACACCAACTGAAGCACTGATTTCATTGTATTATATTGCCTCTATATGAAGCATACTCAAAAATCAATTTTAAAATAAATTAATTCAATTGAATTTGCAAAAGAAGGAGAATAATATAGTTCAATGGGAATAGTAGTGCCTGTATAGTCAGAAGATGGAATTTAAATCCCACGTCTGAAAAAAAAAATTTAAAAAAATCTCACTTCTGATCAGTGTAATTTTGGACAAGCTGCCCAATCTCCCTGTGACTCAGTTTTTCAAAATGAGAGATGAATGAGATGCCCTAATACTTCCCTTTCTATGATTTTATAATCCTGTGACTCTGTGATTGTAAAAGAGACTCAGGAAAACAAGATCTTGTAAGAAGAGAGGCAGAGATCCCAGGAAACCTCAAAGCCATTACTGGTGAAGCTATAGGGAGAAGTGGGGGGAAGGAAGAATTCAAGCACCATGGAGAGAGGAAGAGCACCAACTGGTAGCTTCCATTTTAATTAATCTAATTAATCAGGTTCTATGCTCAATTATTTCTATATTGGAGGAAGCAACAAGAATGTTGGCAACATCTTCAAAATAAGAGCTCTGAGGCAGCTAGATAGGTCAGTGGATAGAGCACTGGTTCTGGAGTTAGGAGAATTTGAGTTCAAATCCACCCTCAAACACTAGCTATGTGACCCTGGGCAAGTCACTTAACCCCATTTGTCTTTGGGGGGAAAAAGAGTCAAAATTAGAGCCTTGGATGGAAAACTCTTGATCATTGTATGTAGCTATAGATCTAAGAAACCCGAAGTCCTTTTTCTTCATCACCATTATCCTTATTAGGGAACACTTCTGTTGAGATGACACCAGGCTATGGTTGGATTTTAGCAGATTTCCAAGCATAGGCACACTAAATATTGTGTCTTTAATGTTTCAAGTCCTGTGGAATGTCTATTTGACAGATCACCAACCTCTCTCTCTCTCTCTCTCTCTCTGACTCTTTGCTGTGATATTTCATATTCTGAATAATAGTTTGGTTTGTAGATTGAATTGATAAAGTAACATTGGTAAGTAGGAAAGTTGTTAAAAAAATCTTACCAGACATGAATCTTCATATATCCTCAGTGTTTCAGATGGCTTATTTGACACATAGTAAGCACTTTGTAAAAAAGTTGTGGATGAACTGGTTCATATGTTAGAAGCAGAGCAGGTTACAACTCTACAGCTAGAGATCATCTAATTCAATCCCCTTCTTTTAGAGATAAAGAAACTAAATCTTAGAGAAGAAAAATGACTTACCCAATGTAAAAAGGCTAGTTAAGAGTCAAAGGCAGGATTTGAACTCAGGACTTTGCAGTCTTCTCTCAGGCTACTTAATGGTTGATTCTGTAAAAAATTTTCTTTTTTCAGAGTTTTATTGATGCCTTTTGTTTCAACACTTCATTTCTTTCTTGCTATAACCCCACTGAACCTTCTTTATATTAAAGACAGAATCATAATAGAATTCATGTCCTCATTATCAGAGTATGTAATATTCTGCATCTACAATCCCCCACTTTTCTGCCAAGCAGATGGAGATATTTTCATTCATTACTATGTGTGTTTATATACACAGACACACATACATTCACACAATAACTACAAGAATGTAACAAAAACTGTATTAAAAGGCAATTGAACTGATTGGTTTCAATGATAATTACATATTATATACAATTATATATATATAATGACTATAAGAATATATCAACATCTCTATGTATAAATAGATTGATGGATGGAGGATGGATAAAGATAGATAGAGAAATAACTAGATATATAGATAGTTTTCCTGGTTCAGCTTTTTTATACTCTCCATCAGTTCATATAAATTTTCCCAGATTTCTCTGTAAAATTCACATTTTAAGTTTATATTAGCTCTTTTTGTGGTGACAAATAATTGGAAACTGAGAGGTAGCTAACAATTAGGGAATGGCTGAGCAAGTTACGGTATATGGATGTGGTAGAACACTATTGCATGTAAGACATAATGAAGAGATGTTTTGATAGAAACATGGGAAGACATATAAGCTAATGCGAAGTGAAGTGAGCAGGAGAACAATTTATACAATAACAACAATATTGTAAAGACAACTTTAATAAACTTAGGATCTTTGATCAACATACTAACCAATCATAGTTCCAGAAGACTCATAAAAACGGGATACCAATCTTCTGACAGAGAAATGATGGATTTAGAATGAAGATTGAGACACACTGTTTTGAATGTGGCCAGTTTGGAAATTCATTATCTTAACTATACTTAGTTATAATATAATTTCTGGTTTTTTCCCTCAGTTAATGGGGAAGGGAAGAGCAGGAAGGAGAGGAAAAGGAGGCAAATTTTCATTGGGTTTTTAAAAATTTAACTAAATATAGAAACAAAAGAATTTTCCATTTTCAAATTTCTTACAGCACAATGATATTCCAAATATATTTACATGCCATTTTTGTCGGCTATTCCCCAATTGGGTTACCCAATTTGTTTTGTTCATTTTAATACAACACAAAACAATACAAATATTTTGGTTTGGTTTGTGATCTTTTTCTCTGTCTTTGACCTGCTTGAGGTATATAGTTTTGGAGGTACTACTATCTGTTAGGACTATTGGGGTGATTAGTTTTTTTTAATATCAACATTTAATAAGCATCTGCTATGTTCTAGGTACTATGCTAAGCATTGAGGATGCAAAAAGAGGTAACAGGTAGTTCCTACCTTCAAGAAACTTACAATCTAATGGAAGAACGTAGAAACATTAACTCATATGATATAAAAATAGATAAATATACCATATTTTCAAAAACTTTAGGTGGTAAGATTTTCCATCCAGACTTTCAGCTTTTGGAAGACCAGGACTATGGTTTTCAGGGTTTTTTTACCCTCTTTCTTCCTTCCCTCCTTTCTTCCCTCCCTCCTTCCCTCTTTTTCTTCCTCCCTCCTTTTCTTTCTCCCTCCCTCCCTTACTTCCTTTCTTCTTTCTTCTTTCCTCCTTCCTTCCCTCTCTCCCTTCCTTCCTTCCTTTTCTTTTTCATCTTTTTCTTTTTATCTTTCTCTCTTTCCTCTTTCTCTTTCTCTCCTTCTCTCTTTCCTTCTTTCTCTCTTTCTTTCCTTCTTTCTTTCTTTCTCTCTCTCTCTTTCTTTCTCATCTGTACAACTCCAAGAATGACCAGTCCCTTGTACAAAGCAGGCACTCAATATCTGTTTGTTGATCTGATTTGATTTATTCTGCTTAAACCCTGGGGCACCTGCCTGCCCAGGACTTGCTAGCATAGAAGTTGGCAGGTTCTGTCAGAATGAGCCAATTTCATCAACAGTGGAAAAGTATTCAAGGGAGACTGTGCTCAAAAATGACTTGTCTGAAAAAAAAAAGCCACAAAATTGGACCGCAGCTTTATGCTCAGCTGCTTGTTTATTCAGAGGCTCCAACTAGCTAGTCTCCTAAAGCCGTGTGTGTCTCACTTGGAAATGCCAAAGCCACCACTCAGAAAGTACACACAGCTTGGTCAAATGCATTTGCTCATAAAATTCTTCTTCCTTTTCGGCTAGCATTGGGTACCAGGGAAAGTTTGGAGCTTTTACAGTATCTGTATGGCTTCTATGATCCAGCTGGTTCTGTTCTGCTTACAGGTGCTTGACAGTAATATGATTTGGCTGGCCAATTAATAATAGTCAACCCTAGAACTATAACTAAGATGGGGCTTTGGTTCTAGAGCAAATAATCAATCAAAAATATGTATTAATTGTTTATTGTATGTCAGGTGCAAAGTGCTAGCTATACAAATACAAAAGCAAAGTCAGTCCTTGCCTGCAGGGAGTTTATATTCTAAATATATTCTTTTTTATGCATAAAAGGTCTTAATTTAATTTTAATTTTAATTTATGAAACAAAACAAACATTTCCATAACAGTATAATAAAAAATTGCACATGAAATTAAAAATCTATTATGCACAATTGCTATTCCTTTCAAATATACAATAAAATTATCATGTAAATGTTTTCCCCCCTTTTTAGCCCCTGCCCTAGAGATAACTACATTAGATATATATATGTATTATATGTAAAGTTATTCTATACACACTTCTATTCTTTCTCTGAATACAGATAGCATCTTTCTTCGTAATTAATTTAGAAATTTATATTAGACAAAATAAGTTATTCACTCAAAATTGTTTTCAAAAGAATATTGCTATTACTATATACAGTATTCTCTTGGTTCTCTAATTACATTCTGATATGTAAATAGATGCAGAATAATATAAAGAAAGAATAGAAGGGCGGTAATCTTCTGGGAATGTCTTTGCAACTATTGGGGATTGAGGAAAATCTGTAAATTAATACTTTAACAAAAGAGAAATCTTTCAAAATCTTGGGGCACTTTTTCTCTCCTACCCTTAAGGTATATTCCAGGTGAGTTCTTCGGCTCCTTCCCATTGTGGCAACTTGCTGATATCTTTTTCCTGCCTACTTTACCCAGGCACAAAAATTCCTAGTTATATGTCTATAGGTCCTTCCTCTCAAATACACATGCATTCATTTTTTAAAAATTAAAGTTTACTTTTTATTTTAAGTTCCACATTTTCTCCTTCCTTCTATCCCCATCTATTGAGATATCCATTATATATATACAGTTATGCAAAATATTTCTGCATTAGCCATATTATGGGGGAAAAAAAAAGAAAAAGAAAGAAGGAAAATATGTTTCAATCTGCATTCTGACTCCATCAATTCTCTGTGAAGGTACATAGCATTTTATATCATGAGTTCTTTGGAATTGTGGTGGATCACTGTATTGATCAGATACTAAATCTTTAGAAGTTGATTTTCCTTACAATATTGAGGTTACTATGTAGATTGTTCTCCCGATTCTGCTCACTTCACTTTTTATCAGTTCACATAGGTTTTCCCACATTTTTCTGAAACCTGCTTGTCATTTCTTATACCACATTAGTATTCCATCACAATCATAAAACATAATTTGTTTAGCCATTCTTTAAGTAATGGGCATCGCCTCATTTTCCAGTTCTTTGCCAAAAAGAACTGCTTTGAATATTTTTGTACATACAGGTTTTTTTAATACACATTCGCTCTTGTGTTATGTTTTTAATATGCCCTTCCCTGAAGACTATTGAACTAAGAAGCTATTGAATTTTAGCCTTTTCATTAAATTTCCCACTTGCCCAACTGCAGGACTGCCCTCTAACTGATGTGCCTCCAGTGTGACTTGATAATGCTTTTAAGATTACCTCAGGATGCAGAACTGTATATGTCCTGAGACCTCAAAACTCTAGGATTTTTTTTTGCCTGTCACCCTCTCCTAGCTGACTTTATCAGAATGTTTGCTGTTTGTTCCCTCATTGGTTCTCACACTTCTTTATCCTCTTCTCCCTTCCTTATCTGCTTCTAAGCTCTGCCAGTTATTCTGCTTTTTTTCTCTCTACTGTTTTGTACTTTCTCATCTTTTTTTCTCTGTTTTTCTTTTTCTTGATATCTATTTCCTCTCTCCTCTTGTGCTTTTTGGCCACTTATAGTCATTGCTAGTTCAAATCCCTTCGCTTGGCATTCAAGGTTCATGATCATTTGGAAGTGCCTTTCTGGCATTATCTCATAATGCCCTCCCCTCTATGTGTATGAGAGATTTCCTCCGTGCCTCCTTACTGGCTATGTTGATTCTATTAGTTTCAAATTTGGCTATGGTTCATGGGCTGTTATCAACCTTTTTCTCTGTGCTGCACAGATGGAGTGGCTAGTCTGCCTGTCAGTTGACCAGGTAGGTAGCCATGTTCCTCATTATTCATTACCTCTCTTTTCACTTCCTCACTGTGTACATGTTGTCCCTCAAGCCTTTTCTTGTCTTTTCACTGACTAGAAAGAGTCTGATGCTGGTTTGGTTTTCTTGTCATGATCAATGACTATCCTCTGCCTGCGATCTCCTTTCCAGATGACCAAAGTACATGCATTGTAGACCTCCTGTTTGGGGTTTCAGTCGCATTCTCCCCAGGTCCCTCAGTTTCTGGTGATTCTCAGCTACCAAGCTTTAACAGTTTATGAGAGAAATCATTGAAGAATAAAGAGGGGAAAAAAGAACTAAAATCTTTCCCCAATACTTTTGGACTGAAGAGTTTATACTGCTTCTTTGGTTAAAAAACAAATATTCTCCTTTTTAAAAACCATCTCATTAATTATGTAAGATCTCAAAGTTGTTCAGAGTAGAACCAGTTTCTAAGAGTACTCTCCTGGGAGCCTAGATCAACTTCAGTTACACTGCCTCAAACCCTTGTCACTTGCTTCTCTGAGGTAGGAAGAATCTGTTCTTACAATCCTTTTGGACTTTGATGAGCTCTCCAGAAGTTTGTTTTAAAATACCTGTAGTTCTTCCTACCTCTTTACCCTTCTTCTTCCTCCACCTCCTTACTGTTTTAATGTTGGGTCACAGAGAGTTCTTTTTAAATGCACACACACACACACACACACACACACACACACACACGCACACACACACACATACACACATATGTGCATCTTCAAACATCTTCTAAGAGCATTTTTTAAATCAAGTCAAGATTTGTTGTCATATAGAATACTGAAGAGTTTTCACTGTGTCTATGATGTCATGAGCCTGAGCCTTTAAGAATTTATTTAAGAACCTAGAGATTTTTTCAATTTGCAAACCTGTCATACATGATAGGCTCTGTTGACATTCGGAGGCTGTCAATTTGCTTTATGTTTGTCCTTTGGAAGATCAGGCTTCTGACTGAAGAGATGTTGTTTATTTGTCTTGGTTGTGTGTTGTTATGCAGAAATATAAGGCAGAACATCTGAAAACATAAGGTAAGCTTATTAATACTTTACTACAGTACTAATTACACATTTCCTGTGTATTCCCTTTGGTACTAGCACTTACTCTATTGTTCTGAGTCCTATTTTCAAATAAAATCCTGTAATTAGGGAGCAACCAGAAAGCAGGAAGGGAGGGAAGGGAACAATATGCAATCATATGATTTAGAGAAAAGAACACAGGGACAGAAGTTAGAGAAGCACAATCACAAATCCTCAGAGTTGGAAAGGACCTCTTCCCACATCTTTGTCTAGTTCAAAGTTCATCCAGTCCTACAGGATTCCCCTCTATAAAATTCCAGGTAAATGGAAGACTAGTTCCCTTCAAAGGCCTCCAGTAAGAGAAGTCAAAAGATCACAAATTCAGCACCAGCCCTGAAGTCAGGAGGATCTCAGTTCAAATCTGGTCTCAGACATATAATACTTCCTATCTGTGTGACCCTGGGAAAGTCACTTAATCCCAATTGCCTCAGCAAAAAAACAAAAAAACCCCAAAAAACCCTCAAAATAGAATACAAATTCTGAGCTGTAAAGAATTTTGTTGTTATTGTTCAATCATTTCAGTCATGTCCTATTCTTTATGACCCCATTTGGGGCTTTCTTGGCAGAGATACTGAAGCATTTTCCATTTCCTTCTCCAGCTCATTTCATAGATGAGGGAACTAAGGAACAGGGTTAAGTGACTTACCCATGTTCCACACAGTTAGGAAGTGTCTAAGGCCAGATTTGAAGTCATGAAGTGAGTTTCCTGCCTACTATGCCATTTAGACTAACCCTTTCATTTTACAGGTGAGGAAAGTGAGAATCAGAGATTAAATAATTTGCCCAAAATAACTCAGTAAACGATAGATATAAAATCTGAACAGTTTTTTTTTTGTCCTGCAAACCTAGAGCTTGAGCATAATTCATTTTTCCTTATATTTAGCTTAAAACAGCTACTTTGCAATTTCCATAATTCTCCTTCCTGAGACCAAGCAAAACAAGTCTAATATCCTTTCCATATGGGCAACTTTGCTTGCAAGTGGCTCTTGTGTCCTTCCCTGTGAGTGCTCTCCAGGCTAAGCATCCCTGTTCAGCCCCTCCTTATGTGGCATATATCCCAGTCCTCTCACAATTTTGACCAAACTCTTCTAAATAAACTCCAATTGTCAACTTCTTTCCTAAAGCATGGGATTCTAAATGAACTCCATGTTCCAGATGTGGTTTGACCAGGACAGATTACAGCAAGACTATTACTTCTTTTGTTCTCCAAACCATGTATCTCTTAATACAACATGAGAATACACTAGTTTTTTTTTTAAATCACTGTATCAAAAGTATTCACTCATTTTGTGCTTACAGTTCACTAAAAGTCCTTGGTCTTTTCTGAACATACTGTTGTGTCATTGGAGAGAGAGAGACAGACAGAGAGAGAGAGAGAGAGAGAGAGAGAGAGAGAGAGAGACAGACAGAGACAGAGACAGAGACAGAGAGGAGGAGGAGAGGAGGAGAAGGAGAAGGAGAAGAAGGAGAAGAAGAAGAAGAAGAAGAAGAAGAAGAAGAAGAAGAAGAAGAAGAAGAAGAAGAAGAAGAAGAAGAAGAAGAAGAAGAAGAAGAAGAAGAAGAAGAAGAAGAAAAGAGAAGAGGGGAGAACATGGAAGGGAGAGGAAGAGATAGAGAAAGGGAGAGGGAGAGGAAGAAAGAGAAAGATAGAGACAGAGGAAAGAAGAGGAGAAGAGAGAAAGGGAAGGAAGGAGAAGAGAGGAAAGAAAAGAAGAGGAGGAGAGGAAAGGGAAGGGAGAGGATGGGAGGAGAAGGAATGGAGAGAAGGGGAAAGAGGAGAGGGATAGGGAAGAAAAGAGGAGTAAGGGGGAGAGGGAGAGAAAGGGGGGAGTCAGAAAAGGGGGGAGAGAGCAAGCACATATCTTACCATAATTTATGATGTTGATTTAAAAAGATATAAAAACAAGTAGAAGAATCAGAATATCATCTAAGTTCATGCTCTGTTATTTGGTAAGTCACTTCACTTTCTAAGCTTCAGTTCCATCATCTGTAAAATGGACCAGAAGAGCACTGAGGTCCTTTTCAGCTGTGGCATTCTTTGGTTTTATGAGTTTCACTAGGAATATGTGTTCTTTGAATGTTGGTGTGTTTTCAGTTTGATATTTGCATCTCCAGCACCTAGGAGAATGGCTAGTATACAGTAGGTGTCCAATAAAGGCTTATTGACTGAATAATTGAAGAAATAACACAACTGAGAGTAGATAAGTCCCAGTTCCACTTTGTCTTATTCTCTTTCCTCTTCTCTTTTTCTTCCCTTCTAATTGACTTACTAATTAGAACTACAAAGAACTTGGATGAGATGAACTAGAGGCATGCTATAGAGAGGAAAGAGAAAGAGGGCCAAGCACAAAACTTTGGGAAGCACTTAAAGTTAGTGAACACAACATTGATGGAGAATCAATAAATGAGTCTCTGAGAAAGAGCAATAAGACAAATATGGTAGAACCAAGTATGCTAATAATATTTAAGAATCAATTCATTTTACAGAACATGCTTTTAAATTTAATTTGCATTATGAACACTTTCTATCACTTAAAACTTTTTAAAATTTATTTCATTTTTAATGAAATTTAATTTAAGCATTTTTACAACATAGTATAATAAAAAAAGATAATTGCACATGAAATGACACATATATGTACAGGTTTCTATTTCTTTTAAATATGTAATGAAATTATCATGTAAATTTCTCTTTTTTTCCTTCCCCCCTCCCAAAACAAGCAGAATCATGAGAATATTATATACAATAATAGCAATATTATTTTAAGAACAACTTTGAACAAATAAATCATCTTGATTACTATAAAGTTCCACTTTCTTAAATCTAGACTCAACAAAACAATATCTCAATCTTTGATTTGTAGGGTTTGATTATAGGATATTTGAGGGTAAATAACTATATCAGAGAGTAGAACCAAAAGAGAATAATGTCACAAAAACCCAGGGATGACAGAATATCCAGGAGAAAAAGGTGATTCACAATATCAGATATGTAGAAGTCAAGAAAGATGAGGATGAGAGACACGGAGAACAGAATAGTAAAAGCATTTGGCAGCTGATTAGATATAGTAGGTGAGGGGGAGGGAGAAAGGGATCAATGATAACTCTAAAGGTTTCAGCTTAAATAACTAGAAGATGGTGGTACTATCATGGGAATGGGGAAGTCAGAAGAAGAAGCAGTTTTGGGAGATTTTTACTTATTCTCTGTTCTTTTGATAGACAGCTAAGTTTCAAAGTAAATAGAGCACTAGTCTAAAATGAGGAAGACCTATATTTAAATCTAGTTTTGGAAACTTACCGTGTGATCCTGGTTAAGACACTTGACTTCTTTCTGTCTCAGATTCTTTATCTGTAAAATGGAGATAATTGTGTAGATAAAATGAGATAATACTTGTAGAGTGCTTTGCAAACTTTAAAATATTATACAAATGTTTGTTATCACTATTCTTATTAATCACCTCTTTGGAACTCCTATCATACTTTTTAATCAATCATTCAATATATTTTCATTAAACTCCTACTATATACCCTCTGTATGATGGTGATACAAAGATACTACTCTACAGTAAAGGTTTCAGGCCATATACTTACATGCTTACATCCCTCTTCTAGACAGCAAGTAATCCAATATAGGTTATACATGTGCAATTTTTCTAAACATTTCCACATTTGTCATGCTATCATCTAATGAGCAATAGTAATAATAATAATAATATATATAAGAATTCTATTAGAGGGTGGATAAGGATTCCTTTGCCCTGATTCCTTTCTTCAGCTCTTTTTCCATGAGCTAATTATGCTTTTTTAAAGCATTCTCTTCAGTGAATTTTTATGCCTCTTTTACTATTTTGCCAAGTGTCATGCTGGCAAAAAAAATCATATCAAAAGGGAAAAAAAGTTCTCCATAGTTCTGTCTCTGGATGCTAATGCTCCTTCCATTCCAAGTCTATTGTAATTGTTTTAAATCACATCATTTTTAAAAAGATTCAAATCCATCAGAACTGATCATCATATAAAGTTGCTGCCATCTACAATGATCTCCTGGTCCTGCTCATTTCATTCAGCATCAGTTCATGTAAATCTCTCCAGGCTTTTCTGAAGTCATCCTGCTGGTCATTTCTTACAGAACAATAATATTCCCTAATACTCATATACCACAACTTATTCAGCCATTCTCCAATTGATGAGCATTCACTCAGTTTCCATTTCTTTGACACTACAAAAAGGGCTGCTAGTCAAGCCAACTTTTTAAGAGAAATGTAATTGACAGAGGTTATAAGGGAGACTTTAGGGAAAAGTCTTGGATCTTATAATGAAAGATCCCATTTCCCCCCCACCCCAGGAGGAACAACTCTAGGACACCCACATGTTCAGGGAGACAAAAGTAGCATGGTGCAATGGATAAATACCTTGATCTATGTAGAGGAAGATAAGAGTTTAAATCCTGCCTTAAACACTTAGCAGCAAAGTGACCTTGAATAAGTCACTTAATCTCTCCAAGTCTTAAGTTTTCATCTATGAAATGGGTTGATGACTTCTAATTTCCTTTCCAGCTCTAAATGTGATGATTCTGGGACTCTTGCTGATCAAAGATGGTTCAATGGAGTCAGCAACTGCCAACGAGGGAACAGGTTAAGGTGCAGGTGAGGAGAATCCTGTGGGGCTGATTTTTAAGGGGGGAAAGACTCTGAGGGATGGGAGAAAATGTACTATCTATAGTGGATGAAGTATAAAATTTGGAATCAGGAGACTTAATAATAAAAAATAACTAACTTTGATTAGCATTTACTATGTGCCATTCATTAAACTAAGTGCTTTACAATTATTATTTCATTTAATCCTTACAATAACACTAGAAGTTAGATTATTGTCCCTTTTTTAGATGAGGAATCTGAAATAAACAGAGTTTAAGTGATTTACCCAGGATCATAGATTACACAGCTAGTAATCAGATCTTCTAGGCCTGATGCACTATTCACTGAGCCACTTAGTTGCCTTGAGTTCAAATCCAGCTTCATATATTTACTAGCTGTGTGTGATTCGGGCAAGGAGCATAAAATACTTTGGAAATTTTAGATATTGTTATTTCTATTTTTAGTTAGTTATTCTTGCTAACTAGTTTATAAATTTACCTATTTTTATATTCTAAAAGAGCAGAAATGTATCAATATCCTCCACATTTTGATGTCTCAGAGCTCTAACCCTGAAAAGGAACAGGTGCTTAATTCCATAATATAATGTCCCAGGGTAAGAACAGATTCAAAAAGGGCTGGAAAAAAGAGATCTTAAGCTCCAAAGAGACAAAATCTGTGTATTATGTGGCATACGTACATTGTTCCTTCTCCTAACCCATGTTGGGTTGGAGAGATTCCTCCCAATGTTGGAAAATTCCTAGTGTACCTGACCATGGGTAAACAAGGTCACTTACAAAGCCCTTCCTTAATCACCCTTGGAACAACATTCACCTTTGTTTTTGGCACTTCCCTTGAGATGCTATTTATGTTCTTGTTGGCACTTCCTTATACGTACTAGGTAGGCCTTTGACCTTTATTCTTATTGAATTACTTACTAGAAAATCTGAGGATTGGATTCTAGGCTCTGACAACTGAAATAATTAAAAAATAAGGAGAAAAAACTTATGTTTAAGAAATTTCCCATGTTTTAAAAATACATTGTGTGCATGTACTTATGCATACTAATACTGAGGTTTTTATATTTACCAACCATCATCTAATGAGCAATAATAATAATAATAATATATAAGAATTCTATTAGAGGGTGGATAATGATTCCTTTGCCCTGATTCCTTTCTTCAGCAAATTTTTGTAGCTCTTTTTCCATGGGCTAATTATGCTTTTTTAAAGCATTCTCTTCAGTGAATTTTTATGCCTTTTTTACTATTTTGCCAAGTGTCATTGTTTTCTCTGAAGTTTTCTTAAGCTAGAAAAATGTCTTACTCTGATCTCTTCTTGGTTCTGCCACTTCCAAACTTGATTTGAGACATTATTTTATAGTTGTTTGGAGAGGAGTGTTGGGAGAGTTCAGCTAGATGGCTGCCCCTACTCTGCCATTTTGACTCTGTCTTCATAAGTGCTACTTGAAGAAGCAAACAAAGGAATTGAAGGAGCTGGTTTCATGCTCTCAAATATAACAGGAAATAAAATTTTAAAGGGTTGCCTTGCATTGCACATAATAAATATAAACAAACAGACCACCATGAAGAGAGTAGTAATAATAATGAAATAGCCAGTATTACAAAGTGCTTAACATGTGTTAATTCATTTGATATATATAGCTTATTAACTATCTGTTTCAGAAGATGAAGAGGCAAAAATTTTTACAAAGAACTTGATAAAATCTTTCAAGTCAAGTCACTGGTACAAAGTGGTATCAATGCAAAGGTTGTTATATAGAAGAATGATGAAAATAGACTGGAAATCATAGTTTAGGATCAAGAAAATTTTTAAAAAGGGCAGTCAAACAAATGTTGGCGGGAATGTGGGAAAACTGGGACACTAATACATTGTTAGTGGAATTGTGAACAGATCCAGCCATTCTGGGGAGGAAACTATGCTCAAAAAGTTATCAAACTGTGCATACCCTTGGACCCAGCAGTGTTACTACTGGGGTTATATCCCAGAGAGATCTTAAAGGAGGGAAAGGGACCTACCTGTATGTGCACGAATGTTTGTGGCAGCCCTTTTTGTAGTGGCTAGAAACTAGAAACTGAGTGGATGCCCATCAGTTGGAGAATGGCTGAATAAATTGTGGCATATGAATATTATGGAATGTTATTGTTCTGTAAGAAATGACCAACAGGATGATATTATAGAAGCCTGGAGAAACTTACATGAACTGATGCTGAGTTAAATGAGCAAGACCAGGAGATCATTGTACATGGTAACAACAAGATTATATGATGATCAGATCTGATGAAGAGATGACTCTTTTCAACAATGAGATGATGGAGGCCAGTTCTAATGATCTTGTGATGAAGAGAGTCATCTACACCCAGAGAGAGGACTGTGGGGACTGAGTGTGGATCACAACAGAACATTCTCACTCCTTTTGTTGCTGTTTCACTTGCATTTTGTTTTCTTACTCATTTTCTTTTCTTCTTGATCTGATTTTTCTTGTGCAGCAAGAAAACTGCATAAATATGTATACAGATATTGAATTTAACATATATTTTAACATGTATAACATACATTGGATTGCTTGCCATCTAAGGGAGGGGGTGAGAGGAAAGAGGGGAAAATCTAAAACACAAGGCTATGCAAAGGTTAATGTTGAAAAATTATCTGTGCATATGTTTCAAAAATAAAAAAGAGCAAAGACCTCAATTTTGTCAGCTGTAAAAGGGGATAATAATAGATCTACTTTCCATAGTTTATGAGATAATAAAAGAGATATTTGTGAAGCATTTTGCATGCCTTAAAGCCCTATCTAGATGGGAGCTATTATTATTATCCTTTTCTTATATTTTATATTTGTTACAGTTAACAAATTCATTCCATTTAAAATGAATATGATTTTTATAGTCACTGAATTTAGCTTTAACAAATAATTTTAGAAGTTGCTATGTTCTAGAAATGAAAATGCTTCTCCAATACTCCTACTTCAAAATATTCATTTCATATATGCATACTTTTTCCATTGACACAAATCACACTAAACTTGATCTTTGAGAGTTGTTATGATAAAAATTAAAAATTAATTATTGCACTGCAGTCAACTTGGAAATGCTTCTCTGAGCCAATCTTTGGACAAAAGACTCATAGACTTATATTTTTCACTTTGATTAAACTGATAGCATTTATGCTCTATCTACTAACCTTCAAAAAACAACAGCAGCAACAACAATAATAATCACAATAGCATTTATATAATGCTGTAAGGGGTAAAAGGTCCTTTATAGACATTTTATTTAACAGCTAATAATGTTAACATTTATATAGCACTTACTATATACTAGGCACTGTACTAAGAACTTTACAATTAACATCACATTTGATTTTCACAACAATCCTAGGAGATAAGGAGTTATTGCTATTTTACAGTAGAGGAAACTGAGGCAAATGCAAGTTAAGTGATTTGCCCATGTTAAAGCAGCTACTAAATGTCTGAATTTAACTCTTCTTGAGTCCTTGCCCAGAGAGCGATTCTATGTACTACCCAACAGCCAATAAAGCTTTTATTTTGCTCCTCACACAGCAACCTTGTAAGATAAGTGTTTATATCATCATAATTCTACAGATAGAGAAATTGAGGCTATGAGAGATTAAGTGACCTTGTCCAGTCTCTAACAATTATGCAGACAAGAACTGAACTCAGATCTTTTTGACTCCAGGTTCAGCGCTCCATACATTATTCCACTCAATTATATAGTATGTGCACTGGACTTCCATTTCATGATGAGACAGAGCACAGCTTAGAGTGGAGAATTAGAGATTGAAGAGGCATTCAGCTTGCTCTTAAATGTCTATCTTTAAGTATATATTAATTTTTTTTTAGAAAATCTTACAAATAAGATAAATAAAATAAGATAATTTTCCATTAAAAAGATGTAACAGTCTAATATCATTTTAACAGCATAAAGGAGTACAGAAATTATTCTGTTGGGGGAAAGAAGTGCTGGGGTCAGTGCACATTAAGGGCTTTTGAGTCTTGCTCCCAAAGTGATTGTCTTAGATTGAGGCTAAACAAAGGGTTGGTGAGAGGGCTGAAAGGATTATTCTTAATAAGTTTCTATTGACTCTGGTCAGTAGAACTCTTGGAGTTGTTTGTGAGTACCCAAAATGGTAATCAGAGGTACAATAGAAGTTAGTTTAGTTTAGTTTAGTTTTATTATTTTTTTTGCAAGGCAATTAAGGGCTAAGTGACTTTCTCAGGGTCACACGGCTAGTATTAAGTGTCTGAGGTCCGATTTGAATTCAGGTCCTCCTGACTTCAGAGTCAGTGATGATCTATCGACTGTTCCATCTATCTGTCCCTGTCTATTTTGTTTTGTTTTTGGAACAATAAGAAGCTAAAAAGAATTTTTGACTTATAACTCAAAGTTTAAACTTAAGGTAGTTTAAGAGACAAAAGAAGAACTTTAGTTTAAAAGACAAACAAAGGAATTCTCTGGCTGGCTGGATGATTGAGTTCATGCATTTGACTATAGTTTGGAAAAATTAGGGGATAGAAATGGCACTGGAGCTATGAACTAAAAGAGTAGAGAAACAACTGTAGCAGCAATTCAAGGGAGTTTCCTGTAGAAGGCAGCAGAGAACACCCCAGCAGAGATGCCTGGTGATGACAACCCAGAAAGAGAAGAGCTAAAGAACTAACTGATAACATGGTTCATAGGATCAAATATGTAGAGCTAGAAAGAATCTGAAAGGCTATTTTACAAATAAGGAAACTAAAGCTAAAGGAAAGGAAGTCAAGAGACTTGAACTAAGATCTCTGTCTCCGGAGACATCGTTTTTTCCCTTGTATACCTTTATATTCTCTTTCTCCAGGATATATTCTAGGTGACATAGGACATAAGGTACTTGGAAGCAAGTAGCAGAGCACTAGCCTTTTCTAAAGACTCCTGTGGGGTTGCTGCCTTAGGACCATGAATTGCTCTGATTATTATTATTCTACAAGCATCTCTTTTCTATGTGTGTGTCCCTCCATGTGTGCTTCATATGTTCCCTGAAAATGCCCCCCCCTCATATTGGTGATGTGGCAATTTATAGAACAGCATGCTGATAATATGCTTCTTGCTTAAATGTTGAAGCCAAAGTTATTCCAAGTAGCCTTGGGAACTAAGACTTTGTGGGCCTTTCTTTCTTCACAGTCTGTAATGAGTTTATTTTTTTTAAGGCATAGTAGCATATTATAGCACCCAAGACCCTCTCACATGAGACTCCCTTCTATCAACCATCAATCAACAAGCACTTATAATTTACTAGACATTTGATACCATAGGGGTTAAAATACAAATACAGAAAGAAAAACAATTCCAACTCTCAATGAAATCATGTTCTATTGGGGGTTGAGGCATATGCTTGGCAAACATCCACTCAAAACCATTGCTCATAAGTCCCCATTAAAGTGCTTCTTTTACTAAACAGAAAATACATACTCAGATCCATGCTCTCAGCAATTTGGTTATTCCCTTTCATGATGCAAATTCTAACTCACAACATCATATCACCCTGAGTGATTCTTGTCTTTGTCTTTCCGTAATTTTCCCACAGGAAATTCTCTTCATATGTTGGAAGTGTTCTTTTACTTTTTTATCATGATGAAGATCTTTACAGAGTGCTCTGTCCTCTGTCTATTATCTCTCGCTTTCAACATATGACTAGATATGATTGCAGCATATAATCACAGCAGTGATCTTTGAAAAATCATAGAGAACTGAAGAAATGTTGCAAGTGTGGAGATGGGAAGAATGTAATCTTGATTTTCAAAAAGAGAAATACTGTAAAATTTCCACACTATTAGCTAATGAGTTGTACTTTGATTCCTCAAAAAAGTCCAAAAAATATTTTTGAAGGTATATTTTGTCAGTATTTAGAAATGGATGAAGTCTTTGACAAGAGCCAGCATGGATTCATCAGGAACAGGTTAGGTAAGACTAATATCATTTCCCTTTTTGACATGACCAGTCTCATAAATGACAAGTAGATAAGGTATGGATATAAATATAATATTTGAATTTCTGCAAAGCCTCTAGCAAAATCTGAAATGCTGTCTTTAAGGATAAGAGAGAAAGATGTGTTTTAGATAGGTGGTCTTGGAGCTGATTGAGTGATTAGATCCAAAGAGTAGCAATTAATAAATATGTTGATGCTAACTGGGAGGCAGTTCTCTAGTAAACTGTAAGAAGGATCTGTCCTTGGTTCCATATCATTTAACATTTCTCACTGACATGGGAGAAAGTATAAACAGCATGCATGTGGAATTTATAAAGGACATGAAGTCAAGAGAAACAACTACCTTGCTGAATAAGAATCAGAGTCAAAAAGATTAAAAGGGTCTGGAACAATAGGTCAATCTAGTATGTAGAAATTAAGCAAGACAAGTAAGATAATAGAGACAAAAGTAAAATCTTATGTTTCAGCTAGAGAAAGACCAACTATATAACTATGGCATAGGGAAAATATAACTTTAGACATAAATTAGGAAGCATGACTTGGAAGTCAAAAAAAAAAAAAAGCAAACATGATCTTACCTTGAATTAAAGAGAAGAATACTGTTCAGAACAAAGGAATGGATTGTCTCCCAGTGTGTTATGTCTTGGCCACATTTAGTGCCACTTTTTTATGAAATATATTGGCAAGCTGAAAAGAGTCCAGAGAAAGGTAACCAATTTGATGTAAGGATCAGGAACATTTGAAGAGACCAGGAATGGTTAACCTGAAGAAAAGAGTTAGTAGGTACATGATATAAGTATTAGAAAGATTGTTATGTGAAAAAGGGATTATATATGACATTTTTGGCTCCAGAGGGCAGAGCTAAAAGTCACTGGCAGAAGTTGTAGAGATGCAAATTTCAGCATAATGTAAAAAAAAAAAACAGCCCCCAAATCAGCTGTCCAAAAATGTAATGGGTTACCTTGGGAAGGAATCAGTTCTGTTGCATCTGAGATCTTTAAACAGAGATTGTGATAGTGTAGCAGAGATTCCTGTTGGCAGAATTTGGACTAGATAAGCCCCTAAGTTCCTTCCAGTACTAAGAAGCTGTGTTTTGAGGGAAATTCTTCATCTCCAATATCCAAAAATCCTCTGAAATGCTATTCTCTGATTGCAAATTACTTCTTTTCTCATTCATTCCAAATCTACTCTTTACGTTATCTCACTCTTTAGCCTACCCTCAATTGACAGAATCTGAAACATGCTACTACAGACTTTCTTTTCTGACATTTTCCTACTTTTTGGATTTAAAAACAAATTTCCATTAGCTCCATATGGATAATCCTTTCAACTAATCTGTATCTTCCCATATTCTTCACCAGGGTAGCACAAAAGACAGTGTAATATCCTTTGCTGGCCTGACCAGAATAAAATATTACTATACCTTAAGAAAGGAGAAATCCAGAGAAATGAGAAAAGGCCTATGTAAACTAGCACATTGTGAAGTGAGCAGAACCAAAAAATAACATGTACAATGATTACAATAATTTAAATTAAAATTAAATGTTGTGCAATTATAAGGACCAAACTTGACCCCAGAGGAGATGACTTCACTGAAGAGGTGAAAGACTATAGATATGGAATGTTGCATATGTTGTTGATGTGTTGGTTGATTTTGGTGAACAGCTTTTAAAAATGGGAGCAGAGTAGGAAGCAATGTTTTTTAAACAAATGATCTAAAAATAAAAAATAAAAAGACATCAATAAAAATAAATAAATAATGCTCAGCTGAACAATAAGTATATTGTGTCTATCCCATTTCCCTGATCTACCAGTCTAGTTACATTGTTAAAAAAAAAAAAGTAAATGAGGTCAGTCTGTCATGATTTGTTCTTGAAAAGATGATGCTGATTTTTAGTGATCACTGCTCTTTCTCAATTTTCAGAAAACATTCTTTCATTATCATCTTCAATAGTTCTGCCTTTTCTGGGACCTCATCCTGGAAGTCTTCATCACTCTCTACTGAAATTAATTTTTTTTCATATCTACTATTTCCTTTAAATCTACAAATAGGAAATTAAAAGAATTAATTAAAGAAAAAAGAAATGAAAATAAGGAAAGAAAAAAGAAACAAACCAATTCAAAATCTTCCCTTTATGGATACTCTGAGTATCTAAAAGTCCTGTCTTTTTTGTCTTGCTCACTGCTAACCTTCTTTAGGAAAAAATACATCAGTTTTATAACCTCACTTCTTCATTATTTATTCACCCTCTCCTCAACCCATTGCGATTGGCCTATGAGCCCCTGTCTCCCATCCCCTACTAATATAGTTATCCTTTCCACATCTCAACTTTTCTCATTGTGATTTTGATATACTATGGTTCAGAATAAGAAACTTAAATGGGAATTTGTTGGGAGTTTTGTGGAAACCATAGATGATATGAGAAGGGCAGAAGATGACACAGAGAAAGTTTAGAAATTTGGAGATGCATAAAATTTGTGCATGGTATTAAACAATATCAATCAAAATTTTAGAATAAGGTATTGAAAACACCCCATAAAAGAAAAAGAAAAACAATCAGACTTTGATTCTTGTTTGAAGGAAGAGCCAAAAAATTTTATCCAGATGTTCCAGACCATGGGTACACCATGTTAATAATCCCTGTGATGTGGAAGGGATAACTATATTGCTCTTCTACTAAAGTCCACTAATATTCACCTAATCTCATGGTCTCAAGTTTATTAGACTTTTTCTACTGTTTTCCACCTATTCCTACTGGGTGTTCTCCCATTCCTTTGCTTTAGAAACATAGCACACTCTTGGTTCTCTTCCTTCTTTATTCATCACCCCTTTTCTGTTTTCATCACTGGCTCCTTTTCCTCTCCCTAACCTGTTAGTGAGAGGAGATTGACCCCAGAAGTCTGTCTTTAGTCCTCTTCTCTCTCTACATTCTTTTCTGTATTCTCATTGACCACTATGGCTTTAACTCTCTAAATAGATTTCCCATTTCTATAAATACTTTCTATACTGTACTTTGCACCTGCATTCCAAAACTAAGCTTTTCTTTTCTCCCAAAGTACCCATTCTTCTGACTTCACTATTTCTGTGCATGACATCTATTCTCTTTTTTATGTTGAAATAAGCTTTGACTTTTTCCTCCTTCCCACCTCTCATATGTAGTTACCATTCCTATTTGATCCTTCTTGACAGTAGTTTTTGCATCTATCCTTTGTTTTCTCTTCCCCTTTCCATTCATCTTTCACAGTCCCTCCCTACTACCTTATTAGGCTACATAGTCTCCTGGTAGGCCTCCATCTGTTCTCTCTATTTGTAAAGCACTGCACAAGATGCCTGGCACATTATAGGTACTTAATAAATGCTTATTCCCTTCCCTTTTCCCTCTTCAACCCATTGCTTACAGTGCTAATAGATAATTATTATGTTCTTATGGATAGCTCAGATGATGTTACTCTTCTCAAAAACGTCAATGGTTCCCTATTTCCTCTTAAGCAAAGTTTTGCTCTTCTACCTTGTTTTTAACGACCCATCCCCAACATAGTACCATTTTTTTTTTGCTGAGGCAATTGGGATTTAAGTGACTTGCCCAGGGTCACACAACTAGGAAGTATTAAGTGTCTGAGGCTGGATTTGAACTCAGGTCCTTCTGACTTCAGGGCCGGTGCTATCCACCGTGCTATCTAGCTGTCCTGTGGTACCACTTTTCTTTCTAACCTGTCATATGTCATATACAACCTACCACATACTCTGCATTCTATCCTAACTGCACAACTCCTCTCACTTTGAACACTCATGTTCTTCCTGGATCCATAAATGCTCAAGTTATTGCCTATGTTCAGAAAGCCTTCCCTCTTCATCTTTAACTTTGATTCCTATTTTTAAAGCCCAATTTTATGAATACTTTTTTGATTCTTCTGAGTGTAAATAGTCTTTTTACTAAGACATCTCATAGAACTTTGTTTTTCATTCTAATACAATTATCATGTAACTTTGGGTATAATTGTCTGTATTAGCATCTTACCACTCTATGCAACTATACATTACATAGAGTGAAGATAGGAGCTGTGTGTTATTTAATTTGTGTAGCTCTCCCAATGTCCAGCATAATCCTCTTCACAGTATAGATGCTGAGTAAATGTTTGCTGATTGTTTGATTGAAGTCTTTCTTCCTTCCTATTCTCAAACAAACAAAATCTCTTCTAGTAATCAATCAATAAACATTTATTCAGTGCCTACTATGTGCCAGGCACTGTACTAAAAAGTTGATACCACTCTCAGGCATTCAAAACACCCAATTTTTCATTATAGCATTTGAGCATGTCATTTTCCTCTCAGAAGCTTATGTGATCTTGTCAGAGACTCTTTCCTGACACAAAGGGTTAAGTACACCAGAGGAGGCTCCCCACCTTTCTGGTTTATTATCCTTTACCTTAACAATCTGGGAACTACCAGCTTTCCATTTTAGAACAGAAACTTGCAAGGCTTAAATAATAAGCAGATTTGTTTAAGAGGTAAGGGAAATCATTAAGAATTTTCTATGGACTGAGTCCACAAAAATAAAAGAGAATGCCCAGAAATGAGCAACTCTTCTCCCCAGAAACACATACAGTCTCAGTCATGTTTAGTACAGTCTTTTAAAAAAAATTATTTTATTCTAAAAAGCAGAGTAAGAAAAAAAGGAATACAAAACAAAAGAGAACATTGTCATATGCCCAGCAGAACATCAGGGAGAATTCAAATATATAATAACAAATTACCAGATCAAGAAAGTGTATGTGTGTGTGTGTGTGTGTGTGTGTGTGTGTATTAGTAGAAGAAATTATATTCATGAAGGTTCATTTTTTCTTTACTTTCTTGAAAACTGTTCTTTGGTTCTCTGCTATATACTTTTTTTTTTTGCTTTATTCTTTTTCCCCCTTTCATCACCACCCTACCCCCAAGCAAGCTACAATTAAATATAAAGATATATTTATGTATACATATGTACATATATATATACACACACGCCTTTCCTATCCCTGATGATTCTTTAATTAAATTCTGCTCCATAACTTGCCTTATTGCTTAACCTTCCCCCACCCAAGGATCCTTCCTTTGTTTTCTTCCCTCACCTTTGCTTTACTATCTGCCCATTCTTCCCTCCTTATTTCTTTATAGATTTTGGAGGGTGCTATATCCTTCATGGACTATATGTAGTGTTGTCTAGTAAACTCATTCCTAATGTGAGAAGGTTTTCAGAACTATGAGACCTCCCTCTCCATCTAATACCTGTGTGTCTATTCTTCCTCTGCACCTCATATGTATAACATGATTACTATTTTTGCTTTAACTCTGCTCTTTTGAGCTACCTTATTATTGATGTGAATCTTAAACATATAATATATAGTCCCCTTGTAAAAAAAACATAAACAATTTGTCCATGTTTAAATAATGTGTCCATGTTGAGTTCCTTCAAATTGATCTTTGATGTTGGCTTCTTCATGTTAAATTTTCTGTTGTTTGGGTTTGGTTGATAGAAAGTCCTGAAAATCTGTAAGTTCGTTGAAAGTCCATTTCTTTTCGCATTTAAAATCATAGATAATTTTGCTGGATATGATTTTTTCGGTTGTAGGTCTAATTCTTTTGATTGTCTGTAGATATGTTTTATTTTTGTTGTTAGCATTTGCAGATCCTGACTATTGGACTCATATACATGCATTGGAAAAACTATCTCCCTTTGTACTGTCTGAATTCCATGATGGTTCAATGGGATATATCATAACTTCCATCCATTTTGTATACCTTCCCATTGAATCAGCATTTCCTGTGGGTATGCAAGCCAAGAGGGAATACACCATTGTCTCCCCACAGTTATTCTTGGTCCATCATAATCTTCTAGGATATTTGGGTAGTGTTATTCCAATTGCAAACATCTAGGATGAGAAGAGAAAAGACTGTGTACTCTGCAGGGAAAGATTTATGGTCCCTTTTACACTTGTAACTCTTTGAAGGCAGAAACACATGTCATTTACCTTTTTTGTATCTCCTTCTAAGCTCTACCTTAAAGTAATCACTGAAAAGAATTTAGGGGTGTCTTCTGAATAGAAGAAAGGGAAATGTGAGTCAAGCTATATAAACACAACAATTAAGTAAGGATTAGAATTCTCACTTTGCACCTAGAAGTTGACTTGAAACTTTTGTTTTAATCATGGTGTGATTACAATGAAATGAAAGTAGAATATAAGATAGATAGATAGATAGATAGATAGATGTAAAAGATATATATATATATGCACATATATATATATCTTATATGTAATATATATGAGATATATAAGAATATAAGAAGGGCAGACACTATTTCCTTTTTTGTCTTTGTGTCCTCAATTTCTTGCACAAAATGATGAGTTTGATGAATTGTGATAGGATTGCTAATAGATTTTATGTATATCTCAGTTTAAAAGCTTTTAAAAAATTTATCTTTTTCCTTTTTTTCTTATTCCCCTCTTCCCCCACCCTAGTACCCTAGAGATGGTTACTATTAGACACAAATATGTATGAAAATGTAAAACCACTCTATGCACACTTCTAGTTATCAGTCCTTTTTTTGGATGCATACAGTGTCTTCCTTTATTTATCCTTTGTAGTTAATTTGGGTATTTTAATAGTCAAAAATAACTTAGTCACTCAAAGTTGTTCTTAAAACAATGTTTTTGTTATTGTGTACAATATTTTCTTGGTTCTATTCATTTCACTCTTAATTATTTTGTGCAAGTGTATGTTTTTCTAAGATCATCAAGCTCATCATTTTTTACATAATGATTTTATTATATTTTTAAAAGGAACAGCAAGTTGGTCATAATAGAGTTGCAGTTTCTTGTACAATCCTCTTTTCCCCCATTCTACTATGTTATAGAAGTGCTTGTTTTGTTTCTTATGTGCAAAATGAAATAAGTAAAATTTTTAAAAGAATTTTATTAAAATCATAGATGACTGGATAGTGAATATATCTAGGCTATTTTTAGATATCTATGCTTGCTGTACAAAGTATTGTACAAGAGTTGTTGGTTAAATTATTGGTAGGAACATTTATGCCTCAGAAATCTATAAAATGCTACAAATCATGGCTTGATTTATTGTTATATTGATTTCTAGACTTAGGAAACACTAGAGAAGATGCTAAGAATGGAACTTAAACTTTAAATTGTGCCCTGTGTCTGGAAAGTTGGATGTTAAATATTTACTAGTAAGCCCAATGTATATAAGTCTAACCATTAGGACTATATTTAATGTTAAATAGATATCACCAATCTAATGACAGCTATTCTAAGCATTTAAACAGAACTTCAGAGGAATTCATTCATTTCCATAGGGTTAGTTTTATACTTCCATTTCTAATTCAGGGGGAGCTTTCCCTATTAATTTTTGTACTTTCTCTCTTTCTATTTTTCTCTTTCTTTGTCTCTTCTAACCTCAAATGCCTCTATAGAAATTCATATAGAAAGGTTTTTTTGATGAAATCTTAGAAGTTTAGTAGGATCTTTGAGATCATGAGATCATGGTTTTTTTTCTAGCTGGGACTTCAAATGCCAGGTAATCAGAACCCTTTATTAAAGATAATGATGATGATGATGGATATTTATATAGTGCTTTAAATTTGTAAATCACTTTACAAATATATCATTTTAAAAAATTTATCTTATTACCTTATTTCATTTTTCAGATAAGCAAACTGAGGCCTGTAGAAGTTGTCACTTGCTCAAAGTCATATAGCTGGTAAATGCCAGATCATGAATTCAAACTCAAGTCCTCTGATTCCAAATGACCCCCATTTTCCAGTGTACTTGGCCATCCAGTATATCTGGTTAATTAATATCATTGAGGTCACAGATAGTCTTCTTTCTATAAAAATAATTTCTTTTTTATTTCACATTTTCCAAGGCCTCAGAGTATCAACATTGCAAGTTCTTTGCTTCCAAATTATCTCTTTCCTAACTTCAACTCTATCTTACTTCTATCTTGTGGGAAGAAAGTTCATTTCATCTCCTTCCTCTTTCAGATGTCATCTTATATCTCAGCTTCTTTTCAAAGGCACTTTTCCGCAACTTGACTTCAATCACTTTTTCCATTTTTTCACCATCTCCCACCCTCCAAACTCTATAATATGGTTTTCATCTATATTACTTCTTGGATATTGTTTTCTCTAAGGTTAGCAATGCCCTTCTGCTCGTCAAACCATCTGCCTCAACATTTCTGGTGTATTTTATGATGTTAACCATTCTAATCTTCTTGAAATGTCCTTCTCTCTTGGCTTTCATGGTACTGTACCTTCCTGATCTCTTCAAATTTAACAGAGTGTCTAATATAGGAAACTATTCCTATGGTTTTTAGCTACTGAACAAGAAACAATGATAAATAAGCTACAAGTCTTGCCATCTAAAAGGTCATTTTATAGCAGACAAGGTAAGATATATAAACAAATAACTAGAAGACAATATGGAAAAGGTAAGAAAATGAAGAGATATAAAAAAAACTTCTACAAGAATTCCAAGGATGGAAAGATACTTTTTTAAAACTCAGAGGTTGAATTATTCCTACCCTTATAACAGATCTGTTTGCTTTGTTCACTCCTCATTCCACTTCCCTCAACTATGGATATATGTCAAGACTCACCTGTTGGCCCTCTTTTCTCTCTTATATTAATCTTTTGAAGAGTTCACTCAGCTTTCAATGCTTTAATTATTACTTTTATCCCAATCAATAAACAAATACTTGACTCTCTGTAATGTGTAAAGCACATGAAGTATGAAAAGAATTATAAGGCATGCTTTTTTCCTGCAAGGAGTTCTATCATTGTCTCTCCTAAAGAAGATACCTAATTTCATCTACTACTGGTAATATCCCAAGTAAGTCACAGCATGCAGGAATAAAAAGATATCACACAACTTCTTGGGTAACTTTCCTGTAAATAAAACACACAGAAAAATATAAGTATCAAGGAAGTTTCCTACAGATATATAACAATGTAGGTATATTCTTCCTGAAACTTAGAGGCTCACTTATATATGAATCACTCTTTGCAAGCAAATCTACACAAAAGCTCTACGGTAGCTTTCAGTCTTATAACTATCAGCAGTGAGCACTATTTTGCTTCCTCTTTTAAACTCCTTGTTACATTTGTGACCATATTGTTCTCTCCATTCCCTATCTTACATCTACCAATACACATTCAACCATAATGGCTTCACATTATAACCCTGTTTGGCCAGTTCCTCATTTTTTCCAAGCGATGATGCTGAACAAGCTTGTGGATACTTCCTCTGTTATTGCCTCTGGCCATGGTGCTGACAATGAGTAGAACCTCAATAAGTTAGATAGATAGGAAGAGAATCATTCCAAGTACAGCGCACAAGAGGAGTAAAAACAAAGAAGCAGGATCATGCAGAGAATGTGTAGATAATGGCAAGTAATCAGAATAAGTCAAGGAAGAAGAAATGGGTATAAGAAAAAGTTAGAAAAGTAAGAAACTAGTAGATTGTAGAGGACTGTGCATTACAGGCTATGGAGTATGAACTTTACTCAGTGGGCAAGAAGGAACTATTTAAGGTTTTTAGCATAAGAGTCATAAATTAGATCAAGTATAAAGATTGCTCTTATAAACTATTTCTAGTCATATGAAAAGATGCTCCAAGTCACTATTAATCAGAGAAATGCAAATTAAGACAACTCTAAGATACCACTACACACCTGTCAGATTGGCTAAGATGACAGGAAAAAATAATAATGATTGTTGGAGGGGATGTGGGAAAACTGGGACATTGATGCATTGTCGGTGGAGTTGTGAACGAATCCAACCATTTTGGAGAGTAGTTTGGAACTATGCTCAAAAAGTTATCAAACTGTGCATACCCTTTGATCCAGGAGTGTTACTACTGGGCTTATATCCCAAAGAGATTATAAAGCAGGGAAAGGGACCTGTATGTGCACGAATGTTTGTGGCAGCCCTTTTTGTAGTGGCTAGAAACTGGAAACTGAATGGATGTCCATCAGTTGGAGAATGGCTGAATAAATTGTGGTATATGAATATTATGGAATATTACTGTTCGGTAAGAAATGACCAACAGGATGATTTCAGAAAAGCCTGGAGAGACTTACACGAACTGATGCTGAGTGAAATGAGCAGGACCAGGAGATCATTATATACTTCAACAACAATACTATATGATGACCAGTTCTGATGGACCTGGCCATCCTCAGCAACGAGATCAACCAAATCTTCTCCAATGGAGCAGTAATGAACTGAACCAGCTATGCCCAGAGAAAGAACTTTGGGAGATGACTAAAAAACATTACATTGAATTCCCAATCCCTATATTTATGTCCACCTGCATTTTTGATTTCCTTCACAAGCTAATTGCACAATATTTCAGAGTCTGATTCTTTTTATACAGCAAAATAATGTTTTGGTCATGTATACTTATTGTGTATCTAATCTATATTTTAATGTATTTAACATCTATTGGTCATCCTGCCATCTAGGGGAGGGGGTGGGGAGTGGGAGGTGAAAAATTGGAACAAGAGATTTGGCAATTGTTAACGCTGTAAAGTTATCCATGCATATAACCTATAAATAAAAGGCTATTAAAAAAAAGATTGCTCTCATAGAAGTATGAAAGGTAGCTTGGAAAGAGGAGAGTAAAGGGACAAAAATCTAATAGAAAGTCATTTTAATAATTTAAGCAAGTGGCAATGAAAATCTAGAGCAATAAATTTGGGAATAGCTAAATAAGTTGTGGTTTATGAATAAAATTGAATAGTGTGCTATAAGAAATCTGTGAGATGAATATAGGGAAGCATTAAAAGAATTATAAGAACTGATGTAGAGTGTAATAAGCAGAGAAAATAAAATAATATGCCCAATGATTGCAATAATGTAAATGGAAAGAAAACCTATACACCAAAAAGAAAAAAAATCAAAAGTAAATGTAACAAATTTGTAAAAATCAAGTAGGACTCAAATGAAGATAAATGAGAAGGCACTCCCACTCCATCCCTTCATGAAGATTGGAGGTCCAAGGGTGTTATATATTGCACGTATTTTCAGTTTTTTCAATGTTTCAATTAGTTGTGCTGACTTTATTTCCTTTCTTAAAAATACTATCTGTCATATGGGATAGCTCTCTGGGAGGGAGAGAAGGAGGCACTTCTGATGCTAAAAGAAAATACTAATCAAAAAATTTTAAAATAAAAGACCACAGCAATGACAGTGAAAATAAGGAGGAGGAGATAGATGCAAAAGGCAATGTTAAGAAAATCAATAGGATTAAATGTGGTTCGTTGTTAGAAAATAGGAGGGAACTATATTCAAAAAGAAAAGTTATATAGAAAATATATCAGTAAAATTCTGAAAGAAAAAAAACAGCTTTATAATTAATTAGAAATTGAAGAATGGAAAAAGAGAAAGATAACTCAAAAATTTTAAATATGGGTGATTGGATGCCAGTGACTAAAATACTGAAAAAATACCAAAGTTAGAAAGAGGAATAAATGTGGTTTGGGATTGAGAAGATTCAGGGTTGTTTGTAAGGCCAAAGGGAAGAAGCTAGTGAAAAACAATAGATTGGAACTACTTGGAGAGAGGGATTGAATGCTAGAGCAAAGTCCTAAAAGTGTGTGTGTGTGTGTGTGTGTGTGTGTGTGTGTGTGTGTGTGTGTGTGTTGGGGGGGGTAATTCAAGGACACAGAGGAATAAGCATATGTACTCTGAGACTGCAGAGAAGGGAATGAAACTAAAATTTTAAAGAGTGAAAGAGAAAAGTCAAGGGAGCTCCTGTCAGATGACCTCAGTTATCTTAGTGAAGACAGAGGCTAAGTTATCGGCCTGTTGTGTGGGGTTGTGAAGAATCATTTGGGGCCTTGAGGAGAGAGAAAAAGATTTGGAACAATCTCTGTGGGGAATGAGATGGAGAATCAATAAAAGCAGATAGAAGGATTTCCTAGCAGCAGTTATGACCCAGCTAAGGTTATGCACTATAAATTTATACCGGTGAAATCAGTTATATTTTGTGCTTCTCCAGGAATATTGAAGACATCTTCACTCTGTTTAATTAGCCAGCCCATGGTAAATGCCAAATAAATATGCAGACACTATACACAAAATAAATAGATGAGGAAGTGGTCAGTAAAGGCTGAGATAGTTAGAGAAGGAGAGTAAGGTGAAGCTGAGAACATGAGGAGGATTCAAATAGGCAAAGAAGATCAGATAAGAAATTCCAAGCAGCCAGAAAGATGTAAGCAAAGGCATGAATGCTTTATTAATATTTGGGGACCAGGCTTAGATTTCATTTAGGGTTTAGGGTCTGTATAAGGAAATAGTGGGGAAATAGGCTTTTTGGGCTTATACAGAATTAACCTGTACAGAAGACAAAGAAATGAGCATATCTATATTCAGAGTACAGAGAGGAGAAATCTTTCCTACCTGTAAGAATGGATAATAGCTACCTAGAAGTTGGAAGCACATGATGATTGTACAGGGGTACCGTAAAGCTCAAGGGAGATAATTCTTTTAAGCACTTTACAATCCTTGAAGCACTATATAAATGCCTATTATTGTTATTGTCATTGTTATTATTAGTCTATTAGTCATGTCTCAGATCTAGTGATGACTTCATGCCCTGAGCTTTTACTGGACTCCTGCTGAGCTCAAGCAATGTTTATAGAACAATAGGGGTATGCTGGTAAATATTTTACAACTAGGCTTTCTGGGTAAAATATGTGTGCATACATACTTTAAGTTTAATCTGCATTATTAATGGTTTCTTAGGTCTAGACAATCAACAAAACAATAAATCAAGCCCTGATTTGTAGTAATTGCTGATTTCTGAGATACAAATGCTCATATTTAAAATTTAATAATCAAAGCAGTTATATATATTTATTCATCATACCCTGGATTTACATGAACTCACCCATAGCTTTCTGAATACAGGGCAGGGTCTAGAGCTCATGAAGAAAGGCATTTTCAGGTCAAAAGCTGAAGCACTGATGAAAATATTACAAAAACATATGCCAGAAAAATACAATATATTTACCCAAATGACCACAGAAGGTAGTTAATGATGAATGTTTATATACCCTAGTTTTATGGATAGAAAGGGCAAGACCTTAACTTTCTAGTTACTGTGACACTGGAATATAGCTTTCTATTCAGAGAAGGGAGATTTCCTAAGCAGTACTAAGCTTGAGATGGAGATAAGGGGATGAAAATTACCTTATAGGTAACTCTGAGTTCAAGGGGCATTAAACCTTCTAGAAAAATAATAGTATCACAATACAGTCCCTGAATAACATCTTTGATTTTGGGGAAAGAGGATCATCCACATCCTTCCTGAACAGTATTTTCTTGGATAATGATGAGGTTATGTAGTCCTTACAGACAAAGTATTAAAGCTATTTCATGGTTGGAGAAAGAAAGAAATATCTAGAGATCTAGACCTTCCAACCCCACCTCCAATAATATAGTCAGTTTTCCAGAAAATGTAATGGGGAAGATTATTGTTTTTAAGCTGCTTCAAAAGTGTGTTTCCCTTCCAAGGGAGTCCAAAAACTCAGAGGATTTGTCAGATTAATAGTGAATGCATTAGACTGTTAGAACTACTTTGCATGCTTTCTAGGTTTCTATATTTTTAATGGGTTTTTGTGAGTCTTTTTATCTCCTTTTTTTCTGTGGAGTGAAATAAAAACTATCATACCTGATGTGCATTTATTATATTGGATGCTTGTAAGAGAATATAGAATCCCTTTTACTCATCTGCATGGAAACTTAGAAATGAGCCATGCCTAAGATATATTTGGAGATTTTCTAATAGTAGCTGCAGTTAGGGGCAATAAGATGAAGAAAAAAATATTCCTTTATGGGTCAGCCCCCAGCTCACACTTGATCCTTATGTGTTTATGGACTCTGGGGCATGTGAAAAATTTTCCTTTGAATTATTGCTTTGTTCCTTTTCTAGTGACTTTAGATGCAGGGTTAATTCTTTTATTTTTTCCTTTTCTTCTTCTTACTGTAACCACTCAGCACTGATAAATTTGCTTTTAGGAATGGCTTTATCCACATCTCATGTATTTTAAAATATGATATTATTTTTATCATTACCAATGTGATCTTTTTCTGATTTCTTCTTTGACATAACCCTTCTTTAACAGATTTTTTTTTCAGTTCCCATATTATTTTATGGCTTTTCTTCAAATTATTAGAAGTTAAGTCTAAATTTATTGCATTATGGTCCAAAATACAATACAGATAATTTCTGCTTTTGAGATTTATGTAGGGCTTATCTATGATCTAGTGTGTGAAAATTTTATAAGCATTCCATGTAGATATCAAAAGAATATGTGTTCTCTCCATAAATTGTAAGTTAACTGAGTAATTCATATCTATACTTTCTCTATTGTTAATCTTACTTGATTTGTCATGTTCTGAAAACAGAGTGCTGAGGTTCTCTAATAATAATAGTTTATTTATTCTTGTATTGCTGATCTTTCTTTATCGACCAATAATATTTATTAATTTAATTGTCAAATTAATTCACACAAATCAATAATTATTGTAGTTCTTATTTATTTTTTACTTTTACCGTTGTTTGTCTTGTTTTTGTCCTTCAGTGTTTTTTCTCATTTGAATTCAACATTAGTATATGGCATTACTTCCACTTCTGCTTTTCTTCAATTAACAGTTTCAGCATATATGTTAGAATAGCTTTTTAATTTTAACCTCACTGTATCTTTTTGCATTCAATATTTTTCTTATACACAAAATTTTTCTTTGTTTTATCTACTTTGTAACTCTTTTTCTTTTAACAGGATAATTCAAACAATTTACATTTATTATTTTCAGTAATATAATTTATTTTTCTGTTAAAATGGGAAATAATGGGAGAGTATATTGGAAAAGTATAAGAACTCCAGAACAAACCAGAATTTCCTTTTAGGACACAATATTATTCTTATTTTAGAGAAAAGGAAAATGAAGTCTGACAGTTTATAGAGTTATGCAACTATTAAGTAATCCAGAGGGAATTAAAATACTGGTGTCTTGATATATATATATATATATATATATATATGTATATATATATATAGATATATAGATATATATGCCTCACTCTTTCTTTTATACCACAAGACCTTGAATTTCAAGTTAAGAATTTTGGTTTTGTCCTAAGGGTGATGGGGAGGCACTGAAGTTTTGTTTTTCTTTTTGTCTTTTGTTTTTTGGGGAGGGAAGTAACATGATCAGAGCTGTGCATCAGGAAGATTAGTTGAGCAGCAGTAGATAAAAATAGGAAGGATTAGAAAAGAAAGAGATAATAGACAGGTAGACCTGTAGGGAAGCTATTGCAATAGTCTAAGGCATGCAGTGATAAGGCCTTGAATCTGGATCCTCCTGCTGAGCTTGTAGAGAAGGGGACACATAAGGAAAGAATTGATAGGTCCCATTCAAGCTTAATATATTTGGCCTGTTCATTATTTCTCTACTGCTACCAAATCACATCTATGTGTACACATTTCTTTTGGGTAAATTTGTAATGAAACTGTAGCAGTGTGTCAATATTTGTCATTTTCAAAATGTTTTCTTTTGTTGTTTGTTGAGTAGCATATGAATTTTCTCTTTATTTGCTCTTCTGTGCTTCTGATAGTCATCATTTTTTCTCTCCTACTCCATGAATAATAATATTTTGGGTGAGAAGTGTACCATTCTATTATTTAGTTAGTGCTGCATTCATTAATTCCATTTAATCTGGTAAGTTTCAAATGTTTTGCTAAACTGCTGAATGTGATAGCTTCAATGTGCATATTTTTTTCTTTTTGTAATATATGTGTATATGTATAAACTTAAAAAGAAATAAGGAGCATACTTATTGATTAATGAGTGAGATGCAGGGAAGAGAGTCAAGAATGATTCTGAGGTTGTCACTGATAGAAATAAAGAAACATAAATAACCAAAGATAGGGATTATATGAGGCAACATGGTACAATAAAAAGAGCATTGACTTTTCCCACTACTCTTTCTGTCATCAAATCTGTGAATGGATCCTCACTCTACCGTTTACTAACTATGTGATTTGGGTCAAGCCATAACCTGTATTGGCCTTAGTTTTTTCATCTGTAAAATTAGAGTAATGAAATAAATGACTACTGAGTTCCATCCAGCTCTTACTTATGCTTCTTTGATTAGAAGGCTGAATGGTGGAGTGTCAAAAAAGTCTCCTTTTTTATAGTTCTCATAACCTAGCCATCTCTTCAGCCATTTCAAATTGCTCTGCCTGTTTTCAACTCCATTATCATCTTCATCAATGCAAAATACCTTTTGGCTTTATCCCATCACCATTCCCACTACCTTTTCCCATTCCCTTTTGTGTATTGTCTTCTCCTATTAGATTGGGAGCCCCTTGAGAGGAGGAACTGTATTTTTTTTTATTTGCATCTCTAGCATTTAATACAGTGCCTGATGTATAGCAGGAGTTAAATAAGGGTTTATTGTATCATATCTTCCCATGTTCAAGTTCCTTAAGCTCTTTCCTCCACTTCCTAATCACTTAACATAGTGACTTGCACATAGTACTGATTGGAATTATAACAATGATGTAACTAAAATATTTATAATCTTTGACCCAGAGATTTCATTACTAGACTTAGGCCACTGATAAAAAGAAAGTCCTTGTAATACTCTAAAATGTTTATAGAAGTACACTTTGTGTTAGGGGAGAATTGAAAACAAAGTAGGTGCTTAATGACTGAATATGGAGTACGACTGTGCTGTAAGAAAAACATTTTGTGAATATCAAAAAGAATTGAAAGATCTACATAAACTGGAGCTACCTTTATTATTTTTCACTATCATATTTTAACTTCGTATTCTCTCTTTTGACCATAGACTTGTGTATATTTGTGGAACAGTGTCCCAGATGTGGGGAGAAAAATTTTGTAACCACTATTTTTGTTATGCAATTTGAGGAAATAGCCTGCTCAATAGCCTGTTGGTTAGTGTCTCTCCCATAAGTCATTGCTTCCTCCATCCAACTGCCAAAATAATCTTCCTAAAATAAATCTGATCACACGATTCCCCGTTCAATAAATTGCAATGGCTTCCAGTCATCATTGTATCAAATATAATATGCAAATCCCTTGCACCTTTGAGTCTACTAATACTTCCTACCAGTACTGCCTCTTGAGTAGTAACAAATTCTAAAGACTTAACAATTTACTGTCTTTGGGGGGACACAGCAGCATATTGGGTTAACTAAATGTCTACTAAGAAGAGAGTGTGATAAAATGAAAAGATCTCTGAATTTAAAGTCACAGGATCTAAATTTGACTGTCACTTACCACTTGAGTGATCATGGACAAATCATTTAATCTCTCAGCTCTAGTTTCTTTATCTGTAAAAGAAGAAAACCAGACTAAGTAACTTCTTAGATTAATTTCAGTTCTAGATCTTTGATATTCATCCCAAAACTGCTTGTTCCTATTCTTTGATCATTTATTAATTGGGAAATGATTCATATTCTTATAAATTTGATAGTGCTCTCTACATGAATGACTAAATTATTCTGAATATAATAAATATTCAAATCAAGTACAAAGGACCTATGAAGGAAGATGCTATCTGCCTTCAGAAAAAGAACTGATAAACAGAACTATGTATAGCATGGTTTTACATAAGTGTATATGTATGTATATGTGCATATGAAATAGTAACCTCTAGTGCAGAGTGGGGAAGGTGGGAAGGATGAAGTGGTTTAGTACTTAAAATGTAAGCAAAATAATTAAATTTCTTTAAAAAAAATTGAAAATAACAAAAAATAACTAAAAGCAACAACAACAAAAAATAAACTATGGTTTTATGACCCTCATTGCTTCTTAATACTTTTATTGATTCAGATGGATAGCTCAGAAACATTCCTTTTAGATGTGTCATTTGAAATTAAATGGAAGTGAAAACTTGTCATTTCTGTCTACAAATTGCAGTGATTTGTAAGGTCTTCTTGTCTTCTGTTTCCATTAACTCCTTTTCAACAGTTAGAACAGTTAGAGTCAGCCATAAACTTAGAGATTTTTCTGTATACAGTGTCCTCCAGATCATTTATAAAGATACCAAATAAGACCAGACCAAGAACAAGTCCCCAAGGATCCCTGCTCTTCAGACTTTGTATTCAGAGAAGTGCAATCCTGCCTGTCCTATCTATAAGAGAAACAACCCCTATCTCTACCATACTCCCAGCACATAATCTTATGATGATTTTTGTGAATGGACTTCCGGGGGTCTCCTGACAGAGAGGTGATGGATTCAAAATGCAGAATGAAGACATTTGGACATAGCCAATGTGTTTTGTTGAATGTGAATATTTGTTGTAGAGATTTTGTTTTTTGTCTCCCTTTCTCATGCAAAGGGGGCAAAGAGGTGGGTAGGAGAAAAAAAGAAATATTTTATAATTGAAAAATATTTTTAAAGAACTTTTATTGGTAAGTCTTATCAAAGACCTTTGGAAATAGAACTAGATTTCAAATCCCATTTTAAAAATTTTCTTTCTTATTTATACTCTCAGAGAACCATATACAATTGGTCCTCCCTCCTTTTATCTGAATTTCCCCCCACCTTTTTTCCCCAAGACCTAATGAAAATTGAGAGTTCTCCATGAAGTCAAATCTGGCCTTTGGATTTAGTTAGTAGGGATTTGAGAGATCTGCTATCCCTACATGCTCAGTTTACAGATAAGGAAATTGAGACCCATTTGCCCAAAGTTACAGAGCTGAGATTTATAACAAGGCTCTGACTCTACATCAAAAACCCCAAATGAGTGAAATGACTCCTTCAATAATATAGCTAGATGTTTATAGGGGAGATGTTGTTGCTTTACTCATAACCTCGTAGTACTTCTATTATACCATGTGTCCTGTATATGGTATTAAATTATAATTTGCTTTTATATTTCTTCCTTTAAAAAAGCTTTCCTAAAAGCCTTTCTCAAGTGCCTAAAATGTGGATACCCTTTGATGCAAAGATGCCATTGCCAGGAATAAAACTCAAGGAAGTCAAAAGCAGAAAAATAAATGTCATGTGTACCCAAATAATTTGAGCAAACAATTTTCATGGTAGCAGAGACAAAGTAGCACATGAGTGGAATGGTATTTTCTTCTACTGAAGAAATAGTAGATATGAAGGATTCATAAGTGAACTGATACAGAGTAAACAGAACCAGGAAAATATAATGCACAAAATTACTCTCACAATGTAAATGGAAAGAAAAACAAATCTTTTTTTAAAAAAACCTGAATGTTAAGTTAATAGAACAACCAAGTTTGGTCCCTGGAAATGAGCAACTATGGATTTGGAACACTGAAAAAACTATCCAACACCATTTAAAAAAAAAGAAGAGAAAATACTATCCAACTCCATTATTGTGTTGGTTAAACTGTTTCATTCAACTACTTCCACTTCCCCTCTTTTTTATTCTTTGTTAGAAGGATGGTTCACTGGATAGGGGAGAATGGAAGGGGATATTCATAAATGAAGATGATAAAATGTCAATAATAACTGAAAATTTTTAAAATCTGAAAAAAAGCTTCTGTAACTCAGCCAATATTTAATCCCTGGTAATGATCTTCTACCAGCACCTCATTTCTCACCCCTAAACTTTCTGCAGCAGTCAGAACTCATAAAAAAATCTAGCTTTATTTTTTTTAAAAATTGAACCAAATTTGTCTTTATCAGACCCCTGCTTCTTTCTCTTCTTCACATTTTCCCCATCACCATTGCACACAGGGACTCAGTTCCCTTCTCCTCTTGCTTTTTAGGCTCCCATTATTGCATACTCTCTACCTTTCCCTCCCTCATCCTTAATCAAAATTAGCTATCTTTTGTCTTATTCTTTTTGAGTCATACTTTCTTCAAGGTGATGACTGGCAGATTAAAGGTCATTAAGGAAGAAAATTAATCATTGTTAATTTTTTCTATTAATACCTTAATTCACTTAAAATATTTTTTTTCTCTTAATAAGTCCCCCAACTGCAGGAATTTCAGTGACTTTGGCTGACTAGCACTGGAATTTCTTTTCCCCCTCCTCCTCCTCCTCCTGCTCCTCCTCCTCCTCCTCCTCCTCCTTCTCTTCTTCTTCTTCTTCTTCTTCTTCTTCTTCTTCTTCTTCTTCTTCTTCTTCTTCTTCTTCTTCTTCTTCTTCTTCTTCTTCTTCTTCTTCTTCTTCTTCTTCTTCTTCTTCTTTTACTTCTCACTTAGAGCCTTTTTTAAATCCTTTCTCCCTTCCCCAATTTGGTTATATTTAGGGATACCGATGACTAGATTAAAATGTAAATAGCAATCATTTCTGTTTTGGCCAGAAACCTTGAGGGTTTTTCCCTCCCAGATTTATTTATTTGGATTTTTATTTTGAAATAGGTCAAAGAGAAGATTTTTTGCCTCAGTTTCGACCTACTCTTAATCACTGAATGGGTGCAGCCTCAGTTACACTGAGACCTGTTGAAGACCTTAGCTTAAAAAGACCAAAGTTTCCCATTGTATACAGAACCATCTCCAGCAGCACTGATCTGTCTATATCTGTCCAGTGGACCCAGATGGCTCTGGAGGGGAAAGTGAGGCAGATGACCTCACACAACCTTCCCTCACTTAATCCAATCCTCTTGCATATCATGGTATCACCTCCCTGATGTCATGGTCCTCTTCCAGAATAAAGGAGAAACTTCAGCAACAACAGCTTAACAATAATAATAAATAATTAGCACTATCTCATTTAGTACTTTAAGGTTTATAAAATAATCCTTGCTAAGTAATAATATTTGGTTTTTACATTTGCTTAAGGTTCATCACATATTAACTCATTTGAACCTCACAACGATCCAGTGAGTTAGGTGCCATTATTTGCCATATTTTACAGTTGAGAAAACTGAAGGGGAGAGGAAAGGCAGATGATATGCCCAAAGTCACACAACTAGTAAGTGTTTGAAAAGGATTTGAACTTGGGTCTATTCTCTTTCTAAGATCAGCGTTCTAGCCACTAACATACCACCCACTAACCTGCCTTTCTGCTAAGGAGCTGAGGGTTTGAGATTCTTTCTTAAATACTACCCAGCTTCTCTCAGCTGCCCTCTCAGGCTTGAAGAAATCTTTCAATTGAGTTTCTCCTTTTGTCTGACCTGAAGTGGCTGATCCAGGGTGTAACACCCTCTGACTCCCACACCTAGCAGCTAGAAGGCCTGGGTTTGCTGTCACCTCAGCTGCTCTCATGGAGCTCCAGAGCATTGTCCCTTCTGCTGAATCACCTCTGTCTCCTCGCCTCCCCCTTCTTTCCTTTCCTCATATTTCCTGCAGCACCTACACAAAATCCAACAGCCTCCTGCATTGGTATGACTCATCTTCAACCCACAACTGACAGTTTCTCCCCAGACAGCCAGTGGGTACCCTGGCTGCCAAATAGAGTGCCGCTGAAGGGAGAGAAGAGATAGGGGTACCTGGGAAGAGGGGGTTTGGTTTTCCCTGGTTTTCCCAGGATCATGAGCACTCAATAAGTGCTAAATGCAATAGTTTTATTTGCTCCTTGACTTATTTACCCAGAAGTTAACAAGCCTGTAGTCTTGGGGGGGGGGGGGAAGCTTTGCATGTGCAAGCATGTTTCTGTCCTTGGTTTCCAAAGAACCATCTGGAGTTAGAAAAGCAATTAGAAATTATCTAGTCTGACCCCCTTATTTTGTGGATGAAGAAGCTGGATGGAACTTGGAGTGATAAAGACTAGAAAATAAAGTCTGCAGAAAAAAGAATATATTTTTCAACATTCCAAGACTTTGAACTTTTCTAATCAATGGATTGATCCATCATGATGATTATGATAGAATCCTACCTCAACAGAGAAGTGATGGACTATGAGTGCAGAATAAGATAGACTTTTTCAGACGTAGATATTGTGTTGATTTATTTTTCTTTCCTTATTCATTATTAGGAAGAGTTCTATGGGGAGATAAGAGAAGACATGGAGAAGTGACAGTAATTCTAAATAAGCAATAAATCTTTTAAAATGTGTTGTCAAAAAGTTAGAATAAATAATAATAACATTTAGCATTTATATAGTACTTTAAAGTTAACAATATTCTTTACAAATATCTCATTTTATCCTTATCTATTTATTTCAGTCTATTTTATTCAACATCCTAGGAGGTAGGTGCTGCTATTAACCTCTGTTTTATAGATGAGGAAACTGAAGCAGGCAGTAAATAAGTGGCTTGCCTAGGGTCACACAGTTAGTTAAAGGCTGAATTTGAATTTAGAACTTCCTGCCCCCAGATCCAGTGTTCTAGACACTGAATGACCTAGCTACAGAATAAAAAAGTTGTGCCAACAGAAGAAAAAAGAGCTGTAAATAAATATCAAGGTCAGGGTGATGCCTTTTGTGAGTTTTTACATTTGAGTTTGCACGTTAGCCTGACAGAGGTTATATCCTCCTAGGAATATATATGTAATTTGGATGGTTGTCACTAGATAAACAATGGGATCTCGATAAATTTTTAAATGGCTTTTTTGAGAGTGGAGATACTGCTACTTTTTGCATTTTAGAGTGGAAAAAGAGTAGAAAAGACTTAGGTTTGAATCTACTTACTGTTCCTTCCTGACTTCTCCTTCTATAAAATGAGGAAGGTGCTGGACTTTATCTTTTCCATCTCTAAATCATAAAACTTGTGATGCAATGAGCTTTCTGCTTCTACTTCTAGTTGGGAAATAAGGTATTGCCCACTCAAAAGACCATTCTCAAGATTCATGACTTTTCTCCTTTAAATCTAAAGCACCCTTCTCATCAGTGTCTGTTCAGCTCAGCAAACATTTGCTAAGCACTTACTGTGTGCAAGATCCTACATTAGATATTACAAAATCAAGGTGGAAAATAGTCCTTGCCCTCAAGGAGGTTACATTCTACTAGGAAAAGCATATAAAGACAGGATAATTTGAAGAGGGCTTACCACACCTCAATTTCTTTCTCTCTCTCTCTCTCTCTTGTCTCTCTAGGTCTGTCTCTTTCTCTCTCTGTATTTGTCTTGCTCTCTTTCTGTCTCTCTCTTTCTCTGCATATTTCTGTCTCTCTATATTTGTATATATGTACACATGTACATGTACACACATATATGTGTGTATAACTGTCTACATATTAAAAACTATGTAGTATGTATATGTGTATAAGATTTATCTGTTTATACACTGTATTTATGGTTTATTTATAAGAATTCAAATCTAGACTCAGGCACCTTAGTTTTATAACTGAGCAACTATGTAACTACTTTCCTCAGTTTCCTCATCTGTAAAATGTACAACTCCTCTTTGACCTATTCCAAGACAAAAATCCAAATAAATAAATCTGGGAGGGAAAGACCCTCAAGATGAAGATGAGATAACATTTGCACAGTGGTATAAACACCAACTATTAAGACAAATGACAACTATCTCAAAAATTTTGGGAGGCTCTTATGGAAAGGAAGAATTAAATTTTTTCTATGTGACTCTGAAGCATAGAACTAGGATTAATAATTGGGACTTTATAAGCCTTTATCATACTTCAAATTACAGAGAGATATAGAAAGATAGTCATTAAAACTTCTTGATGTCAGTTAGTGAAACACAAAAATAGATCAGAAGAAGAAATTCAATAGGCAAGAATCAGAAGCAGTTTTTAAAATGATAGCCAGTATGATTAAATGCAAGGATACAAATTTCTGAAAATGAACTGCCAATCTAACAAGGAATTTTGGAAAACTGCAAAGCAATCTGACTGTGAGATGCCTCTGAGGCATTCAAGTAGAGATGTCTATGGAGCAGTTGGGACTGCAGGACAAGAGTTTAGGAGACTTACTACTCACTTATTTAGACTTGGCAACCCTCTGCACAGCGATGATACTTGGACCTACTGACATCACTAGGAATTCCAAAACAAGGTGATGAGGAAGAAACTCATTTATAGGCAAATGAAAACTATATAATCATTTGTTGGAATGTTATGGAGGGTGATCTAGCAAAAGAGAACAGTGATCCAAAGAATGAAGAACTAGATTACTAGGGAAATGAGAGACATTAAGGATTTATAAAACACCTACAAAAGTGCCAGGCACTTTTAAAAACAAAAATTATTTTATTTGATCCCTTCAAGGTAGTATATCTTTTATAGTTGAGGAAACTGAGGTTAAATAACTTGCTTATGTTACACAGCTAAAAGTGTCACAGTGTAGATTTAAACTCAGATCTTCCTGACTCTAGACCCAGTGCTATATGATCTAAGTCACCATTTGCCTCTAGGAAAAATCCTTGTAGAAGGGATTTTTGTGCAAGGGTGTGTATATGTGTGTGTGTTAGATGGTTTCTGAGAACTTTCAGTCTTTGGGAACTGGTGATTCAAATTTCCATGTTCATTTACTAGACAATTTGCTGACAACAAACCTTTCAAATTTAGCTCTGCTGAACTTCAGAGAGCAGATATGTATTTTGGCAATAATTATCTAAAGCCATTCCACCTTAATAGAACCTTCCTGAGCTTTAAGTTCTACTGATATGGTCAACCAGTCAATCGATCAATAAACAATTTATTAAGTACCTACTGTACATCAGGTGCTGTACTAGGCACTGGAAATGCAAAGGGAAAAAAAGAAATAGTATCTACCCTCAAGGAGCTTACATTCGATCAGGGGAGATAACAGGTACAAGTAAAAGTATATACAAGATATATTATATACAAAATTAATACAAGATAAATACAATACAGTTGCTGAAAAGACAGGCTTGTCTATATGTCATGAGAAGATCGCATAACTGATTTTAGCACTTTATGCTTTAAAGAATATTGTTTACTCCAATGGGAAGGAATATAGAATACAGAATAGGTGGCAACAAGTCAAAAAAAAACCAACCCTCTTATAATATGATGACTTTTATCTGGATTGAAGGACAAATGCTATTTCCAACTCTTCTCTGTTTCACTCCCAAATATCCAAACAATCTGTAATTTGATTGTTTGAAACTCCTTCTTTATTTCCAACTTCCACTCTTTCTTTATACCCACTAAGATTTTTGTTGTTATTCCCTGGGTCACTGGAGAAATGTGGTATTTTTGTTATCTGTGCTTCAGGACCAGGCTTGGTTTTCATGTTGAAACTACTCTCCCCCAATCTGTCCATATACATAAAATAGTAGCATGTACTCTGTTGTTGTTGCTAAGTTGTTTCAGTCATATCCAACTCTGACCCCATTTGGGGTTTTTGTGGCAAAGATACTAGAGTTGTTTGTCATTTCCTCCTTTAGCTCATTTTGTAGATGAGAAAACTGAGGCAAAGATAGTTAAGTAACTTATCCAAAGTCACACAGCTAGTAAGTTTCTGGGGCTAGATTTGAACACAGATCTTCCTCACTGTCTACCGTGTCCAAAGGTGCACTAACACTTAGCTGCCAATTATAGAAAATCAGAACTAGAAGAAAATTTAGAAACTATCTAGTCCACCTCTCTTATTTTAGAGATAAGGAAATTGAGACCTAAAGAAATGAAAATAATTTGCCCAAATTCATACATTTAGTGAGTGATGGGAAATAGAAAAGTGGGGATGACAGTAGGCTAGATTCATGCTAGATCTTAATTTCACTGGCATAGGGAACTCCAGGACAGGAGAAATCCCTTTATCAAAGTAGGTGAATGCACTTGTTCTGCCATCTTAGAGAGTTGATTCTAGCACTGATAGGGTGGGCAAATTGCCCAGGATCATACAGCTAGTGAATGTAAGAGGTTATAGTTGAATAAGAGTCATCTTGGCTTAGCAGCAAGCTCTTTTCCCACTACATCTTGCCACCTCTCAGGAAAAGAGACTTTTAGATGATACCTTGTTAAACAGAGCTCTGGACTATCAGTGAAGAAGTCCTGAATTCAAATCTAGACTCAGACACCTTAGTTGTATAACTCTGAGCAACTATGTAACTACTTTCCTCAGTTTCCTCATCTATAAAATTAGAATAATAGCAGCATTCACTTTTCAGGGTTGTTGTGAAGATGAGACAACATTTGCACAGTAGTGTAAAGGCCAACTATTAAGATAAATGACAACTGTATTAAAATTTTGTGGAGGCTTTTATGGAAAGGAAGAATTAAATTTCTTCTATGTGACTCTGAAGCACAGAATTAGGATTAATAATTGGGAGTTTTAGGAAGATAGATTTTAGCTCACTGTGAGAAAGAACATGCTAACAGTTAGAACTACCCACCCTCAATGGAATAGGCTGGCTCATTATGTAATATGGGACAAATCCCCAGAGAGGCTGAGGAGCAAAATACACTGACATTTTTCATGGTCATTGCAGAGGTGATTTCTAAGTTTGTAAGGGGGTTGAATTAGATGACCTCTGTCTGAGATCTCTTCCAACTCTATGCTCCTACAAGATGGGCAATGTCAAGAGTTCCACAGTAAAGAGAACTACAGGAAAACTTCTAGTATGTTCAGTGGCTCTTAGGGAGAAAATATATGGAAGAACATGGATGAGAATTATATATGATGCACAGGCATAGATGACCCCAGTCTGTAAAGATGGAGCTAACACCTCCATTGATGAAACTGCCTTGAAGAAATGAAGTATCATGAAACTAAAGTGTGGCAAAAATAAAGTGACCATAACTGTGAAGAGAAGGAAGAGAAGAAAGAAAGAAAGAAAGAAAGAAAGAAAGAAAGAAAGAAAGAAAGAAAGAAAGAAAGAAAGAAAGAAAGAAAGAAAGAAGGAGGGAAAGAAAGAAGGAAGAAAGAAAAGGAAGAAAAAAGAAAAGAAGGAAGAAAAGAAGGAAGGAAAAAAGGAAGGAGTAAGTGAAGGGAAATGGAAGGGAAGAAAGAGAAAAAGGAAGAAAAAAAGAAAGGAAGGAATAAAAAAGGAAGAAGGAAGGTGGGACGATGGTAGAAAGGAAGGAAAGAAATAAACGTTTATTAAATGTCTACTACCAGCTATATATGATCCCTTTCTTTATAAATATTATCTTATCTGTTTCTCACAATGACCCTGTAAAATAAATATTTAACCTGGAGGAGAGAAGGCTTAGGAGGTATAAATATATGAAGGACCATTATATGGAAGAGGGATTAGACTTTTTCTGTTTGGTTCCAGAAGTCAAAATTTGGTGTTATGGGTAGAGATACATTTTAGTTTGTCCAAAGATGCATTGAGAGACAGTGCACACTCACTCACTGGAGGGCTAAGTCAATGATAAATAACCATTTATTGAGTAAGATGGAGAAGGAATTCTTGTTCAGGAATGGGTTGTCCTAGGTATTCTCTAAGTAGCTGATTCTATCCCTTCACCCTATCACCATCCCTTCTCATCTCTGAACAATTGTCTATATATTTAGTGATGCATATTGTCTCTTCTAATAAAATGGTTCCTTGTAGGCCAGAAAATTTAGTTGTGTATTTGTGTCTCCCATTGACTGAATGCTTGTTGATTGAATACTTCTCAGACAAGATGACCAATAATCTCAGGGTTTTCAAAGTGTCATTGGAGGACTGCTGAGAGTTCCTGAGACCCTTTCATAGGGTTCCTAAGGTCAAACGTAATGTCATAATAATAAGACATTTTTTGCCTATTAAAGTATTTCTCCCTTTTCTAAATATATATTCGAGGCCAGATTTTCTTCATATCCTTAAACCAAAACAACAGATTGCAACAGATTGAATGCAGAAGCAGATAAGAGAATCCAGCTGTTTTCTAGTAAGCCAGATATTAAAAAAGATCTGCAGGAATGTGTTTAAAAATGCCATTTAATCTTTTGTTTTATAAAAATAATTTTTCATAAAATTTAAAATATATCCTAATTTTAACTTCTAATATATTAATATTGATATTTATTGTTAGATTATAACTATATCCATAATATAGATATAAATATTGATAATTTATCTATATTACAGATATAGTTATAAATATTGATAAATATTCCCCACACATACAAAAGCTTTTTCAATGTACTTTAATTCCTCCAAATTGCTTGGATCTTTGATTTAGAGCTAGAAGACACTTTAGAACTATTGAATACAACTCTTTCATCTAAGGTGAGAAGTGAACACAGATCTTTCTGACTTCAATTCAATTCAATGCCTTGTCCACTGGACCACACCACCTTTCACTTCTTCGATTGAGGTTTAACAACTTTGTGATTTGGCAGAGAGATTATTTTTGCCTAACACTCAACCCTTCTATAATCTGGTATAAAAATGGTATAATCTGGTTTAAAAAAAAACCTGCTATAAAAATTTCATCATATTATTACTTTCCCTTTTGAATACCAGACAAACTGGACTTTGTTCTGTTGGCCCCCATATTGGATTGGGATCTACCTTTTCCTACTCTGCCCCACTCCCATTATCATTGTTCCATAAAATCCTTGCATTTTTAAAAAACCCTATTCAGATACTTCTCCAAAAAAACATCATCTCCATGGTTTCTCTTCCCTCCAAATGAAAGCACTTCTTCCCTCTTCTGACTTCTTATAGTAATTTAGCTGACCTCCTTTGTACTTTCCTTTTGATCATCCTGCTGATATACTTGTCTTGCTACACACCCACACCCACACACCAATTAGATTGTAATTTCTTTTAAGAATAAGAACTATGGTTTTTTTTTTAATCTTAATTTCACCCAGCACAGTGATTTGAGCAAAGTAAGTGCCAAATACGTTTGCCAAATTAAAGATCTAATACCAAGAAATTAAATCCTCTTTTGATATCCAAATTATGGCAAATTTAACCTTGGGCTTTTTAACTTTTAGGTCTCTTTTCTCTGAATACCAACTGGTTGCTTTCTGTGGTGATAGAGGATTTGTTTTCATTAAGACTTCTCTGCTCTGAACCTATACTACAGTTTGTCTTCCCTTGTGCTTGGATTAAGAATGGTTTGTGTTGCTTTAGAGTAGTAATACTGATCTGGTAGAGAAAGTCCTGGGCAAGGAGTCATAGGATTTAGAGAAGAAAGAGGGCTTAGAGTTCATTCAGTTATCTATTCATTCTTTAGACCTTAATTAAATACTCTCTTTCATCTGATGTCAGATTTGAACTCAGGTCCTTCTGACTTCAGGGTTGGTGCTCTATCCACTGTACCACCTAGCTATTCCTATAATGATGAGTTCTAATTTTTTTTTAACCAACCTCCTATAATTCCATGTCTTCCTGTGCATCACTCCCTGTGACTTTCAATTCCTTCTGAGATTTTCAGCAGCCTCTGGAGTCACCATTCTTGCTCTGGCTTCATTTTCTTCCATTCCCAAATGAACTAATATTTAACCCAGTTCTACTTTTACTCCATGGGCATCTAGGTGGGCTCAGTGGACAGAGCTCAGGGAGAAAAACTCTCTGAAGATTCATCTTCCTGAGTTCTAGTCTGACTTTAGACACTTTCTAGCTGTGTGACGCTGTGTAAGTCACCGGTTTGCCTCAATTTCCTCATCTGTAAAATAAACTGGAGAAGTATCCACTTCAATATCTTTTCTGAGAAGATACCAAATGAGGTCAAATAGAGTCAGACATGATGGAAATGACTCAATAACAAAACAAAATATTCAGAAATCCCTTGACCTCTTGTTTTATTGCTGTTCATGCCTTGCCAAACTTAACCTAGATATCAGTACTATTGAACCACACTGGAGGCAGAACACTAAACCACCCTGCTGACCTGATCCACTAAATATTTATGTTATCTAATCTCCATTGGGTCCTCATTGTAGCAAGGCAAACTTTTTATTTTTTTCTAATTGACCTTATATTTTTCCACAACCACTATTAATAATCTTTTCTCTTCAGATCACCTTCACCACCCACTCCCCATTTCTTCTCAGCATAGGAGTTCATCATAAGCCATATACTTTATTGAAAAAAAAATCCCTATTCACTGAGCTTACTTTTATCCTTTACTTTACCTTTTAAAAATTCATTGCCACCATTCTACCTTTTCTCCTTACTAGTCTCTAGTGCTATAGATCTTCATGTAATAGTGAATCATCCACATACATATGTTATATATTTATTTCCATAACCACATGGTACATATGCACATGTGTATGTGTTTATGCACAAACATATATATCTACTGCATATAAATATATTCATACCTAAACATACATATACATATATGTGTGAATGTATGTATACATCCTTGATTGTTTTTCCTTATCTTTTCTAGTAGATTGCCTATCACATTCACTACTTCCCTTCCCTACTACACCTCATCCCTCCCCATTTTCCTCTACTATTCAATCTCTCATTATACTGGATCCTTTCCTACTCCTTACAGATAAATCCAAGTAAAATTCTCTTTATCCTTAATGTACCATCACTTGACCATGTCAACCCTTTAGTTTATCTTCCTAAATCTCTCCTCTTTTTCACAAACCCTTAGGATAATTTATGTATACTTGTTTCCACTTCTTTTCCTCTCAGTCACTTTTTATCCCCTTGTAATATTGTTTCTAATCTCATAGCTCAACTGAAATGTTTCTCTCCAAAGTTACTAGTTATCTCTTGATAGCTAAATCCAATGAGCCTTAGCCCTGTTTGTAGTGTCTAGAAACTGGAAAATGAATGGATGCCCATCAATTGGATAATGGTTGGGTAAATTGTGGTATATGAATGTTATGGAATATTATTGTTCTGTAAGAAATGACCAGCAGGATGAATACAGAGAGGATTGGAGAGACTTACATGAACTGATGCTAAGTGAAATGAGCAGAACCAAGAGATCATTATATATGTCAACAATGATACTGTATGAAGATGTATTCTGATGGAAGTGAATTTCTTTGACAAAGAGACCTAATTCAGTTTCAATTGATCAATAATGGACAGAAGCAGCCCAAAAGAAACATCATCTCCATGGTTTCTCTTCCCTCCAAATGAAAGCACTTCTTCCCTCTTCTGACTTATAGTAATTTAGCTGACCTCCTTTGTACTTTCCTTTTGATCATCCTGCTGATATACTTGTCTTGCTACACACCCACACCCACACACCAATTAGATTGTAATTTCTTTTAAGAATAAGAACTATGTTTTTTTTTAATCTTAATTTCACCCAGCACCCAAAGAAAGAACACTGGGAAATGAATGTAAACTGTTTGCATTTTTGTTTTTCTTCCCGGGTTATTTTTACTTTCTGAATCCAATTCTCCCTGTGCAACAAGCACACATATATTGTATCTAGGATATACTACAGCATATTCAACATATACAAGACTGCTTGCCATCTAGGGGAGAGGGTGGAGGGAAGGAGGGGAAAAATCGGAACAGAAATGAGTGCAAGGGATAATGTTGTAAAAAATTACCCTGGCATGGGTTCTGTCAATAAAAAGTTTGATAATAAAAAAATAATTTTTTTTAAAAAATCGAATGAGCCTTCCTCAGCTCTAAAACCTTCTTGATTTGTCTGCAGCTGTTGATTAACTCTAACTCTAACTCTAACTCTAACTCTAACGTCTAACACTGTTGATTAATCTCTCTTCTTGGATACTATTTTTTCTCTGGGTTTTTCTAATACTTCTCTCTTCATTCTCTTAATTATCCGAGTGCTCCTTTTTAGTCGTTTTGATGGATCCATCATCACTCCACACTCTGTGGTATACTCTAAGATCCTCCCTACTCTTCTCTCCTTTTTTCTCCTTTTCTCTCCCCTCTTCTCCTCTCCTCCTCTCTCTCCCTTCTCTTCTCTCCTCTCTTCTCTTTGCCTCTTTTTCTTCTCCTCTGTCTAATCTCATCAGTTCCCATGGATTCAATGATCATTTCTATGCAGATAATTATCAAATCTTTATATCCAGGCCTAGTCTTTCCCCTGAGTCTCAATCCCATATAAGATGTTACTTGCTGAGCATTTCAAATTGGATATTTCAAATTCAATATGTTCAAAACAGAACATATTATCCTTCTCCCCATACTCCCCTTTCCTTCAGATTTTCTTATTTTTGTCAAAGGTACTATTGTTCCTCCATCTTCCCAGGTTTGCAATTTCAGTCATCCTGAACACTTTTTTCTCCCTATATCTAATGCATTGCCAGGACCATAGATTCACCCTCCATAGCATTTCTTGTAACCATCCCCTACTCTTTATTTATACAGTCACATCCTAGCTCAGAACCTCAAAATCCCTCACCTGAACTAATGCAATAGTCTCTTAATTGGTCTCCTACCTTAATATCTCCTCTCTCTAATCTGTCTTCCTCATAGCTATCAAAGTGATATTCCTAAAGCACATATTTGAACAAGGAATTATCCTTCTTTTAAAACCTATTGTTATCTCTGGTATTTTTTTTGTTCTTTAAAAAAAATTAAGCAATAGATTTTTTTATTTTCAAAATGCATGCAAAGATAGTTTTCAACATTTACCCTTGCAAAACCTTGGGTTCCAAATTTTTCTCCCTCCTTTCCCGCCAGCCTCTTCTCCCACACAGCAATCCATAGTGTTACCTTTAGTATTAAGAAACAACTCTTTAGTTTAACATCTAAAACCCTTTATAATCCAGTTCAAATCTATCTTTCTGGGCTTTTACACCCTCCTGTCCTTCGTTGATTCTAAGTTCCAACCAAATTTGCCTAGTTGTACCTTTTTATACAACATCCCATCTCCAGCCTTTATACCTTTGCCTGGGGTATCCCTCCCACTTGGAAGGCTATATGTCTTCACTTGTGTCTTTCTTCAAAGCTCAACTCAAATACTGCCTCCTACGTGAAATCTTTTTGCAATCAGCACCACTTCTTGCTCTGCCTTAATCCCGTTAAATTACTTTTACTTTGTACATATTTTATATCAGGGGACAATGGAAGGGTGTAGTGAATACAAAACTAACCTCAGTCATGAAGCCCACATACTGGCTATGTGACCCTAGGCAAGTCACTTAATCTGTAAAGGTTCTAGGCAATTCTCTAAAAATATAAATTGCAGGGAAAGTACTTATCTTCATTGGCAGAAGAGGTTTCCTTTCCTGTGGTATCCCACAGAGATGAATATAAATGTATTTGTTAACAAATACAAAATTCTGGTATATTATGTATTTACTTATATAGTTGGATATATTGTTTCCCTCACTCAGAATGTAAACTCCTTAGAGGAAGGACTGGTCTTTTTTGTCCTTATATCCAGAATCTAGCATAGTTTATGACACACTTAAATTTTTTAATAAATAGTAGTGTTGTTATTTTCTGATTGATTCATAGTTTAATCCCTTCCATTAATAAAAGAAGGTGAAATCTGGGGAAGGAAAGTAATTTGTACAACTTCCAAAAGAGAGCTGGTAGTAGAGCTGGCTGACCCACTTCTAACTCTGAATCCAATATTTTCCCCATTATACCTGGGAAAACCTGGTTCTTTTCTCTCTCTCATTATTTAGCCTTGTGACCCTGAAGAGTCACTCCAGCTCTCTCTGTCTCTCTGCCTGCCTTTCTGCCTTTCTGTCTTTCTTTCTTTCTGTCTGTGTCTGTCTGTCTGTCTCTGTCTCTGTCTTTCTCTCTCTGTGTGTGTGTGTGTGTGTGTGTGTGTGTGTGTGTGTGTATCTGTGTGTGTCTCTTTCAACAGGACAATTAGGAGTTAAATGTCTTGCCCAAGATCACACAGCTAATAAGTATCAAGTATCTTGAGACCCAGTTTGAACTCAAGTCCTCTGACCCCAGGACTGGTGCTTTATTCCCTTCAGCACCTAGAGGCCCAGAATGCTCTTATCCAAGTAGGGGATATGCCTAGTTATCTCTGTGTCATGGAGAAGTTTTAAGAACACTCTGTACCTTAGTACCCTTCTTCATTAGTGCAAGTTTATTTCTGGTGAAGTTGAACTAATTACTAGTCTATTTAATTAACATTGTCATGGTGAATGGAAAATTTCTCCTAATAGAATTCATTACTCTATAGGTTAATTGGGAAGGTCTAAAGACAATGGTGATATGGTGATGTGGCTGTACTGAAGGAATAGGTCATCAAGCTTTTGTTTGAAGTGAATAGTCTCAGGTTCAGGCTAGGATTTCTTTTAGGACTGCCTGAAGACGGCTCAAGGTAGATATATGTATAAAGCAGATGCTCTTGCCAGAGATTGAGGGGCCTCTGCAACTCCAGTGTGTTAAGAGCACTTGAATAATCACTGTTAATCAATACAATACTGTGGGATGCAATTACGATTAATTAGCCTGATCTCTTTTCCATTCCCTCTCTCTCCTTCTGCCCCCAACCTGTCTTTCTATCTAGAACTTTCTCTGGGTATCTTCTCTTCTGCCTAGGTTCATTTTTCTTTTGAAATTAAATGACTTAAATGAGAATGTTGTTCCTCTCCCCAACTTACCTCAAATCTCTTCATAAACATAGGAGAAAGGAAAAAAGAAGAAACACAAGAAGGGGGAAAACAGAAAAAGGGAAATAGAAAGGATGTGAGTGAAAAACAATAACAGTAAAGAAAGGCATTTCCTTGTACCAAGAATCCTAGTTCAAGTCATTTTGCCCTTTCTCCCAACCTAGAATTCACTTACACATCATGGCATTACATCCCAGATGTCATGGTCCTCTTTGAGAATGAAGGACAAATAACAACAGACAAATAGAGGTGTCTTCTGTTCTCTTTTTTAAAAGACACTTAGTGAAGAAAATCTTTTAGCTTTTATTTTTCTTTAATTTTGAAATGAGAGAGACAGCATGTTAAAAGGGAAACAATATTAGGTTATTAATCAGGAGACCCAAGTCCTGGTCCTGGTCCTTGTCTCAGTTCTGATACTAACTAATCTACTATCTGCTAATTGACAGACAAGACACTTCATATCTCTTGGACTCAGTTCCATCTGTAAAAATAATCAAGGTTTCAAGAATGATATGGGTCTGAATCGTCCCCCTAAAACATACTAGCTGTGTGACTTTGTATGTCACTTAACTTTTCAGGTTACCAGAGAAGTCCCTAAGATTTGAATTAAAAATGATTTGCTGATCTTGCATTGTTGTAGGGAGTTTTCAAGCCAGAGGCTTCCTAAGACTGGTGAGATCATATTTCCACACCAAAAAAGAAAGGAAAAAATAAATTAGATATAAAGAAGAAAAGGAAGGTAGAAGCCACAGAATTCTAGATTTAGAGCTGAAAGGAAGCTTCAAGGTCATCTAGTTCAACTCTCTTAGTTTACAGCTAAGGAAAATGAGGCAGAAAAAGGTGAAATGATTTCTGAAGGTTATAGGTAGTAAGGGAATAATAGTAACTGGTAAGTCATATAGTAGGGGGGCAAAGTCAGGATTTGAACTCTAAATCCTCTGATTCTAAATCCAACTTACCTCACCTGAACTCAAGTCAGATTTCTTCATTTTACAAAGATAATGAAGCTTAAAGGGATTAAATGACTTGTTCTAGGTTACACAGTTAATAAACTTCAGAATTACATCTGAGGCCATATTCTCTGATTCAAAATCTATCATTTTTCTTACTGACTGATGATACCTTCTATCAGGACTCCATCCAAATAAATGCCTTTTCCCCTAAGCATCTAAGTAGTAAACCATTTATACATCAGATTTTTTATTAAATCCAACAATTACCAAATTAATCCCCCACCTCTTCTTTTGTTTCTCCCTTCCCTTTTCTAGAGCATAACATTTTGGCCAATCTCTTATTTTGCCAAGGAGGCAGCACTATATAGTGAAAAAGATGCTATCCTTGGAGTTGGAAGACCAGCTATTTTTATAAGTAAGGATGTAAACTCTTCAAGGACAGGGATTGCTTCATATATGTCTTTGTATTCCTCAGTAGTGCAGAGTGATTATTTTGCTTTTACACCTATCAGTCATGTGATTTTGGACAGTTTATTTAACTTCTCTGAATTTCAGTTTCCTTACTTGTAAAATAAGACAATAACACTTGAAAGGGGATTTCTAAGATAATGCATAAATATGAACTTTAAAAATAATTGTATGTGTTTTGCATGTCTTCTATGCTGGGGAAGCTTTATTACCAAGATTCTAATTCCTCCATCTTCTTTCCTTTTTTCAAACTTTTTCCTCCTCCAGTTCTTTCTCTGTGGCCATGGCTAATTCACAATTTCTTTGCCATAAGTTTGGCTATACCAATCTCCACTGAAGTGGAAAAGGAAGAATAATCCATCTCAAATTTGAATTCAGAGGAACTGAATTCAAATTCAGACTTTGCTACTTTCAGTCTGGATGTAGTCTTAAATCTGTGCACCCCAGTTTCATCAACTATAAATAAGGGAAGGGGTTGTATTAAGTGACTCTAAGATCTTTTCCATTTCTAAAATCTTTTGAAGGGGAAAAAAGGAGCCTGTTGGTCACTGCTATGTCTTTTGTCCAACAGGGGCTCCCCTTCTGCCTCCAAACTGGTATTAGCTTTTAAAAGTGTTTCATATTATAAACCATTCTACCTGACCTCTCTGTTTCTCTCTGATTCTCCTATTTCCTACTATCTCTTAAAGAGTAACTCTTTAAGTAACACTCTTAAAGAGTGTTAATAATGTTCTAAAGCTCTGGAATCCATCAATTAACATTTTGTGAGTTGAGATCTCTTTTGATATTTCTATGTGTATAATTTTCTTAATTTTCCTCCTTAAGTTCCCTGCCTTTATCCTTTACTGTCATGTTTTGCTCCTTCTCCCTTTTCTTAGGATGTCCCTTTTTGTTCCTGAATAGGATTTTCTTTTCACCAGAGGGCTCCCTTTCAACACCGGCAGATAGACATTTACAAGCCATTCTTATTGCTACCCTCTTCTGCCTCTTCAACCTGAGGATGTTAAATTCTGAAGCAATTCTGCATCGTATTTTTGGATGGTGATTAGCCTCCAAAATCCATCCCTATCTTTTTTTCTCCAGTGGCAAAAAATTTCACAACTTTCCTAAGTCTATTCCCTGTAATTCATCTGTTGGGAAGTTCTTCTTATTATCTAACTTCTTGGGATCTACAACTGGAAGAGATTGCACTCACCGTCAATTCTAGTTCAATCCCCTCAGAGGAGAATTAAATCCTAAACATTCAAAGTTACAAAGCCAGTGAAATAGAGAACCAGGATGCAAACCCGGGTCCTCTGACATTGCCTCCAGGGGCTTTTTCCTATGATTCTTCTACATCTCACTTCCTTCCACTTTAGCGTATACCCATTTTCTCATGTACTTTCTCATGTTTCTCAGCGAAGGGATCCCATCACTCCTCTCCACATTGCCTTCTCCATTAGCCCCACAAGCTGGATAACACAAGGAACTTTGTGTTATCAAGGAACAGACTGAGAGGAGGGGGAAAAGATGGGAGGGGAAATTATTTGAGGGACGTTTCTAGATAATCCTTTGACAGAAGTGTGGAAATGGCTTTGAATGCTGCCAAAGCAGGTATACTTTTCTGGGGGGGGGGGGGAGAAATTCGGGGACTTGGATCTTTGGGGAGGTGATAAGAAGAGAGGAAAAGAGGAAGGTCAAATCTCAGGAGGAGAAAATGGAAGAGAGAGACTAACGAGCTGCCCCCAGTGTCCCCTCCTCACCCACTTGAAAGAACTGGGGTGTGGGATCATGCTGAGTAAGGGAAACTCAGCTGGGGTTCTCGTTTCTCTCTCTCTCTCTCTCTCTCTCTCTCTCTCTCTCTCTCTCTCTCTCCTCTTTTCTCTTCTCTCTCTCTCCCTCTCTCTCTTTCCTTCTCTCCCTTTTCCTCTCTCCCTCTCTCCCCCCCCCTCTCTTTCTCCTTCTCTCTCTCCCTCCCTTCACCAAGCAAGCTCCGGGGTTAGCTGGAGAGGAGCAGCAAGCTGCCAGCCTGTCTCCCTCCCCCTCCTATTTCCCCCCTCCTTCTCTCCTCTCTTCCCGGGCTCCCCCCTCCCCTCCCACTCCCCCTCCCTCTTTCTTTTTTCGTCTCCTCCTCTCCCTCCTCCCTCTCCTCCTCGTTGTCCTCCTCCTCCTCCTCTCCCTCCTCCCTCCCTTTCTCCCCGCTGCCACCGCCGGCCGGGTCCTCAGCTAGTACGAGTGCGAGGATTGGTGTGGGAGCTGAGCAGAGTGAGCCGATGGCTAGTCTGGGCCGCGAGTCCAGCTCGGGCTAGGTGGGGCTCGAGGGGAACTAGACTCCGGACGCGCGGGAGCTCAGACCTAGGCAGGAGCTAGAGCTCGATAGGACTGGGAACGCGAGTCGGACAGCAGCAGCCCTCAGACAGACAGTCGCTCCCTCTCATCCGCATCCCCAGACGGGCTGCGGGCCCCAGCCCGGGCTACCTCCTGCAACCTGGTGGAAAGACACAGGCATCGAGCCCCCAGTGCCCTCCATTCTGCCTTACCAGCCGCAGCCCGGTGAGTCCCAGCCAGCGGCAGCAACCGACCCTCGTGCTGGTTTCTATTTACCTCCGCCTTCTTCTTACCTTTCTGCCTCCTCACTCCAGACCTACCCAGGACTTTGGTTGGGGGTGGGAACGGAGGGGCCACAGCTGGAAGTTGCAAACTTCAAAAACTTGGTTGGCTATGGGGTTGGGGGCGTCCAGGGGAGGGGGCAGCCCCGCACCGCATAGTGGTGGAAGCGAATGTGACGCTCTGGGACGGGGTCGAGAAGTCGCGGGGGTAGAAAGAGGTGAAGAAGGGATACATACACTTTGCTTTCTCATCCCCGGCTCCCTATACCTCCTCTTCTTAGTGGCTCTGGTGCGGTTGTTCCAGGAGCAGGTCCCTCTCAGCTCGTGGTTCGAGTCTCTGCAAACAGGCATGCCTTTCGCTCCCCCAACCCTGCAGTCTGGGGGTTGCAGCCATCGATGCGGAGACTCAGGGGCCAGACCCTGGGTTCTTAGGGGGAGAGCTAGCCAAAGGCGGGTATTCGCTGCGGGGGGAAAAGAGGGGAAGCGAATGGGGGAGAGTAGGGAAAATAAGGGTGAGAGAGGAAGGAGAGAGAGAGAGAGAGAGAGAGAGAAAGAGAGAGAGAGAGAGAGAGAGAGAGAGAGAGAAAGAGAGAGAGAGAGAGAGAGAGAGAGAGAGAGAGAGAGAGAGAGAGAGAGAGAGAGAGAGAGAGAATGAGAATGCAGGTTAGCGTGTAAGTGTGTGCGCGAGTAGGTGTGCGAGCTTATGTGTGTGCCAACGAGCGCGTATTTGTATGAAATTGTATTGATACTCGTTCCGGGCTCCCTGCTTCCAACTGCTTCCCACCTTTCTTCCTATCTTCTCCCTCCCTCCTCCACACCTCATCCCTTATCCCTCTGCCTCCTCCACCTCGGCCCCCAGCCGGCTCTGAGCCCAAACTACTCTTGCTCTGGCCCCGGGTATCAGGGTCGTAGCTCTGGAGACGCTAGTGGGAGCCAGGGAGGAGACACGGAGTCTCCCACCTCACCCTATGAGTTGAAGGATAGAAGGCTAGAGTAGGGGGTGCGACGAGAAGAGGGTTTACGAAAAGCTATTTCCTGATTTATTTTTTTCATGGTAATTTGTCTTTGTGGTTGGGGCTGCCCATTCACTTTCAACTCACGTCGTGATGGAGCTCCAGAAGGGAGGGAGAACGAGCGAGAGAAAAAGAGATGAGGAGAAAAGAGAGATGGGAAGAGGAGAAAAAGTAGCAAGAGGATGCAAAGATGTGCAAGAAGAAGAAGATCAAGAAATTGGGGAAAGTGAAAGGAAGAGAAGAGAAGCAAAAAGAGATGGCCACTGAGCCTGGAGAGATGAGGGGAGCAGGGAAGCTGGGCCATTTACATTTTTACAAACTTTAATCCTGAGGAGAATTCACGTAAAATTCATCAAATCTCATTCCCAGGCTTGAGGGTCAGTCCAGCCTTCCCAGAGTTTTGTGTGTGTGTGTGTGTGTGTGTGTGTGTGTGTTGAGGGAGCGGAGAGTCGCCCCGTGTGGTTCTTTTGGTGTTCATTTTTAGGTGGCAGGTCAGTAAATAGGGAAGGGAAGAAAAGAGTAGGACAGCGAGGAGCCGTCAGTAGAGGACTTCAGTGTCGCCAACTAGGGAAAGCATTATTATTTGCGAAAACAAGTCTCTGAGCCCACTAAAGAGCAGGTGGGCATTTCAGGAAACGAGTCCCTGATCTCTGCTACTGCAGGGTGGAGTCCAGTTTCGCTCCTCCTCCACTGTCCCCTCTCTTCCGTGATGTTTCTTACTCTGCTTTTCTCCTTTTTCCTATTAATTCCTATCCCTGCGCCTTTCACACTCTTTCCTTTCCTTCTCTTTTTATCCATTTCCATTATCGTCACCATTATTCTTTTTCTACCCCCCCCCCTCAATTGTATAAGTTTTGGAATGTGTGATATTTTTGATTATCTGAGGCCAGGGCTTCCTTCCATTAGTGTAGTTTGAGTTGATTGCATTATGGATGGGTTCTTGAAGATTTGTAAAGCTCCTGGGGATTATTCTTGCCATCTACCAGGTGGCTTCAGTCACTTTCTCCATTTCCTTTTTATTTCACTTCTCTCTCAATTCTCCTCTCCCTTACTTCTCCTTGTCCTCTCCCTCAATTTATTTATTCCTCCTTTTTTTAGTCACTCATTTTTGCTTTACCCTTTCACCTTTCTCTGCAACCTTCAAAAGTAGCCTCTCCTTTCTATGTCTGAGGAAATGACCTTGAAAGGGGGACTTGTGGGAAACTCAACCTTAGGAACTCAATAACTCCTGCCCCATTTAATGGAGGCAGGAAAGAACTTGTTAACACTTGAAATCCTAAACATAGAGTCCAAAAGGAAAGGGAAAGAATGTGGTATGTGAATATGGTAGATTCTTGGTTCTCACCTTGACTACCTGGAGAATAAAAAAATGAAATCACTGCTCACTTAACTCTTCAATCTTTAATTTGGGAATTGATATGGGTTTTGTGAACACTCCTAAAGCTCCCACCCAACCTCTTATTTTGCAAATGGAAAAAAACCCCAAGACTAAGAGAAGGAACTCACAGTCACACAGCTAGTTAAATGCTAAAAACTCTGAACCCTATGCTCTTTTCCTTATATCACATTGTCACCCATCCTCCTCCTGATCAACATGTGTTGAGCTCTGAGAAGGATCTGCTACTATACTCTGGGCCTACAAGGAGATGTAACAAATGATGCTGACCTTCTATAGATTTAAGAATGTAATTCAGGAAACAGAACCTATTCATAATAAGATAATATTCCAGTTGAACTAAAGTCATGATATAAGATGAATAAACTAAGTGCCAGATGAGTGTGGAGGACCAAATTCTAGGCTAGTTTGGAAGAGAGGTGTTAGGTTTAGGGTCTTTAGAACAAATCTTTAGGATGAAACAGGCCTGGACTTTAAAAGACCAGACAATGACCCTAAAATGGGAAAAAAGAAAACCTACAGCTATGGATTGTGAGCTGCTACCTTTTTATCTGACAAGAAGAGAGCATCCTTCTCTCAGCTTCTCGGAAAGTTGCTGGCATTCTAGCTGTGTGTAGATGTGAAGGATACTCCCCTATCCCACCCTTTGCCAATCACTGCTGAGAGGTCAGTCAGACCATGTCTATCATTAGAGAGAATTGCCAGCCACCTAAGTGCTATGATTTTAGGGGCACAGAATAGGTCTTTTGGCTTCAAAACAAAACAAAAAAATCTTCACTGGCTTTCCAGAAATTTATTACTTTAGGTTTTGACTCAAATTAGGTTCACTGAATGCCTATGGAAAAAGCTACAAGGTACCCTGAAAAAAACCCAGCAAAATGTGTTTCTTCCAACTTCCTGGGCAAAAACATATCAAAGTTCAAGATAGGAAGGTCTTTTCTTTTTGATGAGGAGAATGAAGAGTAAGGTCCTAGGACTATCCCATCTCCAAGACATAATAATAAGAGCTTCCACCTATGGAAACTGTGGGTGGGGGAGCCCCCTAAAACATCACCTTTAAAAATACCACCTAACATTATTGCCCTTACTTTTTGACTAAGGGGGATGGCTCCCTGGATGTTGAGGAGAGGAGAAATGGGCATGGGCAGCCTAAAGGTTAAAGGACTATCCTTGTATCATGATTGTTGTGTTGAATACAATTTTCAAAAAGTCTTAAAGATTTTTTTCATTTTCCTTTTATTTAGTCTTTAGGATTCAGAAGCCTCACTGATTTTTTGTTTATGAGATAAGGAAAGAAAAGTTTGTGAGTTTCTGGATTGTAGGGAAGATTCCCAGTTAAAATTTGGTGTGTCTTTTATGTAAAGAAAATAATCTAAAAGGAAAAGTTATGAAGACAGATTTGGCAGTGGAAAGAATTATGACCTTGGTTGGTATGATTCCTCTCTGCAATTTAATTTCCTCATTTATAAAATTAGGAAGTCAAAATAGAACTCCAAGGGGCTTTTCTATTCTGAAGTCTATGACATTCTGGGCCTTAAAGATCTAGGTCTCCCTCTGAAGAAACTAAGGCATCTCTGTGTGGAATTGTAGATAGTAGTCAGACACACTGCTGCTCAGTGATGTTATCCTGAGCAGTGCTCAAATTCAAATGCTTTAATCACTTCCTAATTGTGTGACCCTGAACAGGTCACTTAATCTCCCTATTCCTCAATTTTCTTATCTATAAAATAGGGACAATAATACCAATCTTACAGATTTGTTATAAGAATTATATGTACAAAAAGTACAAATACTAGCTAGGATGGTGATTATATTTATTATCCAGTAAGATCTCCTAGCTTCTAGGAATACCACCTGTAGAAGAATTACATTTTCATGATTCAATTTCCTGTAGAGTATATTCTTGATCTTGGTGTACAACTGGGGATGAAATCCGAAAAAGCCTTGTCCTAGATGAGTGATTTGCCAACAATGTGGCCGCATGGTTTGCATTTAAACCATAGGACACATGAATTCTAGGCCCAGCTCTATCCCAGACTTGCTTTGGGAACCCAGCCAAATGACTATTCTTTCCATTCATACAATGAGGAGAATTAGATCATACCCTTCTTGCCTCATTGAATTCAGGAAAACTGGATATCTGTGAAAATGCTCTAAGTTCTAGAGGGGAAAGGAAACCAGAATGATCCAGGCAGTTCAAAATTGTCATGACACAAAATGCTTAATTCCCAGCTGGTTTCTATTTGCCACTGAAAAAAAGGCTGCCAGGGAATGCAAATATTTTAATATTAATCTGAATGGAACATACACAAATTTGAATGACTTTTGGAGTGTGTGATGTTTTAGATTATATGAATTAGTGTCACTAGTACAGTGGAAAGAGAAATACATTCTGTGTCAGAGGATTCAGTTCTGCCACTTACTAGAATCTCTTGCCTTTGTTTCATCTTTCATTTTTAAAGAGCATCAATGACAACACAAGTGATATCTTGACTTTTGCATGAATTAGATTAAAATAAGGCTGAGTTGAACAAAGTCATCATCCTCACTCCTTTTTTTTTCAGAGCGGATTATTTTGTTAAGCCATAGTTTCTTCATCTGTAAAATGGGAATTAGCTCAAATCATCTCTCAGATCCAGCTGTAAACCTGTGATTCTTTTACTTCCTTCCATGGATGCAGATGAGCTGGTTCCAGTGGTTTATTCTTAGGTTTTTTGCCTGGTGAACTCTTTACAAATCATTCACTTTCTCCAGTCAATAAATATTTATTAAGTCCTATATCTTGATCTAACATGTATTTCAACATAAAAAGGCTATATCTTCGTGGGTGTCATGGGCAGTATAAAATTATATGACAGAATAAATCTTTCCTAAAGAAACTTTCCATCTTGTCATAGAGTCTTGGGGGTGTATTTAGCTAGGGGCATAAGCAGGGTGGAGGAGGATAAAATTCAGATTATGAAGCCCCATTAGAATGGTAGTGCTCAGAAATTGAGTGGATGCCCATCAGTTGGGGAATAGCTGAATAAATTCTGGTATATGAATGTAATGGAATATTATTGTTCTATAAGAAATGATGAGTGGAAAGCCTTGGAAGACTTACATGAACTGATGTTAAGTAAAGTGAGCAGAATCAAGTAATAACAAGAGTATATGATAATAAACTGTAATGGACTCAGCTTTTTTCAACAATGAGGTGATTCAAGGCAATTTCAATGGACTTGTGATAGAAAGTGGCGTCTCTGTTCAGAGAGAGAACTAGAGAGACTGAATATGGATCAAAGTATAGTATTTTCACTTTTTTGTTGTTGTTATTTGTTTGCAAGTTTTTTTTCTTTCTCATGCTTTTTCCCTTTTCATCTGATTTTACTTGTTTAGTATGATGAATGTGGAAATATGGTTGGAAGAATTGAACATATTTAATTTATATTGGATTGCTTGCTGTCTTGAGGAGGAGGATGGGGGAAGAGAAGAAAAACATTTGGAATACAAGTTTTACAAATGTGAATGTTGAAAACTATCTTTGCCTGTATTTTGGAAAAATAAAATACTATTTTTAAAAAAGAATATTAGTTTTCCTTAAGTCTACACCCAGGTTTCTTTATCCCAAGATTTCCAAAGCAAATCAACACAAATTTATTAAGCATCAATTATATGCAAGGGATTATTATAAACTCATAATTACTAAGTAAACTATATTATAAAACTACCCAACATCCCAATGCAGAATAATATGACCCAAATAAACATGTCAGTTTGCAAAAGATTGAGTGTACTAGAGCATGAGTTCTTGGGGCAGAGGTAGGATCATGAATTCTGGGTTATCTAGGTGTGGTGGTTAATCAGATAAATTTGGAATTAGAGTAAAGGAACTAGAAGATTAGAATCTTACTGTCTATACTATTTTGTGAGACCTGGAGAAATGTACAGACCTGAAAGACTTGGAGTCAGGAAGACTTAAATTGAAATCTTCACCTCAGGCATAGTAGGGGCAACTTTGGATGAGTTATTTAATTTTTACCCTTAATTGTCTCACTTATAAAATGGGGATAATAATAATAAAATGGGGATATCTCACAGAACTGTTGATTAAAGTGAGACAGCGTGTGTGTAAAGCATCATATAATTCAAGTCACTATCCTCTCAACTCTAACAAAAAGTTAGATGAGAACTTCCCACTTTTAAAAACGGAGGCTAACCACCTTGTCCTACTTTGTGTGAAGACAGAAATAGAGACAGTAACTCATTTTCAAAGAGGGCCAATGACATCATGGGTGACATCTTGATTTGTTTGTAGATTGGATTAAAGTGAGGCAGAATTGAACAAAGTTGTCAACCTCATTCTTTCTGAGTCATGGAAGTCAAAATGACTGGTGATGGACCAGGACACAATGGATGACCTTAGCATTTTTGATGTCTGACCAAGTTTTAAGTGCTCTTCAACCACCTTCAGGGTTATTGGAAGAAATGGTTCTCAGGGAAGGTTTTCACATGCTTGGGGTAGACATTCCCCTAACTCACTGACGGGTTTCCCCGCAACGTGGCTTAGCCTGTCTGCCAAGATGGTTTTCCAGGTGCTGTAGTTTCTTGGAGCCACGGTGGGAGTTAGGTGAAGTAGGTGAACACCAAAAGTGGGTAAGCAGCCCTGAAAAGGGCTCAGCAAGCTCTCATAACAGAGGTGCTTGTCCTCCTGTCCCCAGTTTTTCATTTTCATGTCCAATTTAGTGCACTGAACTCAGCTGTTTATCCTAAAGAGTCTGGTGGGAACTATTTCTTTCTCTGCCTGTCCATCTATTTCTAGATTTATGGGACTCCAATTACCATCCAATTACCTTTATTATACTCATCTCTGGAGACACATGTTATTGCTTTGCTTTTAATTCTGTGACCACTAGTTCTCACAAATTAGAAGCAGTTAGTTGTGGTAGAAACTTAGAGGGAAGAAGTTTTGCATTCTAGTTATTTGATATTAAGCAAATCATTTCACCTCTCTGAATCTCTATTAACTCATCAACAAAATGGAGAAAATGGCTCTCCAAATCTTATTGGGTTGTTATGAGAATCAAATAGAAGCCTGTGACTTTTTAAATTGTAAAAGAAGCAGCAGTGATCTGAAAACTCAGCAAGAAGATAAGTGAGCTTTAACTGTTCTTTTTTCTCCCAATAAATGTTTTAATTATACTTTTCTTTTACAGTCTTGTCACTTCCCAATGATTCATTCCCATTACCCCAGAAGTTCCATCTTGTAACAAAGACATTTAGTTAAGTTAAACAAACCAATTACTGAAACATTGGCTATGTGTAATAATGGATTTCTCTATCTTCATCTATCTTTTCTGAGAGGAGAGGAGAGAGACACATCTAATCATCTATTTTTCGAATTTAAGGTCAAGGATACATTGTTTAGAGTTTTGGTGTTTTTCAATGTCTATTCCTTTATAAAATTACCCATGTAGACTTAGGTTCAAGATCCTGTCCTCAAATGAGGGTCTTATGCTCATTTACAAAATGATCACCATCATGTCTCAATAATATTGCCTCTGCCTCTGTTTCACATAAAGCAGACGGGATAGTTAGCCTTCATTTTAAGAGTGGGGAAATTGAGGAACTGGAGAATCCCCATCCAACTTTTTGTTATAATCAGGAGGATAACAGCTTGTATTTATGTTTCATCTGAGATAGGAGCCCTGTAAGGGAGATGCTGTTAACAACTTCCAGAATAAGATGTTGTCCCTATTTTACAGAAAAAAAACAACAAGCCTATTCTGTATTGTTCCAGGCTAAGGTGCCTTTCCCACAATACACTATAATTCAAGGCAGTTTCAAAAGGGATTACAGCTCCCTACTTAAATGTATCTGGGGGTGTGGGAGGAGGTAAAAATGTTGGTTTCACTTATTGACAGTCTTACTTGATTTCAAATTAAAAAGCATTTGTTAAATGACTTGTATACATAAGACATTGTGTAAATTACTGGAGATGACTAAAAAATGATTCATGGCTGTTTTTAAGTAGCATATGGTCTAATGACAAGGAATGGGATAAGTACACAAATAGCTATAACATGATATTGTTTAGTCGTTTTCAATCATGTCTGGCTCTTCATGACCCCGTTACATTTTCTTGGAAAATTACTGGAATCATTTGCCATTTCTTTCTTTAGCTTATTTTACAGAGTTAGGAAACTGAGGCAAATGAGGTTAAGTGACTTGCCCAGGGGCACCTATCTCCTAAGTGTCTAAGGCCAGATCAGAATTCAAGAAGATGAATCTCCCCTGACTTCAGACCCACTACTCTATCCTATTTATGGCCTAACTGCATTAACACAAGTTAGAAAGAAATTACTAAATGTGTATAAAAGATCAAACCAAATGATTTTGGAGATTGGAAAGGGGAGGAGGAGCTTTTCATTGAGGGGAACAGGGGAAAGTTTTATGGAATTTTCATAGCTGAGGTCATACTTGAGCTGGGTCTTTTAAAGAAAAGGACAGATTTCAGTGGGTGCAAGGTGGAGGGAGTTCACAATGCTTATTTGTCTCAAGCATTGTGCACATTTACTAAGTATATGCATATTTACTATGTACACAGGCACTGAGGCTACAAATTCAGAATTGAAAACAGTTCCTGATATTAAGGAGCAAAACAATTCATATGGAGAATAATGTTTAAGGAGAGGTTTTTGAGTTTGGAAAATTACAGGGATGGTGAGTGGGATCATAGGGCAATAAATTGACACACACTTTTTAGACACAATGATGGTATTGATTTGTTTGAGGTTTCAGAACTGGGAAGTGACTTATACTTAAAATCAGGAAGGTATAACTTCAAATCATACCTCATCTATTTACTTACTTTCACCCTTAGCAAGTCTTAATCTCTTTGTCCCTCAATTTCCTCATCTATAAAATGACAAGTTTGGATTCCATGGACCTCTAAGGTCCTTTCGACCTCTGATCCTATGATAAATCTGGGGAAGGGGTAACAGCGGAGAATTCTTTGTTAGTGGAACAAAATAACTGTTGAGAGATGGGGAAAGATGTCAGGTGAGTAAAGTGAAGTGTTGCTGAAGCTGGGCAACTCACCAGTCAGGAGGGGAGGGACAGGACTTCTGGAGATGAAAAGGTCAAGTCTTCTAGGACAAGATCTGAAAATGGCAAATAGTAAAATTTGACTGGAATATAGAGTGCATATGTGAAAGAGAGAAGAGAGTAATAAAGTTAGAGGAGGAGGTTGGGATCAGTCCATGGAACACCAAGGTAAGCGTTTCTATTTTATCATCTATCAGCTAGGGGAACCAGGAAAGATTTCTAAAGCAGAGAAATAGCCTGGTCAGACTTGCTCATTAGGAAGATTTCTTTACACTGCTGCAAAACATATGTTGAAGAGGGTTGAGGGTAAAAGCAAGGAGGGCAGCTAGGAGACTATTATAATATCCAAGCTAAAGCTGAGGAGCCTGAAAGTAATGGCTGTGACCACAGGAGTGGAAAAGAAGGCACGGATATGAGAGATATTGCGGAGGTAGGGCATACTGGACTTGGAAACAGATGATGTGGGAGGGAGGGATAGTGGAGAATCAAAGATATGTCTGAGATTCAAGCCTGAGTGAATGGTGCTGCCTCCTGCAGAAACAGACTTTGTAAGAAAGAGCATGTTTGAGGATGGTGGGGCAGGTGCTTCCTCCAGGAAAGAATGATGAGTTCATTTTGGAGCTATCTGAAGCACCAGATGGGTTCATGATAAGTTAGAATCCTAGAATGTCAAAGCTGGAAGAGATTTTAGCAAAAAGCTTCACTTTCCGGATGAGACCCATAGACATAAAAATAATAATTGGCAGAGTAATAATAATTTACAGAGCATTGTAGTTTCTCAAGTGTTTTATAAAATGCATTCATTCTCTCTCACAAAATAACCCCATGATGTTTGGGCAAAAGATAATATTGTCTCCATTTGACAGATAAGGAGACTAGCTTGAATTAGGTGACTTGTCCAAGATCACAGCGCTGGTATCAAATTATAAGAAGCTAGGTCTTTCTGTCTCCGAGTCAAGGGCTCCATTCACTCTACTAGGCTGCCTTAAATAACTTGCCCTAGGCACAAAGCTAATTAGTGGCAGAACTGGGACTGGAACCTAGGTCTCCTGTGTAAATCAATTTTTTGTAAATAAACTGCTCAATATGCTGGGGAAGCTGTGACTTAAAGGAACCCTCTGGTGAATTCTTTTGTAATGGAAATAATCATCTCCTGATACATCATTTTGTAGGGTCAGATTTCTGTATTTGGATTTGCTTAAAATGGGGCATGTAGTACAGTGGCTCTTGGGTCTATTTAAGGTCATGCAACTGATATGACTTTTCAGCTTGGGCTCCAGAAGATGAAAACTAAAGAATTGGCCCCTTGTTGCAGAATTCTGTAGGCACAGTCTGCATTTCTGCATTTCAAGCTTTCACAGATCTTGCTCTCACTGAAGAGATGTCAAGTGCAAATTTTCAGCTGCTCTGGTTGACTGATTTCTGCGTTGGCAGGGAGGGAGGGCAGATTTCTCTGGCAGCCAATGGGGAAGGAGAATCCTATCTGCTCCAACTAGACAGAAAGGCCCAGAGAGGCTTTCTGGTTTGGCCTGGCTGCAAAGCAACAGCTAGAACCCAACCCAAACCAGTTTTTTGGTCAACTACAGTAGATTTCCTCAGCCAGGGAGAAGAGGCTCTTTGCAAAGGTGGCTACATCAGAAGGGCTGGGGTAATGGGGAGCCTAGCAGTTCTGAAGCACCACCTTCTCCCTTTATCCCTGTGGTTCTATTTCTACATTTTGCTTTAGTGAGCATTAGAAAGATGAAAAGAGAACCTGCAGATTGCTCTGTCTAATCCCGTAATTATCGGGGAACTCATGATGAGAAATTATAACGCTCTGTAGCTTTCACAGGGTGGAAAAAAATGCTTCCTTTTTCTGTTTGCTGCTAGACACCTTGGAGAAGGCAGCCTGCTGGGAATCCTTGGAATACATGGGCCCCTGAGAGAATAAGCTTGAATATTTCTCAGAGAGCAGGGTCCCTGGAGTTTTCCCCTCCCCTGACCCTGAATCCTGAAGTGGAATCATTGTATTCCATTTTCCTGGGTAATAAAATCTTTAAAAAGTAATGTTGGGTCCTAGGGCACTACCCTCATTGATCCAGGTTTAATGAGTATGACTTCATGAGACGGCAGGCAGGAGACTAGTTTAATTTTGGAGGCTTAATGATATTAGAGTATCTTCCTTTGTGAACCCAGCAAGTTTCCCTTTCAATCCTAAGTGTGTTTTCTTGCTTGTGAAGAATTATTAGTTAGCCAATGACTGGTGATCATCTATTTCCCATCTCCACTGAGAACAGAGTTAGAAGAGATGGCATTCACTAGATATATGACCTTAAACAAATTATTTACCCACTCTGGACCTCAGTTCTCTCATCTACAAAAATGAAGGGAAAGATTAAATCAACTCTAAGATTTTTTTTCTGGTTTTCAAATTGTATGATTTTTTTTAACTGAAGAAAACTCTTGCTTTTCAACATAGGGATTATATTCTATGGAATTTTTTGTGACAAGTACTTCACTTTAGGCTGGCTTCTCTCTGTCACCCAACACCTGTCTGCCCCCCTCTCCCCACTCCTCTGTCAGTCACCAGGAGCACAGTGATTGTAGACCTATTTTGGTATCAATCAGAGTCAAGCATCGACAGGAAGATAAACCTGCTGCAAATATATATGAGGCATCCTAGAGCCACATATTATATATACTACAATGTGGCCACCATTTTGGGTGCTCTGTGCGTGGCTCCACTTTCTTAGCACAAATAATGGAAAATCCACAGTATTATCAAATTTAATGGCAAAGATGAGATACCAAGAAGAGTATGATGTTAGGTAAAGAACTGGCTAGATATGGAGTCAGCGGATTTTGGTTTAAATCTTCAATTCTGCAATTTACTTAGGTACTTTTGGGAAATTCACTTCTCCCTCTCTAGAGTTCTGTTTTCTTCTCTGTAAAGAAGAAAGTTCATTCTTTGATTAAAAAGGAATGCAGAGGTCATCTAGCCCAAAGCCCACATTTTATGGATGAGGATACAGCCCAGATATTCAGTGATTGCCTCAGGTGTCACAAGTTGTAGAGGGTAGCTTAGAGATGCAATTGATAGAGTGAGGGCCTGGAGTCAGGAAGATTTCTCTTCTTGAGTTCAAATGTAGCCCCAGATACTTCCTAGCTGTGTGATGCTGGGCAAGGTCACCTAACCCCTGTTTGCCTCAGTTTCCTCATCTGTAAAATGGTCTGGAGAAGGAAATGGCAAACCATTGTTTTACTTTGGTCAAGAATACTCCAAATGGGATCATGAGGAATTGGATAAGACCGAAAAAATGACCAAGCAATACCAACAACAATCCCAAGACAGTGTTTATTTAGCCTTTGAAGCAGTGTTCTTTCCTCTAGGCTTAATACTACTATTCACTCAACAAACTTTATTAAGCGCTTGCTATAGTAGAAGTTGAGGATACAAAACCAAAACAATGATGAGAGGCTCTGAACTCAAGTAGCTTAAAGTGGTAAAGAAATCATTGGCTCGAGGTATCAAACCGGTGGCTTGGTCACAGCCCTCTAGAGTACAACATGAACTAAATTAAAATGTATTTGGGAAATGTTTAACAAAATAAATAAAAACACAATGAAACATTAATAATGTTAATGTGATTTTCCAAATCAATGTGCATCTTATAGAGATCCTCATGGATGATTCCTTCCAGGTCTAAAAGTCACTGCATCTCAAGGCTGGAAGGAACTTTGTAGTACCTCTGGTCACCTCCAAACTCTATCTGAATTTTGTAAATAGGAGAAAACTTGCTTGAGTGCAGTTTAAATCCATCACTATCCCATCACCCCCCTCTTCTGTGTTTTGAATTTGAAGCCCTCCACTTAATCATTGTTCTCAAGCTTTCCATGGGATCAGAGTACAGGAGATAACAAAAGGAGAGCAGACAGCTCTTAATTATTCAGGGACTGACAGATCTAGTGTGTGGATTATCCAGGACCCCTGGACACCTCTCTCTGGGGCCTGCACAGCAATTCCTCCTTGCAGAGAACTCAAGTGTCTAGGCTTCGGGTAACTCAATCAGTAGTAAGAAAGTGGGGAAGATCTTATCACTTAATGCAAACTCTTGTTTTCCAGCCAAAGGCTTCCATCTTACTCTCCTCCCCAATCCCCACTAAGGTGCCTGAGAGAGGCAGCCCTAGCTGAATCTACCTTGAAACTTCCACATAAAGGCAGCTTCAGTGTGTGTGTGTGTGTGTGTGTGTGTGTGTGTGTGTGTGTGTGTATGTGTGTGTGTGTGTGTGTGTGTCCAAGCCCTCTGGCAGGACAGAAGAGAAAAATACCACTGACTTAATTATCCAGGGGCCAAATCTCCATGGATTATCTAGGCTGCAGCTTCTCTTCCTTTCTTGTCAATGCACAGGAAGCCCTGCCTCCAGTTTGTGGATCAAGGGAAATCTAGGGGGGGTCTGAAATCAAAGGGAGAGTCCTTATGACAGAAAATGCCCGAGGCACCTGCACATTGGGACTCCCACAGTTCTCAGATGAGTATATCTGTGGTCTTGGTCTGGACCTGCCATAGATGAAGAAATTTCCTCAGCTGATAGATCACTTAACAGTTCTGCAATTTATAGTCTTCGAAAAAAGCTTCCTAAATACTCTGCTGGAATCAGTAAATGTGGATTTAAAAAAAAATTGACAACTATTTAAATATAATTGGTTTCTTTGTAATCTTATGTATTTTATTCTTTGCATTTTAAAAACATTCTAAGAAGTAGTTAAACTTCAACAATCAAAGGGCTCTGGGACACAAACAGGGTCAATACCCAAGACATTGAGACCCCATGTGCCTAAGGTAACACTGACAGAGCATCAGAGATCAAACTTGAAAGCAGGTCTTTCTAACTCTGAAGTCTCCCCTTAGCCAATCAAAGTGAGAGGTCAGTCAGCATCTCTATTGTTTTACCTGTGGTTTAAAAATGGAGAGAGAAGGGTTGGAGAACAGCAATAATATACAACTGTAGCTGAAGCAATGGTATAGTAGTAGAAGTAGTACCAGACTTGAATTTCAGCTGTAAGATGACTCGACAAGCCTCTAAGGTCTTTTTTATCTTGGCTATCCATTTTCTATGTGAAACAAAATGATGGTGATGGTGATGGTGATGGTGATGGTGATGGTGATGGTGATGGTGATGGTGATGGTGATGGTGATGGTGATGGTGATGATAATATTATTGTTCTTCAATCTTTCAGTCATGTCTCACTCTTCATAACCCCATTTGTGGTTTTCTTGGCAAAGACTGGAGCGGTTTGCCATTTCCTTCTCCAGCTCATTTTACAAATGGGGAAATTGAGGCAAACAGGGGTTAGGTGACTTGCCCAGGGTCACACAGTTCATAAATGTCTTCAGTCATATTTGAACTCAGGTCTTCTGAGTTTTATCTGCTGTGCCACGTAGCTGCCCAATGAAAATGATGATGATGGCTAGTGATTTCCAAAGCCCTTTACCCACATTATCTAAATTGATCTCATAAACTTTGGAGATAGGTATTACAGTTGAAATTATCAGAAGTTAAAGGACTGGCCCAGGGTCACCGGAGGCTATACTAGTTAGTGTCTGAGACAAGATTAGTCCTTGCTTCAAGCCTAGTGTTTTATCCATTTTGTCAAACTGGCTTTCAGGGCAGAATGTAGAATCTTGATATCCCTGGTCTATTTTTGCCTTTTCTTTGTCTCTCCAATGCTTAGCATTGTGTAGATCTTGTAGTAGGCACCCAATAAATGTTCACTGATTGATCGATTAATAGCTTTCACAAGCCACTGCTTTGCTCACAAAGAATTCTTTACAAAGAATGCCTTTAAGGTTTTCCTCAATCTGACCTTAACTTTCTTTTCTGCCATTGTCTCATACTTCTCATGCTCTACTTCCTATCCCTTGTATGTCACCTGAGAGAGAGGAAAATCACATTGAGTAGCATGAAGGGAGGCAAACTTTGCCCCTGTCACTTCTCCTCCTCCCTCATGGGCTTCCTGGATATAACTCCCAGTGTCCTATCATGACACTCCTCTCGGGGAATCCATTTCTTTGGAGAAGTTAGAGGATCAGAGACTTTCAATTGTATCATGGGGTGATAGCCAGACTCTTTTGGGGAGATGGACCATTCCCTCCCCTAGAAACAGACTGATATTGCAGAATAAGCATTGGTTCCAAAGTCAGAAAAACTGGGTTCAAATCTTAGCTCAGTTGCTTACTAACAACATAACTTCCTAGGACCTCCGTTTCTTCATTTGTAAAATGAAAATATTGGACTGGGTGACCTTTGAGGTCCCTTCCAGGGCTGTATCTATGAGACTATGAATTAAGTGGTCATACTGAACTCTCCACTGCATCCCCAACTGAATTTGCCAAGAATTCCTAGTTATAAGTATCATTCATGTCCCATACTTGTGCCATTTCTCCCTCTCCTACACCAGAGTTGAAGACTAAGAGTAGCCTCACACGCTCTGAAAATATTTGGAAGAGAACCATCAGCCAGGGATAATGCAGGGACTGAGTTCTCCAGGAGAGCAGCTCCAACAAAGGCTCTCTCTCATGCATTCCGAGTCATTACTCTGAACAGAACTCTCCAACGAGCAGTAGGAGTAGCCGTGTCCAGATTTTGCCACCCAAGATTCTGTTCTTGGTTTTGGCCTCCTGCATAAAGTGAAATTGAGGTTCCACTGAATTGACCATTCATGGGTGATTATTTACAAATTCTGGGAAACAAGAGCCTCTCTCAGCTAATGCATAGTGTTTCCACTGCAGAGACTGGCTTAGAAATATAGAGAACTCTGGGTTGTTTACAGGCATAAATACTGAATATACAGAAGACATATTTTTCTTGTTGTTCAGTCCTGTCTCACCTTCAAGATTCCACAGATTGTACCACCCCAAGCTTTTATCTCTACTTATAAATCTATGATTCATTTTTCTTTCACTATCTCCCAAAATCTGTACAAATTTATGTAAAGTCTGTACAAGCTCATGTTCATTGCTTCTATACACTATCTATTCATCTCATCCTCTGCCATCTTCCTCTTATTTTGCCTACTATCTTTCCCAACATCAGGGTCTTTTCCAATGAGTTCTGATTTCTCATTATGTGGCCAAAGTATTTAAGCTTCAACTTAAGTATTTGTCCTTCTATTGAAGTGTTTGAATTAATTATTTTAAGTATTGTTTTGATCTCTTTATTGTCTGAGGAGTCTCTGCCAGCCCCACAATTTGAAAACCTAGATTCTGTGGCACTTAACTTTCCTTATAGTCCAACTCTCCTAGCTTGTGTTTATTTTATTTTTGCATTTATCTTTATCTACTTGTATAATAATCCAACCAGATGAAGGATATGGATGATACATACTCTTAAAATAGATTAGGAAGCCTCCACAGAGATGGGATAAAGTGGCTCATTTCTGGGATTTAAAAGAACTTCAGAGAAGACTTTAAACAGATAATGCTAAAAGCAATCAATAATTTATTTGGCACATTTTAAGTCACAAGAGTGTGATAATTCCCAGGACTGGGAAGAAAGGGAAAAGAAAAGGAATAAAAGATAGATTCGGAATCTGGAGTGGTTAGTTTAGTTAATTGTTAGTTAGTGGCTCGTTAATAAAGTTTAAGTTCAATCATTGGCAGGAAAAGGTTACAATCAGAATCTAGAGCAGGAAGGTGTCCATGAAGTTCAATAAATGGTAGGTACTTAGTTCATAATCAGACCGAACTCTCTGCTCTCCTCCCATCATGGTTACTCCATATATCAAGATAGCACAGAGATGCTGCATAGGACCATGAGTTTTATGGACTGTGGGAAGGAGTCAGACACATATAATTGTTTTCTTACCACTGCTGTCACAGGCAAAGAGATACTAGCTAGCCCATTGGCATAGGGAATAGAAATTTATTGCATGCAAAAATCTTAGTAAATTCCAAAAAGGGAATTTTTATGCAGAAGGGAACAAATCTAGAGCAAAGAATTATTCTGGGAGGAGAGAAAGAATTACTGCTAAATTAAGAGATATTTATTCTCAACATCAGATCAGGTAGGAAAAGGGTAATTCAAGGTCCACTGACACCTGATAAACCACAAGGTGCAAGGAAATTATACCTCAGAGGGGGAGAAATTATACTCAAGATATGCAAAGAAAACCAAAAGTAAGAGGTTGCTGGTGATTTAGGTAGTCTAATGGATGTTCTGAAGGCACGGCACAATGTATCAGGTGAAATGTGTCAATACATATTGGGAGTGCTCTCAGATTCAGTGTTCCCATACAACCTGTGGTTGAGATAGTTATTCCTAAATCCTAATTCTATGGTGAAGCTCCTGGGGGTTACATCAGTTTGACCAGATGACCAGAGACTCAATAAGGTCTTGTGCTTTAACCAACCAGCCTCTGGGAAGCTCTCCAGGTCTCATCTGTGCGGAGAATTGTGGAAATAGCAGCCCAGACATCATCATCAAAGAAAACAGCCTTCTTAAGAGTTACCTCTCCCACTCCTGGGTTTGGCTATTAACCTTGTAGCTGAAGTAACCTTTGTGAGAAACTTCCCCCTCCCTGCAGGGGGAACAGCAATGGTGGAGATGAAGCCTCTGGCATTAGTGATGGGACAGTTAAACTACCTAGACATTTGCTAGAAGTCTCATTCTAAGTTTCTGGTAAAAAAGCACAACATCTGATAAATTGTCAACTTGCTTTGCTGACAATCTCATCTTTTAGACAGGAGAGGAAAAAATAGAGTTGCTGCTATTTTGCACCTAATTCTGACCAACAAAAAAGGCTTGACTTGCAATGTGGACATGACAAGAACCTTGACAGAAAGTTCCCATTTTATCTTGGATTCTTTAATATCAAGAGAAGGTATCTAGGTGGCATAGTGATGGGTCTAGAAGTCAGGAATACGGAAGATGAAATCTAGTCACAAACAAGCTGTGTGGGTGGGTCATTTAAACCACTATTTGCCTCAGTTGACTCAACTGTAAAATGAGGATGATAATAATAACGTCTTCATCTTGAGGTTGTTGTGTGGATCAAATTAGATATATTTTTTAAAAATACTATGCACAGTTTCTGAAACATAGTAGGCACTATGCAAATATTATTATCATCATTATTATTAAGGAATTAATATTTTATTGTTATTATATTATACATTGTATATTATGTTATGTTATATTATTATTAATATCAAGGAATTAATTATATATTATTTTATTGTATCATTATTATCATTAAGGAATTATTATATTATTTAATATTATGTTACATTATCAATAGTTGTGTTTTTAAGGAATAAATTATATATTATTTGTTATTTTTGTTGGTATTAGTATTATTATTAAAGAAGAAAATTATAATCAGCAGATTCAGTCTAGATTTAGGGAAAGCAATTGTTTAGAAGTTTATATAACATAGATATCATCCTATGACCAGCATAAAAGGAGACATGGTTAATGAAGGATAAGAGATCATGAACTCTCGAATGTAAAATCAATTCCAGAATGAAAAAGAGGAAGCAGATAAAGAAGTCAATGTAACTACAGGGAACTTTCTGATAAGCTCAGATTATTATAGGATAGGTATTTTAAAAAATAGAATGAATGCAGAGAAAAGGGTGATAATGGAAGAATAGCGAGAACTTGTGAAAATGTAGAAAAATATTTTTCTTCCATCTCCTCCACTGAGGGGTGTGGTCTTCCAACTGGACAATATGGAATAATCACTGAGAAGAGAGTCTTGTAGCTCAATATAAGATAGTAGCCAACTTCTGTAAATGAGTTGAATTCTAAGATCATAGATTTAGAACTTGGAGATCATCTAATCCAATGTTCTTTATTTAACAGATGAGAAAATTAAGCTTAAAAGATTTGCCTAAAACCCTGTGTTTTCAAATCCAAGCTCAGTCTTTTCCTATCTCTGTGTGGCTTGGACAAGTCACTTAATTTCTCCAAATCTCAATTTACTTCATTTGTAAAAATTTAGGGATTAGACTAATGGGCTTTTGAAGTCTCTTGTGGTTCTAAATCTATTATCTTCAATAAATTTAATTGATAAAACAAAACAACTATATATCTCATCCCTAAAGCAGTTCTTCTTTTTGATTCCCTATTGTCTAAGAGAAATAGAGAATCTGAGCTCTCTATTTCCCAGGTTCTCAGTCACCTAAACTTGAAATCTCAGAATTGCATATTGTAGTGGAAAGAATGTGGGACTCAGGAGACCTGGATTTGATTCCTTGTGTTAGTACTTATTAGCTATAGCATCATGAGAAAATCATTTAACCTTTTCCTCATCTTCAAAAGGGACAATGAGGTGGCACAGGATATATAGAGTGCCAGAAATGGAATCAGAAAGACCTGAGTGCAAATCTGGTCTCAGACACTTAATAACTTACTAACAGAAATCCTTCTTCCTCAGTTTCCTCATCTGTAAACTGTGTTGGAGAAGGAAATGACAAACTACTCTGGTATCTCTGCCAAGAAAATCCCAAATGGGGGATGTGAAAAATTGGACGCTACTGAAATGACTCAACAAAAACAACAAAATGAGGAGGTGGGGAAGAATACAGTATTTGTGGTGCTTCATATTTAAGATCCCCTTCAACTTAGCATTCCAGATTTATAAAACAATATGCTATAAACTTTCAGGCATTATAGAAATAAGGGAGACTCTCTTTGACCCCTTCTTCTCCTTTGCCTTCAGGATGAATTACTTGCAAATTTCTATAGATTATATATTTGTGATATAGCTCACATCTCTCTCATCCTTTTCATTCCCATTGTCATACCTTACTTCAATCCCTCAACATTTCTTGCCTGAACCATTACATTACCCTGCTAATTGATCTCTTTGCCTCCAATTTGATCTAATGAAAACCATCCTATCCATCACTGTCAGGTCAATTGTCCTAAATCTCTGCTTTTATTATGTCACTCTTCACTTGGCTGAGCCTGCCATTTGAACTCTTCCATGACACAAATTGAACCTTCCCTTCTAGTATTGTTTCCACTCTTTCCATTCACATTCCATTAGATCCAGACAAACTGTAGTAAACACAAACAAGCTGCATTTTTTAAAAAGCATATCATCCGGAATACGAGAAACAATCATCCCATTGCAGTCTGCATTAATAATGGTTAGCATTGATATAGTATTTCAAGGTTTTCAAGTTTTAACTCCTTTGATCCTTGCAAAATTCTGGGAAGTAGGAACGATTATTATCTCAATTTTACAGATGAGGAAACTGAGGTAGATAGCCATTAAGTGACTTGCCCAAAGACTCACAGTAAATATCTGTGGCCAGAGTTGACTCAGGTCTTCCTGATTCCAGGTCTAATGCTCTATTCACTTGAACTACCTAGTTGCCTAGTTAGTTAGATACTGTCTAGACTTTGGGGGCAAGGGGGCATAACTCTATAGTTATGCCATCGATAAACTAGAGTATTTCTAGAGTAGAGGGTGACCAGGATATTATGCAGTCTAGAAACTGAATTATGAAGAAGTGACTTAGAGATGGTTTTCCAGAGAAGAGGAGAGTAAGAATAAACAAACTAGCAGTCTTCAAATATTTGAAGAGCTGTCATGTATAAAAGGAAGAATAATTCTATATACTCCAGAGGGCAAGACTAGGACCAAATAAATGAAAGTTACATTAAAGCAGCTTTTCAGCTTTACATAAGAAAAAGCTCTCTTTTGATTCAGGCATTCTAGACTGTAGTTATGGAATAAATGCTGTATTTGGAGTCAGAAAAACTGAATTCAAATCTTTTCTTTATTACTGCCCTTACCTAAGTCCTTTAACTTCTTCATTTGTGAATCAAGAAGGTTGGATTAGATGGTATATGAATTTATGATCCAAAAATGGAACCCATTCCCTGCTGAGGTGGTGAGTTTCCTGTCACTGGAAATACTCAAGCAGAAGCTAGATGGTCATATGTCAGACATTAGGAGTTACTGTGATAAAATATGTCAATCTTTTTCCTTCTGTCTATGAGAAAAGAACACTGGCTCTTCTCTTGCTTATTACTGTGTGAACTTGAACAAATCACTTAAACAACACTTGCCCTTTTATCAAAATCACTATCCTTTGACATGCTTTATATTCTCTAAGTCCATTATTTCTGGTCACTTACCTCCCCTACTCAGCCCAGGCTCAGTGTTCCAACAGTGCAATTACTATAGCCTTAGAAACGTTTCTTACCTACTTGACCTTCTGCCATATCTACCTTGCCCTTGGTCTGCTTTGTCATGGTTTGATTTCTCTTTTCATTCTCAGAATCACATACTGTTGAAATTGAGGGCAGGAACTATCTTTTGCTTCTTTTCTATCCCCAGTACTTAGCACAGTACCTGGCACATAGTAAGTACTTAATAAATGTTTATTAACTGAGAGTTGTTGAAAAAAGTTACCAGATTGTGCTGATCGAATCCATTACAAATTCATGTTATTGAACCGTAGCTGGGTTTTCATTACTGCCTACTGATCTTTTTATTTGTTTCTTATTGAATTCTTATTGCTGTTCCCACTCCAATCCAATCACTTTACTTCCTGTTTTACTAAAAAGATCCAGGCCATCCTGATGTGAGTTCCATTAACTATTTTCCTTTCCATTTCAAAATATTTCTGTGTCTTCACTCTTCTCCTCTTTCTCTTACTGAGAAAAAGTTGCCTTACTCTTTGGCAAAACTAACTCCTCCAATGATATTCTCCATTTTCTCCTCACTTCCTCAGAGACTAGCTCTATCAACTTATTTAAAATCTTTTTCTTTCTTTCCTTCTTTCTTTCTCTTTCTTTTCTTTCTCTTTCTTTCTTTTCTTTCTTCCCCTTCCTATTTCTGACTTTCTCTCTCTCCTTTTCCCTTTCCCACTTTCCCCTCTTTTCTCTCTCCATCTCCTTCTCCTATATTTAGTATTTAGAAATGCCTCAAAATAGCCTCTTTGCTCTGACTAGACCTAGCTGCTTCTTCCCTGACTCCCTGTCCTTCACGAGAACCATTCTCATTCTCTACTTTCACTTTATTAGCATAGAAAGACAGGGCATCAGTACTGTAGGAACAGAAAGAAAGGAACTGTGATCAATAGACCTGAGTCTAAAATTGTTGGGGTTTTTTTCTTTGTTCCTGAAGAGGACCAATGACATCAGGAATGTGATGCCTTGACTGGCAGGTAAATTGGCAGGACTGTGCAAAATTATCACCCTCACTCTCCCCTCCAAAGCCATCTGGGTCCATTAGTAAGATATGGATCAGGAAGACTGGAGATGGACCTGGATGCAGTGGGAGAGCTTGTTTTTTTCAAGTTAAGTTCTTTCTCGGGTCTGTTTGTTTCAGGAAATGTCCATTCAGTGATTAAGGCTAGGTAAGAAATAAGGCAAAAGTGTCCAAAAAAATCAATCTGGATTTCTGACCAGATCAGAAAAGATTGCTTTTTACACTCACTCTGTGTCATCAAAATACAAACAATGAGCAAGTGAGGCTTATTAACTTATTGTTAGCCAATCAGTAAAAACTAGGGTGATTTGGATTTAAGGCATATTCAGGTAGCTCCATTTGAATCCCAATGGCCCTTACCAAAATCTGTTTTGTCCAGAACTCTATTTCAGGAAATCCTTTTTAGTTTGGGTAGAGCAACCATATGTAAATGAACGATTCTTTATGTGGACAGAGGGAGGGATGGGCAGGAGGGAAGAAGGAAGGAAACAGAATATGGAATATAGAACAGGGAGAGGAAGAAGGACAGACCAAAGGCAAGAAGGTGGGAGAGGAGGAGGGGAGGAATACATTGTAGGCATTGAGAAGCTACTATCTGATTTTGAAGAAGGGAGTGAGACAATGATGGAACTTAGAGCTGGATGGAACATCCCATACTCAGCCTGCAGTGAAGAGGGGAGGAGGGGAGGAGGTACTAAATGATTAGAACAAGATCTTGGACCTAAGTGCCATAGAGCTGCGATCTGAACTCAGGCCTCCCAGTTCTAAATCTCCTGTCTTGTCCTTCATATTCTACTGGCTCCTGCTAGGAGATGCCCATGGGGTATTAGCAGGGATGACTGAGAGAAACAAGGGGGTTCACCTTTCCTGAAGAACTTTAAATACAGGCAAGCTCTTTAACCTTTTGGGATGGAGCCAGAAATAGGGAGGGGGTGGGAACAGTGGTGTTTCTCTAATGTGGTTAGGAGATCAGCATTGGGAATGAGAGGATGCTGTGTGCCTTCCTTTAAGATGGTTGCCATTCCTCATTAACCCATGGTTTTAATTACACTTCCCGATCTAGTCACGCTGAGCTAGATCTTTGCTTTGAGATTCTCATACTGAGCCAAATGGCCCCATCGTGCCATTTGTAGCATTTTCTAATTCTAAAACTCCTCTCCTGGAGGGCTGGGAACGAGGGTTTTGGGGGGAGGGAGCCTGAACAAGGAGAGTATGGGAGTGATGCCCTTTCTGCCGGCCTTATGGCTTGCTTTCTCTGGAGTTCCCCTGCCTTTCTTCTGGGAATTACTGCCCAGATGCCCCACACCCTCCCCTTCCTTTCCTTTTTCCCACTCATTCCCTTCCTATAAGAAAGTTTGGGAACTTCCATGATTCTGTAAAGCTGAGGCTCTAGTTGCTATGAAAAAGAGAATGGAAAAATACAAGCAAGAGAAGGAATTCTGAGCACAGAGGCTTGAGATTTATTTTCAACCGAAAGCTCTATTAACGCCCCTAAACCCGGGGAATGTGGTACTAAATTCTATTAGTCTTCCTTTATTCCTCATGAACAAATGAGTTGATTGACTGGAAGCAAGACTAGTGCTGTGGGCTCAAAGCTTGGTGGCTGATGGTTGGACTTGGAGACAGGATAGACCTGAATTTTTGAGCCTACTAGGTGCTGGATACTATGGTTTGCCCAGAGGGACCCAGCTAATAAGTTTCATAGGCAGGACCTGAACTTGAGTCTTCCTCACTTTAAGGAAAGGAGGGAATGAACAATAGATAGGACCTACTGTGTGTCAGGCACTAAGCTAAATACCTTAATAATATCTCGCTTGGTCTTCAAAATGATCCCTTGAAGTAGATGCTACTATTTCCCCACTTCACAGTGGAGGGAACTGAGGCAGTTAAGTGACTTGCCCAGACTAACATAACTGCAAAATGTCTAAGGCCAAATCTGAACTCAGATCTTCTCATCTCCAAGCCTAGTGTTCTATCTACTGTACCACTGAGCTGCCGATTCTCCCTGATGTCTCTTATTATCCTTTAAGAAAATAATGTTAATAATAAAAGCAAGCATCAAAATCACATTTAAAGTCGACAAAGAATTATAGTTATATTATCTCAGTTGATGAGATTGCTACTATTATTATCTACATTTTATAGATGAGGAAACTGAGATTAAGTGAATTTTTCAGAGTCACACAGCTTAATCTTTGAGGAAATGATTAGAACTCTATACAAAGCCACATTAAGAAGTAAATACAAAGCAAAATTGGGGTTTGAAAGGGAAAGGGACTAACAATTAGGTGGGTCAAGAAGAGCCACCTTGAAGAGGACTAGGAATTCCTAGAGGTAAGGAGTGTGGGAATGGTGTTACAACTGCTTATGTGGAAAGGTTAGAAGTCAAAATATCGTAGAGGAAGAACAAGCATTGGAGTCAGTTTGTCTGGAGTGCATTGGGAAGAGTCCTCTGAAATTAGTCTAGAAAGGAAGATTGGAGCAGATTGAGGGTAGATTTTAATGACAAACTGAGGAGTTTTAAACTTTGTTATTTTTAACTTTAAGTTTATATTAACTTTATATATTAATATTTATTATTATTTAACTTTATAAGGCATTATAGCGTTCCTGAAATCTTCTTGAGCAGGAAAGTGGCGTGGTCAGACCTGTTATTCCCTTTAAAAATATCTACTTGCCCTCAGTTGGGAAGTTTATGGCCAGAAGGGACCTTGGAGAGGAATCATCTAGTCTAAACCCATCAACCACTATCAATCACAAAGCATTTATTGTCTGCTGAGTTATATTCCAGGCACTGTGCTAAATCTTGGGGATACGATGACAAAAATGAATAATCTTCTCTCAAAGAGCTTATAAGAAGGAAACAAATACACTTGTAAGATACAAAATATGTAAAAGAAAAATATAATGACTCAAAAATGCTATATGCCTTGCCCGAGGTCATACAAAGTAGCAATATAATTATTAATTTTAGTAAATTAATTGTATAATTAATTACAACAGTTATTAATACTTGTTGTAAGGTTTATAAAGCACTTTTTTCTACTAACAGTAAGGAGTTAAGTAATACAGATGTTCTTGTCCCATTTTTATCGGTGGAGAAATCAAAGCTTGTTAAAATAAGGTAGCAAATACATGTTAGAGCTGGAATTTGAATTCAGAACTTAAACCGTTTCTATTATATTACCTCAATTAATCAGAAAAATAATTGCTATGGGTATACTATATTTTCCCCAAGGTACTCTAAGACAACCCTGGGCCACTTGTGAAGCAAACAAACTGAGCAGGCTCCATATTCCCTTGGGGAAGGCCTCAAACTCAGGGGAGCCACCTCTCTGTGTGTTCATAAATATTCTATGTGTCTGTCTCTCTGTGTACGACGTGATCCTGTGATTGATTAGTTGTGTAAATGATGCCTCCAGGTCTCCTTTCAGGGAATCCCCATCGTCCTTGGAGAAGTGTCTGCTCTGCTAATTGGAGAGTTTAATACAATCAGCTTTTGATCCTTTACCTTGGGGATTAAGTCAATTGAGGGAGAGGGGGAGCTGGCTTTCACAGGGAACCGACAGCAGGAAAGAGTCCCAAAACACCATCCTTGTGTGACTCTGGCAGGGTGCTGATCCCCTGTGTTCCCAAATCAAATAGAAATGCTTACAGAAGTATGTGACCTGGACGCTAATCCTGGATCTTCCACTAACTACCTCTGTAACCTTGGGCAAATGTTGAGAAGGTTACTGTTGGAGACCTCAACAGTATACAAGTGATTGCACTCAGAGGTATACTGGAGTCAACTTAAACCAACTTGAGAGCTGAATGTTAAAATTTTCACTGTAAGCATTTACCTTGGATATTAGTGGAAATTAGTGCTTGATTTATCGTTTTGCTAATAAGTGATGCAAAAAAAGTTAACATAGATTAAAGTTTAAAATGTGTCATGCAAAAATTCTGTAACAGTCACTGTTCTATGTCTCAGTTTCTTTTAATGCCCAATGAGTGCGTTAGTCTCAGGTCTGTGCTCAAATCAGAGTCGATTGTTAAATGATCAATGTGAGCACTTACACTTGGAAATTGATAAACTCCACAAATCAGGGCTTGATTTACTGTTTTGCTGAGTTGCTTTAGATTCACTTTAGAAAGTGAAGAAAATATTCATAATGGAGATTAAACTCTAAAGTATTATGTATACCTCTGTCTTCCCTCTTTACCCCTTAGACATTTATTGCCATACCTCTGGTTGGACTGTATGACCTCAGGGTTTGTGTCTCTATAATCCATGTACCTCCATTAGGACACTAATTCATGACTAGACAAACAAGGGTTTCTTGGTTTGATTCAGATGCCTAGTGTGAACACCAAGTTTTGGCGAGGACTGGGAAGAGAAGGAGGGAAATTGGGTGATATTGGTGGGTCTCTTTCTTTGCTTAAACCTCTCAGCCTTTCTCAGTTGATCAATGGTCCTATCCCAGAGTCCATCCTGATTCTTTGTTTGTGATCAAGGACATCTCAAGGTTATGAGTCACAGCTATTGACTTAAATTAGAGTCTTAGAATTAGCTGCAGTTCAGTGTCAGGAAGATGTTCGTCTACATGAAGACAGGACAAGAAGATACTGGACATAGAAGTGAGGGGGAAGGCTTGAAGTTAGGCGCTAGGAAAACTTTCCAGGTAAGGAAGAAATTTGAGATATTGAAATGAGAGAAACCATGGTGTAGCTTTTGAAAATCCAAGAGAAAAAGAGGAATCAACCTCTTTTTGGCACTTTTCCTAATCCTTCCCACTTTTGCACCCTTTCCTAAATGCACTGGAAAAAGGAATAATTTGAACCATAGTTTAAAAAGTTAAAATGGGTAATTGGTAAAAGCTTTAATGATAGTTAAAATAGCTTTGTGTAGCTCTTTAAGGTTTGCAAAGTGATTTATAAACAAAGTGATTACAAACATATTTAAGTCACATAACAATCCTGCCAGGTAGGCAGTACACATGGTTTTACTCCCATTTATTTAAAAGATGAGGAAATTAAGGTTCAAAGAGGTGGAATGATTTTTCCATGGTCACACAGATTAAGATGGGGGATTTGTGTCAAAGGTGGCCTTCCTGACACTGACTCTAGCATGGATCTCAACACTAGAGGGAAAAAAATAATGTTTTTCAAAACAATACAAATAATGTATTTCAAACAAAAAATGTATTTCATGACAAAATAATGTATATTGAAAACAAATGGTTTTTGTATTCTCTGTGTGGTACATAAGCAGACTATAGTCCATTTTCTGGGCTGAGAATTGACTTTAGAGACAGAATTGGCCTTTATTTTAGCCCTCAACACAATTCTTTGCAGGAAAAATAATTGTTTCTGCTGAAGTTGAGAGTATGACTGACTCAGTCATTGCCCAAGAAGATATACATAAATCCTCAGAGAAACCAGGCAAAGAAGAAAAGAAATCAGGCTGTAGAGAACATGGAGTTTTGAATAACAATTGAAAACACGGGGCTCTAGACTCATTGTGCCCTTTGGATAGATGCTGCAAAGTCTTGGCAAGAGGGGCTGGCATTTCAAGGCCAGAAGAGATTCCTGACCCAGTGTGGATGCTGTGCTAGTGCCAGAAAGAATTGTTTTTGTCAATGACTTGGGTGTCCTAATGCAGTGCTGATGGGCATTTTTGGAATGAGATAAACATCCCACAAGCTCCTTTTTCTTTCTTTTTTGTGGCAGGAGCTAAATCTGTGATTTTGTTGATATATTGAACTCCCTGAAGAGGGAATTCCTCCTACCAATGCAGCTTAGACTCTATTTTTTTCCTGCAATTTATTGTCTTAAAGAGTTGTCTAGAGAAGTATCATACTTACTGTTCATGGACTGCAAGCAAACAGCAAAAAGCCTGGATATGGCTGAACCGTATTCAAATACAATTGGGAAATGCTTGACAAAATAAACAAAAATACAATAAAACTTAGTGTGAGTGGGGGACAGCTAGATGGCACAGTGGCTTGGAGTAAGGAAAACTCATTTTTTTGTATTCATGTCTGGTCTCAGACTCTTCCTAGCTGTGCGACCCTAGGCAAGTCACTTAACTCTGTTTGCCTCAGTTTCCTCATCTGTAAAATGAACTGGAGAAGGAAATGGCAAACCACACCAGTACCTTTGCCAAGAAAACCCGAAATGAGGTCATGAAGAGTCAGACATGACTGAAAAACAATTGAACATCAAAAAAAAAAAGTGAACATGTAGTTTTCCAAATCAATATGTGACCCTTTCTATTTGAGTTTGTCTTAAGTGGCCCAGAGCATGGAGAGATAATTATAATGAGACAAACTGACTTTCCTATAGACACACAGCCAGTCAAAGTTGACCCTCAAACCCAAGTCTCTGTGGCTCTGAAGCCAGCCCTGAATAATCAGGGCTTTTCTGTCTCTAGTGTCTCACAAATGCAGGTTAAGAAATCTCAGAATTAGGAAGCATTGTGAGGAAGCAATCTGTAGATTTAATTTTAAAAAGAATTAAGATTAAATTCTTAAGAGCAGGCAGTCTGTGAATCCTAGGATCAAGATCAGAGCTCAAATCCAGGCCTCTGACCTTCAAGAATAGAGTAGATTAGTCTGTGTGGCCTAGGGGTGCCCATTTCCAGCAGGAAACATAAAACAGGGCAAAGAGTACAGAGCCTCTGCCCTAGGACCGGAGGCCGCCTTCAGTGTCACCTGCCTGTTAATGCTGTTACTTCTCACTCTCTGACTTCCCATATTCTGGACCCTGCCTTCTTGGACTCCCTTTCCCTCACCCTACATAACTAATCAGTTGCTGTCTTGACAGTTCTACCCCAATGGATCTCTTGGCATTCATACTTTTCCCTTTGCACAGACAGTTATCCCCGGAGTTCAGGACCTCATCACCTCTCCCTTAGACAATTGTAATAGCCTCCTAATCTGTCTCTTTCTCCGAAGTCTCGCCCCCTTCCAAGCCGTTCTTCACACAGCTGACAAATTGATTTTTCTAAAGCATTGGACTATGTCAGGTCTCCTCTGGATAAATTCCTGTGGATTCCTATAGTTTCTAGGATAATATAACAACTACTTTGTTGGTCAATCAATAGTTAATGAAAATTTATTAAGTGCCTACTATAGAGAAGCAAGTAGGTAGTTTGGTAAAGTGAATTAAGTATAGGACCTGAAGTCAGGAAGATTTAACTCTATGAGTTCAAATCTGGCTTCAGATATTAGCTGTGTGACCCTAGGCAACTCAACTTTGTTTGCCTCAGTTTCTCTATCTGTAAAATGAACTAGAAAAGGAAATGGCAAACCACTCCATTATCTGTCAAGAAAATCCCAAATGAAGTAGGTCTAGAAGAATTGTCCGGGACTGAATAAGATGAAGAATGCTAAGCAGTGGGAATACAAAGAAAAGTCAAAGGTTGCTCTCAGGGTCTCCCCTTTCTCACAATCTAATGGAATCATTTCAAGATCCTCCTGACTTTGAATGATGTTTCCAGTATTATAATTCACTCCTCCCTTTTGTTGGGTCAGATCAACCTTTTTTTATAATAGCTTTTTATTTTCCAAATAATACAAAGATAGTTTTTAACATTCATCTTTGCAAAACTCTGTGTTCCAAATTTCCTCCCTCCCTTCCCCCCTTTCCTCACTTAGACAGTAAATAATCCAGTATAGGTTAAACAAAATTGATAAGTATGCAATTCTTTTAAATATATTTCCATATTCATCATGCTACATAAGAAAACTTAGATAAAAAGGAGAAAAATATGAGAAAGAAAAAGCCAAGAAACAACAACAAAAGTTGAAAATACTATGCTTCAATTTGCATTCAGTCTCCGCAGTACTCTCTTTGGATGCAAATGGAACTTTCCATCCCATAGTCTATTGGAATTGCCTTGAATCACCTCATTGTTGAAAAGAGTCAAGTTCACCACATTTGTGCAGAGTTGCTGCTCTGCACAATATTCTCCTGGTTCTGCTCATTTCACTCAGCATCAATTCATCTAAGTCTCTCCAGGTCTCCCTAAAATCATCCTGCTGATCCTTTCTAATACAACAATAATATTCCATATCATTCATACACCATAATTTATTCAGCCATTCTCTAATTGATGGGCATCCACTCAGTTTCCTGTTCCTTGCCACTACAAAAAGGGGCTACTACAAACATTTTTGCACACGTGGGTCTTTTCCCCATTTTTATGGGGAAATCTCTTTGGGATACAAACCCTGTAGAGACACTGCTGGGTCAAAGAATATGCACAGTTTGATAACTTTTTGAGCATAGTTCCAAATTGCTCTCCACGATGGTTGGATCTGTTCACAGTTCTACCAACAGTGTATCAGTGTCCCAGTTTTCCCACATCCTCTCCAACATTTATCATTATGTTTTTCTGTTATCTTAGCCAATCTGAGAGGTGGGAAGTACAGACCAAACTTCTTGCTGTTATTCACATTCAACTCTTCCTATACTTTTCATAAGTTGTCCTCTTAGAATCCATAGTTTCCTTCAAAACTCACTCCCCCAAAAAATTTCTTATCGACTCATAAGTATATTATTGTCCTCATGATAGAATTCAAGCTCCCTGAAATCAGGGGTTGTTTAAATCTTGTCTTTGGATTCCTGGCGGTTTATTCAGTGCCCAGTATTGTAGGTACAGGAAAAATGTTTATTGGTTCATTTATTGATAAGACCTAACATATCAGTCCCTCTTCTTCCATATTGGATCTTTATCGATTTCACTGCACTCTCTACTCTATTTTGGCTTGCCCATCCCAAAGGGTAGACACTGAATGCTTCTAGCCTTTTCTACATCTCCAAGACACCTCTGGCCTGCCTAATAATTAACTTCCAGAGCTCTACTGTCTTGCCAAATTCCTGAACAGTTCTGTTTTTTTATGTCCCAGGAAAATGCTTAGAATGAAGCTTTAATGTGGGATTTGGTGGGGGGTAGGGAGGAGATGACTGCTCCAGACACAGGTCATTATTCTGGGCCTAAGCAATTCCCTTATGCCAACCCAACCCTTAATGTGAATAAATGAGGGAACAGTAAGGGTGCTTTGCCAGCCCTGGGACAGCTGTGATGTAGCCCTCTGGGCTAGGACTGCCCAATGTCATTCAAGGGAGATTAGAAATGTAGGGGGAGGCGTTAGTCATGGTCACAGGAACAGAACTGGAGCCTGATTTCCCTTTACTTCCTCAGGAGGAAAGGGATATATTTTTTAGAGTCAGGACATAAAGAATCTGCCTCTGGGAACTCTGGAATGTAGATAATACTGGGCTGAGGATGAAGTTGCCAAAGACAGTCTCCATGAGGGGTCTTGGGGATCCATCTGTTCATTCCTTTGTTCACTAGTTAATTCATTCAGAAACATTTTTAGTCATCTATTTTGATTTATACTAAGAAGATATAAAGCTGAGATAAGACATTGCCTATCCCTTTGGGAGCTTACAATCTCAAAGGCACAGAGGAGAGAAATATTGATATCTATAATATAAACATTTATGTGGTGTGTTTTAGAGTGGGAGCAGGGAGAATGCTGTGTGAAAATTGAAGGAGAAAATGTTCCTTACATGCAGATCTGGCTTCATGGAGGAGGTGTCTGAATTGGATTTTGATGGATGGAAAAGAAAATGGAAAACCTGTTGAGAAACCTCAGGGCAGCTAGGATAGAGGGCTGGCCCTGGAATAGATCTCAGACACTTACAAGCTAAATGACTGTACAAATCACTTCACTTCTGTTTACCTCATCTATAAAAATACAGCAAAATTTTAAAAATAATAATATGTGAAACTACAAAAATATATAGTAAAATAAAAGTAGAAAAATGTTTAGTTTTTACAACATGTGACAAAGATATGAATGTTATTCCTATTTTACATATAAGAAAACTGAGACTTTTCGAAGTGATATGACTTATCCTTGGGAATTCTCACCTAGAACCTGGAACACTTAGTTTAGAGAAGAGATCATTGAGGAATTATAAAATGATAATAATAGTTAGCATGGAGCTTAGTAGCTGTGATTAGTTACAGATATAGCATTTTAAGGCTTATAAAGTATACCGAGGTCATCTCATTTGATCTTCACAATAATTCTGTGATTGAAGTGCTATTTTATTTTTATCCCTGTTTACAGATGGAAAAATTGAAGCAGAAGTTAAATGACTTGCCCAGATTGACACAGCTTTTGTTATTTAGTTGCTTTTTTCAGTTGTTTCTGACTCTTATGATTCCATTTGGGGTTTTCTTGGCAAACACATTGGAATGATTTGTCATTTCCTTTTCTAGCTCATTTTACAGATGAGGAAACTGAGGCAAACAGTTAAGTAACTGACCCAGGTTCACACAGCTAGTTAGTGTCTGAGGCTGGATTTAAATTCAGGAAGATGAGTCTTCCTGACTCCAGGTCCAGCTCTCTAGCCCCTGTACTACCAACCTGCCCCTTTCCATATCTAGGAAATGCCTAAGACAGAATTTGAACTCATTCCTGATTGCAGCCCAGAGTTCCATCTAGTTGATGTCCCAATGGAATCACTGTCTAGTGACCTTATCATGAATTATTTTATATTATAGTGATAGGATTACAAGATTGAGAGCTGTAAGGGACAAATCAACCCCCTCTTGGATGACTGGCTTAAAGCCCAGAAGGATAAAGTATATTTCATAAGGTAACAAAGGTTGTGACTGGCAGAACTGATCTTGGGGACCCAGCACTTCCACCTTTAAGTCCTATACCTTAGGTATAGACTACTGTTATTGTGTATCATGGCCTCCACTGGGGGTGCCAGGAGGAGAGGGGCATTATAGCTTTCCTCCAGTACCTATTATGGTGCTCTGTTGTTTGCTCAACTGATCCCACCATGTCTTCTAGCCATCATCCAGTATCTTTCCTTCTTTTCTCAGCTAAATTCCTTGAAAAATCTGTCTATAATAATAAGTGTTTTCACTTCCTTTCCTACCACTCTTTTCTTAACTCTTTGCATTCTAGCTCCCACCCTCATCCTTCAATCAAAATCACCCTAATGTATTATTGGTGGAGTTGGGAACCGATCCAACCATTCTGGAGAATAATGTGGAACTATATCCAAAAGACTATCAAACTGTATATAACCTTTTATCCAACAATGTCTCTACTGGGCCTGTATCCCAAAGAGATCATAAAAGAGGGAAAAGGACCCACATGGGCAAAAATGTCTGAGGCAGCTTTTTTTGTGATGACAAACAATTGAAATGAGTGGATGCCCATCAGTTGGAGAATGGCTGAATAAGTTAGGGTATATTGATGTAATGGAATATGATTGTTCTGTAAGAAATGATGAAGAAGCTGATTTTAGAAAAGCCTGGGAAGATTTACATGAACTGATGCTGAATGAAGCAAGAAGAACATACAACTATACATGTAACAGCAAGAATGCATGGTGATTATGCTAGACTTGGCTTTTTTCATAAATTTAGTGATCCAAGGGAATTCCAGTAAACTTTAAATGGAAAATACCATTTGCATCCAAAGAGAGTACTATGGAGACTGAATACAGATTAAATAATATTATTTGCACCTTTTTTCTTGTTTTTTATTCTTGTGCTTTTTCTCTTTTGTTCTAATTTTTCTCTCCAACATGACTTATTTGGAAACAGGTAAAAAAATGAATGTACTTATATAACCTAAAAAAATTTAACACCGTAGTTATAACTACATCTTAAAAAAAATCAAAGCCCTCTCCAAAGCTATCAATAATCCTTTAATTGATGAATCCAATGGCCTTTTATTTTTTTTAATCTTTGACCTTCATCATCTCTGTAGTAACTGATACTTTATTATCTCCCTTCTGGGTTTTTACTCCACCATTCTCCCTTGATTTTCTTCCTACATGTTTAACATCTCATTCTCAGTCTTCCTTTGGATATTCAAGTCACACCTACTGACTAGAGTGTCCTTCAAAACTCTGTCTTGGGCCCTTTCCTTCTCTTCGTCTATATTAATGATCTTATCAGCTCCTGTCAGTTCAATGATCATCTCTACAGTGATGATTCCTCTCTCCTCATCTCTCTCCTGAGCTTCAGGGACACATCTCCAAATGCTTTTTGGATATCTTAACTGGATGTCCTCTGAGCAACTCAAACTCTCCATGGTTTGATTAACTTTTCTGAACCTCCCAATTCTGTCAAGGATACCAAATTTCCACTCATCCAGGCTTGCAATGTCACCTTTGATTCCTTATTGTCACTCCCCCCACATCTATATGGTCAAATCTTGTGATTTCTGCAGTCAGGACACATCTTCTATATGCCCCTTCCCCATTTTGACTAGTCATATAGTCACTAGCTTAGTTGAGGTCTCATCATTTCATGCTTGAACTATTTCAATAGCCTTCTTTCTCATAGGCTTCCCTGTCTCAAGTCTCACTCTACTTCAATCCATCCTCCACAGTGGCCAAAATTATTTTCCCCAAGTGTAGGCAGGTCTGATCATGTCTTTTGTTGTCCTTTTCCTCCCCTCCCAGTTTCCTTATTCTCTGTTTTTTGCTATACTCTCTGCAAAATTCACCTATCCTGGGTTTTGTGAACCTTGAACTAGACTTCTATCTCCTGTCTTAGTGCTTCCACATCAGTATGTCCACATTTCCCCATCACCTCCTGCCACCGTCCACACTTCCTTCCAGACTCAACTCCAGTTTCACCTTCTGAAGGGTAAAAATCTTAATGAGTCCTCCCAACGGCTGAGCCTTCTCCTTTCATGTTACCATCCTAATTGGCAAAGGGCCAGAGCAATATGCCTGGAGTCAGAAAGACCTGAGTGTCAGATGCTTCCTGGCTGTGTTACCCTAGACAAGACTAGCTTCTATCTGCCTCAGTCTCCTCAGCTATAAATAACACTTACCTTAAAAAGCTGTTGTAAGGATCAAACAAAATGATCTTTGTAAAATATCTGGCATGTAGTAGGTGCTTAATAAGTGCTTGCTCTTTCCCTCTCTCCCTTCTCCCTTCCATCCAATCTGTATGAATTTTATATGTACCTAGTTATTTACAAGTTGCATTTGTCTCCTGTATTAGAATATTAGGTCATTGTGTATAGAGGACTTTTTGCTTTCTTTTATATCTCTGGTGCTTGGAAGGGAAGGGAATAAGCATTTATAGTGCATCTATCATGTGTTAAGAACCAAGCTGAGTACTTTTACAGATATTATCTCATTTGATCTTTGCAACAACCTTTTGATTATACCTACCTTTTTGAGGTAGGTGCTATTATTACCATTTTACAGTTAAGAACCTAAAATAGTCAGAGGTCAAGTGATTTGCCTAGTGTCACAAAGCTAGCAAGTTTCTGAAGCTGCATTTGGGATTAAGAGCTTCTTATTGTAGGCCCAGGGTTCTATCCACTGTGCTACCAGCTAGCTGTCTCTAACATAGTATCAGGGGTCCTTAAAGTTCGGCGGGCCAGATGTGGCAGCTGAGGACGATTATTCCCCTCTCCCTCACCCAGGGCTATGAAGTTTCCTTATTTAAAGGCCCACAAAACAAAGTTTTTGTTTTTACTATGGTCTGGCCCTCCAACAGTCTGAGGGACAGTGAACTGGCCCCCTATTTAAAAAGTTTGAGGACCCCTGGATAGCTGTTATATGTGTGTGTGTGTGTGTGTGTGTGTGTGTGTGATTTTTAGTTGTGTCTTACTCTTCATGACCCCATTCAGAGTCTTCTTGTCAGGAATAGTTTGTGATTTCCTTTTCCAGCTCATTTTACAGATGAGAAAACTGAGGCAGAGTTAAATGACTTGCCCAGAGTCACACAGCCAGTGTCTGCGGCTGGATTTGAATTTAGATCTTCCTGATTCCAGTCCACCACACCACTTAGCTGCCCACAGTAGGGCCTCATCAAGTTTTTAAAGCTCTAAGTACAAGATTAGTAACAGATCTTGTCTGCTACTAGTTGTCTAGAGTCTCAACTCCAGTAAAATGACAGAAAGAAATAGATCTTTTTTTCAGCAGAAGCTCCTCATAAAGGCTGTTTTCCAAGACATAGTAGGAGTTGTGATCTCTACCAGAGAAGGAAGTAACCACACTAATCCATGAAGAATTAAGGTATAAAAATATAAGTTGGAAGCTAATTTCCAGATGAAGCCCTTGCTGTCTCAAAAAGGAACTTTGCCTCCAAATGTCCCAGAGTGACAGTGGAAATAAAACTAGTTTTAGGGTCAGGGGATCTGAGCTTAAATATTTTTTTTCTACCCAAAGTTTATTGGGATTGCCTCCGATCACTGAACCACTAAGAAGAACCAGGTCTTTCGTAGCTGAGCATAGAACATTCTTGCTGTTACTGTGTACAATGTATTCCTGGTTCTGCTTGTTTTGCTCAGCATCAGTTCATGTAAATCTTTCCAGACCTTTTCTAAAATCAGTTTGTTCATCGTTTTTATAGAACAATAATAATCCATTATCTTCATGTACCATTCATTGTTCATCCATTCCCTAATTGATGGGCATCTACTCATTTTCCAATTCTTTGTTGCCACAAAAAGAGCTGCTGAAACATTTTTGCACATGTGGGTCCTTTTCCCTCTTTTATGATTTTCTTGGAATACAGACCCACTGCTGGATCAAAGGAATATGCACAGTTTTCTAGATTTTCTGGGCATAGTTCCAAATTCTGGGTTTAAATCCTAACACCAGCACTGTGACTGGAAAAACCATTTAGCTTCCCTAAAACCCTGAATCCTCATCCATAAAATGGAGCTATTATGCAAAATCATTTGCTTATGTGAGGAAAAACTTTAAAACACTATATAAAAATGAGTTGGATTTTTTGTTTTCTTTTTGTTTTATTTGTGAGGCAATTAGGGTGAAGTGACTTGCCCAGAGTCACTCAGATCATAATTGCTAAGTGTCTTTGGTTGGATTTAAATGGAAGTCCTTCTGACTTTAGGGCAGGAGCTCTATCTACTGCACCACCTAATTGTCCCCCTGTTATTATCTTTATGAAGAGACATCATGGTACAGTAGGGAGAAGAAGATCTGGGTGTGAATCTTGTCTTTTTCTCTGTACCTGTGTGACTTTAAAATTTCTCTGGATCTCAGTTTTCTGTTCTGTAAAATGAAAGGATTGGACTAAATAAACTCCAAGATCCCTCCCAATGCTTACTCTATGGTCTCTTACTCAAAGGTCCTATACTTTTTATGAGTGTAGTGGTAAAAGCATTCAGTCTTTTTGGAGCCAGGAGGCTTGGGTTTGAGGCTCTGATATTTATTAGTTATGTGACCTGGAGAAAAATCATTTCATTTTCTGAGCCTCAGTTTCCTTATCTATAAAATGGAGATTACAGTCATTGATCTGCTTCCCCGAGGAGTTGTGACGAGGAACTCCCTATGTAAATTTAAAGGGCTCCATAAATGTAAACTGTTATGATGAATGCTTAGTCTTGTCTCTAGGGTATATTCTGGCTTTTTAACATTCTAGGATGCCATGGCTGACCAAGCACTGGATAGGCATGATAATGAAGTAAATAAGTCATTTAGCACAAACAGAAGGGTTAGTACAGATTGGGGAAGAGGAGGTGAGAAAAATGGAGTGGGGGAAGTTTTTTATTTACACAGCACCAGGGCCTGGAGGGAGCTAATTCTACACTGCCTTTGGCAGATCTCTAACTAGCAGCTAGCAAAGGGGTCAGCTGGGCTCTGCACCAGGGTGCCAATAGGGTAAGGGACAACCCATTTTCCTCCAGTCAGTCAAGAAGCATTTATTTAGCACCTCCTATGTGCCTAGGACTGTGCTACACCCCTAGGCTATCCCCCCCTCAAAAAAAAAAAAAAAAAACAAAAGCGAAAGGGAAAAGCTCCCAGGAGACCCAACCTGCCTTCCCTTTCAATCCCTTCCCTGACCCTGATGTGGAGTGTCCGTGATTTTTCCATGGTCACATAACTAGTCTAACTGAGTCTGGACTCTTTTCTGGGCTGTCACAGCTTGCCCCCTCTCCCATTCACACCTCCCTTCATATGTCATCACCCTCCCAATTGTTTTGGCCCGAGTTGAAAACAATTCCTAGTTACTGCTTTGGTCTGTGGTACAGCTGGAGGGGAGCCCTGAGCTCTCTTCCTGGTCCAAGAGAGAGCCTGGGCAATTTAAGCCCAGCCATGACCCGGGTATCGCTCCAGCCGCCAGCACTTTGGTCCTTCTTTCTCCCACTAGAGCTCGGGGGCTCTCCAGAAGACTTCTTCCTTTCCTGCCCTAGAGGAGGGCTCCTGAACAAGGGAAGGATGAAGTCAAAGGGCTCTGTCTGCCCCACACTGGGGAGTCTATCCTCCAGGAGGGCATTGTAGATGCATTAATAGAGGCCTCGGCAAAACTGCCTTTCATCCTCAGGGCTGAGGCAATGCTCCTTGATTTCTTGCCAGCCGTAAAAGCAATTGCCCTGCAGTGGGCAAACACAGGCTGCATCTTATTGCAACCTCATTGAAAACCGGGTGGCATTGATGGAGCAGACTGTGCTCTGTGTCCAGCCTGGAAGCCCAGGCTGACATCAAAGGCCCATCTGCAGCAGGGGGAAGCAGAAACTATTAGGCACAGAGCTGTCCCTTCATTTGTGCCCCTCCATCCCTTGGCAGCTGCTGCCACTCTCCCTGCAGCTGGAGGGAGAGCCCATCTCCTGGTGCCCACTTGCCACCCCCTCCCTCCCCAGTCCCAGAGGAGGGCGGTACCGAGGGAAACAATTGTTTCTTGTAGATTCGTTTGTCTACTCCCACTCCAATATCACTAGGCTTTTCTCCTCTCTGCCTGTGATCATAGATTCACAGATCCTTAGAGTCAGAAGTGGATCCTAGACATCATTAAGTCCATTCTTTTTTTTATTTTTTAGGTGGGAAACTAAGGAATGATGGCACAGGGGAAAGAGCACTGACTACATTCAGAGGGAATTTAAGTTCTAGCTCTTGTGCTTACTACTTTTGTAACCTGGGTTAATGAAAATAAAAATGATTGATGCTACTGCTGCTGAAAAATTGCCATTTAAAAATTGTGCTTTAAGGTTTGCAGTTATTATCTTGTTTGATCCTCACAATAACCTTGGGAAGTAGGTGGTATTATTATCCCTATTTCACAGGTAAGGAAACTGAGGCACAAAAAGATTAAAGCAATTTATATCTGTAAATTTCTGTTTAATTCCAACTCCGGATAAGGCAAGTCATTTAATATTCATAGACCTCAATTTCCTCATCTTAGTATAAAGGATTTTCACATACTCTGAGATTCCTTGAAGCTCTAGATTTGAGTTAATGACTCTACAGTGGTCAGACAGAAAGTACAAAGCAAACTGGGGCTAGGGCTTCACCTGACCCGGCTGGCCCCATGGTTTCCATCCATTTTGTTGTCTTCACTGCCAAATTTTCTGAACAAGTGGTCCACCACCCACTGCTTCTACTTCATCACCAATGATCTTAAGCTTCTGCAATCTGGCTTCCACCCCCATTACTTCACTGCAATGCTCTTTCAAAGGTCACCAAGGACATCTAATTATCAAATCTTGTGAGTTTTTTTCAATCTTTATTTTATTTGGTTTCACCCAATTTTTACACTATTGACCAATCATTTCTTGCAATTCTTATTTCTCTTATCCTGAAAGACAGCAGCATAGTAGGAAGAGAGCTGAATGTGCAATCAAAAGACACATTCCAAATTTCACTTCTGCTGCCTGATGTTCTTGTGTGACCTTAAGAATCAATGTGGTCTAGTGGATAAAGCATTCTAGGCTTAAAGTCAGGATGACATGAATTCAAATCCTTCTTCAGATACTTGCCAGCTTTGTGATCCTGGACAGTCAATTAGCCTTTCTCAATTTCAGGTTCCTTATCTGTAAAATGGAGATAATAAGTAGTTACCTTATAAAGTCATTGTGAGGATCAAACATTAGAGTGTACTTAATATGCTTAGCAAAACTTAAATAATAAATATTAGTAATTTTTAGCTCTTTGTGACTCCTTGTGACTACCATTTGGGATTTTTTTGGTAGGGACAATGGACTGGTTTATCATTTATTTCTCCAGTTCATTTTACAGATGAGAAAACTGGATAAAATGCCTTGCCCAGGATCTCTCAGCTAGTAAGTGTCTGAGACCAAATTTGAACTCAGAAAAATGAGTCTCAATACGCAGCCTTTGATACCCCAAATATAGAAATATGAATTATTATTATTGAATAGTGCAACCCATATCCAAAAGGGAATATTCTCCAGCATACCTGATGAGTATCACGAAGCTTCTGCGTGGAGACCTTCAGTGAGGGAAGACTCTCCTGTGAGAGCCATATTACATATAGATAGTACTAGACTAGCAGGCTTGATACAGAGCCTAAATTTATCTCTTTGCAATTAAGCATCATAGAAATAGGGACAGTTAGGTGGCTCAGTGGAGAGAGTGTTGGCTGGAGTCAGGATGACTCATCTTTTTGAGATCAAATCCTGTCTCAGACACTAGCTGTGGGACCCCAGGCAAGCACTTAACCCTATTTGCTTCCATTTTTTTCATCTATAAAATGAGCCAGTGAAGGAAATGGCAAACTGTTCTAGTATCTTTGCCAAGAAAATAGGACCACAAAGAGGCTGAAATGACTAAACAACAACAACAATAATAGAATTAGAATTGGGAAGAACATAGGTGACCTAGTCACACCTTCATTTTACAGGTGACAAAGCAGTCTCTTGCCCAAAATCACCCAGGAGATAAGTATCAGAAATAGGATTTGGACATAGATGCTCTGACTTTTGAGTGAATATTCTTTCTACTCTATGACATGGGGAATGGTCTTAAATTCATGTCATATGAGTCATGGCACCAGGTCTATTCTTAGAGGCATGAGCAAAGGAAACTGAATTGCCATCATGATTGGATGGTTATTCATCTACAACCATAAGGGAAAGGGTGCTTATCTCCCAGGGCTACAGAGATAATATCAGAATGCAGTGGATGCCTTCCAAATCCACATGATCCACTAGAAATAGCTGGAGCTCTATCTACCCCATTGTTCCTTGTCATTAACATCACCCACATCCACCTTCTTGTGTTCCAGTATCTGGCTGGCAGCTGCCACCAAGTAAAATGTTAATGTCCCCATGGCCTTGGAGTTCCTTGATAAGATATGTACATTATGGCTGCCTACTTTGTCAACAACGACAAAGAAAACATCAAGAGCAATTTTGGTCTCATCTCCAATTTCCTGGATAAAACCCTGGACTTTGGCTAACCACAAAACCCAGAAACAGGAGCTCTAAAAACCTTAGCAGAGCCTCATCACTCAGCAGAGCATCAAGAGCCAACCACGGATAAAGGAAGAACAGTCTCAGATCAAAAACCAGGTGTTGGGACAAATTAGTCTATGGCATGAGAGTATGAAATATTATGGAAATGATCTCTTTCTAGATATGCTCACCATTCTTCTGACTGCATTGTAATGATGAAGTGCTATTTTTTTGAGTGGCAAGCCTAAGTGAAAATTTGGGATGAACAACAAGGTTGTCTTTGAGAAGCAGGGCAGGGACATGGAGCCCGGGCAAGAGTTGGGTAAAGGTGGAGCGCAGTCCAATGCCAAAGATGCCTGTACCTTCTATCAGTGTGTGCAGATTAATAAGTTTGACTCTGAAAAAAGCTTATCACTTTCATTCTACCTTATGAAGAGTTTGACCTTATGAGATACTAGACCACCAAGATATTAGACCACCGCCTATGTCATCATTCCATTCCAGGTGATCTTCCTGGTGAGGAAGGTCGGATGGAAAAAATGATAGGACAAAATCATCATCAATTCAATTTTAAAGTTTTTTTTGATAACCCAGAAAATTGAGCTGTAGATCGCAATGATGAAGACTAAAAAGTGGGGTATAATGGATCTGTTTGCATGAAGGGAAAGCCAAGTTCAAGACTAGTGAAAATGCCATCTCGTTGAAGGGTAAGCATGTGGAAGGAATGAAAGAATCACTGATTTTAAGAGTATCAGTGGTTGAGCTAGGATTAGGACTCAAGATATTAGATTATAAACCCAGCTCTTGTACTATATAACTATGCTCTCTTCTACTTTGGATCTATTTTTGCATTTACTCATAAATATGTCAATTATCCCACTTTACTTCCCCCCTTCCTCCTCCAGCAGAGTGGGTAGAGTGTTTGTTCCTTGAGGGTATAGACAGTTTCTTTTTTGTCATTGTCTCTCCAGTGTTCAGTGCTGGCACACAGTAGGTACTTAATAAAATTTTAAGTTGAATTGTACATTTGGAGATCCCATAGGAGCCATTTAAATGGAAAAGAAAAGGTAGATAGAAGCTAATGATTTCTCTCTTCTATCTCATCTTGCTTTCTCTGGGAGAATATTCGGCCCCCAGCCCTGCTAAGACCAGGCTGTTATTTAAAAGTTACTCTGACTTTGAAAAGGACAGGGCATTATTAAAGTTTTTACATGCCAGTTTAAATAAAATATTGAACACATTCAACCTTTTGGTTGATTGAAGATGCTGTTAATATTAACAGCCATTCTGAGATGCTATGGCTAGGGCTATCTCTTTTGCTGTGATTGAGAATGAGAAAGGGTGAAGAGCTAGGGTTGTAGGGCAGGGAGTAGGGGATATAGAGAGATCTTTCATCTCTCTGGCTGAGGTTTCTGGAGGGAACTAGAGCTTGAAGATCGAAATGGTATCAGAATCTCAGTTTGGGTGTTAGGAAGAGCGTCCATCCTTCCTGACTAATCCACAACCTTAGGAATTCACAGTTTCTTTCCCTCTTCCTTTTATTATCAAGAAACCCATTTGTTTTGGAGAAAATCAAGGGTTCCTTCCATTTATCTAGGTTTACCTATATGTCAGCATTAACTCCTCATTTACCCTCCCTCCACATATCCAATCATTTATCAAATTTTATGGGTTCCCCTCTGCAACATTTTGCCTACATATCCCCTTTTCTTTGTTCTAGGAAAGGTCCTTATCATCTCTCAACAGTACACTCCATTGACTCCCTATTACCTCTAGGATCAAATATAAAGTCTTCCTTTTGGTATCTATTCCTGGCCCCTTCCTACTTTTCTGGTCTTCTGATACTTGACTTCTATCCGTGCACTCTATCATTCAGTAACATCAGCCTACTTGCACTTCTTCAAACACAACATTCTAAGTCCCATCTTTGCATTAGCTGGTCTCCATTTCTGGAACAAGTTCTTTCTCCTCCTAGTTTGGAAGTTTAACTATTTCCATCCAAACAGCAGGAAAAAATGGAGGCCTATGACCTCCATGAATTTTGAGGTACAAATGTCATCAAATGGGCAGATGATGTTTTTCTTAGAGGCACCTTTGAAACATGCTGCCAGGTGCCTGACCACAACCTCACTCTTCTGGAGCCTAGAAATCCCTTGGGGAAGATCACCACTCCCATCTGGAAGCATCATGGTGTCATGGGGATAGAATACTGTACCCTGAGTCAAGAAGATCAGAGTTCCAATCTAGGTGCAGACACTAGCTGCCCCTTAACTGCTGCCTGCCTCAGTTTCGTCAATTATAAAATGCCATAATATATCAATAATATATATAATTATATATATTATATTATATTATATTATATTATATTATATTATATTATATTATATTATATTATATATAATAATATGGTTATTGGGAGAACCGAAAGGGATAATATTTGTAAAGTGTTTTAGCATAGGTTCTGGATATATTCGTAGTATTATTACACACTTCTTTCCTTCTTTCTATTTCCTCCATCTTCTATCTCTGTTCACTCCCCTGCATAAGCCCCTGTACTAGACTTGGACTGACATTATCAAGAAGCTGGACACTTTAGGCCTTCTGGGTCCCTGACTTCCCTCAGTTGTCATCTTGTCCATTTCAGCCCAGCTTTAATCTCTGAATTTTGTGACTAAAAGGAGGCTGTACCATGAATGATAGTGCTCACTCACTCATTCCTGGATGGGGCAGGCTACTAGAGCTCTAGCCTTTGTATCTCCCTGAAAAGCTAGCACTGCTAGGTTTTGATTAATGTAGATAATGAATCCCCTGAAGTGGTTGTCTTACTTGAATTTGCACAGTACATTTCCAATAGGCTGGAACCAATTATAACTTAGAATAGTATGAATTCAAATATATGTGACCACTTCAGGGGGACTCATTATTTGTATTAATCAGGACCTAAAGTGCCTCTTACCCTTCCTGCCCTCCAGACTCCAGACTCTTGATTTAGAATCATATGAGTTGGACTTTGTACATGTGTGACTTGTCCAGTTATCAACCCACTAAATTCAGGGGATATTAAAAAGAAAAAAAAATAAAAGAAATTCAGATACTCTGGAAACCCAAAGAGGCTGTTGGGAGAGGGAAGGATTGAGATATAGACAGAGGGGGGGAGGTAAAGGAGCATGGATGATTACATTTGGTGAAAAGTGGGTTGAAAGAGGAATATAGCTAACTACCTTCCCCCAAAGCAAGAAGAAATATGAAGCCTCATATCACAATAAAAAGACTAAGGGTGAATAGAAGTCCTACTCGGACAATCTGTGGGGTAGGTTATTAAAAGAGGCTGGCTAACCTTCCTCCCATACAATTAAGCTCGGATGCTCTCATTTATATGGACTAGAGGAAAGGATCTTATAAAGAGGCCCAGAGGTGGATTGGGAAGTTCAAAGCCAGGTCTTCTAACTCTGTGGCTGCTAGAGTCTTTGTTATCTGCACCACGTGAATAGCGATCTAGAGCTTTCACTTCCAAATGAAATAAGGCTTAAGCATTATTCAGGGAAAGAACACCTTTGCTACCAAGAGAAAAGATGAGAGGGAAGGTGGGAGAGAAAAAATGGAAGAGAGGAAGCAGCTGGGGGGAGAGGGAGAGGGAAAGGAAGAGAGAAAGGGAAAAGGAGAGGGAGGAGAGAGGGAGGAGAAAGAGATGGGAGGGGGGAAGGGGAAGGCAAAAGATAAAAATATGGAGAGGGAAAGGGGGGAAAAGAAAGGAATGGGAGGGAGAAGAGAGAGGAGAGGAACAGAGAAGGAAGAGGAAGAAAGAGCAGCTAGCAGCTAGTTTGTATTCTGTTTCAGTAGAGCCTGATCATCTGATCAATCCAGAATATTCAATCAATCAAAAAATGTGTATTAGCTCTTATTGTGTCCCAGGTGCTGAGAAATTTAAAGAACAGAAGAATGTTGTTTACCCTCAAGGAGCTCATGTTCTAATGGAAAAGACCACATGTAAATAGAGTAGGTGGAAGACAATTTTGGAGGGATGGACACCAGCAGCTAGAGGTCCTGGGGAAAGTTTCTTGGGGAAGGTAGGAATAGTCTCTCTCAATCTTTCCACCAAATCTAAAAATCTTTCCCTGACCATTTTTCACCCTCTTCATTCCAGACTGAGAGGAAATGGAGTCCAGAAAGTGGAAAACTAGTTAATGTAATCATGAGAAAGTCACTTCCCCTCTCAGGGTCAGCAATGAGGAAAATAGATTTTCTTTCTTTAAAAAAGAGGGGGTTGGGTGAAATGCTCTCTAAGGTTCTTTCTGGCAGACTTTCTGAGAGGAAAAGGGAAATGGAGAGGGAAAGATGAGGAGAAACAGGGAAATAATGGAAGGAAAAAAGAGAGGAGGAAAGGGAAGAAGGAAGGGAAGGAGAAAGGGGGACGGAAGAGAAGGGAAAATGAGAGGAGATGAGAGGAGGAGAGAGAAGAGGAGAAAATCCTTTTGTCTGGTAACAAAACAACAAAACAGAACCCCTGGTCTCATGTGGAGGTGGGCACCCTCTCCCACTAAGGGGCCCAAGTTCTAGGCTCACTTGAGAGTTGGTTTTGATCCTGGGGGATCCTAGCTTTCAAAAAGAGAAGTCAATTTTTTTTTCTTTTTGAGAGATCTTAAAGCTTAGATTTGGCTGATAGGTTCTTCCCAAAATGATGTAGAAAATTACTCAGTCTGACATAAAGATTAGGTATAGAATAGCTATTTATGTCTTCCATGCAAAGCTCCTTAAAACATAAGACTCATAAGTGTGCATTGACAATAACTTAAAATAAGAAATAGAAACTCATTGCTCCTATTATACTCTCCTAGGAGATTGAAGCACTTAGTGGGATTGCTGAATAGTCATTCTATCTCCATTTTACCTTTGTACTGTTTAAATGATTCCTCAGAGATTCATATTTTCAGACAAATCAAGGCATAATTTGTTGTTCTCCAGTCCTATCCAACCCTTTAAGGTTTTCTTGGCAAATATACTAAAATACAATTTCCTTTTCTGGTTCAATTTGCAGATAAGGAAACTGAGGCAAATGGGGTTAAGTGATTTATCCAGGATCACACAGCTAGTGACTAAGTTTGAACTCAGGTCTTCCTTACTACAGACCCAGTGCTTTATCTACTGTGCCTCATGGCTGCCAAGACATAGCTCCTCTTACTGATGGACATGTCTGAAAAGGGTATATAAAACTTCTGCTTTTAGTTGGCAGTAATGGAACTATTCAGAACCATTGGTAGTGGGACTTAAGGATCTCCAGGGACCCAAGAGTGTAAGTAAAGTCATTATCTGGATATTGAGTAACAAAGAGAGAGAGAATGGTCAGGGAGAAGAGGTCATATGATGTGATTGGAAGAAAAGACTAGGAGTCAGGAGCCCTGGGTTCTGCCCATTTGCTAGCTATGACAAGTGGGAGAAATCTCTTCCTCTCTTAGAGATGGGGTTTACTCTAAAAAATGAGGAAGTTGGACTCAACTCACTAACCTCCAAGGTCATTTCTAGAGTTAGTATTCCATGAAAATCAGGGAGAGAAAAATAGATTTCAGTGGTGTGGTAGTAGATAGTGAATGTAGAATGAGGCATTGGTTGTCAAATATGACCAATGTCTTGATTTGTTTTGTGTAATTGTGTTTGATGTAAGGGAGGGTGTTCTTGAGGGAAAAAGCATTGTGTAGTGAAGGTGAATGTAAAAAAAAAGTATCAATAAAACAGTTTTTAAAAGAATGAAATCCCCAAATGGTTTCTCCCTTCTGGACAGAGCCTTAAATATAGTAAGCAATTTTAAGTTGAATACCCTGTCACAAATCTTGTGTCCTTGTCATGGGTTTAGGATGACCTGGAATTAGTTCGTGCATCTCTTCACCCTTTTCCTATATCTCAGCTTATCTGTATCTCAGAGTAAGCTCTGCTGTCTTTGTTGACTCTAGGGCAAATAGGGATAGGGTGGGAAAGAGGAGATGTGAAGAGAAGCACAGTACTGGGTCCAGGGTAGCCAGCACTCCTGTGTAGATAAGATTTATGGGTTGGCTGGATCAGAGACAGACAGAGACAGACAGAGACAGATAGAGAGATAGAGACAGGGACAGAGCAGGGGGTGGTGGGAAGGAGGGAAAAAGGAAGGGGAAGATAAGGAGGGAAGGGGAAGGGAAGGAGAAAGAACAGGAGAGGAAGGGAGGGATAGGTAAAGAAAGAGAGACAGAGAGATAGGGAGAGAGAGACAGAGATGGGGACACAGGCAGATAGAGAAAGAGGGAGAGACAGAGACAGACAGAGAGACAAACAGAGAGAGTTTCAGGAGTTTCCATGCCAAAGGGACTGCATCTGACATCAGATGACTGACCTTGTTGGTATGGGTAATGCTGCCTCTGTCTGTCTCCCTTTCCTCCCATTAAAGCTGGGTAGCTTAAGTACTGAAGAATGTTTCATTTGAAAGAGGTCTAGAAAGGACCTCCAAGATCATTTAAGACCAACTCTCTAATTTTATAGAGGAGGAAACTGAAACCTAGAGAGATGAAGTCACTTGCCTGAGGAAACAAGAGTTACATAGAGGCAGAGCTAGGATTTGAATCTGAATCCTCTGACTGAATAATAACCATATTGCTGTTTAGGTCCCTATGATGAGACATTATCGTTGGGAAAGCTCTCAAATCACAAGCTCCCTCTCTCAGGCCCCCCATTTATATATACTTTTTAATGCTGTCACCTGCTTGTTTTAAAAAAAATGATCCTCCAAGATTGGAACCTCTAAGTTCCTTGATTTTCTCACTTTTATTTTCTCAGACAGGACCCTTCCCAATACCTCTCCATTACCTTTCAACAGACATAGTAAATTTAAATCCACAGCTAATCTTTGTAGTCAGAAGAATTGGTGGGGAGGGGGAGTGGGAGAGAATCCAGTTTTTGCACAGGTGAGCTGAATTCCAAGCACTCATTTTGGATCAGGTTTTCAACATTAAAATGTCCAGGAACTCTCAATCTGCTGGGGTTTCTTTTAAATGCTTCCTGTCTCAATTAATCAATTAATCAAAATATGAAGTCTCTTCTAGGTGCCACACACCCTACATCAAATGAAGCTTTTTCATACTCTTGATTCCTAGGCTCTTAATGGGGTTTTTCTCTTGGCATTTTTGAGTAGTGAGAGGCTAGGATGAATAAACAATTCAACAATTATCACAGAGGAAGAAGGAAGCAAAGAAGTAAGGAAATATGTATTTATTAACTATCAAGCACTATGCTAAATGTTTACCAAATATTATCCCATTTGATCCTTACAACAGCCTTAGGAGATAGGTGTCATTATCCCCAATTTATAGATGGGGAAACTAAGGCAAACAGTAATTAAGTGACTTGTCAAGGGTCACATAGCTGATAACTATCTGAGCCAGGATTTGAATTCAGGTCTTCCTGACTACAGAATCATATTCTAACCTGTATGCAAGCAAGAAGTTCCTAAAAAGGACAAAAATAAATGGCAATATTACTCCCCTATTAAATAATATACAAATTGAAACTAAAATGATTTTTTAAAAAATCTACAGTTTTAAATGCAATCATCGTCTTTTGTTCTTCATATATTTAAATTTTCCTGTTTGTTAATGATTTTAACGTACATAGCAAAATGAAGTAAAAATTTAAGAAAGAAAAAAGTAATAAATATTCTATATCAAGAAATAGTACCTTTGGCTATTTCCCCAACCCACGATCATGTGTACTTTATTTTTTATAGTTAAAGAGAGAGAAATTGGAAATCAAATGACCTGGACTTAAATTCTGACTAGTCTAGTCATGATCTGTGCAATTCTGGATACATTACCTAATCTCTCTGCGCCTTGATTTCTTTATTTGTAAAACGAGAGACTTGCATTAGACAATCTTTCGATTGTCCCAGCTTTCTAAATACTATGATCACAAGGGCATTAAATTCCCTCCACTTACTCTCTTTAGACCCCTTTTGACTGACTAGATGTAGGTAAATAGAACACTGACCTGTTCAAATATTGCCTTAGCCACCTACTGCTGTGTAATTCTAAGCAAGTTTCTTGACCTCAGTTTCCTCATCTATAAAATGATAATAATAACATCTACCTTACAACCTACCTTGTTGTGAGGATCAAATCAGGAAGCATTCATAAAGTGGCTGGTGCATAGTGAACATTTAATAAATACTTGTTTCCCTATATCCACCCTGACACCTATTGACCTCTAGAGGAAGAAGGAAGGTCCTTTCTTCTATTGGTCCCAGATTTCTAGTTGAAGCTACTGTCATGGCAGCCACTTGCCTCATCAACTCAGACAATGGCACCCTGGGCTTTGCTGGATGGGAACTGCTGACCATTTTTTTTTCTGCGTTAGGGCACCCAGATCCATCAGAGTTTTTTTAGAGCAGATGTCTCCATCTCCTTTGGCATATCCTGGGTTCCATCTTCCACCTCCAGTTCTGTTTTCCCTGTTTTCATTTTTTTTTTTTGTCTTTTCAGCTCTGACTTTTTAATTATCTATTCCTTCCAGCTTTGCCCATTGAATCAGCTTATCTGGATTTTTGGTCTTTTAAAAAAATGCTTTAAATCTTTTATAGATCACACCTCCCTTTGCTCTTTGTTAATTAGCCTACCTGATCCATCCTAGACATCCCCTTTCCCTCTCCAGGGTCATTTTTTCCTTTTCTCTGGAATTCAGTGGTTTGGATCCACTCTGGTATGTTAAAGACAATCACCTTTTGGCTGTGAGCATCTTGTGGGCTTGTAATCTGTCACCAAAGCACTCATCCCTGCCTTATTTCCTTCACCCCAAGCACCTTGCCCTCTCTCTTTGCTCCTTCTTCTTTCTGCAATCCATTGGCATAAACTGGACAAAGCAAAGGAATAAGGGAAGAGAAATAGGTTTTCCCTACCCATCTCACAGGCAGCAAGGGCTAAGGTTGAGTGACTAGCAATTGCTTCCAAGGAAGGAGCAGAATGTCAAAACCTACAAGCTAATCTTAGGATGTTGGCCCTTTTTTGGGGACTCAGAGCCTAAGAAACACAGCAGATTCCTCCTCTCTCCTCCCTCCTCAATAAACTGATGGTTTCTGTGACTTGGGGAAGAAGGTAGCAAGGAAGACTGGAAAATAGAAAATCTCCCCCCCTCCACCTTTCCCCTCTCCAGCCTGAGATCATATCTAAGAACTCTCTGAAGGTGTAAGTCTGCCTCCCTTAAGATTGCAATACTGTTGTAAATATACTGTAACCAAACTCCATCCCTGATCAAACTCCATTGAATCATGTGGAAACATTGTTATACAGGAAGAAAACCAGATTTAGAGTCAAAGATCTGGGCTCAAATCTCAAGTCTGCTATTTACTACCTGGGTAACTGTAGACAATTCAGTTTCTTTATCTATAAAATGGAAAGGTTGTACTAAATAACCTCTAAATTTCTCTCCAAGTTAGATGTTCTATGAATTGAGTCCAATTTCTTATTAAATGTATATATATGTGCATTATGTATGTATGTGTATGTGCATATATGTATGTGTGTATTGAGTATTTTTGTCTGTATTATAGTCAGAAACCTTTGTCTGACAATGTATGTGAGATTCTGTCCTTGTAGACCACTGTCTCTCTTCTATAAAGGAGGAGGGTATGTTTTATTATCTCACAGTTTCTTTTATTCCTTCCTCCATTCATTCTACCTTCACTGACTTTCCCATTACTGAGAGTTTAGTTCCTTTTAGTTAATCTCCTTCTCATTTTGTAGTCATCATGTATTTTTCTCTTGGTTCTGCTTATTTCACTCTGAATAAAATCATAAAAATCTCACATTTCTCTGAATTTTTCATATTCATCATTTCATATTGAACATTAATATTCCATTATATATAATTATTTCAGCCATTTCCTACTATATGGAAATTCACATTGTTTCTTTGCTTTTGCTATCATAGAGTACTACTGTAAATATTCTGAATTTATTTACTCCTTGTCTCTGCCTTTACCCTCCGTGGGATATATATCAGATTTCTGACCAGTCCTCTATTTTTAAGTTATGTCTGTGTAGCAAACTGCTGCTTATGGCTGTGTCTCAGTTCCTAGTTTTTTTTGCCAAATCATTTCATGGCAATTAGATGGAAGTAGGAAGATAGCTTGAAGTAGTTTTTTGCACTCCTGAATATCCAGAAAGCCCCCTTTTAGACAGGGATCTCCAGCTCTTCACAGGACTGCTGACTGATAGCTTGTCACCTGAAAGGAATCATTTTTCCTCTCCTAGATCTGAACAGATGCACAAAAGAATAAGCACAGGACAGGACAAGAGGAATGAGAAAAGAAAGGATTTTGTTCTTCACCTGGACCACTAACTGGAGTGGGAGTGTGGGATTGGGAGAAGATAAAAATATAACTTACTTCTGTAATACTTTCAGCTTTCCTTAAAACGATCTTGTGAAGTAGGTAATACAAATATTGTTATTCCCATTTTAGAACTGAAAAAAATTAGGATATGGAGAAGTTGAATGACTTGTTCAAGATCACACAGTTGAAAACTGACAGAACCTGAATTTGAATTCAAGATCTGGAACAGGAGTCCAGGCCAATGCTCTCACCACTAATGGTTATCTCTATTATAAGAAGAGCTCTGACGAACATGGAAATATATTTAGAAGAATTGCACATGTTTAACTTATGTTGGATTTTTTGCTGTCTAGGGGAGGGGGAAGAAGGGAGAAAGAAAAAATTGGAACACAAGGTTTTGCAGAGATGAATGTTGAAAACTATCCTTGCATGTATTTGGAAAAATAAAATACTATTAAAACAAAAAAAAAACAATAACAAGAGTTCACATTTCTATACTATAGCCCCAAAGTTTTCAAAATATTTTCTTCAAACAATCTCATCAGGTATCATTACTCCATTTTACAGAAAAGAAAGCCGAGGCTCTAGAAAGTTAAATTGCCAAGGACACTATAACTAGTGAGTATCAGACCTGGGTTATCAGTCCTAAGTATTCTCCCTCTAGGTTTTGGGTCTTATCCACGAAACCCCCACTCACATCCTAGACGTCTCTCAGATGGAAAGAAGGACCCGGATCACTTGCTAAGAGGAACCTGAAAGGCATTAGGATAGCCAACTGAAGTTGGCGAAAATAGGGGGACTCAGAGACACAGCCTTCAGGAGATAGTTCCTCTTCAAAGTTATTAAAACAAGGGAAAACAACTGAGGAAGCGAGTTTGCTGCTGACAGAGAAGCAAGCTAAGAATGAGGTTGACATTGTCAGGCTCTGGGGACGGAGGAGCGACTCAGCAATGGCAGGAGAAGGAAATGGTGACCCCATCACTCCCAGAGCACCCCCATCCCCCCATCAGACGGACAATAGACAGACCCAGAGCTCCATTCACGTATACCCGCGCGCGCGCACTCACACACACACACACTCACAGCTGCTGCTTCTCCTTCACACTTCTGAACATTCTCTCTTATCCATACAAACTCTATTTTCACACAGTACTGACATCCGTGTCCTCTCTTGCCCTAGGAGTAAGCATTACACCATCACCCTCCGATCCAGTCAAAGTTAAGAGTATTTCAGGGACGACCAAGAGTCTCCCTTTAAGGATAAATCATTCGCAAATGTCTTTGAAGAAAACTCCAAAGGGAGCTAGCCAGTCAGTAAGGAGGCTCCAGGCAGGGCAGCAGGAGGACGGGCTTTGGGGGCCGGTGATTGGTGTGTCTGGGGCTCGCTGCTGCTGCTGCCGCCGCCGCCGCCGCCGCCTCTAGCCTTCGCAAACGCTTTTGTCTCACTCTGGGAGCCAGACTCCTGAGCGGTGTTCGGAGCTGATCTTGGGAGGGCTGCTTTGTGCCGCTGCTGGGGGGAACTGCCGGGAGCCTCCAGACGGGAGCTGGCTGCCACACTGGACTCAGATGGCTTCCTGCTAGTCTCACCAAAGCGTAGCCGCTCCGGGCATTTTTTCCAGGTAGATGTTTGCTCTCTGATAGCGGCAGGAAGCTGGACCCTCCGGACTAAGTCATCCTTCAGGGACTTAATGCCTGTCTCCTCCTCAGCCCCGCTGCCCCTTTTTTTTTTTTTCTGGTGTTACCGAACTGCTTTTGCTATTTTTCTCCTGGACTGTGGGGATCTGCTCACAGTTCATTGTGGGTACTCTGTGGGATCCCAGAGGTTGCCAGCGAAGTGAATGAGGACCGGGGAGAAACAAATATGCAGGTTCCCCTTTGCTTTAGCAAACAGATTGGCTGCCGTTGGTTCTGATAAGATTTCCTTCCTGGCCTTTTGAGTTCTTGAGGTGCCCGGAGAGTGAGTCCATGTGTAGTGAATTGGTGAGTACTTTCTCAATTCCTCCCTCCAAGTGTGTGCATGTGGGAGAAAATCCCGGGTGGCTGAATTCCATGTCTGGTACCCACTGGTTAAAAGGACCAAATGAGAACTTATTGGTCTCCCTCCCCCCACCCCCTCCCACCCAATGCTTGAGATTTGTCTGTTGGAACAGATTCCTTTTGTATGCGTTGGACTAGATGGTTATTGAGGTACCTTCCAAATCATAAATTCGGTGATTTCCTGATTTTATGATTCTTACTATCCCCTAATGGAGGGAATTTGGAACATCTTTGGACCCAAGCTGAGCAGGCCCCATTGAAGGAAGGAGTGACTAGACTGATACAGAAAGCTGTCCTTTTTCCCTCTGCACAAGTGAGGAGACTTGAAAAGAGAAGATTTTCTTTCCATCCCCTTGTTAGAATGGCCAGAGTGGGTCACAGGGAGGGAATGGATCCTCTGTGACCCTGTTACTGAAGCCAAATCTCTCCTGTCTGAGGTTCCCTCTCCCATTCTGCCTTCAATGACCACTTCTGGGGGCTGGGAGTTGGGGGAACTTCAGTGAAAGGCTCTCCTGTGTGTGTTTCAATTATGAGGCTTGGTGATTCTCCCAACTGGACTTGCCTCCCCAAGGGTTATTCAGAAAGATTGTGATGACCCAGGAACAGGACCTGGAAGTCATTCTAGGTTATTCCCTGTAGATGTGGGTCCAATGAATTGCTGCCCCAAAAGGCCAAGAAGATACTGGCATCATTAGGAAGTGGGCAGCAGAAACAACAGAAAACATTACCTCACCATATATAGAATCATGGGGTGATGAGGAGCAAGTGTTTCTATATGACTCCCTGTGTGCTGTTCTGCTCAATTTACCTTAAGGTGGACACAAGTTGCTGGAGAAGATCCTGAAAGGGGCAGCTAAAATAATTAAAGGCTTGCTCTTTATTGTACCATCCACAAATCTATCAAAACCTATTTTGGAATCCATTTATATTTTCAGCCTGTATCACTTCTTAAAGTCATGAGTTCATCACATCTCTTTCTCACTGTGTGAATAGTATTCCTGCCTTTCTATTTGTCCTAAAATAACCTCCCTTGGGGTTGAAAGAACCTTCCCCCCCCCCCAATACTCTAGGATTTGGTGAATGAGTCTATGCTTACATTGTCCATACGGTTTGTGTGATTTTTTTTTTCATACTGCTCATAGCTTTTCTCAATCTTTATTTTTGGAAGCATGCATCCTAATGTTTCTAGCTCTCTCTCTCTCTCATAGGGTAACCCCCTATTTAAGGGGGAATTAGGCTGCTTGGAACACAACCCTAATCTTTGAGAGCTGAGGACAGCTATCCTTTCTTACACGTTGTTCGTTGTCTGGATCAGGCACAAACCACGGGGCTGAGTGGACTGTTTGTCTGACTTAGTATGGAAATGATCATATTCTTAGGATTCAATAATCATAATTAGGAGTGAGGAAGTTAACCCTTTATCTTCACCTCCACTGGGCTTCAGCTTCTTGGGATGGATCAGTTTTAAAGGTAGGTGGATAGACTGTTGCTACTAGTTCCAAGCTAATGGAATATGAATATTTAGAATCTTAACCAGAGCCAATCTAAAAGGCATTTATTTATTAAGCACCTACTGAATGCCAAGGATTGTGTTAGGTGATAGAGACTAAATTAAAGGCAATTCCTAGCCTCAAGGAGCTTCCATTTTTCTGGAGAAAGGGAGAATGCTGGGTAGGGAACAACATGTAAACAGATAAGTGTATACAAGGTTAATTGAAGAGGAGACAGTGAACTCTAAAAACTTGGAGAATCAGCAATGACTTCTTGTAAAAGATGAAGGAACTTAAGGATCCTAACAAGTGGAAGTGAGGAGGGAGTGTATTTGGGGGAGATCTGGCGCAGCAGAATGTTTGGATACGCCGGACAAGATCTGAAAACTCATCCTTTTTTTGTCTCATTGTCTAACTTAGACTTTGCTATACAGGCAATGCTGGCTCTAGGATCAAAAGGCCTGGGTTCAAATCCCATATTTAATTTGTATTATCTGCATGATCTTGGGCAAGTCATTTTAATATTAATAAAGCTCATTTTCCTCATCTGTGAAATAGAGGGTTGGACCAGATGGCCTCTGAACATCCTTCCAAGTTTTTTCTATGATCCTGTGAAAGATTTTTTTTTTAATCTGTACTTATGTGTCAGAGAGAGTGAATTTTCTATTATTGCAGATAAGTATATTTGTAAAATGTAAGATTGAGACTTTTCCCTTGTCCCTAATCCCATGCCTTCATGTCATACCCTAGGCAGCTGTTGCCTATCTCACCTCCAAACTCCTATACCTCCTCTTTGTTCCTATCTCCAGCTTTTCTAATTCTTGAAAAGTGGGAACATATCTCCATTGAAGAATTGTTGAGTTGTGTGTTTGCTTTTTGTTGAAGCAGTGAGGGTTAAATTACTTGTCCAAGGTCTCACACAGCTAATAAGCGTCTAAGGCCAGATTTAAACTCAGCTTCTGTCTCTAAAAGTGGTGTTCTATCCACTGTGCCATTTAGCTGCTCTATGCATCCAGAAATTGTTTAATCTTGCACAAGTTGTTTCCCTAATATGGTCCATTTTTCTTGATTTGTACACTGGGATAATCATCCTTCCCCCTTGCCATGACCAATAATTTTGTCACTGAAAATGACATAGCTTTCTTGTTTCTCTTACTAATGAGAAACAGTATTTTGTAGTGGCTGAGAATGAAACTCCAAGTCAGGAAGACCTGAATTCAGGTCTTGCCTCTCAACCATACTGTCTGTGTGACCCTGGGCAAATCAGTTAACTATCTGTACAACTGATAAGCACCTTCTTTGAATTTGAAGAAAAGGTACAAATTTCAATCAGTAATAAGTATTGTTTAGGGGTGTTCCCTACATAGATGGAATCTTAGATTGGGACCATTTCCCTTAATTGACTTTGAGCTCTGAGAGAAATAAATAGGTCTTACTCATCTCTGTATCTTCAAAACCTAATAGAGTCCCTTGCATGCTTAAGACATGTTTTTGAGATGGCTGAATGGATGAACAGATATGGAATTTGATGACAACATCGCTATGTTCTTGTGAACCCCCTTGTGTATTCCCATAATAAAGTCTCAAACTGTTAAATTTGTGGTCTTAATCATGGAAAGCAGGAAGCCTTGGACAGGGCTAATGTCTCTTAGAGGTCAGAGCTGTAGAGTGCAGTAATCACATAAACAAAATGTAGGAGTGTTTTCTATACTTTACAAAGCAGTGTGATTCTTTGACTTCTGCCCCAATCCTCTGGTTTTTTTAAAAATTTCCAAAATCTCTTCAGGTTTTTCCCTATCCCAGAATCTAATGAAAATTAGGCAGTAGATCTAAATCAGGCAGTAGGCCTAAAAACAGCTGAATAAATTCCTCTCTACTCCTCCTTCTCTATCTTGTTTCATAAAATTGTTGAATGTTAATAGCTGAAATAGGAGTCTACTATGTTCCAGATATTGTGCTAAGTTACACTTTATTTTCTCTCATGTGAGTCTCGCAAAAAATGCTTAAGAGGGAGGTGCTATTATTATCCCCATTTTACAGTTGAGAAAACTGAAGTGACTTACTGAGAATCACACAGCTGTGTATCTGAAATCAGATTTGAATTCAGGGCTTCCAGATTTCAATCCTACTGCTCTATCCACTGTGCTACCCAGCTAATTCTTCTTCCTCTTCCTCATTTTACAATTAGCCAGTAGTGGGGCTCTCCTTTCCAGTTTAGAGAAGCTTATTTTTTAACTGTGAAATGTTTAATCAAATAAATTAAAATGTAATACAGTATAGATAATGTTACTCTGTGGTTTTCTATATCAATATACAGCTTGCAAGGATCTGTTTCTCTTTGAATTTGAAAACAGAACTCTAGATCAACACAATGCCACGCCCATAGTGGGTGCTTAATAAATGTTTATGGATTGATTGTTTGGCTGATTGAATCTTAACGTGGGATTCATAAACTTGTTTTTAATTGTTTTTTAATTGTTTTGATAACTATTTTAAAATAATTGGTTTCCTTTATAATCCTATGTGTTTTATTATCTGAATTTGAAAACATCCTGAGAAGGGGCATGTGGGTTTCACCAAGGGCGCTTGGCAACAAAAAAGCTTCAAACCCCTGATTTAGAAGCTGAAGATAAAGGGAAAACACAAAAAACAAATTACTTTCCTAAAGGTCATAGTTTTCTGAATGTTCTTGACATTGAAGACAACCCAGTCCCTACCCAATATATCTAAAAGATCAACTTTCTTCCCCAATCCCCATTTTACAGATGAAGAAAATGAAGTTCAAGAGAGGTAAAAAGTCTGCGCTGGGGTCACTCAGCTAGAGGGGAGCAGACCCAGAATTGAAAGGAGCCCCTCGTATTCCAAATAATTCCAACATTTCTATATACAAAGTAGAACAGAAAAAGATTGTACACAAAACTTCAAATCTCTCTTGAATACAGCTTGCTTTTTGCTTTTAAGTCTATAATAACTTCAACATGTAACATTCAAGGCTCTTTCTGCTTCTCTGTGTTTCATTCTGGCTTTCCTTCTGTTCTTTTATGTGAATGTTTTAAAATGCTTCAATGACCCTCTTTTCTTTTTTTTTTTCTTTTTTTTGGCAACCTGACACAATCCCCCCCCTCCCCTTGTCCTCAAATCAAAAGAAAAACAAAACCCTTGTAATAAATATGCAGAGTTGTGCAAAACAAATTCCCACATTGGTCATGTATGAAAATGTACATCTCCTGCTGCATCTTGAGACCATCACTTCTCTGTCAGGAAGTGAGGTGCAGGCTTTATCATTGATCCTCTAGAATCGTGGTTGGTTATTTCATTGATTGCAGTACGATGGCTTTATTTCCCATAGTATTTCCCCTAGTATTCCCATAGTACCCCATAGGGTTTGGGGTGTGGAATGGAGTAATCAGATAAACAAAATGTGAGAAGAGTATTCCAATTCCATAAAGCTTCAGTCCCAATCCTCTCTGATGTGTTCTGAACTTCCCCATGTTATCCTCCCACCTACCAAAACAAACATTCCTGCCCTTTCAGAAGCTCTGGTGAGAGCAGTGCCCCACAGATTTTAATAACTCATCTATCCCAGGAGGAGCAGAATGCCCTAACATCTCCCTCCTGCTGCTGGCATTTAGCGCATTGCTGTGTTCAGTCTGGCAGGGAGAACCTGCCTGCTGGAGAATAGACCTCTCATAGACCCCTGAATCCTGTGTAACCAGGGGGTGGCTAAGAAATCCTCCATTCATTCTGTAAGCATCTGGATTGCCTGGTGCAGGACCAGACCCTGGGGAGAATATAAGGAACTGGAAGGCATGGCCCTTGCCCTCTGGAAACTTGTAGTCTAAGTAGGAAGACAAGGATACCTGCACATAGCACTTTTTATATCAGAGACACAATAAATATTTGTTAGATGTTTAATGAAACAAGTCAAATATATGTTTTTCTTCTCCCTCCCTCTCTCTGCCTCTGTCTCTGTCTCTGTGTCCCTCCCATTCTCTTCCTCCCTTTCTGTCTCTCTTTCTCTCCTTCCTCTCTCTTTCTCTCTGTCTCTGTCTCTGTCTCTGTCTCTCTCTCTCTCTCTCTCTCTCTCTCTCTCTCTCTCTCTCTCTTTTTCTGTGTGTGTGTGTCTCTGTCTCTCTATATAATCTCTCTCTGTCTCTTTCTCTTTCCCTCCCTCCTTTACTCTTGCTTTTCTTCCTTCCTTCCCTTTCTCCCTCCCTTCCTCTCTCTCCCTCTTTCTCCCTTTTTTCTCATCTCTCCTCTTTTCTCTTTCTTTATCTCTTTACCTTTCTTTCTCCCTTCCTCTCCATCTTTCTGTTTTCCTTTTTCTCTTTATTTCTCTCTGTTTTTCTCTTTTCTTCTATTTCTGTCTCTGTCTATATTTTTCTCTCGATGTCTCTCTCTCTCTTCTCTGTTTCTTCCTCTTCCTCTCTTTCTCTCTCCCTCGCCATCTCTGTTTCTTCTTCAGTGTTTCTATCTCTCTCTTCCCCTCTCCCTCCTTTTTTTCCTTTGCTCTTCCTCCATTCTGTCCTACCCTGTCCTTCTCCACCCCCACTCCTGGTTTGTCAGGGGTTTCCCAGAGGTACTCAGACACCAGTCCCTCAGCTTTCTGGTTTCAGACACAGCATCTTGCATTAGCCTGATACAGAGAGGGGGCTAGCCCCAGCTGAGACCTTTCCTTGGGCTTTCTCTGGTCTCCAAGGAGCCTGTAGGAAAATGCAGCCTGAGAAAACAGCCTCCTTTCCTTTCCCTTCCCCCACCCCACTGGTCTCTTTTACCACTTCCCCCAAACTCCCCCATTGCTGGGCTCCCTGCCCCCCAGCTCCCACCACCCATCCCAACTCATGTTTTATGCAGCATCATCCACCAGACTCAGAGAAAGTTGCGGCAGAGCTTGGAAATGAATGGAAAACTTTTTCTGGCAAGAGTGCCTGAGTGTGTTGTGTGAACAGAGGTTACCAGGGTCGACATGAGCTGAGATCTCTTTGGGGTGGAGGGGGAAGGGGGAATGGGAGGAGGGAATGGAGTCCCAAAGTAACCACTGTTCTATTTTTTTTTTACTGCTTATTTGCTTCATTTTTATTAATATCACTAAATCTTGCTCTGTCCCCCTCTTAATTTCTCCTCCAATATCACCCCCCCACACACAATGTTCTGACTTAGTCTGATGTCATCTATTCAATCTCTATATTTCCATTCTTATGCTTTGGGGGGGAAGCTAACTAGCATGTCTCATCTGTAGGTATAAAGTTTTCACAAATTTGGGAGATAAGGGAAAGGGGAATTGTGGACTTTGGGGTTTTTTGGGGGGAAGGGGTTGCAATGTGTGAAATCCTTACCTTTAATTTCCTTTTATAAAACTAAATCAAGTTAATAGAACAACATAAAATGTCATATGAAAATTAGTTGGTTTTAAAAATGAACATGTTCAACACATTGAAGATAAGAGGAAAGTTTATTTAAACAGTAATTATAATTTTACTGATAGAATTCATTTGCCATTGTTTTTCATTTTTATTAGGAACAGATCTTTCAGGTACTGAGCTTTAAGGAATCTGGCATTTTCTAGTTTTTGCTAGTCCATGAAAAGCAGGCAAAAACTTGAAAATGGAAGAAGCCTAGACAGCACTGCAAAATAAAGAAACTTATTATGTTTTTAGGACTTAGTGCCCTCCACAATGTCAGGCAGATGCAGAAAGCCCTCTTTCAGAGGCTCTTTTCAGAAAAGGAGAAAAGAAAAAAGAAATCTCCCCTTCCTCCCCCTTCCCAATGCACACACCTCATTGGACACAACTTAGGCCACATGGAATGTTGTTTAATCCATCTCATTTTCTGAACTGTCATTATCAGCAATTTCTGCTACTTCTGATACTTCATTTTGATTATATTTATGGACATCTAAAGATGGAAAGTTTACTCTGATTGAAGATCCTTCCTGTATCTTAAACTTAATATACACTCATACCCTTCTAAAAATAATAGGAAAGGGTAGAAGGAGGATTCCAGGTCCTGCTTTGTATAGCGAAATGGGATTTGTGACCTTTCCTCCCCTCTGCCCCCATCCCCCAGTCTCTGGATTTATTGACTCTTTGGTCCAGTTAGGGTGCTACTTTAGAGTCAGTCTTCTGCCTCCTCAGTTCAGGATTGTTATATGGGAGGAGTGAGCCAGCAAGCTTTCTAGTGGAGAATGGGGGCAGGGGGTGTGGGGTGGGGGATGTAGGGGGTGAAGAGGGAGCCTGTTCAGTTATGGAGCCTTGATGAATGAACAAACCCTCTTTAGGAAAACAATTGCTGTAAGCCAATGTAAGGACTGTGAATAATGCCTCTGTTTGTCAGGGTTGCTATTTATTTATTTATTAATTCATTCATTCATCTTCCCCTTTCCTCTTGCCCAGGACCAATTATGGGACTGATGAATTTTTCATCTCAAAGCTAAACTCTGGTGGGATTGAAACTGCCTTCCCCTCCTCCATTCTCTTCTTTCCCTTTCTCTCATGTTTTTCTTTTTTAAAAAAATTTCTAATAAATAGCTTTAGCTATGCCCTTTAAAAAAAACCCCACAAGAATCATTTCCCAGTATACCCCAATTGAATTCTCCCTTGTAACAAAGAAAACTTCGATCAAAAACCATCCAACAAAGCAACGACATCTGTTACTTTGTCGAGTTCTGCACTTGTAGTTCTTCACCCCTTTACCAAGAGGAGAGAGAGGTATGGAAACAAACTCTTTTGTCTGGGATCAATATTTATCTTTTTGATTCACAAGCTGGGGACATTTTGGTGGTGTTTTCATTATCATGTTGTGGTCATCTTGTCTATTGTTCCGGTTCTACTTTCTTTGCTCAGCATCAGTTCATCCAAGTTGTCATATATTTCTTTCATATATTTCCTTTCTTACAATTATTCTTTTCTCTTTCTCTATAACTTTTTACCTTCAGAATATAGTGAGAGTGTGATTAGTTGAATGCAGAGTGGATTTGGCTGGGGGATTAATAATGGTAATAACTAGTGTTTATATAGAGTTTTAAGGTTGACAAAGTATATTTTATAAATATTGACTCATTTTATCCTCACAACAACTTTGGGAGGTAGAAACTATTATTATTACTCCTATTTTTCAGATGAGAAAACTGAGGTTAACAGAGGCTAAGTAACCTGAGCAGGATCACATCTAGGAAGAGCCAGAAGTCAAATTTGAATTCAGTTCTTCCTGACTCCAGCTCCAGTGCACTAGCCACTGCAATGACTAGCTTAATTTGCAGAGTATCTATCCACTCCTTAAGTAATCTTTAGCTTCCTTTCTTTTGGTAGCCACAGAGCATAGTCCTTCTTGGAACACTCTTTCCCCAATCCCTTTTTCAAGATCTATGAATTGGTGCATAGATTTTTCACCACCTGCTCTCCTCTTTTCTTCCAAGAAAAGTGAGTGTGGCTGGGGAAGGAAGGTTGTTCTGTTAAGACACCTGATCTGTGAATTTTTAGATTTCCTCTATCTAGTCCAATCTTTTTACAGATGAGGCAGCAGAGGTTGGCTTTGCTTTGAGTCACACAAGTAGAAAATACCACAGTCAAGATTTGAACCAAAATCACATAATTCCAAATAAGAGACTCTCTTAGCTAATTTCTTCATTTTTTTATTCCATTATATGTAATAACAGATTTCCAGTAGGGTTTCTGGAGAAGTCAAGCCCTTTCTGTTCTACATCCTCCTTTGAGTATCTCTTAAATTATCTCTTCAAAAATAGCACTGGTTCTTACCTCTGTGCATTCTTGGGTTGGTCTTTTTGGATAAATAGTTCTCTCTTCTCCAAGAACCATGTCAAGGAAGCTTCCTGGCTTCACCTGGCCCGCTATATGACATCCTCATTTGTCCACAATTTGTCCTGGGGGAATATGAGGCACATCAGAAGGAGCCAGGGGAAAAAGAGACAGAGATGTGGAAAAGATAAATGAGTGCTCAGTCAAGCTAAAGGTGCTTCATTCACACTGGAGAGGAGATGGCTCAAAGCAATCAGTCAATCAGTCGATAAATATTTATTAAGCACCTACTCTGTGCAAGGACTGTGCTATGTACTGGGAGAGAAAGAAAGGCAAAAGATAGTCCCTCTCTTTAAGGAGCTCGCTACCTGGTGCAGGAGACAACATGAAAACAATTATGCACAAACAAGATTCGGACAGGTTATATAGGAAATGGGATGATGTGGAGGGATTGAAGGATTATTATCTCTCAAAGTTCCTCTAGGTACCATTCATTGGTTTTCATTTTCACCAAAAACAGAATAAGAAGAAATATGGTTTTCTTTGTTCTGTCCTTCCTTCTTGCTTCTTCCTTCTTCCTTCTTTTCTTCTTACTTCTTTCCTCCCCCTCTCTTTTCTTTCTCTGTCTTTATTTTCTCTCTTTTTTCTTCCTTCCTCCCTTCCTTTCTTCTTTCCTTCTATTTTTTCTTGCTTAATTCTTTCCTTTCTTTCTTTCTTCCTTCCTTCCTTCAATTGCAATGAGAGATATGTAGACTGGAAGGAAAGTATTTCCAAGATTTTGTTGTTGTTTGGTCATTTTTCTGTCATGTCTAACTCTTTGTAATCCCATATGGGGTTTTCTTGGCAGAGATACTAGTGTGGTTTGCCCTTTCCTTCTCTAACTCATTTTACAGATGAGGAAAATGAGGCAGACAGGCTTAAGGGATTTGTACCACAGCTAGTAAGTGTCTGAGGCCACATTTGAACTCCGGAAAGTGAGTTTTCCTGATTCCAGGTCCAGAGTTTTACCAACTTTCCACTTAGTTGCTCCCACCAAGATTTTAGTACGCTAGAAATAAATGATACACTTGAGATTAGGGAATCTCTTTCTGTAGGAGATCTCTAAGGATCTCCCTCTGATTCTTCCCTGTGAGATGATTGCTCCAAAATTTCGATGACTTTTTCTGTGGAAATGACCAAGCAGCATATGACTTCTAGTCGTGGGATTATAGATCAGAACTGGAAGGAAACTTAGGGATTCTCTTGTCTAACCCCCTCATTTTACAGTATAAGAAATTGAGGCCCAGGCAGGTTAAATAATTTGCCCAAAGTCACACAAGTAGCACGTATCAGAGGTGATATTTTAATTTGGGTCTTCCTGACTCCAGAGACAAAATAGAATATTAGACTTGGAGTTGGATCTAAGAGCTACTTGCTAATGGTGTGACTGTGGGCTTAGCCCAGTGGTTCTCAAAGTATGGTCTAGAGAATCCTGGGCATCTCTGAAACTCTTTTAGAGGGTCTACAAATTCAAAAATAGTTTTTATTTCCAATATGGTAAGTGTCTATAAATATAATATAAACAAAAACGCTTTGGAGAGATCCTCAATGATTTTTAATAGGATAAAGATACTGAAAATAAAAGTTTGAGAACCACTGCCTATCTGAGACTTAGTTTACTCACTGGCAAAATGGGAATGATAATATAACCTCATAGCCCTTTTTAGCTCTAATGTTCTATGTAAATATATTATTATTCCTCATACATGGAATCTGGGTCAGGCCAGCCCTGGGGTCCGGCCAAGGGACATCAGAGGTCCCTCTTCTTGGAGACAGTGATTTCTCTTCCTCCTGAAGGCACCACCAACTGCTCCTGGCAGCCCAGACAGAGAAACTGTAGAATGAGAGCAATCCTACCAAGCTGGGCGCAGGACTGGGACCAGAGCCCACACATTTCACAGGGAATGAGGTCTTGGTAACTGGTGCTGCCATACAAACGTACTCTTGCTCAGTGCCTGATAGAAACCAGGCATAGTGCCTAAAAGGAAATCGGGCAGGAGAATGAAAGAAATTGAATTGCCTCCCTCTCCTCTTCCCTCTCTCCCCTGTATGGTTTCCATGGGACTCCAAGTGTTATTACTGCAGGCAGACTTTGGGTGGGCTCCGAGCTCGGGGACCTTGTGGGCAAGGGTGAGGCATGGATACAATACGGAGAAGGAGAAGCTCTGGGGAGGAGCAGAAGGGTCAGTGCCCTTGAAAATGAAGTAACAAGTTGGCTGCCAAATGATTTTTGTCAATTAAGTCCACTTCTAGGCTAATATAGGAAAACTGGCACAGCTAAGTCAAAACAGCAGCTAATCCCAAAATATTTCTAGCTTGAATATGATTCTTAAAGAGCAGGTTTCTTTCCCCAGTGACAGAGATCTAAACAGCATGGGGAAACTCAGGTTCTGCCCCAGGTGACTGACGTAGGATAGAGGGGGCTGGGGTCTTCCTCTGGTGAGGAGACTCCCTACAGTAACCGTAATCCCTGCAGCCCCTCACCTGCGTGCCCTATAACCACCTCCAGGTCACTCCTTTTTGACAAGGCTCTTTTGCTGTTCTGCCCCCTCTCCTAGGGGCTGCCTCCCCTCTGGAGGATGAGGGCTGGACTTGGGGCAATTTATCCTTCAGTCAGAGATGGTCTGTGTTACTCTCCCCCTTAAATCAAATTGGGCCCAGGTGAAAGAATTTCTAGTTCTGGCTCTTCTAATTCAGATACACACTCATTATAGTTTACATTCTCTGAACTTACACTCAATGACAGGGGTAAAGAGGGGCAGGAATGGGGTGGGGAATGGCAGAGAAACCTGGGGTTGAGTTGGGGGAGGCAGCAGCAGAGGCTGTCAATTTGGAATTAACTACTGCAGAGAATTCCCAAAGCAGAAAATGGAAAGAGGATTATATTGCTAGGCAAGGGGCTATGGGGTCTGCCCATGCGAGGATGTGAGATATCAGGGATCTTTGATTCACGGCCCCAGAAAATGGGCAATTTGAGGCTTAAAGCACAAACCTTTCTACAAAGCTATGTCAGATGATAGGGTGGGAATTCCAGTGTAATTCTCCCAGGCAAGATGTGTGGTCCTGGAAAAAGACACTCAGAAGCATCCCTGCCCCCCTCCCCCAACCTTCAGATAGGAGAAGTGGTATATCACTACAATTTAAAATTAACAAATAGAAATCAAATCCACTAAAATGCAAATGTAGGGATTCTCCGGGTATCAGACCTAGATGGAGGTGAGATGAGGAATGGGGAAGGGACTTTGTTAATCTGGTTGGTGTATGATTGACTCCCATTGCCTCCCCTGACACAGATCAACAACTCAGCTGTATCTTTCAGTCTAGTAATATCAAATACAAATAGAAAAAGGGGTGGTAATCCATACTAAAGATGTACATCCTCTGCACTTCTCCCTCAACTCCCTCCCAGGTTTCTCTGGCATCGACCATCCTGTCCTCCCTTTTCCACTACAATCATTGAGTGTGAGTTCGTACAGCTGCATGTTGACTTAATTTTAATATATAATGTTGTCTGTGCTTTATTGTATTTGTATTTAACTTGTTAAATTACATTTAAATCCAGTTACACATCTAGCCTAGGACACTGAGAGTTTAAATGGGCTAGTTACCTAGGTCCCGGTGCTATTATATGTTAGGAGCAGGATTTGAAAATTGATGTGATGGTGATCACTGCCTTAAAGACAAGAACTGGGTTCAGAATTAAGTAATTGGGCAGTGGGTATGAGAAAGGGGAAAATCCCTTTGTATATCCCTTATTATACTAATCCCTTATTACAAATCCCTTATTATAAAAATCCCCTATTATACTAATAAATCAGGGAGAAGGACACCAAAAGAATGGCTAAAGCTCGGAGTTGACTTGTAGAAATATTCTTTCTTAAAAACATTTTAAATAGTATTTTATTTTTCCAAATACATGCAGATACTTTTCAATTTTCACTTTTGCAAAACCTCGTGTTCCAAATTTTTCTCCCTCTCTTCTCTCTCCTCAAGAGCAAGCAATTCTGATATAGGTTAAACATATGTAATTTTTCTAAACATATTAGAAATATTCTTAAAGAGCAGGTGTATATGTAGATGTGTGTCTGTTTATAGATAGGTTTCAAACATCCCCTCCTCTCTAGTCTTCCTCTATTCCCTGATCTCTTGCCTCCTCCTTATAATAACTACATGTCCTATCTCATTTTGCAGTTATCTTGTAGATCATGTCTAATCATCCCCACTAGACTTCAGAAGGGAAGGGACCAGTCTTTATTCTCCTTTATATCACCTTGAATGTTTCACAGTTCCACCAACAATGCATTAGTGTCCCAGTTTTCCCACATCCCCTTCAACTTTTATCATTTATCTTTTCTTGTCAACTTAACCAATTGCATTGGTGGGTGCACCTATTGAGTAGTGCTCAAAGGGCTATGCAACTGTATATATCTTTTGATCCAAAAGAGATTATAAAAGAGGAAAAAGGACCCACATGTTAAAAAAATGTTTATAGCAGCCCTTTTTGTAGTGTCAAGGAAGTGAAAATTGAGTGGATGCCCATCAGTTAGGGAATGGCTGAATAAGTTATGGTATATGAATGCAATGAAATATATTATTGTTCTATAAGAAATGAGGAGCAACTGATTTTAGAAAAACCTGAAAAGACTTACATGAACTGAAGCTGAGTGACAAGAGCAGAACCAGGAGAACATTGTACACAGTAATAGTAAGAATATGTGATGATCAATTATGATAGACTTAACTCTTCTCAGTAATACAGCGATCCAAGACAATCCCAACATGCTTGGGATGGAAAGGCCATCCACATCCAGAGAGAATTATGGAGACTTAATGTAGATCAAATTATATTATTTTCACCTTTTTAATTTTTTTTGTTAAAGTTGTTTATTTGCTTCTTTTTTTCTCATCTTTTTTCTCCTTTTGATCGGATTTCTCTTACACATTACAAATATAGAAATACATTTCTATGCATTTTAGAGAAGAGCTAAATCTATCATAATTGATCATAATTGATCACAGTGATCCAAAACAATTCCAACAGACTTTGGGTAGAAAATGTCATCTTCAGAGAGAACTATGGAGACTGAATGTATATCAAAGCATACCTTTTTTTGGTTGTTTGGTTGCTTTTTCTTTCTCATGGTTTTTCCCTTTTGGTCTGATTTTTCTTGTACAACATAACAAATACTGAAATATGTTTAAAAGTCTTGTACATATATAACCAACATCAGATTGGCTTGGGGAGGGAGGAGATAAAGGAAGGACAGAAGAAAAAATTTGGAACACAAAGTTTTACAAAAATGAATGATGAAAACTTTTTTACACATATTTGAAAAAATAAAATATTGAGGAAAAATATATTATCTTGAGAATTTAGCAGTAAGCAAAAATTTTTGTTGATTGATTTAAGTTGCTTAACAGTTTTGTTATTCAGTTGTGTCCCATTCCTTGTGACCCATTTGGGGTCTTCTTGGCAGAGATACTAGAATGGTTTACCATTTTCTTTTCCAGCTTATTTTACAGATGAGGAAACTTAGGCAAACAGGATTATTGACTTGCTCAAGGTCACATAGCTAATCTAGGCTGGATTTGAATTCAGATCTTCCTTACTCCAGGCCTGACCCTCTATCTACTATACCACCTAGCTGCCTTTCTCAACATAGTGAGTCTCTATTCAGCTACACTTCCCAAAGTGCCACTTGCTGATGGGGCCTCATAACGATTATCTGGTGACAAAAGCTTTTTCACCCCATGTTCATCTCTTGTTCCCCAAATCTCTGTTCTTTTTGCTCTGATTTTCCCCTTTTTTCAACATTTTCAGAATCCATTTCTAGATTGTTTTTTCTTCTGGAACTCCTTTTCCCTCTACTCTTTTCATTTTCTCATAGTTGTTTGTACTCTTCCTTTGCACTTATCACTCTCTGTCTTCTATCATGCATCTTTGTGTTATGTGTCATCTTCAATGTCCCATCTGTCACTCCATTGGATTTTTTTGGGAGATAGTGGAGATTAAGTGACTTGCCCAGGTTCGCAGAATTTACTAACTTTCTGAGGCCAGATTTCAGCTTAGATTCTCCTGACTCTAGGACCCTTGCTCTACCACTCTGCCTCCATCTTTTTTTGAATGCCATCTAACTGCTTTCTTCTTTTTCTCTTTTTTCTTTTCTTTTTATTTTTTGATTCATTAGATTATAAATAAAATTTTCTTCCCCCTCATCTCCACTTCCTTGGCTTTGTTAGTTAAGGTTCCACCTTCTATAAGAAAGCTTTCTCTGTCCTCTATACTGGCCCACAGAAGACACTTCATAAAGTTTTATGTACTTACTATTTTAGATCAGAATTGGTTCTTATATTTTTATCTTTGGATCCCTGGTGTCTAACTAGCAATGTTTTGAATATAGTAGATACTTAATAAATGATTATTTAATTGAATTGATTTGAATTTATTCTATTTCCTTGATGCCAGAAAAATCACTATACTAACTCTCTTGTCTTAATACCTAATTACCTTATTTTAAGATTATTTATAACAACTATGGTGGTTGGAGAAATATCCCAAGGAAGCTAACCACTTCCTTATAGAAAGCCTTTTTTCTTTCAGAATATGAACAATAGTTCTTTCCCAACACCTCCCTCAGCCTCTCCCTGGCTTTTACTTAGTTAAATAGCACTCCTAAAAGAGACCAGCTTCCAAAGCAGACACTGGACAAATGAACTTGCTGAGGAGTCTGCTTCTTTACATATCCAACCTGTTTTCAGTTAGTTGTGGCTATAGGAACTTGATTTAACCCAGTAGACCACGTTTAATTCTGCTTTGGGAAAAATCAAAATATATCAATATACCAAAGTTATAGAAATCCTTTCTCATTTGCCATTCATCTCATCCCTCCCCCTTCAATGAGAAATGGACTTTTGGACCAGGAAATGACTTTGGTCTTTTTTGGGAGAGGGAGTGTACTTTTGTGCTTCTCTCCCATCCCTCCTGTCTGTCTCTGTCTTTGACTCTCTCTTTCTCTTCCTCCCTTTCAAATAAGGAAGCAAATACCTTAAAAGTAATTATTAGCATGTATGAATTTTATCTAGCTTGTAAAAATTCAAACTATTTAAGTAGAAATTAAAAAGGTAATTTTACAGAACAGATTAAGTTTTGAAATCAGCTTCTGCCCCACTTGGGCAAAGACGGAATAGGGAATGGGAGTGAAATAACATCATTATATTTCTCAGAATTTCCAGAAAGAAAACAGTCCAGCAAGCGTCTCTCTGAGGTCTAGAAAGTAGAGGGAGTAGTTGATGGAGCCAAGACCCCTTCAATGGTTTAGTCTCTAGTCCTCTGACACAGCTTTCCAAGGTTGTTTCACTCTCTGTTATCTTGATACTAGGTTCAGTTCAAAAGTTCTCCTGTCCGGTCTCTTGAGTACCACCTTACCACCTGAGTGTCCCCGACTCTTCCAGGGCAGGACAAAAATAACATTGTCTCTTTGAAGCTATACCTCCACAAAACCATGAAACTATCCTCCAAATACTTTTCTCTGCTTGTATAAGTCCATCTCAAAACCTAGATTTGGAATTGTAGATTTTGAATGAGTAGATTTAGAACTGGAAAGAAATCAGAGATCATCTAGTTACAGATCAAGAAACTGAGAGCTCTAACTTCCTAAGAGTTCTAATCTCTCTAGAGATTACCCCCAGACACACTGGTAGTAAGTGTTGTTTAGTTGTTTAGTACTTTTTTAAGTAAGTAGAGTCTAATTTTTCATGACCCCTTCTGGGATTTTGTTTTGGCAGAGATACTGAAGTGATTTGCCATTGCCTTCTTTGGTTCATTTTACAAATAAGGAATGGAGGCAAAAGGGTTAAGTGACTTGCCCCAGTAGCAATTATCTGAAGCCAGATTTGAGCTCCTCAGGAAGAGGTAGTAAGTAACTTGGAATTTGAACCTAGGTCTTTGGCTCTAAATCTTCTCAATATTTTATTTTCATTATGCTTTATTCTTTTTTTTCTTTTCTTTTTCTTTCTTTTTTTTTTCCCTTGAGGCAATTGGGGTTAAGTAACTTGCCCATTGTCACACAGCTAGGAAGTTTTAAGTGTCTGAAATCAAATTTGAACTCAGGTCCTCCTGACTTCAGGACTGGTGTTCTATCCACTGCACCACCCAGCTGCCCTCATTGTGCCATATTCTTAAAGATCACTTGGAAAGTGACCTACATTATTGATTCGTCCCAGAGCCCTCCACCATTATAATAAGGAAGAAAGCATTTATTAAGCTGCTAATATGTGCCAGTCACTGTGCCTTACAAACATCTGATCTTCTCAATGAATAGGGGAGGTAGGAGTTATTATTAATCTCATTTTACAGATAAGGAAACTGAGGCTCAGAAAGATCAAGTCAATTAATTAATTTATTTATTAGTAACTATTAATAATGAGCATCAAATAGCTAGTGTCTAAGGCCAGATTTGACTAATTCTTCCTGACTCAATGGGAGCCCAGTGCTCTTATTCACTTAGCTGACCCTCAGGCAATATTTATATATTCTTGAAGATTCTACACCAAAAGCCACTAGGTCATGTAATTGATAAAATACTGGACCTTGAGTCAGACCTTAATTCAAATTCTTCCTCAGATACCAGCAATGTGACCTTGGGCATGTCAGCCTCTCTCAGATAGCCAAGGGAGAGCTCTGTACAAGTTTTAAAGTCCTACATAAATGCCAGCTATTAGTATTTAAAATTATCATGGGATTAGGATGAATATTTATCACATCTAAAAAAAATCCGCTAAAGATACAGGGTAGAAATAAATGAATACTCCTCTATAGAGAAAAGCATTAATAACTTAGCTTCCCAGGAATTGATGTTTGGGAATCTTCCCTGTCATTTAATATTTTTTATAAATGAGAGAGAAAAGAAAGCGCTCAATAAATTGCTAAATTTATCAATGACTCAATTTTGTGTTCTGGGTAATAAGATACCAAGCTATAGGAAGCTTAACTGTGGCAGAATCTAAAAAGTCTCTGCAAACAGACAGAAAAAAAAGTCAGCTGAGTTTTTTGGATAGGTGAGGTAGAACATTTATGGGAAATAATGGACCATATCCCTAAGATGATAGGCTCTGAACAATCATTTACTACCTAAGGACTGTAGCTAGGGAATCATTAGAAATTTTTCCCTGAAGAAATCAAATATAGTGGATGAGTCACTTAATCTCTCTTGGTCTTGGTTTTCTCATCTATAAAACTGGAGGCATTGGGCTAGATGACCTTTATGGTCTTTATCGAACTTTAGATGTAGGATCCAAAACCCTGACAAAAACAAGCAATAACATTCCTAAGGCATCATCATGAAGGATGCTGGAAATTAAAGAAAATGTCAGCCTGTCCTGGTGTGAAATGATGGTGCATCTTGGCCTAGAATATTATATCCATTTTTGGTCACTATTATTGTTTGTTCATTTTTCAGCCTGTCCAATTCTTTGTGACCCATTTGGAGTTTTCTTTGCAAACATACTGGAGAGGTTTACCATTTCCTTCTTCAGCTCATTTTACAGATGAAGAAACTGAAGTAAACAGGATTAAGTGATCAGCCCAGAGTCACACAGCTAGTAGGTATTTGAGGTCAAATTTGAACTCAGGAAGAAGTCTTCCTTACTCCAGGCCTGGTCCCTATTTGTCAATTAATTTTGTATATATGTATGTATATGCATATATGTAGATAAGCACATGAATATATATTCCCATATACACATATCTATGTATGTATGTATATATATATATATGTGCGTGTGTGTGTGTGTGTGTGTGTGTGTGTGTGTGTAGTATTTAAAGATTATCAAGCTCTGGTTTACAACAACCCCTGAGACACAAGTCCTCATTTTATATATGAGGAAGTGGAAACTCAAGAGTACTTCCTTGTCTTGCCCATTGACAACTGGATACATAGTAGGTAGAATGCTGGAATTAGGAAGACCTGAATTCAAATCAGACCAGGTCGGTTTCCTTATCTATAAAATGGGTGTAGAAATAGCACCTACCAACTAAATTTGATTTTTGAAAATTTTTATTATTATTATTTTAATAGATTTTTATTTTTCAAAATACATGAAAAAATAGTTTTCACCTTTGAAAAACTTTGTGTTCCAAAATTTTCTCTTTCTCCTCCTCACCCCCTCCCATAGACAGCAAGTAATCCAATATAAGTTATATTATACAATGTTATACAATAAGTGTGTTTTAAGGATAAATCAAGATAATATTTATAAATCTCTTTGCAAACCTTAAGACACTATGCAACCGCCGTCTATTGTTGGTGTCTAGATCAGCATTTGAATCCAGAGCTTCTGACTCTAAATCCAGGCCTTTTTTTAATGTTTCATGTTGCATGACAGAGCTTGAAAAGCATCAAGCAAATGCAACCCAAAATGATGTATGAGATTAAGAGAAAGTCTTCACTGGGATTCACAGTAGGACATTCACACTGTGATGTCCCTGGGATCTCAAAGACATGTCAGAAGTAGAATATATGAGTCCAGCGACAGGTTCCATTCAAAGGAGTTTCTCCTCTGAGGGCTGGCTGCCAAAGGGTGAATTTGTGGGGAGGGAGCAAAAATGATCTAGAAGTAGCTAGGTGGTATCACAAAGGATTAGAATATTGTATCTAAAGTCAGTAGGATCAGAATTTGAATTCTGCCTCTTACTAGTTAGGACTCTAGGCAAATCAATTTTTCTGAGACTCACTTTTTCATCTATAAAATGGGCATAATAAAAGTATCCTCCTTACAGGGTTGTTATGAACAAAGATTTTATAGAGAAAAATAAAACAGTTTAGCAAAATTCACAAAACAACAGTGTTTAGCGGCCTATGCAATATTCTCCACCTGAATTCTCCCACATCTGCAGGAAGGGAAGGGAGGTCTGTTTTTTAAGCTCTTCTCCAGGAGCAAGCTTCCTCTGTCTGTTTTTTCTTCTCTAGGCTGTTAGAATTCATTCAGCAAATGTCTGTTAAGTATATACAATGTGAAAAGCTTTGTGCTAGGTCTGAGAGAGATCAAAAGATAAATGAGACACCGTACCTGCTCTCCAGGAACATAGATCATAGAAAATCAGACTTGGAAGGGACCTCAGAGATCATCCAGCCTGACTTACAGTCTGCTGGGTGAGATAAGACATATACACAGATAACAAAATAGAATAAATGCAGAAAAAGGGAGGAAACAAACTGCTTGGGGAATTTCAAGGACAGAAGTATGACTTTGGGTGGGATGGAGAATGAAGGTAACACGGTAGGTAAGGCATTTAACCTTCCAAAGCCTCAGTTTCCACTTAGGCAAAAGGCAGGAGGTATTGATGGTTGGAAGTCTACTTAGAAGATGTGTAGTGGGATGTCCCAGGAATAAGGGTTTGGTCTTGGGCTGTTAAATATTTTTCTGGTGTAAAGCAATTAGGTGGCTCAAGGATAGAGCACTGGATCATGAGATAGATAGACCTGAATTCGAATTCAGCCTCAGTTATTATCTGTAATTACAAACAGGTAGTTTGACCCCAGGCAAGGGACTTAACCTTTGTCTGCCTCAGTTTCCTCATTTGTATAATAATAGCACCTGTCTGGAAGGATTGTTGTGAGGATGGTGATTGGAAAGTCCTTAGCATAAGATTTAGCAAATAGTAGATTGGTGCTAAACACTTGTTCCTGTTCTTTTTTTCAAATTAATGATTTAATTAAAGTATAGACAGCATGCTTATCAAAAGTGTAGATGGCGCAAAGCTGGGAGGGATGGCCAACACATTGTATGACAAAATCAGGATCCAGAAAGGTTTTTTTTTTTTTAACGTTATCACTGGGTTAAATGATTAGAATAAAAAGGTATACATTAGAGATAAATAGAAAGTTTTATACTTAGATTTAAAAAATAGACTTTGAAGTAAAAGATGGCTTTTAAGGTCCTCTCTGCTCTATATCTATAATTCTATGACAGAGACTTACTTAGAAAACAGTTTATCTGAAGAAGATCAGGAGATTTAAGTGGACTGCAAGCTCAGTACAAGTCAGCAGTACAATATGGCAATTACAAAAACCTCTCTGTTTTCATTAAGAGGGGCGTTGCTTCAGGCTGATTCCAATAGACTTGTGATGGAGAGAGCCATCTGCATGCAGAGAGAGGACTATTGGGAGTAAATGTGGATCACAATATAGTATTTTCACCTTTATTGTTGTAGTTTGCTTGCTTTTTTGTTTTTTTTTCTCATTTTTTCCCCTTTTTGATATGATTTTTCTTGTGCACATGATAATTGTGAAAATATGTATAGAAGAATTATGCATTTAACAAATATTGGATTACTTGATATCTAGGGGAAGAGGGAAGGAAGAGAGAAAAACTTGGAATACATGATTTTGCAAGTATGAATGTCGAAAACTATCTTTGTATATATTTTGAAAATAAAAAGCTATTGTTGAGAGAGAGTGAGAGCGAGAGCAAGAGAGCGCCCGCGCGCGCGCGCGAGAGAGAGAGAGAGAGAGAGAGAGAGAGAGAGAGAGAGAGAGAGAGAGAGTGACAGAGAGACAGAGAGAAAGGCTTTGCTTCCAAGAATAATGAAGTAATAAATGCTCCATATTCTGCCACATATGGGTTATTGTGTTCATTTTGAGACACTATCATTAAGAAGGAATAGTGTCCAGAAAAAAAATACGATAATATAGAACTTTATGCCTGTGCTATATAAAGATTGATTGAAGAAACTGAAGATGATGAGTTTGAAAAAGACAAAACTGAGAGGGGATATAATAGCTAATAATAATAATAATATTAGCTAATACATACTATTTATAATGTGCCAAGTGCTTTGTTATTATTTTCTCATTTGATTCTCACAATCACCCTGAAAGGTGAAGTGGTGTTATTATCTCCATTTTACTGATGAAGAAACTGAGGCAAACAGAGGTGAAGTAAGCTGTTGCTGTAATTGTAGCCATTTTCAAAATTTGAAACCTGACATGTAGGAGAGTGTATAGATTTGTTCTGTTTGACATCAGAGGGAAAACAAGAAACTATGGGTCAAAGTTGTAAAATGACAAATTCAGGCTTGGATGCCAGGAAAAACTTGCTTACTCAAATTGCTTCTGGTTTCCCACAACCTCAGCTCTTTAAACTGGGGTACGCTGAGATGAAAATTCTTGTCATTGGATGGGGTGATTGGACCATGTTGCTAGAAATGTTCCTTAGAATTATAAAATTCTGTGGTTCTATGGCTAAATGACCACCCCAGCTCTGATGATAGGGTCTAGTGCTCCAGAGGAAGCCTTCATGGAAGAGATGGTCATTGAAACAGACCTTAAAAGGATGGCTTAGATTTCAACAGGCAATGATGGAAGTGGAATCTTTCATGTATAGAGCACAGAATCAGGAAAGATTGTAAGTTGTACTGTTTGGCTAAAGTGTAGAATAGGTAAAGGGTTAAAAAAAAAGTGGGCATGTAGGCAGTGGTGTGCTAATAACTGTTTAACAACTGACTCTGGAGCATAAGAGTGGGAAGTATTCCGGACACACTTTTAAATTTAATCTGCATTATTATCTCCATTACTCCATTCACATTTTCTCCATCACTTTCTTAAGCCTAGACAATCACTGAAACAATAAATCATGCTCTGATTTGTGGTGTCTACCTATTTCCAAGGTGTAAATGCTCACACTGAAAATTGAATAAACTAAGGTTTGAGTTCCTTCCTGCATATCTCTGGCTGGAAGGTTAAGAAGGTAAAATGAGGAAAGATTTTGGAGGGCCTTGATCACCTGTGCTGAGGAGTTTGGACTTTTCCCATGGGGCAATGAAAGGCCACTGATGGGCTTTGAGAAGTATAATGATGTAATAATGATGTGATCAGAATGGTGCATTAGGGGTTGAAGGATAGGGCACTTGGGGAGATGAGGAAAAGTCAGAGGTCACAAACATGAAAAGCATTATGCTAATCTGACCTCCAATTTGATATAATGGACAGTGTGCTGGCTTTGGAGTCTCTAAGACCTGTGGGTCATATGCTGTTTTCAATTTTTGTTGTTCAGTCAATTTTTCCCTCATGACTGACTCTGTATTTTCCCCATTTGGGTTTTCTTGGCAGAGATAGTAATATATATTACATATATATATTCATAAGGATATTATAGACATATATGAGATATATGTCATTTCCTTGTCTAGCTCATTTGACAGATAAGGAAACTGAGGTAAGCAGGGTTAAGTCATTAACCCAGGGTCACACAGCTCTTGAGTATCTGAATCTGAATTTGAACTCAGGAAGATGAGTTTAGACCTAATGGTTTACCTGCTGGGTATTTCACATGTCCCCCTCCCCATTTACTCAAGAACACACACACACACACAGACACACACACACACACACACACTTCAGTTTCTTCATCTGTAAAAAGAGGGGTTAAACTAGGTGGTCTCTAAGGTCCTTTCCAGCTTTAAATCTATGATTCTTGCTCCTTTTGTCCCAAGAACAGCCCATGCCGGGCCCTCATTTCTCTCTTCTTGCCACCTGAGTAGCTGCTTCCCAGAACTTGACGTGCTATAAAAATTAGACTTAGCCGTCTCGTGCTGGTGGTGGGAAGCAGGGATAACCTCCCCTTCCAGCCCAACCTGTATCACAGGCTAATTGCACTAACGTGCCTTTTCATATTTAGCCTGAATTTAGTGTATCTGGGGGGATCTGAACGGCTCGTGAGGTTCCCCGAATCTCCGAGAAGACCAGCCCTGCTGGAACGGGATTCTAGGGAGCCGATTGATTTCTCCCCCGTCGGGCCCGGCTCCCCGCTGGGCACTTGGAATGCTGCGTCCGTAACGGCTCAGCCCGCCTCCCGGCTGCCCCCTCCCTCGGGAGCCGAGATTGGACTCGTTGCGAACGTTCAGCTGCTCGCTTCCCCAGCTGAGTGAGCTCTTTTCAGAGGCAACCAACTGCACACACATTCCTGAGCTGTGATCTCACTGCCCCTGCAAAAGGCCGGCCTTCCACACACACACACACACAGAAATGCATAGACAGAGGGACCCACACCCGGGGTAACAGACACCGGTGGGGGACGAGGGAGGAGAGGGAAAAGCAACGGGGGTCCTGCCGGAGACGCATCAGGAGCCACTGAGTCCACCCCATTCTCCACTTTATAGATGAGAAATTTGAGGAAGAGATCGGGAAGTGACTCGCCTAATAAGCGTCTGAGGTGGGATTGCATCCAGGGCACTCTTACTCGGAAGGATGAGTAGCCTTCCTCCACCTCCATTCCTCATCTTCAGGTCCCCATAGATTCAAGTGCAAGATCCTAGGATCAGCTCCGACCATCTGGATCGGAAGCCGTCTTACAAGCCATTTTACAGATGAGGAAGTTGAGACCCGGAAAAGTTAAGTGACTTGCTGCTTCAGGTCGCTCAGCAAATAGCAGAATTGGCTCTCCACATCTTCTGTCCACAAATGGCAAGATGCTGTCACCATACACAACCTGCGCCAGGATTAACAAGCTATAGATACCTTCTTATTTCACCATTCATTCATCTACTCAACAGCTAACAAAAAAACTGGCTGTGTGAAAGGCCTGGGTCTTCCCACCATGGACCACCTTAGAGCTGTGTCCATCTTAAAGCAAATGGCCTTTTATCTTTTAAATTTAAATAGATTTTACTATGTGCCACTTTATATTTAGCATCTTATTTAATACACACACACACACACACACACACACACACACACACACACACAAACACCACCCAACCCTGGGAAATAAATGCTATTAGTATCCCCATTTTAAAGATGAGGAAACTGCAGCAAACAAATATTTGGTGAGTTGATGGCCTCTTATTTTTGATCTTGCTTATGATTCTTGGGACAGCTCCATGGTGCAGCAGGTAGAATGCTAGACCTGGAGTTCATTGAGTCAGTGAACTTATGAGTTCAAATCTAGCCTCAAATATCTTAACTAAATGTGTGACACTGGGCAAGTCACTTCACCCTCTTTGCCTCAGTTTCCTTATCTGTAAAAAAAAAAAGAGCTGGAGAAAAAAATGGCAAGTCAATCTAGTAGTCAATCTAGTATCTTTGCCAAGAAAACCTCAGATGGGGTCACAAAGCGTTGGATGTGACTGAAAATGTCTGAACATGACACTTGGGACTCCTAAGTGAGATCTGCAAGGAAGCAGATATGTAAAGACATGGCTAAGATCATGCACCTGATTCTCCTCATTACCATTTCCCTGATTCAGTTTACCCCTTGGCTCCACAGTCCAGCTCCATTGAACATGGCCATAAATATTCTTTTCACGCTTCTTCCACTCGTTCTCATTCGAAGTCTGTAGTGAACAGACAATTTCCTGGTTTGCCCTATAATTTCCCCAGAAGAATAAGCTGCCTAGATGCTTCCATTTATTATCACCTCCATTTTATAGATGAGGAAACTGAGGGAAAGAGGGTAATCAGATGGCATTAGATATCAAAGATGGTCAGATTTAGGGCTATAAGAAGCCTTAGAGATCATCTGGTTCAATGTCTGTGTTAAGCAGATAAAAAAAAAAAACTGGGGTTTTAGAGATTAAACAATTTAACCAAAGTCATGCCAGTAGCAAGTAGCAGAGCTGGAATCTGAACCCAAATCCTTAAGAACAACCCCTTTCTATTACACCCTGTTGCTTTTCCTACACTGTGAGGGCTTCTCTCTGTTTGCTTTTTACTCAACCTGACTGGTTCCTAGATCTCATGGGCAGAGCCAAGACCAGAGGCCTCTACAGGCTGGACAAGTGCCTGCAGCCAATCCAGCGCTCGGGGTGTGCCCAGTGGGCAGCGGCTGCCCTCCTCTTGGCACAGTGGAAAGGCTAGCCCAGCCCCGACACAGATCTTGTCATTGCCTCTGCCTTCTCGGGCACATGGCGTTCCCCTGGCTCAGGACATCATTTCCCTTCCCCCTCACAATAAGGATGAAGCTGGAGAGCATGGTGTGTGGATGAGGAAAGAAGCTGAGAGCACAGAGCCAGGGATGCTGCAATTCAGCAGCAAGCATCCATCATTTTCATTCCGTGTTCTGTTTGTTTCCTAGCTGAAAGGCAATCACATGTGGCTCCTCCTCCCAGGCCTGGCTCCCACTCTTCCGAGTCCACCTCCCCCCCATCCGATGCTCCCTCCACACCTGCTGGCAGATAACACCTGCAGACACTTGATTGAAGCTTCCTGGAGAAAAAAAAAATGAAATTGCATTTTTCTGCCCTGATATTCTTAATATGCAGACTCCTATCCTTGGGGGCCTTGGCAAAGGTTGCTTCCAATCTACTTCCTCCAGAATCTCTGCATTTCAGACTCTTTTTGAGCTGTTGTTAAAAGGACCCCATTCTTTTCATAATAAAAGATTATTTTCCTATTTCTTAGACCAGAGTATCCTAGGGTCATGGTATATTAAAACTAGAAGAAACCTTAGTTTAAACCTCTCATCTTATAGATTTGGAAACTCCAAAGTAGATTGTTCTGGGACCCCATTCTTTTCCAAATAAAAGGTTATTTTCCTATTTCCAAGACCCAAGTATTCTTTATAGACACTATCAAGGTAACCTACTCTCTCCTCTTCAGATTAGGGTCATGGTATGTTAGAACTACAAGGAATCTTAGTTTAAATCTCTCATAGATATGGAAACTACAAAGTACATTGTTCTGGAACCCTCTTCTTTTCATAATAAAAAATTATTCTCCTATTTCCAAGACAGAGTATCCTATATAGACACTATCAAGATAGATTGTTCTGGGTGACACAGATAGTGAGAGATGGTTACATACCTGACCGGTGCCTTTCCTCCTGTACCCTAGTACTTTTGATCATGTCTCTGTTTCTTAAATGAGAAAGGGCTGTCAAGAACTGGTTGTCTATTTTGAAGGAAAATTGATCTCTGATCAACTGAGAGAAATTTCTAATGGAGTTGGAATTCCTTAGCCTGTCTAATCTCACATGGACCAAAGGTGGATGTGGGAGAGATGCACAGCCTTCATCTCTAGGACCACGGTTGTACTTGTGATGGTTTTTATAGCAGTGAAGCCTGGGAAAGAACACTAAACTCACTATCAGAAACTGAGGTCAAGTCCTGTGTCTGCCACTTACTAGCTGGGTGATCTTGGACAAGTCATCTGTGTTCTCTAGGTTTCAGTTTCCTGGGAGATAAAATGAGGTGGTTGGGCTAAATGGATTCTAAGATCCCCAACCAATCTTGGTCTGTGTCACTCTGCCTCACTTAAATCCAACTCAGCTACAAGTCATGACTCAAAAGTGATCATTGGTCTTCAAAAGTGAAGGGTAAATAACTATATCTGTGAGACTGTGGTCCTGTAAGAGATGTGGCATTTTATCCCCAAGAAGGGATTCTGGGATCTTGAGGTCCTAAGAGGTCATGACTGGGTTCAGGATAGAGAGCATTTTAGGACTCAAATATGTGTAAAACACCACCAAAATCTTGGATATCTAAAACAGATGTCTTGGTCAAATGTGCAAGTTGATCTGATGTAGCGTGTGCTAAGAAGGCAGAGCAAGGAAAGGTGGGTTTCAAGTGGTGGTCTTCAAAAGGATGGAGTTATCTCTTTTCTAGCCTTTTGAAGAGGGTTTCCATGCATCTCCATATCAGGGAGAGAGGCTGTCCAGCTCTGGGTTTCTTTGAAGACCAGGACTATAAGAAGTCAGATCAATTTTGGTTCATGGATCATACCAAGGATGTAATTTTATACTAAGACCTAGATGTTACTGACACCCTCTTATAGATGAGGAAATGGAAGTTTAAAAGAGTAAAGTCACTTGTTTGAGATCTTATGGGCAGCTCTTTGTTCTTTCTTTTATGCTACTTTGTCCAAGGAGGGGCATTGAGGTGCTGAAGTGGATAGAGCCTTGGGTCTGGAGTCAGAAAGATTATCTTCCTGAGTTCAAATGTGGCTTCAGACACTAATTACATGACTCTGAGAAAGTCATTTCTTCCCATTTGTGTCAGTTTCCTCATCTGTAAATATGAGCTAGAGAAAGAAATGGCAAACTACGTCCAGTATCTTGGCCAAGAAAATCCCTAATGGGTCGTATAAAGAGTTGGACACAACTGAAAAATGACTGAACAACAACAACACACTGCCTGGTTATCTAAGCTGACTCATATCCAGAATATGCCAGCTGCATTTTGTGATAAAGGGTCCACGAGGCAAAAATGATCAAGAATCCCTACCTTAGAGAGAGATCTCTCAACCAACCCATGTTTTTAGTTGTATAAAAGTTCAGCTGCACAAGGCCCATCAATCTCCAGGGGTCCACTAGCCCAATCCCCACTCAAGAAGACAATCTCTTGAAAGGAAAAGCATGAATAATGTTAATTGAGTGCCTACTATTGGCAAAGCATTAGACTGGAGTCCTTGTCAAGTCTGCCAAATAAAGGAAGAAGGCAAAACAAGCACAGAAATCCCTTTTAAAAAACTACCTCCTAAAAGAGCATAAGAATGATGAAAACCATAAAAAATGATGAATTTAGGTTTGCACATGGAATTATAAGATTTAAAAGTTGGAAAGGGACCATAGAGGTCATATAGCTTAACCCCCTCCTCCTCTACCACCATATAGGAGGCTCTAAGTGGACAAGGAATTGGGGGCAGGTCATTGTGGTCTTTTTATCTCCTAACATGGTGCCTAGCATACAGTAGGCATTTAATAAATGTTTATTAATCGAATACATTTTGATGAACTGAACTGAACTTAGATATACACCGAAATAGAGGGTTTGAAAGAGTGTGGGATGTGGAATCTCTCCTTGGAATCCCTGGAACGGGTTGGGGTGCTCCACCTTTGCAGGGGAGGGGGCTGCACCAATTTCTTGGGGGGGAGCTGGATGGGCTGACCTCTGTTGGCCTGCCCCCTGAATTGCATTTCAGTCACAGCACAGAGGCCAGAAGACCCCAGATATGTGTTGGGGGCTGGGTGTAGGGAGAGATCACAGAGACAGACATTTCAGAATGAAAAATTCCATTTTGAAGGAGCAGGACAGTCTTGGGAAAATAGGGTTGCCCTTTGGATTGGCATGGCAAAGAGTTCTGACATACAGAATCTGGAGAAACCTCCTCACTTAGCACAAAAGTCATGCATTCCTGAATAAGGGATGGGGCTGGGCAGGAACTTCTGGATTCATTTAGAGGGCTCCACTCATTCCACCCACTCAACTCCAATATTTCCAGTCCACCGAATTATCTCTAGACAATGAGCCACACTAATCCCTTCTCTTCTTGAAGGGGATCATACTTCTAAGAGCTAAAATGGGTCTTAGAAGCCATCTAGTACATTTTACAGATGGGGAAACTGAAGCATAAAATAGGTAAATTACTTGCCTAGATAACACAAAGATAGGAAGCAGGACTTTTTAAAATTCTAGGATCCAATGTCCTATCCATTCACTGTCCCATTGCTTCCTGATCTTGATACACTAGTCCTTTAGACTCAAGGCTCCTTGGAATGCTCAGACACACATACCAGGGAGGGTGAAGGGAAATTTTTATTTCTTTAAATTGTGTGATTTTACATACATATTTAACATGTATTGGACTATCTGTTAGCAAGGGCAAGGGGTGGGTGGAGGGACGGAGCGGGAAAATTTAGAACAAAAGGTTTTGCAAAGGTCAATGTTGAAAAAATTACCCATCATATGTTTTGTAAATAAAAAGCTTTGATAAAAAAATAAATAAATTGTATGATTTATTATTTTTTTTAATGCTAACCATATTTTACATGTCCCTCTTGGCTAGTTTGTGTGGCTGGAAATGAATCCTAGAGCAATTTGCCTCTTTTTTTTTTTCCTGAGGCAATTGGGATTAAGATTTGCCCAAAGTCACACAACTAGGAAGTGTTAAGTGTCTGAGGTCACATTTGAACTCAGATCCTCCTAGTCAGGAGGTGGTGCTTCATCCACTGCATCATCTAGCTGTCCCAGTCTCCTTTTTAAAGAACAACCTATAAATGCAGAATTTAGGATAATAATTAAAAGAAATTTTGTTAATTTGACAAATAATAGTGATATGTGTATAATAATTACTGTGTTTATATGGTAAAGTGACTCATAAATGAATGTAACTGATACTATTCCTATAAGGCTAAACCAAGTTTATAAGTTTTTATCTCATGTTATCTTTAAAAAATAATTTATATTTCTTATTTTCTTTATTTTTAATTAATGGCAATATTGACATTTTTCTGCACATAGCATTATGAGAGCTAGGTGATACAGTGGACAGAGTGCTAAATCTGAAGTTAGGAGGACCCAGGTTAAAATCTAACCTGAGACACAACTTGTATTAGCATAACAAGTCATTTACCTCTGTTTGCCTCAGTTTCCTCATCTGTAAAGTAAGGTGGAGAAGGAAATTGTAAACCATTGATTGCTTTGTGCTTTGTGGTACAATCAGTATCTGGAATTAATAGACCCCTGTTCCTTTCTACTTTTTTTTTTTTTAATTATTATCCTTGGGGTTTTGGGAAGAGGGACAATTGGGGTTATATAACTAGCCAGGATCACACAGCCAGTAAGGACTGTGCGCAAGCTGGATTCGAACTCTGGTCTTTCCCAAGAAAACCCCAAATGGGGTTGTAACTGAAACAACTCAAGAACAACAACAAAAATATAGCACCATACGATTTACAAAAGGTTTTCTTCACTTTATTATGGGAAAACAAGATGGTGTAGTCTACCAGTTCTTGGACTTTTTGATCTCAGGATCTTAAGCATTACTGAGGATCCCTCAGAGAGCTTTTGTTTGTTTGATCTGTCAATATTTATTGTATTAGAAATTAAAATGTCTTAGGAAAATAGTTTTGATTTCAAGGACTGTAGTAGTCCAGTTCTTTATACTTAGATTTGCCGAATCAAAGTATTTAAGCTAGAATCCAGGCTCCACTAGCTATTAGTTCTGTGACCTTGAATAAATTCTGTTACCTTTTTAGGTCTCAGTTCCTTTATCTGTAAAATGAGTAAAATCAGTGAGATTAGAGCTTCTCAACCCGATTTTGATGAACTTATTTTTTTTAATATTTTGTAATTGCATTTCAATATAATTGATTTCCTTTGTAATCCTATGTATTTTGTTTAAAACATTCTGAAAAGGGATCAATAAGCTTCTTGGGATTGCCAAAAGTTGGACAGATGATCTAGAAATGTTCTTCTAGCTCTAAATCCTATAACTATAATGACTGGAATTATTGGGTCTCATCATTTGGCGTATAGAGAAGAAAGTGAGAGAGTTTAAATAAAATTGACTAAGATCACACTAACTGATAGATTAGTCCAAGGGCAGAGCTGGGACTGGAATCTAGGGTCATCACTGCCAGTCCAGGGTTCTTTCTCCCAAATTGTGCTTCCTATCCATACTGTCTTTATATAAGATAGAACTATGTAGAGTCATAGATTTAGAGTGGAAATGGACTTGAGCCCGATTTCTTCATTAATTTTTGGATTAAGAAACTGAGTCCCAGGAAAGTAAAGTGGTTTGTCCTCTGTCCCATAGTTAGTAAGTGACCAAATGTCCCACAGATAGTAAGTGACCAAGGTGGCATTTAAATGCAGATTCTCTGACTCAAAATCCAGTTGGTTAGTAAAGAAGAACTTATTAAGAATGAATGGCACACAATAGGCACTTTATAAATAATTGATTAATTTATGTGAATAGCCGCTGAATTAATTCCCTTTGTGTCCACACACATTAAGTATTCCCAGCTATTTTAGCCTACACAGGTGTGTGTGGGGAAAAGAGGGTTTGGGGGAGGACTAGTTTTCCCAGCCATAACTGAACAATGGAAGCAATGGAGAGACATTACTTTGGGACTAAATGTATAGTCAGTTTTCAATTATCTGTGCAAACCAGAGCCCAATTAAACCCAAACAATGGAACCCTAGAATAATTTGCATTCATTTTTGAAAGTTGAGGGGGTGGAGAGGGACTGAATGGGCAGAGATTACACTGTGTTCTCCTGTTTAATGACTAGTTCAGGTTGATAGTAAAATGAATCCCTGCCAAATGGGGGAAAGGAAATGACCCAAAAGTGTGCAAGGTGGCAGGGGAAATTAGCCTGGAATTAAACATTTGCTTTGGGAAATCCATAGAGTGGATAATTTGTTAATGAATAATAACAATAATAACAAAACCTTGAAAAGCAGCATGGTATAGTGTACCGAGAAGAGAGAAAACAGGAAGAATTTCCCACCAGGAAAAGATATAAGACATAGGAAAGGGTGACTGAGGTCAGCTGTAAAATCTCCTTCCCTGGATGGTTTCAGAACCAAAGCAGATGGCTCAACTACTCTCTCATATCTACCCACCCCGGAGAGCCAGCAGGAGTGGACTATGACCTCTGGAGGGTCATTCATTCTATGCTTTATACCTTGGTGGGCTTGAGGAAGAAGGAGAGTGTCTGTCATATTTCTGTCAGCACCTGGCCTTGCTGAAGCACACTCGCAGCCCTCAAGACTCTCACGGCTAGCCATTTGGCAGAGCTCGGATCCGTTAATGTCCTGGCATCTCAGCCTCCGGTGAATTCTGAAAGCATTTCCAGTCACCTTTAGCAGAATAATCAACTCTGCCTCATCTCCCCTTCCAAGGCTGGCTGCTTATGAACCTCTAAACTCATTATTTCTTCTAACAGTCAATGGACTTGTTAACTAAATCCCTTCTTAAAACACCTGCTGCAGAGCAAAGATGCACTTTCCTCTGCCAGGCCCCAGCTTCTCCCTGACCCAGGGCCTTCCTCAGACTTGGCCATCCCCAGGCCCAGATGGGCCCAGACACCTCGACTGAATCCTGGGCCTCTGAGCCAAGTGTACAAGAATTTGGGTAACTGTTCTTTTCTTCCTTCCCCCACTATCACCCAAGGAAAAGGCAAAAAATACAGGTTTTCTGTTCTTACTTTTAGCACCCAAAGAAGCTTAGTGGCTACCTACTCCCATCATTTTATTTAACAGATAAGAAAACTGAGGTCCCCATAAATTAAAGATTTGCCCAAGGTCACACACGTAGTAATTGGCAGAGAGAAAATTTGAACCTAAGTTTTTCGGTTTGTTTGTTTTTTATTCCACAGCCAGCACATTTTCCACTGTCCCGTGTTGCTTTTTTTTCCTATCCCTGTACTTCCAGGTACATGGTCCATTTCTCCCCAGGTGAGTTAATTCTGTGGTTTATAGAATTATTTTTCTAGCGCAAGAAGAAAAGGCTTCTAACGCTATCTGGCAACTCTTTGATTTGAAATAAGAAGATAAAGGGTATCACAATTAAGGAAGTCAATTTCCTCAGTCCTACAAGAAAGAAAAAAATCTCAAGAAGACCAATACATGTGAGGGGTTCAATGAAGCTTTTTTTTTTTTTTTTTTGCATTCGGTATTTTATGGATAGTATCAACACCCTTTTAAAGTCCCTGTTCCAAAAAGAAGTTTGCAGTCTAGCAAGAGTTAAATCCACCCATCCTTAGTAGGAAGACCTCCTAGCAAAACACAATTATCTTCAATAGCCCCAGGAAAAGTGGGAGCCAGACTCCTGGAAAGAGAACAGAGTTTTTAGGTAGAGAAAATAGGTCTGTTTCCCAACTGACTGCCAGACATTTTCACCAGGATAATCTTTAAGCATTTTAAATTCAACAAGTTCCAAACAGAATCCACTGTGTTTCCCCCAAAACTCACACCTCTTCCAGACTTCTCTTTTTCACTTGAGGGCACCATCTTCACACTCTAAAACTATGACTTTCATCCTTCCAAGCATTCAGGTTCACAAACTTATAGTCATATTCTGTCTCCCCAGTCTTGGTTACCACTCTCCCTCCCTCACCCCCATATCTAATCAATACCTCCTCATGCCTCTGCTTCTCTCCAATCACACAGCCTTTGTTGTAGTCCAAGTACTTATCATCTTGTACCTCTTCTAATCCTGCTTCTAGTCTTCTCTCACAGCAATCCATCCTTCATAATTTGGTCAAATCGATATATTTACTTCATATATCTGACTATCTTATTCCCCTACTCAAGAATCTCCCAATTGCCTTTAGGATAAAATAACCAACCATAAAATCATGGAATTAGAAAGGATCTTTAATTCCAACCCCTCATCTTAGATGAAGACATGGAGTGCATTTAGCATTTAAATGTTGTGCTCGGATAACATAGCTAATAAATCTAAGGTATGATTTGAGCCTAGCTCTTCTTGCCTTGAAGTGTGCTGCTTCTCTTTGGCATTTAAGACACATTAAAACTTGTGGTTCCTGCTTATCTATATAGTCTTATTTCATGTTAATCCTCCTCCCCATTTTGCATACAAATGCATTTTGTCTAGGGTGCTCCATATTTGCAATGTCCCCCTTACTTCTTTTCCTCTATCTCCCATAATCACCAACTTCCTTTACAGCCCAGGTGAGGGGCTATTTCCTGTAGGATTTTTCCTGCCCACTTTGCTCCCTCTTGGAATTTAGATTTACCGATCAGTGTTCATGGTGGATTTGTCCTCCTCTCCCCCACCCTCCAAAATTGAGAGGTAATTTTCTTGAAGGCAGATACTGTTTTATTTTTGGTTTTGTATCCTCAGAGTTCAGCACCATACCAGGCATGTAGTAGGTGTTTAATAAATGCTTGTCGAATTGAATTCAATTCACTTGCTTTCTGTGGGTCACATGCATCAGTATGAGATTCCAAGTTTTCCATCACCAGCAGGGGGGAAGAAGGGAACTAGGCAGATTATGGGTTCTTCCCTAGTCATAATGTGGCTTGCCGATTTGCTTTGAAATGTTTTTAGAACCAAAAAAAAAAAAAAAAAAAAAAAAGGCCCACCCATATTCAAATGTGAGTCCCACAGCCAAAGGGAAATGATTTTTACATCACCAGTGCTTCGGATTATCTGCATCACTGCTCCCTCCCACCCCATCCATTGGCACAGAAAATGAGAGTCGACTCATTCCCTTCCCTCCCCCCTCTGCTCTACCTATCTGACCCGGCTATCTTAGCTGGAAGAGAATAAATGAGTTATTGTAGTTCCCGAAGCAATGAGCATCTCAGGTGCTGCTCATAAAATAACCCTTTCTCTCTTAGAATAATAAAAACAGAGGAGACCTGCCTTAAGAAGGGTCACTAGAGGGACTTGAAGATCCCTTCAGGGAATTGATGATGCTTAGTTCAAAAGCAAACTGGCAGCTGGTGGAGAGACATTGGGGGAGGGAGGGGTGGAGCTCCCTCCCCCCCCCCTCAAGCACTGACATGGCAGGAACTTAAAGACAAGCCCTCTGCAATCTCAAAATCTCAGGGAGAGAGGGAGGGAGCTCTGGAAAAATAAGAGGAGTCAAACCAGGGCTGAGCCTTAGATAGGGGTGTGGTGAGATAAACAGATTCAGTCAAAATGATAAGTGGATGATTAAAAAATCCCTTAAAGAATAGGGGAACTGCCTGGAGACCAAATCCAGGCAGTAATATGTTATAATAGCAAAGGATAAAACACTTGATAAATAGATTACATAGGATTTAGAGTTGGAGAGGTCCTCAGTGGCCATCTGAACACATGTCTTTTTTAAAATTTTATTTTACAGATGAGGAAACTGAGGTTCAGGGAAAGGAAATGCTACTTGCATAGATAGTAAATGTTAAATCTAGATTGATAACTAATTAGATATAGACAAAAGAAGACAAGATACCTAAAAAATAAGATTTCATTTAAATTAATGCTTTTCCCCCCACAATAGTCATTTGATGTTTAAGTTGTCTTCTGTGGGGATCCCTGGTCACACAGAATGAATGCTCCCCCAGCTCAATCCCCACCCTATCCCTAGGCTCACAGCAGCTCCTGCATTAGCCGTCACAGATGGAAAGAAGCAGTGACCTCCAAGGCTGGCACTAGCTCACCTCCCTCTGGACTTTTAGACAAGGATGGTGAGTCTTTCCTCTTCTGTACTCAGGGAACAAGCCAGGGTGCAACTCTGGTCCCATTCTGCAGAAAATATTTATGTGTTACACACTCTCTCCGATCCCTGCTCTCCCTAGGAATAGAGAAGGGCACTGACGAGGAGTCTAGGGGCCAGACTGCTCTCTGCCTCACAGAAAAGAGTCCAGTGAAAAGTTCAGCTCTGAGTGGCAGTTGTACTTCAGATTGAGTAGAAGGGAGCCTTTGAAAACTCATGTCACTCAACAAATGAAGTTCTGCTTTCTATCCTATTCTTCCCAGAGGATTCAAGTCCTCAACCTCTGCCCCATTAACACCCAAAGGAAAAGACAAAAAATATAGTTCCTCCTATTTATTTTTTTTTCTAGATGCAAACTGGAGAGAGTGCTGTGTTAGGTATTGTGGGGAGATGAGAGATGAGTATGTGTATATATATATATATATATATATATATATATATATATATATACACACATATATACATATACATATATATATATATATGTATATATACAGAGAAAGAGAAAAACGTGTGTGTGTAGGTATACATGTCATGGCCCCTTGTATCATGGAACTTACCATCTAATGGGGGATGTACTGACTCTAAAGATATATAACATCAAAACAAAACAATCCAAGAGAAAATTTTCCTACTATCGAAGGCAGTTAGCTATAAATTCACCAGAATTCAACCAAGAAGCATTTTTTTAAGTACTTACTAAATGCAAGTGCCAGGGATTTTTTTTAAAAATGACTGATTTGTGACTTTTCACTAAGGTTTTGGGTTAAGTTTGGAGAAGTATAATAATTATTTTTATTTAAGGTTTTTAAGATAAAATTTAGTTATTTAAGGTTAAATATGGAGAAGTATATCAATAATACAGTCTTCGCACTGACCCACCAACATCCAAGGAAAAAGCAAAGAATACAGATTTCCCATTTACTTTTTTCTACTGCAAACAATGTTGTCTGCTAGGTGAAATGAGAAATGAATAAATCATATCCTCTACTCTCATAGAACTTAGTCTAGTAGGAGTAGTTCCTTCACATTACGAAGAGAAAGGGAAGGGAGAAAAAGGTCTATAGAGCTTTACGTGTCCTGGGTGGTTGAAGTCTTGACTTATCTTTTCCCCATTTCCCCTTATAAACATGATTTTTGACTGTTACTACTATGTGGGGAAGAATTTGGGCTAGAGTAACATCTAGGTGGAAATAACACTGTAGGGTCAGATAGTATATATATATATATATATATATATATATATATATATATATAGCGAGAGATTGAGGGATGGGGGAAGGAAAAGGGTTTAATTTGATGGCTTTTAAAGTTTCTTCTAGGGGTAGCTAAGTGGTACAATGGATAGAGCTCCTGGAGTCAGGAGGGCTCATTTTCTTGAGTGTAAATCTGGCCTCAGACATGTATCAGATGTATGACCCTGGACAAGTCCCCTAACCCCATTGCCTCAGTTCCTCATCTATAAAATAAACTGGAGAAGAAAATGGCAAACTGCTCTAATAACTTGCCCAACAAAACTCCAAATGGGTTCACAAAGAATCACATGTGACTGAAAATGGCTCAACAACAAACAATAAGATTCTTTCTGGCTCAAATATATGCTTCTTCCTATTTTCTTGAAAAGAAAAGTGTCAGTAAGGAGAGATCACTCCTGAAGTTGCCTCCTGGGGGTGTCCAGTTTCCTTACCCTCATATAAAGGGGTGGGGCAGGAGTAAAGCAATATTCATGCTTCCCCGTTCATTCACACTACCAAGTTCTATAAACTGTCTTTCAGAGAATAAAATAGAAAACATTTGGAATGAGATGAGAGGGTTGTGAAGCATAATCCAAATTAAACTACTGAAATGTTGAGGAAAACATCCGCTGGGTCTCGGGCCCTATACTCTGGTGACAGAGAGGCCTATTGATTTTGGATTTCCAGGCTTTCTAGAAACATGTGTTTGGATCTTGGAGGGGATTTATTTATGTTTCCTCTGAGCAAGGGGGAGAAGAGGGAAGAAACAGTAGCTCCAATTTAAAAATTCTCCAGAACTCAAGGGCCTTTGACCATATCACCTGCATAATGAGATTTCTCCTAAGCCAGAAGTGTTCTTTCCCATGACGTAAATAGCTGAGAAGAGGAGTGAATGTTGCATAAAAAGAGGAAGAAGATGCAGAAACCGGATCAACATCCTGGGAAAAATTATAAAATGGGGAAAATTTGTTTTGTTTCCATCCTGTCCCAAGGTATTCTTCTTCCCTCTAGATGTGCACTCCACAAAGTGCCTTTGCTCCACTATTAGTCCCAACTTACTCCTCAATAAAACTCACTTTCTCAAAACAAAGTAGATCTTAAGTATGTAAATTTTACCAATTTACAAGTATTTCTCCACACTGGATCTGAATTAAATTGCACCAGATCTTAAATTGCACCAAATGTAATTAAATTAAATTGCAAAGTGTCCAAATTGAAGTATCTAAATTGTACCAGGTATGTAAATTGCAGCAAAGTATGAATGACTAATAAGGTTTAATGGACTAAACCTCCTGGGGGGGTATCTAAATTTTAAAAGAGGAATTTAACACAAAGGAATGAATGTCTAATGGTGAAACTTTCAAAAGTTGTCTATTCCTGAAGAATACGATTTTTGGAGAAAGTATTTTTGGAATCTCCAAAACTACCATTTCTTCAAATACCTATTGAGGAGCTACTCTTTTCAAGCACCATCCTTTGTAGTTAGTATCAAGCAGAGCTATATGTGTCCTGGGAGGTTGAAGTCTTATCCTTCCTCCTTCCCCCCCATATAAAACTGATTTCTGACTGTGTTACTGCTATGCAGAGAAGAATTGATCTATAGATTGCTTTGGGTTACAGTATCATTTAGGTGGGAATAACATTGTAATATCAGATAGTATACAAGGGATAGTATACAAGGTTGAGGGAACTGAGAGATGGAGGGAAGGGAAAGAGGGAATACCTGCCTCACAGGGACACCCTCAGGATGACAAACCTTATAGCAGTTTTGTGGCCATAGTTGGAGTACAGGTCCTAAATATCCTAGTTTAGGAAAGTCCATTGATGAACTAGGAAGAGTTCGGAGAAAAACTAAAAGGAAGATCATAGGGGGCATCTGGTACAACCATCTTATAAAATAACCTTTCCCAAGGTCAAAAGAAGATAAGGATCAGAGGTCAGATTCCAACCTTGGAACTCTGACTCCAGACATAAAACTTTTCCTACTCTACCGCAATGGTGAAAGACCTGAAGAGCTACTGAAGGAATAGGAGGTGTTTAGCCAAGAGAAGAGTAATGGAGAACTGGTGGTTGCCTTTAAGTTTCTAAAAGGTCATCTTGTGAATTGGGGATCAGATACATTCTATTAAGCCCTAAAATGTAGAATCAAGAACAATGGATAAAAATTACAAGAGGGCAATTTTAGGATTGATATCAGTAAACATTTCCCAATTATTAGAGAACAATCTACTAAAGGAGGCAATGTGTTAAATGGGTTCAAGCAGAGACTGGATGATTACTTCTGGGATATGTTTGGAGAGGTGGGATGTTTGGAGATTCAAAGCTTGGAATCTCCTTTCACCTTTGTGGTAGGGTAGGAAAAGTTTTATGTCTGGAGTCCGAGTTCCAAGGTTGGAATCTGACCTCTGATCCTTACCTTCTTTTGATCTTGGAAAAGGTCATTTTATAAGATGATTGTACTAGATGCCCCCTATGATCTTCCTTTTAGTTTTTCTCTGAACTCTTCCTAGTTCATCTTAGCTTTCCTAAACTAGGATATTTAGGACCTGTACTCCAACTATGGCCACAAAACTGCTAAAAGGTTTGTCATCCTGAGGGTGTCTTTGTGAGGCAGATATTCCCTCTTTCCCTTCCCTCCATCTCTCAATTCCCTTAACCATATGTATACTATCTGATATTACAATGTTATTCCCACCTAAATGATACTGTAACCCAAAGATTATGGTTGAGATTGAAAAACCTGAATTCAAATCCAGACTCCAACATTTATTAGCTGTGTGACCCTGAGCAAGTCACTTGAATTCTATCTGCCTCAGTTTACTTATTTGTAATATAGGGTTAATAATAGCACTTACCTCCCCAGGATTGTTGTGAAGATCAAGTGAGATAATAACTGTAAAACATTTAGTACAATACCTGCAACATAGGAAGTGTGATGTAAATAGTAAGTATTATTGTTGTTGTTATTTTTATTTTTGTTGTCTGTATGGTCCTGGACATCTGCTTCAGTTTTTTCATTTGTAATACGGGGTTAGTAATAACACCTATCTTTCAGTATTGTTGTGAAGCTCAAATGAGATAATGGTTGTAAATAGTAAACAAATGTGTTATATAAAGGCTGAGGGCTACATAATTTCAGGTCCAGGTCCTGTGATTCGATGACTCTGTCCTGAACCCCTTTCAGAAACAGGGAGATAGGACAGATACATAGAAAAGTCAATAATGAGGGATAGTGGTAGTAAAGGCAGCAGGATTCAGAGGTGGAGGAAGAACTTGAGCTGGATCTCGAAGGATAAAATTTCAAAAACTTGGAGGAAAGGTGTGAGCAAAGGTGGGAAAGCTAATCCTCATAGAAGGGATTTCCATGTGGCCTCTGGGGAATAAAGTACAAGTCCTTTAAGGTGACTTGAAGTAGATAGAGACAGGTGATAGATAGTAAGTAGTCAGTGGAGGTGACAATAGTCACTGTTACAAAGCAGTATTTTTGGAAGATTCATCGGACAGTCTCTGTTCTCATTTTATAATATTGGGTCATAGAATCATGATTCTGGATGTTCCTAAGCTGAACCAGTGGGGTGGGAGCATCTGGGCAGTCCTTGTTAGAAAAGTTCTTGATCAGTGCCTTCCCTGGGTCAATTATTTCTTATTTCTTCTGTATAGAGCTTGTATATATTTCTTTGCATGTTGTCTCCCCCATTAGATTGTAAGCTCTTTGAGGATAGGGATAGTCTTTTGCTTCTTTTTGTATCCCAATATGTTACACAGTACCTGGCACATAGTGGATACTTAATAAATGTTTATTGATTTATTGAGAATGAGTCCAGTGATGGACTATATATCTGTCTCCTGATGACTAGCAAAATGCAGAGAGGCTCACAGTAATTATAAAGAACTCATGATGGTACCCTAAGGAGTTCTTGTATGCACTGGTAGAGGGAACACTTACTGACAAAGCTCAGGTCTCTGAAACTTGCAATGTATAGACTGGATTTGTTGCTATTGTTGTTGTCATTTTTCATTTGTGTCCAATTCTTCATGACTTTATTTTGAATTTTCTTGGAAAAAATATTGGAGTGCTTTGCTATTTCCTTCTTCAACTTATTTTATAAAGGAGGAAACTGAGGCAAAGTGACCTGGCAAAGGTCACACAGCTTGTAAGTATCTGAAACTGGATTTGAACTCAGGAAGATGAGCCCCAGTACTCTATCCACTGCACTACCCAGTTGCCCTTGAAGACTGGATTCGAGGGAGAGAAAATGGAAATAGGAAGTCAAATTGACAAGCTATTGTAATAGTCAAGATATCATAGTATAGTGAATTGAGGACTGAATCCTGGAGTCGGGCAAACCTGAGTTCAAATCCAGCCTCAGACATTTACTAGTCAATTTATTATGCCATTCACTTAATTTCTGTTTGCCTCAGTTTCCTCACCTGCAAAATTGTATTATTAATAACCCCTACTTCCCAGGGTTGTTGGAGAGTTCAAATGAAATATTTGTAAAGTGCTTTGCACAGTGCTTGGTACATAGTAAGCACTTAGCACATTCTTCTTCCTTCTCCTATTCTGCTTCTTCCCTTTCTCCTCCTCCTCCTTCTTCTTTTTCTTCTTTTTTTCCTCCTCCTTCTCCTCATCTTCCTCTTTCTCTTCTTTCTCCTCTTCCTCTTCTTCCTTTTCATCCTTCTTTTTCGTCTTCTTTGTTTTGCAAAGCAATTGGAATTAAGGCAATTGCCCAGAGACACACAGCTAATATGTGTTAAGTATCTAAGGTCATATTCGAACTCAAGTCCTCTTGACTCCAGAGTTGATCAACACTGCTGCACTAGCAGCAGCCCCTTGCCTCCTTCTTTCCTTACCTATGTGCCAAATGGTAATATTTCAGGTTAACATGATAATATTAATAATAAGATAATATAACATAATACATAAATGAGAAATTATACATAAATCACTTTACAAACTTTAAACAGTGATTGGATCTCAACTTCAGAATTAGAAAAGAATTTAGAAGCCATCTAGTCCAACACTCCTCACTTTACAGGATATAGGGAGAGGATTTAATTAAATTTCAGCTATTTAACTATCTCAGTGAATTATCTGGAATAAGAAAAAAGTGGGAAAGATTGCTGGATTTGGAGTGATTGAACCCCTACTTTATTACTTAGGATGTGACCTTGAGTAAGTCTTTGTCAATATGCCTCAGTTTCTTCATTTATAAAATGGGAGGGTCGAAGTAGAAAGCCTCTCCCAACTCTCATTCTAGGTGGGAGGGGGGACTTTACACTGAGCAGCATTGGCCTTACTTCTTTCCTTCTTGTCTGCAGAGATTGAAAAAAAAAAGTCAGGAACCCCTCAGGATTGGACCTAGAGAGATCGATTCTATAATCTTCCCCCTATATACATGCACACTTGGACCTCCTTGGTCTAGACTCCTCCAAAGGCCTGTTCCCCCAGAGGGCGATAGTGTCTCCTTTCCTGACAGAGGCCCAGGCTATTTCCCCACCCTCATCCCTATTCCTATGCTCCTCTTGTGTTACAGGTTTGAACTTCCTGATTTTGTTGCTTTTGTTCTGTGCCCTATGACCTATCTGTCAGATTCACCTGTCCCAGGTGTGATTGTCCATCAATCTGGCAAGTCCCTATCCTAATGGTTTAGCTTTTGCCCTAGATTCCATTTAATTAATTGAATACAATCTTCTCATCTGTGCCCTGCCTTCACTGAATCAAAGAATTTCAAAGTTTAGAAGGACTTCAGTTGCCATTTTTAAAAATTATTTAATTTTTACTTTATTTTTTCTCGATTACATGTAAACAAAATTTTATAATAGCTTTTTATTTTTCAAAATACATGCAAAGATAGTTTCCAACATCCACCCTTGCAATACCTTGTGTTTCAATTTTTTCTCCCTCCTTCCCTACCTCTACCCTCCCCTAGACATTGAAGTAATCTACTATAGGTTATACACATATACAATTCTTCTAAACACATTTCCACATATATCATGCTGTATGAGAAAAAGCAGATCAGAAGGGAGAAAAATAAGAAAGGAAAAAACCAAGCAAAAAAAACAAACAACAACAAAGGTGAAAATATTACATTATGATCCACATTAAATCTTCATAGTCCTCTCTCTGGCTCTATCACAAGTCTATTGGAATTACTTTGAATCAACTCATTGTTGAAAAATGTCAAGTCCATCACAATCGATCATCAAATAACCTTGTTGGTGCTATGTACGATTAAACAACAACAAAAAATTAACATTCATTTTTTAAATGTTTAGTTCCATATTCTCTCCCTCTCTCCCTCCTTGAGAAAATAAGCAATTTGATATAGATTATACATATAGCTGTCATCTAATCTCACTCCTACCCCTACTCTAAAATATCCTACAAGTAGGCATCCAGTCTCTGCTTGAATACAAATCTATTGAGAGGCCTCCATCCCCCATGTAGAATCCCATTCCACTTTGGACATCTTTAATTTTTACAAAACTTTTATTATATCAAGTCTAAATGTGTTGTTTTGTCACATTCACCCATTATGCCTGTACCTTTGGAGACAAATGGAGCAAAGAAAGTGATAATAAATGAGTCCTTGGATGATAGACATAAAGTCCATTACCAGACCAATACTGAAAACCTGTCCAACTAAGGGGAGGAGGGATGCTTATTAGCTGGGGAATGACTGAATAAATTATGGTATGCAGATTTAATGGGATACTATTGTGCTATAAAAAATGATAAAGAAGATATTTTTTAAAGAAACCTGGAAAGACTTGTCTGAATTGATAAAACCAATCAACTAACATTTATTAAGCTTGTACTATGTGCAATGTACTGTGTTGAGTTCTGGGGATACAAAAAGAAGCAAAAGACAGTCCTTTTCCTTATAGAGCTTAAAATTTAATGCTATAACACAGAAATAAGAGAATAATTTAAACAATGATAATAACAACATAATAGTAGCTAGCCTTTACATAGCGCTTTAAGATTTGCAAAATGCTTTAGAAATATCTCATTTTGACTTAAATGAACCAATGCTAAAGGAAATGAGCAGAATCAGAAGATCATTGAGCACAGCAACAAGAAGATTATATGATGACCATTCTGATGGATGTGGCTTTTTCCAACAATGAGATGATTCAGGCCAGTTACAATGATCTTGTGATGATGAGAGCCATCTACACCCAGGGAGAGAATTGTGGGAGCTGAGGGTAGATCATAAAATAGCATTTTCACTCTTTTTGTTGTGGTTTGTTTGAAGTTTTTTTTTCTCAATTTTTTTTTTTTTTTTTACTTTTTGATCTGATTTTTTTTTGAGGAGCAAGATAATTGTATAAATATGTATATATATATATATATATATATGGAATTTAACATATTTTTTATCATGTTTAATATATATTGGATTACATGCTATCTAGAAGAGAAGGTGGGGAGAAGGGAGGGAATTGGAACTCAAGTTTTTTTAAGTCAATGTTGAAAAATTATCATTGTATATGTTTTGAAAATAAAAACTTCAATAAAAATAAAGCATTAAGTTAAAAAAAAATCTCATTTTATCTTCACAATTTCACACAATTACCATTTTTACAAATTAGGAAACTGAGTCAGACAACAGTTAAGTGATTTGTCCAGAATTACATAGTTAATAAGTCTCTGAGGCTGGATTATTGACTCTGATCTTTCTGAGTCCAGCACTTTATACACTGCTAAGACAACGTTGAAAGACTCAAGAACTCTGATTAGCACAATGCTCAACTGTAACTCCAAAGGAAGCAATGCAACCTGCCTTCTGCTAGAGAGATGATGGATTCAGGGTACAAAATGAGACAGATTTTTTTTTGTTGTTCAATTTGGGAATTTTTCTTCTTTTTTTTGACTTAACTATGCATATTTGTTGCAAGGGTTTTGTTTTTCTTTCCTTTTTTTTCCCCAGTAAAAGAAGGGAAGTTTATTCATTGAAAACAAATTAAATTTAAAAAAATAAAGCTTTTCTACCTTCATAAGATTTACAAACTCTGCACTCTTCTGAATCAACCTTGGGACATTTCCACAATGACATATTAGAAGAAGATGTTAGTGGATACAGAGTGATATAGACAGAGATTTGTACTGGAACTATTATTTCTCTGGTGTAGGGAATTCCTGGATGAGAAAATCCCCTTTACTGAGACAAGTCTTTTTCTGCAACCGAGCTGTTTGGAGCATTGCCAAGTTAAATAACATGCCCAGGGTATCACATGCGTTGCCCATAGTAGGTGTTTTATAAATGTTGATTGAGAGGCAGCTAGATAGTGCAGTGGATAGAACCCTGGAGTCAGGATGTGAACTCAGACACAATATTAATTAGCTGTCATTTAACCTCAATTGCCTCAACACCTTCTCCCTGTCCCTCTCTCCCCCCCATGTTGATTGATTGATTATATCAGTTCATATCCTTTCCCAGGTTTCTCTAAGACAGTATTAGGTATCTAGGCTTCCTGGCTTATCTCTCTGAGAGTTCCAGAGAAAGGTTTTGAGAGGAGGGCATGGGTTGGACCTGGAAGGAAGAGAAGGATTTCCACTAACAGAGCTGGGTGGGTCATTCAAATGGGGAAAGGGGGAAGGGGGGTGGGGGAGGGAAGGAGGTGGAGAAAAGTCATTCAACTATTGAGGATTCCAGGTTGAAAGAGGGGCCAGGATTTGGCTGGTTCTTTTCTATTGATCTGCTCTTCTCCAGCCCAGAGGATGAAACAGCTCTCACCGAAATAAACTTTCACCCCCGCCCCCTTAAAAAAAAAAAAGTTTCTAAGCGTTTTTACTTAGAAACTCTGTGGAAACTGAAAGGTTTAAAATAACCAATAAAAGGAGAAAATTACAAAGTTACCAGTAGCCTAAAAAAAACCCCCATGGTAATAGTCAACTTAGGTCTTCATTGAAATGTAAATGAAATCAAGCCAACTTTTTTCTTATCTCCTCTCCTTTCACTGACTCACCTCAATATTTCCCCAGAGACCAAGAAACCTGCCCAAATTACTTCACCTCCCTTTTATTCTTTTCTCTGCTGTTGTCTACTCCTAGACCCCCTACCTTCTCTCTCTCCTTAGACCTGGGAAATTCTGGGGTGGGATAATAGCTGTTAAAAGAGGGTCCCTTGGGTCAGATTTATTTACATCTCAGAGGAAGACAACTTCTTTCTGGTGTCTCCACCACCAGTTTCTAAAGCTCATAGGAAAAATTAGCTGAAAAGAGCAGGAGAATGGAAGAAAGGAAGGAAGGAAGCAAGCAAGAAAAGAAGGAAGGAGGGAGGGATGGAGAGAAAGGAAAGAAGGAAGGAAGAAAGAAAGAAAGGAGGGAGGGAGAGAGAAAGGAAGGAAGGAAATAAATAAAAGAAAGGAAAATACATAAAGGGTACAAACAGAACAATGTGAGTACTACTCAAATTGAATATATACTTTTAAAAGAACCCACCTAGAGACCAAGAATTCACAATTCCATATATAATCCTTTTTTTCATTGAAAAGTTTATGGGACCTAAGATCTAGAACTGGAAGAGAAGCCATAGAGGCTATGGATCACTTTACAAATGGTCACACAGTATCTGAGGCTGGACTTGAAATAGGGTGCTCCTGACTCCAAGTCAGATGCAGCTATGTGCTGCTTCATATTTGTTCATGTTTGTAAGTTTATAGCAAGTATATATATAACATAAACAAAACATTAAAAAAAATCTTACGAAGAGGCATTTTGGTGACACAAAATAAGCACTGGGCTAGATTGGAGACAGAAACCTTGGTTCTAGTCCTATCTATGCCAGTAACTTTCTGAGTGACCTTAGATAAGCCACTTCATCTCTAAATCCCTCCCAGGTTCTCCTCTGTAAATTGTGGGGTTGGCCACCATTCTTTGTTGTAGTCCAGTCATTTTTTAGTCAAATAATCTTTATGCCTCTATTTGGGGTTTTTCTTGGCCAATATAGTGGAGTGGATGGCCATTTCCTCCTCCATTTGACAGATGGGGAAACTGAGGCAAACAGGGTTAAGTGACTTGCTCAGGGTCACACAGCTGTGACTTTCTGAGGCTGGATTTGGCCCAGTGCTCTATATACTATGGTACCACCTAACTGCTTCTTCACTACCTTATCCTATCTCTATCAGAGGAATAGTTTAGATCTGAAATGTTCACATTTTTTTTTCCCAGCTTTATATGATACCAATCATTTATGTTTCAGGAAAGATTTTAAATAACTACCATATATCTTCAGGGGTGGGGAGGGAGTTGCATTTTAAAAACTTTATCTATAATTTCTGAATGAAGGGTTTTTGTTGCCTGTTAAAGAAATTTAAAGCCTGAAGGAGTAGAGCAGAGGAGTATAAAAGAGACCTTCCCAAAAACCTCTGAAATCACAGTAGGTAACCACCTACTCTGCTTATGGGTAAAGCTGACTCTGATGGTTCTGTTGGCTAGGATTGGGAAATGACTGCAGGGAGACAGCATGACGCCTGGTAGAACAAGCCCTAAACCTCAAATGAGAAGATTTGCTTTCCAATATTAACTGGTGTTTACTATATGAGTGATTCTGGGTGAGGCACTTCACCTTTATTTGCCCTAGTTTCTTTGTGTTAAAAATGAAAAGGTTAGACTAGTCGATTTTCAATATCCCTTCAAACTCTAACTACTATAATACTATGAGGTTGCTCCCCCACTCCCACCCCAAGATAAGGTGGAAAAGGTTTATTATTTTGTTTTGGTTTGACTTCATATTTATTCTGTGATTTTTTCCTTCAATTAAAAAATCTATTTAAAGTTTTGTGTTACAAATTCTATCTTTCCCTCTCTCCTTCTCCTTCCCCCTCCTTGAGACAGTAAGCAATCAAAAGTAAGTATACATGTGCAATTGTGTAAAAGATTTCTATATCAATCATTTTGTACAAGAAGGCTTGAATGGAGAAAAATGAAAGAAATGAAAAATAGCATGTGTCAGTCTGTATTCAATCAATATCAGTTCTGTCTCTGGAGGCAGATAGTATGCTTTACCATTAATCCTTTGGGATTTTCCTGAATCACTGTATTGCTGAGAATAGCTAAGTCATTTACAATTCTTTTTTGAACAATATTACTATTACTGTGTATAATATTTTCCTGGTCCTGTTCACTTCATTTTGCATCAGTTCATGTAAACCTTTCCAGGTTTTTCTAAAATCATCCCTCTTGTCATTTCTTATAGCACGACACTATTCCATCACTATCACTTACCACAGCTTGTTTGGCTGTTCTTCAATTGATAGATCTCTGTGTTTCTTCTCTTGACTCTTGAATAAATATCTGTAAAGATATCAAAAGGCCCTTATAGTTTTAAATCCAGTTCTCTTGCTATTCTAGATCTGTGCTCTCCATCTAAATGCTGTAAACCCTTGATTTTACAGATGGAGAAACTGAGGCTTAATGAGTCTGTTGTGTCAAGTTCCAAGAGGTTTCTCTTAATCTCTTCTTCCATATCAATCAAGACCCACTTTCTGAGATGTGTGCTGGAACTTGGGCTCACTCATTAGGACCTGGCTGGCTCCCAGGGTTCCAGGTTTGCAGACCTTTGTGCCACCTGGGTTCCCAGCAGTCCTGAAGCCTGACCTCACAGATTAGCTTGTCTTACTGTGTCTTAAGACTGGTGCCCATCCTGCACTACTATCCGTCATCCTGTAATCTTTCCCCCCTCCTTTCTAGCAGCTGCCACCATATTTCTACTGCTATTTTCCTAGCAGAAAGCCCATTTTTTCATTTCCTGGAACTCAGCCATCCTGTGTTTTAAGCAGGGATCATTTATTTATAGGACTGAGCGTAAATTCATAGATGACATAAAGGACATAAGAAATTACAGTGTGGAAAATTTATCTGGCCGCTATACAGCTGAATGACTCTCAGGCTTTATAAATGTGACCTAGCCCAGTGCCTTGCACATAGTAGGGACTAAACTTAGAACTTTTAACTTGGTATCTTGGAATCTGAGTTCAAACCTTGGGTTACCTCTGCTAAATGACATTTGGCAAATCAGGTACCTACATGGGCTTCAATTTCTTGATCCATAAATGAGAACTCACTGGTTACTGAGGTTCTTTCTAGCTTGTTGGTCAGTCAATAAACACTTAGCTAGGTCTTTGATCCTTTGATCCAAAAATTTTATAGAAATTTTATTGATAAATATATCCATATATAATGATCTAATTCTTTATATAACATTATATACATATATATACACATATATGCATATACATATACACATACAAATATTAAATGTATGTGAGCCACATTTCCCAATGTGTCCCTGGGGCTATAACTTTTCTTCTTTTTTTGTTTTTTTCATTATAGAGGATTCTCTTTACTAGTATAGGTCAGCATCTTCTCAATAACTTATAGTCTCAGAAAGTGACCTTAGAACACTGAGAAATCAAGTGATTTGAATTTGCTCCCAGGTCTTCCTAGCTTTGAGGACAACTCCCCATCCACAACACCAGGTTTATTTTCAAATAAGTACTCCTCTACAAATATAGAGTTCAATATAAATATTAAAGGAATCAGAGGCTATATACACTTGGAACCTGGCAGAACTGACATATTAAAGCCTTAGTTTCTCTATCTATAAAATCAAGGGTTTTATAGCATTTAGATCAAAAGCACAAATCTAGAACAGCAAGACAGCCGGATCGAAAATTATAAGGGCCTTTTGAGATTATAGATAGGGAAACCGAGGCCTGGGGAGGTCAGAGATTGCTCAAAGTCATGCAAATAATAAGCATCAGAAGTGGGACTTGGTCCTCCAGCCTCCAGAACCAACGCTTGTTCTTCTCTTTCTCATTGTCTCCCTCATTTAGCTCTTTCTTTGATTGATGTGGAAATTGAGGTACAGAGAAATGAAGTAAGATATCCAAGAGCACACAGGAATCACTAGAGTCCTGTGTCAGGGATGGTTAAACTCCAGATATAGTGTTTTATTACATCACACTTTCTCCAGGTGAGTGCTAAGGTTCCTTAGGGCATCTTTGTATATCTGAGTAGATGAAAGGGCCATCTCTTTGGTGAACATGCTGATTGTCACCCTAATTGGACCTTAATCCAACCTGTTCACTTTTCACATGGAGAAATTGAGGTCATCAGATGTGTAGAAGCCATCACTGATCTTATTCTGGCTATTGACAAGGATCCAAAGATCTAGATCTCAAAGAGACCTTGCAGATCATTTAGCTGTTTTGTAGATAAGGAAACTGAGTCTCAGAGAACTTGAAAAACTTGCTCAGAGGCAGCTGGGTGACCCAGTGGATAGAGCACCAGCCCTGAGTCAGGAGGACCTGAGTTCAAATCTGGTCTCAGGCACTTAACACTGCCTAGCGGTATGACCTTGGGCAAGTCACTTAACCCCAATTGCTTGGGGAGGGAAAAAGAACTTGCCCAAAGTCACACAGGTAGTAAGAACCAGAGATAGGATTTGAACTCAGATCTCTTGCCTACAAATCCAGGACTTTTCCATTGCACCAACCTAATCCACCTTCCTTTCATAATTAATTATGGGGCTACAACATAGCCCCATGAGCTTGTCATGAGAAACCTCCACCATTTCCAGAAAAGAAGGATGGATGTAATTTTAAAGCATTGGGGAGTTTTCCACTTAAAGAAATCTAATGGTAAATAATTTTATAAAACAAATAATCACACTTTAATTGACCTTTGGAGCAAATGGAAATGTTCATCTATTTGGTTTTGCTTAAGAGGAAGCAATAAAGGCAAGCAAACAATTGGGGTCCCATTGTGGGAGGTTGCTTAGGCCCTTGTATGCTTTTCTGATCATGGTGACTGATTCTGCAGGTTTGGAGAAGAGAGAAAACAGAGGAAGTCAGCAGATGCTTTTGGATCAGAGTATTTGAATGACCTTCTCCGTAATGAGGAATTTAATTCAGAGTACCTCTTTACCTAAAGATCCAAAGATTACCCTTCTCATTGTCTCTATCTCCCTCCCACTTTTCTCTTCACACCCAAAAATATCTATAGAACAGCCTTTCTCAGAGTGTGAACATGAACCCCTGGAGGTCTCAAGACCTTTTCAAGGAGTCTAGGAGGACAAAACCATTTTCGTCATAATACTAAGATGTTATTTTTCTATTAAAATACTCTCCCTCTTCTAACAATATATCTTTCTAAGGTTACATTGTCTTCAGACATTTTAACCAAACCAGCATATTGCAGTAGATCAAATGCAAAAGCAGATATGAAAATCCAGCTGTTTTCTATTAAGGCAGACATAAAAAAGATTTGTAAAAATATGGAAAACTGCCATTCTTCTCATTTTGGGTGGGGGGAATATAGTTCTTTTTTCATAGAAAATATGTGATTTATGTTAACAAGATATATGGGTTCATTATCACTATTTTTAAATGAATAAATCTTTAAAAATTTTTTTTCATTTCTATCATGCTAAGTATCAGTAGATATAGCCCCACATAAACAAAATCCCTTTGGGGCCCTCAATAATTTTTTATGAGTGTAAAGGGGGTTATCAATATTTTTAAATTTTTTTCCTGAGGCAATTGGGGTTAAATAACTTGCTCAGGGTCACACAGTTAGGTCTGGTTGTGTCTGAGGTTATATTTGAACTCAGGTCCCCCTGACTTCAGGGCTGGTCTCAATAATTTTTTATTCTCAATTTTTGTTCAGTTTTTGAGTTCAAACAAATAATTGTTTGAAAAACAGTACTATAAAATATCATAGGATTTTGGGCAAGGGAGGACATCTCTAGATGATGCAGTCCAGTTCTCTCATTTTAGAGATGAAACAGAGACTCAGACTAGGTCACACAAGTAGTAAGTGACAGAGGCAGACTTTTGAATTTCAGATTTACATATATATATATATATATATATATATATATATATATATATATTCTTTCTGCATTCTTTCTGCATTCTTTCCCGCCCCCTCAAAGATCCTTTCCAGATCTCTATCTAGGCTTTTGAGATCCTGTCTTTTCCTTTTTTGACCCAGTTAACTTTTCAGGGGCTGATGATCCTGTGGATTCCATAGTTTTACCAGGCAACACCCTGGTAAAACCTTCTCGGCAGATGGACTAAACCATGTTGAAGATAACTGATAGGCTTCCAACCCCTGAGCTTGTCTACCCCAAGCACGTGAAAACTTCCCCCAGCGGAATGATCAGAACAAGCTGTTCCAACAATCATGAAGTTGGCTGAGCAGCCACGGGGGAGAGCTGAGAGTTTGGTCATCCATGGCATCCTAGTCCATCGATAGTTGGCTGATTTTTGTTCTGCCACTGGGTTTTGATAACTCAGGAAGAATGAGACTGATAACTTTGTGTGATCTGCCTCGATTAAATCCAATCAGACTCAAGTCAAGACATTACCCATGATATCATGGGTGCTCTTTGAAAATGAAGGATGAACAACAATATAGCATGTGTATGAGCAAGCAAACAAATAGACTTCATAGCTTAATAATGAGGTAGAAAGAACGCTCTTGGGATGCTGGAGTTAAGAGCCCGAAGTCCAGTGCTTATTGCTGTTTGACCCTAGCCAATTTGCTTTACTTTTCTGGTCCCCAGCTTCTTCATCTGGAAAATGGGATTAGTAAACTTTTACTATTCACTTCACATATTGATTGTGATAAGTGTCTTATAAACTGTAAGGTACTACAGAAGTATGAGTTATATCAATATATGTGTGGATACCTTTATATACAGTCATAGATTCTAAATGTTAAGTCCATCCTTATATCTAATCTGTCTCTCCTGCTTATTATTGATTTGTGACATCATTGAATACATTCTTCCCACAGTGAGTGATTCTGCTCCATCCTTGGCCCTGCTGAACCTGGATACACTGGCTTTGCTGCTTTTCCAGCTGCCCAACTTATTTTTGGGTAGTTTGCTTTCTCAGCCACTAAGCCAAGACATGAATGGACAGTGAGGTGTTTGCTTCATTCACAGGTCAGGGGTAAGTACATTGGGGATCGTAGGGGCAGGGAGGGGTAGGGAAAAGGTAAAATCCCTAAAGGCAAAGCAATCACACTATTTTGTCCATCTTGTAGTGTTAGAGAAGCCATCTGGATTTCTCTGACTAATCTATAAAGCCTTTATGGAAAAGGTAAGGCTTCTAGGGATTTTTAAATTTAAACTTTAGGTGAAAAATCTAGGTAAGTTGTAAGCAGTGTTGTGCAGGAGCTAGCTTGTACTTCTGGATAATTGTTAAATTTTCAGTGTTAACATTTACATGTTGGAAATCAGCAAATGCTATAAATCAGGGCTTGATAAGGTATTTTGTTGATTGGGTAGACTTAAGAAAGGGATGGAGAAAATGTTAATAATGCAAATTAACTTGGAAAGCATGTCATGCATACATTTTCTTTTCCTGGAGAGTTGGTTGTAAAATATTTACCAGCATAGTCCAGGATGTAGGGAAAAGAGAAAGATGTGTAAATTCATAGTGAAACTAGGAGAAAGATGTTCTGGGTTTGTTTTTGTTTTTTTTTTAAGTTGGTTAGATATCCCCTCTACAACCCTATTTACAATGTTAAATTGTTTAATCAGCCATTTGTTTACAGATGGAAAAGGCAAACTTCAGCACTGCCTATGCTAAATTACCTTAAGTTCTGAATAATTGAGACCCCAATTAATATGATTTTACTCTATACCCATGATTTTCATCCAGTGAGAATACTGGAAAACTTAGAAAATAAAATGTAACTATAATGAGAAGGCAGATCTAGCCTAGTTTCCATATGTTTTGTGGCATTTAGGTTGTCTAGTGAATAGGGAACTGGATTTGGAGTCAAGAAGGGATGAGACTCAAATTCTGATTCAGACACTTCTTAGTTGTGTGGCCATGAGAAAGTCAATTAACCTTTGTCAACCTCAGTTTCCTTTTCTGTAAAAATGGGAATAATAATAATAATAATACCTACCTCAAGGCTGTTGTGAAGATCAAATGAGAAAATACATATGCTTTGCAAACTTTAAAGTGTATATAAACGTTAACTATTATTAAATTTATACAATCTGAATTCTCTCCCTCTGAAAAGAGGATGATGTGACTCTCTGAACCGAATAACCAAGACTTGCAATAAAACCAAAGACTTGCAGAAATCCTTGCCTCAGTAACTAACAGAAAAGAAAAGAGTTGATTTGGCCATTTGTATGCATTTTGTGCACACTCATTTCAAGCTCAGAACCTATCCGATGGGAGTTTTTTTTGTCACTGTGTAATAAGTAGACAAATGAAAACACAACACAATCTTGTGGTCTGAAGGAGAGAACGAGACCCCTTTTGTTTCATGTTATCAGGCCCTTATAAAGCCAGACTCAATGCACAGGAATGCTCCCAGGGCAGAGTTCTAATTGGCCGGTCTTCTCATTACACAAAGATTCTACCAACCACAAAACCATGTCAGGGAACTGTTCTCTCCATTTTGTGAATACTGGCCATTGTACAAAGAACAAAACGGCCCACTTGCAAAAGCCATTGAAGCTGTTGAATGAAGTATCTTCAGCTTAGGAGACCTGGGTTCTTGTTCTCTACTTGCGTTGATTAATATTACCTTACTGAAGTCACAATCAATCTGGGTCTCCATCTCCTTGCCCATAAAATGAAGATGTTGGATGAGACAAAAGCTCATTTATGTAATACTTAAAGTACTTGGCTTAAAACAATCCTACAAAGGCCCTAATTCAAATATTGTTCTCATTTTACAAATAATTCACATTTCCAGAGCTCTTTAAGGTTTGTAAAAGACTTTTCTCACTATATTCCTTGGAATAAATGCTGTGTTATTATTTTCATATGACAGATGAAAAAACAGATTCACTCATTGGTTGTTGTCCTTCCTACTCAAAGGTGTAGAGAAAATAACATCAAGATGTCGGGCCAATATATAGTATGTCCAGTTGTATTGATCAGACCAATACAAGGTTGGAAGGCTCTACCACAGGTTGAGCACAGATAGTCCATATGACTGGAGCCAAATTGCCTATGGCCACACAGTTAATAAGTGTTTGAAGTCATTAAGACAGTAAAACATTTATTAAGTTTCCAATCCATGGCTTCCAATGGTATAACTTTTGTAAACAATGAAATTTTGAATGAGCTGAAACTGGTAGGGAAAGCAAAGGACAATTTTAAATTGTAACTCCTTTAGGGCAAGGATTGCCTTTTGCCTCTTTATATTTCTAGTGCTTTGCACCATACCTGGCGCATAAAAGAAGCTTAATGTTGATGTAATGATTGATGAAAAGTCAGGGAATAGGAAAGCCAGGTAGAGTGGAAGGAAAATAGGGAATCCAGGAAAGAATAGAAGCATTGCTTGGAGAGATAGAATCATAACAGATAACATAACTGGGAGAAGGTGAAACAGCTGTTTCTGTTTCTTTTCTTTGTCAAGGAGAATGGAAAGGACAGAACAAAAATATCTAATTGGCAATAAACATCTAAGGAAAGTAGGCAGATTGTAAGAGAGGTCCAAGCTATCCTTGATGAGCTCAAAACGATAGTACCAAACTAATTGTGTCCTGGGTTACTAAAAGAGCAGGTAGAAGTAATTGCCAAATTATTACCAGTGATCATTAAAAAATGAGGAAGAAGCTTCAAGATTTGAGAAAGACAAATATTGTCCTGGTAGTTTACCAAACAAAAAAACAAAAACAGTAGAAGAGAACTTGTAAGTTTGTAAGGTATTCAGTAAGTTTGGCTTTGGGTTCTAGAAAAATTTTAGAGTATGTTATTAAAGGGAAGAGTTTTAAAATCTAGAAAAGAATACTGGGGTCACAAAAAAGGTTTCTTCAAGAAGGAATAATTAAGGATGACAGTGTTTAGAGTACTGGCCCTGGAGTCAGGAGAACCTGAGTTCAAATGTGGTCTCAGACATTTAACATTTATTAGTTCTGTCACTCTGGACCGGTCATTAATCCCAGTTGCCTCACAAAATAAATAAATAAAAAGAAGGAATAATTAATACTGTCAGCCTTCTTTGGCAGGATAGATGGATTGGTAGAATAAGGAAATGCTAGAGATATAATTTACCTGATTCTAGGAAGGTCTTTGATAAAGATTCTCCTTCTATTCCTCCGGACAAAATAGTGAGATGTAGGATAGATGATAGAATAGCTGGATTCAAAAGAGAAACTTGAATGATGCAATCCAAAGATTGATCATTAATGGTTCAACGTCATTTTGGCCGAAGGTCTCTGGCAAACAACCCAGGTATCTGTGTTTGAGTTTGTGTTGTGTAAGAGGAAGATGATAATGATGATGATGATAGTGTTGGCCATGATAATGCTTTTAGATTTTTGAAGCACTTTATTTCATTTTATCCTTGCAAAGACCCTGGGAGGTAGAAACTATAATTATCTCTGTTTTATAGCATACTGAATCAAATAGAGGTAAAGTAATTTGGTCAGACATATAGCTAGTAAGTATCTGAGGCTAGATTAAGATTCAGATTTTTCTGACTCCACGTCCAGAGCTATACCACTGTGCCATTTTATTACCTTATTTGGCATATTTATCTTACTACTTGACCTATTCATCAGTGGCTAGAATAAAGGCATCAGCAGAATGCTTATCAAATTTTAGGATGAGAAAGATAGGAAGAATAACTAATGCACTGAATAATATGACAGAGTTAGGATCCAAGAAAATCTCAGCAAGCTAAGATGATGGTTTTAAAATGAAATGTATGAGTGATAAGCATTGGATTAAAAAAAATCAACTTTGTAAGTACAAGATGGGGGAGATATAACTAGAATGCTATCCAGAAAACTTAGTACAACATCCTTAATGTTTTCAATACCTATTATCATCCTAGCCCCAGTCCTCTGGATGTTCTCTCTAGCTTATCAGTGTTGAAGAGGCCGGGGATGTTTTGCCTGGAGAAGAAAGGACTTTGTAGTAACATGTTAGCTGTCTTCAAATATTTAATGGGTAGTTATATGGAAGAGCGAATTAGACATGTTCTGCTAGTCCCAGAGGGTGCAACAAGAAGCAGTGGATGAAAGCTGTGGAAAGACAGATGTGGGCTCAAGACACAGAAACACTTCCTAACTGAGCTATTCAAAAGTGCAATAGGCTGCCTGGGGAAGGAAGCAGTTTCCTTTCACCAGAGTTTTTCAAGCAAAGGCTAGATGACAACTTGTCAGCTATGTTGGAGAGAGGATTCCTGTTTCAGGTCCATATTGGACTAAGTAGCCCCTGGCGGTCCCTTCGGATGCTGAGAGTCTGGGGTTGTGGGACTCCAGGTTCAGCATCCTTTGTACATCATCACCACACCTCTCCCAGGAAGGGAACTGAGAGCTGAAGTTAAATCCAGACTCTGAGTCACTGATAAGCATCTAGTCTATTGATCAAGGGGGCTCTGGCTCTCAGTAGCTAGCTATATTGCCTGGTTTGGAGTCAGGAAGACCCAAATTCAAACCTGATCTCTGTGGGACCCTGGACGAGGCACTTAACCCCATTTGTCTCTCTTTGTTCATCTATAATATGAGCTAGAGAAAGAAATGGCAAACCATTCCAGTGTCTCTGCCAAGGATCCCCTGCGAAAGAGGTCACAAAGAGTCAAGCATGACTAAGACAACTACATAACAACATCTCCAGTGCTTAGCATGGTGCTTTGTTTTTGTTTTTAGTCATTTTTCAGTCATGACTGTGACCCTTTTTGGGGGGGTTTCTTGGCAGAAATACTGGATTAGCTTGTCATTTGCCCACTTATTTTACAGATGGGGAAACTGAGGGAAATGGGGATTTTTTTTTTTTTAATGACTCACACAGTTAAAGGAAGGCAAAAAATAGGTTCCTCCCTTCAAGGTGCTAACGGTCTAATAGGAGAGATGATATGCAGATAAATACATAAATGCAAAATATAAAGGATATTGGAGATAATCTCAGAAGGAAGGCACTAGTACTGAGAGGTTTAAAATAATTTGCTCATAGTCAAGGTTGAGGGGTGGGGAAAGTGGTCCCAGAGCTACGAATTTATTGGTATAGAAAACTCCTAACAGGAAACTCCTGTCAATGCAGATCACAGGTCTTAGACATGCCCGGAGACTTACAGGCAGTAAATGTCACAGGCAGAATCAGAAGGTCACAGATGCAGAGCTGGAAGGGGACATGGAAACCATGTAGTCCAAACCTCCACTTTCAAAGATAAAAAACGGAGATTCAGTAAGATTAAGGAATTTGCCCAAGATCTCCCAGGTGGCAAATGGCAGAGCTGAGATAAGAACCCAGCTTCTCTGATTTCAAATCTAGGAGTGTCCTTTCCACTGAAAGGACATTCCTAGGACTGTCTCTTCCTTTGATTCCTGGTCCTCTGATTTCAGATCCAAAAATGCACGTACCACATGATACCCTTTCTGACTCTTAAATCAACTAACCTGTCCAACAAACACACCATGCTATCTCTATGGCCCTTCATCTCCCTCACCTGCTATGATTTTACAACCGGCTGTCATTCATCCAGCTCCCCAGAGGATTTTAAATGTAGCCGGAAGGACAGTGGAAGCCAACAAATAACAACAAAAAAGCTTTTTAAAGGTTAGCAAGCTGCCCTTTGCTCACCTGCCAAACAAATAGGTTGGACTGGAGGTTGTGTAAGACCCCTTTGAGAAGGAAGGACTGCCTTGCATGGGGGGAGGAAAGAGATGCTGTAGTAGGTGATCCAGGTCCTGCCTTGGTGAGTCAGCTTTAGGGCAGTCTGTCCTGCCTGAAGGGAAGGAGATAAACATCCCCTTCTTGAAAAGACCCGGCTGGGTCTGTGAGCTACCTTGGGGTCTGCTGGTTGCGCAGGAAAGTGCTGGGAAGGTTTATGGCTAATCTGCCCCTGCCAAACTGGTGCTCTCAGCCTCCCTTCTCACAGGCACCAAACTCCCAGATGGTCTAAATAGGAAGAAAAGAGGAAAATCCGTATCCAATCTGTTCTATTCAGTGGAATGGAAGAGAATCTGCATCTCAATCTTATCTTTGTGCTGGGGCTTGGCTAAGCTTGGCCCCCCAAGTGGCGAATAGTGCACAGCCCAGGAGATGCCTTCACATCCTGCTCGGAGAATACACACAGCTGGGCTGTTGGCGGCATTCTGGGAGAATACCCTGCATTTAGGGGGAGGGCCCTAACAGAGCTGAGCCAGGGAAAGGATGGGGAATACCCCCTCCCTCCCCTAAGGTCAGCCTTCCCCTCCCTCTGCTTCTTCCCTTTCCTCTCCCACCAAATCTCAAATTGGGTATATTCTTTCCAGATCTGAATTTCTCTCCTATTTTCTCTCCTTTCCCTTTTTTCCCTCCCTCTTTCTCCAGGCACTGGGCCAAGTGGAGTCTTTGAATGGAAGTGAGGGGGTGGGGTAGGGCTGAGTAGAAGTAAGGGGGCCCCCTGAGGGCCTCTTACAAACAGTCCCACACCGAGCTCCCCCGGCCTCCTCCGAATGTACTTGAAACTCATCTCCACAATTGTTTCCTTCTCTGCCCGGGACCATCCTTCCCTCCACCTGGGTCAGAGCCCTAGGCCCAGCTGCCATCCCCACCCAGGCTTGTGTGTCCTCTGGGAGAGAAGCAGAGAGGAGATGCTCAGGGGTCCGGTCCAGGTTTGTCCCTTGTTCCTGCAGGTCTGGGGGTGTCGGGTACAGGCTGGGGCTGGGGCAGGAGGTGGGAGCAGCCCTGAGAAAAACTGGCTCACGAAGTACCGCAAACTCACATGTCACTGAGGGTTTCCCAAAATAGCTGGAATCAGCTAAAACGGCTTCCTCTCCCTCCCACCTCTCACAGTCTCCCGACCGTTCCTTCCTGGTCCCTGACACTGACAGCAAGAGATGGCAAGATCTCACCGGTACCTGAATGTCCCAGACCCCAGGCCCCCAGCTCCCTGCTTCCAGCCCCTTACCTCAGGCCTGTCCTCTCCCAAATCATCCCATGAGCCAAACTTTCAGGCTTGCTAGGAAATAGTATGGAACCTGAGAAGCAGTTTCTCAGATAGTCAGATGGCCTCGGTCAGTTATTCACTGATTGACCTTGGACAAGTCTGGACCTCAGTTTTTCCTTCTGTAAAGCACGTGGATCACACTTAAGTGGTCTCCAAGGCCCTTTCTAATGCTAAAATTTTCTGATCCTACATGTATACCAGAAAGTCAATTAATAATTTAGAGTGAGAAAGAGCTCTTCCCAATAGGAAAACTTCCTTGGGAAATCAAATTAAGATCAGAAGGTTGCTTGCCGAGAGTACATGGAATCAGACAAAAGGAGAATCCATAATTCTGTTCAGAAAACACTTAAGCTCCCAGGGTATGTGGAGCACCTTAGATTCTAGGGGAAATATAAAGTTTAGAAAAAACACGGCTGTCTTTATGGAGTTTCCAGTCTAGCAAGGAAACACACACGGACACACACACATCTTAGAAATATGGAATAATAAATGCTTTATATTTTTACCATGTTTAACATATATTGGATTACTTGCTCTCTAAGGGATGGGGCAACAGGGAGGAAGAAAATCGGAACACAAGGTTTGGCAAGGGTCAATGTTGAACAATTATCCTTCAGGCAGCTAGATGATGTAGTGGATAGAGTGTCAGGAGGACCTGAGTTCAAATTTAGTCTCAGACATTTAATACTTCCTAGCTCTGTGACCCTGGGCAAGTCACTTAATCCCAATTGCCTCAGCAAAAAAGAAAGAAAGAAAGAAAGAAAAATTATCCTTGCATGTTTTGAAAATAAAAAGCTTCAAAAAGGCTTCATCTAGTATGAATAATAGTAAATGCTTCATATTTAACCTCTACCAGATTTCTTATTATTTTGGGAAGGAGAGAAATAGAAAAATTTGGAATACAAGGTTTTGCAAGGATGAATATAGAAAACTATCTTTGCATGTATTTGGAAAAATAAAATACTATAAAAATAATACTAATAAGTGCTTTAAATGGTTATGAAACAAAATGCTTTTCAAGAACTGAAAAGGAAAATCATTACTAAAAGAGGTATTATAATGGTTTTATGAGAAAAGAGGTGGCTTATGATTTAAGGTTTAAGGAATGAGAGATTCAAAAATGTAAAAAAATAAAAATTTTTTAAAAGAAAGATTCAATAGATGAAGAGTCAGAAGAAGCAAAGTTAGAAGTAGGTTTCAGAGTAGTTCTTTTTGGTTAAAATAAAATAGTCTGCCAATCCATATGCATGAATTAAAATCTTCCTAGATGTCAGACATTGTGTTAAGTTCTAGGAATATAAAGAAAGGCAAAAACATAGCCTACTCTCAAGAAACTCACATCCTAATGTGGGAGATGAGATATAAATAAGTAGATGCATAAAAGATATATACAAAATACATGGAAGGCCATCCAAAAGGGCTGGGAAGGCAGGGCAGGAAAAGACTCCTGTAGGGTTAGTGAAGAAAATCTGGGAAAGGGGGATTGTCACCACTTTGCAAGGGCCTTGAATGCCAGGCAAAAGAATCTAAATAGATTCTTTTTTTTGAGCAGGGGAGAAGTGGGACCAGATCAATGGTTCAAGAAGGTTATTCTGACCACATATGAAGGCTGAATTAGGAGAGTGCAGGTGAAAGGTCTCATTGTCATAATCCAGGTTGGTTTAGGTAAAGAAGCCCTGAACTAGGGCAGGCTGAACAGGAGGATTTAGATGCTGCTGAGATGGTATTGATAGGGCTTTGTAACTGATTAGAAATAAGGGGTCAAGGAGGAAAAAAGTGAGAAATAACAGACCTCCAAATTTCAAAACAGGGAAGCCCAGATGAATGGTGATACCTCTCATAGAAATAGTCAAGTCAGAAGGAGACACAGGATTGGGGCAAAAATAATGGGTTGCCTTTGGAATATATTGAGTTTAGGATTTAGGTGATTGGAGGTACCATTCAAAGGTCAAAATTGGAAATGCCCACAGGCTGCTCAGGCCCTCAGAGGGCTGGGGCCCTTCCCCTTCATCAGGAAGATAGTCGCCAGCCCACTTTCTCTTCAAGCTCCTCTTCTTCAATGCTCCATGTTGCTCCCTCCCAATTCCTCTGGTAACATCAAAATATTTATGGCAAAGCATTTCCTCTATTGCTCCAGGGATAGAGAGAGCCACTTATCCACAGGAACCTCTCTCCTAGCATCTTGTGCCCTTTGATGGTTTTTAATTAAAAATTAAAAAGGTTTAGTTAATTAAAGAGAGTGGCAAAGCCTTCATAGCCCATGATCTAGTTATAAACAGGGATGGGCAGGAGGATAGTCCCTTTGGAACACGGCTCAGGTACCTCCCCCAGATGGTATCTCTGGGAGAGAAGGGATTTGGAAATTGCCCTCAGCTGTGATATACTCCCCGTGGAGAAGGGGGATGCTATGGGAAAAGAAGCTTCCCATCCCCCAAATCTGAGTATTCCCAAAGCTCATTTTAAAAAATTTTCCCTTTGAAAATTTCATCTTCTCCCATGGTCTTCAACTTCCCTTCTCTGTGCTGTGGAACCAGCATCATATGGTTTTCATAGGCATTCTCACATATGCACAAACACACACTGTGAATACCAGCACTATGGCCCCCTATCCAAGCTCTAAAAGCAATCAGGATGCGCCTTCCTTCCCTCCCCGCCTTCTCCCCCTCCCCGCCTTCCCCCTTCCCCGCCTCCCCAGAATCAGGCAAGCAGCACAAGAACATGCAAACAGAAATCCTGTGGCCTGATGATTTTTAGAAAATGTTTTGCTTTACTTGTCACTGAGGCTTTCCCAAAATAGCAGGAGTTGCTGGAGGAGGGCTGCCTCCTTCCCCCTACTCTCAGAGTCTCCTCGGTCCCCAGCACTACACTCCAAAGGACAAATGGCACACGATTTTGCTTGTGCTTGAGCCCCCTAGTTCCTCACTCCCTAGCTCCCCACTCTCTTCTTGTCCCCACAAACTGCAAATCCTAATCTCCCTAAGCCAACAGCACTCTAGCCTTTTCTGGGATTTTTTACACCCCATCTTCTGCTACCCATCCAAATGCCTGTATCCCAAACAACCCACCTTCCCCAGTCCCTAGTACCCATCAAGGGGCAAAAGAGGCCTAAATTGTCGTTTCCTAAATAAAAAGAATCCTTGGGTAACTATTAACAGGGTTTGCCGGAACATGACAAAAAAATAGGGAATTGGGAGGTAGGTAAAGGCTTCTCTTCTCTTAGGCATTTATTTCTGTAAATACCATCCACAAACTGAGGGCTGTGGCTCTGGACCGAGGGTCGATGGGATTGAATTTTTGTGCTTTTTGCCAGAAATCCTGACTGTTTTCCTGTGTGAGCAGCTGGGCTAGGTGCTGAATCAAGTGTGTGATACATATGAGTCCCCATAAATGACTGCTGGACTCTCTCCATTCAGCATACTAATGGACCACCAATGCTCTCTGTTCTATGGATAAGTGAGCATTGACTATATTTACATGAAATACAAGGCTTCACTTTGCCTTGTGCTCTGAATATTAGCTGCAATTCACCTTGTTTGATCTGCTCCCTCCCTCTCTCCTGTCTTCTTTTAGGGTACTGCTCTCTCTCCCCACCAAGGACCCATGGAGGTTGTGAGGAAACTGGCCAAGGCTCACCCAAACAGAAGGCTCGTTGGCATTCACAACTGGTAATTTTTGCTGCTACTGTCCAGGAAACCAAGGGGTTTCTTCTCCAGACTGGCCACTGGCCTTCCTCTTGCATTGTCCTCTGGTCCCAGTGCTCTCAAGTGGCTTGCTCAATGATCAATGCATAATATAAAAAAATATTATTATTACTTACTGTAATATTAGAGATAAGTAAGCTATATGTACACAGTCTTGTTCCTCAAGTGTAGCACTAATCAGAAATAACCAGGCATTTATAATCATCTTGGAGTTCATCTTCCATTTTCAAGGCACTAGAAAGATCTGTCTTTTCTTGCTTTGTTTTATTTAATCTAAAATTAGCACTATTTTAAATGAATAAGTAAAGTAGTCTGCAAACTCTCAATGACCATTGTTATTTTTTAAATCTTTGTACTATCTCTGTAGCCTGGCACAGGGCTATGTACTTAGTAGGTGTGCAATAGATATTTGTTGCTGGCGCAAAGTCTCAGTTGTACATTGCAGATCTCAAGTGAAAGCTTTCTTCTTAGCTGCATGAACCCCAAACAGGTGACTCCCCTGTTTTTCTGCCTAGAAACTCTGTGATATTTGCTGTCGTTTCCTAATTTAAGTCTTCTAGATCCACCTTTTAAAAAGTAGTTTATTTACTCATTAAAAAAACGAAGATTACAATATAGTCAGGAGACCATTTAAGTTTTCTAGATCCAATCTTTTAAAAATTAGTTTATTTACACATTAAAAACCCAAGATTACTATATAGTCAGGCAACCATTTAAGTCTTCTAGATCCAATCTTTTAAAAAGTAATTTATTTACACATTAAAAACCCAAGATTACTATATAGTCAGGCGACCATTTAAGTTTTCTAGATCCAACCTTTTAAAAAATAATTTCTTACACATCAAAAAATAGTCGTGCAACCATATTGACAGCTCAGTTAGGGTCATACACAGTCCAGGGCTCAGATCTAAGTCTTCCTTTGGCTTTTTTGAGATATGGAACCTTCATTGGATTTCACTGGTGCAAATCATAATGTTTCCCCAACTGCTTCCTCAAACTGAAATTCTCATCCGTGTCTTTCCACAAATTCTCTTTAGGGCATTGACCCAGAAAGCCAGAGGCTTTCAAAGACCTTTCTCTGCTTCAGTTTATCACCTTGGGGCTACCAGAATAAAATCATATTGCCCATTTGTTGACTCTCTTTTGCCATGTCTAACCATCCCACCTGCTTATCTAGTTACACATGTCCTCAAATATGTATTTCATGCTTTTTCTTCTCTTGGTAACATGGGACAGCTTACTTGAACACTCTGGGTGCCTTGACATTTATATTATAGTGTTTTATATGATAGGGACAGTACCAGGGAAGAAGGAGCAGCAGAATGGATTGATCAGATCATCAATTAACAGGCATTTATTAAGCACCTACTGTGTGACCATTACTGTGCTGGGTGAATGGATATAAAGACAAAATACAAAATACAAAACCTCGGCCTTAAGGAGCTTATATTCCTTCCAGCACCCCCACGTAGTAATTTAATTAGTGTTACTCTCAAAGTAGTCCAAAAAAACCCTACTGGAGTTAAACATCAGTGTGTTTTTCCTCTTTTAAAAACAAATAAAAACAGTCTTTTATTAAAACAATCCACCTAAAATAGCTTTTAAAACAACATCTGTATTTATAGACAATGCTTTGCAGCAATTTTAAAAATATACAAAGTCTGACTAATCATTAATTTTTTTCCTTATCAGCTCATCTGACCCTAATCTTCTGTATATTTGGACTTCCTTTCTACCTTACCCTGCTTATCTTACAGCAGAGTCCAAACCCTTCCCAACTTGGCTGGGCGTCAAAGTGCCTTGGGGCTCCTTCCTTCAGCACAGCTGCATTCCCATTCTGCCAAGCGTGGTTTCTCCCAGTCTCCCCCTCTCCTCCTACCTGGGGAAGAAATGCCCCAGGGGAAGAGTGAGCTTGGTTCCCAAAGCCACCCCCTTTCACCCCCCTCCCAAACCCCACTCTTCCTTCCCTGGCTGGCCTGGAAGCTGCTGGAGTTAATTTGAATATTGCTTTTCTTTCTTGAACTGCCTGGTGCTAGCTCAAATGGAACCAGCTTCAGTTAAAGGAACCATATTCCTTATAGAGCAAAGAATGCTATTTTAAATGCTGATTTAAACCAATCTCATGACTTCCTCTATTCCAGTCTCTATTTTGCTCTCCAGAGAGAATTCTTCTGTTCTCAAGCCTTCCCTAAGTGACTTTCCTCAGCTCAGACGGCATTATTCTTTCTGGATGCCCAAACCAAAGACTTCCTTTTCCTTCCTATGTCTGCTTCTTCCCCAGTCCCACTTTTTCCTCCCTTTCCACTCAGTCATCACCAGAACCAGGATTAGACCTGGTGGCCCTAGTGAGGTTTGAAAATGGAGCCATCATATGATACTATCAAGAACTCTGATTCTTGTCTGGGACAAAACTTGTGATATGGAAAACAGACTTGTGAGGCATTAAATCAGCTGCCTAAATTGCCTACACTTAGTCTCTAGTCACCGTTAGGTTAAAGTGAAGATCCTAATGCTAGCATTCCTAAAACACTCAAAACATCATAGTTATTCTTAATGCATCATCATCATCATCATCATCATTCTAACTGACATTTATATGGGCCTTTTAAATTTTACAAAGAATTTGACCTACATTAGCTCCTTCCTGCCTCCCAATGACCCCATAAAAAGCAAGTAAACCCATTTTATAGATGAAGATGAGATTCAGAGTGGTTAAATGATCCCTTGGAGGATTCAAGTCTAGGTTTTCCTGAGAACTTGGGTTCAAATCCCAGATCTGCCATTTACAACTTGTGTGATACTTATTTTGACTTTTTAAAAAGTCTATTTTTACCCTTGATAATAATAACTGGCACTTTTAAAAAAGGATACTATGACTTACAAAGTATTTTCCATATTCCTGAAAGGAGGCAATAAAAATTATATTCTGCCCTACTGGGACCTATAATTGGAGTATTATTTTGGCACCACATTTTAAAAGGATATTGATAATTATAATAATTGTCTATTAATATAGGATTTACTATATGCCAGATCCTGTGCTAAGCACTTTTTTATATTTAATTTTTTTATCAATTGCATATAAACAAAAATACTTAATATTCTTTTTTTTAAATTTTGAGTTCCACATTTTCTCCTTCTCCCTCTTCCCTCACCCCTTCCTCTTGAGAAGGCAAGTACTTTGTTATAGATTATACACATGTAGGCATGCAAAACATTTCCATATCAGCCATGTTGCAAAAAGAAACAGACCAAAAAATAATTAAGAGTAATAAAGTTTTTTTAAAAAAAAAAGGTATGCTCTAATCTGCATTTAAACTCCACTAGTTCTTCCTCTAAAGGTGAATACCATTTTTCATCATTAGTCCCTTGGGATTGTCTTAGATCATTGTACTGCTGAGAATAATTAAGACATTCACAGTTGTTCGATGTACAATATCGCTGTACTGTGTACAGTGTTCTCCTGGTTCTGGTCATTTAACTTTGTATTAGTTCATACAAGTTTTCCCAAGGTTTTCTGAAAGCATCCTGCTCATCATTTCTTATTTGTGCTAAGCACTTTTACAAATACTATCTCATTTGATCTTCACAACAAACCTGGGAAACAGGTTCTGTCATTAGTCCCATTTTACAGATGAGAAAATAAGAGACAAACGATTAAATCATTTGCCCAGGGTCCCACAGCTAGTTCAAATGAGTATTTGAACTCAGATCTTCCTGACTCCAAACCCAGCACTTTATCTACTGGGTTCCCTAGCTACCCAGAATGATAAACTGGAAATTGGGATGGTAAAAGGGGCCTTGAATCTACAATATATGCAGATTGGCTCAAGGAATTGGAGTAGAGAGAAGGCTCTGGAGGGCCATGATAAATGCCTTATGTATTTGAAAGGTTGTCATGTGGAAGAGGAATAGATTTGTTCTGTTTGACCTCTGAAGGCAGAGCCAAGGGTAATACATTTCCATCCATTGCAATGAGGCAAATTTAAAGCTGATGTTTTAAAATTTTTTTTCCATATTGTACAAGAAAAATAAAACCAAAAGGGGAAAAACCACCAAAAAAGCAAAGAAACACGAACAAAAAAAAAAGGGTGAAAATACTACGCTTCAATCCATATTTATTCTTCATAGTTCTCTTTCTGGATGTGGATGGCATTTTCTATCCCAAGCCTATTAGAATTGTCTTGAATCACTGCATTGCTGAGAAGAGCCAAGTCCATCACAGTTAAACTTGATATTAAAAAACTTCACAATAATTAGAGTTGTCTAAAAATAGAATGGTTTGTCTTGGTGGAGGTGGGATTTTTCTCCCTGGAGGGCTTCCAGCAGAGTGTGGTTGGACACTTGTAGAACATTTTACAGAGGGAGTTCCTTTGTTGGATGTGATGGCCAAATCTGTCCCTTCCAACTCTGAAATGCTATGAGTCTGCCCTTCTCTTTTTTGATTTTCCCAGAGAAATTCACAGGATCAGTCATACAAATTTATTATCTTTTTTTCATGAGTCAGAAAGCATATTCTATACAAAACACAATATAAATTGGGGAGGAAGTTGCAAATATATCTAACCTGTGAACCCAACCTCAACCCTCCATTTCTGTTTTGATTTTGAAACATGAGTTTCCAGCAATGACTCCTCCTGACCCTTGGTCCCCCATTCAACCTCTCAGCCTCTCTGAGGACCCCACTCACCACTACCATTTATACTAGTCACATTTCCAAGGAAATTCCTTAATGAGAGAAACATAAAGGGGCAAAGAGAGATACTTCAATTTTCTGGATGTTTATTGCCTTCAAGCCTGGAAATCTGGTTGGGATCTAGGTAGCTGCACTGGTTGGAAGTTCAACCTCTGTTTCTAGTTTCTATAAGTATTAAGATGAGGCCAGTGGATAGTATCAGATTTTTTCAAACCTTGAAGTATTATGTAAGTAACAATAATTATCATTATTAACACCATTAATTATCATTATTGTAGAGTGCTATTGATATGGGAGGAGACAAACTAGGATCTAGGATATTTGGGATTTTCTTGGCTCAGCTCAATCTTTGGGATCTTGTTGAAGAAATTGTTTCATCTTTACACAGATTCAAATCCTGCCTTAGAAATTTAATTATGTGACTGTGGGCAAATCATTTTTATCTCTTGTAGCCTGTTTCCTCATCTGTAAAATGGGTATCATAATAGTATTCCGGGGATTGTTGTGAAAATCAAATGAGCTAATGTATGTAAATTGATTTACAAACCTTAAAGGACTACATAAATAATAATAATTATGATTATTACAGAGTACTGTCTATATGGGAGGCAAGGACTTGGGATCTAGGATTCATAGGTTTTTCTTGATCCAATTTGATCTTTTTTTAAAAAAAAATAGCTTTTATTTTCAAAACATAAGCAAAGATGGTTTTCAACATTCATCCTTTCAAAGCCTTGTGTTCCAAATTTTTCTCCCTCCCTCCCACCACCTTCCCTAGACAGCAAGTAATCCAATGTATGTTAACCACGTACAATTCTTCTATACATATTTCCACATTTATCATGCTGCACAAGAAAAGTCAGATCAAAAAGGAGAAAAAATGAGAGGGAAAAAAAAAGCAAGTAAGCCACAACAAAAAAAGGTGAAAATGCTATCCAACTTAGTCTTTAACATTCAGAATCTTCCAAGACTCCTGATCAGGAAGCTGTCTGTTTTACCTTCACATGATCTTTTGCGCTGGAAGAGACCTTAGAAGTCATAGAATCCATTGTTCTCATTTTACAGAGAAACACCCCAATGAACCCTACGAAGTTAAATGATTTGCCCCAGATGACATAGCTAGTAAGTGTCTGAAGCTATTCTGTCCAAGAGCCATCTCACCGAGGCTGCTGGCAAGACCAAGATCTATGGGGTCATTTGAGGAATGTCAGTCACCAAGCTGCAACTCAGGATCCATTCTCCAAGTCCAGTAATCGCCAGGCTTTCTGACCACCAGACAGTTGTCAGAGATTTGGACCCAGCGGTTCCTCCCTGCCTGACATGCATTATAATCTCTGAATCACAAAGCCCACCACCTTCTCCAGTCCATTAGAAGGACAAGGACAGTTTTCTCTGAAGTCCATTTCTCTCCCAGAGGGTTAGATAGTTCTTCCTTTTCCTGTCCAAAGGCTTTGCTCTACTGGTTGATCCCCAACTCTCAACATGGCAAAAATCAAATTTTCTTGCTTCTGGGGTGATGGTGTCTCATGCCCTTTAAACTCTGTCTAAATCCTGCTTATCTTCCTGCTCATGAGTTAAATGTCCACTTTTCAATGTCAGGCCCTGAGGGACCCCTGGGACAGACTATGGGGCATAGGGATGAGACAGGGTGCAGCCTAACTCTCAGAGTGTGCTGTTGAAAGAAAGCTAAGGTCTCAGTGTAAGACTGAAGCTTTTCAAGGATGGGGAAGCTGTAGACACAGGAGCCAGCAGTTGCTAAATTGCTTCATTTGGCTAGGATTTCCCATTCACTTTTTGTCACTGGCACACTCTCAGAAAAAAAGCAACTGAGCAGAAGAGGTGGGGGTTGGGAGGAAGAGATGCCCTATTGTCTGAGGCAGTCTGATAGTAGACTTGTAATCAGAAAACTTGGATCTCCCCCTTAATAGCCATGTGACCTTTGGAGAGATATTTAACCTCCATTAATCTCAATTCTTAAAAAAAAATTTCATTTCCAGTTTCAAATTCTCTCCCTCCATCCATTGAAAGGGATATATATATATATATATATATATATATATATATATGATATCCATCATTCATGTAAATAATACAAAATGTATTTCCATAGTAGTCGTGTTGCAAAAAATAAAATTTTTTTAAAAGTAAAAAAAATTATCCTTTTTTCTACACTCAGTTCCTAATAAGAGAAGTTAGGAGAACTTATTTACCTCAAAGACTATTGGAGGATTAAATGAGTTAATGGATATGAAAGCAAAATACAAATTATTATTACCTTTTCCTCTCTCTTTCAGAGGCAGTATAGTGCTGGGAAAGTCAAATTAACTATTGCTTACTATGTGCCAGGTATTGTGCTAAGAGCTGGGAATACAAACACAAGGAAAAAGACATCTTGCCTTCAATGAGTTTACATTCTAAATGAGAAAAGATAGCACATTAATTATATAATATAATAGCTTATAATATTAATGCATTATTAATATAGTCATTTATTTTATATTCAAGTGTTCATATAGTTTATATAACATCAATCATATTATATTATATTATTTTACTTGTATCATCATATCTATATTGTATCCAAATTATCTACATATAATTATATGTATAAATATGTAATTCCATATAATTTGCTTATAAATTATATCTAAACATCACGACAATTGATTAATATTTATTAACAGTATATTAATATAGCATAACATTTTAACACAATGTAATATAATAAAAAATAAAATAATATAAATAATACTTTAAGATTTGCACATTTCTACAAATATTTGATTGTATCCTTACAAAAACTTTGGAAGATAAGTATTATTGTTATCCCCATTTTTCAGGTAGAGAAACTGAGGCAGACATGTTCAGGGTCACACAGCTAATAAGTGTCTGAACTAGGATTTGAATTTGGGTCTTCCTGACTCAAAGTCCAGTACTCTAACCACTGTAATCCTATCAACCTCAATAAAAATAAAAGAGAGAGCCCAAGGAAGAGACATAATAAAGAAGTCAGGCGAGTCAGGAACAATGTCATGGAGAGGAGAGCTTTGGAGTCAGAGTATGTGAGTTCAAATCCTACCTTTATTGCTTACACTCTTAGTCATTTTGGGCATCTGTTTAAAAAAATAAAGAGGAGGTGGGGTTGGACCAGTAATGTTGAGCTCATATAGAAATGGATCCCTGCAAGCTACCTATTGATTTAGAAAACTATAAATCAACATTATCTATATTGCACCGTGAATTAATTTATTTTATGAAATATTGCACAATTTCCTTTTAATCTGGCACGGGATTACACTGTTGAGTTTTGCAGGTGGCCAATTAGACACCTTTGGGCTGCATGAGCAGCTCAAAGCCTGCTCTCTCCAAGGGGTCCAGAGCAAAGAGAAGCTCTGGGTTTGAGTTCTCCCCTTCCCTCCTCCTCTTTCGAATCTGAGGTGGAGGAAGGGAAACCAACAAAAAAGCAGGAAAGCCTTAAAGGAGAGAGCAGGTGTGAGGGGTGGGTGGGACTCCTCCCTTAGACACTTCCAGGGAGATGCAAGCTGGGGACAGGGGTGTAAGAAGAGAAGGAAGGGTCCTCTGGCTCAGGCCAGCTGGGACTGTTCCCACGAGGTGGGGAAGAAACTCATGGGTGGGGGGTCTGGGAACAATAAGGGGGGAAACATTTTCTCCATATTGTGTGTTTTGTGAGCCCCAGCTTTGCCCTGAGAGCTTGCTTTTGTGTGTGTGTCTCCAATTCTGCATATAATTTGTCTATCAATTACCAAATGTCAGAATGCAGAGACTCCCCTTCAGTCTCATCTTACCTACTTCTTATTCTTTCTCCACCAAGCTCTCCTTTCTTGGTCAGTGACTGGGTAGGAAGCCCAAAGAGTATAATAGAAAAAAAAAAAAAAAACTTGCTTTGTTTTTAGGCTGGAAAATCTGGATTTGAGTCCTGACAGTAGGTTACTACTTAGTTATTTGACTGAGCAAACCCCTTTTGTTTCTCAGAGCCTTCATTCTGTCATCTGTAAAATGGGTGTGATTGGGATACCTTCAAACATAGCTTCTCAAGAGGTTTGTTGGAAAGGAAAGAATATTTGTAAATGTTAAAAGTGCTAAAGAAAAATGCACTTTTAAAGAATGTCTCTGCAGCGGGCAGAGCAAGAATCAAGGACTCAGCAGGAGACACAGTAGGGAGCACACCCTGGCTCTGATGTTTATTATCTGTGTAACAGTGCCCTAGGTTAGTCTCCCTATGTCTCCTTGGTGGGGAGAATAGAAGAAGGAATGATGGTTAACAGCAGGTGGGGGTGAGTAGGTCTTTGACTTTCTCATTCATTGACTTTTTTAATCCACTAAATTGGGTGAGTGTAACTAATCTTTATTATTACCATTTTACAGATGATGAAACTAAGTCAGGGAGGTTGTATAGAGTGATCATGTCAGCCTTCAAATCTTCAAAGTACTCAAGCAGATCTTCTCTGAAGTATAACATTATCTCTTTTAAAAATCATTAATTTATTGTTTTTTATGTTATCAGCATTTCCAAATATAACTCTCTCCACTCTCTCCCCAGTGAAATTATGTAAAATCTTAGCAACAAGTGAGAACCCAGTGTCCCTGGGCATTTTGAAGCCATGGAAATGATGTCTTAGGAAAGTTAATTTGCTGTTGGGTGCTGGGGAAAGACTAAAACAAGGAAACCAAACACAAGCTATTGCATGTGCGTGGATGATGAGGGCTCCCATAAGGATGGTAGCAACATGACTGGAGGGGATGGACATACTTAAGAGATGCTAACCTTCCATGTTAGTGGGATTTACTGATTGATGGGAGATGGAGGCTGAGAAGGGAATCCACAAAATAGGACTTCAAGTTGAGCTTTTGGAAGAAGTGTGTGGTGTACTAAGGGGATAACAGGAACAGTGGTTAAATAATCCTTAAAGTCTAAGTTATGGTAGTTTGGGGTGGAGAAAGGCTGCTTCCCCTGGGGCTTGGACAGCCTCCGGTGCCTCCGAATGCTTCTGAAGCCAGAGCTTCTGTATCCCTGGCATTAGGGGCAGGGAGAATGGTAGAACCGTGGTAGGCCGTGGGGCCATGGGGCAGAGGGTGGATAATGAGAGTAGACAGTGAGATGGAGTGTTCTGTGTTACAGGCATTCTCCCCAGGCTGAGGCTGGCAGCTAGAGCATCCATCATGGTCTTCCCCAGACCCCTGGCCATCACCTTGTCCTTGTCAGGTCTCATCCTACTTGCATTGCACCTGTCTACTTCCCACAATGTGTCTGATGCTCCCAGCAACGAGCAGCAGCTGTGCACCTTGAGGGAACACCCCACCATAGCCTTCGAAGGTAAGTGCCTTCCCTCCCCGCCACCATCGCCTTCCCCCTATCTGTCATCATCAGCTGTGTTGGGTGGGATTTAAATTTGATTTCAGGAAGGATTTCCTAATGATTGGAGCTATAAGACCTTGTAACAAATCACTAGGGGGATATTGGGGGACCTCCCCCATTGGGGAATGGGGTATGGGATGGCTTAATTTTTTAAGTGTGGAGGAAAATCATCCACCTATTGGACAGACTCTGTTTTATTTTCATCTCTGTATGGTCCCTGACTCACTGGATAGAGAGGGGAATGCACAAAATATGACTCTATGTGGGCCTTCATAATGAGAAGTTGTATACTAATAGGGCATCTCAAAGCCAGATAAACTTGGGCTCAAGTGAAATACTGATTGTGTTATCCTAGTGAAGTCATTTAACTTTGAATACTCAGGCAACTCTCTTAACAATATAAATTGTAAAGATGGCGGTGATCTGCTTGTTAAAGGGAGTTCCCTGTATCGGTGAAACCAAGGTATCCCAGTGATTTGCACTTAATAGGAAATTAATAAATGCCTATTGATTGATTGATTAATTGAGTTACTTTTAATTCAGTTCTTCATAGAGGCTGAGAGATGGATAAATAATCTTTCCAAGACTCTTCTCTAATGAGTAAGTGGGGGACAGAAGGAAGAGACCTCTGGGACTCCCTTGATGAGAATGGAAACTGGTGCTCTTTGCATAGCTGTGGAAGTCATCATGGGTAGATAGGCTGAGGGAAAGAAGGCTCACGCATGACCTTAATAATAATGAGTCACTCATTGTAATAGTACTCAGAGGTCACTGGCAATCAGTGGTCTGTGCTCATTAAGGGATGGCACTAGAGCTGCTGCCAGTCTTCCCCGATGTTGGCGGAGGCCCCAGGGAAAGGAGATTGGATGAAGGCAGATACAATCAGTCCTTCTTTTGTCTCAGCCCCCAGTCCCTGTGGGACCCTCTTTGGATGGCTCATGGGCTGGTTGGGAAGCCTTCTTTGCTCTGTTCTGTTGGACATTTTTATCAATTATGAGGGTGAAGGTATGTTTCCCAAATTTGCAGATGAAACAGAGCGGAGAGGGGATGCTTATGCTTTGGATGACATGTAGGATTCAAACAATCCAGACAGAGGAGTCCCATAGAAAAATTATCTTTAAAAAATCAATACAGAATGGGAAAAGCATGACTGGAAATTTTTATGTCCAATTACTGTGAAAAAGATCTGGGGGTTTTAGGAGATTGTAAAGTCAGTGTGACTCAGTCCCATGATGTGGCAGGACACCACCCCCCTACACAACCCACCCAAAGCTTACTTTATTTTAGATGGTTAGACATCTTGTCCTGAAGGAAGGAAGGGATAATCCTATTATACTTGGCCCTGGTCTGCCCTCATCTGGAGGACAGCGTTCAGTTCCAGGGGCTACACTTTAGGAAGGATCAATGTCTTTCTTAAAAGCCAGAGAAACTGAAAGGTGTCTGGAAGAGAAACCCAAGATAATTAAGGGCTTGAGTCTTTGCCACTAAGAAATGGTTGAAGGAATCAGAGATGTTTAATCTAGAGGATAGTCCATAGTCGTCAGCAATCTGAAGGGCTGTCACCTAGAACAAAGGATTGGGCTCATTCTGTTTGGCCCCAGAGGTCAGAACCAGAACTAATGGGTGGAAACTGCTGAGGCAGATTTCAGTTCCACTTAAGGAATTCCAGGATTGCAGATTTAGAATGGGAAGGGATCTTAGAAGTATCAGATACAACCCCATCCTATTGCTGATAAGGAAACTGAGACCTAAGGAGATTGTGACCCAAGTCACAGAACTAGTAGCTATCTTATTGGTAAAATAGGAATAATTAACCCCTATCCCTCAGGCTTGCTGTGAGAATCAAATGAGATATTTGTAAAGCATTTGGCAAATCTGAAAGCATATATAAATACTAGCCATTGTATTGTTGCTATTACTACTACTACTACTACTACATCATAATAGAAAGGAATATTATTATTTAGATACCAGGAGGACAAGATCAACTCAAACTCTATGGAAACATTTTGCAGTCACCACTGAAGAAATCTCAGAAAGCAGTATATAAAAGGCCAAAAAAAAAAAAAAAAAAAAAAAAAAAAAAAGAACATAGTAAATACCTGACTACTTTGGACAGGGGTGATTGAGTAAATCAGCTAGGCTTCCTGAAGGAGGTGGACTGGGGAAGGGGGTGAGATAGAATGGAGAGGATGGAGAAGATAGGGAAGTGGGGGGTCTGAACTCCCTGCCTTAGGAAGATTGGCAGGGGGTGAGGTTGACTTGGGGGGAGGGAATTCCCAACTGTGGGCTTCTCTGTCTCCGAGAGGAAGCTTTCCAGCTGTCTTCTCTGTGCTGTCTTGTTTGAGCTGAGGCCCTGGGGCTTTGAAGGCTTAAGTGGATTAAAGTAAATTAGCAATGTCCTTAAGCCTACAAAATGTGCAGACACCCTCTGATTTCTAATTGCTCCACCGAGCAGATTGTGGCTGTCACTAGAGGGAACAGAAGTGGGGGAAGGGGAGAGAAGGAGGGAGCGCCAGTGGGGAGACCTGTCACATTACTTAAAACCTCTTTAGGGCTGTGAGGCTTTGTGGTCTGTGGTTCCGAAGTGGCGACTCATATTGGAAATATTTCCTTTCTAAGGTGGAGTCCAGGATCTACCATTGCTCTAATGAATCTGGGGTGTCCAGTTAGATACTTCGAGACAAGATGTTAAACAGTTAAACATCCCTGTACTCCTCCATCCCACCCAGTTCTGAAACTTGTTCCTTGTTCCTTGTACCTTAACCTGTCTAAATTGAGTCAATCAATGTCAACAAGCATTTTTTAAGCATTTACTATGTACTAAGCAGCATGCTAAGCAGAGCCTGTCCCTTAAGAAACTTAGCAGAGAAGACAATTTGTAAATAATTAGTTAATACCAGGTACAGAGCAGATGTACCCTCTTTCTTTCATGGAGGGGAAGGTAGGGTAGGGAAAGAGAGGAGAGGTTTCTTCCAGATGATATCTTAGTTAAATATTGAACAAGGATAAAGATACATAAGGTGGAGGTGAGAAGGAAGAGTATTCTAGCCAAAGCAAAACTAGAGAAGGGAAATGATGAAGGATAGTATTTGAAGAACTCCTTCATGATTGCTCTTAGGTGGTTATAATAATAGACAGCATTTAGATTGTATTTTGAAAATATTTTATATATGTGGAAAGTATAATAGCTTGTGTAAACATTGAAACTCATACCATGGGGAGACAGAAAGGGGGAAGCATGAGTTTCAGGGACATATTTATTTAGATTAATATGTTCTGAGATGTAGACTGATTTCCACATTTGTGGAGAATAGGAGGAAAGCTGAAGCTATGCGTTTATATGTTGATTCACTCATGCATTCATCCATTTATTTGTTCATTTATCAGTTTATTAATTTGTTCTTCAAGAGAGGTTTAGGCTAGAATTACATTTATTATACTTCAAAGATTTATCATCTTGGAGTAGTGAATAGAAGGCCAAACTTGGAATCAGAAGACATCTTGAGTTTAAATCTGGCCTCAGACAGACTCTGTCTGGAAAAAGACCCTGGGGAAATGACTTGACTTTGTTTACCTCAGTTTTTTCATCGGTAAAATGAGCTGGAGAAGAAAATGGCAAATCACTCTTGTGTCTATGCCAAGAAAACCCCAAAATACAATCATGAAGAGTCGGGAATATCTAAAAATGATTGAACAACACGGAGTGGGATGCTCTTTAAAGGTTAAGAAGAAAAATTATTTTGCTTGATCACTCTAGATGGAATATCGTCCCACTCAAGACCAGGAAGATGATGACTTAGTCTCAGCTAGCTTAGCTCCCTCTGTAAGTAAACATATTTATCAAGAAAAATCAAAGACATTATACCAATTAGGGTAGACTAAATGGTGGTGCTGGGCCTGGAGTCAGGAATACTTGAGTCCAATTCCAGCCTCAGACATATAACCCCATTTGTCTCAGTTTCCCTATTTGTCAAGTGAACTGGAGAAGGAAATGGCAAATCACTCCAGTGTCTCTACCAAGAAAATCCCAAATGGGATCATGGGGAGTCAGATTGAAATGACTCCACAACAAAAGACTTTCATCTTTGAAGAGCTCCTTTGGCTAATGGGAAGTCATCTGAAGGTTTGGAGGGGCGACACAATAATGCTTATGAATAAGGAAGAGTCTGGATGTAGTATGAAGGTTAAATTTTTTAATAGCCTTTTATTTACAGGTTATATGTATGGGTAACTTTACAGCATTAACAATTGCCAAACCTCTTGTTCCAATTTTTCACCTCTTACCCCCCACCCCCTCCCCTAGATGGCAGGATGACCAGTAGATGTTAAATATATTAAAATATAAATTAGATACATAATAAGTATACATGATCAAACCGTTATTTTGCTGTACAAAAAGAATCAGACTCTGAAATATTGTACAATTAGCTTGTGAAGGAAATCAAAAATGCAGGTGGGCATAAATATAGGGATTGGGAGTTCAATGTAATGGTTCTTAGTCATCTCCCAGAGTTCTTTCTCTGGGTGTAGCTGGTTCAGTTCATTACTGCTCCATTGGAAATGATTTGGTTGATCTCATTGCTGAGGATGGCCAGGTCCATCAGAACTGGTCATCATATAGTATTGTTGTTGAAGTATATAATGATCTCCTGGTCCTGCTCATATGGAGGTTAAATTGGAGGGGGTCAGGGAGAGAATGAAAAGAAGCAGGAAGACCTATTAGGGAGCAACTATATTAATAGTAGGATATGAGAAGTGAAAGAAAGGAAAGAAGAAAAAAAATACTCCCAGAATGTGAGAGACGGTGATTGGGATGATCAGCTTGTCACTGACAGAAGTCAGAATTCAGTGAAAGGATAATTAACTTAGCTTGGAACATGCTGAGTTTGAGGGACCAGCCCCACATCCAGATAGAGATGTCTCCTTGGAGTTGTTGGAGATGCTGACCTGTAGAATAGGAGCAGGGGTTAGGGCTAAAGTAAGAGACTTGGGAGTCATCTGCATAATAGAACTGATAATTAAAATCATAAGAATTAATGAGATTCCCAAGAGAAAGATGATAAAAAAAAAAGAAAGGAACTAAGAGCAGAACCTTGGGGAATGTGTGCCTTAAAAGGTAAGGAAGAGAAGTCAGCAGAATCAGATTTAAGAAAATTAAGGGACTGTGCTATCCCTGAAGTTCTGGATGGACATTCCCCTTATCTCCTTCCAGGTCTGTTATTGTATCCTCCCTCAAGGTATAATAAAGCAGTTCCAGACAGTAGCTCTCAATTATGGGGGGTATTCAATTAATGTTATCAATCCCAATCCACTTTTTCTAAACTTCTAAGGCATTTAATTGCCTAGTCACACAATTTAGCATTTACTTATACACAGTCTTGTCTTATTCTCTAATTGTTTCCCTAGGCATATTATTCTAGTCCCTGTCAGTAGATTGTAAGCTTCTGGAGAGCAGGATATGATGTGGGGTCTCCTTCTATGGATTCTTCTACAACATTGAACAAATTCTATACGTGTGATTGCTATCAGAATCTCACACATTCTCATCCTGTTATATCTTTGTACCAATTTTCCCATAAATCCCTTTCAAAGGTTCTTCTACCCAAAACAAAGAAGTTCTTATTTCTGGTTTTTGTTTCAGTGCAAACTCTTTCAACAAGCTTTGTGCTAAAATACTGGGATTTTATAAAAGTTCAACAAAATCGCTTGTCCTCAGGGAGCTTATATTCTACCAGAATAGGATGTGGATAAAACATATGGTTTAATTACAACACATAGAAAGGAGTGTGCCCCTCAAACTCTCACACTCTTTCTTTCTAATTCCCTTACAAAAAGAAGTGTAATCCCAAGTAGGAGGGACCCCCAAAATGTCCAATTCATTGTCAGCTTGAGACTGGTTATTAGAAATCTCCAATTGGAAAGAGAACTCCTTGAGAGCAGGAAATAGTTTGCTTTTTTTTTTCTCCTACTTTTATCTCTGGGGCATTTATTTTCTTCTCCAAATCATTTACAGATGAAGAAACTGAGCTAAACAGCATCAAGTGACTTGACCAGGGTCAACCAGCTAGACCATGTCTGAGACCAGCCTTGAACTCAAAGATAAATCTTCTTGACTCAGGTCCTGGTGCTGAATCCACCTACCTGCTCAATTCTTGACACTTAGCAAGCCCTTAAATAAATGCATTTTCATCCATTCATTCATTCAGTGAACATTCCCTTTGTTCTGCAGCAGTAGAAAGGTAGCCTCCTGGCTGCTCATCTCTCATCTTACCTCCCCCTACAGAGAATGGATGAGCAGGTGAAACAGGGCTCAATAAATGCTTGGTGACTGATTGATCACCTTAAAGTCGTTGCCACTAGTGTGTTCCTGAGTTTCCTCTGTAAATCACTCCTTGTTTCCCAGAGATTCACACGAGTGCCTCAGATGCTTGATTTTCATTTCTGATAGATTTTTCTATGGGCAATGGTGTCAAAAACTTTGACTTTGACTTTCTTGGCCTCTTTTCCATCCCTCTCCATCCCAATCATTTAATGATTTTGGACAGTATTTATAGTATAACTCCTGGGAGCCTGAGGTGAATGTTTTTGGTAAAGTGGCTATTTAGCAGTTTTGTAATGTTATGATTTGAGGAGGCAGCATATTGATGGCATAGTAGAAATAATTTGGGGTCTGGAGTGGGAAGACCTGAATCCAAATCTTGCTTCTAATGAGGCATTTTACAAATGAAGAAACTTATTTCCAGAGAAAATAACTAACTTTTCAAGGTCACAAAGGTAATGTGACCTTTGCTAAAGCAGGATTCAAATAAGATACTCTAACTCCAAATCTAACGTTCTTTTTTTATAATAGCTTTTTATTTTTCAAAATACATCCAAAGATAGTCTTCAACATTCTCCCTTCCAAAACCTTGTGTTCCAAATTCCCCCCTCTCCTCTCTCTTCTCCAGACAGCAATAATCCAATATAGGCTAAACATATGTAATTCTTCTAAACATATTTCCACTCTAATTGCTACATCATTCTGCTGCCACCCTAAGTGGGAGGCAGAAGCCAGTCTGGCATTAGATATCTGGGATGGGTAATCTACAAAGTGGATAATTGAGAATTAGCCATAATTGAAAAGATTCATTTAGAATAGGACTTTTCTCATTAATTCCACCTGAATCCAAAACTTTTTTAGTATGTTTTTGGAACATAATTGGCTTGCAACATATCTTTATTTTTAAATTTAAAAGAAATAATAAATTGATTAAAATGTAATAATTAATAAACAAATAATGAAATAATAAAAATAACAAATAAACAATTAAGAAAGAAAAAGGGGCAGCTATGTGGTGCAGTGGATAAAAACCAGCCCTGGAGACAGAAGGACCTGAGTTCAAATCCAGCCTCAAACACTTACTCCCTGTGCGGCCCTGGGCAAGTCACTTTACCCCAATTATCTCCAAAATTAAAAAAAAAAAATTTAAAGTAAGTTAGCTTCTATTCCAAGGCTCATTGGACTTCAACCCTAAATCAGACATGTTTCTTTTAGGAATAATAAGGATGGGGATGGGAATGGAGATGGCTAGTAAAATTTGGGTTAAGGAGAAGTTAGGATAACTTTCTCCCTTTTCTAAAGTACTATTTTCCCCAAACTGGAGACAACCTGAGACCTTGAAAAGAAAAACACTCTTCTATCCTTTCTATTATCCTATTTCTCCATTATCCCACTTAAATAGAGTTGGAATAGGAAAGTGAATAGAACTTCTCCCTAAAATTGTATCCAGTAACCATAGAACCACAGAGCTGGAAAAGATTTTAGAATCCATTTTAAAGATGGGAAAACAAAGTCAATTTCCCATTTCCTGCAATCTGCCATCTTCCTTCTTACTACATATACAACCAAGATTGTGTTGGTAAATGTTTAACAACTAAGTCTATAAGGGGGAAAATGTACTGTATACATTTTAAAGTTTAATTTGCATTATTAACATTTTCTCCATCACTTTCTAAAGTCTAGAAATCAACAAAATAATATACTTGAGACCTGAGTTGTACTATTTACTGATTTTTGAGGTGCAAATGTGCATACTCTAAATGTAATAATTCACTCTCATGGAGATGGTATGAGCTGGTTCCTGCCCATCCTGTGATACAGCTAAATGTTACCCTCACAATATCCTTTGTGTTAGGAATCCTATAGAAAGATGCAAAAGGGTCTGATTCTTGTTCTTGGGGAACAGCCAAGCTAATGGATAAGGTAGAGGGTCAGCATTGGAAGTAAAACACATTAAGAAATAACTTAACATAGGACACAAACAGAATCAAGAAAGCTTATTCCTAAGATTTTGGAAGACTGTGTCTGTATTAAACCCAGAGAGTGAGCTCACTTTTGGCCCTCACAGCCTACCCTATAAATGTCCATCACCAGCCTCGGACTGTACAATTATACCCCTGCCCACCAGTCACCTACTGGGTCAGAAGCAATGTGAGGGGATGCTTCATTTTGCTGCAGGATTTTTTTTTAACCATGCACAATTTTTGAAAAACATCCAGCTCACAAAACCTCCCATCCTCTGGGGAGCTTTTAAGTATTTGCTTGTTGTGTAGAAATGAGGGGCTGCTTTACTCCTTGGAGAAAGGATAATGAGCTATGATTTATTTCCTCTGGATTTCTCTAAAGCTCCCTCCCTCTTCCCTTCCACCCCCTTCTCTGCCATCAACACATATACTCACAGCCCACTCTCTTATACCCAGCTGAGCTGATCACAAATGCATTATGGGGAAATATGTTATAATATGTTGCATCTTACTCTTTAACCCTGACCTCCATCTCTCTTGACCCTGAGAATCCCTCTGTCCCACGAGTCATTATAGTCATATATTTAAACTAGGAGGGACCTTAGAAACTATCTAATCTAACCTTACTTTATAAATGAGGAACCTTAGGTCTAAAGAGATAGTGACCTTGCTCAAAATCCACTCCTGTGACCTTGGAATGGGAGAACCAGTGTATAATCCTGATTCTCTAATGCCATATCTGGCTTTTTTTTCTCTCTATCCTAAATAGGGTTTCAAGCTAGAAGGAGCCTTTGTCCTTGATTCCTTCGGTTTATATAGAATCTCAAAGGTGGAAAACTCAGAGGTTATATAATCCATCCCCAATATGTATCCTCTCAATAACATCTTTGAGAAATGATTTCCGTTTGAAGATCTATAGCAGGGGTCCTCAAACTTTTTAAATAGGGGGACAGTTCACTGTCCCTCAGACTGTTGGAGGGCCAGACTATAGTAAAAGCAAAAACTTTGTTTTTTGGATCTTTAAATAAAGAACCTTCATAACTCTGGGTGAGGGGGATAATCGTCCTCAGCTGCTGCATCTGGCTCGAAGGCTGTAGTTTGAGGACCCCTGATCTAGAGTAACTGGGAACCTCATTACCACCCAAGGCAGCTCATTGCACTTATGGATAGCTCTGGTTGTTAGGAAACATTTCTTTGGAGAGTCAAACCTTCCTCTAAGCAACTTCCAAATATTTCTTGTAACACTCAGTGTGTACAATGGAAATCACAATGGATTCAGTCAAAGATCTGGTTTCAAATCCCACTTCTGATTGTGTGATCTTGGGCAAATTATGCATTTTGTCCATTTTCTCATCTGTAAAATGAGAAGGTTGGACTAGATGAGTTCCAGATTTCTGTCCAATTCTAAATCTACTATCCTGTGAACCTGCAAGTCAAAGTAGAGATATTTGATAGCAAGTATCATGGCTCCTTAAGTCATCTCTGATTTCAACGTCCTTAGTTCTACAAGTAATCTCATATGGAGTGTAATGGAGGCTTGGTTCTTTAGCCATCCTGGATGTTTTCCCAGCTCTGGCTTGTCAGTGTACTTCCTAAAATATGGCTCTCAGAGCTGAAGGCAATATTCTAGATGAGAAATTACAAGAGCAGAGTAAGACCATTATCTTGCTCATTTTGAACACCTGCTTCTGTCAATGAAGCCCAAGGCCATTATACTGCACTTCTGACAGGTATTCTAGGAATTGGACAGGCAGCCCAGCCCAGGAGGGTCTGACCATACTTGTGTGACCTTGGGCAGGTCACAATCTCTTCTACACTGGGCAACTAAGACTATAAATGCCAGAGGAGTGCCAACCAGCTTCTGTAGAGGGAATTTCCCCACCTGGGAGTTCACACTACCAATGAAGTCATAAATTCAATCCTTATCCTTGTCCTTGTTAGGATTTCCCTAACTCTACCAGAGGCAACTGAAAATACAACTGTTAGAGAGTTAGGTCTAAAATTAGGAAGACTTGAATCTAGGTGAATCACTTTAAACTCAGTTCCCTCAACTGTAAAATGGGGATAATCATAACCCTTACCTCTTGAGATGTTATGAGGATCAAATGAGATATTTGTAAAGCACTTAGCCCAATGTCTGACCCATAGTAGGTGCTTTATACTCTCTTCTCTAGCATTCCTGGTGAGGGCATTTTGCTACCTTGTATTTGGGACCCTGGTCTTGACTTTGCATGGATGGACATATGGATAGATTTAGAAGAACTCTTCCTTGCCTCAGCATGTTTAATGTAGTAATTGGACAACAGGTGATAGGAATACATGATGGGTTGTTCACTAATCAAAACTTGAGAAGGGAAATTAGGAATTAGTATCAGAATCTGAATCTTAGCTCTGCTATATATTAGCTTTAAGATTTGACAAGTCATTTATTTTCTCTAGATCTCAGTTTCTTCATCTGTAAAAATTGAATTCTTTCCGGTCTCTGCTCAGTGTTCTTTCTTATGGGGATGTTGGCTTAATGACTTTTTAAAAATCAAACTTCAAATGGGACTTGTGAACTTCCAACTAGGATGGCTGTAAAAACTTTGGACTTGGGGACAGGAAGAATGGAGTGGTAAGAATGCTAGATTTGTCTTCCAAGTCAATGGATTCAAATCCTGCCTGTTACTTCCTTCTTCTGTGATGCAGGATGGTCTTGACAAGGGGATACTGAAATAGACTCAAGTTCTCTTCCAGCTCTAATTTTTTAATAATAGTTTTTTTTATTTTTCAAACTATGCAAAGATAGTTTTCAGCATTTACCCTGGTGAATTTTTCTCCCTCCCTTTCCTACACCTTCTCCCCTACACAGCAAGTAGTCCAGTATATGTTAAACATATACAATTCTTCTATACATAATTCTATTTTATCATGCTGCACTAGAGAAATCAGATCAAAAAGGGAAAAATGAGAAAGAAAAGCAAGCAAACAACAACAAAAAGGTGACAGTATTATGTTGTGATCCACATTCAGTTCCTTCTTCTGGGTGCAGATGGCTCTCTCTATCACAAGTCTATTGGAATTGCCTTGAATGATTGCATTGTTGAGAAGAACCTGGTCCATCACAGTAGAACATCATATAATCTTGTTGCTGAGTACAATGTTCTCTTGGTTCTTCTAACTTCACTTACCAGCTCTAAATTTTGGAAGCTAAAGTGAGCCTCTGGAGGATTTCAGCTCATACAGGGATCTAAATCAGAGGTGGGAGGAGGAGGAATCCCTCTCTGGCTAGCTGACCAAAGTCTCCACACCCAGATCAGAACCATAAGTGACCTTTTATGAACTCCTAGAATGTTTGAGCTGAATGGTATTTTTTTTACCTGTCATTTTACAGCTAAATAAACCTCAACCTATAGAAGGAGGTTGATTTGTCCAAGATCTCACACAGCTAGTTAATGGTAGAACTGGGATTAGAACAAGGGATCCTCATTCCCATCCTGATGCTAACTATAATCCCCCTGATTGACACAGATTCAGTCTGGAAGCCCCGGGAATGGGGAACGGAGTATCTCTCAGTAACTGGGTATTTATTTCTTTTTCTTCTCCATCCTATCCCCTGTATCCAGATCTGAAGCCATGGGTCTCTAACTTCACCTACCCTGGAGTTCAAGATTTCTCCCAACTTGCTCTAGACCCCTCCAGGAACCAGCTCATCGTTGGAGCCAGGTAACAGCAAAGGATCTATTAGCAGGTCCCAAGAGAGGAGTGGGATGGGATCTGGAGTAGACAATGAGCCAAAATGAATCAATTAAATTTGTTTTGGGGAGATTCCCAAGGAATTTCCAGCCCTAACCACTTATTCATGTGGAGAATGACGTAAGGATCTAGAAATTTTCTTCTGTCTCACTTCATAGTTTTCAGAAACTCTTCCTTTGCAAAAATATTCTGTTTGTGGTGAATACTAGAGTTTCTAATCTGGAAGAAATCAGGCAATAAATAATCAAAGATCTTAAAAAGGACCATGCTCTTGTTCCCCCTTTTATTCACCCTTCTAGGGTGAATGGAAAACTTAAAAGCAGGAAGCTATATAGTTCCCACTAGTTCTCCCCTAGAAGATGAAAGATCAGGAAAATCCCACTACTGAAAAATATCTCCTTCATATTCTGGAGATTTTTTCTTTAATCACATATTCTCAAATTCAACAAGTCAGAGCCTTTGACAGTGACTTCGTTTAAAGGTCAAAATACCATCAGGGAAGGTATCAGTCTTTAATACCTTAGTAGAAATTTAGTTTAATCTTATCGCTTTCTACCAAACCTCTAGCCAAGGTCTGAGGGAATAAGAATTTTAATTGATTGGGGAAAGGATGGGGAAAGGAAAAGCAGTTTTTAAAAGTGGAAAATTATATGAAGGAAGCAGACCTTGGCTTTGGGTAGCCAGAAGACAACAGAAAGTTACTGAATATTTGAGGTCAGGGAATAAGAACTTCAGAAGATGGGAGAGGAATGAAGAATAGAATGCATGAGGTGACAATTTTGCTTGAGTCTCCCTGCCTCCCAAAGGCAAGATAATAAGGCTTATAAAATACTTTCCTCTCAATTATCTATAGAGTTAGATCATGCAAATATTATTATCCTTATTGATATTTTATTTAATATTGATATATATTGTTTCCTTAATGAGGAATGGAGGAACAAAGTTGTTAAATGATTTCCCCAAGATTACCTTTATTTAAGCATAGGAACCTATATGGTATTGTCTTCAGTTCCAAATTAAACAAAATCCACTGTGGTTGTTCTTGATAAACTACATCATATTCTGTCCCTAACTGGCAGAATTTCAAGCAACTATAATCTCCTGGGACCCCTTAGGACCTGGAAGAATTAAAGAAATCTAAGTTTTTTTCCTAACTGAATTTGCATTGAAATATTAATCTGAAGGAGTCTTTTGTGCTTCTTGCTTCACTTACCAAAACTGTTAGTTATACCTCTGTGGCTCGCTCGGTCTCCAAGCCCAGTCCCTCATGAATGCTTAGGTTATAAGCAGCCGTGGTCCCAGGGCTCTGTTGTCCCAGACCATTGCCCAAGAAAGACACCTTGGGCTCTGCCAGAGCAAGAGATTCTCCTCTTGGGATCTGGGGTAGGATTGCAGGCCCAGCCATTAACTGAGCTTTGTTTCCCTGGACTCAGACTTTACAGTTTATCGGTCATGTAGCTCACCACTTAAAAAAAGATGATGTTTTCCCCTGTCACTGCTTAGGATTGGGGGAGACAGGGGTGAGAGATGTATAGAGAACAGAGTGGGATCCAAATTAGCATCCTTGGAAGTCTCCTCTGTCAGAGACCCCGGGAGAGATAGTGAAGGAAAGGGACAGCTTGGAGCTGTTTTCTTCCAGAAGACCCTTTTGGCCTAGTAGCTTCTCCGGGGACTGTGGCAGGAGGCTGCATAAGTGACCCCTTTGAGACCCAAGCCTCTTTTATTCTGCAAAACCATCAAAGTTCTGAAGTTCTAGGGGTTGCTGAGAATTCTCCCTCACCATCATTTCTATTATTCCTCAAGGATTCTCCATTTCTAATCAGGCTTCAACCTTAACCTGGAGAAACCCTCCATGTACTAGGGAACTATTGGAAATGGGACATCCGGTCTAGAAGCAAGGGGATGGCCAGTTTGACTGTTCAAAGGCCTTTCCAGGAATCTTGAGTGTTGGGTATATATGTATATGTATATATGTGTGTATATGCATATACATATATGTATATATGTATGCATATTTAATTTTTATTCATTTTAAACTTAAATAAAAACAAAAAAACATTTCCATGTATATAGCAGAACATAAAACAGAATGCAATATAAAACAATAAATTTTTATTTTATGAAAACCTAGATCTTCCATGTTCTTTTCAAAATAACCAAGCTTTTTGTGCTTTCTTCCAGGTTTTATACACACATGCAGAGTATATGTGTATATATAAATATATGTGTATATATATGTATATATATATATATATGGAGAAAGAGAGAAAGAGGAGAGTGAGAGTTAGAGGGTATATGTGTGCGTGTTTACATATACACGCACATATATATTGGGGGAGCAATTGGGTGGCTCAATAGAAGGCTATATTTTTAAAAAAATTTATTTAAATCATATTTCTTTAAATATTTAAATGCTTATTAAATATATTTATTTAAATAATTTTTGAAATTAAACTTGTTCCTTGAGAGTTGGCTGGTTGTGTACCTAGAGGAGATGTGTCAACTCCAGGTAGGTCCTTATTTAAGTTTTTTTCAATGAATATGATTTCTGATTTCTGCATCTCTTATTTTCACAGGAACTATCTCTTCAGACTCAGCCTTACCAACATCTCTCTCCTTCAGGTATATTCCCTTGTCTCAGCCCAATCCCTCTGTACTTCCTAAAATTCTGTGAGCTCTCTGCTTGCAGCATCAAGATTGAGAGCAGGAGAAAACAGGTGGGATGTCCAGGAAATCACTGAAATTGAATAGGGAATTCTGGCAGGTGGGAATTTTTGGTTCTTTCCTTTCTTCCCTGGAGAATTACTCATTTTGCTTTTCTAGACTTTTGTTTCAACATATATGGAATGGTACAGATAGATACTGGGTTATAGAGTATGGAAGATCTGAATTTAAATTCTGCATTAGACACTTATTTGTGGTGTGAACCTGGAGAAGTCAGTTCACCTCTTCCAGCCTCAGTTTCCTCATGTATAAAATTAAGGGATTAAAGTCAAATGCCCCTAAGGTTCCATCCAGCTCTAAATATATGATTTTTTTGGTATTTATATCCCCAGTTTTCTGCCAAACAATAGGTATTTAACAAATATTCATTGATTGATTGAGAGAAATGGGAATATCTTTTTGGTCTTATATTGCTTCCTACAATATGCTGAAGTCAGGAAGGCTTGAGTTCAAATCCAGCCTCAGACACTTAGTAGCTATGTAACTCTGGGCAATCCACAGTTGCCTCTTCTGTAAAATGAGAAGAAGAAGGAAACAGCAAGTCATTCCAGTAGCTTTGCCAAGAAAGCCCCCAAAATGGAATCAAGAAGAGTTTGACATAATTGAAAATGATTTAATAATTAGAAATTATGGGAAATATAATAATGTTAATGACATCAACAACAAAAACTAATATTTATATAGCACTGTTCTAAATGCTTTACAATTATTATCTCATTTGATCCTCACCACAACCCTGCCAGGTAGGTTATTATTAGCTGTTATTATCCCCCTTTTTCAGATGAGGATCTGAGGCAAACAGAGGTTAAATAGCTCACTCAATAAGTTAAATCTGAATTCCAGTCTCCCTCACTCCAATGTTCTCTCTACAATGATCCCCCAGTTACTTCTGTTAATAATTACTCCTAACTCCCAGAGTTGTTATGAGGATCAAATGTATAAAGCACATTGCAAATGTGATTTACAAATGCTAGCTATTATTCTTATTATTATTTCTTCAACATTCTGGATCTTTTCACCTTCATGTTCTTTCCCCTGTACTTGAAAAGAATTCCTTCTTCATCTTTGCTGATAGATTTCCTGTCCATCCCTGCTGAATGCTCTCTCTTCCCTGAAGCTTTCCTTGATCTCCTGTGGTGTTTCTCCTTCCAGAAAATTTTGGTTTTTGCCTTGTCAGTTCTCTGATCAAATATTGTCTTCAATGATAGTTATCTATGTACCATATTCCTCCACCAGATTGTAAGCTTCATGGGAGTGTCTACTTTATGTGTGTTATTTAAACCTTATATATTTCATAATACAATGCTCATACAGTATGAGCTTAATAAATGTTTGTTGAATTGAATACACATATACTTGCATCAATCAAAAGAGATTTTGATGGGAGATGATTGAGGAGCATTTGAAAAGAGGAACAACATGGTCAATCTGTGCCTTCAGAATATCACTTGGCAGGATGTATGAAAGATGATTCTAAATCTAAAATTCTATGATTATCTGACTTTGAGTGAGAAAGGCTCAGAATTTGGGATTAAAGGGAGGGTTTCTTGGATTTAGGTCTCAGGAACAAGGAGCACTCATTGTTCATCATTCTTATTTCTCAACTAGCCAATTGTCTCTACCACAACTGAGAACTGAGAATAAATTTCATAGCCGGAAAAAATGAATCTTTATAAGACCAAAGGAACTGGGCATGTGTAGCCTATAGAGGAAAATAATTTGAAACTGTTGGTGGGAGGAAGAACATTAAAAAAAACTAATAGAAATGGGATGAGATTTGTTGTTGTCTTTGGCCCCAGAGGGCAGAGCCAGGAAGTATAAGGGGAAGTTTAAGAGATCAATTTATTTCTGACTTTAAGAAAGAGTTCCTAACAATTGGAACTGTCCATAAATAGAACAGGGTTCTTCTTCCTTGGATGGAGGTCTTTAGGAAAAAGCTGGAAAATCACTTGTCAGGTAGGAATGGTAGGAATCCCCTTTGTCTGTGGTTTTAAGTCCCTTCCAACTCTGAAATCTGCAATTTTGTGATTTCATTTCTCCAAACTCATCTCTTGTTCTTCAAGTGTACAGGAAGGAAGTTGTAATAACACCTCTCTGCTTTTGAACATTTTGCACAGATGGGACGCAAATCTTAAGCAAGAGTGGGAATTCATATTGCTTGGGATGTTATTTTATGATTTCGTTGTTTCTGAGTGGGAATATAATCGTGATATTTATAAATGGAAAGGATATTAGAGATCATTAACTAAAGAGCAGGAGATTGTAGAAAGAATGTTGAATTTGAAGTTAAGGGAACTGAATTCAGAACCTAGCTCTGCCACTTAATTGCCTGTGTGACTTTGGACAAGGTCCTTCCTCATCTATAAAATGAGATGGTTGGTAGGGTTGATTTCTAAGGTCTCCTTCATATCTACATTTATGGTCAATTATACCAAGGAAATATTAGCCTTAATTATATTATTGATCTCCTTGGCAGTCTGGTGAGTTCTTTGAACAGCCTTCTTTTTGGAACAATATTTTTAAATAATTGAAGAAAATTTTAAATTTCAGTTGGAAGTTAATGAAAATAATGATGCAATTGTTTCCCACCTAAATTCAATGATCCCCTAAGACACTAGAGAATCTCTGATCTAATCCGTTTCTCTCATTTGACCAATGAGGCAACTAAGGGCCAGACAGGGGAAATTACTTTTTTCAAAGTTAAACAGGAAAAATGGCAAAACTCCAAAGCCAATGCTCTTTGCCCCACGCCACACTGCCTCAGTCATATTCTAAACACTCCTAGGGCATCCTTCCCCTTCACTTCTATGATCTCTCTGTTCATAATATCATCATTTATTAAATGTCTACTCTGTTACAGGTACTGCAATGGGTGGCAGAGATACCAAAACAAAAATAAAATAGTTCCTGCCCTCAAGGAGCTTTTATTTCTATAGTGGCTGAAAGTGGAACAAAATGCATACAGAGAGAACCTGTCCCAAATATTCTCTTAACTCAACATCAGATGATTTCCCCCTCATTTCATTGATATAGGGAACTCTTAAATGATGAAAGTCCCTCTGTTAATGCATGTCAGTACCTTCTTTGCAATTCATAACTATAAAGGTTTGCCTAGATCACTGAAAAGTTGTCTTTTTGCCTGAGATTACTCACTCATTGTGTGCCAGAGGCAAGAATTGAACTCAGTTTTTCTTGGCTCCATGGTCAATTCTATCCACTACCTCCCTCTCCCCGTTGCCTTTGTGCACCATGAAAAAATTTCAAAATATATATAGGTAATTTTGATGGGAATGAGGAGAGGGCACCAAGGAATAGTTAAATTGAACAGTAGATACATTGCTGGACTTGGAGATCTGAATTCAATTCCATCCTTAGACATTTATTAGCTGGGTGAACCTGAGCAAAATACTTAATCTCTGTTTGCCTCAGTTTCCTTAACTGTAAAATGAAGATAATAATAGCTCCTACCTCCTTGGGTTGTTGTGAGGATAAGCTGAGATAACATTTGTAAAGTATTTTGCAAACTTCAAAGTAAAAAATGTTAGCTATTATTATTTAATTGGAGGGATAAAGGAAGATTCTAGTAACTGAAGTGATCAGAATATTTAGAAAATGATCAGGAAACAATAATATTTATCCTAAATTTATTCTAAATCATCCTAAATGTAAAGAATCCAGATAATACTTTAGGTTTCAAAAGGAAAGCTGGTTGGACACCTCTATGTGTTCACAACACATTTTGGGATCCAGATTTTTAACCTGACATATCTCAGCTGCTATGGCTGTCCCACAGCAGAAGTGGAATGAAAGCAGATCTTAAAGACCCCAGGCTAGTAATTAAGCCTTCTCTCCATAGGAAGGCTGGGACTATGGGTGGACTCCTGCTTTTCCAAGCAATGCATTCTTGGAATCATATTTGAAAGCAGAGCACCCTAAGGCAAAGTTCTGACTGTTCTCATGTGAATGTGTGGGGCTGCCTTAGTCCATTCAGTAGAAAGAATTGGATGAGCAGGTAAAAATGAAATATAAAACAGCGAAAAGTTGGACCCTCCCCTGTTCCAATGGCTAACAAGCAAACTTGTGTGTGTGGTTAGGCAGCCAGCAGGAATACTAACAGCCTGGGAGATGATTCTTCCTGAAAGGCTGTCGTGAGAATGCATATCCTTCAGATTCCACAAATAAAATCTGCCATCAATCCCACAAAACAAACCTGCCTGACCTCAGAACTCAGGTGATTTTCATTCAAAGAGGAGAGATCTTCAAGAGACATTGTAAAAATCATCTAGGCTCAGGATTCTTTTTTTTTAAAATAGTATTTTATTTTTCTAAATACATACAAAGGTACTTTTCAAAATTCACTTTTGCAAAACCTTGTGTTCCAAAAGTTTTTTCTCTCACTCCCTCCTTCCCCCTTCCCCAAGACAGTAAGCAATTCAATATAGGTTAAACATGTGCAATTTTCTAAATGTATTCTATATTTGTAATACACAAGAGGAATCTAATCAAAACGGGAAAAAAAGAAGAGAATAAACAACTTTAACAAAAAACAAAAAAAGTTGAAAATAATATAATTTGATCTACATTCAGTCTTTATAATTCTCTCTGGATGTGGATGGCCTTTCCTTTTTTTTTTAAATTATTTTAGCTTTTTATTTACAAGATATATGCATGGGTAATTTTTCAGCATTGACAATTGCAAAACCTTTTGTTCCAATTTTTCTTCTCCTTCCCCCACCCTCTCCCCTAGATGGCAGGATGACCAATACATGTTAAATATGTTAAAGTATAAATTAAATACAAAATAACTATACATGTCCAAACCGTTATTTTGCTGTACAAAAAGAATCAGACTTTGGAATAGTGTACAATTAGCCTATGAAGGAAATTTTAAAATGCAGGCGGGCAAAAATATAGGGATTGGGAATTCTATGTAGTGGTTCAGAGTCATCTCCCAGAGTTCTTTCTCTGGGTGTAGCTGGTTCAGTTCATTACTGCTCTATTGGAACTGATTTGGTTCATCTCATTGCTGAAGATGGCCAGGTCCATTAAAATCGATCATCATATAGTATTGTTGTTGAGGTATATAATGATCTCCTGGTCCTGCTCATTTCACTCAGCAGTGGATGACCTTTCTATCCCAAGCATATTGGAATTGCCTTGGCTCATTGTATTGCTGAAAAGAGCTAAGTTTATCACAGTTGTTCATTACATAATCTTGCTGTTACTGTGTACAATATTCTCCTAGTTCTGCTCACTTCACTCAGCATTGGTTCATATAAATCTTTCCACTCTTTTCTAAAATCAGCCTGCTCATCATTTCTTATAGAACAATAATTCTATTATATTCATATGTCATAACTTTTTTAGCCATTCCCTCATTCACTTTCCAGTTCCTTTAGGGTCAGTTTTCTTAACCTTTTTTTTTTTTTTTTTATGTCAGGGACTTCTTTTGTCAGTATGTTCCAATCTATGAACCTCTTTGTAGAAAAATGTTTTTAAATGCATGATACATAGTATTACCAAAAAATCAATTATACTGCAGTTTGGTTATGAAAATATTTTTAAGTTCCTAGATCTGTCTTCTACCTCTCTCTAGAAGCAAGCATTTATTAAATGCTTACCATGTGCCAGACACTATAGCGTAGAAAGGTGCTATAGAAATATCTCATTTGTTCCTGAGAAGTAAGTTCTATCCCCATTTTACAGATGGACAAACTGATAAATGTCTGAGGCTGAATTTGAACTCTAATCCTCTTGACTGCAGGCCCAGTGCTCTATCCATAACACCACCTACCTGCCTCTGCCTTCCCCTCCTTCAAGACATTCTTAAGTGAAGGGACCGATAGTCATCTGTCCACGTAACTAATAAGCCCTCTGACTCCAAGTCCAGAGCATTTTCTACTAGCTTGTGTATCCTGCCTTTCTTCTCCAGCTCCAGGGCTATCTCCATCATCCTGATCTCTATCTGGCCCCTGGACCTAGAGGGCTCTGGAGGGGAAAGTGAGGCAGGTGACCTTGCCCAACCCTTCCTCCTTCCCTCCCTTAAACCCAATTCATTGACATATCATGGTATCAACTCCCTGATGTCCTGGTCCTCTTCAAGAACAAAGCATAAACAATGATAGTTTCTGACCCCCTATGAGGGGATTTCCAAGAAGACCACGGGCATCCTGTCTGCCAGACTGTTCCCATTACTTCCTTCAAAGCACTTAGCTCAAAATTGACTTCCTCCAAACTGCCTTTACTGATTATTTGCAATCAAGTCTCATCTCATTGGTACTTAGTGTCTATAACAGCCATTTGGGAAGAATCCTTACCCAGATGTTCTAGGGGACAGACTGCTTGGCTCCCCATCAATCAACAATTATTTCCTGGGCCTCTGCAGGATGTCTGACCCCATGTTGGATGCTTTGGGGGATGCAAGAGAAAGTATACAATGGGGCCCCTTCCCATAAGGAGCTGACCGCCTGATTGCTGGTTTTTAAATCTTAATTATGTTTTCTTTTCTTTTTTTTTTTTTAGTAAAGCTTTTTATTTTCAAAATATATACACGGATGATTTTACGACATTGGCCCTTGTAAAACCTTGTGTTCCAAATTTTTATATCTTGATTATTTTAAAATATGCATTTTAATGTTTTATTGTTGAACATAGTTTTATCAGATCCTACAAACTCCAGGATACTGCCACATAATGTTTGGCCCACCAAACCAGTAAAATAAAATAACATTAAGAGTGCGACTGAGCCTGAGAGGCCCTTTGACCTTATACTCTTGTTTTTCTCCATTTGTTAAAAGAAAGGATAGGCGTACTGACAGTCCAGATGGGGAGACAAGATCCACAAAGAAGAATTGGAGAGCAACATAAGGCAGCATGTAATAAAGCTCTCTGCTTCAGCCATTCACAAGTTCACAGATTTAGAACTGGAAGGAATTTTTGAAATCATTTGTTGTCCACTTTCCTCATCGTATTCTATTTTTTAAATACTGTTTTATTTAAAGTTTTAAAAAAACCTTACTGTTGCTTCCTAATGATTTTTCTCCTTCTCTCCTAATTTTCCCTTCTACCCTCCTTACTAATGAATAAAAATAATCAAACAAAATCAATTGGCATTGGCCACATAGGACAATTCATGCCTCTTTCTACTCTCATAGTCCTCTTCTTCGGTACCAGTCCTCTGAAGTCATGATCCACTACTGCATTGATCAAAATTCTAAACTTTCCATGAGGAATTATATTATTGTGGTCAGCTTATAACTTATTCTCCTTATTTTGATTGCTTTGTCCTATGTCATTTCATCTAAGTCTTTTCCACCTTTCTCTAAATTTTCCATTTTCATCAGTTCTTTTTATATAAGAATCTATTAAATTCAAATGCTACTATTTGTGTAGCTTCTCAGTGGATAATCAATCAGCATTTATTAAGCACTTACTGTATGCCAGTCACTGTGCTAAGTTCTGAGGACCCAAAAAAAGGCAAAGGACAATTTCTGCCCACAAGGGGTTTATACTCTAATGGAGGAGACAACATGTCAACAATATATACAAAGCAAACTATATACAGGATAAAAAAAAGAAGTAACTAACAGAGGGAATGCAGAAGGATTCCTATAGAAAGTAGGAGTTTAGTTGGGATTTAAAGCAAATGAAGGATGTTAATAGTTGAAAAGGAAAAGAGGCACAGGGGACAGCCAGAGAAAAAGCCAAGAGATGGAGTGTCTTGTTTGTGAAACAACCACTACAAATGAATGAGTAAACAAATAAATGTGTGTATTTATATGTAGTTATATAAATGGCATGTATGTCATATACTTACATATATTTATACACATTTGTATAAATACCTGTATATTGTATAAATGCATAAATACATGCATATACATATATACCCACAGATGTCTGTATACAGACAATATGCAGGTATTTATACAAATGTGTATATACATACAATTTCTCTTTATTTTCCACTTCTTTAGGGGTATTGTCTAGCAATACTATACTTGGTCAAAAGGTATACATAATTTATTAATTTTTTTCATATAATTCCAAATTGTCTTCCAGAACAGTTGGACCACTTCACAGCTCTACAAACAAAGTATTAGCTTTCCAGTCTTTCCTTCCTACTCACAGTTACCATTTTTGTCTTTTGTCATCTCTGCCAGTCTTAAAGGTGTAAGGGGTAAAAACCTCTGAGTTGTTTCAATTTGCATTTCCTTTATTTGTACTAATTTGGGACATTTTTTCATATGACTTTGGATCACTTGCCCTTTCCTTTTAAAAAAAAATAAAATAAAACCTGCCAGTTCATATTTTCTGAGCATTTATATATTGTGGAGTCCCTCTTTTTCTTATATGTCTTTATCAATTTCCCATTGATCTTGTTTTTGAGACCTTTAGCAGAGATATTTGCTACAAAGTTTCCTTTCTCCTCATAACTGCTTTTCTTCTAGCTTCATTGATTCTGTTTTTACAGAAGTTTTCCAATTTTATATAACTGAAATTGTCCATCATACCTTTTATGATCACTTCTATCCCTTGCTCTTCATTTCACTGATGAGGAAACTTATAGGGCCCAGTGTTGTTAAGCAATCTGTGCAAATTTACACAGGTTATTGATAGAGTTGGGATATGAACCCCAAATCCTCTAACTCCAAATGTAATTCAGTAGAAGTTAGAGAAGGGAAAGATCAGCTAGAGGGATTTATCGGGATTTCCTTTCTTCTCTATGTCTTGGCTGCAAGGAAGACCACAGCCCCTTTTGTTTCTGGTAGGTAACTCAGTGCATGGATGCTTCTTAGCTGGATGGAAGTAGGGATCAAAGTACTTAGGAGAAAGTGTAAGAAAATGGGATGACTGGGTACATTTTAAGGGAGAAACATAGAGTGACCAAGTCAAACTGTAAAGCAAAATATCAGTAATTATGTCTTAGGTTGCCAAATATTTCGAGTGTATGGAAACACGGCATCATTTTGGTAATATTCAACAGGACCCAAATGGTCCTGTATTTTTGATGAGTCCTATTTGCCCACCAGCATGGGGACCTTAGGCACTTACTATTATGTCATCCTGGGCAAGTCACTTGACAAAATGGCAAGCCAGTATCTTTTTTTTTTTTTTTTCTCTCTTTTTATTTATTTATTTATTTATTTATTTTTATTTAATAGCCTTTTATTTACAGGTTATATGTATGGGTAACTTTACAGCATTAACAAATGCCAAACCTCTTGTTCCAATTTTTCCCCTCCTTCCCCCCACCCCCTCCCCCAGATGGCAGGATGACCAGTAGAAGTTAAATATATTAAAATATAAATTAGATACACAATAAGTATACATGACCAAAACGTTATTTTGCTGCATAAAAGAATCAGACTCTGAAATATTGTACAATTAGCCTGTGAAGGAAATCAAAAATGCAGGTGGGCATAAATATAGGGATTGGGAATTCAATGTAATGGTTTTTAGTCATCTCCCAGAGTTCTTTCTCTGGGCGTAGCTGGTTCAGTTCATTACTGCTCCATTGGAAATGATTTAGTTGATCTCGTTGCTGAGGATGGCCAGGTCCATCAGAACTAAGCCAGTATCTTTGCCACGAAAATCCCACTTGTCAGGATTGGCATACTACGGTCCTGTCAATATGCTGTCAAATACACTGAACAGCAAAGATTATATTGTAAAGTAGGGAGGGGGAAGAAAATGGAGAAGACAAAGAAGACTATAATCTCCTGGAAGGTAAATTCTAAACTTTGTATCTTTCCCAGTCTTTAATACAGTGCTTAATAAATGTTTATGCAATACACAAAAGCACTTAATAAATGTTTATTTAATGGGGGAGGGGGGAGCAGGAAAGCGGAAAAGGAATCCTTAATTAATTGTGGAATTTAACTCCCTTAAATGAGTCTGTGTTCACTTGCCCCCAGGCTCTAGATTCTGTCCAGAGCAGAGATTTTAATCCAAGAACTCATGGTCATTTTAGCCAGAGATTATCCAGAGATTTTAATCCAAGAACTCAAGGCCATTTTAACCTCAACCAGAAATCCTCACATACACCCTGCATTCCTACATTCTCTGTCCACCTACTGCAAATGAATGTTTTTCCTGAGCCTGTTCTGTCTGTGGGGCATTCTTGTTTGCTGCTTTCCTATGAAACACTTGTCCTGGTGCAGATACCACATTAGGGTGGTTTTCTTTTCTGCCTCTCTTTTACATCTTTTCTGCGTGCATCCTGGCTTGCCTTCTTATTCTGAATCTGAATTCAAGTCTTTCCCAGGCTTCTTTAAATTCCTCTTATGGGTATTTTTATGGCACAATAATATTCCATTATATTTACATGCCACAATTTGTTTAATCATTTCTCAGTAGATAGGCACCTGTGTGTTTGCTTTTTTTCTAATTTTTTTGTGTGTTTTTTGCTTCCATGCAAAGGATCCCCTATGCCCCTTAGGCATAGGCCCAGGATTAGTGTACAGTCAGATTGCTAGGTCATAGGATAAAAGAAATTTAGTGACTTTTTCATATAATTACAAACTGATTTCCTAAATGATTGGACTAGTTTATAATTCCATTAACATTGTATTAGTCTACATATCTTTCCTCCCCTTTAACATTATCTCTTTAAATTTTTAAAAATAATCTTTGTCAATTTTCTGGGTGTGAGATAAAACCTGAATTGTTTCAATTCAGGAAAGTGAGTTGAAATTTTGTCTCAAATTCCTCCTAATTTTGTCATTCTGGATGAGTCACTTAATTTCTTTCAGTCTTAGTTTTTTCATCTGTCAAATGGAGATAATAATAGCACCTATTTCACAGTTACTGTAAGTGTCAAACAAGAGAACATATGTAAAAAGCTTTGCAGACCTTAATGCACTGTATAAATTTTACTTACTATTATTTAGACTAATACCAAGATGAGGTCAAAAATGAGTACATGATTTAGACATAAAGGATGATACTTTAAGGAAATCAGGAGAGCAAGGGGTAGTTTACCTGTCAGATCTTTAGAGAAGAGAGGAATTTATAACAAAACAAGAGCTATAGAACATTATGAAATGTAAAATGGATAATTTTGATTACATTAAGTTAAAACATTTTTGCCTAAAACCAATGCAACCAAGATTAGAAGGGAACCAGAAAGCTGAGAAACAATTTTTGTAAACAATGATTCTGAAAAAGGCCTCATTTTAAATATATACATAAAACTGAGTCAAGTTTATAAGAATACAAATTATTTCCCATTTGATAAATAATCAAGGGATATGAACAGAAAATTTTCAGGTGGGGAAATTAAAGCCATTTCTAGGCATATGAAAAAATGCTATAAATCACTATTAATTAGGGAAATGCAAATTAAAACAACTTTGAGGTACCACTTCACAGCTATCTGATTGGCTAAGATGACAGGAAAAGATAATAATAATGTCAGAGGGGATGTGGGAAAACTGGGACACTAATGCATTGTTAGTGAAATTATGAACTGATTCAGTAATTTTGGAGAACAATTTGGAACTATGCCCAAAGGGCTATAAAACTATATATTTCCTTGGACCCAACAGCTCCACTACTGGGTCTATATCCCAAAGAGATCATAAGAGAGGGAATAGGATCCACATGTGCACAAATGTTTAGAGCATCTCTTTTTGTGGTAGCAAAGAATTAGAAAATGAGTGGATGCCCATCAATTGGGGAATGGCTGAATGAGTTATGTTATATAAATGTAATGGAATATTATTGTTCTATAAGAAATGATCAGCAGGCTGATTTCAAAAAAGCCTGGAAAGACTTACATAAATTAATGTTGAGTGAAATGAACAGAATCAGGAAAACATTGCACACAGCAACCACAAGATTGTGTAATGCTCAACTATGATAAACCTGACTCTTTTCAGCAATTCAGGCAATCAAGGCCATATGTTGGAAAAGGCCATTTGTATCTAGAGAGAGAACTATAGATACTGAATGTGGATTGAAACATTATTTTCACCTTTTTTTCTTCTGTTTTTTTACTTTCTTATAATTTTTCCCTCTTCCTCACACAACAAGATTCATATAGAAATATGTTTAAAAAAATGAATGCACATATGTAACCTATTTTTTTAATTTTTAAAAAGCACAGACACCAAAAATCCTATTACTTAGCCTTTTATATGATTGTTGTTAGATGATCATATGTTTATATGATCATTTTTCTGTTTATTGCTTTTGACCAGATATTTATCTGTTGTCTTACTCGTCTTTAAAAGGTTTTCAGGGTAGTGTTCCAATTTCCCTTCATATTCTACAGATGTAATGATTAGGAGCATCAGACCGCTAATTTCCCCCTTCTCTCTTAGTTATTACATAGATTTAACACTGGGATGTCTTTCTTTTCTTCCCTAGGCTACCGAATGGAGCTCTAATGAGGAAACACGCAAGTCCTGCCAAAGTAAAGGGAAGACTGAAGTATGTGGCCAGGCTTAACCTTAGGCATCCTCCTCCCCCACCCCCTCTCATTGGGAGGGATACTTTGCACATCCAAGGGCTCAAAGTAGGGGTATAACAATGCCTGAGATGGAAGCGATCTGGGAGGAAAAGACTGTGACGTTTGGAAAAACCTGATAAATGAGACAGAAAATCCACCATGCTGTTGAATGCTGGGTATTTTAAAATCTCTCAGGGATTTGCGGTGATCTGTGAATTAGACTGAACTGCTGAGCCCGCCCCCAATCCACCTAGATAGGATGGGCAGAGATTTTGCAGTATCCCCAGCCTTTCGAAGAATGCTCCGCACATAATGGGTGCTTAATCAATGCTTACCGATTGACTGACTGTTTACTGGGTTTTTTCCCTGTCCTCTGGCAGGAGGAGTGTCAGAACTATGTTCGGGTCTTGATCGTATCTGGCAGGAAGGTTTTCACATGTGGTACCAATGCCTTCTCTCCAGTGTGTTCCAGTAGGCAGGTGAGGGATCTTCTGGGTGAGGGAGGCTGTGGGTGGTTGATCTATATCCCAGCACTGTGTCCACGGGCTAGTTTCTTGGTTAGGGAGAGTCACCAAAGAGGGTTGTCCTCCTATTTGGATGACTGATCACCTGGAAAAAGCAGAAGCTAGGGCCATCCTGAGCTATGAACTACAAAGACTGGCTCGGACTTCAAGGTTCATATGGGGATCAAGGGGGTGCTTAGAGTGGCTCAGGTGGGCTTATAAGCACAAGGTCAGAGGAAAGTTAGCAAACAAACTGGGGAAAAGAAACCACAGCTCACAAGACAGAACAAAGTCCCTCTTTCACCATAATATGTACCCTCGCTCCCCGTGGTACCCTCTCGGCTCTTCTCCGTCTGGTTCTCTCCCTCCGCTTCCCCCCCAGGCAGGGAACCTCAGCCGGACAATTGAAAAGATCAATGGTGTGGCCCGCTGCCCCTACGATCCCAGACACAATTCCACCGCGGTGATCTCGGAGCAGGGTGAGCTGTACGCTGCCACTGTCATTGACTTTTCCGGACGGGACCCTGCCATCTACCGCAGCCTGGGCAGCGGACCCCCTCTCCGCACTGCTCAGTATAACTCCAAGTGGCTCAATGGTATGCACTGTCCCCAGCCCAGAACGTGGGGGTTCCACCCCCTTTTCTCATCTTCCCTACATGCTTGAGGAATTCATAGATTTTTTAAAAACCCATAACAAAAAAAATAACTGATATTCAGAGATGAGCAGCTTGGGGATTGCTGTAAATTAGGGGTGGCATCAAGGACCAAAATGTCCTCAGAATCTCGAATATTGGCCAAGTCACAAAGTGGACAAAGAATAGGGAGGGCAATATTTAAAGACATATTAGGAAAGAAATTTAGAAAGATTATTTTCAGAAAGTCACCAATGTAAGTCAAGAGAACAGGTATTTATTATTTTTTGTTTTGTTTTAAATTTTAAAATTTAAATATATTTTAATATTCATTTTAAAATTTTTGAGTTGTTTCCCATCTCTACTCCAGGCCCTCTTCCACTCAATGAGAAGGCAAGCAGTATGATTTCAGTTATATATATGAAATCATGCCAAACATATTTCCATATTAGCCACATTGGGAAAAAAAGCAAGAAAAATAAAAAGAAAAACAATATGCTTCAATCTACACTCAAAGTTCATTAGTTTCTCCCCCTGGACTTTTTTGGAATTGTCATAGATCACTGCATTGATCTTTCCTGATTGATCATCCTTATACTTTAAGTAAGAATTTATTATAGGAAAGGGTTCCTTCCCCCTTTTCCTCTCCTACCATTATCATTATCCTCTGTGTGATTCATTCCAAGTTGGTGATATGAGCTTGGGGAATTTTGATAGCTAACTTACCATCTTGAGGAAGGAAGATGCTTGGGGTGGTAGTAAGATCTCTGTCAGAATGCAGTACAATGGAAAGAATTCTAACTCTGGAGTCAGAGGAACTTCGTTTAAATTCTGACATTGTGTGATTTTGGATAAACCATTTAAAACTCCCTGGATGTTAGTTTCTTTATCTATAAAATGACTTGATGGTCTCTGAAGTCCCTTCTAGCTCAAGAGATATCATATGATACAATTATTATGATAGAGTATAGAATAATATAATACAGTATAACAAGGTATAGTATAGCATACCATAGTATAGTATATGATACAGTATAACATAGTAATAGTATAGTATATGATATAGTATACCATAGTAACAGCATAGTATAGTATGATATGATATAGTATACCATAGTATAATATAGTATAGCATAGTATAACAACATAGTATAGTATAGCATAACATAACATAGTATAGTATAACATAATACAGTAACACAGCATAGAATAGCAAATATAATCTAGCTACATTAAAATCTATAACAACTATATTTATTATAATCTATCTTACATCACAGTCTACATAATATCATACCTAGCTACAGCATAATCTGTAATATAATATCTGGCTAGAGCTAGCCATTATAATACAGTATCTAGTTCTAGCTCTATAATAGGTTAAGGAGTTCCCCCATCTAGGACCTTCTCATTCACACCCCCTTCCTCTCCGTATGTTTGATTTTCCTCCTCTTCCTCCCTTGAACTTTCCCCAGAGCCAAATTTTGTGGCTGCTTATGACATCGGGCTGTTTGCCTACTTCTTCCTGCGAGAGAACGCCGTGGAGCACGACTGTGGGCGCACTGTCTATTCACGTGTGGCCCGCGTGTGCAAGAATGATGTGGGGGGGCGCTTCTTGCTGGAGGACACATGGACCACTTTCATGAAGGCGCGGCTGAACTGCTCCCGCCCAGGGGAGATCCCATTCTACTACAACGAACTCCAGAGCGCCTTCCATCTTCCTGAGCAGGACCTAGTCTATGGCGTCTTCACCACTAATGTGTGAGTTCCTGTATTTCCCCATCCCAATGGCCTTTAGAACTCCTGACTTTAGTCTATCGCCCGTATCCCAAGATGGATAGAATAAAGTAACATTTATTACTTTCAACCCTGGAAGGAAGAAAAACCCAAATATTTATTAAACTCCTACTATGTGCCAAGTGCTGTGCCCTCAACCTAGAAAGGAGAGAAAGAAACAAACATTTATTAAGTTCCTACTATGTTCCAAGTGCTGAATTCTCAGCCCAGGAAGAAGGGAAGGAAACAAACATTTGTCAGGCTTTTATTATGTACCAGACACTTCACTGTAAACTTGGGGAGGGAAAAAACACATTAAAGTCCCACTATGCATCAGACGCTGTGCCCTCAGCCTAGAAAGGAGGGAATGAAACAAATATTTATTAAATTCCTACTATGTTCCAGGCACTGAATTCTCATCCCAGGAAGAAGGAAAGGAAACAAACATTTGTCAGGCTTTTATTATGTGCCAGGCATTTCACTGTAAATGTGGGGAAGAAAAAAACCACATTAAACTCCTACTATGTGCTAGAAGCCACACCAAGCACTTTACAAATATTATCTTATTTGACTCTCACAACACTCCTGGGAAGGAAGCACTATTATGGCAAACAGATTCAGTAACTTTGCTTCTTGCACTAGTGCTCTCTATACCATACCAAGCCCCACATGGATTAAGGAATGAATGCTGAGAAAATGCCTTTGGATTTAGTATTTAGGTGGTCACCACCAGCCTTCAAGAGAGCAGTTTTAGTAGCCATGTTTGGGAATGGAAGGCAGATTGCAAGGTGTTAAAGTGGGCGGTGAGGAAATAGCAGCAGTGATGTGATGATGGTCTTCTCTTTGGAGAAGTTTGTCAGGAGAAAAAGAAGTGTCTAGTTGGAGGGATGAGCAGAGCTGGGAGAAGCTATTCTTAGCATGGGGGAGACCCTGCTTGTAGCAGATGGGAAGGAGCCAGTCAGTGTGAAGAGAGAAACTGGAGATACAGAAGGAGAAGATGATAATTGCTAGAGGGAGGTCCCTGAGGAATAGAGAAGATGATAGGATCAAGAACACAGGTGAGGGAGTTGCAAAGGAGAAGGGATACCTCTTCATTCCAGAAAAGAGGAAAAGATATGAGAGTGGATAAGGATACAGACAAACTTTGAGATAAAGATGTTGTTGATCGATCATTTCAGTCATATCTGACTCTTCTTGACTCCATCTGAGGTTTTTTTTTTTTTTAATCAAAAACTTAGGAGTAGTTTGCCATTTCCTTCTGTAGCTCATTTTACAGTTGAGGAAACTGTGTTTGAGACTAGATTTTAATCTGAATTTGGAATCTTGAATTTGGAAGACAAATCTATCCTCTGAGATTGAAAAAGAGATGTATTTAGTGGGAAAAAAGAAAATGTCCAGGATCGTAGAGATCTAAGAGCCATAAGGGACCTTAGATAGGTAAGCTAGGTTATATTATGTGTCCAAGACTGCACAACTAGCAGGTGACAAAAGGAAAATTTGACCTTAGGTCCTCTGACTTCTAAGTCAGTTTTGATTCCACCATACCATAGTACTTCTTTTTTAAAAAATTATTTAATATTTTTATTTTCTCCAATTAAATATAAAATCAATTTTTAGCATTTAAAAAAAAATCTGAGTTCCAAATTCTCCCCTTCCTCCCTTATTGAGAAGGCAAACAGTTTGACAGTGGTTATATGTTTCTTTTTAGAACTCATGGTCTATGGTCTTACTTAATCATCTCTGTAAAGTAGTCAATGAGATCATTTATACAGGGCTTTTAAAACTTTTTCCATTCGTGACCCATTTTCATCAGAGAAATTTTTAAGCAATCTCCTCTGGAATCTGAACTGATGTGGTTCTGGCAGCATTTGTGCATGTGTAGTGCAAAGTGCACATGTTGTGTGTTCAGAATCAAGTCTGCAGTGATTGCACGATGTGACAGGGGCAAACACTGCCAGAACACCTCAGATTCATTACATGTTTGATTTTGAGTTAATTTTTGGTCATTGAATTAATTTGGTCAGAGACCTTTTACTGTTGACAAATTTTCTGTGATTCCCCCACATTGTTATGTGACCCATATGGAGTCACAACCCAACATTTTAAGAAGCTTTGATCTACACTATGGAGTCCCAGTTATACATTGTACTGGTCAGATTATATTAGAAGCATTATGGGCATTTCTGAGTGACACAACGCCTTTTAAGAAGGACATTGACCATATCATATGAAATTCTATGCTTTATGAGAAACCAGCTGGAGAGCGTCATTATAGCTGTTTTCAGGTAACTGAAGAGATGCTGTATGTTAGAATTAAAATTAACAATGTATATATGTCCATTTTTCATGTTTACAAGACTTTTCTCTTATAGTAACTTTGTAAAGTAGGCAGTACAACTCTTGGCCCTATTAAAGAGATTAGGAAACTGACTCAAATAGTTAACTTATTTGTTGTGGTTAAGTCATTTTTTTCCCCAATTTGTTCCATTCCCAAACACTGCAAAAGATCACTTTTTTGCTCTCCTATTTTCAAGAGGATTATTGGGTCTAGAATTATATCTATGACATATCAGACACCATCAATCTAAGAGTGCCCCAGGCCAAGAAGATAGCAGTTAATTTAATATTGACTAGTTAGGTCTCCTGGGCTTCTAGGTTGCAGCGTAGATATACCAAGCTGAATTCATCCTCCTCAATCCAAATCTGACGTCCAATACTTACTAGCATCATGACCCTGAACAAGACACTTAATCCTGTCTGCCTCAGTTTCCTCATCTGCAAAATGATCTAGGGAAAGAAATAGCAAACAACTCTGCTATTTCTGCCAAGAAAATCCAAAATGGGGTACTGAAATGAACAGTAACAAAAGCTTTATTTCCTGCCATTTAATGCTTATTACATAAAAGTTTGTCATGAGCTAACATATTTATCAAAGCAAGCAGTAAAAGAGCAATCAAAGAAGTTATTGTGATTAATTTAGACAAATGATTCTCTAACTTTTTGGTCACATGGTCCTTTTATAGTCTTCAAAATTATTGAGGACCCCAAAGAGCTTTTGTTTATGTGAGATGTATCTATCAATATTTACTATATTAAAAATTAAAACTGATAAAATTTTAAAATAGAAATTCATATAAAAATAACAATGGTAATTCCATTTGTAGATTACAATGTTTACATATCATTTTTATGGAAACTATATTTTACAGAACAAAAAATAGAAGTGGAATTATTTTACACATTTTTGCAAATCCCTGTCCTGTCTGGCTTTGTAGAAGACAACTGAATTCTCATTTTTGCTTTCAGTTTGTTGCAATATAATTTTTCTAATTGAAATATATGAAGAAAATTCAGATTCAAATATATAAGTAGTTGAAAAGACATCCTAATCCTAATATTAGTACAGAAATAGTTTTGACCTTGAAGAAGGATCCACAGGCATCCCTGGACTACATTTTGAGAACTAACAGTGTCAAATATGCCTTCTTGTAGCCTAACATAAGCCAGATTATAATGTGATTAAGAAACACTTTCCAAGATAAATAATAGTACAGTAGTACATGGAAAGTGTTAATATGTGATTTTCTAAGTCTATAGATGACCCAAAGGGATCCTGGTTATCTAGTGTCCCATCCCTTCTATTTATATGCTTACTGATTTAGATGATAAAATCCACAAGAGAAGAGGCATTTTGTGACTCAGGAACAAATGAAATTTCTTCTCAGGTAAGGAGAGAACAATCTCACCTCAGATAGCTAGCAAACAACAACAAGAAAGTAAAAATACTATTCTTTGATTCACATTCATTCTCCATAGTTCTCTCTCTGGGTGCGAATAGTATTTTCAATCCCAAGTCTTTTAGAATTGCCTTGAATCACCTCACTGTTGAAAAGAGCCAAGTCCATCACAGTTGATCATCACATAATCTTACTTTCTGTGTACAATGATATCCTAGTCCTGCTCATTTCACTTAGCATCAGTTCATGTAAGTCTCTCCAAGCCTCTCTGTATTGATTCTGCTGGTCATTTCTTACAGAACAATAATATTCCGTTACATTCATATACTATAACTTATTCAGCCATTCCCCAGTGTGCTGGCTTTTTTCTACATATTTGGGTGCATACATGGCAAACAAAGTATTACTGGCTGACCTTCAGAGACCTGTCCAAGTCCGCTAGGAGGGTGTCAGGTGAAAATATTCACCATATTCGCCAATAAAATTGGAAAAGAAGCATGAGCCTGGAGAGACTTACATGAACTGATGCTAAGTGAAACGAGCAGAACCAGGAGATCATTGTACACAGCAACAAGAAGATTATATGAAGATCAATTCTGATGGACGTGGCTCTTTTCAACAATGAGATGATTGAAGCCAGTTCCAATGATCTTGTGATGGAGAGAGCCACCTGTACCCAGAGAGAGAACTGTGGGAACTGAGTATGGTTCACAACATAATGTTTTCACTTCTTTGGTTGTTGTTTGCTTGCATTTTGTTTTCTTTCTCATTTTTTTCTTTTTGATTTGAGTTTTCTTGTGCAATAAGATAACTGTATATATATATTGGATTTAACATTTGTCCCATATTTCTTCCTGTTGAACCCAAGTCCAATGCTGTTTTAATCTGGACACAGTCAATACTGGAACCTATCTCCTGATTCCAAATCCAGTGTTTTTTCCTTTGGATCTAGATGACTCCCTTGGGCAGATACATGATTGTGGACCAAAGACAGCACAAGTTGTATCAAGTCGTCATTGTTTAGTGTTTTTAGAAACCAGATAGACAAAGCACTATTGTTCTGGGCAGGCTACAGAGACCCTAAAAGAGCTTCCTTACACAGGATTCTTTTGTATGGCTTGGTGGATCACTCGAGGATGAGGCTCTATCTACCCCAAGGAACCATGAGCAGATCTATAGATCCAGAGCTAGAAGGAACTGCATGGGACATGTTGTCTAACTTCTTTTTATTTTTTTTAAAGCTAGATTTTTTTCAATTAACAAAAATCTGTTGGGTTTTTTTCCTCTCACCAAAACTCTCTTCCTCTTTTGGGAAAAAAAAAGAAAAGAAAAAAATTCCTTTTAATAATATACATAATCAAACAAAACAAATTCCCATATTGATCACTTTTTTAAAAATATAGTTCATTCTATATCCTGACTCCAGTGTCAGGAGATGGGTGGCATGTTTCATCATTGATCATCTGCAATCTCTCAACTCCTTTATTTTACACATGAAAAAATAAAAGGTCCAAGGAATTATTGAAGGTTACCCAGGTAGTAAGTGGCAGAAATTGATTTCAGAGCAAGCATAGCTTGTTGTTTGTTATTTTTCAATTGGCTATGATTCTGTAACTCCATTTGGGTTTTTTTTCCACAGAGTGATTTGTCATTTCCTTCTCCAGCTCATTTTACACATGAGAAAACTGAGGCAAACAGGATTAAGGGGCTTGCCCAGGGTCACACAGCTAGTTAGTGTCTGAGGTGAGATTTGAATTCAAAAAAATGAGTCTTCCTGACTCCAGGGTCAGTGCTCTGTGCACTATGGCACTGCCTAGTTGTCCATAGCACAGACTGGGAAAGACACATGTCAGAAACCAGTGTTCACAAGTCAGGCAGGGTCAGGCAGCAACCAGAAAACAGATGGTAGACAAGTTAGAGAGGAAACCAGGACAGGAACACATGAAGAAACACAGGAGACATGGTCAGGTGGAAATGTTTGCCTCAAATATAAAGGCATCTTATTCTTAACTCCATAGTTGGTCAAGAGCTGTTCCTTAAGGGGGACTGGCCTGTGGGCTTGCAGGAGGAAAAAAAACTGAGGTGTTCAGGGTAATCTATACATGTAGTCTATACATTCCAGGCTTATTCTCTGTAATGGTATTTGCCAAAAAAGGAGGCCTTCTTTTTTTTTACCCATCACACCAAATACTGGTCAGGATTGTTTTGAATAGAAGGCACTGTGGCTTGGAAAGAGCTTCCATTTATTTATCAATCAGCAAGCATTTATATTTTATATATTTATTTTTTATTTCATTCATAAGAGATCGCTTAATCCAATTTCTCACTCAAAGAGGAATTCATCTTTCAACACTCAAGATATCCATCAATATATTTATTTATTTTTTATAATAATATCTTTTTAATTTTCAAAATACATGCAAAGATAGTTTTTGACATTCACCTCTGAAAAACCTTGTATTTCAGATTTTTCTCCCTCCCTCTCCCTTCCCTCCTTTCCTAGATAGCAAGTAATCCAATATAGGTTAAACATGTGAGATTCTTCTATACATATTTCTACATTTATCATGCTGCACAAAAACATCTGATCAAAAAAGAAAAAGAAATGAGAAAAAAAAAACCAAGCAAACAAACAACAAAAAGAAGAAAATACTATGTTATGATCCACATTCAATCTTCATAGACTTCTCTCTGGATGTGGATGGTTCTCTCCATGACAAATCTATTGGAATTTCAGCCAAAGGTGGTTGTTGTTTGACCTTCAGTCTCGAAGAGGGCTATGACATCAGGGAATGATAGCATGACATATAAGTGAATTAGATTTAAGTGATGGAGGGCTGTGCAAGGTCATCTACCTCCCTTTCCCCTCTGGAGCCACCTGGGTCCAAGGGGCCAGATAGGAATCAAGAGCATCAGAGATGGCCCTGGATGCTGTGGGAGACCGTGGCCTTTTTAAGCCAAAGTCTTCAACAAGTATCAGTTTGATGGATTCTGCAGTGATTCCAGTGATTAAGGCTAGGTAGCAATTGAGGTAAAGAATCTCCTCCTTCACCTAGTCCAAAAAAATCAAAATAAACAAATGAATGAATCTGGGAGGGAAAACTCTCAGGATTTCTGGCCAAAGCAGAAATGACCACTATTCTAAGAATTTATTAAACACATTGCCTGCTAAATCTATTAGCAGACAATGTCTAAAAACTCTTGGACATGGAATCAAGATACCTGAGTTCCAGTGCTGCCTCAGATGTTTAATAATTATATCACCAAGAACCAAACATTAATTTATCCAAATCTGTTTATTTATCTGGAGATAATAATTCTCACATCTCCTACCTTTATCAATATTAAAACCCTGATGAATATAAATTATTATTCTGGGGAGTTGCAGGGGGAGGATTCTACTTCCTTATTCTGGCCATAGTTCTAAGACCTGAAGTCTATCTGTTGTTGTTCAGTCATATCTGATCTCATTTAGAGTTTTCTTGGTAAAGATGATAGACTGGTTTGACATTTCCTTCTCTAACTCATATTACAGATTAGGGTTAACTGATTTGCCAGGGTCCCACAACTAGTATCTAATGTTGGATTTCAATTCAGGTCTTTCTGACTCCAGGCCTGGAACTCTATCCATTATATCTGTCTAATCCAAGCAATAATCTAATCATTTTCTCCTTCTCTTCCAGATTCCCAGATACCGATCTCATTGTATCTGTTCTTTATTCTATCTCCCTTCCTCCATCCCATATCATCATTCTAGATCTGGGCCTCCTCCTTACCTTGTTTCTAGGAAGAGGGTCCATAGAAATATTGACCTAAGGTTGAGAAGCAGCTACGGTTGGTCTAGACTCAAGACACTCACAGTAATTGATTTTTGCTAATCTGATCCAAAAAAAAAAGAGAGGGGACAAGATCAAATTATCAAAATAAAAAATGAATAAGGTAAATTCATAACAGAGAAGAAAATACAGTGGGCTATCAGAATACTCTGTATGTAATTATATGCTAGCAAAACTGCAAATTCAAAAGGATTGAATGATTACCCACAAGAATATAAAATGGTTAAATTAACAGAACATGACCTGGAGATCCTAAACAACCCAATTTCAGAAAAATTAAATTGAGCAGACTGTAAAGGAGCTACCAAAGGGAGAAGAGAAAAAATACCCTGGTGCAGACAAATTTCCAGATGAATTCTATCAAACGTTTAAAGTTAATTAAAACTTATGCTACACAGATTATTCTCAATAATTGAGAAGGAGAGCATCTTACCTTTTTTGAGGCCAATAGGGTATCTACATAAACCAGTTTTATTAATGAATTTTGATGTAAAAACTTAAAATAAAACCCTAGCAAATGCACTACAGCATTGTGGTAGAAAGCTGATTTCTAAGTCAGAAAGACCAGGATTTAGGTCATGCCTTTGACCCACACTGGCTGTGTGACTCTAGACAGGTCACTTAACCCTATGTGCCTCAGTTTCCTCATCTATAAAATGAACCTGAGAAGGAAATGGCAAACCACTTTAGTATCTTTGCCAAGAAAACCCCAAATGGGATCACAAAGAGATTTAAATGACTGAACAACAAAATTTTATTTATTTTGTTAAATAATTTCTGATTACATTTTTTACTTTTTTAAAAAGCTTTTTATTTTCAAAACATAAGCATAGTTTTCAATATTAACCCTTGCAAAACCTTGTGTTTCAAATATTTTTTCCTCTTTCCTTTCCCTCACCTTCTCCCCTAGACAACAAGTAATCCAATATAGGTTAAACATGTGCAATTCTTTTATATATATTTCCACAATTATCATACTGCACAAGAAAAATTAGATCAAAAAAGAAAAAATGTGAAAGAAAACAAATGCAAGCAAACAACAACAAAAAGATGAAAATACTATGTTGTGATCCACACTTACTTCCCATATTTCTCTCTCTGGATACGGATGCCTCTCTCTGTCACAAGATTGGAATTGACCTCAGTCACCTCATTGTTGAAAAGAGCCATGTCCATCGGAATTGATCATCACATAATCTTGTTGTTGCCATGTCTAGTGATCTATTGGTTCTATTCACTTCACTTAGCATCAGTTCATCTAAGTCTCTCCAGGCCTTTCTGAAATTATCCTATTGATCGTTTCTTACAGAACAATGCTATTCCATAATATTCATATACCATAATTTATTCAGCCATTCTCCACCTGATGGGCATCCATTCAGTTTCCAGTTCTTTGCTACTACAAAAAGGGCTGCCACAAACATTTTTGCACATGTGGGTCCTTTTCCCTTCTTTAATATCTCTTTAGGATACAGGTCCAGTAGAAACACTGTTGGATCAAAGAGTATGCACAATTTGATAGCTTTTTGGACATAGTTCCATATCTAATTGCATTTTAATCTGGTTCCAAGGGAACTCCAGATGGACTTGTTTGACACCTCTGTTGTAGGTAACTCTCTAGGATCATGAATTTCGAGAATATGCAGACCTTTACTGGTGGAGAAAGTTTCCTCACCTGGGAGCTCCCTATACCAGTGAAATCCCAGATTCAGTTCCTATCTCTAATACTATATCAAACCAAGCTGGATTTGTATCAGGAATAAGAAAACAAAACCACCAAACCAGTAAGAGACCTGGATCATGGAAAGCCATTAAGGGGAAGAAACACTCCTAAGATTTTACAACCAGTATGAGATGTTAGACATCATTCAATTTCCTAATCTAGAAGAGGAGGAAACTGAGGCACAAGGAACCAAAGTGAGAGGCCTGTGGTTCCATAGCTAGCAAACAGATGAGCTAGGATTTAAATCTGGATCTTTTGATTCTCAATCCAATCTTCAGGCTCTCTCTGACTGCCTCATCTGAGCTTTGGCCCCAGGCTATGCTAGGGATGGGGATAGAAGGGATGCTGTGATAAAAAAAAAAAAAAAAAGCCAAATCAAAGACCTTTGCTTTTTAACATGTGAATTATCATGGATATGTGCATATAGAATGAAAATTAAACCCTATGTGGTGTGAAGGAAAGCATTTGACATTGGTTTTGATTATAGGTATAAAATTAGAAAATTAAAATAATTTTGCTGTGTAGAAGTATAAAAATATATAATTCTAATCATAGGCATGTATGTGAATTATTTACTATGGAAGCATAGTGTCACAAAGTCTTAGAGTTGGACGAGATCACTTAATCCAATTTCTCACTCAGAGAGGAATCCATCTCTCAATACTCAAGATATCCAGCCTTTTACTAAAGACTTAAAGGTAGAGGGAGAGAATTTGAAACTCAATTTTTTAATGTTAAAAATAAGTAATATTTTCAAAAGAAAGACTTAAAGTGAAGGGGTGTCCAGTCCCTCCTTTGGCAGCTTGGTCCACTGACCAACAGTTATATTCACTGAAAAGGTCTTCTTTTTGCTGATACTCTGTAGTACCTGGAATAGTAGTCCAAGCATCCTAAACTCCAGATTTTAGTGTTTCTTTCTTCAGTAAGTACTAGAGGTAGAGTTCACCTCTGGGCCTTATCAGCTAAATGGATGATGGGGAGTAGAATAGATGATATCTGATACCTTCAAGTAGTCACCAGGAAAGTGACCATTGGGCCACTTCTCTGCAGAGGCAATAGAATGACCTAGGGAAGGAAGACCAGGGAACAGGGAAGATCAGAATTTTAATCTTACCTCAGATATTTATTAGCTGTGGGTTTGGGGCAAATCTACCTAGCACTCTCAGCCTCAGTTTCTTTATCTGTAGAATGGGGATAATAATAGTATCTGTTTCCCAAGAGTTGTTATGAGGATCAAATGAGATAATATATTGAAAGTTCTTTTTGCAGTCTAAAAATATGTAAATGTAAAATACATATATTTATAGGTGGCTCAGTGAACACACACACACACACACACACACACCTAGGTAACGCAGTGGACAGGGTCTGGAGTCAGGAAGATCTGAATTCAGATCCAGCTTGGATTCAGGAAAAGGCATTTTCCTGAGTTCAAATCTGACCTCACGCATTTAGTAGCTGTGAGATCCTGGGCAAGTTACTTTGTGTGCCTCAGTTTCCTCATCTGTAAAATAAGCTGGAGAAGGAAATGGCAAATCACTCCAGTATCTCTGTCAAAAAAAAATCTATATGGGCTCATGAAGGGTTAGACATGAATGAAAAACAAAAACAATAACAGGTAGACAGATAGACAGACAGACAGACATATATTAAAGCAACCAGCATTTATTAAGGCACCAGTCTAGGTAATGGGGATACAAAAGCAAAACGTCAAATATTTCTTGGCTTTAAGGAGCTGCCATTCTGTGAGAGGATGCAACCTGTGCCCAAGTAATGGGGAAAACCTCCACAACTGTATACAGTGTAGTTCCAAGAATTCAGAAAATGCACTAGTAAATACTTTTTGACATCTCCTAAGGAAATATATAACAAGAAATTATCATTTAATTATATTGTCACCTTGTTTCATGTAATTGTATTTATATACATTTACCTATGCATATATATATATACATATATATATATATATATATATAGTACTGTATAGAGTATAACAGTGTATAGGATATAGTGTATGGTATCTATAGTGTAAGCTATAGTGTAAGGGACTGTTTCCTGTGACTTCTGTCTCCTTCTTAGTATACAACCTCAGCAAATCCTTCTTGATCCATGACCTCAACTTCCTCATTTGTAGAGGGTTAGGGATTCTTGGAGGTCCATTCCAGCTTTAAATCTATGATATATTCAGTATCCTGTTTTTCCCAACAGGTTGGGAACTTCCCAGATGTGACTGTGGCAAGCTAGTTGGGGCAAAGCCTACCTTACTGGGTGCTGGTCATGTACTTTATTATTAAAAAAGAGACATGATTTTCAGTGGCATGGGTGCCCACGAGAAGAGCATCACCTTTACATTCTATGTGGACAGCCTTCCCAATTCAACGTGACTAAGAAAGATCCCCTGGTGTTCAGCCTCCTGGTGACAAGTCTCAGTTTCCTCAACTATAGAATGAGGAAATTGGGTTAGATGGTCTCTGAGGTCTCTTCCAGATGTAACTCTATGCTATAACCTGCATCTTCTATTTTACCCATGAGACTAGGAACTGCCAGACTTGGGGTGTTCCTGGCTTTTTAGACAGCCAGTCAACATTTATTAAGTATCTGTTATGTGCCCAGCATTGTGCTAGGGCCCTAGTGATAGAAAGAAAAATAATGAAACATAACCTTTTCTCAAGGAGTGTATATTCTATTGGAAGAGAAATGCACATGAGCAAGTATTTATTTTACATGAATATATATATATATGTATATATATATTTATACATAAATTATATATATAAACAAATATGTGTATAAATGTGTCTATCAATCAATAAGCATTTCTTAAACACCACCTAAATACCAGGCACTGTGCTAAAGAAAAACAAAAGACAGCCCCCCCTCAAAGATCTCACTTGACAAACATATGGTCCATCACTGGACCTGATTCAGTTTGCTAGAACTTCGAAGACCCAGTCCCCCCATCCTCCCCCACCTTGCCACAATGCAGAAGAGGACTAGGAATAACTAAATGCTTATTAAATACTCACAGTTGACTTTTTAATCCCAACATGGAAGGGAAGGGGAGAGGGAAACATGCCTCCAGTGAATTCCACCCACCTCCTCTCCCTTCCAGAAATAGCATCGCTGCTTCTGCTGTCTGCGCCTTCAACCTCAGTGCCATCTCCCAGGCCTTCAATGGCCCCTTCCGCTACCAGGAGAATCCAAGGGCTGCCTGGCTCCCCATTGCCAACCCTATCCCCAATTTTCAGGTATGGTTGCCCTTTTTCTTCCCACTACCACTTCTCATCTGCAAACACCACCACCTCAAATGCAATCCCTAACACTCTTTCTCTCTGGTTTTTGGGAATCATGGGGAAGGGGCCATTTTAAATTTACTGGAGCAAAAGTAAGTATCCTAAGGTAACCAGAACTGGGTTACTAAGGAACAGTAATGCCCATTTTTGATGTGAGTGTCATCTGCCATCTCAGTGAAGAAAGGAATGGAATTGATAGGGAAGAAAGTGTTAAAAAAAAAAAACCTTAATTGGTTTGGCTAAGGGACTTTTAAGGACTTTTAGGACTTTTAAGAATCATAGATCTGTAAAATGTCAGTTCTGTAGGCATCTTAGAGTTTATCTAATCCAACTCCCTCATTTTACATTTGAGGAAACTGAGACCTAGAGAGGTGACATGAAATGCCCAAGGTTTTATAATGCAGAGTCAAGATTAGGACTAAGATTTTCTGGCTCCCATCCAAATTTCCATCCCTGTTCAGAGGTAGGGATAAGGGAGCTGTGCTATTTCAGTGTCTGTGGAAAGTAGAGGAAGGGGGTCTGAAAACAGAATCTTTGGCAGCCTACTTTCTATTATCCTAGGACAAAGGACATTTCTAGATTCCTTCTCTATTATTTCCTCCCTCTTATATAAAATTCCAGCCCTTAGCCTAGTTTTTCAGCACTCTTTCTTCACCTTCTGTGGTTAATTTTTCTTTACCTACCAATGTAATAATATCACTGGCAGGAAGGTCCTGGGGGATGATAGGTGGACCTCATTAAGCTGAAGGTGATATATGATGAAACTGGCCGAGACTGAAGCTGTGTATTTTTCCAAGTTCCTCCAAAAACAACCTGATTGGCTAGATTGTTTGGATCTCATAAAGAACAATATTAGAGATTCATGGAATGGGAGGCAGGGAGGTTGGGGCTGGATTTCTGTGAGAATCCTGGGAACTTATGAGTATGTGACTCTCCACTTCTGATTCTCAGTGTGGAACCTTGCGGGATGTTGGCCCCAATGAGAACCTGACAGAGAGGAGCCTGCAGGATGCCCAGCGTCTGTTCCTGATGAGTGAGGTGGTTCAGCCTGTGACTCCAGACCCCTGTGTCACACAGGACAGTGTCCGCTTCTCTCACTTAGTGGTGGATCTCGTTCAGGGCAAGGACACCCTCTACCATGTGCTTTACATCGGTACCGGTGAGACCCTCCTCTGCATTAAGGCTGAGTATCTCCAGGGAAAGCAGACAACTTTGCAAAGACGCAACATTTGTGCAGCTGTCTCACAAAATGAACCATGCCCTCAGACTATTTAAAGAGCTTGTTATGTTCCTTGGGTGATGCTTGGATGTTCATAATATGTAGAGAGCAGTAGTTTAGTGAAAGAAACAGAATGAAGTGGAGTGACAGGGAGAGCGTGAGAAAAAGAAAAATTGAAGAAGAGAAGGGAGAGAGAAAGAAGAAGAGAGCAAGAAAGCAGAGAAAGAGAAAGTGGAGAAGATAGAGAAAAGGAAGGAGAGAGTAATGAGAGAAATGAAGGAAGGAAGTAAAGAAAAGAAGAGGGAGAAGGAGAAGGAGGGAAGGAGAGAGAGGAGTGAAAGAAAGGAGAGATCGAAAAAGAGAGAGGGAAGGGAGAAAAAGAGAAAAGAAGAGAAAAAGGAGGAGGTGGAGGAGGAAGAATAAGAGGAGAAGGAGGGGAGAAGGAGGAGGGAGGAAAGGAGAAGCAGGAGAATAGAGAGAATGAACAAAATATATGTTGTGTGGCTGAGAGTCAGTATATATCCATGAGGAATAGTGACTGATTTTGAGAGGTTGTAGTCATCTTGGAACCCAATGATTTGGTAGATCTTTGATTAGGGACCAGAATCACAGGAGTTTGCAAAGAATGGATCTTGGGGTCCGTGGAAGAATCGGATCTGCAAGCAACTTTGGATTAGGAAGCAATGAAAAAAAGTTCCTAATATATTTATCAAAAATTTGATCGGTAGAGTTCTGCACCCTATTCTCCATCTGAGAAGGCAAAGAGCTTTAGGGAAAGTCAAGGGATCCACCGTCTACATGAGAGAGACAGATATGCAGTATGCGTGTGGGGGGGGGGGATGTGTACGCGGGAGGGTGGGCAGATGTGTGTGTGTGTGTGTGTGTGTGTGTGTGTGTGTGTGCAGGCACGTGTGTGTGGTCTACTTTGGCCCTTTAGGACAGCCTTTCCCTCTCCAACTGCACACGGGTGGGCACATCAGTTGGGGTCAGAGCAGAGAGGGTCCTTCCCTTGGATTCTGGATCAAGAAGTTCTAGGTACGTGGGGAAATCTGACGGCCGTCTCTGCCGCCCTCTCAGAGTCAGGCACGATCCTCAAGGCGCTGTCCACCGCCAGCCGCAGCCTCCGAGGTTGCTACCTGGAGGAGTTGCAGGTGCTGCCTCCTGGGCGTCGAGAGCCTCTGCGTAGCCTGCGCATCCTACACAGTGCCCGAGCGCTCTTTGTGGGGCTGAACGACGGCGTGTTAAGGATCCCGCTGGAGAGGTGCGCTGCCTACCGCACCCAAGGGTAAGCCGGGGCACCAAAAGCAGGGGGTGGGGAACAGGGGCTCCGGCCTCCATTCACCTGGAACATGTTATTTTCCAGTTTTTCTCAATCTTATCAGCTGTTACCATTAAGGCTTCTGGGCATCTTGAATTGATTCTGTTTACTTTTATTCATTCAGTTTATCTCAATAAAAGGTGGGGAGGAGCTTTTGAAATCCAAAAAGGAGGTAACTAGTTGATGTAATGGATAGAATGCTGGATTTGGAGGCAAGATCAGACTTCAAATTCAGCCTTAGACACTAGTTTGCTGTGCTGCTGTGAGCATTTTACATAACCTTGATTGTTAGCTAGGCAGCTAGATGGCACAGTGCATAAAATCCTAGACCTAGAGTCAGGAAGATCTGAGTTCAAATGCAGCCTCAGTCACTTTCTGTCACACTTACTGTGTGACATGATTTCTTCTCTGGGTATGAATAGGATTTTTCATCATAAGTCCTTCAGAGTATTGTGGATCATTGTACTGCTGAGAATAGCAAAGTCATTTAAGACTGATTATTCTGTTGACACTTTTCAAGTGTCTTTAATGTTCTACAGGAAGAAATGAACCCTGTCCATATTAACATTATCATGTCAATATATCTATATATCACAATGAATGAAATATATATGTATTTACAAAAAAATACAAATGAAATCCAAAAGCATAATTTCAGGAAAATAGAAAGATAACTTGCATGTAGTTCTCAGTTTCCTCCTCTGTAAGATGGAGCTCCAAAGCAGTGCCTACTTCACAGAGTTGAGTGAATCAGCACCTATCATTTCTCAGAGGTGAGCAAAAGTGTTGGCAAACGTGGGCTCCTTAAGGTAACAAGAGGCATCTTATCATGGAAAACTCAATTATAGTGCTTTATTAAGTATACCCCCCATCTGCAAACATAATTGCTTCTCATTCATAAATATCCATTGATGAGAAAGAAGAAATAAGTAAGTTTTGTGAAGACCTTTCCAGGCTCTTCGAAACTAAGTTGACCTACACCTTGCAACCCTGTGACACTGATTTATATAAATAGATGCCAGGGAGAGTAGCAAAAAATATGTTGGAAAATATGATTTTGGATTAAGAAATGGAAAAGACTAAATGCTTCCTACTAATTATCAGAAGTTTTATGCTTCTGAATACTTTCTTTTAGAGGAAACCTAAAGGTATTGGATGGAGGGAGGACCAAAAGCATCACAAGAAAACAAAACTGGTTGTCTTATGTTATTCAGTCATTTCTTATTCTTTGTGACCCTATTTGAGATTTTCTTGGCAAAAATATTGTAGTGGTTTGCCATTTCCTTCTCCAACTGATCTGTCAAATGAGGAAACTGAGGCAAACAGAGTTAAGTGACTTGCCTGGGATATCACAGTTAGCTAATTATGAAACTGGGTTTGAACTCAGATCTTTTTGACTCCAGATCCAGTGTTCTATCCACTGGACAACCTAGCTGCCCTTGTTGTCTCTTAATAGACATGAAATTGCTATAAAGCACTAGGACATGCATTTAAAAATACCTCAAAGGACAAAGTTGCATCAATTGACCCAGTGTCTTTTTTTTTTATTCACAAGGCAAAGAAATTACAGAGGATGAATATTTTTATTTGAAAGTAAAATTAATAAAAAAATTTGCATGAATCGATGTGCCTGGTCCTTTTCAGAATCAAATTTCTGTGAGGTTGTCAAATCATTGACTAGTTAGAACAAAGGTCAAAAGAAATACCATATTAGAAGAAAATATGACAAGGAGAAGAAAGATGTGTAAATCATCACAGCTCCAATACAATCTACTTAAACAAACTGTTCATGCTGAAAAAATAGGAAATTGGACACGATGGTGAATAAAAATGTTTTAAAAGTAATCACCATTTCTGAGAAAAGTTTAATCTATGCAAATCATTTACCACAGCAAGGAGGTTAGAATTCTTTCTACATGTGTCTCATGCCAAGACCCAGGAACCAGCCAGTGAAGGATCGAGAAACAGAGGAGATATTATATCCTATAGAGAACCAATTGACCATATGTGCGTAGAACAATGAAAAGAGAACTGGATTGGGGTTGACAGGAAGCCTGTGTCTTCCATTTACTCCAAATGTGTGACTTTGGATAAGTCACTTAACTTCTAGGACTTAGTTCTTCATTTGTAAAATGAATAGTTGGATTTGGCAAAGCAAAAGAACAAACGATTATTAAGCAAATATTAAGCAAATACACTGTGCTAGGCTTTGTTGTTGCCTCCAGAATTTCTTCCAACTGGAAATTTATGATTCTACATCTCACAGGAGAGAAAGAAACAACCACAGCAGTATTAAAATTTCAGTTGCTGCTACATGTGATTCACACATGCCAACTATGGTATTTCAAAGGCTTCTGATTTCTGTAGCATGGGATCATAGACATATATAGTTGGAAGGGATCTTAAAAAGCATCTAACTTAACCCTCTCATTTATATTTTATTTATGAGAATCAGGTGTTAAGTGACAGATTCAGAATTCTTTTTTTTAATTGCACATCATTCTCCTATTATAGTGAACAACAAAAGGGGGGGCAGAATTAGTACAGTTATGTGAAAATTGATGAGGACCCAGGTGACTGCATGTAAGGTGGAAGGCAATGGACACTGAAACACATTTCAACATGATCTAGGGATATTTCATTGCCACAGAACAGAATAGGGACCATAAAACACAGTGGGAGGCATTCCTCCACCCCATAGAAATCAAGAAACGTTTCTTTCTCTGATGTGTCTTGAGATCTCTGATGACTATCAAGTGGGACAGTTTAATTTCAAAAGCCACTAATAACCAGTCTGGAAGTGTCTTTTGCAACAAGTAAGCATTAAGGGAGTCAGAATTCTAATTCATTTCATCTGATTGTGAATCCATACACCAGATTCTGTGTGGCATATGGAACAATAGTCATATGGCTCTTTGGGAGTAATGTGGGCTACAGACAGGAATTCAAAGGAACAAGGCTGAGGACTGCAGATCCTCAAAGTTGAAGTCCTATTATAGGACTTCCTATAGGTCATACCAGTGGTGGTATCTTTATCAGAAATTGGAAGTTTGGAGGAAGAGGGGAGGGCATTTGGAGCCTCCAATGAGAATAGAAAGGTAGACTGAGACCAGGCTAAGGAGGAAAATGTTCAAACATTAAACAGGAGTGTTATTGTTATGTTTTTTAATCTTAGAAGCAATAGGGAGAAAAAAATAAAAAGTGCACAACAGAGAACAAATGGAGACTGAGAAGGAAGTACAGCAAAGGAGGGGGGCTTTGAAACTGAATTAAACTAAACTAATGATTTTAGTTCTGAACATGTTGAGTTTGAAATGTCTCTGGAACATCTAATTAGAAGTTATTATGAGGTAGCTGATGATGCAGTGATGATAAAATGTTTAATAATCAGCCTTCCAGGGGAAAAAATGTGCAGACAAGTTTAATTTGCATTATTAACTTTTAAATTATTTAATTATTATTATTATTAATTGTATTATACAATAATGTGGTTGACATTATATAAGAATATTGTTTTGAGTATATTTTATATTGCTAATAATTATTGTCATTAATTATTAATCACATAACTTAGTCATTTTTTACATTATCTTCTTAAGTCTGGGCACTCAATAAGATGATAAATCAAATGCTAATTTGTGGTGTTTGCAGATTTCTGGGGTGTAAATGTTCATACGCTGAACATTTAATAAGTGTCTTTCTCAAGCCCAATTCAAGCTGACTTCAGTGTACCCTTGGTCCTATCCCTTATCACCAGGAAGTTGTAGTGGATAGAGTTCTTGACTTGGAGTCAGGTAGATCTGAATTCAGATTCTATCTCAGATACTTACTAGTTATGTGGCCCCAAGCAAAACACTTCAACTCTCTGGCCCTCAGCTTTTCCTCAGCTGTAAAATTAAGGGTATGTACTTAATTCCTAAGGTCATTTCCAGCTTTAAATCTATGATCTTATGTTTGATCTCAAAGACTGTTCTTTATTACCTTCTTTCCATCTTCCTGGTACATGAGATATGGAGAGCACCCACACTCACCATGCCAGAGTAGCTTGCTTTTAGGGTTCAGGGGAGGCAATAATAAAGACCTAAGTGTCTGAGATTCCTAGTCTTCATAGGGATGTGATAAATAGCTCAGAAAAAGGGAAAAATTCTTCCTCATACCCCTGGATCTATATTCTTTTTTTTTTTTGGCTGGGCATGGTGATGGGCCATAAATCTTGATTTAATCCATTTCTATAAACATTGTCTCCCTCTGGTTAAAATCTGTCATGTGAAAATTTATTTTCTTTTTCAAAAAGGGAAAAAATATGTATAATAAAGGAATTCCAGTGGAAAAGGAGATCAGGGGAAAACTTATGGGATATGAATTAGGGGCAGTATGTGGAGAAAAGGCTAACCCTGGAATCCCAGGTTCTTTTAAATATATATATATATATGTATATATATATATACATATAATTATTTATTTATTACTAGGTTGATAACAATAGGAATAAAGTGAATTTTCATATATAAATCAAAACATGCCAACCCCCCAAAATAGCACTGCAAATGAAACGTTGAATTCTACTTCATACCATTTGCTTTAAATATATAATTCTATTTTCATTTTAAAGCAGTTCTGCTTGTCATGTTACTAGAGGAATAGTTGAACTTCCTTTATGTGAATTTAAAATATTACAATGGCCCTTTAAGACATCATCATTATTATTATTACATTTTAAATTAACTCTACCTTTCATCAATCTCCTTTTCTTCTTCCTAATTAAAAACACAAAGAGGCAGGGGGTGAAGGAGTTTAACACAATCGAAATTAATCCACACAGTAAACTCACTTAAAAATGTATGTTCCCTTTTCCATCTTGTATCTGAAGAAGTGTCACATCTCTAGAGTATTTCCAGATTTTCTGGAGACATGAGTGTTTGATTGTATTCATTAATTCCAAAGTTGTTTCTCTTCACATTTTTTGTTGTACTGCTTTAAATTCTTCTGGTTCTGCTTATTTCACTTTGTATCAGTTCATACCACATAGGATTCTATGAAATCACTTTTCATCATTTCCTTTCTAGATTTCTCTGAAATCTGTGCTTATATTCCAAACTTCTTATTCCCTTCTGAAGACTTAGGTTCTACTGAGTTATTTATTAGCTATATGAGATGGGCAAAGTAATCAGTGGCCAGACAAGCATTTATTAAGCACCTACTATGCACCAGGCTCTGTGCTAGGTGCTGGGAATATAAATACAAAGAATTAAATAATTTCTACTTTCAAGGAGTTTTCATTCTAATGGGAAGACATATAAAAAGGCATACAAAAGAAATGTGAAATAAATAAATGCAGATAAATACAGAATGCTGAAATATGAAGGAATTAGGAAGGACACTGAGTATCTTATAAGTATCAAGAAAGGTTCCATACCAAAAGTCCTGCTTGAATTGTCCCTTTTTGGGGGAAGAAGAGGGTAGAGGGGGAGATGTGCTATACTTGGGTCAGCTAACATTCCAAAGAGGCTAGAAAGGTAGGTTGGGACCAGGTTGAGAAGGGCTTTAAAATCTAAACAGGAGTTATTATTATTATTATTAAATCTTAGAAGCAAAGCGAGAAAAAGTTAAAATTACAAAGCAGAGGAAAAAATTAGAAGGAAGCATAGAAAAAAAAGCAGGAAGGCTTTGAAAATGATGTGTAATATTGATTACATGGTTTTAAAAAACCTGTAAAATGGAATTTTATGATTTAACATTGAATACTCATGTTGTGCTGTGTACATGGAAATGTTCTCTTTTTTGCCTTTTTCAAAATGAAAATGAATAAATGCATACATTTATTTCAAAATAAATATTTTTTTTAAAAAAAGAGCTAATGATATTGATTGAGTAGGGGGATGGTATAGTCCAGAGCTGTTTTCTTTCTTTTCTTTTTTTTACTGAGGCAATTGAGGTTAAGTGACTTGTCCAGGATCACACATCTAGGAATATATTTTTTTAAAGCAAGCTATACATACTAGAAATTTGTGGTTTTGGATTTAAATTCTCTTCTTTTGTTCTACTTTACATTTCTTTTTGGTATTTGCTAATTATGAAATTTCAAAAAAATTTCTGGATGATCCCACCCATAATCTAGCTGTCTACCCTACCTACCACTGAACCAAATCCCTTTCAATAAGAGCCATCATAGAAGAAGACAATGGAATGGTGAGTACAATGTAATCCCAGCCAGAAATGACTGAAATATGGCACCACCCTGAATTATAGTCCTGAGCTTTGACCTGACTCACCACTTCATGGATACTTCTAACTGCGTGTTCCAGAGACATCTCAAACTCAACTCGTCCACAACTAAACTCATTACTATTCCCTCCAAACCTTCCCCTCTTCCAAGCTTCCTATTTTTATCAAAGGCACCACCAGTCTCCCAGGTTCATAACGTTAGAATTATCTTTAATTCTTCAGCCTTCTACATTCAACATAAATTCTGTCTTCACAGTATCTACCCTATCTGACCCCTTCTCTCTACTCACACTTCTATCATGCTAATTCAGTCTTTCATTAATCGTACATAGATTATTACAACAACCTTACTCCATCTCCTTGTTTCCAGTTTCTCATCACCTTACATTCTACTGTCAAAGTTGTTTGCCTCAGTAAAAAAAAAAAAAAAGAAAAGAAAAGAAAAAAAAGAAACCAACAAAACCATAATAATTCAACATATTCAAAACTGTCTTGGTTGCCTTTATTTTTCTTCTAACCTTCTGTTCTCTTCTGTGCACTAAAAAATACTTCACTCTCTTTTCTGGATTTCTTTTTTTTTGGCAACACTATTATTAGAGCCCCTTCTCCCAATGCTTACTCAAAATGAAAAAGGAAACCAAAGCCCTTGTAATCCACATACACAGTCAAGCAAAACAAATCCACATGATGACCTTGACTAAAAAGGTATATTTTATTCTGTATTATAAGTCCATCTACAGTCTCAAGAGATGGTGCCTTCTTATTGATCCTCTTGGTTGAACATTGTATTGATCAGAGTTCTTAAATCTTTAAAAGTTTATTTTCTTTAAAATATTTTACTGTATAGATTATCTTCCTGGTTTTTCTTGCTTTATTCTACATCACTTCATCTAACTCTTCCCAGGTTTCTCTGAAACAATTTATCTCCTTCAATCTTATGTCACAAGAATAATCCATAAAATCATATACCATAACTTGTTCAACCATTCCCCAATAATAAGCACCCCTTTAATTTCTTTGGCACCCAGGAAAAAAAGAATTGTTTTAAATATTTTTATGCCTATGGGTCCTTTCCCTCTTTTAAAAAATTTCTTTGAGGGTATAAGCCTAGAAGTAGGATCTTTGCGTCAAAGGATATGTACATTTTAGTGTTTTTCTGGGTATGATTCTAAGTTGTTTTCTAGAATGATTAAACTGATGCATACATGTGCCCTTTATAACAGCTGCCATTTTCCTTTATTGTCATCTCTGCTAATCTGATGGGTATGAAGTAGAACTTGGAGTCATTTTAATGTGTGTTTCTATAATTATTGGTGGTTTGGATAATTTTTCATATAGCTAGATTTCTTCCTTTAAGAACAGGCTGTTCATATACTTTCACCATTTATCTTTTGGGTAATGACTATCATTGCTATATGTTTGAATCAATTCCTTATTTATCTTGGATATCAGACCTTTATCAGAGAAACTTATTGCAAAGTTGTTTTTCCCCAAGTTAATAAAAATAGCTAGTATTTATATAGGGCTAACTAATTCCAGGTATTGTGTTAACTATTTTACAAAATTATCTCCTTTGTTTTTCAAATAACCCTGGGAGGTAAACTTATTATCCCCTTTTTTACAGATAAGGAAACTGAAACAAACAGAAGTTAAGCGATTTACTTAATATTACACAGTTATTAAGTACCTACGTCTTCCTGACCAGCACTGTATTCACTGCCCCATCTACTTGTCTATTTCTTTTCTGATTTTAAGTTCATTAATTTTATTTGTGTAAAAAATTGCAGTTTTAGGTAATCAATGGCTATTTTCTACAGGGATATGACTCAAATGGGAATGTCTAGAGAGGAGGGTGGCGGGAGTGGTGAGAGACATGATTGGTGAAGAACTGTGTCTCAGGCTTCTTGTTCTTCAGGGAATGCTTGGGGGCCCGGGACCCCTACTGTGGCTGGGATGGGAAGCAACAACGCTGCAGCACCCTGGAAGACAGTGCCAACATGAGCCTCTGGATTCAGAATATCACAACTTGTCCAGTGAGGAGCCTTCTCCCCTACCCGTGACCCCAGTTCTCCCCATCCCAACTAAGTGCATGACCTTCATGACCTGAGCCATCATGCTGGATCTGCCCTTTGACCCTTTCTCCCTTTCCCCTCAATCTCCCTTTCCTCCTACTTAGTACAGGACCCCCAAGTCCCATTGTTTCTTTGTAGGTGCGGAACCTGACATGGGATGGGGGCTTTGGGCCTTGGTCTCCATGGCAACCCTGTGAACATGTGGATGGAGATAATTCAGGCTCCTGCCAGTGCCGAGCCAGAGCCTGTGACTCCCCCCGTCCCCGCTGTGGGGGGCGAGCCTGCCCTGGACCTACCATCCATGTTGCCAACTGCTCCAGGTATGTAGGAGATATGAAGTCTCCTGGGGGGAAGCTGCTCCAGGACTCTGAAGTTGGGGAGCAACTCAGTCCTAATGGGAGTATGATGGTGAGAGAAGACAGCAAGGGGCTTCAGGCTGAGCTTCCAATGCAGCCCCACCTTGGCGAGAGCACCCCAAGCCCAAGGGCTGGTCCTCAGCATTGTGCCTGCTCAGTTTGATCAGCTCACTTAGAGGTGAAATGGTTCTTGGAAGTGATTCACTCTAGGTCACTCTCAAAAGACTAACTGTTAAACCAAATGCAATTTATTGATTTCCAGGGAAATATACCTAGTCTAAAAACTAGGACAGATTAGCACTGACCACTTCACTCAGGAGATTCAAATTAAAATAAGAATTCACATTTATTTAGAAGTTTAAGGTTTCACAGAGTTTTCCATCCAAAAAAAGGGGGTATGTTTCACAATAGGCTATTTCATCCTCTTTATGTCTGTTTTTGTATTATATGTTGTCCAAATACTATTGTCCCATTTTATAAATGAGAAAACTGAGACAGAGAGATTCAGTGACTTGTCTATAGCCACATAAAGCTAATGTCTCAAAGCTTGCATTTGAAACCAAATTACCTAACCCTAGACCCAAGGATATTTTCCCTGTATCATGCTGTTTCTTAAAGTATAAAATTGTTTTGGGAAGTAAAGTTGGACTTTCTTTAAGTAGGAATCTTGGTCAAGCTTTACTGATGGATTGCCCTTTTCTACCATAAGGGATACTTCTTTCTAAAAACCTTGGGTAGGTACATAGTACCTAGTACATAGTCACAAAAAGTCCCCAGTGCTACTAAAACCAGATTGAAATCTAATTGGGAAATGTTTAACAAAATAAATATTTTGCACTGGGGATGTAAGTAAGAAGAATTAAACAACCCTTACTCTCAAGAAACTTACTTTCTAATGATAGAAACAATGTCTCTGCCTAGGATTTTGATGACTAAAATGTATCCTTTTGTTTCCATCAGAAATGGGGCATGGACCCCATGGTCACCTTGGGCTTTGTGCAGCACCTCCTGTGGAATTGGCTTCCAGGTGCGACAGCGGAGCTGCAGCAATCCTGCCCCCCGACATGGTGGCCGAATCTGTGTGGGCAAGAGTCGGGAGGAGCGGTGAGTGAGGGAGGGACAGAGCTCAAGTTGCTCAAGGCTTGGATGGAGAATTCTTGAAATTGGTGGAAGCTTCCAGGTCCTAGAATGAAAAGAAGGAAGAAAGGAAGGGAGAGAGGAAGGGAGGGAGGGAGGGAGGAAGGAAGGAAGGAAGGAAGGGAGGGAGGGAAAGGTGGGAAGAAAAGTGGGACAGAAGAACAAAAGAGAAGGAAGGGAGGGAGGGAGGGAAAGAGGGAGGGAGGGAAGAAGGAAGGAAGGAAGAAAGAAAAGAAGAAAGGAAGGAAAGAAGATAGAAATAGGAGTAAAGTAGGGAGGGATGAAGAGAGGGAGAGAAGAAAAGGAGGGAGAAAAGGGAGAGAAACAAAGAGAGAGGGGAGAGAGGAAAGAAGAGAGGGGGTAAGGGAAGGTAGAGAGAAGGTAAGAAGGAAGGACTTATTAAAATGCCTGTCTTGTGCCAGGCACTGTTCTAAGTGCTTTATAAATATTATCTAATTTAATCCTTACAACATCCTTGGGAGATAGATGGTAGTATTTATTATCTTCTCTTTTCAATTGAGGAATTTGAGGCAGATGTAGGTTATGTGATTTGTTTAGGGTCACACAGACAGGAAGTATCTGAAGCTGAATTTGAACTTGTCTCCCCGATTCTAGGTCTTCCTCTCTGCCCTGTGCCACATTGTTGCCCAGAGCTCTGTAGTACCTGCTTCCTACCTGACTTGGAGTAGTTTCTTTTATCCCTGTCACTCCCAGGGTCATGGGTGGTCTCTCATTGGGTACTCTATTCCTCTACCAAATCTCTCTGCAGGTTCTGCAATGAGAATAGCCCCTGCCCTGTCCCCATCTTCTGGGCTACCTGGGGCTCCTGGAGCAAATGCAGCAGCAACTGTGGGGGTGGCGTCCACTCCAGGCACCGAACCTGTGAAAATGGGAATTCCTGCCCAGGCTGTAGTGTGGTAAGTGGGGGAAGATGGACCGGGAAAGGAGAAGTAGTAAGGTTCAGGATATATAGCATCATAGACTCAAACTCGGGACTGGAAGGGATCTTATGGATCAACTAGTCAAATACCTCTTTTTTCTTCTTTTTTAGGTTTTATTAGTGTTCTTTTCTCTCTTTTTTCATAAACACTTTCACTTCCAAGTGAATCCTTCCCACCTCATATTCCAATCCACCCTTAGCCCTTTCATCCTTCCCCCTTTCCAGGGCAATAGAACACCATCAGTACCACTGAGCAGAAAAAACTCATACATTGGCCACATATGAAAATGGATGCCTTATTCCTCACCTGTAGCCTCCCACCTGTCTGCCAAGTGCACCTTCAGTACTCTGAAGTCATCACTGGATAATTAGATTTCTGAAGTCTTTCATTATTTTTCCTTCTCATTTTGGGGCCACTATGGAAATTGTTCTCTAGGCTTTGCTTCCTTTTCTTTGCATCAATTCATCTCAGGCCATTTTATGAAAGGTCTCATTATTTCACAGGCTGAATTCTGAGGAAGGGAATGTTACATGGGTAGTCTTCAGCAAAGCTGGGAGTAGAGCCTGGGGCTCCTCACTCTTGGTTCATGATTTCAGAGGTGGTGGTTCACGTGTGACAGCATCCCTTCTTCTTGTCCTCGGGCAGGAGTACAAGACCTGTAACCCTGAGAGCTGCCCAGAGGTACGAAGGAACACCCCATGGACACCGTGGCTCCCGGTGAATGTGACCCAGGGAGGGGCCCGCCAAGAGCAGAGATTCCGCTTCACGTGCCGGGCCCCGCTCCCTGACCCTCATGGCCTTCAGTTTGGGAGGAAGAGGACGGAGACCCGCTCTTGCCCTGCCGATGGCTCTGGCGCCTGCGACACTGATGGTGCAGCCCCCGTTCCCTTTCTGCCTAACCCTCCCCAAGCCCTTCTTCCTCCAGGGGCAAAGGGGTGGACAGTTTATTCAATCTGGGGGGAATGAGTTACAGATGGTCAGCCCCATTACTGTGATAGGCCTCTTGACCAATCTCTCATCTCAGGTTAGGATTCTCTCATCTTAGGTTAGGATGGGGAGGGGAGGTCAGTGTATGATGGTCATATGGAGCTTTGGTTGGACATTACCCCCTTCCCTTTGTGACCTGAACTCTTTCCTCCTAGCCCTAGTAGAGGATCTCCTTCGGAGTGGAAATAATGCCCCCCATGTGGTGAGTGGGGGCTGGGCAGCCTGGGGACCTTGGTCATCCTGTTCTCGAGATTGTGAATTAGGTTTTCGGACTCGGAAGAGAACCTGCACAAACCCAGAACCTCGAAATGGGGGCCTGCCCTGCGTGGGGGATGTCACCGAATATCAAGACTGCAACGCCCAGCCCTGCCCAGGTAATCCTGTCCCTCTCCTGGACAATGCCCTTCAGCTTCCCTTTTCCACAATCCATAATCAGTCTCTTTATGAACAAGGATCAATCTTGCACTTACTCTGTGCTGGGGATAGAAGAAAAGGCAAAAGAGAAAGAACTCTGGGAGATGACTAAAAACCATTACATTGAATTCCCAATCCCTATATTTATGCCCACCTGCATTGCTGATTTCCTTCACAGACTAATTGTACAATACTTCAGAATCTGATTCCTTTTGTACAGCAAAATAACGGTTTGGTCATGTATACTTATTGTGTATCTAATTTATATTTTAATATATTTAACATCTACTGGTCATCCTGCCATCTGGGGGAGGGGGAGAGGGAAGGAGGGGAAAAATTGGAACAAGAGGTTTGGCAATTGTTAATGTTGTAAAGTTACCCATGCATATAACCTGTAAATAAAAGGCTATTAAATAAAAAAAAAAGTCCCTCCCCACCCAAAAATAAATAAAACAATCATTCCTATGATGAAAAATAAAAAAAAAAAGAAGGAAAGGCAAAAACACAAAATCTGCCCTTGTCCTCAAGGAGCTTACATACTAATAGTGGAGGCAACAATTAAATAAGTAGGCACATACAAGATACCTACAGAGTGGAAGCCAGGTCATTTTAGAAAAGGGCCAAGTACCTCAAGGAACTGGGAAGGTCTCCTGCAAAAAGTGACTTTTGAGCTGAGTCTTGAAGGAAGAAGAGGTACAGATGATAAAGAAAAACATTCTTGGTGTGGGGGACAAGCCTGTACAAAGATGTGGAGGAGAGAAATGTTTGTAAGTAGCAAAGAAGCAGCCCATACTGATGGAAAGATTGAAGAAGAGCAAGAGTAGGATGAGAGGGGGGCTATCTATTAGGGAATGGAATCAAAGGTGCATGGGGGAATGAACCTGGCAAGGAGAAGAGCCTTCTCTTCATCAGAGACCAGAGTAAAGGAGAAGATGGTGAGAGATGATAAGAAGCATTCTTAGTACATGACTTCATAATTTTTTTTGTGACCTAAGCAGCAAGATTCTTAGCTGACATTTCCCCCATTTATACCTTATTATTTAGGTATATCGGGACATTGTTCTAACCTAGCTCTAAACATGGGGCCATTTTTCTTGGGTCCAAGTGGGTGAGAGGAGTGGTCATCTAAAAGGGAGCATGGAATGGGTGAAATAAGAGAGGGGAGCCTGATAAAGTGGGGAAATTATTAAATTATTAGAGTCAAAGGATCTTAGAATAAATCCCAATTTTGCCTTTTAGCACCTATATAACTTCAGACAAACCCATTTATTCTCTCTGTACCTCAGTTTCCCCATTTCTAAAATAAAGAGGTTAAATTAGATGACCTTTAAAATTCATTCCACTTCTGAATCTATGATGCTACTAATCCCATGTATTATAGATTCTCCTCCATTCCCAAGTTCTTTCTCCCCAACATTTGTTCTGTCTCAACTTGCAGTACGAGGTGCTTGGTCATGCTGGACCCCATGGTCCTCATGCTCAGCCTCCTGTGGGGGAGGTCATTATCAGCGAACACGTTCATGCACCAGTCCTGCCCCTTCTCCTGGTGAAGATATCTGCATTGGGTTGCACACGGAGGAAGCACTTTGTGCTACCCAGTCCTGCCCAGGTAATAACCATGGGAGTAACAGGAAGATGGAGGGATGATAAAGGGAAGTCAACATCACCATCAGACCATGTCTGAGCCCCCATTTCAACCATTTTGTGCAGATAGCATAACAAGAAGTTTGGTTATCTAGACTTTTCATTCATTTTTAATTCATTTCTTAATTCGTTCAAAATATATTTAGTGCTTACTAGGTGCTGAGGATATGGGAAAAATTTTTTAATTATTTTAAAAGAATACAGGTCAGACTTTATAATAACAAGGGGGGAGAGAAGTAGAGAATGGAGGAAGATCTGGGCTAGAGTTCAGAATGTTCAAAAAACAGGGTGACCCAGGCCTTTCCCCCAGGTGGCTGGTCATTGTGGGCCGAGTGGAGTGTGTGTGGTGAGGATGGAACCCAGAGCCGGAGCCGTATCTGCGAGGAACTTGACTCTGGGACCACCGCCTGCCTTGGCAATGGCAGCCAGATCCGGACCTGCCCATACAGTGAGATCCCTGGTACAGTTGCCTAAGCATCCAGAACCCTTCTTCCCCACTTCCAAGACCCCAGATCTCTCTGTACTGAGATTATCTTTCCTCTTGGGGATTATTTACTCAGCAAGGGCTGTGGTATGGGGTCAGAATGGAGAATGGGACATATCAAGAGAAAAGATCCCCTAAACCCCACATCCTGGGGGAGAAAGGAATGGGAAGCATCTTGCATCCCCATCAAATATGCTTTGGACAACAGTCCTTCCTATAGACGTCAGAATGGTTTGATTCTCCCAGGTAGCTCCCCTGCTCAGACCACAAGCCCATAGTTCAGTAGATACCTAGAACGATTCCCAGTGATTCTCCCAGCCATTCCCCACTGACCATCACTCTTCACCCCCAATGCCCCTCCAATTTTGTTCTTGTAGTGATCCTTCCTGCTTCCAGCATTGATGACGCCACCAGCTGTGCAGGTAATAATATCAACAATACCATAGTAAGAACTATTTGACTTAGATCTTGCCTCTGTCCCAATATCAAACTTTACTCTTCAAACGTGGAGTCTCCCAGCTGAGAGCATCTGAGACTTGGTGGAGTGAGTAGAGTAAGATTTGGGATTGTGTTCCTGCCAAGCCTGACTTTGCTGATTGAGGAATGTCCTCTGAGATTGGAGGAGTGGGAAGGGATGAGCGACGTGGGTGTCCCCCCAACCGTGCTGGGCACACCCACAGCCCCACAGCCATTATATTTGACTTCTTCATAAAAGATTCTTAACTTGAGTGCCTTCTGTTCCACTTCTCACCTAACCCTTAAGCTCTCTTGCCCTAGCAAAGACACCCTCCCTGGTGCCCTCACTCTAATGAGACTCCACAACTTCCCCTGATCATCTATAGCTCACCCCTCCCCTATTTAGTTTGTTCCCCACCCTCTTGCCTCTTATACTTTGCTCTTCCCCATCCTTGAAAGCCCTTCAGGAGCATTTGAAGATCCTCTTACCTCCTTCTCCATTGTTCCCCCCACATGTTCCCTGCTTTCCTCTCCCATGCAGGATTCAGCCTTATCCATTTGGTGGCTACTGGTGTTTCCTGCTTCTTGGGCTCAGGCCTCCTGACATTTGCTGTTTACCTGTCCTGCCAACGCTGCCAGCGGCAGACCCAGGAGTCCACTCTTGTCCACCCCACCACCCCCAACCACCTGAACTACAAGACTGGCGGTGGGGGCACCCCCAAGAATGAGAAGTACACACCCATGGAATTCAAGGTGGGGAGAAAAAGAAAACTCTTCTTTGAGTTGGGAAATAAAGAGGATCCCAATTTTGGTTTATGCTTAACAAGACAAAGTGTCTCCTTTGAGTGTGATAATGGCAGAGTGAAAAGAGAGATGGTTTGGAAATCAGAAGACCTGGATTCAAATCTCAAATCTCCCATGATAACCTGTATAATCTTGGGATTCTGAGGTCCAGAGGTCCCTTTTCTAGATCTGTTTCCTCAATTGTAAAAATTAAATTAAATTAAATTAAATTTTAAAAAAAGGAAATTGGACTAGATGGTCACAGAAGTCCTAGCACTGAATCTATGATCTGTGAATTGGTGGCAGAGAGTAGTAAGAGTATTATATTCCCCCAGAATCACAGACACTCACAGGTATTACAAAAAGATTTAACATACATTCATAAATTTTCACTGTGGTATAATTGATGGAGTTAGGAAGGAAGGAACTAAAGCAGGTGTGCCAGAGCTTATTGGAGCTTTACAGATATTGCTATTTGATTCCTCACTACCGCCTTAGGAGGTAGGTGCTATTATTATCCCTATTATACAGTTGAGGGGATGTCTGATTAAGGGATTATGAGGTTTGGATTCACTTCTGCAATAAGTCACCAATATTAGCTTAATAAGGTAGTTTAATGATTAATAAGATAGATTAATGATCATAATAACAGTGGAATAGTACAATTACAATAACGTAGTAGTAATATCATAAAGATAAGCAAAATAGCAAAGAGAAAAAAGAAAAGTAACAATATTGAAAGAAAAACATCACCAATTCGGAGAAGCACCAACTCCTGAGTCAAATAGCTGGCGAATGCTGGTCACAGCTTTCAGGGGAAAGTCCCAGGCAGAATGTCCTCTCCATGGGCAAGGTTCCAAGGAGACCCTGTTCTAAAGGATTTATATATGACTTTAGACAAAGAAGGCTCAGTGCCAATGAAGAAAGCTCTCAATTAAACTATCCTGGACACCTGCACTTGAGACGAGGGTAGCCTGCCCCCTCGATGAGGCTCTCTGTGTGTTGTTTATTTTCAGCGAACTGGCTAGGTTCCTGAAGACTGATTACTCAAGCAGTTTTGACCTTAAAGAACCGGCCTGGTGCCTTAGGGTTATACAAGGTCTATCACCTCTCCAGGCTTAGGTTCCTCTTTCAGGCAAATCCAAGCAGAGCCTGCTGAGACATGGAGGAGCTTCTATATATTTACCACCAGGGGACTATGGAGGCATGTGTACTAGGTGTCAGATCAGGAATGGAGAAAGTGGAATGCCTTCTCCTTTCAGCCATAACCTAGCTGAGGTGCCGTCTGCCTGCCTGCCTGCCAGCCTCCAGAAAATAGGTTTCCCTGAAAATTGGTGGTTGTTTAGTCCCCTTACTCACACTGTCTGTTTCCTCAGTCCACCTCCTGGGCCCTCATCTTCCCTTATTCTGCTTCCTCATCCCTTTTTCTCCTGCTTTGCACCCATTCCCCTTTGTCTTGCCTCTTTTCCCTTTCACCCAGGCTCACCTCCTGTCCTCCAGCCTCATTCCCCCAGGTCTGCTGTCTCTTCCCTAGCTCCCCAGGACCCAGGTTCCTTGTCCTCCACGCCCCTAATTCTCATCTCGTTCCTTTGTTGCCCGTTCTCAGCTGATCACTGTCTCTCTTTCCATCTCCTACAGACACTGAATAAAAACAACTTAATCCCTGATGACAGGGCCAACTTCTACCCACTGCAGCAGACCAATGTGTACACAACGACCTACTACCCTAGCTCCCTGGGCAAACACAGCTTCCGACCAGAGGCCTCCCCAGGACAACGATGCTTTGCCAATAGCTGATGATACCGCCCCTCCGGGGGATGGGCCTTCAGGCGCCGCGCCATCCTGGGTCCCTAAAGGGGTGGACGGTGAAATTTGTTGGTTTTCTTCTTGGCCACCAGCACTCCCCCACCTTGGGGCCCTGCCTGATGAGCCCTGGGACTAGAACACTCCCTCAGTGGGGAGGGGAAGGCTTCTAAAACTAGAGTTCTCTGGTCAGAGGTGACCATGGAGGGAGAGGGTCAGCATTTTGGCTGGCCTGGGGCTGTGTGACCTCCCAGCTTAGCCCAGAGGTTTTGCAGCTGTTCCCTTTTCCCTCCTTACCTACTCACTATCATTCAGCTACATGCTGGACAATGGACCCACTAAGGATGGGAGGAATTTGGGGAGTTGAGAATGGGAAGAGGTGGGATATTTTGATTTTAGCTGAAATGGCTCTTCCTCTGGCCAGTACTGAAATGAAGGGGTTGTATCCTATCCATATTTCTCTACATTAGGAAACAACCCCCCTCCCAGCCACAGCTAGTTCTACTTTGGAAAAGAAATGAAAAAAATATATAAATATATATATGTATCCCATGGCCCCCCTAAATTAGGTTTCTCAGCCTACAGCTGGGCCACAGGAGACCATAAGCCAAGGTTGAGCCTCTATTATGGGGTCAGCTATCAGCTTCTGCCTGTGGACACTCACCTCAGCAGATCAGCAGTTTTCCTGAATTTCCACCCTCTGGGAGAGAGCCTGATGCCCAGGTCCAGCACAGGCCATGGCCTTGCTTCTCCAAGTGTGGGAAGATGGTGACTTAGAAGAAGAGAGGAAGGGTCCCAGCCTCAACCAGACAAGCTGCTGACGGCCCCTCTGGGGAACATCTTCCACTTGCTGCTCATCAGAGTGTCAGGCAGAGTCCTGGGCATCTCAGCCTATTCTACATCCTTTCAAAATACACACGATGAACCTGCTACAGCAATGACAGTGACAAGCTGTAGCTTTGTTAATTAAACATTATATCCAGCCTATAAATATAATTTTCTTTGCGTGTCATTTGTGTGTGTATGGAGGGGGGAATGGATGGGATATTCATACTTCATTTTCCAATGCACATTTGCATTGCACATTCGTTTTCCAATATGACACAATACACACAGGTCTCTGAGCAACTGGTGCTCAGTTTCTGATGGTCCATTAGTCAATCAAGCATTTATTAAACACCTGCTGTATGCCAGCCTCAGTGTTAGTTAGGCGCTAGGGATACAAAAAACATATATAAAATTATAGATTGGACACATACAAAACAGGAGTTGGGGACATAGTTAGCAGCTTAGAGAGAAAAGAGAAGTGACTTGAGTACAGTCTGGAAGGATATTAAGACACCCTATGGAAAGGAGGCTACCCAATCATGAAGGGTAGCCTGTGCAAAGTCATGGTGATAGAAAATGGATCATGTGTGAGGAACCGGAGCAAAGCTAGTTTTCATGGCTTGTAGAGAGAGAATTAGGGCGGCGAGGTGGCTCCGTGGGTAGAGCATTGAGCCTAGAGCCAGTCATGAAGAAGCCATGGCCAGCATGAGATCCAAATAAGCTCCAGTATGCAAAGCACTTCACATATTGTAGATGTCAGATGTTGTTAGTGATTACATTAAAAGTGATTACATCTGTACAAATGAAAAAATAGGTCTGGGGAGACCAAGTCATCTAAGGTCAGACAGCTAGACAGTGAGCATACCCCTTAATACAATCCAATTCTTTGACTTAAAAACTAGGTTTTTTTCCTTCTGCTGACCTACGACAGTCTTAGTAAAGGACTTTGGCTGAGGGGAAGAGCAACTGGGAATTCATAGAACAGTGGAGATATATATATATATATATATATATATATATATATATATATATATATATATATATATATATATATATATATATATCTGGGAGGTCTTTCCAGGCTTTTCTGAAGCCAGTCTGCTCATCATTTCTTACAGAAAAATAATATTCATTGGCAATCTCCTTTTTAAACCTATGGTCTGTCTTGTGAATCAGAAAGTAGTCTAATAAAAAAAAGATATATATATATGTATATATGTATATGTATGTATGTATGCATCCAATGGCCCCAAACAATTTAGATTTCTCAGTCTAGAGAACTGGGCCACAGGAACCATAACCCACGGGGAACAAGAATGAAGGAGAACTGGTCCTATAAATCCAGAAGGATTTGTGGTAAATGTGGGCAAGTACTCCTAGCAAGAGCATGTGAGATAAAAAAATAAGCAATGATGGAACTTCCTGAGCATTCTGAGAATTCAGAAGAGATTCTGAGAAGGCAAAAGTGTGTTTTCACATGATGGTAGAGGTGAGCTGATAACAATTTAACAAGCAACTCTTTAAAAAGGGTACAATCACATATAATTCTTTTTTGGAGGCAATCTGGGTTAAGTGACTTGCTCAGGATCATACAGCTAGTATGTTTCAGAGGCTGGATTTGAATTCTGGTGGTTCTGATACCAGGACCTCTATTCTATCTACTATACCATCTAGCTGTCCCTACATTGAAATTTAATATGCAATATTTACATTTTCTCTGTCATTTTTTAAGTCCAAACAAGCAACAAAACAATGAATCAAGCCCTGATTTGTAACATTCACCAATTAATGAGTTGTAGAACCTCACAATGTAAATTTAACAATCAGCTCTGTATAGGCTGGCAACAGCACATCCCTGGTTCACGGTGTAAGACTGGTCTCCGAGCCTTGTAGGTCTCTCTTTCAGAAAGAAATGATTGGTCCATTCTAAGAAATCAACCTCCTTTTTTCTCAATAATATTTTATTTTTCTAAATACATGTAAAGAGCGTTTTCAATATTCATTTTTCTAAAACTTTTGTTCTAAATTTTTCTCCCTCCCTCCCTTACCTTCCATCCTCCCCAAGACAGCAAGTAATCTGATAAAGAATATGTGCAATTCTTTTAAACATATTTCCATATTTGTCATATCGTACAAGAAAAATCAAACCAAAAGGGGAAAAAAAAACTATGAGAAAGAAACAAACAGATGAAAATACATATTCTTCAATCCATATTCAGTCTCCATAATTGAAATTGCCTTGAATCATGACATTATTGAAAAGAGCCAAGTCAATCACACTTGATCAATACATAATCTTCTTGTTGCTGTATACAACTTCACTTAACATCAACTCATATAGGTCTTTCCAGGCTTTTCTGATATCTGCTTATCATTTCTTACAGAAAAATAATATTTCACTACATTGGCAATCTCTTTTTTAAATCTGTCCTGTGAATCAGAAAGTAGTCTAATAAAGAAGAGAGAACCCATAAGTCAGTGGTATCACTGGGTTTCCTTATAGCCTTTCCACAAGCAAACAAAGAAGAGCTTGGAGAAGACCCTAAAGGTTCACCAATGTCATTGGTTCTATGATTGATGCTAAATTAATAGTTGAGATTTGTATTTTCTTTACCACTCTATCCCTAAGCCTCCTTCACCATTGAAGCTGTTCTCTCCAAGGTAACCAGTTACTACTGTTCATGATATTGCCTCCATCTTCAGGTTCCTGATCTCTGACAAATCACATAATTGGTCCAGCACAAATCTCCCCCTCTCCTCTGGAAATCTCCTTCACTGGTTTTCATGAAGACAAAAAAATTGAATAATCTGTTTTACTGGTTAATGTTACTTAACTATTTTAAAAAAGTTACATTTCTGATCATAAGAATGGAAAGAAAACAGGTAAATCTCAGAGACCTATAATTTATATTACATAGATTGCATAACATAAATGCAATCCCTTCAAATTGTCCTTATTCTCTACAGTTCCTTCTTTGTCTTCTTTTTCCTTCCCAGTTCTTAAACTATAATCAAAGATGACTATAAGGTATGACTGGGGTTGGAGCTGTTTTTTTTTTTGTTTGTTTGTTTGTTTGTTTGTTTGTTTTGTTTTGTAGGCAAGGAGAAAACAATCAAGTTACTTTTAGTACCAACTATTGGAGGTATACAAGTCAATCAGAGTTGCAATGGATTGAAAGAAATAGTCCTAATGGATCTCAGGAACATCTCGGAGCATTGGCTCATAGGATAGAAAAATTAGACCTCAGAGGGACCAGCTTTGGAGAACATATAACCCAACCTCTTCATTTCATGCATAGGGAAACTGAGTCCACTTTACCCCAGATTAACTGAGTGGTCCAAGATCATCCAGGTAGTAAAATGAAAACTAAGATTTTGATTTTGGATCTCAAATTCCAAATTTTGTGATCTTTCTATAAGATAGTGGTGCTAACAACTATAACAATGAAACTCTGTAAATTTCAAATACTAGCCCTGCCCTATTGATGTGAACTCTGAAACCAGCTTATTCTCTTCCTTTGTCCAGAAATGCTAAAAGGAGTCCATCATGTAGTTATCAACCATACAATACACAAAAGGGGCATCATTCCCAGACTATCTTATTACCATAGTTAAGGCAATTATAATGTGAACTCTATCAACTAAAATTGCATATAAAAAGGAAGCTAGTTCTCCCAGACTGCCTTGTTAGCATCTTTAAAAGAATTCTAAAATTTCAATACACATTCCTGTCAATCCCAAGATAGTGAATTTACTTCCCCCTTCTCTGTCTGAGCTATAAAAGTCTTTGCAAAATCATCTTTGTGAATAAAAGTATCTTTTGGCAAAGAGAAAGCCATTGTGATTTAGCCACATGTGCTGTGTGCCTTGCCTTTCAAATTTTCCTATCCTCATCACTATTCAACTGTCACCCAAGGAACATGAGAAAGGGACAGAAAATGGGGTTGGCTACTTCATATCAGCTTCCCCTCAAATCCAGGTGTTAGGCTGCCCTTGTGTGACCTGAATTTCCTTGGTTTCTCCTTTGTTGTTGTTGCTGTTTTTAATTTATTAATTAACAAGCATTTATCTTCCCGCTACACTCCTTGTTGAATAGGGAAAAAAAAAATCAAAACAAAAACCCTGTGACAAATATGCAGTCAAACAAAATATATAAATTTCCAAGCTGTCCATGCCTAAAAACATGTTTCATTTTACATCTTGAATCCATCTCTTTTCTTGTTAAGAAGTAGATATCTTGCTTCATCATCAATCCTTTAGAATTATAGTTGGTCATTACAATGGTCACAATTCTTAAATGTTTCAAAATTGCTTGTCTTTACAAGTGAGGTGGTGCCATAGTGCACAGAGGCTGGATTTGCAATCAGCAAGACTCATCTTCCTGAATTTAAATCTGGTCTCAGACACTTAGTAGCTGTGTGACCCTAAGCATATTATTTAAAATTATTTGCCTCCGTTTCCCTTATCTGTAAAATGGACTAGAGAAGGAAATGGCAAATCACTATCTCTGCCAAGAACATGCCAAAATGGGGTTACAAAGAATTGGACGCTAATGAAAACAACTGAACAACTCAATGTTATATAAATTGTTTTTCTAGTTTTATTCACTTAACTCTGAATTGGTTCATAAGTTTCCCCAGGTTTTTCGAAAATTGACCATTTTGTTATTTATAACAACATGTGATACTTTATCTAGCTTTTCCCCAGTTGATGGCTCCCCCATGTTATTGTCATTTCTTTGCCACCACAAAAAGAGCTATTATAAATGTCTTGTACATTTGTGTGTATGAGTCTTTTTCCTCATCTTTTCTTATGACATAAATCTAGTTGAGATATTTTGGGGACAAAGAATAGGTTAGTGACTTTGTTTGATTTTTTATTTTTAAAAGTAAGGGTTTTGTTATGCTTTGTTTTTTTCATCATCTTCATTTCTAAATCTTTCCCTCCAACTCCTCTTTTCAGGGAATTATATCTTGTTTCAACCAACAAGCCAATGAATGAATGAATATGAAAGAGAAAGGAAAAAGTCCTTCATTAAAACAAACCAATAGATCAATCAAATCTGACAGTTTCCTCAAAACTTCTTAAGCTTATGACTAATTTTCTAATTAAGGTTGTTTTTACTTGGTATCACTCATACAAATTAATTAATGACAGTAATTATTTCTCTTCCCATCCCCCACCATGCACCTGATATCTATTGCCTCCTCAGATTCCACTTCCACTTTTCTGCTCTTCACTCATTGCTTTCATTCCCTAGGAGAACTCATACAATTTCTCAGTGATTTCAAAATGTATGATAACGATTCAATTCTCTGAAGTCCAGCTCTATCTATGCAGCTGCTCAGGGCACAACTTCCCCTGGATATTTCACTTCACTCTTAATTCAGTTCCAAATCAAACTCTTCTAGTTCTAACAAAGAACCATTTTCCTTTGTTAACCACTCCATTTCTGTCATCCAGATCACTAATTCAGTGTTCTCTCAATTAAGCTAGCTAGAATATTGAAATTATCTTTCACTCTTCCCTCTTTCTATTGACTTATCCATATCGTGTGAATCATCAAGGAGCCATCTTATCACTGCTTTTTGTCAAAATGCCTCTTGGATTCAGATTTTCCATTTCCATTTTATGGTCATTATTCTAATCCAAGTTCCCATCATCCCACACTTTGTAGGACTGAAATAGCTTCCTATGTGTTCTCCTTTTCTCCAATCTCTTTTTTCTCTTTAAAAATATTTTTAAGTGGGGGTGGTGATCTGAGATTGAAATGAATCTTTTGGTTTTTGCCCCTAGCTTTCCACTGTTGAAGCCCCCTCAATGCATTCACAGCCTTGCACCACAACCTCCCCTTGTGACTCAAAATAAGGGAAGAGCCAGGTTGCAAGTCCTTGCAAGTCCTTGCAAGTCCTTGCAAGTCCTTGCTTCCTCTTTGGCCCACCCACCCCCCCTTCCATGTTGAGCAAACATCTCTGTTTCACACTTTCTTGTTATTGGGAAAGTTCCTGAGTAAGGGCTGAAACCCAGGCAATGTGAGGAAGATTCAAGGAGTGAGTGAGGATTCTGCTTTAGATCTATATAAACTTGCTGAGAACTGCTCTCCTTTGCACTCCTTTGCTGACACTTTCTCATGAGAAGGCAATAATTTTTTTTTTGTCTCTCCTAAGATGAGTTTCTGATTAATTGAAAGGAGGGGGTAATATAAACCACACAGTTTATATTGTTGTCATTATATATGTCGTTTTCTGGTTCTATTTACTTCCTCTATTCTTCATGCAACAGTGATTCAGGAAAAGACAAAGCATATCTAGTTTTGAATCTGCCTAAAAAACCCCAAATGTTCTTGATGTGGTAATAACCACCAGTCTACCAGGCCTGGAAAGTAATGCAGTCCAGACCCCAAAATATTTTATCTTAGAAATGTATCCCTTGGGGATGCATTGGTGCAGGCTTTAACTTGGGAATGCTATATCTCTGCCTTTAGATTATCTCCTCCTAGTTTATAAGTTATGGCCAGGATGCTAGTTCCAAAAGAATGCTGGTTGTTGCTATCTTGTCTTAGTTTACATTTTATGCAAACTATTATAATGGGATTATATAAATTATTATATTATTATAATTATGATGGGATACCTAACCCAACCACTACCCCAACTCTACCTCAAAGTCATAAAATGAGCATATCCGTGACATCCTGGAGCTAATGAGTAGCAATTGTGAGATGCCTAACTTAAGCACTCCCCAACTCCACCTCTAAGCTCAGTGACTAGAAGCATTTGGTTTTCTCTTACTTTCTTACAAAAATACCTATTTGTTTCCTTGATGAGGTAACTAGGTAGGATTAGTAGAGAAATTCTAAAGTATGATGGAATTGCTCCCTGAGGCAATGATGGGGATCAGTTTAATCATTTAGCCCCATCTTGCTCTGTCCAGTATGAAATCCAAGTTATGTCAAATCCCTGAGGTTAAATTTCCCCTATAAATCTGTCCATAGCTCACGCCATCTTTGCTGATCCCTCTTGGGATGAAATGAAAATGATGGGCCTCCAAAATATTGGGATTCCAGACTCCAAATCAAGAGGTAGGCTGAATCTATATAGGAACCTAGCACCCCAAAAGAGTTAGTTAGCTATAAGGAGAAAGATATCATGAGACATGATAAGTTCCTATATAGATTCAGCCTGCTGGCTAAGGACATCCTCCAACCTCATTGGGGGGAGGAGGAGTTCCCTTTCTCCTGGTTAATTGTAAGTTCCACTAGGGAATTTGTCCTTTCCATCATTAATTGTTAAACCCCCTTTCCTTGCTAACTATAAGCTCTCCCAACTCTATTTTATATTTATCATTACTGGGGCCTATTGTATCTCTTCATTTTGTCTGTAACCTCTTCTCCTAAATAAACCTTCCTTTTGCCAAAAAGAATGGCCATTGTGAATTCTTCACATGACTGAACCCTGACATTTGGTACTTCAGTCTCATAAAATCATATCATTTGCCTCTCCCAAATTGTATCACCCTCCTTTTTTTTTTCCTTTTGGGATTTAGCCTGCTGTCAATAGCATTATAATAAGACAAACTTTGTCTCTTGATTTGGATTTGGTATAAGCCTGTGTATTCTTTTGAGACCCCCAGTGACACAAGTTTGGAATTTTAGTATTTTGGAGGTCCACCCTGAAGCCCACCATTTTCATTGCTCACAGGAGAAATTTCTTTTCTCTCTCCCATCCCCTACCCACAAAGTTCAAGAAGGAGCTGGTATAGTTCCTAAGCAATTTTTCCAAAACAAAGGGAGACTGACTCTTTTTTGCACCTCTGGCAGCCTACTGAGGGAGTAGTTTGTCTTGTTTCAAGAATTTCCCAGCACTGTCCCCCTGCCCTCAAGGGTGAGGGAGCCAGAGATCAATCTAGAGATGCTGATTACATATATTCTTTAGGAAGGATCCAGAGTACATTCCCAGCTCCATGGAAAGTTCTTTAGTGGAACTTCCATTCATATCTATAATTTCTTTCTTTTTTAAAAAAATATTTTTGCAAATATAGGTCTTTTCTCTTTTTAATTTTTTTTTTTCATTTTTGTTTTTACTGAGGCAATTGGGGTTAAGTGACTTGCCCAGAGTCACATTAGGGAGTGTTAAGTGTCTGAGGCTAGATTTGAACTCAGGTCCTCCTGACTTCAAGACTGGTGCTCTATCCACTGTGCCACCTGGCTGCCCCCATAGCTATAATTTCTTATAGTAATGTTCCATTGCATTCATATACCATAATTCATACAGATACTCAAACAATGTGTATCTATTTTGGGGGGCAATTCTCTCCTACCATAATAAAAAGCCTATTATGAATATTTTGTTGTATAATAGATATTCCTTTTTGTCTTTGATCTCCTTGGATTATATGCCTAGCAGTGGGATCTCTGGGTCAAAGAATATACATTTTAGTTAATTTCTTTGCCTCTGATGTCTTTCCCTTTGTAATTTATCATGTACACCAGTGCCAGATCAATCATGCTAAAATATTGCTTTCATGTTACTTTTGTTCAAAGACATTAATTTATTGAATCAAGTCCAAATTTCTTAGTCTGGCATTGTAGACTATAAAAGGTACTACAAAAGTCTTAGTGAGGTTTTAGCTCTAATAGCTTAAAATTACACTAGGGTTTTTTGGAAAATCCTGTATAATTTGGTCCAACATTATCCTTCCAACCTTATTTTCACAGTCAACAATCTAAAGTATTTGCTGATTTCCATATTCATACCATTTATTGCTGTCTTAGCTCTCTTCAAATACTCTCTTTTCTCCTCTGCATTTTCTGAATTTAGTCATCTATGAAATGAAGGGATTGGATGATCTTTAAACAAGGTGTTCTTAACTTTTTTGTGTGTCATAGACTCCTTTGGTAGTAGGGGTTAATATACCTCTTTTCAGAATTATGTTTTTAAATGCAAAGAAAATCAATTTTATTGAACGACAGTTACCAAAATATATTTTGAAAGACCAAGTTTATGGACTTTATAATAATTAAGAACTTTATTCTGTTCTAAGGTCCTTAAACATTGTGACTCTATGTCCTAGCTTCTCCACAGAATGTCAGTTACTCTAGCCCATATTTATGTCCCTCCTCTCTGTCATAAAATCTAGTCTTTACAGTTTGCTATTTACTAATTTGCTGTCTACTTCTTTTATGTGTATTTCTTATCTCTCCAACTAGATTATAATCCCCTGGAGAGCAGAAATTGTATATGTTTTTACTCTTCATATAGCTTGTTAACAGTACTGGACACACACTAATAATAATAATAGCAGCCATCATTATTTTTAAAATAGTATTTTATTTCCCCCCCCCCCCCCGCAATTACATCCAAAAACATTCATTAAAAAAAATTTGAGTTCTAAATTCTTTCCCTTTCTTTATTCCCTCTTCCCTCCCTGAGATGGTAAGCAATTTGACATAGAGTATACATGTGCAATCAGGCAAAACATTTCCACGGATCAAACCTCAACCTCACACACAAAAAATAAAATGAAAAATAGTATGCCTTGATCTGCATTCAGACTCCATCAGTTCTTTCTCTGTATGTGGATAGCATTCTTCATCAATTCTTTGGAACTGTCTTGGATTCATTCATTGTATAACTGAAAAAGCTATCACTATTTTTAAAAAATTTAATTAAATTTTAAAAAATGTATTTTTCATTTTGAATTTTTTTCCTCTCTCATATCCATTGAGAAAGCAAGAAGTACATATAATAATTATTATACTTATCAAGTCATGCAAAACATAAGCCAAGATGCAAAAGGGGAAAAAAATTAAGATAAAGAAAATGGAAAGAATATGCTTTATTCTGCAGGTCATCAGCATTTTTTCATCATGAGTAGTTTGGAATTGTTCAGGGTTATATTATTGATCAGAACGGCAACTCTCCCTATTAAGAATAATTCATGACAGGAGCTAACTGGAGAAGGGGATAGACTGCTGGATCTTTGAGTCAGGAAGCTCTGAATTCAAAGGTGACCTCAGACACTTACTAACTGTGTGACCCTTGATAAGTCACAATCTATTTGCCTCAGTTTCCTTATCAAATTGAGGATAATAACAGCACCTACCTTCCAGGATTGTTGTGAGGATCAACTTAGATTTTAAATATATATGTGCACACCTATGCAACACATACATATGTGTCTCTACACATACAACACACACATATGTATACATATATAGTGCTTTGCAAACTTAAGATCTACTTAACTGCTAATGATGATAATGGTATCACCTATAAAGAAACTAGTTTAAAATCATATTAGAAAAGTTTTATATAAGTGTTTTTCAGATTCTTTTGCTTTATGTAAGGGATATTGAACCTTAAAAAAAAAACAGCATTTAAAGAGGTTTATAAGGCAGCCATTGCTAGCAACAAAACACTATGGGAGAAATATTTTATTGTACACAAATATTGCTGCAGTGGACTTTAGCTAGAGAGTCAAAGACTGCTGGGAAAAAGGGAAATTAAAAAGAGTGAAAACCCTAGTAGGATAGGAGAAAGTAGTTCAGGGGAGTTTATAGTCTTAGTGCCAAGAAAAGAATTCTGATTAGAGATATTGAAAAAGACTTTAAACATTAGTTTTTGAAAGCTTTCTTTTTACTTAGCTGTAATAGTATAGGCGACCTACCCACTATAGTGAATAGAACAGGGGATGTGGAGTTAGGAAGAATCTGGATTCAAATCCTGCCTCAGATATTATCTTAGAGGAGTTGGGGAGGGTGGACTTGATAGTGTCTAAGATTCTTTCCATTTCTAAAGCTACAATTCCATATCCAAAGCAATCTGGCCCAAAGTGGGAAAATTTGGAAGGCTGTGGATAGATAAGTAGCTAATGGGCTCTTGTATGTCCTTTGCTCTCAGAAATGATCATGATATTAGAGAGGTCTTGAACTGGAACTAGGGCAAGGATGAAGACAAGCTGCAAGTTAATTAAGGTTCTGAGTGAATTGATGATTGAAAAATTAAGTGAAAAGAGCAATATATTTTCCTAGAACTTTTTAAAAGCTTCTTTTAAAAGAATTCACTGTTTTATTGCTTAAGATTAACTGATTTTAATAAGAACTATACTCTTCCTAATAAAAATAAGTTGGAAAAGAACTAATGCTAATCTCTTATTTCTGTAGTAACCTCTGGATTAGGTTTTGGATGGCCATGAAGATCATAGGTGTGATAAAGGGATGGGAATTTATTTGGTTTCCACAGTTATGAAAATTAAATTAGAAAACAGAAACCCACAAGGACATCAAAGAATAATCAAGAATGGAGTTTATCTTCCTCCAAAAGGCTTTTGAACCAAGGGTGATGACCTGATTTTTGAAAAAAATCTTTTGTTTTTTGTCCTTAGCCTTCTCTGTTACTTTCCCCCTTTTTAGAATGTAAGCTCCTTTGGGGCAGGGAATATGTTATAAGGGGTGGAGATTTATGTTGTATAACTTCTGTAATGTCCAATTAATAGGGAATCAAGGAAGGGACTTGTGTTTCAGGATAGGAAATAAAATGCCGCCTTTGGAGTTTCAAAGGTGTCTCTACTTAATGTAGGCACTCATTGTTGCAAGAATGTAAAATACATCTTTTCTGCATCCATTAGTCAGTGAAGTTCTTGGTAAGACATTTTGTTTCTTACACTGGGAGTTGTATTTTTTTTTCCAGTTAGGAAGTGAGGAAGCTAATGTAAAATTCTGCACTAGAAATTAAGGAGTTGTTACTTGGAAATTACTAAAAAAATTTTGTGGTATGTGAATGTAAAGGCATATTATTATGCCATAAGAAACTAAGAAATGGAGATGAAGTAGTATAATATTAAGAGAATACATAGTTATCATGAGGGAGAGCAGTTTGAGATGTGAAAAAATCATGAGACATTTATCGGAGCATAGAGATTTACCATTTATTACCTGAAATAGCTTTTGGACTCAACAAAATATCACTAAGCGACGTAGAATGATATAAAATTAAACAATATGCTCCCTGGTTCAGAAACTTTTAGTCTCAGGGGAGAGGAGCAACAAGGGCTGGGTCTGGGGAATTAGGGGAAAAGTTAACGAGGAATTGGGAGGAGTTAGTGAGAGGCTAAGGAGGAGGCAGGTGGAGCCTACCTGACTGACCTGGCCCCAGACTTGTTTTAAAATACGCTAATCAGAAGGTGTCTATCTTCAGGTGAGAAAGGAAACAGGATGGGTACATTAAAGTTACTGATTAAAGTTCTGGTTCCACATCAGAGGTTTTCAGAGGAAACTACGAAGACTTCTACATACTACTGAAAAATACAGCCATCAAGAAATAATTTCAACAGTGATAATATTATAGAGTATTATAGAAAAAAAAATTACATGACTTTAGAACTCTGATCAATGCAATGATCAATCATGAGTCCAAAAGAAAGAAGATGAAATCCCTCACCTCCTGAAAGAGAAATATTAATCTAAAGATACAGAAAGAGATATACATTTTCTTGCTAGAATTTGACTTTTCATGTTTTCTTTTGTTGTTGTAGCTGTTTTGTTTTTTTTCCAGGTGGGTGCTTTTTGTTTTTTTCAGAAGGGAATAGAGGGTGAGAGTAATGGGAGGGGCAGATTTTTGAATGTAGAAAATAAAGGGCCTTCTTGGTTTAGATTGACAGATCAAAAATGGAGGAGGAGGTTGTGTCCTCACACACCTGCATCCCTACCACTGGTTCTTTGAACTGTCCATCAGCATTAGCTTATTCAATGACAATACAACGACCAATTAACTAATAACCATATTGGCAATCAGAAGACACTGCAGATCAGTCCACAGGCATGCATTTTTATGGGCCCCATAACTATTCCTGGGCTGCCATTGGTCTAAAATTCCCACACATGGCCAAGATAAGGCTGTTGTAGAGCATCCGATTTTCAGCAGGACGGCCTCCTGATGAACCTGCCAGGATGGATTAACTGCAAAATGTCCTCTCAAGTAGCTGAACAAATTGACCTGTTGGATAGGGTTGCATTGTCCATTTAAATGCCAGAGAATGCCTGCCAAATACAATGATTTCAGTTTTCGCATAATTGATGCTAAGCTACTCTTTTTGACAGTAATTAGCTGGGAGGTTCGGTTGCTCCTTAAAACCATTCCCAGCTGGAGATAATAAAACTGTTATCAGCCTCAAGCAGCAGGTTTGTCTTCCTGTTTTCTATGGCTGGAGGGCATGTATTCCATTCATCGAATGCTTGAATGGAATTGTTTAAACAGAAGTTAAAAAGAAGGGAAGCTGAGTGCAATCCTGCCTTTAGAATTTTAGAATTGGAAATGTCTTAGGTCAAAAAGCCAATGGTGCAATTTCTGATTTGGGTGATTGCACTGTGATACCAACCTGAAATAGCCTCTCACCCTATTTGTGCTATCCACCACCTTTGTAACCTTGTTCCCCATCACTTACCCTCTTGGGTAAGCCTGAGTTTCCACCTTTGTAAAACTAAATTTGATCCAGATGGCTCTAATGTCTTATCTTACCTTTGATATTCCATAGATCTGTGACCTTGAGCAAATTTAATTCTTTGGGAGCACCAGTTTCTTCAGGTATTAAAAAAAAAAAAAAAAGCAGGTTGAACTACATCATCTCTAAGATCTGTTTTAGTACTGGATTTATGATACGAAGGAAGGAAAGAAATATTTATTAAGCATCTATCCTGTGCTAGGCTCTGGGCTAAGCACTATACAAGATATTACATTTAATCCTCACAACAATCCTGGGAGAGAGCTGCTATTATTATGCTCCTTTACAAATGAAAAAAATGGAAGCAGAGAGTATCTTAAATCTCCCAGGATCATTAGCTGATGAAGATGAAGACCCCAGCAAAAGGATTTGTCCCAGCTGGCAAACCACTATGGGCCTTAGGTTTGATCTGGAGAGCCAGAATTACTGTAAACAATCTGGAAGCCAAGCAACTTCCCTGAGGCAATCAGAAGGAGCACTGGCTGCCTTATAAGTGGATCATTTAACCTTAATTAGGCCTTTTGTTATCCTAAATAGGCTTTTATTGCAGTGAGGCCCCTAATTAAATCATCATAATCCGGTATCTCAACCTACTGCTAACCCCAATTAGGACCCTAACTTCTTTTAGGGTTACCTTGAAAGTCAATGGGGGTAATTTTTCAATTTTTTGCTGGTTCATTAGGAACTGCCCACCTTATGGTAGCAAATTTCTAGTGACTTTGCTTGATTTATGGCTTCTACCTCCTTATTAATTGTGAATTCTGCTAGGGAACTTAGTTCTCATCTTTCCCCTTTCCCCTACGAAATTTATTCACTATGGTAGGTCATAACCCTCTCCAAATCTCAGTTTCTTCATTTATAATTTTTTTTCATTGCAAAAATAAGAGAATTAGACTAGATTTTCTCTAAGGTTTCTTCTAGATATAAATTTTTGATAATACTCTAAAATTGAGAGGTGAGTTGGCCAGTCCTATGACTTCCATGTGATGGCATACTGGTTTCAACCTGTCTACATTCATTTTGTGAATGAAGCAATGAATGGGAGGCTACAACTTCTTCAGATATTAGTAGGCTTGTTTAAAGAAGTTCAGAAAATTTCCCTTCATCTTAATGTTATTATACGTATACTCTCTCTTTTTTATTGATATCTCTAGTCAGAGTCAGGGAAAGAGGTGATCAGACTAAGTTTAAAGAAAGAAATAATTATTTTCATGGCCATCTAAAAGAGCCATCCTCAGACATAAATGAGGAAAGGATGATGATAAAGCAGAATTTCTTCTTAGGTTGATCTTAAAGGCTGGTGTTCTATATTATTAAATTATGATGATGAATGAATTTGGTCAGGTATTTATTTTCCTCTCTCATTTAAGCAGCTATCTTTGGACAAACATCTCAGAGGGAAGAAATCTTCCAGATTTTGGTTTCCCACATATGAAACTTGGCATACAGATTTAAAATTGTGACATCACCCGATAGAGACTTTGAAAATACAAGGATCAGAAGACTGTCAGGTCAGATTCAGACATCTTAGCCATCAGAATGACCATTAGTAGGAAGGATCAGTATATTAAAATCAGTTCTCTTAGGAAGCTGAATTGGGAATAAGAATGATACATTATTCCACAGAGCACATAGTTTTTAATATTGTATTTTTTTATTATAGCTTTTTATTTACAAGATATATGCATGGGTAATTTTTCAGCATCGATAATTGCCAAACCTTTTGTTCCAATTTTTCTCCTCCTTCCCCCACATGGCAGGTAGACCAATACATGTTAATTATATTAAAGTATATGTTAAATACAATATATGTATACATATCCATACACTTATTTTGCTGCACAAGAAAAATCAGACTTTGAAATAATGTACAATTAACCTGTGAAGGAAATAAAAAATGCAAGTGGACAAAAATAGAGGGATTGGAAATGCTGTGTAGTGGTTAACGCTCATTTCCCAGAGTTCTTTCTCTGGATATAGCTGGTTCTATTCATTATTGAAAAAATGGAACTGATTTGGTTCATCTCATTGTTGAAGAGAGCCACATCCATCAGAATTGATCATCATATAGTATTGTTGTTGAAGTATATGATGATCTCCTGGTCCTGCTCATTTCACTCAGCATCAGTTCGTGTAAGTCTCTCCAGGCCTTTCTGAAATTGTGCTGCTGGTCATTTCTTACAGAACAATAATATTCCATAACATTCATATACCACAATTTATTCAGCCATTCTCCAATTGAGGGGCATCCGCTCAGTTTCCAGTTTCTGGGCACTACAAACAGGGCTGCCACAAACATTTGTGCACATTCAGGTCCCTTTCCCTTCTTTAGTATCTCTTTGGGATATAAGCCCAGTAGTAACGTTGCTGGATCAAAGGTATGCACAATATGATAACTTTTTGAGCATAGTTCCAAATCGCTCTCCAGAATGGTTGGATGTATTTACAATTCCACCAACAATATATCAGTATCCCAGTTTTCCCACATCCCCTCCAACATTCACCATTGTCTTTTCTTATCATCCTAGGCAATCTGAGAGGTTTGTAGTGGGATTTCAGAGTTGTCTTAATTTGCATTTCTCTGATTAATAATGACTTGGAGCATCTTTTCATATGGTTAGAAATAGTTTCAATTTCTTCATCCGGGAATTGTCTGTTCATATCTTTGACCATTTACCAATTGGAGAATGGCTTGATTTCTTATAAATTAGAGTCAATTCTCTATATATTTTGGAAATGAGGCCTTTGTCAAAATCTTTGACTGTAAAAGGCTAGTGTTTCTAATACAATATTGAATACTAATGGTGATAGTGGGCAACTTTGTTTCACTCCTGATCTTACTGGGAAAGGTTAGTCCCATTACATATGATCCTTACTTTAAATAGGTTTTAAATAGATGCTACTGATTATTTTAAGGAAAAGTCCATTTATTCCTAGACTCTCAAGTGTTTTTAATAGGAATGGATGTTGGATTTTATCAAATGCTTTTTCTGCATCTATTGAGATGATCATGTGGCTTTTGTTAATTTGATTATTGATTTAGTCATTTATGCTAATAGTTTTCTTAGTATTGAACCAGCTTTGCATTCCTAGTATAAATCCTACTTGGTCATGGTGTATTATCCTGGGGATGATTTTCTGTAATCTTTTGGCTAATATTTTATTTGAGATTTTAGCATCAATATTCATTAGGGAGATTGGTCTATAATTTTCTTTCTCTATTTTCAATCTACCTGATTTAGGTATCAATACCATGTCTGTGTCACAAAAGGAATTTGGTAGGAGTCCTTCATTCCCTATTTTTCAAAATAGTTTATATAACATTGGAGTTAATTGTTCTTTAAATGTTTGGTAGAATCCACATGTAAATCCATCTGGTCCTGGGGATTTTTTCTTAGGGAGTTGGTTAATAGCTTGTTCTATTTCTTTTTCTAAAATGGGACTATTTAAGCTATTTACTTCCTCCTCTGTTAAGCCTATATTTTTGAAAGTAGTCATCCATTTCACTTAGGTTATCAAATTTATTGGCATCAAGTTGATCAAAGTAACTCCTATTATTGCTCTAATTTCCTCTTCATTAATGGAAAGTTCTCCCTTTTCATTTTTAAGATTAACAATTTGATTTTGCTCTTTCCTTTTTCTAATCAGATTTACCAAAGGTTTATCTATTTTGTTGTTTTTTTCATAAAACCAACTCTTAGTTTTATTTATTAATTTAATAGTTGGTATGATGCCTCATTATTGTCATTTTCTTGGGTGAAATTATTAATTATGTCTGTCTATGATTTATTGTTTCACCCAATCATACTTTGGAATGATTTTATTTAGTTTCCAATTATTTTTTGGTATATTTTCCCCTGGATTATTGTTGTATGTAATTTTCATTGCATCATGGTTTGAAAAGTATGCATTTACTATTTCTGCTTTACTGCATTTGAGTTTGAGGTTTTTATGTCCTAATATATGGTCAATTTTTGTATAGGTTCCATGAACTGCTGAGATGAAAGTGTTCTCCTTTCCATCTCCATTCAGTTTTCTTCAAAGATCTATCCTATCTAACTTTTCTAATATTCTATTTACCTCTTTAACTTCTTTCTTATTTGTTTTGTGGTTTGATTTATCTAGTTCTGAGAGTGCAAGGTGCGATCTCCCACTATTACAGTTTTGCTATCTATTTCTTCTTGCAACTTTCTTAACTTCTCTAGGAAGTTAGATACTATACCACTTGGTACATATATATTTAGTGTTGATATTGCTTGTCTATGCTACCCGTAAGCAAGATATAGTGCCCTTTCTTATCTCTTTTAATTAGATCAATTTTTGCTTTTGCTTGATCTGAGAACAGGATGACGACCCCTGCTTTTTTGACTTCACCTGAAACATAATAAATTCTATTCCAGTCTTTTACCTTTACTCTGTATGTATCTCCCTGCTTTAAATATGTTTCCTGTAAACAACATATTATAGGGTTCTGGCTTTTGATCCAGTCTGCTATCCATCTCCACTTTATGGGAGAGTTCATTCCATTCACATTTATGGTTAAAATTACTAATTCTGTATTTCCTGCCATCTTATTATCCCGATTATGCTTTTCTCTTTCTTACCCCCCTTACCCACTTCCCCAGTATTCAACTTATTGGCACCACTTGCCTCACACAGCTCTCTCTCTTTAGAATCCCTCCCACCCCCTTTGAATCCCTTCCCCTTTCTTATACCTTTCCCTTATCCCTTTTCCTCTCCCATTTTTTAATGAGATGAGAGAAGTTTCTCTGTAAACCAAATATGTCAATTATTTTTTCTTTCAGCCAAATCTGATGAGAGTAAGATTCACACAATGTTCCTCCCCCTCCCTAAATTCCCTCAGATATGATAGGTTTCCTTTGCCTCTTTGTGGGATGTAGTTTCCCTCTTTTTATCTCCTCTTTTCCCTTTTTTTTTTTGATACTATCCCCTTTTCATTTCTACTTCCTTTTTTATGTTATATAAGTAAAATCAAATTATACATGCAGTCTTTATGTATGTCCATAACAGAAATACAGTTCTCAAGAGTCCTTTTTACCTTTTTCTGCTTCTCTTGAGTCCTATAGTTGGAGGTCAAATTTTTTTGTTTAGTTCTGGTTTTTTTTCATTAGAAACAAATGGAAATCATCTTTTTCATTAAATGTCCATGTTCTTCCCTGAAGAAAATGCTCAGCTTAGCTGGGTAGTTTATTCTTGGCTGCATTCCAAGTTCTTTTGCTTTTTGGAATATCAGATTTCAGGCCCTTCAATCCTTTAATGTGGAAGCGGCTAGATTCTGAGTGATCCTTATTATGGCTCCTTGGTATTTGAATTTTTTTTCCCTGGTATTGTATTTTTCTTTTTACCAAAATTTTTATTGATCTCTCATTTTTAAATCTCCTTTATTTCAAAAAATATTACTCTCTTCCTTTTCCCAGAGAGCTATCTTTTGTAATAAAGAATCAAAAAGAAAAAGAAAGGAAGAAAAAAGTATTTCAGAAAAACTACCCAATGCATCAATTGAGCCTAATTAAATGCAATATTCCATATCAAAATCTTCCCATTTCTGCAAAGAAAAAGGGAAGAATTTTTTTTTCCTTAGTTCTTTGGGGTCAAGCATATTCATTTATGATTATCAGTATTCTTATTTTGTTTTGTTTTGTTTTGTTTTCTCTCTGATTTTAACTGAGAAACTATGGACTAATGTAACATTTTTATATATCAATATTTTGAAGAATTCTTGATTTCATTTTCCTCCTCCTCTCCCTTTCAACTGTTTTAGAATGCAAGCCCTCTTCCTCAAAGATCCATCCAACACCATAGAGCCTATCATTATTTCTACCAAAACTCCCTTGTCATAAGACTGGGTAAGAAACAAGCTAGAAAAATGACAAGAGATAGAAATGGTCAGTGTTGGAAGGGTTGAAGAAAGATAGCTGGAATACTGTACTGTTGGTGGAGCTGTTGATGAATTGGTTCAACCATTCTGGAAAAAAATTCATAATTATGTTAAGAAAGTTTGACAGTAGCAAAAAATTGAAATGAATCCATCTATTTGGGAATGTTTAAGCAACATGAATGCCATGGACTATTACTGTACCCTAAGAAACAATGAACAGATTGCATCCAGAGAAGTACTGCATGTTTTAGATGAACTGATGTAAAGTAAAGAATCAGGAAACAATATATGCAGTTATTTTATATGACAATATAAACAGAAAGAGCAATAACAGCAAAGCAAATAAAATCAAATGCTGTGAAATGAAAATGATTAGGATTTGCTCCAAGAGCTATCAGAAGGCCATTCCCAAAGAAGGGGGATCTATGGATGTAGAACACCAAACATAAATGTCAGACTTTCAAAGAATGGGTTAATTTTACCTAATCACTCCTCCTTCTGTCCTCTTCCTTTATAATTCTTTGTCAGCAAGATTTATTTTCTGGGAAAGGGAAAGAAGAGAGTTGCACTGGAAAAAATATAGGTAGTAACAAAAATAGCAACGAAATGTATTTTATCAAAAAAAAAATAAGCTTGTGAAGCAGAGAGCTTGCAAATTTTGTATTTGTATTATGAAGTGCTTAGCACAGTGCCTAGCACAAAGACATACACTGGAAAATGTAAAATGAAAAGAGCAAAAGATATTAATAAAAAATTTTTTAAAAAAATGAGAAAGCCTTGATCTTTGTCAAGTTCATTCCCTTGGAGTGCAAAGTTCTTGGAAGAGGAAGTCCCCTCTTTAGTTCTCTCTGTGAATATCACTGGGTCAGGTTGCTCAGGTGCAGAGATTCTTAGACAAACAAGTATGTAAGTGAGAACTGATTGGATGGTCCAATAGATTGGGAAATTTACAGGGGATCAGAAGATGGGCCAAATGGAGAGAATTGGAGGATCAAATACTGTAAGTCAATCAGTTTGCCTAGACATAGCAACAGGAATTTCCTTTTGTCATTCTTGGAAAATTTTGCTGAATATTCCACTTAAAAGGATGTTTCTTATCCTGCTCCCTGTAATCAAGAAATCCCTTTGTAGAAGTCAAAAGTCTGGGGCATGGCTGCTATATAAGGTGTGTTGTAGGTGGGGAAGCTCTGAAATTCTAGTTAAATCTTCATTCCAAGTGCTTTTAAAATGGGGCTATTTTGAAATAGTGACGTTTATCCTAAAGAATGCTGGCAAGGATTCCAACTCAAGTAAATTTCTCCTTGGAACTGAAAAAAAAAAAAAAAAAGAAATTCTGAAAGAACTTTTGAACATGTTGTCTCCCCATTAGAGGGTAAGTTCCATAGCTCACAGGAAGAGATAAGCAGGAGAATTTTGAAACGAACATATTGAATTTATAATATACTTTTAAAAAACAAACTTTTTTTCTGTTCTTATATATGTAAATGTTTATAATTTTGGTGTTTGTCTCGTTAAGAATAATAAAAACATAATTAAAGCAAACACACATGTAAACTCCTTGAGGGCAGAAGCTGTTTAATTTTTGTTTTTATATTACTAGGGCTTAGAAATATCTTTGTTGTTCAGGCATTTTCAGTAATGTCTGACTCTTTGTGACCCTACTTGGGATTTTCTTGGCAAAGATACTAGTGTGGTTTGCCATTTTCTTTTCCAATTATTATACAGATGAGGAAAATGAGGCAGACAGGGTTAAGCAATTTGTCTAGGGTCACATGGTAAATTCCTGAAGCCAGATCTGAACTCAGGAAGATGAGACTACTTGATTGCAGCCATAATTCTCTATCCACTAACCCCTCCCTCCCAGTTGCCCTTTGAAGAGTCTAGCTCCACACTAAGTGCTTAATAAAATGCTTATTAGTTGCCTGATTGAACAGGACACAAGGATAATCCTTTAAAAAACCATGTTTTGATGGGAAATGAATAATTTTATGTGGATTTGTTCAAGAGGCAGTCTAGTGTGATAAGGATTCAAAAATTTAGGATCATCCTCTGTGTGCCTCATTCTAATCTTATATAGAGTATTCCTTAAGTCTAAGTACATTTTTAAGAACTTGAAAGTAAGTTATTAAAAATGTACTAAGAATTTTGGAACGAACAGCTACATAGTGCAGTGAGTAGGGCACTGGGGCTGAAGCCAGGAATACCTGAGCTCAAATCTGGTCTCAAAAACTTACAAGCAATGTGACTCTGGGCAAATCACTTAACCCTGCTTGCCTCATTTTCCTCATCTGTAAAATGAGCTGGAGAAGGAAAAGGCAAACCACTTAGTGTCTTTGCCAAAAAAATCCCAAATGAGATCAGAGAGTCAGATATGACTGAAACTACTCAAGTATAAAAATTACAACAATAAGACTTTTAGAATTCCCATGAGTGATTCCCAGAGTGATATGTGGGAATGAAGGAGAAACTGTTTCATAGAAGTTCAAAATCTTGGAGGTGAAGCAGGAATCAAATAGCTGGTGGATCTCTTAGTGCCTGAAGGCAGAGTAATTTTGGTTGAACATCTGTGTTTATTTCTGGCTCGACTCAGCCTTGTGTTCCCTTGGGGTGCATTTGGTAGGGAAGGGGGGATTCCAAAGTTTGACATAAGGATAGTCAAATCCAGCAAGCCATTCCTAGGGATTATGGACCAGGACAAATCATTCAGCCAAGGTGCACACCTAGGATCACTCTGAAGGGGGAATGAAGTCAGCATAGGGCTTTCACTGCTTCCTTTCTATCGGCCAGGCTCTCGACATTTCTTTCTCCACCACACCCTGATTTTCTCACTTTGGAAGCTGCCATACTTCAGCATCCTTCTCCACCTTGGAGCCTTCTCATACTGGAAGGTCATTGTGTCCTGGTGATCATTTCTTTTGATTGGCTGTTTCCTCCTAGATGGCCCCATTTAGGGCATCCAGGCGTGTTGGGTTCACTCCATTCCTCTCTGGGTCCCATTCTACATTCCTAGTTCACTAATCTGCTTTCTCCACCCACTCCTAGTGGATACCTCTTACAGGTGTTCTTTTCCCTTCCCACTTCCCAGTGTCTTTTGACCTTCCTTTTATGTATTAAGTTCATTCATTAGAATACAAATTACTAGAGATAGTTATGTCTTTTGGTAATTTTTTCTTTTTGATTAGCAGTTCTACTTGGTTTGGATTCAAGAAAATAGCATGTTCCACCTAGAATAAACTGATCAATTGAAATCTCTAAGTCATGTATATTGTCTGAGCTTTTGATACTCAACACTTTCTCAACTTTTCAGTAGTTTTCTCTCCTGTGACTGGAGAAGAACAAAATTCCTGCCAGTCTTTCTTTACAGAAGGCGCTAAACTTTCTGAACTTTTCCGATAACTCTCCACTTTCCATCAGCAAATCTGCTTAGTTTGGACTCCACTGAATATCTTGCCCCCATGATGGATACTCCCTGATGGCATTTCCCCTCCCTTTTTTTCTGTGTTGTCTTCTTCCATTAGATCATAAAGCTCCTTGAGGGCAGGAACTTTCTTTTTATTAACTGTAACTAGCATTTTAGCACAGTGCCTAACACATGTGTCAGTATTCAATAAATGTTTTTGGGGAATGGAGGCTTTCTACAGCTTCACATACAACTTTCAAATAGGGGTTGGACTCAGTGACCTGTAAAGTTCCTTCTAAATTTGAGATTCTACACTTTTATGGGTAACATAAAGAAAAGAGTTCTAGACCAGGAGTCAGGAGGCCTAATCTGCATACTTTTGGAAAAGTTACCTTCTTTCTGGGCTTCAGCTTCTTCAGTAATTTTTAGAGTTCTTTTTTTGTAACATAAATTCTTTTGGTAGGCTGGTAAAGCCTTCTGACTCTCAGTATGTTTTTAAATGCATAATATAAACTATACAAGATTATGAAATATTATGAAAGAAATCATTTATGTTGGAATACAATTAATAAAATAACCAACAATAAAATGTAAAGGATCATGAAGGAAAGTTTATGTTGGAATACAATTATTTGTTCACAGAACTCAGGTTAGGAATCCCTTTGCTAAATGACTTCTTGGGTCTCTTCCAATTCTGAAACTTGCTGTGTTGCAGAGGCGTTGGATTACAGCCCACCCCCTGGAGCATACTTGGGGATGGGCCTGCAAGGTCCACCCCACAGAGAAGCTATAGTCTGCCCTGGACATTTTCAGTATGATGTGTGCTTTGGCCTTTTCTGCAACCAGAAGGTCTTATTTGGTTCCCATGTGATGGGATTAATCACACAAAAATGTGTTTTTGCTTTTGCATTAATTACACAATATTCTCACACACAGATTTCATGGAGGTTGGAAAGCAGGGGGCCATTACAGTCAGGAAGTATCTAATGTAAGTAAGCACTATTTTTGGCTAGCCAGGAGGGATACATCTTGGCTTCTCTTCCTGTCTGTTCTGAACAAGAAGTGATATGGGACCATACCACCAGTTCCAAGAGCCGCTATCCTATAGGTACAACCTGCCAGAATCTTGGAGGAAAGAGGGGCTAAAGAAATGTCACCCTGAGATCAGACAATTTCTTCTGGCTTCTCTCCCACAAGTCCTAAAAGCCAAGTTCAAAAAGATCACCTAACTGGCGAATTCTGAGACAGAGCCCATTTGGCCATTTCAGGAGGCTGACAAAGCAAAGTTTTTAAAACTGGAGGGGTTTAAATCCATAGTACACAAGCAGGGGACAGCTAGTGGCACAATGAATAGAGTTCTGGGGTAGATTCCTCTTCCTAAGTTCAAAGTTGGCCTCAGACACTTACTAGTGGGCAAGTCACTTAACCCCATGTACCTCAGTTTCCTCATCTGTTAAATGAACTGAAAGATGAAATGGCAAACCTTTCTAGTATCTTTGCCAAGAAAACCCCAAATGGGGTCATGAAGAGTGGGAAATGACTAAAAATGACTGAATGCCATAAGCAAAAAATTTAAAACAGAAAAAAAGCAAGCCAGCTATATCAACAGACCTATATGGAACAAATATAACTATAATCATTAGCATATATACAAATAAACAATGAGCGAAACAGCGCACAGCTAATGGACAGATGTCTTGGGGACATTACACAAGTATATAGGCAAATAAACATAATAGCAAAATAATAAAACAGACAACTCAAATACGCAGTAATTAACATGTGCATTGATGAGCATATGCAATTAATTACAAGCAAGATGCAGTTTAGACAATCTTTAGTATTGTTGTTCTCACTGTAAAATCCAGGGTCTGGCTTGCTGATTGATCTCTGTTCCTCAATATGTGAGCTTATTTATATACAAGCCTTTCGTCAACATAGCTAGTTCATGTAAGTCTCCCCAGATCTCTCTGTATTCATTCTGCTGGTCATTTCTTACAGAACAATAATATTCCATAACATTCATATACCACAATTTACCCAACCATTCTCCAATTGATGGACATCCATTCATTTCCCAGTTTCTGGCCACTACAAACAGGGCTGCCACAAATACATGTGGGTCCCTTTCCCTCCTTTAAGATCTCTTTGGGATTTAAGCCCAGTAGTAGCACAGCTGGATCAAAGGGTATGCACAGTTTGATAGCCCTTTGGGCATAGTTCCCTATTGCTCTCCAGAATGGCTGGATCAGTTCACAACTCCACTAACAATATATTAATGTCCCAGTGGAAATGAGACTTTCAGAGCCAGATAATCTTCATTTAACTTGTGTATGGATTCTGGTTCAGTTCACATGGGTAATATCTATCACTTCTTTCCCACTATTGATCAGAAATCCCATTAACTCTCCTTTGGACAATAACTAGTTGTGGTGAATTGTTTTTTCAGGCCCTTATTCTCTGGAGTCAATTCAGTGAGCAGTTTGCCCAGTCCATCCAAGAATTGGGTGCAGATTGACTTGGGCACTAGTATGCAGCTTTCTTAACAGAACTTTGTCTCCTTGGTGGGGATCTCCATAGTGGTCTTATCATCATATTTATAGATGATTCAGAATTGGAAGGAAATTCAGAGGTCAGCAAATACAACTCTTGTTTCCAGGTGAAGGAACTGAGACCCAGAAAGGAAAAGGGATTTGTCCAGTAACTAATAAGTACCTGAGGTGAGATCTGAATCTAGGTCTTCCTGACTGTAAGTTCAGTGCTCTCGGCATCCACGATACTACTCCCCTTTTTGTTTGTCTCTGTGAGAGTTCTGGGTTAAAGCTGTGGCTCACTGGTAAACTTCCCAGCCAAGGGATCCGCTAATTTCATTATCTTCACCCTCTGAGTCTCTAAAGCATGTAACTCTAGCATACACAGTTCTCACCTAAGCACTATAAAAGTATCATTTCTGAGAATGTAAATGCATACTAGAAATGCCATATGTTGATTCCATTGAGATCTGGGTTGTGTTTTTAAGAGTTTCTAACATTGTCCAGCACATGAGGATTAACCAGCATCCACTGATTGTACCAGAGGCCAAAGCAGATGTCTTTCTGGGAGTGGCCAGGAGACAGGCTCAGTACTCCCCGGAGTGGTCCCTGCAAGCCCATAAGTATGCTCCAGAAAGTGGTATCCAATCCAACATTCCTGTTATATTAGCTGGGGGGTTCAGATGGGTTTTTTTCCCTTCTGCAAAATGTGGATAATAAATGTACTACTGGGTTATTGGAAGGAAAAAGCATTGGAAACTTTAAAGCATCATGGAAATGTGAGTTACTATTCTGGTTTTCAGGTCATCTTATTTTTCTGAGAGAGGATTGCACTTATTCCCTTATGCTAAACATCAGTAAGCAAAGTGGTTACAATGTAGTGGAAAGAATTCAACTTGTCATTTTGGGTTCCATCCCCAATTCAGACTGTCTGCATGACCTTGGGCAAGGGCCCCATTTTTTCACTCAGCAAAATGAGTTAGACTTAAATATGAGGGTCCATGAACTTAAATTATTTTTTTTGATAACTCTATTTCAATTGAAATGCTATCCTTTGTAATCCTATTTTAAAATATAATATGTATTTATATAATATATGTATATACATTTTTTTGGATAAAATTATTATTCTAATAAGGACCCATAGCCATTAATAGATTGTTAATGGGTTTCATTACAGTGAAGAATCTGAAAGATTCCTTTTAATTCTTCTGATCTTTGGGTCTTGTAATTCTCAGAGAGTACTGAAAAATTCATCAGGCTATCAGACGATACAACAACATAACAGTGACCTTAGACATTGAGGCCCAGGAAGAGCTGAATAACTCAGTGCTTCTGGCCTCCAATCTTTATTACCGAAAAAGGGAAGGAAATAGGCCAAGTACACCTGGAACTGAGATAGGCGGGATTCAGATGTAAGAGCAAGCCTGGCCCTTTTGTTTCAGGGCAAGGCTCCTTTTGCTTATCTTTGTGATATGCTTGTCTGCAAACCCCAAACTGTATAAAGATGCAACAAGATGTCCTGTGGAAAAGCTGTATTTCATTCATTCATTCAACAAACATTTACTGAGTGCCTGCTAGGCACTATGGGGGTTAATGAGTTTGTTTTAAAAATCTGTGTAACTAATGAGTGCAAGTGAATTAACAAATATGATCTTGAACTTAACTACAGCATCTCTTGATAAAATTGCTGACAGTGCTATAGATTCCTTGGGGGAATAAATTATCTAGCATGGTAAATTGTGCATGAAGTATATTTTGGAGATGTCAGCTTGCTAAAATACAAAAGTAAAAATCTTCATATCTGAAATAATTCGATGCTCATTATCTAAAATCTGAGAACCTCTTGTTCTCACCCTTCTTCGTTTTCTCCCTCCACATCTTCTTCCTCTCCCTCACCTCCACCGTCACCCCCTTTTCTTTTTTAATTTGCCAGGCCTGTTTGCAGATCTTTTCTAGCTCAGCCAGTCTCCTCAGTGACCTGAAGGTTTGGCAAGGATGTCTGCACTAAGAGAGTTTGCTTGCGGGGCTCGGTTCCTACAGCTGCCAGTCTATTGTGTCTGCTCACAGACTCCCCTACCTCTGCTTCATGGTCTGCTGGTCTTAGTTAGGGAAGGTGGGAGATTGCCTCCTCCCAACATGGGGTAGGGGAGCAGGGGAAAGTAGGAGTAGGGGAGGGGGGAAGCTTGGGCAAAAACGGTAAACAGATGAAGTGTGCTCTCTGGACCTATTCAACCTTCCCTTTCTTCATCTTTTTCTTTTCTTTCACATCAGACAAGGAATCTGGGGTTCAGTTTGGGTTCTACTGTTTACTAGTCACATTAAAGAGGCAAGTCTTGTCCTCTCTGTGGATCCCGGTTTCTTCCTCTGTAAATTGAGGTATACTGGAGTAGATACAGCATCTTTAAGCTCTAACATTCTAAAAATATCTAACCTAATGATTTCAAAACAAAAAGTTAAAGGGGCTTCATTATACCCCATCTTAATCAGTGAGTATTATCTGTGGGGACTGATTAAAACAAATGAAAGAAAAGAGGCCAGGTCTGTATTCTTTCTCCTGTTTCCTAATCACCTTTCTTCCTTAAGTAGAATCCCTAGAGCCCGTGTCATGATTTAGAATTAACAGCAATAAGCCTGTGTTCAGTATGTATGACACTTAAAAGGACAGATACACTGGGTGCTCGTTCAATACTCATTCAGCCAATGTTTACAGCTTGCCCACTATGTGTGAGGCACCGTGGGGAATATAAAGACATAGCAGACTCAGTGTATGCTCTCAAGGAGTTTTGATTTCACTCCCAAATGCCATGTGGCATTTGATTCCTGGAAAATAACAATAACAACAACAACAAAAATGAAACCAAATAAAAAGAACCCAACTTGAGGCTATATTATTGCATATATTTTCAATAGCCTATATGCGATACCACAAGTACAATGGTGATAATATAAACATAACCTTATTTCTTGACTGAATAATGGTTGTCTTAATAAGTGTTCTCAAAAGAAATGGTTGGTTTGTTCAGAAACTCAACTACTGTGAGTAATGACCAGAACTGCCATTCAGTACTAGAAGTTCTAAACCATTAAACATTTAATTACTACTTTCCCAAAGCCATATACACACATTAGCATTTCAAGGATGTTATACCACAGAGGTTTTAAGTTTATCTTTTATTTTTCCTAATCTTCAGCATTCACAATATGTAAAACAGAGTAGGTTTTTGAAGAAGGGAAGCACCATGTAAGAAACACAATTGCTTTTAAAAATCCCTAATACAAAGGAAACTTAATTGTATGTGAATCACGTTTATAGATGCTGACAGTTAAAGTTTACTACTATCGTTAAAAACAAAAAAATACAGGACATTTCCATATTTTCATACAAAATTGGCCATAAAATAAAAATCTATAAAATTACCCCAAAATTACAAAAGTAAAATTCAAATTTTTTTTGAAAATTTAATAATCTTTACATGGTAAGGACTGTTTAAAAACACACAAACACTTTCAAAAAAAGAATTTGTTCATCTATAGTAAGAGCTAAAATGTTCATAGGTGCATAGAGAAGACAGATAACCAAATCAGAGACAAAGATGTGTACAAATAGAACCAGTGTAATCCCCTAAGCCTGTAACGTGATTTTTCCTTTCTCTTTTTAACAGCACTTCCCACTTCAACCAGCAAACATGTCCAAAACCATACAGTTTGTCCTACTACTGGGAACATGTGTGCATCAAGGTTTGCTCTAGATTCTGACAGAGCATTGGAAAAAGTCCCAAAGGAAAAATTATGGGCATGGGGAAGCAGGGAGGGAGGGAAGAGGAATGGCAATGATAATACATGATTCAGGTGATATGTTTTTGTTATGGAATCGTAGGATCACTTTTGGATTCAGTGTTTCAAAGGACCTTGGAAATTATGTAGTTCAATCCTCTCATAGTACAAATGAGGTACAGAAAAATTAAATCACAGGAACCCAGAACTGGTACAGAGTTTTACAAGGCCATCCTAGCCTTCCCCCTTCATCCCCTAGGCAGGTGAGTGTCTGTTAGGCAGGAGAATTGGCTAATAATTTACTAAAGAAGTCTAAGGACAGAGAAAATCCACTTCTGTGTAGCCCACAAGAGTGAAAAAGTATATCCTACTAAACTGTCTTCTTTAACTGAAGCCTTTTCTTATTATACTGGTTCAAATCTCCCAATGTGACTGAGAGCTTGAGGAAAGAGATAACTGCCTTTACTCTCCCCAACTCCCAGTTCCTTAGAACAAGAGGCAAAGGTTTCTCTGTTAAAATGTCAACTAACTCCATGATTTTATAAAAATGGTTTTACCTCTCTGTGCCTCAAGTTTATTCATTTTTCAAGTGTGTGGGAAGGGATTCAACTAGATAATTCTTGAAGTGATTTCTAACTCTTAACAGTCTATGAGTCTATTTATTTTAAAATTCTTAGGTATTTTACTCAAATGGTGTTTTTGTTTTTTTGTTTTTTTGGAGACCAAGTCTATGATTTTCATCAGTTTAGGGAGCTTTGGGTGAAAAGCTCTTCCCTACACCACTATGGCCAGCTGCTGCTCTGCAAATGAGTCCGGGAGAGTTGCTGAAGGCAGTGAGAAAATCAATGACTTGTCTAAGATCACAGGAGGAGCAGATGTGTATGTGAGGGATCTGAACCCCAGTTTTATTGACTTTTGAAGGCAGCTCACCATCTACTCCATCACAAGGGTCATTTTAAAAGTCATTTAGGGAAACAATGGAAACTGCCTGGTGAAGCTGGTAATTGTCCACTAAATGTACATAAATATTGAGTACCCAGAGAAGAACAAATAAAGGTGGGGAGAGTAATAACCCAGAGTGTAGGGATGGACAAATGACCTAGGAGGAGCAAGACCTGAGAGCACAGGCTGCAAGGGAAACAAGATTTGTAGGGCCATGGGCAGAGGAGCTGCCCAGCAAAGGAGCCCTAACAAGGGTCCTTTGGGACTCAAAGGCCTTCTCCAGGGACAAAATTGGGCCTAAAGATTACTGCTTCTTCTGGGATCAAAGGGCAGAGGAAAAAAGATCTAAGTGGGGAAAACTAACCCCAAAGAGTCAAGCCTCAAGGAACAACAACCGGGAACACCAGTGCTTGAAAGAGGTCGCAAAGAATTCTGGACTTTTAGTCAAAAGATCCATGTCCCAGTCTTCATCTCTAAAATGGGGATAAATAATAGCACCTATTTCACAGGATTGTAGAGAGGCTCAAACAAGATAATGCATGTAAAGTGCTTCACAAACCTGAAAATCCGATATAAAAGTGAAATCACCATCACTTAAATGACTTTCTACCCACAAAGGGCTGTGGAAATATGCATTCGTTTTAAAATCTATTTTCTCACAACTATGAAGACCAAGTCAATGACTCTGTCAAGGGCTGTCTCTCTTCTGTTCAGTCTCCTTTTCCCTTTTGAGTTTGTTGTCCTAGAGCCAGCCTGTTAAGTTTGCTTCCCAGTGTTGGAAGGAATTTCAGAGGCCATCTAATTCAAACCAAACCAGAACAAGAATTTCATTTATCAGCCGATTACTGCCTGCACACCTGACAAGCAGGATACCTAACCTTTAAGACTTCCAGTAAGTTGAATTCAGACCTCTGGAAGCAGCCCGTTCTGCCTTTGATAGCTCTAATCGATCAGGAGGATTTTACTTGTATCAAATCCAAATTTGCCTTTTTCCATCTTCTACCTATGACTTCTAGTTCTGCTCTCTAGAGCCAAGCAGGATAAGTCTAATCTCCCCTATGGGTTAAAACATCATCATCTATCCCTCTGGGTCATCCTCATATGGCATGACCTCAATCAGGCCCCATAACTGAACTAGTTGTCTCCTTTGACCAAAGTCCTTCTAGAAATATGGATACAAAACTGAATAAACCACTCCAGCTTAGGTCTTACTAGAACAGAGCACAATGGAACCACAACCCTCAAATTCTGAAAGATGTGATTCACGTAAAGCAGCCTATGTTTTTTTTTTTTTTTTTGCTACCACACTATACCTATTTACTCCTAATTAAACTTGTAGACCACAAAAACCAACAACAAAAATCCCATCTAAATCCCTCTAAAGCAACAACAAAAACTGATTTTTTTAGATGGACTATAATGTACAGAACTGAGGGTTTCCAAGGAAAACCAGATAAACAAGTATTATGTATATATCAATTAAATATATTGTGTTTCTCTAAGAAGGGAGGTAGTAGGTGCCTAGACTGGGTAGAAGAGTTATTTTCTTGACTCAGAATTTCTTTGGCCAGCTTTTATCTTCATGGCTATCTCTAGAAGACTGAAGTTGCAGGAATTCTGTTCACCCACTAAGTATATAATTACATCAACCAGAGATTAGAAGTCCTAGATTCCATTCCAGATTTTGCCACTAACTTGCTTATAAGATTTTGAAAAGTCACTTCAAATTTCTAGACTTCAGTTTACTCATCTAAAAAAGGGAATAATAGGACTCAATCTCTTAAGGTTTTCTGTTTTAAAAATTTCTACAATCCTAATGCATCATGTAAAATTTCTTATTGTCTAAAGATTGTAAGGCAAACCAAATATCCTGTTGTGTTGTACAACCAAATAACCTGAACAGTGTTGGCCCAGCTGATAACTTGAAACAACTTTTTTTGGCTAGAGACGGGAAGACAGCTAGGTGGCGAAGTGGACAGAACTGGAATTCATCTTTCTGAGATTAAACCTGGCCTCAGATACTTACGAGCTGTGTGACCCTAGGCAAATCACTTAACTCTGTTTGCCTCAGTTTCCTCAAATGAACTGGAGAAGGAAATGGCAAACCACTCTGGTATTTTTGCCAAGAAAACCACAAATGGGTTCATAAGGAGTTGGGCACAATTGAAAAACAACAAAGAAGCTGCGGTGGAAAACAGGGTATTTGCCTGGCTATTCTTTGGGCTTTTGAATAAAAGATGTGCTTTTGATCAACATGATAGCCATCTAGAGAAGGACTGCTTTTCCAAACAGGTGAAACCTGTTATCTCGAAGTTTTCAAGATAATAACTTAAATTCACATGACACCTTACCATTTATAAGGTGTTTCCTTCACAAGTCTGCACCTGTGAAAGTAATATAATCATATTAACCTTCATTTGACTTGCCTATGATCACACAGCTAGTGTCCTTAGTTGGGATTCGAATTAAGGTCAAAAATGACTCTGAGTCTGGTCCAGAAACACCAGCTGTTTCTCTTAGCTACTTTTGCCACAGACCATTTCATAGCTAAGAATATTTTCTGAGGACCAAGTGGTTGGTCTTAGGAGACATTCCTTCTCTGACATATTTTTCTCATATTCTCTGTGGCTTTCTACTTCCCATTTGTTCTCTCCCCAGTTGGGAAGAAACTTCCAACTGTTCAAGGGCTTGACAAATAAATGACGGAAGGATACAGAATCTCAATATTCTAGTGTCACTCTCAATGTACTTAGAAGCAAGAGGCTGAATGTGATGATTTTCATAAGATGATTAATTCAGATATGGCAGAGACCTTAGAGGCCATGTGTAAATGAGAAAACTGAGGTGACTTGCCCACATCGCTTGTGTTAGAGGCAGGACAGGAACCTACTGCTTCCCCACTACAAAGCTGACTTTTTAACCATTTTATCATTCCTTGAAAGATCTTTGCAAGAGCCTACCCAGTTTTATGATTCTCTTTACATTTACATAATCATTACTTGCTATTTGTGGAATTGCATTTGTTGAACTGATCAGCTTCTAATATTAGTAATCTTTGAAGTTTCCTGGAGCCAGATCCTTATCTTGTAGCATAATGGAAGGTTAAGAAATGGAAGGCCATCTGGTTTCTGATTGATCTTACCATTTTGCAGAGGAGGAAACAAATTCAGAAAGGGCTTGTCTAAAGTTATACAGAGACTAAGTGGCAAATCTAGGATTTCACTCCAGAGCCAGTGTTCTTCCCCTTAAACATGGTGCTACCTCAGTCTTTTTCTATTACACAAAAGTTCCTTTGTTCTTTGGCCTCCATTAAGATTTCTTTCTGCCAAGTCTAGGAGACTCTGGAGCAGAAGTGTTAACCTAGGATTCATGAATGTATAAAAACATTTTGATAACTGATTTCAATATAATAGTTCCTTTGTAATCCTTTATACATTTAAAAACATTATCTTGGGAAGGCAGTCATGGGGTCTATGACGCAAGACAGAGGTCATAAGAATCCCTATCCTAGAGGGTGAGTACATATCTACCTTTATCTGACCTTCAAGGACCTGGCCTATTTATCAGCAGACTTACTTTCTCCAAAACCAGCCAGGGGATTTGAATATCCTTTCTTCTCTTTAAAGTGTCACATGACATTTTACACACTAGTAAACACATGTTTGGACAGTAGAGTTATCCTGGGTTAAAGGGGAACTTTAAGAACGCTGAGGGCATGTGATTGGGGGTTAGAACAACTTTTCTCAGATAGGGTTGGAGCCCACATTGCACAAATGAGCCATAGTTTTCCCAAAGGCTATCTGGTGGTATAGAAATTGATTTATGGGCCAAACTAACTTCCTCCCTTTTTCTCAAGCCCCTTCTAATTATCTTCCCTCATAGAATAGAATAATAGTTATGAGGCTATGAGTAAACTACTTTCTAACAAACAGTTGGATTGGTGAAAGGAATCCACCTTTGTAATGGTCACACTGAGTTATAAAATGTTCAGGAAAAAAAAAATAAGTTGGAGTTCCATCATAACAAAAAGGCATAACAAAAAGGAAAAAAAAAGTGGCAGGAAATCTAGTTTTAAAAAATCCATAGAAACTGACAGGTTGTTATGAAAAGGAATTCAGTATTAAAGAGAGAGGGAGTAGAGTAAGTGAAATAACATCACTGCCAAGGATAACCTTTCCTAACTGGGGGAAGGACAGTCAGAGGTGTGGAGGGCTCCGCTCTCCTTGTGTTCTCATTGGTTCAAATAAAAAGGGGAGCAGATATGGAGGGGCTTTCCTCTTCCCATTCTAAAGCACACAGCGTTGTCATTGCCCTCCAGAGTTACTGAGCAAGGGCAAGGAGTCAAATTGAGGCTTTTGTTTTGAATAAGATCAGTTAGTTCATAAGATCACAAAGTTGATGAAGGCAGGGAGCAAAGAAATCATCCATTCCAACCTCCTTATACTAAAACTGGGGACATTCCTTGCTCAAAGTCACAGAGATAAGTGGCAGAGATGAATTAAAGGCTGGCCACTAGAGTCTTTTAATGCAAAATTACATTCAGTCCAGAAGCACTTGCTATAGGAGCAGCTGGAAGAACTTCTGACTCAACCTAAGAGTGAGATTCATAACTCAGGATGGGGAAAGAGAAAGCCTGAGTCACTGAACAATGAATAAGAGGTATTGAAGTTTATGGTGAAAACAGTAGTGAGCAGGAGGAATTTGGTTCTTTCCATCTTGTTCTAAATAGTTTTCATTTTGCTGACTTCTTAGTGTTTAAATAATTTATTCTACTTTAATTTTTTAAAAGGTGCATTTTTTAGAGAAAAAGTAATATTTACTGAATCTGTGCTGGGAAAAAGCTTAACATTTGGGTTTATTCTCTTAACTAGGATTATTATTCATCTGGAGCAGCTATCAGAACTGCAAATAAAGTGAATGAGCTAGAAGAGGACTTGACAAGTGTCTACAGAACTCTCAAAGATTTAAAGCAAAAAGGAACCTTACACACACACACACACACACACACACACACACAAATGTGTGTGTGTGTGTATAAAGAAATTGAAGGGAAAGTGGCTTGCCAAGGTTACATAGGCAGTGAATAGGTGTGGGATTTGAGTCTAGACCCAATATCCAGGGCTCTTTCCACTGCATCTAAAAAATCAAAACTGTTAAGTGAAGCAATGGGGGATGTTGACATCAAGAGGGAAGCCCGAGTGTGCTTCTAATAGCTGCTTAGAGGTCAAGGTGGCTGTGAGATTAAGTGTTAGAATGCTGGTTTATTTCAGTGAAGATCATCCTGTGGTCTATTCTGTTGGGTTTGGTGTCTGAAACTATAAAATATGAGTGTTCCTTGACCTCACATAGTTTCCAAGATGGCAGGGGCACAACAGCAAATTTAGTTACTTGACCCTTTGTAAGTGTTCTCTTTCTATTTTCAGAGCTCTTTCCTGTAAGGTTTCCAATATATATACATATACTAACCACCACTTAATTCTGATTGGCCAGGAAGGCTTTGAAAAATGGCAGAGGCAGGTGCTTGGATCCATGACTATGTTCTAGATTGGCCACTCTATTGCAGTGTGAGTCAAGTGTATAATGACTAGTTAGCTCCCTTTTCTATACTATGATCTATTTCTTTTCCTGTGGGTTGAATTCCTGCTGTCTTACAGCATTGTGGACCTGAAGTTAAAAGGGACTTTGGAGCAATTGAGTCCAACTCCAATTTAAAGGTCATTGAAGTCTGAAAAAGTAAAGGACACATAAGAATTAAGTGGAAGAGCCAGGATTCAGATTCAAGTCTTTTAACTCTAAATCTCAAACCTTGATCACTGTGTAATACTGTCTTGTCCCCTCTCTCACACCTTCTCCTTTGTTTCCATCCCTTGCTCCTGGTTGAGCCCCAACTTTGAAGGCTAACAGAAGCCTTTTGTGCTTTCCAAAAAAAAAAAAATTAGGAGAGGGGTTCAAGATGTTGGGGAGAGGAAAAAGAAATGGGAGCTCAAATCTTGGAATATAAACTGAAATAGTCACATCTCAAGCAATAGCACAGATCAGAAAAGCAGTGTCCTATGAATTAGTTTAGATCATTATCTGCACAAGGACAAAAACAGGACTAATAAAAATAGATGGCACGTATTACACTTAGTTTCAGAAGCGTACTCCATTGATATTTCATTAAGCATTGCTTTTCAGTAGATGGAATGGGTGGCTGGACAGATGACCTCTTTCAAGGTCCCTGCTAGCCCTATGATTTTGAAAATCGTTTTATCTATTTAGATAAAAGGATTGGATTTTTAGTACCATACATGTAGGTCAAAGAAGTGATTGATCTGAATCTGTGGGGATTGGGGTTATTTCAGAACTTCCTCAACATGTGATTTTTCAAGTCTTTATAAAAGATAGTTTCTCTTTTCTTTGGGGTTGGGGGGAGGGGAGGAGTATGACATAGATGAAGGAGAAAAATAATTAAATTCAGAGGTGAAGTGGTTTTTTGGCAAATGAAATCACTTTGTAGGATTAGAAATTATGAAAATTTGATGGCATTTTCTAGCATCTATAATTGTTTTTGAGATTCAGACCTTCAAGAATAGCTGTACTAGATTAACCCATTTGACCCAAACATGTAGGCAAGGTTGGGTTGTAAGGGATTCAGGAGGGACTCCTTGATTCCCAAAATAAGCTTTCCCTTCCTGAAATTTCACAATTAAGCCTTCATTATTTTGATTTAATTTTGTTCCCTTTTAAAATACATATAGCAAGATATTATTAGTAACTTGCACATGAAAATATATGACTTTATGAGTCTTTCCTGAAAGCAAGTTTGAATAGGGCAGCAGAGCTATCAAGCCAACAAGCACAGGAAGATAGAGGGGAAGAAGGAAGATAGCCTAGAAAGGGAGAAAAAAGAGAGAAGGGAGGTGAAGGGAAAGAAATGAAAAAACTTTGTTATTTGGCAATTTTGTCTAAATCTAGACTTGGGTTTGAATTTTTATTCTAGGATCTGGAATATGAATATGGAATCCAACTCAGCAAGAATTGTTGGGACAGCTACCTAATCTCTATCAGCCTTTAGGAGAAAATATGGGCTTCAGCATGCCAAATCTGATTCTACATTTCTAGAAAATCTTAGATCTTGCCTGCAAGTCATGTTTTTCCTGGAGACAAGTATTCCTCACCATGAAATTCTTTTTAAGTTATGTTACACCCAAAATGGCTGAGCTTTCTGCCTCACATGGAGGAGACAACTGCAAAGACCTTGGCCCGAGTGTGACACTCCCATAATCATTAATATACTTAATGCAATTTCAAGTGTCCACATTTTCCTAGTCAGACCACAAGTTTCTTGAAGGTAAGAATGTGATCTTCAGTTCTTTCCTACATCTGAGAGTAGAAAAGGAAGCTGTCCCAACTGCTAATACACAGCTGTTCCATAAACACAAGCTGAAAGAATAAAGAGAACTGCAAAAATCAGTATGCGTAACTGCCAACATTAGCAACACATCTTTGGGCATAGGCCAAGGAAAATGTTTGGCCTGAAATGCTGTACATTTATCTGTGTGAGTGTTGTATATTTTTATTACTGAATATTTTGGTAATATGACTCTTTGTGGACAACTTTATGTATTTTAGGCTTATATGATAGCAACAAATTGATGTATTTATCAACACCTGTACACACAGATGATATTTTTATTAGGTAGGTGTAAGGATATAATCCATTTTATATATCTGGAAAATATCTGCACGCTTTGCAGAAACAATATGACAGTGTGGACAAATACTGTAATTTTCACACACACAAAAAAAAAGATCCTGTATATTATTTCAAATTAACTCTGCTGTCTCTTGGTGCCACACTTTTGCAGAAAAAGAAGTTCAAAGAACAATTGGAAAGACTGCCCTGACAGTCTGATTTCTACAGACATGAACCTTTGTTCCCTTAGAATGAATCAAACCAATCCAACAGAGATTTTTTTTGATTTAGATTTGATGCTAAGGAATAAATTTAATTCTCTCAATTCACTTTCCATACAGCTATCTGAACATCAGAAGGTAGACTTTTCTTTTATTGTGAATTTGTTGAATTTAATAAACCATGCATTTTGTATGAGAAGACCTCTGGGAAAATAGAGTAGCAGCTTATCTCTCATTGATTAGAACCTCATCATTCATTTCCTTTTCACCCTAACAAAGGGCATACAAGGTATTGAACATTTTATGTATACAAGGGATTCCTACTGGGGAAACTTGAGGTTCTTTGTTTTTGCAAAGCAGAGCTACTTGTTGACTTGTTAATTTTTGAGTATTGATAACATTGGATGCCAATAAATAATGCAGGATTTCAGGGCCGGAAGAGATTTTAGAAGTCACCTACTTCAATCCTCTTGCTTTTACAGATGAGGAAATTGAGATTAAAAGTGGCTTGCCCAGGGTCACACAGGTAGTTATAGAAAAGCAGGATGATGACTGAGAGAGTGCTAGATATGTTAATAGGAAGACACGATCAGAATCCTAATGAAAACACACTGCCTATAGGAAAATCAATTAACCTCTCTGAGCCTTAGTTTCTTCCCTTGAAAAATAGAAATAAAACATTGTTTTGAGATTCAAATGGGATAATGCAAGCAAAATGAACATTGCAGGACTACTTCAAAGAGATCCATGACTACTCAAAAGAAGTTGGACTGAAAAATCCCTGAAATCAGATTTCCTAAATAAGTCCTAGTTTAGCCCTTTCCTCACTATCTAGCATTGATATCATTTGACAAGCTTCCTCTTTCCCTCAAACTGGCAATTCAGAAAAATCATGAAGTCCATAAATTCACATTAGTTAGATCAGAAATAAATAAAAAGATATGAAGACAAGGGGGAAATATGGATAGGAGAGAGGAAAGGCAAGGAAGAATTGACAAGAAGAAAGCTGTTTCACCAGCAGCATGAGAGAATGACTACAGTGCCAGATAAAGCATACCCAGAAGTTGAATTTTCAATTTGTAACCAATCAACCAACCAGAAAATATTAGAAGAGGTTTTCAATAAAAACAAAAAAATTTTTTTTTTAAGAAACAAAATTGTACAATATAACTCATTCTCTCTTCCCCTCCAAAAGAGAGCATTGCTTCTTACCAGTTGAGAATGAATTAGGGGCCCAAGAAACCGTTTTCTCTGGTATTTCCTATTTAAAAGTTAAAGAAGATCTTTACCACTAACAGGGATTTGTAAAGACATAAGAAAAGAATAGGCTCTTTCTCTACATGTAAATATTTGGAATGAACTAGATTAAATTAAAACAAACCATCTATGTACTCTAATAGGGAAAATACAGACTACTGCACTTTGATATATAACGTTTAATCTTAGAATTTAATTAAAAACTTAGCACATTGCCTCTAGGCAAGTAGTTTTTACTTTTTTGTGTGTGACAATGGACAACAGTCTGATGAAGCCATAATGATTTTTAAACATATAAAATAAAATACCTAGTGTTATAAAGAATAGATGAAATTTCTTTATATATAATTAACTATTTTGGGGTGTACTCATTTAGAAGAGAAGTGAAATAATAACTGACATTTATATAAGTTAGCTCCATGAAGCTGTATTCCAATGTCTTATTTGGGCATTCAGGGGATACTAGATTTGCAAAGACTAACTTAGCAGGAAAGAACTAAGTTTTGGCAAATTTTATTATGCTGGAGAAGAGAGGAGAGGTAAGGTGTGAGTATCTAAACTGATTTTGATCTTGGACTGACTGTCCAGGGACCAAATTACAGCTTAGTGAGAAGCGGTTCATCATGAGTAATTCCTCTGGACATAGTGACCCATAAAACAAAACCAAAAAATAACTCCTGTTCCTAGGCAGCATTCTCTATTTCTGTAGTGACAGTTGGCAGAATGGAGATAAATAAGGGAGAGAGTGCTAAGAACGATACAATTTGTAGACTGTCTACAAATGTTAATTTTTTTCTGTAGTTACCCTACATGTGAGACCTTTACCAAGACAAACCAACTGACATACTGCCGAAAGAACTGTAGTACATCAATATTGATATTCTTGTGGACAGATAAAACAAGTTAGGCAAAAGGAAGTTACAACTAAATGGAAGGAAGGCCTACATGCTTTATTTGGAAAGGGAGACAAAGGATTTGGCAGAGTGGCTTTCATCAGGTTCCCCAAAGAAACAAGAAATGTTATTTCGCAGGATGTCATCTCTGCCTTGCAGCCTGTGCTTGTGATGAATATGAACCGCAACAGCAACCACCACACAATCCAGCATGACAATAATTAGAGCTTCTTTGCTGATACCTGTACCTGACTACATTCCTCAAATCAAAAACATGCATACACTTGTAGTTGGGAGGGTAGGCCAGAGGAGCATATTAAAAGGTATATTGGAAATATGGCTAAGGTTTGTGAGATTTTTTTAGATATTCATCAGCCTCCTGCCTGTATATCATCAATACTTTGTTGTAAAAGAGAGTTGGAAGGTGAAAGATGTGGCAAACACCAAATAACTTTATAGAAAATGAAACCTTCTATATTTAACAGGTAGGGAATAGCTTTTTACTAATGCCAGTCATATCAGAATCAGCTTTTTGTGTGCTGTTAAGTTAGATCACTGCAAAGGTCAAAATCAACATCAAATTAGAGGCTAAAAGATGAAAAAATATAGCACACTTCTGCAATAATTTCAACCCAATGTATTCAAAGGAACCATTAGTATGAAAAGAGCAAATAGAAAAAGACAATGCTACTGACCCTGATTATCATCATTTCTGCAAAAAAGCATTTGACTCAATGACGGGGCGAGGAATCATGTAGCAATCACTAGGTCTTCCTGCCAAGATGAGAGAAATACCAGCCAAAAGCAACAATAGTTTGAAATACAAACTCATTTGTAAAAGACATTTATATATCATATATGGAGGCTGATGGTAGCTAATTGCAAGCAGAAGAATCTCATAAAACAGGAGAAAGTAGTAGAAGCAAAAACAATCCATAGAAAGCTAATGTAAAATCCTACCAGGTTTGTATCATCTTGAGAGGACTGAGAAGTAAAGCTACCAGAACAAATGGAAAATGGAACAAACTTGTCATTGTTTCTATGCCAATCAATATTCATTATCAGTAGTGGTCAAAACACAAAATTTGAATCCCAACACTTCAAACTATGCTTTAAGGAAGTTAAGCTGTTATTCGAGAGGATGAAGCTGGGACTAATAGATAGACTAGAAAATGGACACTGAAAATACCCATGGAAATCTACCATCTCCAAAGGTATTGTGTGGAGAAGTCTTCACAGAGAGAGGAATAGCAGTAAAAAACCAAATAATACTATTATTTTTTAAAAGATGATTGAAAACATCAATAATGACACACACATATGCCTACCTTCCCCTCTTGATACAATCCTTATGAGAATGGTCTATATTCTTGATGAAAATATGAGAACAGAATAGGTTTTTAAAGAATTCTGTACAGTAGACTGCCTCTTTATAGTCACACAACTGCTAAAAAAGTACAGAGAATACAAGATTCTGCTGGATATGCTCTTAATTTAAAAAAAAATTTGATTTTGCAATGCAACAGAAAACCTCTTATACATGTATTAATATCACATAAGATTACTTGAAAAATATAATCATAGATATAATTTCTTTCAATGATCTTATTATCAGGAGAAGGATAAAACAGGTATTGGCTATGTTAAGGAAGATACCTTGTACAAGATCTAAAATGAATAGAGATCCTCTATACATAAGTGATATTCTCTAGATGCTTTTGACTGTGGATGATATTATGTTTATTACATCAAGTCATGGAATACTGCAGGACTTTTTCAAAGAGATCCATGATTACTTAAAAGAAGTTGGCATGAAAAATGCCTTAAAATTGACTTTTGTTCACACTTTAACATACTGTTGGATGGTCAGCCTTCTGAGTTCACAGAATCACAGAAGCTCAATGGTCATCAAGTCCAACTTATAATTAATTGAATAAGACTTGTCTCTATGAAGTACCTATGTGATTATTCACTCTTTGAGTGAAGACATCTAGGGTGAGAGGACACAGAACTGATTTTTCCTGAAGAAGACCATTTAATCTTGGATGGCTCTAATTTTCATTAAGTTTTCTCCTTACATCTAGACTGAATATGCCCCATGCAACTAACATATCTGGGACAAGTATAGTATATGGATTATGAATCAGGATCAGATATGAACAACAGAAATAAAGTCATCTGGATTGCATTTAGGAAATTGCTTTTAATGATCTCAATATGCTTCCTAGAACAAAAGTCTATATTAAAACAAACAAACAAACAACTCAACACAAATCTTCTTCCAGCAATGCTGTCTGCTTGTGAAACTTGGAACATCATGATTTCTCAAATATCAAAGCTGTGGATGACTCAAAAAGCAATAAAAGAGAAACAAATAGCATCTGCAAGTAGCCTTACTATTATCCCCAGGAATAACTGATAAACAAGAAGTGGCATAATAAGGGTTATTATCAAAAAATGGATGATGGGAAAAGTAGGATGAGGGCCTGGAACCTACAAAATATGGAAGGCCACTAACCCATTAGGTGGATATCTATGAGAATAACTAAGAACTACACAGAATGAGGAACATAGATGGATGGTTAACTGCATCAATGGAAGGAAGAGCCACACCAATGAGATTCTAATGTTGATCATTAACGTTCCTGGTTCAGTTAAAAAGTATGTTCACTTACATTGTTTTGTTTGATCTAAATCCTACGAGGTAGGTAAGGTTAATGCAATTATTGCTATTTTGAAGATAAGAAACCACAGCTCATTATCAGTTCAGGGGTTTGTTTAAGTGGCAGAAGCAGAATTTAAACTGATCCTAAGTCAAGTGCCTTTTTTCTGACTCTAGGATGCCTCTCTGAAACTCTTTCTATGGAAAAGTTTGTTCATATGGCTATGAAAGAGTTCCCAACAGGTTTCAGTTTTCAAAAACCATTTTGAGAATTCTGCCTGCGGTATTCAAAGAGAACATATTCACAAAGAGAACTACACTGGAAGTCGAGTCACCTGTATCTTCGTCCTGGGGCTTATACTGATGAGCTCTGTGATCCTCCCGGCCTCTTTATTTCTCAAGCCCTCAGTTTCCTCATGAGTAAAAAGTGATTGATAATGATATGGTCCTGCTTACATGAAAGGATTGTTGGGACCAAATAAGACATATGGGACTGCCTTTTAACTATAAAGTACTATATAAATACCAGTTACTTTTCCATTACCTACCACACAGTCTTGGAGAAAAATGACTGTCAGAATCCTTTCTAGCTTTAACATTCCATGAGAATATAATGATAATTAATAATGACAGTGTGATTTTTAATAAATGAGAAGACTGCTCTGATTTTGTCAAAAGTCTGGATTATAAAAGTTTTGATTTCATATATCCAGTCACCAACTCTCTGGTTTAATCAAGATTATTTTTCATTGCAAAATTACAGAAGCATTTGTCAGTCCTCTTTATAGAGGAGTAGTGTCTTACAGAGCTAGGTTAACATAAGGGAAATGGGGGAGAAGGGCAGTGAAGCGGCTGGGATGTACCTGCCAATGTCCTGGATTTGCAGTTGGGATTGTCATTTCAGTGTGTCACTAAGGAAATGAATATATTTCACATTAACTTAAGTTTCCTATTTAGTTTGCCAAGTTAAACTTGAATTTAAAATATGGCTAATCTTAAACACAAATGGCAAAATGCTTTCTGCCATTTAACAGAAGGAGTTACTGAAAAGTAAGTACTTAGTGTTTAACATTTTCAGTTAGAAAATTCTTTAGTAAATATATTTTAATAGCTGAATTTCATATAAGCAAAATTTAATTCTCCTCCAATAGACAGATGTGAACACTAAATGGTTTTAGGTCTCTCTCAAGCCACATATATTTAAATACACTCTATGAAGAGTATTTGCAGCTTTTTGTCTTTTAGTAATAATACCTTCCTTCACATTTAAGCAATAATATTTGCAGGTACACAAATTTGCCTACTTCCACTGAGGATACTGAACAAAAAGATACTATGCATTAAAATGAAACCTGTCTATTGGTATGGTACAAACTGAAGTTCTGCTTGTAGCACAAATTAACTTTTCTTCTATATTGTTTAATTCAGTAAGACTAGGCTCTTTCTTTTCTTTTATAGAATCTTATATTATTCCACTCATCCCAATGAAAGATTTAACAGTCTCATAGAACTAAGAATGCTTGTAGAGGGGAAGAAAAAAAATCTCATCTACAAACAGCTAACTTTAATCTCTGTCCCTCTTGTTTCAAGTCATGACACTGTAACAGCTTCACCACCATTAGGTTATCTTTTTAAAAAAAGAGTTATGAGAAATATTATTTTTTCTTCTTTTTTCTATTTCTTTCTCTTTCTCTCTCTCTCTCCTTTTTTTCCCCCCTGAGGCAATTAGGGTTAAGTGACTTGTCCAGGGTCACACAGCTAGGAAGTGTCAAAGTATCTGAGACCAGATTTGAACCCAGGTCCTCCTGAATCCAGGGCTGGTGCTCTATCCACTGTGCCATCTAGCTGCCCTGAGAAAAATTATTAATGAGCACTACAAAGAAGTTAAAATTAGACTGAAATTCTGGTGTAGTGGAAAAAGAACTGAACTGGAAGTTGGACCTGAGGGTTTAGTCCTGCCTAGACCTCCCATTGCCTTTATGGCCTTCTCTAATGCTGTTTCTTCATATGTAAAATGAGGATTTTTGGACCAGATGACTCCTTAAGGTTCTTTCGAGATCTACACTTCATAATTCTATGACCTATCTCATTCACATGGTGTCAAAAACAGCCCATCCCCCAACAATATTTTGATGTATGCTTAGAAGCAAAAATAACAATCAAATATGACTTTTACTATTAAGGTGACTTGAAATTTTAGAAATCATAGTTTTTTAAAAAGCTGTTTCCCCTTAAATTATTTTGGCTCTTTCCAAAAAGTTTCCCACATGAGGCTTAAAACTGCTTGGAAGAAAAGACGCTGAGCTATACTGATCTGGTAGAGACGCAAAAGCCAAACCCATTTCATGCATGCTGTTTCACTTACAAACAAGTATCTATTAGGTGACAGAGACTTAACAATCATTTCTCACCTGGACTTCACTGTTTTTTTTTTTTCACAAATGCCACTCAGATCTTCATGTTACATTGTAATTTTTAAAGAGTTATTAATTATGAGTAGAATATTATCCAGAAAGAATTCTTGCTGGAGCAGAACTATATATACCAAATTCCTCAAATGCATACTTTTAATATTAAATATATATCCTTTTTTCCATCCATTCCCTTGATACTTTTACTACAAAATAAAGACTATGTATGGTTTACCTAGATCCTAAACAACCAGAATTAATCTTTAAGATTTTCATTTCCCATTTACTAAAGAAAAGTAATAATGTTAATAGATGTCAAGGTCAATTGGAACATAGCTTTCTCAAAATTCCTCTCTTTCTCAGTCCTTCCAACAAATCCCTTCCAGGTCCTGAAAAGTGGATGCCCAGAGAGCCGTGAGGTTGCAGATAGAGATATTATGCAAGTGACTGACAAGTGCTATTTTTAGGTTTGAGGCTTAGAGAGAGACAAGCAGAAGTTGCTGCTGTCTCCCTTCATTCCCACGCCTCCTCCTGGGGTTAGGGCTGTGATGGACAGCCTTGCAGTTCTAAGCACAAAGGACACCGAAGGGCGGCAGAGGGGAGGAAGGCAGGGGCACCTGGATCGTGTGCGCAGGGAATAGCCATGTAAAATGGGGGCATGCAGGAGCTTTCTCCATCAAGCCAGAACAATCATCTGGTCGTTCCCTTAATTTTAGCCTCTTGTTTGCCTCCAGCAAAGAGAGAACTACTCTGCTTAAACAAGGTTCTACTAACAATGACGTTACACGTTCAAAGCAGGCCAGAAAGTAGCAGAGTCGGAGATGACGAAGGAGCAGTGTTTTCCCCTTGCTTTTCTTCTCAGAATGCTTGGTGTGCCCCAAGCCCACTAAACTTTATGTCCTGAGAGCAACCACTGGGCCCTTCTTGAGAAAGCTAGCCTCTCACCATGGGGCACACCCACTGAACACATCCAGTATGGAACAGTTTACAAAACAAAATAACTACAAGAATATAATTCAGAAACCACCAGCAGATTGACCAAGTTTCAAAGTGACTAGAAGTCATAAGTTATGTCTACTTAACCAAGATGCAGGTAGGCACATGTTGGGCCTAGACTTTCCACTCCATGCTTAAATCGATGGAATGGGAAGATTTAACATTCCCACGTGATTTGTCATTTCGCTATTAACAAAAGCAATATATAGCCATTCAGAAAGAAAGGACTAATAATAGGGAAATTGAACTACCACACCAATAGCAAATATGCTAAAAATCCAGGAAATATGAACTAAAAATCACTTTGTCGAGTACATGAGGAAACTAAATTATATAAATCAACAATTGAATCCAAGATAAAATGATGAGTGTACTAGAAGGCAGTCCAACTATATGTACAATTTTTGGACTAATTTACTGGAGGGAGCTGGAGGAGTCTGATCTAATTAAAAATAAAGAGTCATATAAGAAATGGTTTTATTAGAAAAAAAAGTAGTGTACAAGTAGGTTATTCTGTAATTTACACATTTGTTGGCCACGTTATATTAAAATCTGGTACATGTTTTAAACTTCTAAAGAAGTTACTGGCATTTTTTCCTATTCTGATCAGTGACTCAGGGAAGAAATCTTCTGATAGTAGAGGAAATTGACCCAATATTACCTGTCAGTTCCTCTTCATGACCATATTTAATCACTTAGTAGTTTAACACTAGTAAAAGAATGGACACTAACCTATTTCAGGGACTATTTTTCTGAAAGAGAGCAGGCCTCCAGCCCACAAATCAGACATCTGTACACCAAATAGGTATATTTTAAAATCATCTATTACCACTCAAGTCTTGCATTATTGTTACTTAGTAGTAATTAAATAAACATAAAAATAAAAATCTGTACCCTAATAAAGCCTCCAAAAATTTAATCTCTTCTCTTCTCCCTCCATTTAGTTGTGCAATTCCAAGCAAATGTCTGGGACGCCGTTGTGATGCCAGTCTCTGCAAATCTCCCTCAGTCTGTGCTATCAAACTGAGACAACAACATCAAGGTACAGTCTATCATAGGATTCCCTGAAGCACAAAATGAGGAGCAGACTGAGCAAGCACGACCCAGGAAGGCACCAGTTGAACCAAGACAACTCTGCAAAACAAAACAAGATTTGTAGTTAAAACAAAAAATCCAGGTAAGACAGTAGCAAAATGTCAGCTTCAGTTCCCTAGCAATCTACTCAGCACTTAAAAAAGCAGTTAAAACAAAACTTACCTGACAGGCTGGAAACAGCTTTCAATAAACTGACAATGTGGCTTGTGACTGAATGATATACAACATAGATTCTGGGGCTTTGCTGTGTAGTGCTTTTAGTCAACATTATTGATGACTTTTCACAGCTGACTTTAGGGGCAAAAAAAAAATCTATCACCTTCAAGGGAAAACAAATCACCCTCAAATGTCAATTTGTTAATTTTAAAATGTCTTCTGTCATGTTCCCAAATGCAGTCTTCCTCTCCCCAACATCTCTACCTAAGAGATAAATAACTAAATGTGCTAGGGTTGGAGATGTAAGAACTTACACCTCTTTGGGTAGGGAAATCAGATTTTAGTATACATTTTTATTATACCTTTAAACCATTAACAAACACAAATAATCTAATAAACATAAAAAATAAGGAATAAAATCTTACATAAAATCTATAGCATTTAACAAGTCACATCAAACAAATTAAACTACAAACAAGCTTTAAAAAAAAAGGCTTTATTCTGTGTTCCTCATCTGTGATGTTCCTCTAATAGCAATGTAGTTTTGGTTCCTGGGCTAATTTTATGCAGGGCAACTAAATGCCAGAATAGAATAACTTTTATGTGCTATTTTAAAGTTTAATCTTTTAACCTAACTCCTTTTCTGCTCCAGTATTAATATGTTAAAAATCTATTTCTGATGGATTCTAAAATTTTCCCTTAAATCAGAAGTCCTTAATAGGTTGACTGTTAAGTGCCACCTTGGTCTCAAATTTTCATTTCAAGACCATGGAGTGGCTAAAGTCTGGTAGGTGAGTAGAGAAGAGAAGAAAGAACTGGGTCTGTTATATCCCCTCTAGCATCTTCCCTCTCCTTCTCCATCCTTTGTACAGAGCTCTCTTCTAGAATCTCAGTTGAGAATGGGGCTTTAAGTGAAGTGGAGCATATAGTACTCTTATCTTAAAGACAGCTTAATTATTTATTTGAAAAATTTAAAAAAATAAAATAAAGCCAGGCACCAGGAAAATATACACAAAAGCTACAATAAAGTAAATGAAACAAACACCGTGGTTAGCAGCAAAACTCATGAAATATTAGAATTAATCTTCTAGATAGATCATGAAGCACACTTCTTCCTTCAAAAGAGAAATGGTTGATTCCAGGCCTCAAATGTTACATTTCCTTTTACATAAGGTCTTTGCAAGATTGGTTTTGATTCATTATTTTTCTTTAATACAAGAAATATTCCAGTGGGGTTGGGAAGTATAGCAGTGGAAAATAAAAAAGGAATAACTCTCTTCTCTGCCCCCCCCTTTTAAAAAAACTTTGCAAACAATTATGAATAAAAACACTTGTGTACCTCCAATTTACTGAAGAAACTTATCCATTTAAAATTGTATGCGGTATTTTACCTCAGTATTCATGCAAAATTCTAAATCCTGCCTCAGTTTCTAGCAGTTATATTAGAGACTTAGCAGTGCTGCCTCAGATGAATCCAGAATTCACATGGCTAAAAAAAGTAATTTATACTCAAGAATGGAAAACACAATTAGAAGTTTAAAATCAAGCTGCAAGGAGCTTCTCTCTAGATTATGTTTAGCATACTTTGTAGACCCACATTTTCCCTCATTTTTAAAGTAGATATGTTATCTCACAGGTTGACAGTATAGGTCATCTTCCAGCTGAACATTTTCTAACACAAAGGCTTACATTTTCAATGCTCTTTTTATGGAAAGTTTTATTCCAGGCTTTCCCTGATTTAACTATATGATGAATATTTTAAAAGGTCATTTTGACCTTAAGAAACCCAGCATGTTTTCTGATTATTACCTCAAAATGGAACAACTTGTCAATTTTCACTAATACAAGAATGGGTCATTAATTAAAGTGAATTAGATCTATATTGAAAATGCTTTATTTCTGACATGAAAAGAGTTGCTAATTTTATACTGTTGAAAAACACATATCCAGACTTGGTAATAAGTAAACACTAACAAAAGTAAAAATTTACTTTAGTTATTGATTTATCTCATAGTACATTAATCTGTTCTTTTTTTAAACAATTACTTCAAAACAAGCAGAATTAAGTAAAATGAAGGTACTGGTTTTCATATATATTGTGACTTTTAGGTAATGTGTGACATTCCTGGGAATCCCAGGGACTCTGATTTAGACAGTTCAGAGGCTTTAAAAGTGGAAGGATTTGCTTCAGGGATTTGCTCAAAGTCACAAAGATGTTTTGAATCCAAGTCACCCAAATCATGTGCTCATTCCAAACAAGGGAACTAAGACTGCAGATTTCTATTCAAATACTAAGACATTTTCTCTCTCTCTGTAACAGACCTTTGAACTTTTACTACTCCAGTCATCTCACTAATACAGGTATTCCCTCCAGGGATGAAGAACACAAGCATCTGAATATCCTGTGCCAGCCTTGTTTATGTGCTGCTCCCATAATAAATAAATCATAAGGGGTCCTACCACAATATGTCAAGCTCTCTGTTAGTTGGTTATCCCTCAATTTAATCACGTGATTAGTCTTTTTCACCTGAAGCCTTTCTCCCCATTTTGAGATTTTTCTATCTGGCCCAGGCTAGCTATACACTGGCCACTCCTAAGTCTGATCCCACTGTTTAGGAGCAAGGAAAATTTGAGCTACTCTACTTGCAGCCCATCATTAGGCAGCCTGATGCGCCCTTGAACTCATCATCCAAATTTAGTGAACTTAGTGCCACTCAGACTTTTCAAATTCAAGCAATCCACCAATCAATCCACCATATTCAGCAGGAAGATTTCATAGAAGCCTGGAGAGATTTACATGAACTGACACTAAGTGAACTGAACTGAACTAAGAAAACATTGTACACAGCAACAAGATCATGCAGTGATCAATTCTGATGGAAATGGCTCCTTTCAGCAATGAAGTGATTCAGACCAATTTTAATAGACTTGTGTGAGAGAGAACCATCTCCACCAAGAGAGAGAACTGTGGGGTTTTGAATATGGATTACAACATAGTGTTTTCACCTTTTGTTGGTGCTGTCGTTATTTTGTTTGTTTTTTTCCTGTTTTTCTTTTTTTTTACCTTTTGATCCAATTTTTCTTGTGTAGCATGACAAATATGTAAATACGTTTAGAAGAACTGCACATATATAACATAAACTGGATAGCTTGCTGTCTATGAGAAGGGTTGAGGGGAGGGAGGAAGAAAAATTTAGAACACAAGGTTTTGCAAAGGTGAATGTTGAAAACTATCTTTGCCTGTATTTGGAAAAATAAAAACCTATTAAAAAACTAAAAGAAATATATACTGGTGGACAAACCCCATAGGTTTGACCATACAACTGCAAATCAATCTGAACAGACATTTATTTCTTCATCTCCCAAATTTTTCCCTTGTGAGTAAATAAGCTCTTTTGAATAATAATGAATATCATTTAAGTTCTTTAGTACTGGAACATTTGAAAGCCCTCACCTCACTATAAGGAAGTCAATTTGGAAGTTTTCATTGGATGTCTCTCTGTAATACTGGCAAACACATGTGTCTTCCTATTTTATGCCTCATTTAATATTACTAATTTTGAATTGATATTTATTGATAATAAAAACTCACTCTCATATAATGATTTAATTTTTTGTGTAAGATTCTTTCCTTCCCATAACATGATGAAGCAGGTGGCACAAGTATCATTATGCTAAAGATGATAAAGAAACAGATTCAGAGAGCAAATGTCAAAATCAGGAACAGAACCCAGATCTCCTAGCAAAGTCCAGTGGTTCTTTCCATGATATCTGCTGCCTCCTTTAAATAATTCATATGTCCAAGTACCTGGAAAGCTCTGATTAAGGGAGAGATGGGTCTGATAAAAATTATCAGAATAATATTCCAAATGAAATTAAATTGACCACAGCTTAGGGAACATGATAAGATATATGCAGGATTGAAAGGTATGGGGGGGATTAATAGGCTTTATTTATCTCAGAAAATATAGCTGATTAGTTTTCCCTTACAAATCAATACTATAAGACACGGATAAATCAATATTCTATGATCTATCATAATTTCCTTATTTTCATCAGAAACAAACAGGTTTAGGTTCCAAAATTCATTTTAAAGTTAGGACATGTTTCTTATAAAACTGTCCTGAGCTTCCTTCTAAAGATATTTGATTCCTGATGAGTGGGAATGGCTACAGCTCCTTCTGATTAAGAATTGAATCATGAGCCAGTTTCTTAGAATATATCATGCTGCTTTTGTATATATTCCAGTAGAAGCAAAAGTATTTTTCTTGACTATTGTTTACCCAAATACATTTTCCTGTTGACAAAATGATTACATTATAAACAGGGCAAATATTTAACAACCAAATTTTTTTTTTTTTTGGGGGGGAGGAATATACCCATAACATATTTTTAAGTTGAATCTGCATTACAGAATTTACATTTTCTCCCTTACCTTAAATATAATCAACAAAACAAAACAAAAAAAAATCAAGCCCTGATTTGTACGTATGCTGATTACTTAAGTTTAAAAGCTTCTGGAGAAAGAAATGACAAAACACTTCAGTATCTTTGTCAAGAAAACACCACATGGGATCATGAAGCATCAGACATGACTTAAATGACTGAATAACCACAAAAAAAGCTCACAAAAATTAACAATCAGTTCTTGAGCTGGTTTGAGATGGATCCAGCATACCTCTAATTTTATGTCTTAAGTCCTAGGAAACATCAGAAAGCTACATGGAGTAAATATAATCACAAAGAATGCTAGAGCTGGAAAAAAAAACCTTGGAGATCATTTAGTCCAGAGGTGTCAAACACTTAAGAGTGGAGCCTGAAATGGATTAAAATTGGGAAATATTTAACAAAATAAATAAAAACATTCTATATAAATAATGTCAATAAGAGGTTTGACATGTAGTCACATACAATTAAAGAGGCCCTCCCTCCCTTTTTATCTGAGCTCACCACCACTGAGGTAGTCTAATTCACTCACATTTTTCAAATGACAAGAAGAACCTAGATGAGAACTGAAGTCTTCTGTGTCTAATTCATTCTATATTTCTTCCCCTGCACTGACTCATTATAAAAAATCAGAAAAGTCAATTTCCTGGGCTACTATACTTGATCCCTCCAAGGCCCCCCAAGAAGTTAGTAAAAGTCATGCTCTAGTGAAGGAAAAAAATAGGTTTACAATTTTAACCATAAGGTTTTCTAAAGGAAAATAAAAAAACCCCTCAAACTCCAGACTTGTCTTATCAGCTGCATTTTGCTACCTCTTCTACTTGTAAATCTGAATCCACACTGATTTCTTGCATCTTAATAGTTATTTCTTAACCATAATAGCTCTTCTAAAAAGCAGATACTCCTAAGACTGACTGCAGAGGCATCCGGTGGCATGGAAGAGAGAGGACTGAAATTAGAAAGAGAAAGACCAAAATGCAAATTCTGCTACTGACACTAACCAGCTATGTCACCTGGACAAGTCATTTAACCTTTCTCACTCTCAATTTCTTCATCTGTAAAAATAAGGATAGAAATGATTGGGGTGAACCCTGAAACTCTCCTGCCAGGGACCCACCCTTCAGGGAAGTTAAGTGATTTCATTAGGATTAGCCCAGGATTACTCCCAGTAGCTTGAACTCAAGTGGTGTCATTCAACTGGAAATCTAGGCATGGGGGCAGTGACAACATTGACGGAATCTCATTCAATGGAAGCCTAACCCCGAGACTACCAATAAAAAGACCATTTTGAACTCCAAATCTTGGCAGAAGTCTGAAGTAGGAATTATGGTTTGCCAACGAAGCTCTCTTCTTGGCAAAGCTGCCTGCCAGGACTTCTACCTACTGGGAAGAGACCCTCTTCTTAGTGATAATCTTTTGTTATTTCTCTGCCAGGACCTCTTGCCACTCAGAAGTCTGTCTTCCTAGGAAAGCTGGCTTCTCAGTGCCAATAAACTTCCCTTTTGCCATTCAGACTTCTTTCATGAATTCTTTCATGTTGGATCTACACGCCGAGGGGATTCCCACCTCAATTCTCACATCTCTGCACTGCCACTAACTGTATCAGTAATTGCATCCATCTCAAAGAGTTATTGTGAGCATATACATATATAAAGTGTTGTGCAAACCCAAAGTGATAAGTAAATGCAATTATCTATCATTTCTACCACTACTACCAACATTTTGCTATCAGAAAAAGTATCTTGTCTGGGGACATCTCAACCAGCTTCAAAAACAAATCCAAACCTCAAAACTGACACAGTAAAGAAGTGGGTAAAACACTGGCCCTTCTATTTAGAAGGTGGAAGTTTGAATGAATTTAGCTTTTTTTTAAAAAAAAAAAAGATTAAAGGGACTATCTGGAAAAAACAAAAGACTGATCCTAACTTATCCATAGCAAAATATCATTTTAGAGGCAAATAAAAAAAATAATCCCATGAAAAATTTTTGCCAAATGGAAGTAGAAAAAATGCTACCAGGAGCTTTCTTCTCCGCCTTCCCCTTTTAAATCAAGTATTACTTCATGGTCTATTTTTAAAGATAATTATAATTGCATGTGACTTTACAATATGTGGAGCTTTTAAGTTTTCTGTACACCCTGGTGGGGTCTAAAGTTTCTTTCAAAGGTACTGGCAGAACAGACTACAATTTTTCATGGTATGCATGGAACAAGTCAAACTGCTAATTTAATTGTCTTAGAGGCAAAAGGAAAGGGAAATATAAATTTAAAGCTCCCCTTTCCTAGTGACCTGTTCCTTAAAGGTCTGACTCTATTTCTGATGGCTAGTGGTTATAAGGCAACTGACCAGTGCAAAGAACAAAGTATTTGATGGCTCTATGATTCAGTTTTCTAATTTGAGAAAAGGAGATGCTACTTTCATTTCAAACCTCACAAGATATTGTAAATAAATTCTAGTGTTATAGTCTTATTAGTGTTATTAGTCTTATTTTGGAATGGGGAGGGAAAGATTTTCAAGAGAGCTGACAGATTATTTTATGACCCTAAACAAATCAAGCTCGGCTTCAATTTTCCAACCTATAAAATGGAGTAGTAGTAACTCACAGATTGTTTCAGGGAAAATGATTCACAAACCTAAAACCATTTCATAACTGTGAGTTGATATCAACTGTAAAGGAAAACTTCAAAGAAAGGAATCAAAGGAATTCTCAAACTGATCATTTCTCACTTCTTTTTCTTTTGATAAGTCAAATGTTTTTTCCTTAATATTTGATTCTAGATTCAAGTTTTTGGATATATATTTATCCCCAATCAAGATGTGTGTCTGGTCTTATTTTTTTGCCTGGATTTTAAGTTCAAAAGGAAGTGGAACAGATAGTGTTTTTAAACATAGGTAAGCATTATTCCCTTCTTCCTCAGTGTATTTTTAGGTTTCATGATTAAAGATGCAACAATAAAATCTACAAAAGTACTCTGCCTCTTCATTTAATAACAACCATGAAATAGCTTAAAAGGATATTTTCAGGATATCTTGCTCAGGGCTACAATTTAACTAAATATTCAAATGTCATATGGCTCTTGACTTGAAAAGCCACAATGCAAATTAGCCAATAAGAATGGAAAGACTTCCTAGACTAATTTGGTAAAGTTGAAGCAAAAAAGGGTGGCAACTTTCACTTTTTCTTTGTATATGTCTCTTTAAAATTCTAATGTACAAGGAACCTTTAAAGGTTTTATGCTTTCCATTTCCTAAAGAACTGGGCTTAGGGAGGCTAATTTTTTTCTTTAGGGGAAAACTGGTTTCCAAGATGCTCAGTTAGATTTCCTAACATTATTCTTCTTCATGTGAAACATCAAACTTAAAAAGTTTAAAGAGATTAAATTTTATTTTGAATTACCCATTTAAAGAAAAAATCTAATTTGTTGGTAATTGTATCTAGCAAGTCAAATATTGATTAATTAGTTCTTATTACCTGGTAAAACTTTTACATATATAAATAAAAGGATTTTCCTCAAATGTGTAGATCTGACCACATTTTTTACTCAATTAATTCCGATGACAATAGTCTTTGGAGAAAACAGAAATTCCTCTGTCTGCCCTTTTAATCTTCCTCCAATCAGGCCCCCACCCATTTTTCTAGCTTTTCAATACACTACTACTGAATTTGAACTCCAAATTTCAACCAAAATGGTAGTCTCTGTTCACCACACATAACATTCCATTTTCCATCTCTAGTGTTTGTACTGGCTATTTCTCAGGCCTGAAATCTACCTCTTCTCAGTTTTATTTCCTAGAACACTTCTATTCCTTCAAGACTCTCAGATCAAAGGCTATTTAAAAAAATTTAAAAAAAAATTAAAATTAAAAAAAAATTAAAAAAAAAAAAAAAAAAGACTCTCAGATCAAAGTACCACATTCTAAAGGAAGCTTTTACTAAAGAAAGTTTCCCCCAACCTTGTATTTATTCCATATGTATTTAGTCTGCATAAATTTACATATATATGTAAAATACACATATGTATATATGTTATTTTCTCCATTAGGATATAAATATTAAGATGAAGGATTATTTCATTCTACGTATCACCAATACCCAAACATAGTACCTGCAACATAGGAGGAGCTTAAAAAGAAAATGCTTATATATAAATTAACTGGCTGACAAAATCTTTATAAGTATAGTTCTCTAGATGCTACACTCAGTATGCCAGTAAATTTGGAAAACTTACCAGTCACCATTGGATTGGAAAAGATTAGTTTACACCCCAGTCCTAAAGAAGCGCAATGCTAAAGAATGTTCAAATTATGAAATAATTGTACTCATTTCACATGCTAGCATGGTTATACAAGCTAGGTTTCAGTAATATGTGAACCACGAATTACCAGAAAAACAGACAGGTTTTCAAAGAGGCAGAGGAACTAGAGACCAAATTGCCAACATTTGCTAGATTTTGGAAGACGTAAAGGAGTTTCAGAAAAACATCTACTTATGTTTCATTCACTACACAAAAGCTTATGACTGTATAAATCACAAGAAAAGTCCTTAAAGAGATAGGAGTATTAGATCATCTTCCTTGCCTCCTGAGGAACCTGCACAGCCTCGTCACTTTATTTAACTTGCATGCAGAGTACATCATACAGAATGCCAGGTTGAATGAACAAAAGATGGAATTAAAGTAGCTGGGAGAAACATCAACAATCTTAGATATGTAGATTGTACTACCTTGACAGCAAAAACTGAAGAATTAAGAAGCTATTTGATGAAAGTGAAAGAGAAGAGTGCAAAAGCTAATTTGATGCTAAACATCAAAAGAAAAAAAAAAACAACAAAACAAAACAAACAAAAACAAACGAAACCCAAAAAACCCTAAGATCTTGGCAACTGATCCTATTACTTCCTGGCAAATAGAGGGAGAAGAAATGGAAGCAATGTCAGATTTTATATTTGGAGGCTCAAAGGTCACTGTAGACAGTGATTGAAGCCATAAAATTAAAAAAAAAAAACACACTTGCTCCTTGGAAGGAAAACTATGACAAATCTGGAGAGCATATTAAAAATCTGATATTACCTTGCTGACAAAGGTCCCTATAGGCAAAACTATGTTTTGTTTTGTTTTTTTGTTTTTCCAGCAGCAATGTATGGCTGTGAGAATTGGACAATAAGGAAAGCTGAACACCACAGAACTAATGCTTTCAAATTGTGGTGCTAGAGAAGACTTTGGATATTCCCTTGAACAGTAAGGAGATCAAATTAGTCAATATTTAAAGAAATTAATTCAAGCTATTCACTAGAAGGTCAAATACTAAAGCTGAAGCTTAAATATTCTGGCTACTTACTGAAAAGATGGGACTCATTGGAAAACACCCTGATCTTAGAGACAAAAGGCAAAGATGACATTAGAATATGAGATGGACAGGTAGTGTTACGGAAATAATGACTGTGAACTTGGAGAGACCTCAACAGATAGAAGATGATAGAAGAGGCTGGTGTGCAATGGTCCATGGGACCATGAAGAGTTGGACAAGACTAAATAACTGAACAACAAAATTTCTAGGGTATCATTGAATATCCAATGAAATGTTATCTTAGATTCTAATACATTTGATTCTTTCATGATCAAATACACTAATCTATTTGACATTGGAGGACAAATTCTTTTGTATCTGATGATAAAATCAACAATAAAAAAACATTAATTGTGGAGTTTTTGAACTAGAAGACTGCTAGTTCTTGCTCATTTTTTTCCTGGCTTATAATTGCTTTGAAAAAAGTAACTAAAATCAGTCCAGACTAACAAAGAATCTAAAAAAAAATTCCAAATAGCAGTCCTTCACTTTAAAATGATCTTAAAATAATCATTCCAAAAGTTATTTAAACTAATAAAAAGATTGTACCAAAAAAGAAAATATAAATAGAAACTTCCACTCATATATAAAAGGTAAAAGAATACACATAAAAACCAAATTATTACCCTAATTTGGAAGTTCTTTAACTTTTTTTTTTCATCTTGTCCATCAGTTATTCTATAGTTTTGTTATTAAGGGGGCTTTAAACAGTCTATGATCACTATAAAGGACAAGGGTGAAAATCTCCATAATGGTTTAAACCCCCCCCCCCCCCCCACAAACACATAATAGTACAAGAGCTAAAGCCATTGGCAGAGTTTAAATAATCTTTGTTCAGTGGTTGGTACAGAAAAGACTTACTATCTTCCTAGTCTGTTTTTATCTTCCTATTATACCCACTACCATCAATGTATACCTGATTCTCTGAACTTCTATTATGTTGGCTGTGCTATTCCTAAACTCTACATCATTTCAATTATTCCATTTCCTATTTCCAATTATAGATTGCATAGAGTCACAGAATCATGAAGACTTAGCTTGCTACAAATTAAAGCTGTTCATCTTTATCCTAGAAACTGCTTAGCAAAATCTTTAAATTTTTCTTTGTGATTCCCTAAAATGTAGCAGCCATTCCAAAACTTACCCATTTTGGAAATTCCTTTGGAAATGAGAAACCCCCAATCTACCTATTCTTCCTAGGTCTCAGGAAATGACTTATTTTCTACTTCACTTAATTGAAGAATACTACTAAGATTTCTCATTGCCTTCTATTCCACCTCAGTATTTCCTATACCAAGCTCATGTTGTCCCCCTATCTCAGAAGAATTATCCTTTCCTTTAGCAACTCTAATTCCTTTCCCTATGCTTGCCAGATCATTTCTTAACTCCTAGGAGATTTTTGCTCCCTCATTTATCCTCTTTATAGTATCTGTGGTCTTTCCTTCTGTTGGATGCTTTCTGGCTTTAAAAATGTATGGATCCCTTTAAAACCTCTTGAAATATCCCATCCTACTTTTAGATTGTTTTAATCTTAGGGCATTTCGTCTTAGAATTAGCCTAAATCTTTTTTTTTCCCTGAAATTTTTACCTATTGCTGTTGGTTTGCTCTTTTGAGCCAAGCTAAACATATCCAGCACACTTCTATGGGACTGCCCTGCAAATTGAAGATAATGATCATGTCTCAGAAAATTGTTCTCTTTCCTAAGTTAAACAGCCTTGTTGCTTTTATAAGTTAAATATTTCCAGTTCTTTATATGGCACGATCCTGAGGTACTTGAGCATCTTCTGTATACTCTCCAGATGACTGAGAGAATTCCTAAAACGTGGCCTTCACAACTGAACACAACACTGCAAATGTGGTCTTGGTAAGTCACAACATAATAAAACTGTTCCATCTCTAGTCTTGAATGAATAAGACATATATTAAGCACTCGCTAGGTATACTGCTAAGTTCTAGGCAAAAAACAGGAAAACAAAACCATCTCTGGTCTCAAATAGTTTGTATTCTAAGAAAGGAGACAATCCAGATACCCGATGCAGCCACAAAGCAGATGTTGACTCCTCTTCTTTAATGTCATTCCTGAAAGTCACTCTTCTGAGAGTGCTTGGGTTCCTTATCCTGGAGTGCTTCCATCAGAGTCTGAAGGGGTTGTAGTTCAATGGTAGTGGTGGTGGCTAGACTCACCTGGCACATGTTGCCTCCTGTCTTTCCCACAACTTTGGTCAGGTTTGCTGGACTTTCTCATGGATGAGAGCTGTGAAGGCTGGTGCTCTGAGGGGAGGGCACTGGTCCCCCCCCCCCCCCCCCCCGGGCTCCAGCACCTATCTACCTGTTCTTGGTAACTGGTCAGAAGTTGTTGCAGGTAGTGATAAGTCCCTTTCTGCACAATGATTTCTTCCCACAATTATGGTTCTAGAAGCCGGGTTTGGTGGTTTGGAAGGCTCTCATTCCCAAGGTTTTGGGTTCAAGACTTTGGGTTTTGTCCCTGCTAGAGTATGAAGGCAGATAATGGGTGAAGGTAGTGGGAAGAGAACTGACTTAGTTGCCACATGCTTCCTCCTTTCTCTTACTCAGGATTTCTTTCTGTGTTAGTTTATTATGACATTCAAGAAGGGTCTTAGACACTAATGCAATTTAAGATTGTATTAGTAATCTGTTGATTTCACATAGTTGATTCATATATGTTACTAAAATCCTCAGATATATTTGAGTCAAACTCTTATCTAACTACAACTCTCACAGCATGTACTTTTGAAGCTGATTAAAAAGGTATAAGACTTTACATTAATCACTATTATAGTTTTTCTTATTAGCTTCAGTCTAATGCTCTATCCTGTTGAGATCTTTCTGGATCCTGATAAAAATGATAAATGGCACAGGGCCAAACACAGATGCTGATAGTATTCTAGCCAAGATCACCTAAGCTGACAAAGGATGAGTACTGGGGACTGTTTGGAAGTGAACATTCAACCAGTTCTGAATCCATTCAACTGGACAAATGCTTTAGTCTATAGATGTTCATAATAGCCTAACAAATTTTGCCAACTGCTTCATTAAAACAGAGATTTTTCTTCTGGGAGCTCATGAGGCTGACCCTGAATGACTGTTCTTGACGAAGTTATGTTGGCTCCTGATGATCACTACTTTCTTTTCACTAATGAACATTTTCACACTCTTTTCTAGAATTTTGTCAAGAATACAAAAGTTGAGCTCCTTTTCCTACAGTTTGCAGTTTTCTCCTTTTTACAACCCCAGGCCACCGCTTAGCTTGGTCTCTCTACAATTCTCTATGAATTTTCAAAGACCAATTAGTGAAAGTGGTTCAAGGATCCCTTCTACAAATTCTTTGAGCACCCTGGCAAGGAACTACTTCTCCTAGATTGGCTGAAGGTCTCAAAGGCAACTAAAAAAAGATGTTCTATTGCTTATTCGATTATCAGCTCCCTGTTAGCCATTTTTATTCTGTTCTAAAGATCAGTCCCCTTTGCAGATAAGAGTGGTCTGCTCTGTTATCAGTTCCTATAACCTTCATCTCAAACAGTAGCCCAATTCTTTCTTTCATTCTTCTCCTTTTCCCAATATAGGTTCAAACAAAATAAGAAAAAAGAAATTCAATTATCCTTAGCTTTATCCACCAACTTATCCTGAGCTTTATCACTCTTGACATTATTCTCACATGATCACGCTACATTTTAAAATTCATCTTTTCTTGCTTCATTTTGTATCTTTAAAAAAAATTAATTTGGACAGTGAATTCCCTGTATAACCATATTATCCTCTTTTAAAAACTCTCTTTTCACTGAAATTGTCATATGTTTGTTTGCCTTCAGAATTTCATTCTTGTGCACCTTTCAACCTATCTGGGCTGATTTGGCCTGACAGAATTTAAGTCCAAGGAATCCTCTCTATTCTTTCTCTGTAACCTTTGGAAATTTCTTGCAATAACTAAGGCAATGTCAGGTTTTGCTCAGATTTTCTTTGATTCTCTATTACAAATTCTAGGCACAGTTCATCTATGGCCCACCATTCCTATGCTTTGGTCCAGAAAAGCTCAATTTCTCTCAGATATCATTTTCTTAACTGATGGTCTTCATTTACCACTGTTTTTCCCCCACTGTTAACCCCTCCCAAAGCCATCATTTCTAACATCTATCAACACTCCTGTAATCCAAAGTTCCAGTCTTCCTTCTTCAGACCACTCTTCCTTTTATTCATTTCTCTTCTTCCCTATTCCCATTCCACATTTCTCCTTTACTTTCTTGTTGTCAAGAAATGGCTTTAATAACACAAATCAGATAACAAGATGGTTCTGTTTCTTCTGCCAGAAAGAATAAAAAACTGTCTCACTGTTACTATAATGTTCAAATTTTTAGTCTAGCTCAATTATTTTTTATTGTTACAGAAGTTGGGAGGCTTTTTGGATTACTCTCAGGTTCCTAGCTATTTAATGCTTTTGAGAGTGCTTGATATTTGAGTGCTGGTTAAGTGGAGGCATCACTGTACTTAGTGACAATGCTATATTTAAAAAAAATACAAAATAAAGTTGTTAAGGGTCCTCACCTTTAATCTAATGCTATGATTTCTTAAATCAATTTCCCTATGAGCTCAAGAATTTTCTATGATTCTTCATAGAAAATGTTATACCTGTGATTTTATTTTCCACAAAGAATAGGAACTACAAACTTTAATTTTTGTGTTGTTTTATTTACGTATTGACAAAAATATTGATGCCTTAAGATTACTTCTTTAATTTCTGCACATAAATAATTACATATCATGAATGATATTAAGTTTCACCTGAATTTCTGTAGTAGTTTTTAATTCAAACCAAATTAGCTTTATGCTGAATACAAGTTTAAATCTAATGGCAGGAACCAAAACCTGGATTAATTTTCTGACCGTAATCCATTTGTCACTACGTTATTGTCAGTCAGCACAATGGAAAGAATTCTACATTTTATAAGGATGATATCTGAATACATTATCCTGCACCCATAACTTATATGTCTTTTATGTTTGTAGGTGTTTTCTATTATCATTCTCTTTCCTACCCTCATGAGAATGTGAGGACAGGAATTATGGTCTTACTTTCTTTGTATTCTTAGCACAGTACCTGGCACATAGTAAAATACTTAATAAATGCTTACTAATTGATATATTGGAAATAATTGAAATATGTGTTCAAACATTTTTCACCTAGGATACCAGCAGTACAAACTGTTTAAGTCTAATTTAAATAGCACCAAGTGACATAAAAGAAAAAAATAACCACAAAATGAATTTCTTTTTTGGGGGTAAATCCATTAACAAGCATTTAATTAGAGATTATTATCTTTGGAGCATACTATTAAGCACAAAAGACACAAAAGAAAAACTAAATAAATTATTGCTTTAGCTTTTGCTAAGATAGAAAGTCTACCTCAGATCAAGTAGATTTGAGTTCTAGTCCTGCTTTTATCAATTATGTGACATGAGTCAAGTCATTTAACCTCTTAGAGCCCCAGATAACTCTCTAAGAATCTACACTGAAGAACACTTGCCAGTCTTTGCTGGTGGAGAGTCTTCTCACCAGGATTTCCCAACCATGATGATAGCCTAGGCCCTGAGTAGGCTTCCCCTTCCTCCCTTCGTCAAAAGTCTGTTGTAATAAAACACTGGAGTATACATACCAAAATCCTAAAGCAAGTTCTTATCTAGTCCATATCACACTGGTGAGAGTATAGGAAAAATCAAGGGCAAGGGATGAAAATAAAGTTAACAAGTCAATGACATCGTTTACTTAGAGAATTCCATTTGGGAAAATTTCAAATTTATGTGTATATTCCATATGAGACATTTTTAATGTCAGAAATATCTACTGAATTATGATTTTTATATTCATTATTTATTTCTATTTTCTTAGGCTGCTTTTTTAGGTAGACAGTTAAGGTACAAGAAAAGGAGAGAGGTCATTATAATGCTAGGGATCAAGAGATATAAGTTCTGACCCAAATCTGCAAACTGATAAATGTGTAACTTTGGACAAATCATTTAACACATTTGGGCCTCAGTTACCTCCCACATAAAAAAGAGGTTGGATTTCATGATTTTTAATATGTCCAGTTTAAATATGCTATGATTAAAAAAAAAAGATTCTACAATTTTAATCTAATCTCGAATACAAGTGATTTATTCAACAAGATCAGGGAGAGATGAGTGCTGAAGATATGTGTGGGTGTGCACACACACATACGTAATGTTTAAGAGAAAAGAACTCAAAATGTTCCATCAAATGTCCCTAAAATGAGAGGAAGGCCGAGGATCATGCATTTAGAACTGGAAGAGATCTAAGAGATCATATGGTACAATCTCCATGATTTTACAGATGAGAAAATTGAGTAAAGATGTTTAAGTGAACTGATAATAATCACATATTTTACTACCAGGATTATGTCTTCTTTCTACCCCACTCCATTGTAAAGCCTAGTAAATGTGAAATAAAAAGATGATCAGAGTAGGGATTTCTAATTATTACGGATGATGTGAATTATCCAGATTAAGATTTAAAATGGAATGCCTTCAAGTCTTTTGATGATGACTAAAGTAACTGCCCTCCATATAATCAAGCTGAAAGGCACCCCCCCCCCCCCGACACACACCCATCCCTGTAACTTACTATCTATCTAATCTATATTATATTTAGATGGTATATATGAACACTACATAAAACATTCACAAAAAAAGTTTTACAATACCAACAGATTTGTTAATTTATTAAAAAAAAAATTAACAAATATCTACTATGTGCAAGGATCTGTGCCAGGCAATGGTCATAACAAATAAGGTATTTCCTCTAATTAGAATGTGAAAAATGTGTGAAAGATAACTGAAATCCAAGAGAATTCAGGATATAAAATCCCTATACATTATTACCACATAATGTCCTTAGAATATATTTTGATAGTGAAAAAAAGAATGTTTTTCTTACCTGTATGATAAAATGTAAGGAAAAATAAAAGCACTCCCATGAACATATTACTTAAGAAGGTAACAACTCCACAAGTAATTCCTTCTGGAACTGGGTAGACAGTTTCCACAAAAAGCTCAAAGAAGATGGGAACGCTGCTATTCAGGAATACTCCCAGCAGAATACAGGAGGCATATAATGTCACTAAAATAAAAATACAAACAGATTAGTTTTATGATACAAGCAGTGGGTTACATCAGAGAGATCATCTGGGTGTTGTTTCTTAAGGGCCAGCTCTGGATAAAGTGGCCAATAAGGATATAAAAAGCATCACTCATCTGTCAGTACTCTTCTTTACTCTTGTTTTGTGGGCCAGATGGGAAAAGGTTTTGCTGCCAGCAGTTATCAGCGTCACCATTATTTTCTCCCTTTTAGAGGTACTGTGTCAAAGTGCAACATGAATTTAATCACCAGAATATAATTAAAAAGATTAAGTTCCCTTTTGGTGTATTACTGGAGGAAAAAAAGACATACATGGTGAATATAGTGATGTAATCACAAAATTTATATCTGCTTTGAAACTGTAGGGAAAAAAAATTAAACCAAAGGGTAAATCTATGAAGCATAACAAGAAACCATGAAAATTATTTATGTGAGGAGACAAGTTGATAGGGTTCCCAAGGGCCAAAGAGCCACTGAAGCTATGGTAATATATGACTACTGGAGATAAAATTACAATACAGGGAGTCTCTAACTTATGAACACATTGCGTTCCAAGAGTTCCTCAAGTCAGAGCTTTGTTTCTACAGGAAATACTTTCTGAATTCCAATGTCATAAAAGATGGGCAGACTCCCAGGATAGCCACAGAAGCCTATTAAACCCAAATTGTGACAAAAAAATACATATGCTATTATAATAGTAAAACAATATTAGTTATTTAAATTGCAATACTAGTTAAGAAACATAAATCATTCATTTCTGCCCAAGGTGATATCTGAAGGTCCAGAGTCATCAATGAACTTATTAAAGGAGACAAAAAAGCCTAAGCTAGCACCTTGGATAATTTCTGCATATGGGGCATGCATGTGCTACTTCATGTTTTTAAGCTGAGGATAGATAGATTACTATCTAGACCGAAATAGGAAGTGCTCAGTGATTCTTTGCTCATAAGAATGGCTGGTATTTTATTATTATTATTTTTACTGAATCCCATTCTTGAGCAGCAATAAGTTTCCACATCTAATTATGTTCTCACATTTCCTGTTAGGTAACAAATGTTTTATTCTATTATGGTTTCATGAATCACTCTATGCAGCACTACTGATTCATGAGCGTGCCCATCTGGCTGTCCAGAATAGAGAGAGAAAGAATCCATCCATTCTCACAAGCCAGATATACACCTAACATGGTGTGAACACAAAGTGATTTTTGGTTAGTATCCCAAAATTCCTCAAGTGGCCATTTTAACAAGTTGTCTGGTCTAATATTGTTCTTGTGAATACTCATTTTCCTACTGAGATTATAACAGGAGTGGACAACAAAGGGAAATTTGACTACTCAATTAAAATCTCTGACTTAAATTGTAAGGTTTTCCTTGTACCTGGGAGCCAGGGATCCTAAGGCTTAGGAGTAGTAATGTGGAATATGTATCTCCACTTGGTTCATCTCTTTAATTGGATAGAAGTTGTGGATCTTGACTTGTATGCATATTATTTAATAGTATTCTTTGAAATTTACTGAAATGCCATTAACTTAAACAGCATTTTAATATTCATTAATATCAATAAGTAGACAATTTTTAAAAATTCCATTTCTTTTTTTTTTAATCTACTTATAAGAATGGTAGATCAGATGAAGCTATGAATAATTAACCTAAATTTTAGGATAACATGTTTAACTCGTATTATTCTGGAGAGTTATGGGTCAGGCAATCTCATCCAGTTACCTAAAGAGTACTCATCATTGGTTCGATGTCAATCAACTAAGTGCTCCAGAAACCTGTGCCAGATCTTGCTCTATTTAGGAACAAATTTAATATTTTTTCTTGGTTTCAAAAAAGATCATTTTTACAAGCATAAGATGGGGAAAGAAATGGCTATAAAAAATTTGGGTCTTTTATTGGATGGTAAGCTCAATGTGTCAGTAAGATAATTGCAGTTAATAGAATGTTAAATTGTTTTTAGAAAGACATAGTGTATAAAACTGTTTGGGAATATTCATTTTTGGGCAATGTATTTTAAGATGGGCATCGATAAAATGAAGTATGTACAGAAGAGGACAACCAGGATGATGAAGAGCCTTGAGTTCATGTCACATGAAGATTAGCTGAAGAAAAGAGGGGTTGTTTAGTCTAAGACTTGGGAAAGGGGGAAAGAAAAGAAAAAGATAGTTGTCTTCAAGTATGTGAAAGAATGCCAAGAAGGATCAGACATGTTTTGTGCGTCTCCAGAAGGCAGAAGTAGCATTAATGGATAGAAGTAACAGAAAAGCATATTTAGGCTTGATATGAGTAAAAGCATCTTAAAAAGTAATGTTACCCAAAAATGGAATAGACTGCCTTCAGAGGGGGAAAGTTTTCCCTTTACTGGAAATCATCAAGGATAAAACTTGTTGAGTCCAACAAAAAAAAGGATTCTTTCCCAGGGAAGAGTTGTATTTTGTGGCCTCTGATTCCTACAGGGAGATTCTGTGATACCATATTATATTATATATAGCCCAGGATCACTTCAGTTTTTTCACTGTCATGTCATCCTGTTGACTCATTCTGAGTTTTGGTTCACTAAGCCATCACCAAGATGGCTTTCTTTTGACTTGACCATTGCATATTAAGGATAAAGATTGTCCAAACTTATTCTGAGATATAAATGAATTTTATCTTATCCATAGGCAGAGGCTAGAATAACCACTGAGTGTCCATTTTCCCTACCCTACTATATATTCAAGGGACCTGGGGAATGTTAAGAAGGAGGGAGATTAATTCTGTTTCCTTTTGGACAGGGAAGGTAGGACCCCTTAGGGCATACAAATTGCCTGAAATGTAAAGACTCCTAAAATTTTTGCTGTAAGGACTGATTGAAGAAAAGAACTAAGGGAAAATGAATTAGTCAGGGCATTATCTACCTCTGTCTGTATGAAGACCAGGAAGAGTAGTTTTATAATTTTACTTTGTTTTGTTATTTTTAATACTTCCCCTCCATTTAACTACTTTAAGGATTCAGTTTCATTAGTATAGGCACTCTTCACTGATGCCAAATGCCACCCCTCAGTACCTTAACTAAGGGTTTCACAATCCATTATGTGATGGTCAGTCCCTCAGCCATGAGCCTGCTCATTCTTAGTGAGGTGCATCTAGGCTTGGAGCCTTCCCAGACTGGGAGGCTCTTCCAGTGCTCTGTGAAACACTTTCATGACAAAATGAAGTAATGAAACATAGCTTTAGTGGTGGTCATTGCTGTTTTAAATAAAAACTTTTAGGGAAAAGTAAATTTTGAAGATGATAAGTTAGAGAAAAAGTCCTAGTCAAAGAAAGGCTGGGTGACAGGAGCACAGCATAAAGAGAGAAAGTAATGGCAGCGATTAATAAAAGAGAGAAAGAAAATGGGGACAGAAAGATGGAGTCACTTTCCACAGCACCACACTCCCCAATGATTCTATTTTTTCTAAATGGAAAATGATACAAAAGAGACTAACAGAATCCCATTCTCAAAGAAGAGAATAATATTTTACTGGTGTATTACTCAAAATGCAAAGAATTCAGGTAAATGAGTTAGGATCTCAGAGAATACTTCCCCTATGTCTATAATATTTCTAACTCAATGAGAGATCAATTCCTAAACTAGAAATTAAAATAGTTGTGTGCAAGGCAAGAGTCAGAGGGCCTGGGTTTGAATCTTGGTTCTGTTATTTGTTAACTAAGTGGCCCAGGGTACATCCCTTAATCTCTTTACATCCTTAACCTCAGTTTTAGATGAGGAATATTAAGACTGATGAGTTCCAAGATGCTTCTATTTCTTTGAAACATAGTAAGTGGAAAAATGAAAACAACAAGTAAATTAATTTGGCAAGAATAAAAATTCATTCTACTGGGCCATACTTTATTTGAAGTTCTTAATATTTTAAAAATCAATAATACAATAATGTTGTATTGATAAAATGTTTTCAACTTTTAAATATATGGTCACCCTTTATTCTCCATTCTTCTTCAGGTTGCATTCCTAACCCTCCTTTGAACTTTCTCTAACCATGTGCCCATATGCTGGATAATCTTCATCTCTTTTCCTACCCTTCCTTTCAGGTTCCTTTTACATTTTGTTTTGTTTTTTCCTATTAGAATATATGCTCCTTGAAGGTAGGGGATGTTTTTCCTTTGGTTTCCATTTGTAATCATAGGACTTGGTGTAGTGTGGCACTTGTTAATATGACTTGATATCCATTATTTCATATGATTACTGAAATAATACTCTCAGACCTGTCGAACAGGCTTATCATTCCAACTGACCAGAGAAGAAAGAGATTCTAAGGGGAAAAATGCCTGGTCCAGGATGGTAAAAGTGTATTAGTAGTAGAGCCAAGACTAGATTTCAGATCCCCTAATCCATAATGCAACCCACTTCTAAAATATATATATATATATATATATATATATATATATATATATATATAGAGAGAGAGAGAGAGAGAGAGAGAGAGAGAGAGAGAGAGAGAGAGCGCGACAACTTCAGAGAAACCTAGGAAGACTTTCATAAACTGAAGCAGAGTTATGAAGTAAGTAGAACCAAGAAAACAATTTATACAATATCAACAACACTATAAACAAACAATACTGAGAGACTTAAGAAATCTGATCAACGCAATGACCAGTCCCAATTCTATAAGAACAATAATGAAGTATACTACCTACTTCCTAGTGGAAATACACAGAGTACAGAATAAGACACATATACATGAACACATATGAATATGCATGTATATGTATACGTGTGTGTATGTATATATATGAATTTGTCTTGTTTGGGCATACAATATTGTTATAAGCAATTATGCAGTTTGGGACAGAATCAAAAGACTATAAAAGTAAAAACAATCTTAAATAAAACAAAGATTGTACTGAAATAGGAGATTTAGTATAGAAGGTGCACATCTATAAATGACCACCAAATTGCTAGATGCATTTATGATTAGAAATGAGTAAGTATTGTTTCTACTCTTAGTCCCCTGGAAGAATGACTGAGCCTAGTCTCCCTTCCTGTATCTTGGGGGCTTTCAGAATTATTAATAATAATAACTATAAGTTACAAGTGTTTTATTTTTCTTTATTTCAATGTGACAGTGCAGGAATGGAAAGAAAGAAAGAAAAAAACTTGATTAAAGAAAAAGAAAATGTAATGCAAAACATTTTAAACTAAAAAACTCACACTTGAAGAAAACTTTGTTCATTTTATTTGTTTATGTGTTAAATATAGATTAAATATATATAAGCTAAATATATATATATATATTATATATATATATATATATATAAAAGCTAAATATAGCTTAAATATAATTGCAGAAGTACCAGAGCAATTGGCTTAACATTTTTAAGAAACTATGGACATTGTGGAGTAACAAAATATTTTGTTAGAAAGTATTTTACTGATTTTAAAGAATATACTGGATAAATTTTTATTCCTTCATGCACTGACTGATTGTGATTATACCATAGACAACAGAAACGATTAAATTGGATTTACTAAAAATCATTTCTAAAATAATTTAAGGTAAATTTGGAATTATAAAGAAGCCCCATATTTTCTTCAATTTGAAAACCAGCTATTTTGTTCTTTAATACAAACTATTTCATATTAGTAAAGTAAGTAGTATATACAATAAAGCTTATAGAAAATGATGGAGATATTTCAGTACAAAATTAATTCCTATTATTTTGTGTTAAGTGTAATAATAATTTGCTTGTACCTTTTTGCTCATCTTCTTTGTCACCATAGTTTAGTCTTGGAAAGGATGATAATTAGGTTTACAGGCTCTTATCCTTAGAAAGTAAATGAATTATCTTATAGAAATGAAGCACAACTAATAATCCTCAGTGTTAGTAGACATGGAGTTAAAGACTGATTGTGAAATCAGAATTAATGAGTCTGGACTTATGCCCCAAAGCAACATTTACAACCCCAGAAAAGGTAATTTATTATTAAATCATAGAATAATAGGGCTGGAAGAGATGCTGACAGTTCATCTTGTCTAGTTTTCTTTTGCATTTAAATAGCACTTTCTGCTTGAAGACTCAATTCTTTTCTCCAGGAACAGTATTATTCCAGTGTTTCGTTATCCTAATAGTCAAAAAATTATTTCCTAAGTCCTACTAAAATTCCTCCTCTTGAGTTCATCTTTTTTTGCTTATTTATTAACAGATATGGGTAACAACTAAGTACCTTACTTTAGGAAAAAGTCATCCACATGTTGGCCTCAGAGAGAAGACATTTCTTCTTGTTAAAAACTTTATTCATAGCTTTATTCACTTTAAACTTTTATTCCTGATCACAATAAAAATAACTCTTGGCTGTAGGAAATAAGAATTTGCCAGGAAAGATAAAAAGATACTCAAAGGTGCATATTAATTTAAGCAATTAGTAAGTCTCCTTCTATAAAATATCTGTTGCTTAAAAGGAATTAAGATAGTGTTTTACTATTAAGGGCTATTAAGGAGTTCTCTGAGCTAATCTTTTTAAGTTGCCATATCTTTTAAGTTGCCCAGAGCATGCCAGAAGTCTTGAATATGTCAAAGGCAAAGACCCATCACTGACATAATTTGTTGTTTGGTCAGGATTCCCTGTGTGTCTCTGAGAGGAAAGACAGGTGCCAGTCAGTCTATGCCAGTCTGGTAAAAATGCTTGTACAGCTAGGGTACTTTGCAGATAAGTGGACCTTCTTACTTTTCATAGTCAAGCAGTTCCAAGGGAGAGGTTCTGTTCCTTTTTCCCACCAGTACTGCCCCTTTTCCCTCCCTTCCCATGCCTCTTTCCCTTTTTTCTTCTTCCTTTTGTGGCACTGTCATAAAATGCAAACTTATATATGAATTGTGAACTCTTTGCATTCCCTAAGTATGTTCATTTCTCTTATAATAAACTTGGTTTTTATGTAAGTCTTATGACATTGTGACTAGACCAGTTGACATTATGGAGGCAGAAAAACAATCACAACAGATTTGTTGATTTTCATCAAGCTATATTAAAATGTTTTTTGTTTCTTTACATCTAGTTAGGAAATAACAAAAGGTGGTATGTTATTTATATCACTAACAATAATTAATATTCCCAAAGGACTATCAAACCATGTATACCCTTTGATCCAACAGTGTCTCTACGGGCCTGTATCCCAAAGAGATCATAAAAGAAGAAAAGAACTCACAGGTACAAAAATGTTTGTGGCAGCCCTTTTTATAGTGGCAAGGAGTGGAAACTGAGTGGATGCCCATTAGTTGGAGAATAAATTATGGTATATGAATATTATTCTATAAGAAATGAGGAGCAGGATGATTTCAGAAAGGCCTAGAAAGACTTATATGAACTGATGCTAAATGAAGTGAGCAGAACCAGGAGATCATTGTACACAGTGAAGGCAAAATTATCTGATGACCAACTATGATAGACTCAGTCCTACTTAGCAATACAATTCAAAGAGACTTGGGATAGTAAATGCCATCTGCATCCAAAGAAAGAACTATGGAGACTGAATATGGATCGAAGCATACTATTTTCACCCTTTTTTGGGGGGAGGAGTTGTATTTCCTTTCTTGTGTTTTTTCTCTTTTGTTCCAATTTTTCTTTCCAAACATGACTAATATGGAAATATATTTAAAAGTACTATACATATATAATCTATATCAGATTGCTTATTGTCTTGGGAGAAAAGGTGAATAAGGGAAGAGAAAAAACATTTGGAACTCAAAATCTTATAATAAATTATGAAAATTAAAAACAAACAACAACCCCTTCAAGCCCCTCCCTGCCAAAATAAAGTAAAACCCAATAACAAGTATTTACTTAAAGTTCTCAGAACACATGGAGCCCAGGCTCAGCCACTCTCCTAGGCAACTGAGATAATGCCTCTCAGAAATGACTCATCTATGAAACAGACCAAAAAAGATTAATTTTTATTCACAATTGGTGGTCATTTGTAAGTCTATAATTTCTATACTAAATCTACTATTTTATTTCATTCTTTGTTGTTGTTGTTTTTTTAAGATTCTGTCTTTTCAGCAATCTTTTGATTCTGTCCCAAACTGCATTCTTGTCAAGTGGCATACAGAGGTTTTTAAAGAAAAAAATAATGGAGGGTTTTTTTTTTTTTTTGGCTTCAAAAATTCAAATCCCTTTACAAAAATGGCAATAAGCTAAAACATGTTAAAAACTTAAAGATGGGACTTATGGAATTATAAGCTGCTAAGTATAGAGTATTTGGGTTTGAGAGATCTTTAAAGTTTTATAATAAGTTTCAAAATGCTATGAATGCTAGGTTTCCATCTAAAGGAGTTCCCAGAGAATTATTTATGAAAGTTAAAGACAATTAGTCCAAGGGTCAGTGTGAGCAGAAGACCACTGGGCTTAGAATCAGAAGACCTGGATTCAATCCAAACTCTTCTACTTCATGTGTGATCATATACAATAAGGATGATGATAGCTAACATTTCTATAGCACTTTAAAGCTTGCAAAAAGCACTTTATGGGTATATCTCATTGGATCATCACCACAACCTTGTGGGGTAGAGGCTATCATTATCCCTATTTTAAAGAGGAGGACAATGAAGCTGTGAGGGGAAGACTTGCTGAGGACAAAGAAAGGAAGTGTTTCAGGCTGGATTCCTGCACATGAATTCTCTTCCTCTCCCTCTCCTCCCTCCATTGGACCACCAGAGGCCTGCCATCAAATAAATCACTATTTCTCTGTAGCTTAACTTCCTCATCTGTAAAAGGGAGAGACTTATGTGATCTACCTCCCCATTACTATGAAGAAATCACATTGTAAACTCTCAAGAAGATATAAAAAAGATAATAATGGTGGTGATAATGATAAATGACAACTCTTATTACTTAATGTGAAAGATCTCATCAACTAATATTAACATGAGCTAATATTTACATAAGGCTCTTGGGATTACAAAGTACTTTACAAATATTACCTTATTTGATCCTCAAAGCAACCCTGTGAGGAAAGTGCTATTGTTAGTCTCATTTTATAGATGAGGAATTGAAGCTGAAAGCAATTAAGTGACATACCAAAGATCGCCCAGCTAAAGTAGTATTTGAGGCAGTATCCCCTCCACGTGCTAAGAGACCACCTCTCCCTATTTCTAAAAAATGCCTTTTTCAAAATTTATAGATCTTAATTACATCCTGAGGTCGCCTACTGGTCACTGGGGAATTAAATAAGACTACCTTAATTGTTCAAGATGGGACAAGGTTAGGTTGTTTTAGCTTATCAGAGATACCGCACAAACCTTGGAAGAAGTGTTGAGACAGTATTTTCTCTATAAATTGACTTCAGATTATTTTCCCTTAAATGTGCCCACAATGAGATTTATATGTCACTTTTGTGCTTCACTCATACAGTCAGTTCTGAGATTCCTATCTGTCAGCTAAGCGTTTTTAATCTGCACTACAGGGTTATTTAAACAGACAGAGATTCACACGACATTGTCATGCAACAAAAAAAAGCACCAAGTCCGATTCATTTGTTTTGTACAAATACCGCATTGTCCAGCCTTGTTCTCGGTCTTCACTACAATCTCTGAGCCTCTGACTCAGCCCCCTCCTTAACTTCCATCTGTCATCCAGAGGCATGATCACTTCTGCATCACCTATTTTCTTGGAGGAGGATACTGTTATGAATGAGTTCAGCAGAGCTCCTGGAGAGTCAGTCATCAGGTGTTCAATAAGCTAGTTGCCTAATGGGAAGTGCCTACTGTCTCTCCCAAACTCCCTACTGGCTGAAGAGAAAATATGCTACAGATACCAAGGCAATGTCTCTGCCCCACTGTAGTTCTGAGATCTTTATAGAAACCTGGGAAATATCTTTGATCAATTGGTATTCCTTCCATACTATGGCTACACAAACTTCCATTTCCTGATTCCCCAATCCCTGAGATCAAAAGGTGTCATCTGCTGGAGCAAAAAAATCCTCTGATGTCGATCAAAAATCTGAACCTTTTCAAAATCATTTGTTTTTAGTGTTTTGACAAGCATTTATTAAGAACTTATCATGTTAATCTTGGGTACTGGGTTAGGTGTTAGGTGTTAGATGTTAGGTGCTAGGAATACAAAATTAAACAATCCTTTCTTTCAAGGAACTTATATCTTAATGGAGAAGAGACAGTACATACATGTATAAATATGTACAGAATAAATATAAAAAGAGAAATGCAAATAAATATAAGCAGTGAAATAAATATAAATAGTGAAATAGTTTGGATGGGACAAGTTAGTAGATGGGGGGAAAGAGGAATCAGTAAAGGCTTCCTGTGGAAGGTCAAACTTGAGCTGCATCTTGAAGAAAAAAGATGACTTCCAAGAGACTGAAGTAATTTTCATCATTTATCTAATTATTTTATATATAGGTATCATTATTATCATAATATATCAACATCAAAATATATTAATCACATATTAATATGTTATTATATATAACATTATCATTATTTAACTATTTTTCAGACATGAAGGATAACCAGTACAAAGGGGAGGGAGAGTATTGTGCAATGAGCCTGGAATGATCACCTTGGGTCATGGGAAGAATTTTAAAAGCTAAATGGAAAGAGTTTATATTGTATTCCAGAGACAGAAGTCACTAGAATTAATTGAGAAGAGTAATAACATGAGCAATAGAAAAATCATTTTGACAGAAATGTAGAGGGCTAACTGGGATGGGGAGAAACTTGAAGCAGGAAGACCAATTAGGAAGCTGAAGCAATAAGCTATGTGAGAGGTGATAAGAGACTGAATTAAGGTTAAAACTGTTGAATGGGATAAGATGCAAGAAATGTTTAAAAGAAAGATGCCAAGATTTGGCAAGTGATTATGTGAGGTGAGGAAAAGTAAGGAGTCCAAAGATAACATAAAGATTACAAATCTGGCTATGTAGGAAGGATAGTGGTCCTTTTGAAAGAAATAGCCAAGTTTGGAAGAGGGTAGCAAGGGAAATACTAGTTCAGTTTGGATATGAGTTTGAGAAGTCTTGATGATACCTAATACTCTTGAAGTGCCCAACAGGCAACTAGTAGTATACTACTGAAGATCAGAAGAGAGACTTGGGATGGATATATATATATAGGCCTGTGCATCATTTGCATTGGGAGAATCATAATTAAACTCAAGGGAACTGAAGAAGTTACTAAAAGAAAGAGAGTGTAGAAGGGGAAGGGGGCCTAGACTAGAAGCAAGGGAAATTTCCAAAGTTAGGGAGTATGTTCGGGATAAACCAGAAAAAGGGAATGGAGCAGAGGAGCCAGACAAGAGGCAGACCAAGAGAGAAGAAGGATCATGAAAACTTGGAAGAGAATATCCAGGAAGGAAGGCTAGTCAATGGTGTGAAAGCAGCAGAGAGGTGGAAAAGGATAAGGGCTCAAGAAAGACCATCCAATTTGATAATTACTAGATCATTGTTGACTTGGAAGAGAGCAGTTTTGTTTGAATAATGAGCTCAGAAGCCAGACTGCAAATAACTATTGTGACACTGCTCTATTCTGTTCTTTATTAGTCTTTACTGATTCAACATTTATTCTTGCCTCCCACTTCCAACAATGGGTTTTCTTTAAAGCTTTTTGGGAGGCTTCTCTCCACTACATTCTCTCCCTTGTGGATCTTATTTCTATCAGTGGATTTAATAGCTCTTATACTGGTGATTCAAATATAAACCGATCTCTCTAGAATTCCAGTCCTGTGTTGCTGTACATCTTTACCTGGCTATTTTCTAGGAGCATGGATAAAATCCTGGGAAGTATCTTAGAGATCATTTTATTTAACCCTTTCATTTCTAAAGATGTGGAAAGAGAAATCTGGAAAAGTTCAAGGGCTTTTGGAACTCACACAAGAAGTAAATAGCAGAGCCAGTTTTTTGAATCTAGCCATTTTTGTTCCACATCCAGAACTCATATTGTTGTCCTTATTACGCCATACAATCTCCTCAATCAGCACCTGAATTTTAACACATCTGAAACAGAATTCATCATATTTCTGACTAAATCCACTTCTCTAATTTTAGGATCATTTACCATAAATCCAGACTTAGAAGATATTGCAGAGATCATCTAGTTTAACCTCCTCAGTTTTACAAATGAGAAAACTGAGGCCCAGAGAGATTAAATGTTGCTTCAAAATTTACAAAAAGAGTAAGATTGGAATTCAAATTCCAATTTGAGCCAGGATTGTGTACACTCAGGTCCAGATGCTCCACATTCAGCACACTTTCTATTGTATGTTCTGTTTTCTTGCTATGACATCGCTACACCAAACAATCTTGTACAAGTAAATCAAGAGTAAAAAGTGTAGTGGCTACAGTGTCAGTCTTGGGATTAGGAGGACCTGAAATTCAAGTCCCTCTCTGATGTAGGTTATGTAGCTATATAGTAGCTGTATGGCAAAATCATTTAATCTCTGAGTGCCTGAGGTAAATCTCCAAGAATGAAATTGAAGAGGAGTTGCTCGTTAAAAGTATGTTTTATAAAGGAAATCACTGGTCTGGTCCCAAAAAAATCTCCAAGTAGTTTGGCATCTCATATTCTAAATCCAAGGAAATTTAACAGTTGGTATAATACAAAGGTGAAGCATGAATTCTCACGTGTAGATTGCTGTTGTCTCCAGGACCACCATTTTAGGAAAGACCCTGGTTATGCTTCACCCCACTCACATCCAGATTTCTCCTCATCTACATCATTGCTTCCAAATGGGCACCCTTTCTTGCCCCCTTTTCCAATTGCCCTCGTTGAATTGTCATCCTTCATTAGAATATAAGTTCCTGGAGTCCAGAAACTCTCTTGCTTTCCTACATCTGTATGTAGAATTTAGGCTATTTCCTGGCAGAGGTAGGACCAGGATTTAGGAAGACTCAAGTTTAAATCCAGTCTCAGATATTTAATAGCTATGTGATGCTGAGTAACTTACTTAACTGCTTTGACTCTTTCCCTGAACTATAAAATGGTGATGACAACAGCACCTATTTTCAGGTTGTGAGAATAAAATGAAATAATATTTAAAAATACTTTTCCAACCTTAAGGCACTATACAAATAACAGCCATTATTATTAAATTATTAATAATACAAATAATTATAATAAAATATTAATAGAAATTATTACTATAACAAATTATTATTAATAAATGCTCTATTTACTCACCTATATTATGATTTCTATACAGAGGACATTTCCTGGTATAATAAGGTCAGTCTACCTACCATTTTCCTAATTCAAAATCCTTACTAGGGTAGGGTATGTATACACACAAACACACATACACACACACTTTCAGATATTTGGTGAAAACCAAACTTTATCTTTGGACTCTTTTAGATGAGTTGACAATGTGATGATTATATAAGGGCATTATACAACTTTCCTTTTCAGGCTTTAAATGATCAAGAATTATCTACAATGCAGCAGAAATAATTGCACAGACCCTGAATCCATATTATAACATGAAGTGAGAAAAACTTGTCTAAAGTCCAAAAAGATTCTATGTGTACCTGTAGTTAAAGGCAGGTGGGTAACGTTGTTCAAACAGGTCAGAGTGAACCAAGTAGATGAAAGTGTCGCTCCAGAAAACAGCAATAGAAGGATTAGCTTCAACATGCCTCTGATAAAATCTGCAAACCTGACAGGAAACAACGATTCATTAACTCAAACCATATTTTTCTCATTATTTCTGTATATGATAGTCTATAAATCAACTAAAATTAGGTTAAGATGAGAATTCTCATATATTATTTTGAACTTTAATATTGTGACTAGAAGTATGAAATTATATATCTTTATTAAGAACTTTCAACCTATATAGAAAGATTTTTGAATTTGGAAATGCTATTAGAAATGAACTTTTAAATCTTATTTCTTTACAGCTCCAAAAGCTCAATATAGCATTTCATTTCTGTTCTCAGGTGGTATTAAATGTAGTGCCATTGTTCTTCCTTCTGACTAAAACAAAATACTTTCAAACCTTAAGAGAATCGTCATTCAAGAAGCTGATATTTTATAGACACAGTTCATTTAAATTAAAAAAAAAAAATCTTCTTGGAGCCAAGGAACACACCTGTCATTTTTAGGCATAAGGAATATGCTAAGATTCAAAAGGCATGAGTCAACCAAGAACATATCAAGAATTAGGAACAAGAATATTTAAGAAGTCAGAACAAGATTTTGCCAAACAAAAACCATCATCTTTTGAGAGATTATTTTGAATTCCAAAAGCCTTGATTTTAAAAGCTATAAACAAATAGATAGCTCTCTCTCTTTCTCTTTTTTTCAAAGCAAGCATATTGTAAATAGTGTTAAACTTGGAAGGAAGATCTGGTTTTCAACTGCACTAAGAAGGCCACTTAACTCGTTTCCTTATATCCAAAACAGGAATAACAGTACTTGAATTACTTAGACCTCACAGGACTACTGTGATGAAAACACAGTGAAAACTTTAAGAGGGTGAGGTATTGTTTCATTCTTGTTTACTATGCTGAATGGAATTCAGAGAGAAATAGTCTCAGGGCCATTAGAGATAATATTGTCCTTTAATTATATTTATGTTTAGTGCATATAGATAAAATGGTTGATTTTAAAACTGAATGAAAATATTGGAATACAATATCATCTTCTTTGGATCTATAGAAACTACTGGTGGGACAAATTCAGTAGTAAATAAGACAACAAGAATGATATGTATCATATCCTGTTCTAACATAATTTTTATTTCTTCCATCAGATGTCATATTTTAAAATATGGGACAGTAGCAGAACATATTAGAAAGCATAATATGCTATTTAAAAAAATCTTAAACAAAAAAAAATCACAAAGAGGTAAAGTTGAATGTTCTAGCAGAATCTATTTTGCTTCAGGTGAATTTTAAAAAGCAAGCATAGAAAGCAATATCAGAAAAGAATAGTAAAAACTGTCATGGTTAAAAGAGATAAACAAGGAAAATATATTTAAGGGTACTAAAAATAAGGAAATGTTATCAATATTTCGTAGATATATTTACATGTACACAAATATATACATATACATGTATGTATCAAATGACACAGAATCCAACTATTTAAAAGAAAAGTTAACTGCATTATAAGGAAAAACAGAAAGTAAAAGTATAATCACAGGGGCAGCAATGAACTTCTTTTACAGCCCACATAAGTCTAACAAAAAGATAAACAAAAAATGTTAAAGACTTGAATAGAATTTTTCTAAATTCAGATATAATATATCTCTGGCAAATACAATGGAAATAGAAAGGAATATTCATATTTCTTAATTATATGCTTCATAGTTACAAAAACTGACCTTGAGTCAGGATATAAAACATCTCTTAACAAATGCAGAAAAAAAAGAAAAGTAAGCATACTTTACTGGTCATAACACAAAAAAATTATAATCAACAAAGTATATTTTACACCTCCCTAATTAAGTTACTATTCCATTCATCATCACTTCCATTCATCATCACTAAACCATTTCTAGCCTCCTCAAACCTGTCATGGTTCTTTGTTTCCTCACTATCATAACTAAAGACCTTCTGTCAAAAAATTTCATCTTTTCCTTTTTCCTCATCAAATTACCTTGATGCTTTCTGCTATTATCTCCTCCTTTATCTACTTCATTCATGTTATGAGCCAGAATTTGATACAAGGACATAACTCACTGGCATTGATGGAAGCAATGCTTGTGAGCTTGGGTTTGTACCTCTGAGAGTTCACACATTAGCTCACACACGTTAGTTCACAAGTTTGGGAGATTCACAAATCAGAAACCCACAATCCCACTCTCTCAGAGGAGGAGTCAATCTTTGGATTCACACCTTTAAGAGATCATTTACAAGAAGCTCTTAGAGTTTCAGTAAGTTAGTTCGGAAGATTGCCAGGAGTTGGAGTTGAGCTGGAGGCGATAAAGGACAAGCTGCAAGAGCTCTTGGAAGCAAGCAGAGAGATAGGCCTCTAAGAAAGCTAACTGGGCCCAAGGAAAGAGATAAGACTTGGAAGGAGAAAATAAACGTTTGGATTTTATCAGCTGGCTGCATTTGGGGTGATTATTGATTTGAACTGAAACTAAGGCTGCCTCCAGAAAACCTCCCCAAGAAACCTGCTCAGAGAGAACCATTATAAAGAAGAGAATACCACACACTCACATGAAGAAGTCAGATTCTCCAGGTTTAATAGCAGCTTTCCCTACAATCTAGGAGCCCATGGCTTTCCTGTCCTCAAAAATCCATTACATTAATGGATTAACATCCATTCCTACAAGTTATCATCCTATATCTTTCCTCCATTTTGGGACTAAACTTCTTTACAAAGTTGCCTACTATAGGTGATGTCATGTCCTTTCCTCTCATTCTCCTTTTAATTTTCCATAGCTTGACATCCCACTTCAACATTCAAGTGAAACCACTTTCTCCAAAGAAATATAAATTTTTAAAATTTCCAAACATTATTTTATCAATCCTCATCTTTCCTGACCTTGCTGGAGTCTTTGACACCATCAATTACTCTCTGCTCCTGGATACTCTCCTATCTAGATTTTTGTGACACTATCCCTCCTGGTTCTTCTTCTACTTATATGACCAAAACTTCTCACTCTACTCTGCAGGATCTTCATCCAGGTAATACATACTAACATTGATGTCCCACAAGACTCTGCCCAGAACATGCTTCTTTTCTCTTTATATACTATTTCACTTAGTGATTTCATTAGCTCCTATGAAATCAATTATCATCCTTATGCTGATAATTCTCATATATATATTTATGCAGTTCTAAGTTCTTTGCTGACCTCCAGTCTCCTATCTCCATCTTTCTGTTCGACACCTTAAACTATTTGTCTCACAGCTGTCTAAAACTGAACTCATCCCTTCAAAACTTCCCTATTATTGTCCTGGGCGGCACTATTCTCTCAGTCATTCAGGGTTATAACTTAGGTGTCATCTTTTATTCTTCCTTCATGTTCACACCCCATACCTAATGGATTGTCAAATCTTGTTATTTCTAACTTATCATATCTCTCACATATGTCCACTTCTCTCCTCTGACATTTCTATCACCCTGGTACTGCCTTTCATCACTCCATCCACAGACTATTACAACAAGCCTTCTGGGTGGTCTCCCTCTTACAATCAATTCTCCATTCAGCATCAAAGTGAACTTCCTAAAGTACAAGTCTGATCATGTCATCTTTTACTCAATAAATTCAATATGTCCCTATCACTTCCAAGATTAAGTATAAAATCTTGTTTGACATTAAGAGAACTTCATAATCTGAACTTCCTCTGTGATCCCAAGGTAGATCCCATATAATCCCAATAGATGCCACTATTCTCATTGCTGTTCTTTGAACAAGAGACTGAACTCCCAATTCTGGGAATTTTCACTATCTCCTATGCATATATGCATAAAGTGTTTTCTATCCTCATCTTGATCAGGAGATTTCCAGGTAAATCCCATCTTTTATAAAGTTCTGATTTCCCTTAATTATTGTTCCTTCTTCCTTTTATTTCCAATTTATCTTTTTATATAGTTTGTACAAAGTTGTTTGTATGTTGTCTCCCTCAACTGGACTGTGAGCTTCTTGAGAACAGGGGGCTTTAAATTTTTTCTTTAATTTCCAGCATTTATTATGGTGCCTGGCACACAAAAGACAATAAATGGTTATTGACTGATTTGAGCAAAGAATTACAACATAAATGGGGACTAAACAATTTCAAATTATATCAAAAAGAATTAATTAGACACCTACTATGTATCAGGGAAACACTGATGATAAAAAGGCAAAAACAATTCCTGACGTCAAAGATCTTACAATAAATGGGTGAGAAAACTTGTAAACAATTAGATATAAACAAAATATATAATGTATAAATTGGAAATGATCTCTGAAGGAAGGCACTAGGGAATTGGAAAACTTTTTTTGTAGGAGGCAGAACTTCATCTGAAACTTGAAGGCAGCCAGGAAAACTAGGAGGTAAACATGATAAAGGAGAGAATTCCAGCCATGGAGATTCCAGTCAGTGAAAAAGCAAAAAAATCAGGGGATAAAGTGTTGTGTTTAAGGAAAAGCAAAAAGACCAGTGTCACTGGACTGAAGAGTATGAAGAGGGATAAGAAATAAGTACAGCGGAAAAGTACAAGACAGCTAGGTTAGGAATAACCTTAAAAGTCAAACAGAGGATTTTAAATTTAATCTGGTATATGACTGGGAATTACTACTTACATATCTTACTGAATCAAGGGGTGACATGGTCAGATCTGTGCTTTAGGAAGGTCATTATGAAAGCTGAGTGAAGAATGGAGTGACACAGGGAAAGACGAGGCAGGGTGACCAGCGCTGATTTTGAGATTCTAAGTGGTGAGGTGCCATAGGCTACTACAGTAGTAGTTGGGTTCAAGATATGTATTAGGCAGTTGGATATTTCAGGCTGGAGGTGGTTAAGACTGTATAAATAGTTCTGATAATTCCTAGAATAAAGATAATTGAATCTGGGAGCTGATGAAATCATCTATCACCAATATAGAAGGAGAAAGAAGAGGACCCAGGACAGAGCCCTGGAGGACACCTGTGGTGGGAGGAACTTGAACAAATATCAAGCAAAGAAGACCAAGAATAAGTGGTTAGAGAGGTAGAAGTAGAACTCAAAGAAAAGAGAATACCCAGAAATGTGTGATCAATCACAGAGACTATAGAGAATAAAGAAAGATGAGGACTGAGAAAAAGCCATTTAGTTTAGCAATTAAGAAATCATTGGTACTTTGGAAAGAACAGTTTCCATTGAATGAAGTGAGAAGCCAGAAAGCAGAGAATTAATCAAGGGAGAGGAAAGAAAATGGGGATATCAGTTGTGAATGACCTTTTAAGGGACAGATCAAATATAGTTTTTTAAGGATAGATATCAGTTAAAAAAAAAAAAGAAAGAAAAAAAGACGGAGATCATATAGAGCTATATTTGTTGGCAAGAAGGAAGTAGCTAGGAGAGACTGAAGATTACTGAGACAATAGATATGACAAAGGGGCAATCTGCTGGAGAAAACTGGATTGAATGAGATCACATGTGGATGTAAATGGATTTGCCCTGGCAAAGAAAAAGGTCACATCTGTCAGTGAGTTAAGTGTGAAGAAGATAGGTGAGAAAGGTACCTGAATTTGTGAGGGTTATATGACAGAACTTAATCCTAAAGGATTTTTGGATCGTAACTATTCTGGAGAACAATTTGGAACTAGGCCTAAAGGTCTATCAAACTGTGCATACCCTTTAATCCAGCAATGTTTCTACTGGGCCTATATCTTAAGGAAATCATAAAAAAGGACCCACAGTGCAAAAATGTTTGTAGCAGCTCTTGTTGCAGCAAGAAACTGAAAGCTGAGTGGATGCCCATCAGTTGGAGAATGGCTGAATAAAACATGGTATATGTATTTTTTGGAATATTACTGTTCTATAAGAAATGATCAGTAAGATGGTATCAGAAAGACCTGGAGATATCAGAAAAGCCTGATGCTAAATGAAGTGAATAGAACCAAGAGAATATTGTACATGGTGACAACAAAATTATATGATGATCAACTCTGATGGACTTGGTTCTTTTCAACAATGAGATGATTCAGGTCAATTCTAATAGACTTGTGATGAAGAGTCACCTGCATCCAGAGAGAGAATTATGGGGACTGAGTGTGGATCACACATAGTGTTTGCACTTTTTTTTGTTGTTATATGCTTGCTTCCTTTCTTTCTGATCTGATTTTTCTTGTGCAGCATGATAAATGTAGAAATATGTACAGAAGAATTACATATATTTAATATATATTGGATTGTTTGATGTCTAAGGGAAGGGAATAAGAAAAACTTGGAACACAGGGTTTTGCAAGAGTGAATGTTGAAAACTATCTTTGCATATATTTTGAAAATTAAAAGCTATCATATAAAAAGAATATATGGATCAAAGAAGCAAAAGGAAATGTTATTAAATCAAATGACAAGAGAACATGCAGTAAAAATAGGCCTTAGGAGAAAGTTTGTCATTCTAAAGATATTCAACAACAAAAGAGAGAAAAAATAGATCAATCAGAGAAGTCACATAGTATTGTTTTGTAAACAAAGTACTTTGCATATATATTCTCATTTGATTATCATAATCCTATGAGGTAAGTGTTTATATTTTACCCACTTTATAGATGAGAAAACTGAGGATGAGAAAAAGTGACTTGCTCAGGGTCATACAATGAATAACTTGTTGGTGATTTATAGTAGAACTAATCTGCTTCTATCATTATCATAAATTCATTTATAGAAACAAAATCCATATAATTCAGTCACTTCTTTGATTCTACTTTATTGACAAAATTATTGGTTGAATTCATGTAGATTTTACCTATGGAGAGTCTTTTAATTCCACTCTTGGTTTTAAAATTTTTTAATGGGTTTCATCCAGGAATAAATCACTTCTAGCCACAGCTAACAAATTCAATATATTATTTACCACTTTATTGTTATTTTGTAAATTATCTGTCCTAAAAGTATTTATATAAAATTTTAACCTGTTGAATCATATCATGATTAGTATAATGTTTTGATCCAGTTTCTGCTTTAATCTGAAAGACATACTCAGTTCTGCTAAGCAATGATAGGTTTAAGACTAGGCAGAATCTTAGCAGGTGTAATATCCATGAGAACATTAGATACTCTAACATTCTATGTTTAGAAATATTTTATTCATTTGCAACACATACCTAAGTCATGAGTGTGGAACTGAGTCAAGGATTTTATCATAATCAATAAAGGTGGTATAAATATTATGACATTTTTGGATAGTTTGTTCAATAATCACTGAATTGATAACGAATTGTTTTTATTCCCCTGGGAACTTCTAGTACACTTTTTCTGATCTTTAGCCAGTATGTTTTCTTCTAAGTGTTTGCTTCTTATAAAATATATAAACATATAACTAGTCTATATTTGGGAGGCTTGCTGATTCTTTTGGTAATAAATATATGATCCTTTATGTTAAGAAAGCTAGGATCAGGTATTCACATCACAAAGGAAGGCAATATAGTACTTTGATAATAATTCTTGCACCACTAAGCAATATTTGAGCAGTATTTATAGATGTTATCCATATCTCTCATTTCCTAAGTCTGCAGAAAGCAAATATTTCAATCACTTTCCTTGACATAACCATTCTGTAGTCGTCGTATTAATGATAAACAAGCTTTTTGCTTTGAGTTTAATCCAACTTGTATTTTTCTTGTATTGGTCTTCCATGCACAATAAAGAGGACCAGAAATTTTTCACATCCTCCCTTTCTCCTCTTAATTTCTTAATTTCGTTTTTGCTTGATATTGGATCGTTTATTTGGGAATTCCCCTCTCTCCCCCTCTCCCCCCACTGTTTTGATTCCTTGTATGGCCATACCATTTTGGTTGTTTACTATTTTAATAGACCAACCTAGATACTTTGTTAATTAGGTCATAACACTATTTCATAAATGATAGTACCTAGCTAGGCTTCCTACAGGAAAGGTAAGATTGACAATGTTTTTCTCTTAAATTATACCTTTAAAAAGCTGTAACTCCATCATCAGACATAAGCATACAACTAATTACCATGATGATTTACCATTAGATCAAGAAATAAAGAAATACAATGAAAAACATAAGCAAAAGTGTTATTTTTCCACTAGTATTTATTGCCAATCACCATTTATTGCAATCCTGGTTTTCTGCCAAGACTTGAAGAGAATACTTTTCAGTTCATCCTGAATTTCTATATTTTAAGTCAAAAAACTTTACTGAATACATATAGTCATTTCCCTCACAGGAAATAGGTATCAAAAGCCTTTTTTTTTTTTTTTTTTTTTTTTTTTGGTTCATCTCTCTGGTAACTACCTACTTCCATCCAATATTGGGCAGTACTTGTTTGCTTTAACTATATATTCTAAGTTCCTGCCTTTAGTGACTTTGAATCTCTTAGTATTTCCTGAATGCTACTAGTTTTCTTGCTTTTCTACTCATGAATAGAAGTAGAAAAAGAAAAAAAAATCATATAGAACCTCTATGAACCATAAGACTACTTTTTTTCCAGTAAGAAGGATTCCTTCTTTCAATCACTGTTTTGTTTAACAATATTTTAGACTTTACTTGGGGTAGACATTTTAATTCTGAGTATATAGGTGAGTGACACTGAAACAAAAATTTATCAATAAAAAATAAGGATGCTATATACCTTCTGAACTTTAGCTCTTATTCCCTTGAAGCCAGAGGCTACTTCTCAAAATCTGCACTAATTAAAATGGTAAGATCATGGATTTACAGTTTTAAGAGACTTCACGTCACATAATTCAACTCTTTCATTCTGTAGATGAAGAAATTAAGGCCTAGAGAGGAAAATTGACATGTTCAAAATCACAAAGGCAATGCATGGTGAAAATGGGATTCAAATATGGGTCCTTTGTACATTAATCACTTGTTCTTTTTGGCTTTTAGCAATTATTGGGTGCCTAGGATTTAACACAAAAATGTTTCTGATAAAGTCTGAAGTTAAAAATATCATTTGTACCAGAACATTAACTAAAAAAAAAACACATTTAAACTGAACTCTAAGGAAGACTTAATAAAAAAGGAAATATACACAATGATTGAATCAGAACAAGAGTGAAAAGTTCTAAAGAAAGGTAGTTATAAAGCTAAGAAATAGGGTATATGGCAGGAAAGCAGGAACAATTCTTACATGTAAAGGAATTGAATAGTTCACAAGACAGAGTCAGGTAAATTCATATATCCTTCTTTCCATGAAAACGCTGATGCCTAGTAAATTATCTCCCTTGGCCTGAAAAAGTAGGTGAAAACTAAAATGTCATTTCACACTTCTTAAGCAAAATGCTTTTTGGTCAGAATTCCCTGCAGAGAAGAAAAGGCAACCTCCTACTCAGCCTCTAGCACTTATTGTGAAGGTGGGAGACAGTGATATTTGGAATAAAATTTTGTTAAAATTTAATACAGTGTACCTAAATTGGGGAGTTTTAGGTTATTCTATATCTTTGAGATTTATAAATTCCATGAGCCCAGAAGTTAAAAATTTGGGTCTTCAGGAAGAAGTGAAAAGCTAAAATATATTGTAGAACAAGGGTCAAAACAATTATTATAAAAGTTGACTTAAAACAGGGAGAAACAAACTTGCATGTAAGGCAATTGTTGGTGACCAGCATTGGATTTACTAAGCTGACTAAGTGATGACATTCATGCTGTGATTTCAAAAGGATTGGGAAAAGTCCTTTTTCCATTTGATTGACTTATAAACTGCACCCTAGAGAATTCCATCCTAACAACATAAGACCACAGATCTTAGATTAAAGGTCATAACAAAAAGGCCCCTTAAAGGCTATCTAGTTCAGCCATCTCATTTTATACATGAGGAAGTTGAGACCATGAAGTTAAGTAATTTGCCCAAGATAAGAAAGCTAAGAAGAATAGTCCCTTTGGCTCAAGTGGACCAGGGGCATATTTCTTTGTCAAAATGCAAGTATCTTTAGGATAAATAGTACATTAATTCTTTCAGTGCTCTAGATCCTTGGCAGGCTTGGTTCTCTATCATAGGATATCTAAAAAACCTTAGTCTAGGGAAGAATAAGTGATGCCATTTCCAGCCAGCCCCTTTCTGCAAGCAGACACATATCTTTACTAAATGAACCACTAAGTCAGTCCAGACCACATGGTTCAATATGGTCACTGAAGAAATATATTTATTAAATGGCCTTTATACACCAAGCATCGAACTAAGCACTCTAGATACAAGGAAAAGCAAGAGTCAGTTAGTCCCTGGTCTCAAGGAGCTCACGGTTTCATGGATAATGTATGACAATAGATTCTGTAGAGGGTGAGTGTTAGCATGAGGTACAAACAGTACTCATATAAGGGCCCTCCAAAGTACTCTTACCAAGGGCTGAGAAGACTTTGGGAGCCTTTTCACTTCTCTGGATAAAAGCCACTAGAACCACAGAAATAACAGGACAATTATAGTACTGTTATGGTGAAATCTAGTGCCTAGGCTTTTTAGATGAGTCCTCACTGACCTGTCAGTTCTTGGCTTAGTTTGCTGATGTATCTATCCCAACTCCCTTGAATTTTGACTATTTTTTACATTGTTTACTTCTGTTCCTGCTCTGAATCCTGCAAAACCAATAAATTCACAACTTCACCAGCCCATTTATAAATTTACACTTGTTGGAGATGCTTTGACATGACCTGACAGCAAAAAAACTTTGTAAGAAAGAAATACAGAATAGGTACCTGGGAAAGGAGGGAAAGTAAAGGAAGAAGAAAAGGGAAGAAAGAATAACTTAGCCTATTTGATGAGTTTCTCCAAATACTAGCTCTGCTAATTCCATAAAATAGAGCTTTTGACAATATAAGTGAAATGTGACAAGCCTAGTTTCCAGGCCTAGGAGTAATTAATTACATTCATCCCTACATCCCCTGGGCAATTAGGTAGTACAGTGTATTGGGTACAGGGCCTAAAGTCAGGAAAAACTCGTTTTCCTGAGTTTAAATTTGGCCTCAGACTAGCTGTATTGCTCTAGGCAAGGCACTTAACCCTGTTTGTCTCAGTTTTCCCATCTGGAAAATGAGTTGGAAAAGGGTATGACAAATCATTCTAGCATCTTTGCCAAGAAAACACCAAATGGGGTCACAAAGAGACATAACTGAAAAATGATTGAATAACAATCTTCTTCCCCAGCCTCACTGAAAGCAGAAGAGAAAAAGAGTTGCAAATAGATCCAAGTTGCAAATAGATTTCAAATCTAAATAAAAATACTTATAATAACAAAACATGGCAAAGTTTACCTGTTTTTCATAAAGAGAAGTATATTTTAAATTAGGGATTTGCCTCTAAGGGACTTGCAACTAATGTTGCTTTTCCCAAACTATAGCCACATCCTTAATCAATGCCATCCTATACATACAAGTTACCTTTATATGTCACTGGCCCATTTTTGAGGAACTTTTTTGTTTTTCTGAGGCCTCTTGAGAAGAAAGAAAATAAGGAACAAAGATAGATTTTTTTTCTTGCTTTATCTTAGTGTGATTTTACATGTGTTTTGTTTGGGGCTAATCATATCACGGATTCATTCAATGAGAATTTATTAAGCAACCCTATATGCAAGGTACTATACTTGCTAATAGGGATACAAATACAAAATGAAAAATAAATGGCACTCTTGGAATTTGAAAAACCAGAATTCCTAAAAGTCAGTTTTCTCATGACTACTCAGATCAGCCTCAATCACAGACCTATTCCAATGACTCATCCCAAAAGATAACGGTAAGTTTTTAACAGCCAGGCCAAAGTAATAAATACTTTGGCAGATTGTACTGAGCTAGAAAAGCTCCCAAGTATGTGCCTGGCTATAGATTGTTCGTGGAGTCTCCACTTTAGGTGAGGAGTCTTTTTGGCCAGGGAAACCCATAAAATTATCTGCTGAAGTATGAAAGCATTTCAAGTATTAAATGGGGAAGTCAAATCACACTGATGAAATCACCAGACTTTTTAAGTATTACAATGAGCCTAGAGGTGAGGCACTCCGGTTTTTAGACAAACAGTCTGTTATTCACACAGACTTTTGATAGAAACATCTCTTAAGAACACACAACTCCTCAATTCTCATTTTTTATTCATTAATCAAACTCTGGATCTATAACTAGGTCTACTGGAAGGACCTACTCTCCAGTGAGTTAATATCTTATACAGCTAATCCAGAATCTTCTTGGACCAAGTATATTCTCTTTGGCAAATAAATTTCCTAAGACAAATTAGCCTCAAATGAACTTGAATGAGTCAAATTTTTCAGGATCTGATAACTTCTGAAAATAAGCTGATCATAAAGGCTTCTGACTTATCAAAAGAATCCAATATCAGAACCCAAGAATATCCTATTCAATTAAAGCAACAATCAGACTCAAACCAAACAGCTTGTTGACCTATCAATATTACCACAATTACAATTACAGATAGGTGGTCTCTTCTAAAAAGAGGTCCCAGAGCATAGACTCAAAGGACCATGATAAATACAGAGCATGGCTTTAATGTGGCAAATATCAAGTCTAAGGGATGCTAATATCTCTGTAATTGATGTCACATTGAAGCCAGACGCAAAAGGTCACAATACTTTTCCACATTCATAACCTTTCTTTTGAGATAATTAAAAAAGCCTAATCGCTGCTTCCAAATTTGTCCCTCCTGTTCTAGCAATATATAGTTAAAACTAAGCAGCTATGGGGGAAAATGAAACAGGAAGTATTTATTATATGTCACTTTTGATGGATGATTGCTCTTTCTTTGGCCTATTCAGTACTTATCTCTGTACGGCTGAATCAATGAAGACTGAATGAAACTGGATAGAAGTTGTAATTAGAAAAATTAGGTATGATTCTTGTCAAGTGTGACAGACTGATGTATTTCAATGTCGGTAAGTGCCTTCCCTGACAGTAGTTATCTCCCTTTTGGGGGGTTTTATTTTTAGTTCAACCAGCTGCTAATAGGCAAAACTTTAGATGTGGAATTTTAGAAATTACAGTGTCAATTTATTTTTTCCTTTCCCACTATACTACTACTGGGTTTAAGTCTAGATACAATGCTACGTGATGTCAAATATCCTTAAGTGTTTGGATGCTTCGTGACTTACAGACTTGACTTAACTATTCTTTCTTCCCCAAAAAGATATAATTAGGTCCTCCCACATCTGGTAAAACAGAATGGCTACTCAGACAGGAATTTAGGTTGGATGTGTTAAGTGATCTGGGACTAACATTTCCATTGCTTTTCTTTTCTGTCCTGGAGAAAGTAAACTCTTGTCCATACTTATAAGGTTAGCTGTCATTAACAGCTTTGAATTTTAAGGGTCTTCCTTAGATTATCTTATTTGTGTCTCACAACAACCCTGAGAGGTGGGTGTTATGGGTATTATAGAACAGGGCAACTGAGATTTGAAGAAGATAAGTGACTTGATCATGGTCACACAGTAACTAGGTCTATCTTGATTCCCAAGCTCAGTTTTCCCATTCTTTCATATCTTGACACTATGGGTGAAGAAAATAACAGTGCTCAATGATAAAAAAAAAAAATTACCTGACTAAGCTTAGCCTCAAAGAAGAAATATGAGAATTCCTCCCTCCCTTCTTCTTTCAACATCACTCTTTTGTAAATAATTAAAAATAGAGAAAAAGTACTGATAGTGCTAGAGCAGAAAGGGTCAACACCTTCATTCTGTTGATAAGGAAGTTATATGACTTATTCAAAGACAGTGTCAGAGGCAGGATCCGAACCTTTGTTTCATAATCATTGTGCCACAAGTTTGCTTTTCTCCTATCTAGTGAACAGTCTTATGTACCCTATTTTAAATTTAATATTTGATCTAGTTTAAAAAGGAAATTAGCACAACATATGATGATTTCTTCTTTTTAAAAAGCACCAGATTTTTTTTTTTAAATCACACTTTCTTTCACTACAAACTTGACAAAAGGGCAGCCAATATCTACTTAGACATTTACAATGATGAAGAACTCACCATTTTACAAGTCTGCCTGTTTTATTGCTGGGAATTTCCTTCTATATATAGTATCAAAATCTGCCTTCTACCCAACTTATATTCTTTTTAAGTAATCCAGAATAAGTCAATTTACTCTTCCATATGTCAGTCCTTTATTTAAAGACAGCTACAAATGCACCATTGAGTTTTGATTTTTAGGCTAAACTCCCTTATTCCTTCAAGTATTTCTCACAAGAACTTCCACAATACTCATCTTCTGAGATATTCTTCTCTAGATACATTCTTGTTTTTCAATGTCCCTCATTAAGAAAAAATGTACAAAACTGAACATGATACGCAGACTGGATAGCAGAGTGAACCAGGCCTAGTATGTCCTTTGATCTTCACAAAATGCAGGTAAAAACAATAATTCTTTTAGCAGGCATAATACTGTAGCATTGAGCCTATAGTCAACCAAAAGCCTTATTATTATCTGCTATAATCTCTTCTATCTTAGAAATTGATTTTTGAACCTAAATCATTCATTCAGTCAACAACCATTTACCATACTATGTGAAAATCATTGTATTAATTGATGGAGATACAACCCCCCCCCTTCAAAAAAAAAAAAACCCAATTGCCTCTGCACTCAAGGAGTTCATATTCTAATGAGGGAAATAACAAATATTGTATATATAAGATAACCCTGTGAGATTTTACCTTTTGATTATGAATTTCTAGCTTACTTTAAATCTAGATTCTGTCATATGTCATATTAATTATTCCTCCCAGCTTGGTTCAGTTTGCATGGCCCTTGTATTTGTTTTTGTGAATCAGTAGTCCTGATTAAAAAAAAAAAAGTGCCTCTCTGAGAGTCTTGGGGTTGCTCCTGATTGTACCTTGTCCTTCCAAAGCAATCCTCATTTTGATATTTCCATGGAAAAGAAGAACCTATCATGGAACAATAAGTATCTTATTCAGCTAAAATATTCTCTCCCACTGTTAATTGGCTGTGGACCACCAAAATCACCTATGTTCTTGGTTTATATTATCATATCAGTAAAAAGATGCTTTCTTTATAAAAAGTTCTGTCTCTGTACTTATTCTGCACTCCCCCACACCCAGTAATTCTAAAACACAACCCTCTTCTCTGTCTTATCCTATGGAAAGCTTATCAATTATTCATCATCCTTTGGGATTTAGCATTCAGCTCTAGTCTATGGGGGGAAAAAGAGTTACAAAGGATAGTGAAGGAGCTGTAAAATCAAAATTAAAACTGCAATGCTGCATTAGGTAATAAACAACTAGGAACATATATGTGTAAAGAAGTAGAAGTCAATGACAAATCTAAATATATCCAAGGTCTACTTTAAGATAAGAATTTAAAAATGAAACATAATTTATTCTCACCTCGCAATAGCTATTCCAACAATGCAGCCTCCAACTATAGACCAAAATCCAATCCAGCCAGCATCTACCTGATGAAAAAAAGGGCCAATATTTAGCATTGGGTTGTTCATTACACTATTTAGAATGAATGGAAAAAAGATCCTAGTGACCAACAACTTGGCAGAATTATAAAAATCTAGAAGGAAATAGGATTTAATGAAATACCTGCATATATGAAGTACCTGTAACTCAGGAAATAAGTTATAGAATTGCCTGATGTACACAGAAGTTAAGTAAGTTGGCCACGGCTATAGATAGTAGGTGTCAGAGGTAGGGTTTAAACATTTATTTTCCTAGCTATACTCATTATACCATGCTATCTCTTGGGACAAAAGCCTCTATTTACAAAATTCTCTCAGAGATCATCAATGGCTTTGCCTCATTACCCAATTCAATGTTCTTTTCCCTATTTTCCCTGCAATGGTTCACACAATTAATTTTAGATACTTTTCTTCACTGGCTCCTATAACCCTTTTCTCTCCTGGTTCTCCTACATTTCTGATGTATCTTGCCTATCTTCTTTAGCACCAATTCTTCTTGCTTCTCAGTTAGTGTTTTCATTTTTTTTTTTTTTTTTTTTTTTTTTTACTTCTGCCACTATGGTGATGGGGATTATTGGGAAGTATTTTCAGTGTTAAAAAAAAAACAACAAAAAAAATTATCAATAAAACCTTTTGATAAAGAAATAAAAACATAAAAAGTAAATTAATATAAATATTAATAATATGTATATTTTAAAAACCAAGACATCCAGTGGATTAAAAAGCCAAGAACAAGAAAATAAAATGTGAATCTTTTACCATTTCTTTTTTTCCTTCAGAGATTGAGGGCAGTTTGTGGAAAAAAAAAACCAAAGGGTTTGAAGTAAAAGATCTGGATTCAAATCCTGCTTCTATTACCTACTACCTATGCAATTTTCAGCAAGTCATTTTACTTCTATAGACTTCAGTTTCCTCATTTGTCCAATACATTCAGTGTTTGGATTAGATAATCCTTAAGGACACTTTCAGTTCTGAAGATATCTATGATCCAATAGTGTCTAATTCCACAGCTTAACCATCATCCTTATGTTAAGGTCCTGAAGCCTCCGCTTCTGAACCTTACCTTTCTAACTTTATAATTCCAACAGGCTATGGTGTTTTTCACCTGGTCTTCCATTTTCTCATTTAAAATGCAGACAGGTATAACAATGGAAAAAAAGCACCAGACATTCATTAATGCATCATTGGTGGAGTTGTGAATTGGTACATTCATTCTGGAAAACAATTTGCAACTAGGTTCCCAAAGTTAATAAACTGCAAATCCTGTGGCCCCACTGATACTATTATTAAGTTTATACCTCACCAACATCGCATAAAGAGGGAAAAGTATTTGTAGTATCATACAAATATAAAAAAGTATTTGTAGTAGCTTTTTTTTTTTTAATTTGGTAGCAAAGAACCAGAAACTACTGGGGTACTATGGATGTAATGCAATACAATTGTGACAATAAGAAATGATAAAAGGGAAGCTTTTGGTGAAACCTAGGAAGATCTGTATGAACTGATGCAGAATAAAGTGAACAGAAACAGTAGAACAAGTTATACAGTAACAACACAACTATAAAAATCAACAACTTTTGAAAAACTTAAGAATTCTGATCAACACAATGACAAGCCACAAATCCAAAGAGCAACAATAAATCATGCTGCCCACTATTGACAAAGAGGCCACAGGCTCGGGATGCAGAATGAGATGTATTTTTTGGATATGAACACAGGAATTTGTTATGTTTGACTATGTAATTACTACAAGGATTTGTTTTTTCTTTTCTTTCTTTTTTTAATGGGGGGAAGAAGAAAAAAGGGGATTTTTGTTCTGTTTCCTTCTTTTCCCTCCCTCTCTCCCTTCCTTCTCTCCCTCCCTCCCTCCCTCCCTCCCTCCCTCCCTCCTTCCCTCCTTCCCTCCCTCCCTCCCTCCCTCCCTTCCTTCCTTCCCTCCCTTCCCTCTCATCCTCTCTCTCTTTCTTTCTTTCAAAGAAAAAAAGCTTTAAGCAAAGAATGAAATAATCAAAAAACCCAGGCTTCACCATTTACTAGCTCTTGGGGCCATGGAAAAATAAATTAACTCCCGACTCAGATTTTTCATCTACAAAATGGTAATAATGATACTTTGCTAATAAACCTTACTTGATAAAAAGGTGTATGATCTATAGTAACATTTTAAAACTATAAAGCATTATACAAATGTAAGGAGTTATTTATTAACTTAATATACCTCAAAGAAAATACATTATCTTTTCATAGCCAAGCAAAAAAGATATTTTCCTAATTTGCTATTTTTCTTTTTAAACAATACTACAATTTTCCCAATTATTCTTGTTAGAAACCTCAGATTCCTACCTTTCCCTCACTTCTTATATCCAAATCAACAAGCTCTGTAAAAAACCTCCTTCACAATGTTTTTTTCACTTGTGCTATCCTTTAATTTTTTTTTTTCGGCCATTACTTTGGTTCAAGTCCTTCTTCTGGAATACAAGAGTATAAATGGATTTCTTTATTACTATCCTCTACTTTAGTTGGCCAGGTTAATTTTCCCAAAACACAATGCCATAATGTCCAGGGTGAGATCATCTACTGAAAATGAGGGTGAGGAAAAGATTTAATCAATAAAATGAATCTTTTTTCCTTAAAATTTTTTATAAGTATCTTTATAATTTCCTCAAAAGCAAGAAATAAGTAGTTGTTATTATAACCAAAAGAATCAAAAACATTTTGTTTGCAAAACTTTTTTATGTTTCAAGATGAAACAAGATTTCAGCATGTTACTGTATAAGGTTTTCATTTTTTTCAATTGACAGTATGCCAGCAATGGATTAAAAGTCACGAAGTAAAAACAGCAAGTTACTTGTTATTTTAATTAGCATATTAAAAATGGAAATTAAGATAGCTCTAAACTATCAGGAAGAAAAATACTTACTTGGCTGACATGAACTGGTGTTAAAATTAAATCCAGAACTCCAGACCAGCCGGCAAATACACCTAAAGGTATGGCATAGGCTAATGCTATCATCAGAAACCTCAAATTGCTGCAAAAGATACATGAAAATTACATGTTATTATAAATGCAAAAAATACAACCTGGAGTGTACAATCAATGATTTGCTGTTCAATCATTTCGGCCATATATGACTCTTCATGAGCCCATTTTGGGTATTCTTGGCAAAGATATGAGACTGGTTTTGTCATTTCCTTCCCCAACTCATTTTATAGAAGAGAAAACTAAGGCAAACAGGATTAAGTGACTTGCCAAGGATCACATAACTAATAAGTGTCTGAAGCCAAATTTGAAATGAGGAAGATGAGTTTTCCTGACTCCAGGACTGGCATTCTATCCATTGTACCACCTAAGTGCCCAAGAATCTATGATACAAGTCACTTAACTTTCCTGGCTCGCCATTTTCTTTCTCTGTAAAACAAGAAGGAGAACTAGAAGGCTTCTGAGGTTCATTCCTGTTATAAATCTCTCTATGACCAAAAGATTATAAAAAATTTCAAGAGTTTGGAAAGTAAATGACCAGTTAGAAATTCAAAAAAATTGACTGGTTAAAAAAAAACCCAAACAAACAAACAAAAAAAGCAAGCATTTTCCTGAAGATTTCATAATGCTAAGCATTACTATTCCCCTTCAATTTTGAAAATTTGATCTTTATTAGAATAACTTTTAAACAATGTTTTTACATGAGATTAAATTAATTTTATTATGGAGATGAAATTTTAGCATTAGTATATGCTAAGTGAGAGGGAACACAGTGAAAAAAATTTTATCAGATGGGATGTTCAAACAAATGCACATTTAATTTTCTAGACACACGTAATTCTAAGACCTACAACAATATCAAACACTATGAAAGTTGGTTCTGAGAGGCTATAGGTGAAAACTTTATCACCTTGAGGACCACCTGGTATTGATTCTCTTTGAAAATAGTTAGACTTGAACCAAAGACTTACAATTGGTTTCCAAATGCACATTCAGAGCTTCTCCAGAAAACTAGCATAAGCAAGAGCTTGTGTTCAATTTGATGGTGCTGGCTTAGAAGGTGGGATTGGCAGAGAAAATCTTTAGTATTAATAAAATTACTCCCGAGGCAAGCAGGTAAGGACATTAATGGGGATCAGTTTAACTTTATAGTCCCACCCTCTATGAATGTAGTGGGTACCCCCATCTTATTGTGTCTAGTTAGAAAACTAAGTTAAGTCAAACCCCTGAGGTTAAATTTCCCCTATAAATCTGCCCATGGCCCATGCTATTTTTGCTGAATCCCCTTTGATTAGCCCTCCATGACGACATTTGCCTCATGGTGTCTTTCCCTTCCTCCTCCCCCAGGCCATATGTTATCTTTACTCTCATCCCTCCACCATGCCTCATGATATCTTTCTCTTTCCTGTAGTTAACTCACTTTTTTAGGATGCTAAACTTCTCTATGGATTTAGCCCGCCAGTTAAAGACATACTCCAAATCTAATGGCATATTTCCTTTCTACTGGTTAATCGTGAATTCCATGAGGGAATTTGTACTTTTCATTATTAATTTTTAAAACTCCTTCTCTTGCCATATGCTCTCCCAACTCTATTTCCTATTTACCATTCCTGGTGTCTATTTATCTCTTCTTTTTGTCTGCAACCTTTTCTACTAAATAAACTCATATTTTGCCAAAGAGAATGGCCAGTTTGAATTCTTCATATAATTAACCCTAACATTTGGTGCCAAAACCCATTATTTGGTGCCTACATGCATCTCATCATTTGGTGCTGAACTACAAATACATCATTTGGCACTAGGAATTGCCACCCTTAACACATATAATTGACATAGCTTCAAGAATTCAGAAACACCTCCAAGTCAACAATGAGGCATGAGAGTAGGAATGATGGGGTACAGGGGATGGACCCTCCAAAATATTAGGGATCCAGGCTGGTGTCATGAGATGTCTAAATAGAATTTGTAGGCTCAGAAGATTATCTCCAAATAATGATGCAAAGATTTTATTATTATGCCAGTCAATGGCAGGCTAATTTATAAAGAGAAGTTAATGAAGAAGTTGGGGACTAGTAGGTACTTTTATACAAGAAAAATAATTGCCAGTGTCAACATTTATAGTTTGGCCTCCAGAATGGATAGAGTAACTATGGGAATTCAATAAGGGCCCAATGCAACAAAGGTCCCCAATTGTACACAGTAACTGTCAGTAACTGGCCTCCAGAATGGATAGAGTAACTGTAGAAATTCAATTGGACCCCACTGCAACAAAGGCTCACTTAAATTCAATAAAGGCACTCTTTTGTCAGTGTCCCTCCCTCTGGCCTACCTAGCTATCAAGGATCAGGTCTTTTGCTAGGGTCTAATTTGCCCCATTAGGACTTGGAGGAGGAGTTATACAGAGCTATTATCAGAATCAAGGATTTTTATAAATATAACTGCATAAAATAAAAGTATGCCCTTATACAGAGAACAAATAAGATATATTTCTAATTTCAAAGTGAAATTCTAAATATCAATTTATTTTCTCATCAATTTCCACAATTCTACATTCACAATTCAATTCCTAATCTGTAGTCATATATATATATATATATATATCTCACCTGCCCAATTTTCTGTCTGTGACTAAGCTATTTTGGAAGATCTCTTGTCCTTAAACTTAAATATGAATAAAGTTAATATCATATTACATTATAAAAAACTAATTATTAATTTGAAATCTACCTTTTCTCTTCTTATTTTTGTTAAAATCCATATCCTGAAAAGGTCAGTCTCTGAAAGGGATGGCTGAGTGATAAGATTTGCTCCTATCTCCTAAGGAATATGCTAGTTAATTTTGGGCAAGACCCTATCCAATTAAGACTAATTTCTTAAACTAAAAGATATAGATTATTTGCATAGCTGCTAACAGAATTTATATTTTTATATCTATATATAGAAATATGTACGTATGTATATATATACATATACATATATTACGTAATAACAGAATTTATAAATGTCTACTGAAGTGGTTTAAAAAAAAAAGGAACCAGAAGTGATAAATGGAAATAGATTTGGGAAAGCAATAGATTTAGGAGAGCATAATTGTAAAAGAATATTATAAAAATATTATATTAGAAATTTGATTCATGGCATAAAGAAATTATGTCAAAGGCATTCATCATAGGTTATAAAGATTTGCTATTTTATTTTACATATAAAGAGCCCCAGGCTCAAATAAGACCAGGTAAGGCAGTCATACTGAATGAGAAATTTGCTTTTTGGGGTACACAATTTTAAAGTATAAGGGGAGAGGAAGTGGAATCTATCAAAGAAGGGAGAAAAACCAGGGAAAGTTGGAGAGATAAAGGCAGGATGAAGAAGGAGCCAAGTATAATCCACTTGGACACAGAATGGTCTAGACATGCTAATCAAGCAGTCTCAGGGACATGATAAAAGTGTCAAAACAGGTCCTTCAAGTTTCAGCCTGAGAGCACATACATGTTTTCTTGCTCTTGGTTCTTGGCTAAATTCCTTTGTATCTTAGTCCATTTCAACTGGCCTTACAATTACAATAAACTTTGCCCCATGACCTGGGGGTGGGTTCAAGCCTGCAAAGTCTTTTGAGACACTTGGTAATACCAGTCTGACCCCAAACTTTTGGAGTTTCCTTTTGAAATTCAACATTATTATTATCCCCACTTTACAGTAAAGGAAACTGAGGCAAAGAGAGATTTAAGTGACTTGTCCAGGCTTACATATAGGGATCTTCCTGACCCCAGGTTGGCCATTTTAACCACTAAACCACTACCTAGTGTCAGAAAATAAGTGGTGGTGGTGATGGGATACTGGAAAGCACGGATCTGGCTCAGTCATTGACTTGTATGACCAGAAGCAAGTGACTTAATCTCATTGGGTTTTAGTTCCCTACACTTTAAAATGTGGAACACATGAACTCATTTTAGTTCAGAATGGAATAAATGGAGATTTTTCAGAGGATTGTAGTGGAAAGTAGAGTGAACCCCAAGTTTCAGGAAGTCACATGATCCCCATGAAGCAGAATCTGCCCCACCACATTAGCACTGCTCAGACCAAATAAGGAAGTGGTCAGTAGTCCCTTCTGTATTCCTGAAGAATTCAATTCATCCAATGAATTTAAAGACACAGGATAAGGGGAGCACCTGCGGTTTTTTGGCTGTATAACCCAGCTTCTGCTTCCACTTTGGTGGGCTGCCTAGTGAGTGTGCTGGCCCGCTTCTTCTTCTTCTTCTTCTTTTTTTTTTTTTTAAATTTAATAGCCTTTTATTTACAGGTTATATGCATGGGTAACTTTACAGCATTAACAATTGCCAAACCTCTTGTTTCAATTTTTCACCTCTTACCCCCCCCCCCCACTCCCTCTCCTAGATGGCAGGATGACTAGTAGATGTTAAATACATTAAAATATAAATTAGATACACAATAAGAATACATGACCAAACCATTATTTTGCTGTACAAAAAGAATCAGACTCTGAAATATTGTACATTTAGCTTGTGAAGGAAATAAAAAGTGCAGGTGGGCATAAATATAGGGATTGGGAATTCAATGTAATGGTTCTTAGTCATCTCCCAGAGTTCTTTCTCTGGGTGTAGCTGGTTCAGTTCATTACTGCTCCATTGGAAATGATTTGGTCGATCTTGTTGCTGAGGATGTGGCCCGCTTCTTGCAAGAATGAATGAAGGCTTTCTGTTTGTACCTGGAGCCACCTCTGAGAAGTCAATTTGAGTTGGGGGGGGGGTCTAGTACTCCATCCCACACAGTTTTATGGGGGCTCATTCTGGGATCCCATGACTTCCCAGAAAGACAGCTGGGGCTCTGATAAGGGAAGAGGCCCTCATTGAGAGATTTTCTCCAAAGTCCTTGGGGTCAGACTTCCAGCTTCCCTCTCTGTAAGGTATAGGCTGAGGAGGGGCACTCAGTAAAAACAGAAAGTGAAAAGTCTCTGAAGAAGCCTGACTATGGGCCAAAAGACAGTCAGGTGACTTCTGCCCGCATAACCCAAAAGTAAGCACTGTGTGCTGTGCCTGTGCCCTTGGACTGCCCTTAGGGTGAGCGGGGACCCTGGGATTGCTGGGGTCCTGCTAAAGCTTAATGATCCAACCAAAGCCCACTAAGGGGATATATAAATTGTAATCTATTTGTATTGATAGTGTTAACAGAAGATTTAAAAGTTTGGGAACTTTAGGAAAAGAGAAAAGCAGTTCACTGCTACTTTAAAAACTCTGACAAAAAACAGCCTGCTTTTGAATCTAGAGTCAGACTTTCGAGGGCCCTGTCAGTAAAAAACCCTTTCATGGCTCACAAAAGAGAAATGGTTTGTGTGAACTAGAAAAGAACCAAATGGTAATTCAGTTTGTCTGGTACAATGAATTAGAATTTAGAGAATCTCATGAACTAAAATTGTCAATTTTAAAATCTGTTCTATCTCTATTTTAACAATTGTCTTATTTTTTATCTAAAATAAAAGGGAAATTTAAGGGATTAGAAATCCTTCCTGAGAACTTCCAAAACTACAATAGCTTGGGGACAGAAAAAACAAACTAAAAGAAGAAAGTTTATTTAGCCTTGCTAATCCCATTTTTATACTATTTTATAAATGTAATTTAGGAAATTAGTATTTTCACCTTTGCTAGAAAATTAAGAGGAAAATTACAGTTAAGACTTTTTTGGTTATTGCTTAGGAAAATTCTAAAATTGTTAAGTTATTTGGAGTTACTGTCATCTTGTTAAACCTAAAATTGGTAATTACTGTGCATGGAACAAGAAGAATGGGGTGAAAGCCTTATAATTCTTCTTCACAGAGTAGGGAGAGGTATCAAACAGCCCAGCCCATGAAAACACTAAAAATAGTTGGAGTGGACAAGAAGAAAGTCAGCCCCTTCCCTGGGGTCTCTGTCAACTCCTCTTAATTTGTAAGTTTGCCAGTTTTCTTGAAACTATCAGGATAAGCAAGGTCATTAGCCCTGAGAAATGAGTCTAGGATGTATACTTCCTAAACAAGCAATGTTTCCTAAGAATCTATAAGCTTATTTAATGATTGATCCTTTGTAACAGGATGAGTTTAAACAAATAAAACATGTTAAACAAGATCTCCTATGTGTATGAGTCCTGGTAAACTTTAAAAAATAATGTATCTAGCCCTAAGCTGCAATTAGTAGAATTTGTTATTAAAGATAAAATCTCTTGGTGCAGTGATATTCTTTTGGGTTTTGAATTTGACTGTCTGATCATTAAGTCAGTAAGACCATTTGAGAGAAAAGCAAAAAGTTACTCAGAAGGATGCCTTCCCGAAGGCATAGGTGCCTGCCGTAGGTAAACATCTCATCTGGGCAAGAGCTGGGAGGATAACTTTAGTCTCTGCTCAAGGTTGGATTCTTCTGACTCAGTTTCCCATTTTCCCACCTCATTATTTCTGAGTCTGACTAGGAGGTAGAATTGTTATTCAAGATCTGTTATCAAACAGAGCTAAAGATGCTTTAACTTGTCATGTATGTGCTCTCAGGCTGAAGCTTGAAGGAACTGTTTTGACACTATTATCATGTCTCTGCTTTTTCCTCTTATAACAAATTTCTATAATCAGAGCAAGTGATCAATAGAAACCATGAGCCCAATACAAGTATCCCAGGGAAAACACTATGGTTTTCTACCTTAGATCTTAAAGATGCTTTCTTTTGCATACCACTGCATAAAGACACAATTTCTTTTTGTCTTTGAAGGTTCAAATCCAGGGGAACATAACCCCCACCAGTTAACATGGACAGCCATGTCCATAACACAGAGGCAGCTCAGGGCTTCCATGACAGCCCCCATATTTTTTGACAGGTTATTCAGTATATAGATGCTATCTGGATCTGCAGCCCAACCTGAAAGGCTTCTCTGGCTGCAGCCACACAAATCCCTAACTTGCTAGCTTCCTGGGGTGATGGTTTCTTTGTCTAAAGGCCCACTTTGCTGATCAGTCTGTTAAGTATTTGGGCCATGAATTAACTCCCACCTCCAGCACAGAATCTTGTTATTTCCTGAATCTGCCTCTAAGAAATAGCTAGGTACTTTCCTGGGCATGGCTGGATTTTGTAGGTTTCTCAAAGAAACTTGGTGTCTTTGGGGTGACCCTCCTGTCTTAGAGCACTGGTTGCATAGTCCTAATTGAGGAAACCTCTAAATTCACCCTAGGTCAACTCCTACCAGGTTCAGAGCATTTTTGCCTTCACCAAGCTTTAAAACATCTACACTGGCTCCAAATATACCTTTCACGGTTTGCATGCTCATGGGGCTACATAGAAAGAAAGGGGACTTTTAACAGCAAAAACAAACAAATAAATAAACAATTTCCCCATTAAACATGCAGGGAGAAATTCTACCATTATTAAAAGCTGTCCATGGACCTAGAGAGGTTCCTGTTATGTTTTGTAAAAAACAACAGAAGAGGAATTCATTTCAGGCCAATGAAAACAGGCTTGCAGATTCAGCTGACTGTGCTGATTATAGTACCTTTAATTTCTCAACTCCCCAACTGTTATACTTCTTCATATAGCCCAGAAACAAGTCCTTGCTAAAGAAAAGGGGTGTACTGTTTCTTCTGGGTGGTTTCATACACCCTCAGGGCAACTTCTAATCCCAGAGGCTAGTCGGTGGAAACTTCTTTTTGGCCTACACCAAAATACTAACTTGGGGAAAAAACATGCTCTCCAATTCCTATTTTCATTGATCACAAGCTAAGAGAAACAATCAAACAGGTCTATTAAGCCTGCCCAGTTTGTGCCCAAAGAAATCCTGAAAAAGTTTTTAAACTTCTCCCCCATCCTGAAGCCCATTCAGAGAAGGGGTACATACTTAAAAGAATTGGCAGATATATTTTATACATATGCCCCCTCAAAGGGGTTTTCAAACTGCTTTTGGTTTTTGTGGACAATTTTACTCACTGGATAAAAGCCTTACCTTGAAGGACTGAAAAGGCTCAGAGTTGTTGCTAAAAGAAATCATATCCACTTATTATCTCCACTCTGCCTGCATCCTCTCTACCAATGTTTAATGCCTTTTAAACATTATGGCTTTTGCATCCTAAGCTACCTGAGCACTCCTTTCACTGTGTATAATGCATGCCACTGGTCTACCCATTTCCCCTACTCCTTTGAGGAGATAAAAGTGGGGATTTTGGGGAAAATGTTCTTTGGTATTTATCCTAGGAAAAGCTGTGGTGGATGTGAGACATTTATGATAGCCTCATCTATCCCCCCAAGTCTTCCTCAGGATGGGATTCCTGGTTACTGTCCCCAGTAACCCCCATACTAACTCCACTTTTTTTCCTTTTTTGCTCATATTTGTCCCCTGCATTTTTTAATCTACTTATAAGAGTTGTTTCTTCCAGACTCCAAGCCATGAAATTCCATGAATATCACCCGCTACCTGATTCTGAGCCTCCCCATCTGCTGGATGCTGCTGCCTACAAGTCACCTGTCTTCCCTCCTCAGTCTAGACCCCACTGGGCAGGGCCAGCTCTGCGCCCCTTGTCAGCCTGAAGCAGCTCTAGAAGATGAGACCTTCCTTTGCTCCAAATGAATTTGGGTCTAGTCTGCTTAAGGTGGGAATGATGAGATACAGCAACTAGAGAAGATGTAGCAATGGCCCTGAGGCCACCAGGTTCCACAGATAATGCTGGCTGTTAGATACCTATCTGTTGGTCTGTGATGGTGAGGGGAGTGGGAGTGGGGTCCTGAGACAAATGGTGGGGTACTCTTCCTTTTCCACCACTAGAAAGATAAAATTCAGTACTGAGGGGCATGATAAAATTGGTATATTGATGACATAAGGCACTGGATCTCTTTGTCCTTTTCATATGAATTTATCTTCTTGCTCCTATTTTTTTTTTTTTTTTGCTGAATCCTTTTGAAGCCTGACCTGCTTCAACTGGCATAACAATTGCAATGAGCTTTATCCCTTGATTCAGAGAGGGGTTCAGGCCTGCAAATAATTTTAAGATATCTCTTGATGTCAGTCTGTGACCCCCAACCTTTTGGGGTCTCCCTCTGAATCGCAATATTTGGTGGCCCATTGTTGTCTTGTTAGGATTAATTCAATTCAAGTTTTTCTTTTTACCAGGAAAAGAAAGAAGTTGTCAGACATCTTATTATATGATGACTTAAAGAGGAGTTAAAGAAGTATAGATACATCTCTCACCAATATGGAAGATACAAATGGATGGGGAGATACCTGGCCAGACAGATGGGAGGGATACTTGGGCCCAGGATGGAAGTTGAGGGTAGAACTCCTTTATATATTCTGAACCAGCTAAGAAGATTACAAACTGTAGTTGAGATTATCACTAACCAAACTGCCAAAGCAGTCTACTAGCAGACCAAGCCATTCAAACTAGGGAAGCTGTATTATGGCACAGATTCTTGCCAGATTACTTCCTGGCTGAGGAAGGTGGGGTCTGTGGGAAATTAAAGACCCAAGTTTTAGGAAGTCCTGCACTACCACATCAGTACTGCTCAGGCCAGATAAGGAAGCATTGTTTTATATTGGTCAATAGTCCCTTAGTGTTCCTGAAGAATTCAGTCCATCCAATAAATTTAAAAATCAACAGGATAAGGGGGGAGAGAACCTGCAGATTTTTGGCTATATAACCCAGTTTCTGCTTCTGTACTGTGCCGCACCTTGCTGGACTGTCCAGTTAGTGTGCTGGCCTGCTTCTTGCAAGAAATGATAAAGGCTTTCTGTTTGTATCTGGAGATACTTCTAAGATGTCAATTTGGGTAAGGGGAGGGGAGGGCTCTAGTACTCCATTTTACAACAGTTCTAAGTTTCTATGATTCTAAGGTTAAAAAAAAATAAGAAGAAAAGGAGTGAGAAAGAAAATTGTGAAACTTTTTTTTTAAATTAATAATTCACTGCCTCAGGGAGCTGAGGTCTCCAGGGAAAATGCCCTGGGGTCAACTCTGGTAAAATAGAGGTCAAAGGAGGATACAAGAAAAAGGAAAATTTTTCAAAGAGTGAAAGAAGTTTTGCAGTTAAAGAACTTTTAAACCAGCTTTTGGGCATGGATGGATAGAGATTAAATAAGTATATAAGAGAAGAACTTTAAGTGCTTCTAAAGGCTCACACAAAACACAGCTAATATAGACCAGAACCTTAGACACAGAATGCTGCAGTCCTGTCAGACATGAGTAGTATCTTTAGAGAGACTGGGAAGTATCAGTGATTTCATACATTCATTCATTTATTTGTGAAAGAATTGGGGTTGAGAGACTTGCCCAGCTTGGATCTGAACTAAGGTCCTTCAGACTTCAGAGCTGGGGCTCTATCCATTGAGCAATTTAGCTGTCCCTTCAGTGATATAATTTTAAAATGTATCAATATAACTTAAAAAAAATAAGCCTATGAAGATGCCACAGAGAATACAATTCTTAAGGATGTAATTTTCATTATTAATAATTAAAGAAAGTTACATCATCATTTTAACATAATGTACATTATATCATAATGTACAACATTATGTACAAGTTGAGAGAATATGGTCACTATATTCAAAATTTTTCAGATTTAAAAGAACAGATAAATTATCTGACACTTTTCTAGCATGTTTAAATTTGAGTAAAATGTAGACCTAAAGAATGACAACTGTTATGTTTTTATCAAAATGTTGTCAAAAGAATTTCTGGCTACAGAATCATACAAATTAAGAAGAGTTGATTGATAAAAGTGGAAGAGGTTCCACTCCTTACACAGCACAGAAATACCTTTCACAGAATCATTGCCAGATGGTCATTTGGCATCTACTTTAAAAACTGCAGTGGCAGAGAGTTTAACAGATTCCAAGGTACCTTATTCCATGTGGGCCAGCTTAGTTTTATGTTGTTAATTTTTATACTAAGTTAAACCTATTCTCCCTTGTTACTTTTATTTCCTGGTCCTACTTTTGTTCTCCCACACAGAAGGAATCTAAAAATTAGTTAAAACTACTTTGTCACTTATTTCAATGGTCGTGTCTATGGAAATATATGTGATCGAAAAGTATATATGGGATTAAAAAAATCACTATAGTAGGTAAATAATTACAAACCAAGCCACAAGTCTACTTACGAATACTCTGATTCTTAATTTGGGTTCTAAGGATAGATTTCAGAGAATCCATGAATTTGGACTGTAGGAAAAAAAATTCTCACTTTCACCAACATCTAACTGAAATTTAGAATTTCTTTCCATTTTAGCAGCACAGTAATATTAGAATTCTATAGACTGCCAAAGGGGTCCATAACACACAAAAAAACTTAAGAACTGATATCTCAGAGCAAGTTCAACATGTATTTGTGATGAGGTTCTGAATGGTGTTTTGGACAGCGAGGAACCAAAGAACTGATCCTTGAGGCAAGCAGGCAGAAGGTAATGATAGAGATCTCTTTAGCTCCATGGCCCCACCCTCTGGGGAGATCTGAAATCAAAGTTATGTCAAACCTCTGAAACCCACCCTCTGTAGAGGTCTCCAATAGTCTCACCTTGCTAACTCATGTCTCTGAGGTTAAATTTTCCTTAAAAAAAAAATCTACTTAGGGCCATCCCATGGCTGCTGCCCTTTTTTGGGTCAGTCCACCATGGCACTCTAACTTATGGTATCTTTCCCCTTCCCCTTCTCCCATGCCCTGAGGTATCTCTCCTACCTCCACAAAGCTTCTTAACTACATTTTTCCTTATAGCTAACTAATTCTTTTAGGGTGCCAAGTCCTTTTCAGGATTTAGCCTGCTAGCTAAAGGACATACCCCAATCTCATGGGGTGCTCCCTTTCTACTAGGTAATTGTGAGTTCCACTGAGGAATTGTCTTTCATATGCTCTCCCAATTTTATTTCATATTTACTCTTTTTGGTGTCTATTGCACTTCTTAATTTTGTCTGTAACCTCTTCTCCTAAATAAACATTCCTTTTCCCAAAGAGAATGGCCATTGTAAATTCTTCATATGACTGAACCCCAACTTTTGGTGTCTACCATCATCTGGTGTTTACATCACTCACATCAAGTTGGTGCTCAAAACACATCATTTGGAGGGACTTAAAGAAGAGCTCAAAGCATCAAAAAGGGGAATCTGGGGAGAAAATCTGATATTCCTGACCCATAGCTTAGTTTAATGCTTTTCATGAGTTTCTATGTCTAAAAAGAATTATCACCTGGTGGCCAACTTCTGCTGAAGAGCCTTTCTGAACTTGACCAAGCATGCTCCTGGAAATATTCAGCTAGTGACCAGGCTCATAATCAAAGAACTAACAAATTGGTGGGTATTTCTGATGAGGTCCAGAATGATGGGTGTGGTTGGCATAGAGAAATTAGAGCACTGATGGAATTGTTTCCTGGAGCAGGCAGGGAGAAGGTTGTGAAGTCTCGGGGGCAGCCAGAGTCAGAATAAATTGAAGTCCTTGGTCTTTAGGGGGAGAAGTGAAAGAGGCAGGCTGTGAGGCTTGCCAAAGATGTCTACTGGATCTTGGAGTCCAAAAGTCACCAATTTCTCTCCTCCTCTACTTGCCACAAAGTGAGTCTGACCTCTCTTACTGGATTGTGTCTGAATTAAGTTGAGGAAATGGACTTACAATTAATAAGGGAATATGTAGGATGCAAGGGAAGCACTCAAATGAAGGCTTTAAAACTGAAAGTAAAAATATTATAATGGCAACCACAAGAAAAACTGGCATAGCTATCATTTTAGGGATTTGTTACATTTGCTCTAATGTTCCATACAGGCCAATCTGCTTCAGGACAGATTCTTAAATATGGAGAGAGAGAGAATGTTTTGTCAGTACTCTCATTCATTTGTTAAAACACGGTTAAGTTGATAGCTACAAAAAAGGGGAAGAAATTGCCTCCTTTGATTGTAGTAACAACAAGCTAGCAAGTACTTAACGGTAAGGTTCATCACTTACACCATGGTGTATATGAAGACAAGATTGCTGATGTGATCCCTGCATAGACCAGTTAGCTTTGTAAAAAGCAGTAATTCATTTCCACCACTAGAGACTATAACTTAACTATTGCCAGCCATTCATCAAATGTGTGTTATAGATTACAAAGGGCAAACTAAAATAATGTACAAAAATTCATCACCTCTAATAGATAGATAACACAAAGGGTATGTGTTTCTGAGTCATAGCAAAAGACCCAACTTTGATTTATAATGTAATGTGGAGCCAAAGGATTACAATCTGTACTGGAAACACTTGTGACCATCCAATTAAATTTTGTTATGTCAACAAATTGAGAACATAGAATCTTGACATTTTGAAGCATGTGTATAAGTCTCTATAAATTAACAGTAGAATAGCTATTAGTTATATAAAGAGAGGGGCAGCTAAATGGTTCAATGGATAAAGCAATTGGTCTGGAGTCAGGAAGACCTGAGTTCAAATTCAGAATCAGACACTTAATTAGCTATGTGACCCTGGGCAAAAGTTATTTGTTTTAATCCAGGGGAGAAGGAAATGGCAAACCCTCTTCCCCTCATCAGTATTTTTACCAGGAAAATCCCATGCATTTGGTGCACTATGGTCCACTGGATCATAAAGAATTGGACACAACTGAGCAACAAGCCATTAGCTACATGTATTAAGTTTCTTTCCCTGTCACACTAAGCATAGGATGATAAGAACTAAAGCTAGAAAAGACCTCAGGGGCCATCTGATTTTTCTTACTATATTTAGAAGTTGAGTGAGGCCATATAATTTTATTAATGGCAGAGCCAGGATCTGAACTCAGGTCTTGTAACACCAACTTGATAGTTCTTTCCAAGGCATCATATTCACTGATTTAACTGAGATAACAATTACATGTAATTTTGTAAAATATGTCAGAATATTTCCACTAATAGCTTTACGTGTGGTTAAGAGCTCAACCTGAGGATAGTTAGTACTATATACTAAGATGTATTTTTTACATTACAGCAAAAAGCTAGTAAACAAATTACTAAATTAGTAAATAAATAAAAAGATTTTTCCTGCTAAATTTCTTGTTATTTTTGACTGAAGAAATCATCTAGATATACAGCCACTCACTTTACCCCCACTTGCTTAACAATAGTGCTTAAAAAAAGACTTTTCTGGACAATTTTCTTTCTTATTAGACCCAGAAAACCTGAAGATGTCTTTTAAACTACTAAGTAAAATCATGAGATGACCCTAAGCACATACACTTACCTTAAGAGCCTACAGAAACTTCGTCTGTAGCTTAGTCGCTGGCTTGCTGCAGCTACACTAGGGGGAAATGGAGGCCGAGTTGGAAAATATGCAATTGCTACAAAGAATGTCAGGCATACAATTCCAAATTCTAAAAGAAAGAGGAACAAAAGAGCAAAAGTGATTAAATAGTCACTATGCAACAACTTTAGATGTCAGGTACAGCATTTATTATTGATTCCAAGCATCTATTAAGTACTCATTGCATATTTACTTTTTGACCACAGGTGGTAGAGCTTCAAAAAAAAAAAAAAAAAATGTAGGCATGGTCCCTGTTATGCAAGAATTTGTACTCTAATTAACAATGAAAACTTAACAATGGAAACCTGAACATTCAGAGGACAAAAATTCAACAGCAAAGAAAAGAATGCTGCAGTGCCCTCAAAGGGCTGGCCCCATAGTCTGCTCTCAATCAAAGATTTTATTCAAGTTCACAACTTATTGTTCCTCATCTTAGAGAGGTGTGTACTTTCTTCTGTGGTATTAAGTTAGGGAAGGAGAGGCATTCCCAGAATCTGCCAAACTTAATCCTCACTATTACACCAAGAGACCCAAAGTTTCAGGAGCTTTTTGCTTACCTTCCACACCAGTTTAATTTTTTTCTAGCTTTTTTCACACAAAGCACATTTTAAACACATTCAGACAAATAACTTGTGCTTTAAATTGGAGTGGGTGTGTTTCTTTGTGGTGTGTTTTGCAAACTAAGAGTATTTGCAATATGGCTTTCTGAAGTATGTACATCTATACAGGGGCAGATGAATCTTATTTAATTGTTGCTACTACTACTCGGCAGCTAAGTGGCACAGTGAAGAGAGGGCTGGGCCTGGAGTCAGGAAGGCCTGGGTTCAAATTTGCCTTCCCTTACTTGTTGTGTGACTCTGGGAAAGTCACTTAACCCTGGTGGCCTCAGTTTCCTCAGTTGTAAAATGAGCTGGAGAAGAGAAATGACACTCCAGGATCTCTATCAAGAAAACCCCAAATGGGATCAGGAAGAGTTGGACAAAACTGAAAAATGATTAAACTAAACTAAACTAAAAGCAACCAAAAAAACCTTTCATCTACTACAAGTTCCACCACCACCACCACCACAACCACCACCATTTCTATCACTATTCCTACTACTAAGCTAAGCACTTAATAAATATTATCTCATAACTATATAAATATGTATACATATATTGGATTTAACATATATTTTAACATATTTAACATGTATTGGACTGCCTGCCATCTAAGGGAGAGAGTGGGGGTCAGGAGGAGATAATTTGGAACAGAAAGTTTTGTAAGGGTCAATGTTGAAAAATTACTCATGCATATGTTTTGTAAATAAAAAGCTTTAATTAAAAAAAAGAAATATTATCTCATTTGCTCCTCACAACTACTGGGGAGACAAGTGCTAATATTATCCCTATTTTATAGAACAGGAAACTGAGGCAAACAGAGGCTTATTATTTGCTCAAAATCAGGCAGCTAGCAAGTATTTGAGGCCAGATTTGAACTTAGGAAGGTGAGTTTCTCAGCCTCCAGGCCCAGTGCTGCTCTGTGCACTATGGCGCCAACAAGCTTTCCTCACAAGCACTCTTCCCCTTTATTCTGGCTTCTCTCATATAGTAAAGATTGCTATCTTCCCCCCACTACTGAGAAATAGAAATTAATTTCCTCCTGTTTGGGTTCACTCTGGGTGCCACATTTTCTCTTCATATGAGTAGTACTTTTTTGCACTTTGATTCATTTGCTGGACATGACAGATTAGAGCATTAAAAACAGGTGAAATAAATGAGATAAAAAATATGACAAAAATAAATACAATGTAGCTGTAAAAGGGAAATCAACTATGATTCTAGGATGGTTATTTTTTTTTTTTACCAGAATAAGTTGCATTTATTAAGTTAATAACATTAAAATAGTAATTTAGAAAAAATTCAGCAAAAACATAAGACAATCATAAGACAAAATCATATTCAATCATAAGACAAAACTTTGAGGCATGGAAAAATCTGTGATATTTGCAAAGGTCTGATAAACAGAGGAAATTCTGAACAAAATAGAAGGGCATTTGAATAGGAAATTAAGATAATAGTAATAGGATATGAAGACTAAGTTAATCTAGATAGGCCTATTGCAGAATAGCCCTTTTTCCCCCAAAGACTAACTATATCCTACATATTTCTATAATGTTTTATAATGTCCTATAATATCAAAGAAATTTTATCTTCCCCTTGAATGCATAATGAAGGAATTTCCTTTTCTAAACATGTTTTACTTATACTTTTTATTTTAAAAAGTACTGCTGTTGCTTTCAGAGTATTACCTAAAAACAAAACAAAACAAACAAAAAATATCCCAAACCCAGAACAAACAAAAAACACAACAAAAAGAGTATTCTTCCTTCAGAAAAAAAAAAAAATCAAAGAAACAGGCCAACAAATGGCAAAGTTGATCAAGTACATATCATATTCTGTGATATAGCTTTATAAACTTCTCAGTACAATGGTGTATACCAAACATAATTCAGTCCAGTCAGACAAAAGGACAAATTAGTGTAAAAATGAATATTAGATAACTTAATCAAGACATGGGTGCTGGTAGGTGTAGACTTTTTACAAGTCTACTCTTTTAGCAACCTTCCTTATCAGGATGTTAGAGTCAAGATTAATGACTGTACTGATCTGAGTGCTAATATCTTTTAGTGTTGTTTTTCTTTATAACCTTTGTGTTCATCCAATACACTATTTTCTTGGTTCTTGGTTACTTCACTCTGCTTTTAATTTACACCAGTCTTCACAAGTTTTTTATTTGCTACCTCTTTCAAAGAAATTATTTTGTATTTCACTGACTGACCATAATTTGGCTATTCTCTAATTTATGAGCACTTCCTTAATTTCCAACATTTTTCTGTTTCAAAAAATATTTCCAGAAATATATTTTATATTTAGGGCATTTTCCCCTTGATCTCTCACCTTCTTGAGTATATACACCCAGTAGTGATATCAATGAATAGGCCCAGTTTGATAATTTATAGGATGATAACAAGGGCATTTGCTTTGGTGAAGTTATGATTTAAAGACTTGGAATCTAAATCTATAGTAAATGGAGTATTATTACTAGCATCCTGAATGGAGTTTTGTTTTTTTAAAGCATGGTAATAAGTAAGGATAATTAATTTCCAACTGTGCTGAAATATTAATAGAGTGAATGTACTCTGAAGGTCATGATGTGCAGTTGAGTGAATAAGAATAAAGATTCTTCATCATTTACATCTTGTAGACTTCTATAATGAGAACTGGCACTCAAAATGATGGTACAAAAGCAATGTAAGATTTAGTCATATTCTTTGAAAATAAAGACTAAATTTTATTATAAATAGTCTGGATATTTTGTTTTATTTACATATACTTACATTTTAATAATATTTATGATATATTTTATTATATTCTGATTCTTTTGAAAGCTGATAATCCAAATATTTAATGGCTTAATAGGGATATTTGGTTAACTCATCATTTCTTCATAACTTAAGATAAAGGAAACTTATTCCTTATTTAAAAAAAACAAACTTTGAATTTCTAAAAGTTAGATATAGTTAAAACTTTCATAAATTACGTAACATAAACTGAAGAATAATCCATATTATAAGAGCATTGTCCCTTCAGAAATGAGTTGCCCTAATTAGGAACTCCTATAGTTCAGCATATCTAAGTGTTTATTTACAATTCTTTAATTACTTGGTAGGGAAATGTAAGGAAGGATGAAATGTTAAGAATCATTGCTAATTAGATAACAATCGGAAATGAAAATAACATAAGTCAATGGGAAAACATGATTTGTGAAAATTAATTTTATAAAGTACAGTAATTATATAGGAAAAACACAGAATAGAAGGAAAAGCACTGGACCGGAATCAGGACACCTGGGTTTCAATCGTGGCTCTGTACTAAATAATTATGTGATAACTTTCTCAATAAAGACCAAAGTTTGGATGAGACTAGATCAGGGATTCTTTTTTGTGTCATGTACTCCTCAACAAATCTGGTGAAGCCTAATGACCCCTTTCATAGTAATGTTTTTAAAATACATAAAATATGTTGAATATCAATACTAATGAAATAAAGCTAATATATTCTTTAAAAATCTTATGATCTCAGTTTAAGAGCCCCTGCAAGAGATGATTGTTAATTTCCATTTTTTTTTTTTTAAAGAAAATACTGTTCATAAAATGAGAGAAACCTATAAAACATTTAAATATAAAGCACTTTATTCAAGGGTGTTATTATGAAATGGATCAGTTTGAAGATTTACTGTTATAATTATATGTAATATATGTTAATATTAAAATTAAAAAAAAGATGAAGTCCAGAAATATGGTTGTGATAAGAAGCAAGTCCGTGATTACAGAAGGCTAAACTACTAACTATATCTTTCATGTTCTGTTGGAATACACGGGAGAGCTGTTGGAATACACGGGAGCCACCTGACAGTGGCTGCTGGAGATCCAACCCAGAATGTATCTCTTCTTGTGAAAGGATGATACAAGGAGACTGAGAGGCAGTTGCTGTTCTCTGACCTCTCTGAGAGGCCATTGTTTTGTCTGACCTCTTTCCTCTTCCCTCTGCCTCCAATTTATCTCATTCCCAGTCCGCAACACCTGTGTCAGCAAAGGTTGCTCTGCAACTCCTTCAGATGTTATGATTCACAGCTGTGGAGGCTCGAGAATTGACCTGCCCCTTAACAATGTTCCAATACTTGAGAAGCGACTGTTCAAATTCTAGTTTTAAAACAGGATCTAAACCAAAGCTCTGTCAATGGTGTTGCAATATGGAGAGTAGAAAATAGACAGGGCTATACTTCAGTCAGGGACCAGACTTCTAATTCTGTCTTGCTTCTGAGCTATGTATATGTCCTTGGAAAGTCACTCAGGATTGTTATAAAAATCAAATGTGATAATATATGTAACTCACTTTTCAACCCTTAAAGCGCTATATAAAAGGGAGCTACTACTATTAGCACTCCACTAAGTACTTACTCCACTAAGGAGTTCCATTAAGTGTCATTTTACTACTTATAAATTACATTAAATATTGCAGTAATACAATTTTATGCATTAATTTTATTAATTAATTTTATGTATTTTAAGGGCATGACTAGATTTTCAAAAGTTTGTTTAGTTACTTGAAACCTCTGTTTATTTCTTCTTACTCTTATGAAAGAGCATGGTAGAACACAGAGTGAATCAATTGTACTGTCATGATCCCCAGGTTCAGATGTGCTACTTACTAGAGGAGGGACTTTGCCGACTTCCTTTCTGATCTCTTACACACAGGATTCAATTCCTTAAGTTTTTGTGCAAATCAATTAAGAAAATGAATGGGAAAGTGCTTTGCACTTGTAATGCACTATAATAACAGAGTACTATTACAGAGACAAGGAAAGCAATTTCCTTAATTAAATTTATAGGTAAGTATGGTCATGCAAACTACTTTCCTATATTTCAGGCTGGCTCTTTGGGAGAAAAGGGAAAGGGAGGAGAGAAGAATATAGAGGAAAATCTAGGTGATGCAAAAACAAAACATCAAAGAAGAAAACAAAAACAACTTCGTTTTATTTAAAAATGAAAGGTAGATGAGTGAGAAAAATAAAATAAATTATGTCAAGTTCAGATGATTATCTAATGACTATTCTAATTATTGTTTTATTTTAGAAAGAAATCATGGAAATACACACAATTACTTCACTCTAGGCTCAAGAGAAATAGTTGGCAAGAAATCTTGAAAATCTAGCATATCACACAGTGAAACAGAACAAGAAAACTCAAATTCTTGACATTCTACAACTTGTAACATCCAATCCCTATACATTTCTCTTTGGATCCATGTGTTCTATTTTGTCTAGATTCTGACCCTAGTAATCACCTCTAGATAAGGTCAACTGAATGCACAAAGGTTTCTGTGCTATACAACACAGTGCTGATCCTTTGGCTTTCTTCTAGCTCTTTTTTTATTTGATGGTGTGATTTTCACAGCACGGTCAATTTTGGCTTAATTTCTTTGAATGTACGTACACTTATCTACTCAAGTCCATCTCGTGGGACAGGCTTGTATTCTTTCTTTTCACATCACCGTTGCTCTACAGTAACAAAACTGTTGTTCTATAGTGTCACAAAGTTTTATCACACTTTGCCAATTTTTAAAATTTTGCTTGGTTTTTCTTGTGCTTTTTTCTTTAGCTGTTTCTCTTCTCTTATCCTGTTGTTTGTGTCATGTTTTAGGAATCAGGCTCCCGCTCATTCCCACCCTTGAGATCAGGATGGTAATCCATTTTTAGTTACTCACTCTTCTTGAGCACTATGCTAAGGACCCTCCTCACTCCTGGTTTCTCTCTTTTTGAATAAGATGACTTCATTCTGTGCATTGATTTCACTACGTCCTTTATCCTGGTTAGTCATCTTGTACACACTGGTGTATGTACTGGTTTTATTGTGCATCCAAATGCAATAAGAAACATAATTTCAAAGGACAGCCTTCTGTCCTCTCAAGATGACAGTTGGTCATCTTGTACTAAAAGTGCTCATGATAAGCACTGGCAAAAATGTGACCCTCAAAATAACTGCAGCTTATACAACCACATCTGTTTCAGAGAATTTGAAGGTGGAAAAATTCTTTGTACTTGATAAAACCCTCTAAATTAAATCAACTTATACCTTAACATTCTGTGACTTCAATGATGAACATCAGAAGTTAAAAAAAATGTTGAAAATATGAATCAGGAATAAAATAAAAGAGGTTTAAAGACCTGGGGCTACACAAATGTCTCATGTCTACATATAATAAATATTTCCTTTGAGAAAAGAGCTGGAAGATTTAATATGCTGGAATACAAAATTACGTTTTTAAAATGGAGATTTTTACCAGATAATAAAACTTATTATTAACATTGCAGTCATTTCCAAATCATCTAATACAGTGGAAATACTGATGTTAGAGCAAATATTAAAATTAATTTTTAAAAATGAAAAAAGATATATACAATTAAAACAACTTCAATCAGAGCTATTTAAACAAGTTGTTTACACAAAAAAATGGAAAATGATAAAAGAATACGAATTTCAACAGCTGTTACAATTATATCAACATTATCATTGCTACCAGAAAAGGTGTGTCAATTTTTTCTCCTATAGGTTAATTTGCTAGTTCTGTGACTTTTAAAAACATAAAAAAAACTTTTCCCTGAATTCTGTTACCCTAAAAGTTTTAGAAAGTAAATTTTCTAAGAGTATGAATTCTCTTAACTTTTTAAATATGTATTCCCATGCTCAGAAGTACTTAGCACACAGGAAGCACTAAATAAATGTTTTTCACTCATTCATTTCCTAAAGACATTTAACCAGTGTAACTAAAATGTTAGAAGGACATGATTAATGTGAAATGTGTTAAGAAGAACTGCACACATTTAACCTATAGTGGATTGCTTGCCGTCTGGGGTAAGGGAGGGAGAGAAGGAGAAAAATTTGGAATACAAGATTTTGCAAGGGTGGATATTGAAAACTATCTTTGCTATTTAGACTATAACATGATAGTCTTGCACATGCTGAATAAATGGCAATGAAGAAAAGGCAAGACAAATAGATGAAGATGAGGTGCACAGTTGGATTAGACCTAGTGTACAAAGAGAAAGCCTACACTGGAAGGGATATGATTTTGTGGATATGCAGATAGATTCTCTTTTTAAAATGTTTTTATTTATTTAAAACTTAAATACAAAATGGAAAAAGAAACAATAGAAAAAGAAAAAAAATTAGTCCTGCACAGGAGAACATAAGAGAAGATTCAAAATATTCAAGAAAACCTATATTACGCATTGCATTCAGAACTGTCCATCTTTTCTTTGCTTCCTTGAAAGTTTTCCATTATTCTCTGCTGTGTACTGTTTACTTTATTCAGAAATAGGTTCTTAAGATATGTGAGAGAAAAAAGGATATGTAAGACTTCTCAGGCTTCCCTTCTACCAAAAAAAAAAAAAAAAAAAAAAAAAAAAAAAAAAAAAAGGAAAAAAAAAAGAAAGAAAGAGAAAGAGAAGGAGAAGGAGAAGAAAAATAGGACAGAGAATAATAATTATTAATCTATATGGTTACTTTCACAACACTAAAAAACTTTTAAGTACACACAGGGCATCACTGATGAAAGTATGACATGGGAACAAGAAGGGTTTTGTAATGATATTCTATAGATTATGTCTTGACTGAAAGGTTTAAAGAACAAACAAGATTCCCCAGTCCTTAGTGTTTACTGAATATTAAAAAAAAAAAATTTGAGTTAGTAGAACAAAATGCTATCTGGGCAACAAAGTGTTTTCTACATGTCAAAATACTCTAAAAATACTCAAAAGATGTAAGGATGAAATTTTGTTCATTAGCCTTTAATTGTTAATATTGAATGAAATAAAAAAGAGGAAAATGTATGCTCCAAATATATGTCTGCTACATATATCTCCTTATTCCAGTTCATAATTCATTTAGTCATCAATGTGATTTTCCTAAAGCACACGTCTGGCCATGTTGCCCTCCTACTTAATAAACACTAATGGCTTCCTATCATCTCTAGGGTCAAATACAAAATCCTGTTTCTTGTTCAAACCATTTACAACTTCCCCACATATTTCCAAACTTCATACTTTCTACTCCTCCAAAATACTGTGATCCAGTAACAATTGTCTTCTTAAAGTTCCCTGAATATGACACACTATCTCATGTCTTCTAGTATTTTCTCTGACTGTGCCCCATCTTTCTGATGATCTTTCTCCTCATCTCTTGTCTTTCTTGGCTTCCCTGGCTTCCTTCAAGTATCAGATAAAAATAACATCTTGTCTTTCAAGAAGCCTTTTCCAATTTCTCTTTAATTCTAGTGTCTTTTCTTTTTTATCCTGTATCCTGCATATAGCTTGGGTATTCATAACTGTTTGCTGTAATGGGCTGAGGCTTGAATTGATGCACTGAGGTCCCAAGCACGTCAGGCTAAATAGTAATTGAACCATACTCTATTAATATACATGCTTACATAAAGAATGGCCCCCACCCACTCTCTGTGCAAGTCCTGATATGTTGTATAAGAAATGACAATTTTGGTGGGTGGAGGCAGAGAGACAGGAAGAGAGGTGGGGAGAGTTTTGGCCTGGGTTCGGTTCTGGTGGCTGCCGGTCCTGTGGCTGCTGGTCTAGCTAGCTTCTTGACTCATCTGCACACATTGCTATCGCCCATTCCCTTCCACCTCCGATCTTTCTTCACTGAGAATAAAGATTGACGATTTTCCCCTAACCTGAATTCCTGACTCCGGCTGATTTTAAAATACGTGGTCTTCACAGTTTGCATACTGTCTTCCCCACTGAACTGTGAACTCTTTGAAGGCAATGGACTTGCTGTAGAGGGCTGAAACTATTGAGTCGATGCACTGAGGTTAGGACTGACGAGCACTTGAGACTAACTACGGACTGGACAATACTCTATGGGCATATGCTTGGAAAATGGCCCTTTCCACTATCTGTGCTGTAATGATTGGTGTATACAGAGGATTGTAGGAGGGACTAGGGGGTGGAGTAAGATGAGCCAGAGTCACTCTCTGGGTGGGAGATGAAGAAGGAAGGTTGTGGAGATTCTGCTTCCATCCTGTTCAATCCTGCATCTAAGACCAATAAAGACTAAGGACTTTTGCTTATCCTGACTGCGGCTGATTCTGGGGTGTCCTGGGTGCTAGCACAGTCGTCACAACTTGCCTTCAAGTCCCTTCTTGATTTCTTTCAGCAGAACTCAGCACAGTGACCAGCAGATAGAGGGCACTTAATAAATGCTAAGAGACTGACTATTTCCTTAGTGGCTATAAACATGCCCATAACTCCCTTATCTTTAAGAAGCCCTCATGTGACCCAACCATTCCTACTAGTTATTATTCTCTATCTCTCTTTGCTTAAATAGTTAAACTCCTTGAAAAATCTGTCTATAAAACTAGGGACTGACCACCACCTAACAACTTATATTAAAATAAGGTCAAAATGGGTTCATGATTTAGACATAAAGGATACCATAAGCAAATTAGGAAAACAAGGGATAGTCTACCTCTCAGATCTGTGGAGAAGGAAGGAATTTATGGCCAAAGAAGAACTAGAGAACATTATGAAATGCAAAATGCATAAATTTGATTATATTAAATTAAAAAGGCTTTATACAAACAAACCCAATGCAGATAAGATTAGAAGGGAAGCAGAAAATTGGGGAAAATTTTTTATATTCAAGGGTTTTGATAAAGGCCTCATTTCTAAAATATATAGAAAACTGTCTCAAATTTATAAAAATATAAGCCATTCTCTGATTGAAAAATGGTCAAGGAATACAAACATACAATTTTCAGCCGAAGAAATTAAAACCATTTCTAGTCATATGAAAAAATGCTCTAAATTACTATTGAATGGAGAGATGCAAATTAAGACAACTCTGAGGTACCACTATATACCTCTCAGATTGGCTAAAATGACAAGAAAACCTAATGATGAATGTTGGAGAGGGTGTGGAAAAACTGGGATACTAATACTGGGACACTGGTGAAGTTGTGAACTGATTCAACATCCTGTAGAGCAATTATTTGGAACTATACTCAAAGAACTATCAAACTGTGCATATCCTTTGATCTAGCAGTGCTTCAAAGATCCCAAAAATCACAAAAAAGGAAAAAGGACCCACATGTGCAAAAGTGTTTGTAGCAGCCCTTTTTGTAGTGACAAGGAACTGAAAAGTGAGTAGATGCTCATCAGTTGAAGAATGGCTGAATAAGTTATGGTATATGAATGTAATGGAATATCGTTCTATAAGAAATGATCAGCAGGATGATTTGAGAGGCTTGGAGAGATTTACATGAGCCAATTCTAAGTGAAATGAGCAGAACCAGGAAAAACAAGAAAAATTGTGATAATCAAGTGTGATGGCCATGGCGCTTTTCAACAATGAAGTAATTCAGACTACTTCCAATGGTCTTGTGATGAAGAGATCCATCTACACCCAGAGACAGAACTATGGGGATTGAGTGGATCACAATACAGTATTTTCAACTTTTTGTTTGTTTTTCTCATTTTTTCCCCCTTTTAATCTAATTTTTCTTGTGCAGCATGATAATTGGGAAATATGTATAGAAGAATTGCTCATGCTTAAAATTTATTGGATTACTTGCTCTCTGGGGGGGGTGTGGGGAAGGGAGCAAGAAAATTTTGGAACGCAAGGTTTTGCAAAAGTGAATGTTGAAAACTATGTTTGTACATTTTGGGGGGAAAAAGAAAAGAAAAAGCTGCCTATAATTGTGGCTTTACTCTGTTTTTAGACTCTTCTAAACCCTTTGACATCTTGCTTCTGATCTCACCAAAACTGCTTCTTCCAAAGTTAACAATGATCTCTTAATTGTCCTATCTCTTGGTTTTTTCTTAATCCTCATCCTTCTTGACCTCATCGCAGCCTCTGACACTACCTGATCTGATGTTCTTGAAAAAGAACACTGAAAAGTGTCTTTTGCTGCATTTTCACCACCCATTTGCAAAGCACAGATATCTCACAAGGCTCTGTTCTCCATTTTTTCTCTTCTCTAAAAACATCTTCTGTCTCAGTTCTTACCCAATCCTTAATCACTGACTGAATGGGCATGGCATCAGACAAATTGAGATGTGGGAAAGAGTTCTATTTAGAAAGATCAAGTTACCCACTGCATCCTGGACCATTCATTTCTAGTCATCTTGACCTTTATCTTGCTACCGGACTTTGATGACTCTAGAGGAGAGAGTAAGGCTGATGACCTTGTGAAATTCTGCCCCTCAAGACCAAGTTAAGACATTGATCTTGAGATATCATTGGTCCTGAAGGACAAATAACAATTATTTTGCTTAGTGATCTTATTAGATTCCAAAGAATTCAATATTAAATGCAGATGTTAACTGCAGATGACTCTCAGATTTAATTCAGCCATCCAGCCCTTTCCTCTCTCCTGATTGCCTATCTGAAATCTCTATCTATCCAAACTACATGTGGCACAAACATATTAAACTCAACATGGACAAAACTAGATTCATTATTTTTCTTCTCCAAAACCTTCCCTCTTCCTAATCTCGCAGCTAATATCAAGATGCCATCACCTTCCCAATTACCTGCCAGGATTACAACATAGGTACCATTCATAACTTCATATTCTCACTCCACTAAGAGATGCAATATGCTGCCAAGCTCTACTGATTCTACCTTTACAACATTGCCCAAATATGCCTCCTTCTCTTTACTGACACAGCTGTCACTTGGTGCAGACCCTCATCACCTCAAGCCTAGATTACTGCAATAGTTGGCTGGTGGGCCTGCCTACCACAAAGTTGCTCTCTATTCTAGTCCATCCTCCACTTAGCTATCAAAGTGACCTTCCTAAAGCGAAGGTCTGACCATATCCCTCTATTCAACAAACTTCAGTAGCTCCCTTTTATCTCTAAAATCAAATATAAAATTCTGTTTGCCTTTTAAAGCTTTTTGCCACCTAACTCTTACCTACTTTTCTATTCTTCTTATATTTGGTTCTTCAGCACCATGGGTCTTCTTGCTGTTGCTCACACATAGTTCCCTATCTCTACCCCTTTTTGTTGGTTGTTCCCAAATATATGGAATGCTCTCCCTGCCTTATCTCTTTCAGGTTTCCTTCAAGTTCCAGATCAAATTTTACCACTGTCTTTCCCAGTTCCCCTTAATGCTGGTGCCTTTCCTCTACCGCCTCCAATTTACCCTGTATATAGCTGATATATGTAGTTGTTTTTATGTGTCTTCCACAATAATATAAATCCTAAGGGACATGGCTGTCTTTGCTGGAAACCAAGTAGTACTTAATAAGCGCTTACTGATTGTCTACCTATTAAAGCTGTGATTTCTTTAGTATAACTTCAGTGGTGGAAACTACTTCTAAGCTGCCTATCAGCAAATAAACAAACAAACAAATAAATAAATATTGCTGTGGTAATTGGGGTTAAGTGATTTTCTCAGGGTCACATAGCCAGGAAGCATGAAGTGTCTGAGACCAGATTTGAACTCAGGTCCTCCTAACTTCAGGGCTGGTGCTCTATCCACTGCACCACCTAGCTGCTTCTATCAGTAAGCATTTTATCACTTATAGTCTTATAAGAGCATTGCCTGGGACCACTGAAAAGTTAAATGATCTTCTTACTCAAAACTGAAATGTTTTTGCCTCCAAGGTGACCATTACCTCATGGCTTAACATGTTGCTATCATTAATATAACATATCGTTATTAATATAATTATTAATTATTAATATAACATTAATCATGTTGCTATTATTTTAGCATTAGGTGTAAGATATTCCAGTGGATGCCCCCTACCCCCAAGTTTGAAAGGGACATCAGTTAATAAGTGAAACTGAAGAAAGGACAAAAAAAAGAAAAACTTAACATCCATGTAGCAATAATATGTTTTAACAGTGGAATTTTCCTGCAAATGCTTAGGAAAATGCTAATATAATAACTGAGGTAAAGGACACAGGAATGTAATGAGAAAGAAGGAAACTTCAAAATACCTGCATATAATACCATCTCTATCCGGTCCTGAATATGGATACTATTACTTTCAGAGGTAAGTAGATGTGATGTTTCATTGGGAGCTGGAACAATAAGAGGGCCAACTAGGAAAGCACAAGCTCCACCAAGGTAACTGAGCATAGAGGCGATCGCTGTGGCAGTAGCTCGTTCGTCTGCAGAAAACCATGTGGTGGACAGGAATGGAGCAGCATTCATTACCGTTGGGCCTGCTAATCCATTGAGCAGCTGTCCTCCATGGATCAGTCTGAAATTGGGGAAGAGAAAAGGAGGAGATTGATGTACAAGTGACACAGATCTGATGGAGACATAAGCTGCATCTTCTGACACATGAAGTGGCGCCTTCAGATAGGGAGAAGCATTTCTTTAAAAATGAAGATTTTTACTACAAAAGGAAGAGCTAGTTCATGTGAAAAGGATCTCTCTGGGAAAATCACCTTCTTGTTTACCTTAGCTTAGTTTTGCCCTCTCTGTGTGGAAATCATCTCTTATGTCATGAACTCTCCCAATCAGAAGTTCAGTGGCCACTGAATCCAGCCTGTCCATGAATATGAACTCTTCTGTATAGTATACACAACAAGGAAGCCTATTTCTGGAAAGCTCTAATTATTAGACAATTTCTCTCCCCCCACATCATTCTCCATATTCACTGGCCTAAAAATGACTCTCTGAAAATTGATTGAGTCTATTCTGATACTACTGTCTCTGGCATGCAGCAGAACAAGATGAATGTCCTATCCCATATGGCAGCCCTTCAAGTAATTAAATACATGTACGCTAAGCCCCTTCCTTCCCCCAAACTACTCCAAGTCTCCTTCTCACTCTGTTCCTTCATCTTCATCTTGGTATGAAACATTTTCTATCCTACAAAACAAATTAAATTATTTAGAGAAAAAAAAGAGGAAGAGAAAAAGAAACAAGCAATAATCAATAAATGCATTGAAAAAATTAGAAGAATATATAATTTTCCAACACTGATGGACAAATACTTTATAAGTTTTTCATTTACATTTTAAATTAATCTTTCATTTTTTACATTTTACATTAATTTTACATTTACATTTACATTAATTTCATTCTTCACATCTCTAAGGTCATATCTTATAATAAAGAGTAAAAGAAAAACAATACCAACAAATTCAGCAGAAGTAACCAATCTTAGTTAGCTGTGAACAAAGTTGGTTTTCAAAGAAATTTGACATGTATGATGTATTTTATACTTATGCTTCCCCACTTTTACAAAGAAAAGAATGAAGTATTTGTTCATATCTCTTCATTGGGGCCAAACTTTGTTGTTGTAATTACACAAACAATTTAGTTTCAATTTTTTGTTATTTTTTCTATTTACACTGTTATAGTTTTTGCAAATATTTTATATTTTCTTGGTTCTGTTCACTTTACTTTGTATTAATTCAAACAAGTCTTCCTATGTTTTCCTGTATTTGTCATATTCATCATTTTATACAACACAAGTCATTTATATGCCACAGCTTAAGGGGAATTTACTATATTTTCAGTTCTTTAAACAAAAAAAGTACCACAATAAACAACTCTAATCAGATTATTTAAACAAGACTTTTATACTCCCCCTAAAAAGTAAATGGATAGAAAAATAAACATCTCAATAACTGTCAGAATTAGATCAATAATGTTCTTGCTGCTGAAAAAGGTGTATTTTTAAAAGTCTGCTTTTGGCATCTAAGAGACTCCTTTTCCATCTTTGAACTTTTTGATATATATATTTACCTTGTAGTGGGATCTTCCTAGCAAACAATTACAATGGCATATTAACACATGAATCTTTATTGGAATTCATGGACATAAAGCAGCTAGGTGGTATGGTGAATAGAATACTAAGCTTAATATTAGGAAGAGTCATCTGAGTCTTTTTGTGACAAAGAGTCATCTTTGTCAATTCAAATCTGACCACACTAGCTATGTGACCCCGGGCAAGTCACTTAACCCTATTTGCTTCAGATTCCACATTTGAACTGGAGAAAGAAATGGCTGACAAATATCTTTGTCATGAAAACTCCAAAGGGTCACAGAAAATCAAACATGAATGAAATGAATGAACAACAATATGGAACATAAAGGAATTTGATTACTCTAATGTTAACTACAGAACATGTGAATTATACAGGCAGTATATACTGATGATTAACTAGAAGAATCTGACCCAAAAAATGAAAACCAGGTTTGGCTGGTGGTACAAAAAAAAAGGGATTAAGAGCAAAGGAAAGGATGAAAGCATAAACATGTTTATATTGGCAAGGTGGGGGTAAGGAGGCAATATTTAATGTTATATAAGATCCTGTAAGTATGCCTGAAGCTGAGCTGCATTTGAAAAATGTACCAACACATTTTCAGTCACTGCACTGTATACAGGTGATGGGTAAAGCTATACCAACTATATATATCCTAATATGACCAAGTTACTCTGAGTTTCCCGCCGTGATCACAGGAAGGAAAAAGCAGCTAATATCAGCCTCCCCAATATCTGCAGAAGAATCTGAAAAAACAAAGGCAATAACTAAATTCAAGAAAACAGGAAAGTAGTAGACTCTTAGGGCCAGCTGCACTTTAACTTTTACAATCTGTTTCATAAAATAACACTTTGTCACTATACAGCATACAAATCACTGTGGTAGTCATCTTTATTTCTTGTAGTTTTCATACTCTATTTGTAGACATCTAGTAGGAGGTAAGGAAAGATACTGTAGACTTAAGAGCTGTAGTCTGATCTTTCTGTTTTTTTTTTTTTCCAAAAAATAAATACCATAGAACATAATGGATTTGGCATTAGAAGGTTTGGTTTCTTTTTCTCTTTTTTACATTTTAAAAAAATTTTAATAGCCTTTTATTTACAGGTTATATGCATGGGTAACTTTACAGCATTAACAATTGCCAAACCTCTTGTTCCAATTTTTTTCCCCTCCTTCCCCCCACCCCCTCCCCCAGATGGCAGGATGACCAGTAGATGTTAAATATATATACAATAAGTATACATGACCAAACCATTATTTTGCTGTACAAAAAGAATCGGACTCTGAAATATTGGACAATTAGCCTGTGAAGGAAATCCAAAATGCAGGTGGGCAAAAATATAGGGATTGGGAATTCAATGTAATGGTTTTTAGTCATCTCCCAGAGTTCTTTTGCTGGGCATATCTAGTTCAGTTCATTACTGCTCCACTGGAACTGATTTGGTTCATCTCATTGCTGAAGATGGGCAGGTCCATCAGAATTGGTCATCATATAGTATTGTTGTTGAAGTATATAAAGATCTCCTGGCCCTGCTTGTTTCACTCAGCATCAGTTCGTGTAAGTCTCTCCAGGCCTTTCTGAAATCATCCTGTTGATCATTTCTTACCGAACAATAATATTCTATAATATGCATATACCACAATTTATTCAGCCATTCTCCAATTGATGGGCATCTACTCAGTTTCCAGTTTCTGGCCACTACAAAGAGATCTGCCAGGAACATTCTTGCACATACAGGTCTCTTTCCCTTCTTTATGATCTCTTTGGGATATAAGCCCAGTAGTTACACTGCTGGATCAAAGGGTATGCACAGTTTGATAACTTTTTGAGCATAGTTCCAAATCACTCTCCAGAATGGTTGGATGTATTCACAATTCCACCAACAACGTATTAGTGTCCCTGTTTTTCCACATCCCCTCCAACATTCCGCATTATCTTTTCCTGTCATTCTAGCCAGTCTGACAGGTGTGTAGTGGTATCTCAGAGTTGTCTTAATTTGCATTTCTCTGATTAATAATGACTTGGAGCATCTTTTCATATGGCTAGAAGTAGTTTCAATTTCTTCATCTGAGAATTGTCTGTTCATATCCTTTGACTATTTATCAATTGGAGAATGGCTTGATTTCTTTAAATTAGAGTCAATTCTCTATATATTTTGGAAATGAGTCCTTTATCAGAAACTTTGACTGTAAAAATATTTTCCCAGTTTATTGCTTCCCTTCTAATCTTGTCTGCATTAGTTTTGTTTGGACAAAAACTTTTCAGTTTGGTATAATCAAAATTTTCTATTTTGTGATCTCTAGTTTTTCTTTGGTCATAAATTCCTTCTTCTTCCACAGGTCTGAGAGGTAAATTGTCCTGTGTTCCTCTAATTTATTTATAATTTCATTCTTTATGCCTAGGTCATGAACCCATTTTGAAGAAGGTTTGGTTTCAAATCCTGGATCCACAAAAGTCTTGGGCAAGTGACTTCCCCTCTCTGGTTTCATTTCCTCATCTGTGAAATAATACCTGGACTCAACAACTTCTGAAATCTTTTTTGGCATTCTGACTACAAGGAAGAATCAATAGATACATAATAAGTACTTACTATGTAAGAACCCAGTCTGTTGACATCTTCCTCAATTCTATTTTCACAACATCTCTAATGTTTCACAATACCATCTTCTCCTCTGACGCTCCTCCTTCTCTGTACAGGCCTTCATCACCTCACTCCCTTTTCCATCAGTCTCCCTGCTTCAAGTGGTTTCCCACAGTACTCCATCCTCCATCCAGCTATCAAAATGATATTCCTAAAGCAAAAATCTAATCATGGCATATTCTTTCTCTCTTCAATAAACTCCAGTGGCTCCCTATTTCCTTCAGGATATATAAAAATCCTGTATTTGGCTGTTAAAGCTTTTCTCAACCTGACTCCTTCTTATCTTCTCAGTCTCCACACACTTTACTCTTCTTTACAGATCCATATGTGATACTGGCCTGTTTGCTATTCCAATAAGAGGGATACTCCATTCTCCCAACTCTGCATTTGTTTGGCTGCCTCCATACCTGGAATCGTCTTTCCCTCTGCCTCCTGCCTTCTTTGGCTTTCTTCAAATATTAGCTATTGCCCCCATCCCCCAGAAGTCCTTTAATGTTAGTGCCTTCTCCTGTCTGATCAGACAAGCATGAGAAACACCCCAAAGATCCCAAAGTGCAGGTAGGTAAAAAGTTAAGTCTAAGAAGGTGAGCTAAAGCTCATTCCTTGGACTCTGGCTATAAGACTGGGAATTCAGCCTGAATCATTTTTTTAAAAGGTATGACCACACTTTTGCCTTTTAGTTTCATTTTGCTTGATAAAAACAAGAGAAAAAGAAACAAAAAAATACTATTACAAATTAGGCATTTGATTCTTTGGCTTGCATGTCAATTATTCACTGCCTGACATTTTTATAATTGTTTTCATCTCTGTTAGAGAATTTGGGGGTTAGCAACACACACAACCATAGCCAAATTGTTCAAGTGAGAATGGCTGGACTTCTTTCAAATGTTTGTGTTTGGGTTTTTCTATTGTCCAGGTCATTGGAGCCTGGCAAGAATGAGGGTCAAAGGAAAGAGTGTAGCCTGAAATAAAAAAATTTACTACTTCTATTAGCATAACAGCAATTCTGGGCTTCATTAGTGGCCAATGTCTTCATCCATGTCAAAATCTTTTAAATCTAGGAAACTGACTATCTGTTCTTTCTCTTGAAGCTGTGATATAAGATTGAGGGAAAGGTATTCATTCTTGATGTGCTGACTGTGAAGAACCACTACAGTAGCAAAGCTATTTCCTGAAGAGTCTGCTCCAATTGTGCTGTTAATCACTCTACAATCTTTTGAAAGGTGAGTCAAAGTGTTTAAAATTTTTTTCACATGTCTGCTCATGGCAATTAATAAACTCCTACAGCAATCACACGTGATAAGTACCTAAGGAGCCCTGCTTTATACTGGCAAAGGTTCCATATAATAGAACTCATATGTTCCCATTTAGAAGGATGCTGCAAACTTCAACTAAAGCTATTCAACTACAGATCCATTTATTTATCTACATGGCATGCTATTCCTGAGATCCCTATTTCTGCTTGCTTTCTTGGGTTAACCAATTCTCCCTTTTTTCTTTTAACAAACCTTGGTTTTGAACTCCACAGGTACCCTTTCATTTCCCACCACCTTCACTGGTTACTGAAAGAAAGCTTCATGTATCTTTATTTTTATTTTTTTGCTGAAGCAATTGGGGTTAAGTGACTTGCCCACGATCACACAACTAGGAACTGTTAAGTGTTTGAGGCTAGATTTGAACTCAGATCCTTCTGACTTCAGGGTTGGTGCTCTATCCACTGTGCTACCTAACTGTTCTTTTATGGATCTTCAGCTAAAAAGGACCTCTGAGGCCATCTAGTCCAACCTTCTCAAGTTACAAATGAGGAAAGTGAGGCTAAGAGGTTAAATTACTTTCCTGAAATCCATAATGGGTGGTGTCAGAGATCTTATCTGAACCCAAGTCTTTTGATTTCAGAGTCAGTACTCCCCCTCCACTGTATCTTCCTGTGACCAATTCTTTGTTATCCATACTATGGCAGTCTGACAACTGAAGGTAGCAAGAGACTACAATCAAGGCCACATCAAATGCTGACTGTTTTCTATGGAATACAATGTCTTGAGGGTCTCCTGAAAGCCCATTGAACCTCATGCTCCTCAGTAAAACTCAACATACCCCATCAAACATCTTTCAATTATTCAATAAATCTTCTCTTTCCTATTCAAGCTGAACTTACTGAGCTCTTTCAAGAGTCACCTTGTGAATCCCTCACATTTTTCTACTCATAAGATTTACACCTTTCCCAACATGCAGTTTCATAGCATGACGTTTAAGTATGAAATCAATTGGATTTTCATTTTCAAGAATATTTTAAGGACCTCTATTATTCAGAGGTGTGTTGATAAAAGTTTAATAACTAGCTTTCAAAAATATTCATAACAATTAAGTTTAATCTGAATTATTAACATTATTGACATTTTCTCCATCATATTCTTAAGTCCAGACAATCAACTAAACAATAAATCAAGGCCCAATTTATTGTGTTTGTCAATTTCTGAGAAATAAAAGAAAATTTAACAATCAGTTCCTTAAAGTCTGGCTCCTGCAAAACTCAGTTCTTGGTGAGTTAGGAAATGTATGGAACCAGTCAATCCTGATACTAAGAAGTGAGTTCTTTGCTATAATCACTAGCACCTGCTAAGAAGTTTCCCCTAAATCTGCCTATTCAAATTCTACCCATTGTTGCTAGTTCAGCCCTATGGGGCCATGAAGAACAAGCATCATACCTTTTCTATGTGGTAATCCTTCAAATAATGGAAGTCAGCTATCATCATGCCTCTTGAGACTTCTCTCCTCCAACCCACACATCTCCATTTCTCAATCAATCCTCATGGCATAATTTTAAGAGTCACATTACACATGTGCAGAAATGAATAAATAAATACTCCAGATAGAGATCCTGTCAGTGGTGTTAGCTAGCCCTCTGAGTTTTCATTATAGTGTGTTTTGAAAACAGCGCTGTTTACATAAGGATCTAACTGTGCCCTGGCCCCATAACCCAAACTCTGAGGCAGATATTTTATATTTTATCATATCCAATCTTCCTCAGCTCCAACTGTTAATATGATGCCAACACACTCATCTGGGAGATGTTTGTTACTCATGTCTAATGCCCGTTATCCTATTGTAGAAGGCAGGCAATTTGGACAGGTGTGATTGGTCTTTCAGAAAATTGCATGCGTTGTTGCCTGGATCACAAGGCTCTTTCAGATGACTGCCAAGAGATTTTTTTTTTTTTAAACATCTTTTCAGGTACTCACGTTATTTTGACAGGTCTATAATTTAAGTACATGTTTGCGCTCTCTCACACTTCTCTCTCTCTCTCCCCCCCTCTTTCTCTATCAAAAAAAAAAAAAAAAACATACTCACTATATGTATTTTCTAGCTTTCAGTGATTTCTCTTTCTCTTGGTTCTGAAAAATAGTAACTAACAGTGCTTTTTAAATTATATCTGTCAATACCTTAAGTACAATGTGCAGGATAGATTTAACTATAAGAAATTTTATCTCTAGTGAGGTTAACTATACTAAATTTGAAAAGTATTTATTTGCCCTACATTAGTGTAGAAATAATTTATAAATTTAGTTTATATTATATGTTCATATTCCCAGAGTTTCAAAGGTTTATTTTACTGTTAGTTACAGATAGATAGCACAGATTGCCGCCAGGGAATTTTTAAGTAAATTTTTTTCATATAAATGCAAAACAGAAAGCTCTGACAGATTATTAGACTAAATTTATCTTAAAATAGTTTCACATAATTGTTCCTAATTGCAGTTTTTCCTTCATATTGGTAGGAAAAAAAAAAGGAGATAAGTGTAATATCATTATGCTTAGCTTTGGAAGTAGAATTTAAAATGCCTTTACATCAATATTCTGCTTACAGTTCTTCCACTTTATAGGTCTTATTATCTGTTATATTATTTATGAATGAGCAGACACCAAAACCATAAATATAGTAGATCTTAAATATTGGATCTCTACTTATTTTCCTTTTGGTTTAGAAAAATTTCCAAGCCATTGAAAGACATAATTTTTAATTCCTGAAATCTAAAATAACAAGGCATTAATAGTTATTACTGTAAATAGATTAGAAGCAAAATAGCCACTGTACTTTGAAGCCAAAGCACTGACAGACATTTCTGCCCCAAATGCTGAGAATTCAAAGATAACAACCATGAAATGACAAGGTAATAATAGCTTAGTGGCAATTTCAGTCAAATTTATATGTCATAATACTATCTATGTATATTGCTATTCAGATATTACACTGTCACACTTATGAACAGATATTTCCCCCCATTTTATTTTAAAGTATCTAAGTTGGAGAATTTGAAATTTTCAAAGTTTTTATTTTTAACAGCAAAAGGTAATCTCTAAAATTCCCTTTAGTCTTCGAAAATGCTAATTCTATCTTTTGTGTGTGTGTGTGTGTGTGTGTGTGTGATTAGTGGCTATGATCCAAACAGGGAGAAAAAGGCTCTGCTACTAGTTACTCATATTTAAGGTTTATAAAGCACTTTGCTCACAGCAATAGTTGAGAAATAAGTATTAATACCCTACCTTTGTGGTTGAGGAACCCAAGTGGGATGACTAATTAAATTTCTACAGCTAATGAGTGTCTAACATGGGTTTGGACCGCAGGGTCCTGACTCCCAAAACTAATGCTCTTCCCAATCTTCAGGAATATAAATTACATAAGCTAACTTTTACCAACGCAAACCTCAAAGAAGGGAAATTGATTAGCTAAGTTTTATATCTACTGCCTTTCTTTCCTTTCCCTCCTTCCCCCCACACCCTTAACTGGCAATCCTTTAGGATTTAGAACTGGAGCTACTATATCCTACTTCTGACTACAAATCAAGTTTCTAGCATTAGAGTTGGTGTTAAAAAACGTTTCACTAAATAGAATCCAGAGTAAGAAGAAGAGGAAGAAAAGTCACCATAAATAAAGATTAATTTGTTTTTAACCTCTTTGGAAAGGCACTTCATCTTCTGAATATTTTTCTGATCTTCTTTTCTTTAAGGTTTATGGGTCTAGAAGTCTTGCTTATGGAGGTCACTTATTCCAATCCCAATCCTCTTGCTCAAACTACCTCCATTCAGTCATGGGAACACAATGAATTTTTAAAAATTTTAGCAGCTCTCAATATTTAATAATATTCTATTAGCATCAAATATTGAGATTTTTAAAAATTCAATATTGACAGAAGATATCAGACTAACTCTTCATTACAAAAGATTAGTTTTGATACTCAAGATGTAGTACTCAGCATGCCAAAGGGGAAAAGGTCTATTTTCTCTAGCAATCACTGCATGAATAAAACAAAATTACTGTACAAGAAATGCCTCCTCTTTGCCATGATTTATTTCTGAAAACCAAGTGGTAAAAGAAGATTATTATAAAACAGACTCTGTCCTTTCTAAAAAAAAATAGTTTTAATTTATTTTTTTATTTTTACATCTGTTATTTCCCAATAAACTTCCCCTTCCTGACTACAAAGGGTACTGGATTGCTTCACCTTTTTATGGAAAGGAAAGAAGTATTTGTGACCTGTTTTCTGTAATTAAAATCAGCATTTGAAATTAATATGTGTGAAATTAATAAGGTCAGCATGTTATTTTTGTATATTACAATAATTGTGTATATTGTTCTTATGGTTCCAATCACTTTGACCTATATTATATGGATTACCATGATGCTCTGAATTCCTTCTATTTGGTCAGTTATATATTTTTACAGGAATCACATGATAATGAGAAAGTAGATTACATTCTAAACCAAGCACTTAGCATGAGATAAACTGAATTCCTGTGTTTTTTCTAAAATTTTTTAAAAAGTTTTATCTTTTACTTTTATATCAGTTATTTTCCAATATACTTCTCCTTTTCTTGATTTCATAGAATTTAGAAAGTATTTGAAAGGTCCAAGTCATCTTAAAAAATTCTGTCCAGAGAAGTTTGAATTGATACCCTCCTTTTCTCTTTATATAATTATCTCTGAAGTTAAGCAAGTACATTCAAGAATTTTGTTTTCATTACAAGATACTGCAGAGGTTGTTTTTTTTAAAAAAAAAGAATCATATATTGGGACTCTAAAGATCTAAATTCTAGCTCCAACTCTGTCACTAGGAAGGATTCTCCTGCTCAGGTGACTTGATTTCTCTGGAACTTAATTTGTACATGTGCGGTAACTGATCAATCAACAAAGTATTTATCAAGTGCTTGCTGCACTGCTGAGGACAGAGGGTAAAGACAAAAGCTGATCAGCTTGACTAAGAAGCATCACGTCTAGCTGAGAAGAAACAACATATACAGATATACACAATAAAGAAAGAAGGAGTAGCAGGGGGAGAATGAAGTGAGAGGAGAACCAGAAGTCTCCTATACAAGGTAATGTCTGAGCTGAGATTGAAAATAAACTAGGGATTTTAAGTGGTAGAAACAAGAAAGCAGCACATTTTAGGTAGGGGAATAGCAGCACAAAGTGACAGATGGAATATTATGAATAAGGGACAGTAAGGAGGCCTGTTTGTCTGATCCATAATACATGTGAAGGAAAAAGACATATAGTAGGACTCGAGAGGTAGATTGGGGCCAGGTTGTAATGGGTTTAAATTAGGTGATCTCCAATGTCCTCCCCAGGATTCTGATTTTAGTTGTGAGGGCCTGGAAAGCAGAAGTCTCTTGAATAGAGTTATCTTAGTCATCTTTTTTGTGTTTCCTCTCCCAAATAAAGAAGCTATCAAAAGGAATCCTTAAAGGCTGAAGAACAATGATATTCTTGCTCCAATAATACTGAGACATGCCTATGAATTGAATGCATGGCTAAGTTGAGGTTTTTGGCTGGTTAAGCAAACTCCTCCCACTAGTCTCAAAGTCATAGCCCCTCATAGAGCTTACAAGGCAAAAAAAGCATTGTAAAATGAAGTAAAACATATTAATTAGATAGACCTGACTGATCAGAGCATTAAAAAGCATTAAAAAAAAATCTGAAACTACTTCTTCTTGCCTAATAGTGAATTACAGATGAATATAACTCTACAACTGTAATTAATATTAACAACAGAGGAAAAAAGTTATGCTTCTGCTGTCTTCCTACAAAAACAAACATCATTTTCTATATGTTGGAAACAACTTAAAAACGTGATTAAAAAAAAAAACAACAAAACGCTGATATCGTCTCCCAAAGCCATTTAATTCTAAGTTGTCACATATAGTACTTTCATTACAAATATATTCTTGAAACAATATCTTTCAATGGTTTAATTATGGATAATGTGAGCATAACATTTCAGACAGTGCATCATAACTATAAAAAGGTAATTATTCTGACATATACTACCTTAATATAGTATTTTAATTATGTTGCCCTTCAAGCAGGGGTACCATTAACTTATCTGGCAGGAAGAGGGGTGGAATACTGAAGTTTTATGATTCCTAAAATTTGGAAGGGTATAAGGAGAACAGGGAGAAAATAATCTGTCAGAAAATTCTGTCCCGGGTTATTTTTACCTTCTGAATCCAATTCTCCCTGTGCAACAAGAAAACTGTTTGGATCTGCACACATACATTGTATCTAGGATATACTACAACATATTCAACATATATAGGACTGCTTGCTATCTAGGGGAGGGGGTGCAGGGAGTGGAGGGTGGGAGGGAAAAATCGGAACAGAAGTGAGTGCAAGGGAAAATGTTGTAAAAAAATTACCCTGGCATGGGTTTTGTCAATAAAAAGTTACTATAATTTAAAAAAAAAAAAAAAAAGAAAAAAAATTCACAGTATGAAAACTGAATGTCAAGGTATGAAACTCAATTGTATAAACTTAACAGTCCAGTGCTTCTCAGGCACTAGAAGCAAAAAAGCAGTTAATAGAACCATAGAATTTAAAAAGGGGGAAAAGGATCTTAGAAATCAAAACGGTCTAACTTTTCACATAACAAATGAGAAAAGTGGAGTCCAGAAATTGTTCTTGAGTAAATGAATGAAGGAAAAAACATTTATAAAATACTTCCTCTATGCCAGGTACTGCACAAAGTGTTCAGGGGAGAGAGAAAGATAAATGCAAGCAAACAAGAGAGTTTCTGTCCTTAGGAAGTTTACATTTTGATGGGGAATTTATAAAGGGGAAAAATAAAGAAGAGGGGAGAGGGAGGCACTGGGCAGCAAGATTTAGAAATGTCTAGGAGACCTGATTCTAAGCAAGGTAAGTTGGAAGCTCACTTATCAGGACACTCATTGAACCACAGAGGCACAGTTCAGGATTCAACTAACGGGGAATGAGGAGGATGACCCAAGTGCAGGTAACTTAGTTTGGAAATGACTAAGAAGTGATGTAAAGATCAGTCCCTGGACAAAGTAAGATAAAAGCATTTGTGATGAAAAGATCTTACCAGTCTTTTTGTTATTGTTGTTTCCAGTTATGACCAACTCTTCCTAACGCCATTTGGGGTTTTCTTGGCCATTTTTTTCTTTCTTTCTTTTTTTTTTTTTAATAATAGCCTTTTATTTACAGGTTATATGCATGGATAACTTTACAGCATTAACAATTGCCAACTTTCTTGTTCCAATTTTTCGCCTCCCACCCCCCACCCCTTCCCCTAGATGGCAGGATGACCAGTAGATGTTAAATACATTAAAATATAAATTAGATATACAATAAGTATTCATGACCAAAACATATTTTGCTGTATAAAAAGAATCTGATTCTGAAATATTGTGCAATTAGCTTGTGGAGGAAATCAAATATGCAGGTGGGCATAAATATAGGGATTGGGAATTCAATGTATTGGTTTTTCGTCATCTCCCAAAGTTCTTTCTCTGGGCATAGCTGGTTCAGTTCATTACTGCTCCATTGGAAATGATTTGGTTGATCTCGTTGCTGAGGATGGCCAGGTCCATCAGAACTGGTCATCATATAGTATTGTTGTTGAAGTATATAATGTTCTCCTGGTCCTGCTCATTTCACTCAGCATCAGTTCATGTAAGTCTCTCCAGGCCTTTCTGAAATCCTCCTGTTGGTCATTTCTTACAGAACAGTAATATTCCATAGTATTCATATACCACAATTTATTCAGCCATTCTCCAATTGATGGACATCCATTCAGTTTCCAGTTTCTAGCCACTACAAAAAGGGCTGCCACAAACATTCGTGCACATACAGGTCCCTTTCCCTGCTTTATAATCTCTTTGGGATATAAGCCCAGTAGTAACACTGCTGGATCAAAAGGTATGCACAGTTTGATAACTTTTTGAGCATAGTTCCAAACAACTCTCCAAAATGGTTGGATTCGTTCACAACTCCACCAACAATGCAACAATGACCCAGTTTTCCCACATTCCCTCCAACAATCATTATTATTTTTTCCTGTAATCTTATTGGCCATTTTTTTCTACAGTTCATTTTACAAATGAAGAACTGAGACCAGTGGATAGAGTTACATGCCACGCTCAGGGTCACACAACTACTAAGTTTCTGAGGCCAGATTTGAAGCAACAAACATGAGTCTTCAGGCTGGTCACTCTATCACTATACCTTAGCAGAAATTGAATGGATGTCCATGTTAGGGAATGGCTGAATCAGAAAAGCCTGGAAAAACCTACATAAATTGATGCTGAGTAAAGTGAGTAGAACCAAATGAAAGAACATTGTACATTGTAAAAACAAGATTATGTGATGATCAACTGTGATGGATATGGCTCTTCTCAACAATATAGGGAATTCCAATAGACTTGGGATGGAAAATGCCAATCACATCCAGAGAGAAGACTATAGAGACTGAATGTGGATCAAAGCATAGTATTTTCACCTTTTTGTTTTGTTTTTTTCCCTTTTGGTTTGATTTTTTTTTGCATAACATGACAAATATGGAAATATGTTTAAAAGAATAGCACATATTTAACCTATATAAGATTGCTTGCTGTCTTGGGGAGGGGAGAGGTAAGGAAGGGAAGGAAAGAGAAAAATTTGGAACACAAAGTTTTATAAAAATGAGTGTTGAAAACTAACTTTATGTGTATTTGGAAAAATAAAATACTACTGAAAAAATGCCAGTTAGGAAGAAAGATATATGAAAAAAAACCCAAGTACAAACACTGGAAATCTCTGCTGGCAGTTATATAAGTTTGAAAGTGTTGAGAGACCTTTTGATAAGTTAGTTGAGGAAGGGAAAAAATATACCCAAAATAGAAAAGACCATGGATGATGGAGAAGATATCAATAATTACCAATTCATATGCCTTTCTCATTTTTATAAAGTCTTTATGAGAAATATATAAACAGAGTATCCTTAATAAAAACATGAAAAGAAGCAAACAATTTTCTGTAGCAGAGCGTGTCTTTACAGCCATACAACCAACTGAAAGGTGCAGAGAATACAATATTCCACATGATTTATTGTTTATTGATTACAAAAAACACTTAAACTCAGTATGAAGTCTTAAAGCCTTTCTGGCAACAAGAATATCATGCATATTTTAAAAGCACACAGAATTCTTTGATAAATGAACCACAGAGAACCATTCAATGACTTTGATTATTATACCAACTGAGGCATAAAATAGGAAGATGCATGTACAATGAAGACATTCACCATCATCATAGAGAATTTTTCCTTAAAGTCTTTTAAAAAAGAATTTTCTACAGATAGTGAGGTTTTTAAGATGACTCTGCTTGCTCATGAAATTGTAGTGACTGCATCAAATCTAGACCACCATCAGAACTCCTAAGTGAGATTTACATTTACTGAAGAAGGGTAACTGGCCTATCAATTCATATTGGAAAAACTAAATGAAAGAAAAGTGTCCAGGTCAGAACACATATCTAGATGGCCTGTCTACTAAACTACTACATCAGTACATATATCTGGATGGACATTGCAGATGAACAGGCATGAATTAGTGGAAGAACTATTCTGAGTTGCATTTGGGATACTACGTCATGCTTTTAATGATCCCAAGCTGTGCCTCAACACAAAAACCTATCTTTTAAATTCCAATGTATTCTTGAAGCATTTAATTTCAGTTCTTTTGTTGTCATTAATGTTTATTGTTTTCTTGGCTCAGCTTATATCATTTGGTATGATATCATGTATGTCTTTCCACACAGATAGCATCTTTTAAATAGCAAGTAAGCATTAAAGCATCAGAAGGCTTAGAATATGATATTCTGGAGAGCAATGAAGGTAGGACAATGACCAAGGACCACCTTCCCAGCAAAAATGAATTTATTATTTCAGGGGAAAACATGGACAGTTAATGAAAGAGAAGACTCTCAAGAATTCATGATGAAAAGAACAGAGTTGAATAGAAAATCTGATTTTCAAATACAGGACTCAGGAGAAGCATAAAGAGGTAATCAGGAAAGGGAAATCATAAGGGACTTTATCAAGTTTATCTGTTTACATATCTACATAAGTGGATGTAACTCATAAGAACTTTCTCATTATTATAACAGTTAGAAGGAGTATATAGAGACAGAGGACACAGGAGTGAGTTGAATATGGAGGGATAATAGCTAAAAAAAAAAATAAATAAAGGGGTAAGAGAGGAATGGACTAGAAGAAAGGGAAAGGAAGAGATAAAGTGGTGTGAAATATCTGCCATAAAAGAGATAAGAAAAGCCTTTTATACTGGAGGACAAATGGAAAAGGGGAGGAGTGAGTGAACCTTACTCTCATCAGAATTGGCTCAACAAGGAAATAAAACACACATTCAAAATGGGTATCAAAATCTATCTTACATGACAAGAAAGTAGAAATAGAAGGGGATATAAAAAGGGTGACAGAAGAGAAGGCATACTGAGGATGGTCAGAAGTAAAACACTTAAAGGACAAGATGAAAAGAGATAATAGAATAAATGGGGAAAAGACAATAATTGTAATTATGAAAAGAATTTTGAAGCAAGTTTCTCTGATGAAAGCATTATTTCTCAAATGTATAGGGAACTGAGTCAAATTTATGAAAAACAAGAACCATTCCTCAACTGATAAGTGATCAAAAGATGAGCTACACCCAAAGGACAATAAAATCATGTATATCATTTAGCCTAATAATACCACTGTTAGGCATGAATCCTAAAAGAGATTGTTTTTTTAAAGGAAAAGGAACTATATGTGTACAAAAATATTTATAGGAGCTGACTTCTAAAGGCAAAAAACTAGAAACTGAAGGGGATGCCATCAATTGGAGAATGGCTGAATAAATCATGGTATATGATCTATAAGAAATGATGAGCAGAAAAACCTGGAAAGTCGTCCATGAGCTCAAGTAAACTGAACTGTATGCAACGTAAAAGCAATGTGGAATGATCAGCTATGAATGACTTTACTATTCTTAGCAATACAATGATCCAAGACTACTCTGGAGGACTTATGATGAAAAATGCTACCCATAATCCAGAGAAATAATTGATTTGTGTCTGAATACAGATTGAAGCATGTTTTTTAAAAAAACTTATTTCTTGAGGGTTTTTGGTTTTTTTGAAGGTGGAGATCTGTTTTTCTTCACAACATGACTTTTATGGAAATTGTTTGCATAACTTCACATGCTCCTTCACAATAGGGGAAGGTGGCAATGGGGAAGAAGAGGCAGAACCTGGAACTCAAAGTTTTAAAAACAAATGTAAAACTTAATTACATGTAACTGTGGAAAATAAAACATTAAAATCTAAATAAATAAATAAATGGCAAGCAAGCTTTGCCTAGTCAAAAAAAGCTTTGATAAAGATTCCTTTTCAGTAAATGAATAAATGAAAGGATATTTATTAAATGCTTATTATTTCCCAGGGGACTGTCTAAAGATACAAAGAGGTAGTGTCTATCTTCGAGGAATTGTGGTTGGGTATACAGTCAGCATGTTCTTATCAATCAATGATATAACCAAGTGCTTATCATTTATAGTGGTAAAACCACTACTGTAAGTGTTATGATGAAAACTGTAAGATATTATTAAGATACAGTGCATATTGAAAGTAGCTGTCCCAGAAAGAGCTACAATTACAGATAAGTTCAAGAAAAGAAATAAGAAAAATTTCCCACTGAATTTACCAAATTTGGAGAGCACATTGTTTTTTCTCCACATTTACATTTATAACTCTAAGTATCTAATGAGTGCATCTTCTTTCCAATTTTCTCTCTTGTCTTCCATTCACCTCAGAATTTAGAAATATTCACTTGAAACCTACCCCCTTTTATCCTAAGAAGAGCAGACAAATGAAACTATTAAATTCAAGATAAGCTTCTGTCTCCTTAAGAATATATGATCATGCATACTTATTGTGTATCTATCTAATTTATATTTTAATGTATTTAACATCTACTGGTCATCCTGCCATCTAGGGGAGGGGGTGGGGGGGGGTAAGAGGTGAAAAATTGGAACAAGAGGTTTGGCAATTGTTAATGCTGTAAAGTTACCCATACATATAACCTGTAAATAAAAGGCTATTAAATTAAAAAAAAAAGAATATATGATCAAAGGGCAGCTAGATGGTGCAATGGATAGAGTACCAACCCTGAAGTCAGAAGGACTTGAGTTCAAATCTGGCCTCAGACACTTAATACTTCCTAGCTGTGTGACCCTAGACGAGTCATTTAACCCCAAATGCCTCAGTTTAAAAAAAAAAAAAGAATATATGATCGAGAGGATATGGACAGATTTAAAAAAAATAATGACAGAAAAGAAAGAAATGATAACAGTCAATAACCATATGGGGGAGGAGAGAAACCACTAATAAGACAAATGCAAATTTTAAGTCTTAAGGTTTCACTTCATACCCAGAAAACTGGTGAGGATGATAAAAGAAATAATAATATTGTAGGGTTATGGGAAGACCAATATGTTATTAGAACTGTGAGTTAATTGAACCATTATAGAAACAATTTTAGATTATGCAAGAAAAGTCTAACTGTGGAGAATACTAAAGAAAACACTAAACTATACATGTTTTTTGACCCAGTGATTCCCACAACCAGGTTTATATATCCTAAGGAAACCAAAGGCAGAAACAAAAGTCCTATAATATATGCCAAAATATTTATAGAAACAGGTCTTATGATACAAAAAATTGGAAACAAAAGTTTTTTGTTTTTTTGCTGAGGCAATTAGGGTTAAGTGACTTGCCCAGAATCACACAGTCAAGAAGTGTTAAGTGTCTGGGACCACATTTGAACTCAGGTCCTCCTGACTTCAGGATCTATCCACTATGCCACCTAGCAGCACCTAAAGTCAAGATTTTTAAGATGTTCCAAGATACTGTAATATTGTTGTGCCACAAGAAATTATGAATGTAAGAAATTTAAAGCATGGAAAAGATGTATATGAACTGATGAAGAAAGAAGGAAATAGAAGCAAAAGAACACAAAGATTATGATAATAGAAGAGGGAAAAATTCAAAAAGGCTAGATGAGTTCAGATTAAGTACAATTATCAGTCTTAATCCTATAAGACATATACACTATCTTTATCATAGAAGACTGCAAGTACAGAATCCTAAATATTCTGTTGGACAAGGTTATTTTTTGCTTGACTTTTTTTCTATGCTTGAAGGAGGAAAGGGGAGATAAGGAATAAATTATTTATATAGGATTTACTGGGTGCTGGACACTATGCAAAGCACTTTAACAAATCTCTCATTTGATTCTCAGGATAACCCTACAAGGTAGATGCTGTTGTTATCCCCATTTTACAGTTAAGAATGCTGAGGCAGACAGCACTGTTAAGTGACTTGCCCAGGGCCACATATCGAGTAAATGTCTGAGATTCTTAGAGAGAGAGAGTTCCACTTGGGGGAGGAGATATAGCAGATGACTGACATCTATGATAAAAAATAAAAAGACAGGAATTAATCTTTAAAAAAATTTTCTCTACAAAAATATAAGACATCATTGTGTGATGATTGAGGATAATGTTTTTAAAGTAATTCTCCACAGTTTAAAGGATTTATATTCTAGGATTAGTCTGAAGTGCTTTTGGGGAATCTAAGCTTTACATATTTAACTGGAAAGGGTTTAGCTCTAGAATGCACAAATTTCTCAATTTTGCCACAAAAAAGGACTGCATTTCTATACTATGGAAAATAATAGATTTGCATATCATTCTTACTCTGAGCTCACTTCCCTTGTAATTACTGGAAGGTGAGGAAAGACATCAATTCATTCTTCTTAAAGGAAAATTTGTAAATTAAAATGTACTTGGAAATACTTTAGAATCTTTTACCCTAAAGTGGGCCTTAAACGTATTAAGAGTTATGAGAACTATAACCAATCTGGTGAAATACAGGAGGAAGCAGAACAGCCCAGCTTCCCCAACGATACCAGACCAGAGAACTAAGGTCCCAAGCAGGGCTTGAACAGCAGCCTGGTTGCCCAAATTAATTGGACTAATCTCGAGGCCCACAACAAGGCTAGTGCAACAGTACAGTTGCTTTGAAACTACTAAATTCTTCAACCAGTTCAAGGTACTACGTCTAGTTACAGTCTACTGGAGAACCATAGACAAATCTGCAGCTGACTGTCTAAGAGACAAACTAAAGTCTGGAACTCAGACTTCCAGGAGAGTGATCAGACAGTAACCTTGATATGACTGCATATAACGTCCTTGGAAAAATTTCAGCTCCCTGGCTCAGGCCACCCTTATGATTCTTGAATAATATAATTCTCAATACCCAAAGAACATAGCAGCAGTACCCTTGACAAAACAGACCAGGACCCATACAAGATTTCAACAGTTGTGTACAGAGCCTAGTTCTAATACAAAGTTCCAACCTAGGAAGTAAGATTAGAAGAATAGTAAACAAAAAATAAAGAGCAATTATGATGCCAGGGAGGCCCAAGACACAAACCTGAAAGAAAATAACTTCAAAATACCTATAAGCAAAGCCACAAAAACAACAGCTTGGCCACAAGAGCAAATACAATTTTTAGAAGAAATGAAAAATGAGTTTAATAATGATATTACAAATGAAATGAAAAATTCAGAGAAAAGAGGTAGAAAAGAAATGATAGCTTTGAAGCAAAGCCTTGGAAAGAGAATTAACATTTTAGTGTAAGAGGTTCCAAAAACATTACCCTAGTGGCAGGCAGACTCCTTTAAAATTAGACTGGCCCAAACAGAAGTTATGATTCCATGGTACCCCAAGAATGAGTAGAACTAGACTACTGGATTTTGGAAAAAAGTAGTCTATCAACCATTAGAGCACCTGTAACAACTGATGGATTTACCATGTATTTTCCCAGAAGGCTGTTTTTATCCACGTATTCTCTTTTTTTCTCTTTAATTTTTTAGAAACTAGGACACATCAATATGACTTCAATTTCCATTTCTCTTCAGGTACACTGGGGCAATCAATGAATCATTTATTAAACACCTACGTTCCAGGCATGGTGGCTATAAATAGAGAAACAAATAATCAGGCCACTCTAGTGATAACTTAGAATTTTATTCTAAAAGGACAAATGAAGAGCTTCAGTTTTTTAAGTATAGAACCAATGCTTACCAACTAGAAATAATAAATGTCACAGGAAACTCCATAATGATTCTGCACTAATTTTAATGAGGGCTATCAATCAACTATCAAAAATAAAAAAAATATTAAATATAACTAATACCAAGAGTAAGTCAATTTGGCTCTGGGCTGGATTGAGCCAATAACAAAGGAAATGATTCTGTGATCATTAATCCACTAAACTGAGCTACTGGTTCAGGGATCACACAGCTAGCCCTCTTTAAATCAGGTCAATATAATTTAGAGTCAAGAATTCCAATAAATGTCACCTCAGATCTCTGCAGTAAGCCAGGCCCAGCCCTCCTTTTGCACTGTTCCCTCTTAGAATCCTTTAATGATGTGCTTTTCATAAAGCCAGACCATACAATGGCACAGCACCAACTAGGGCTCAGATCTGTGCTGCTGACTCCCCCACTAACCTCATCTTCAGGAAATGATGGTATCATCTATTGGGACATCTGACAATATTCAGTACTCAGCAGAGCAAGAAGATTCTTATCCTTTAACAGCTTAAGATCCTTTATATTACTTATAGTAGCCATGTATAAGAAGAGAAATGGCCTGTCTATTTAATTATTCTATCTTCTATTATTTAGTTATGGTATTCATATGGCAAAGGCACAATAAAGTAATTAAATTCTCTATGAACTTTTAGGTATATAAACTGAAAGAATGAATAATTTATTAAAAGAATGCATTTGAGTCCCAGCTCAGTTATACTTGCTGTATAACTTTGTGCAGTTTCCTCATCTGTAAAATGGAAGTAATAACAGCATCCACCTCATAGGGTTATTGTGGGAATCAGATGAGATAGCTTTCAGTGGACCAGACGTTGGACCTGGAGTTAAGAAAAGTGGACTTCAAATATGGCCTCAAATACTAACAAATTTTGTGACCCTGAGTAAGCCATTTAATCTCTGCCTTAGTTTCCTCATCTAAAAAATGGGGATCAGAACAGCACTGACTTCACAGGGCTGTTTTAAGATTTAAATAAAATAATATTTATAAAGTGCTTAGTAAAGGTTCCTGGCACATATTACATGCTTAATAAATGCTTGTTAAATTTTTTTAAATTAAAAATTCAAATGCTTTGCAAACTTTAAAGTATTATATAAACATCAGCTACTACTACTGTGGAAAGAACCAAAAGCTTGGAAAGCTACAAATAAAGTTTACCAAAGAGCCAAAAGAGTGTATTGATGCTTCAGTGGGAGTCTAATAAATAAGGCTTTTATATCTGGTCATTAGGCAGGCATGTCTCAAAATAAATAAGTTTATCTCTTTTAAATTCCTCAGAGTACAGAAGCTGGCTAGTCTTATGCTACAAAGTGACTGCAAGATGCCTATCATGGATTTTTATTTCCTTGAGATTTAGATCTTTTGAAATCTCTGAAAGATCTACTATTGAATCGTCTGGGTTATGTGCTGGTTCTAGCTGTCTCTCCAAGCAAAGCTTTATATGAAAGAATCCAAAGCGGAAATTACTCTAGAAAAGGAATTCTTAATCTTTTTGTGCATGTTCCAAGGATGACCTTGGAAGATATATGAATCTTATACACTCTTTGTTGTCGAATCAGTTTAGTCATATCCCAATCTTGGTGACTTCTCTTGGAAGAGAAACTGGAGTAGTTTGCTACTCCTTTTTCTAGCTCATTTTACACATGAGGAAACTGAGGCAAACAGTGTTAAATTAAATAAGAGCTCACTGTATTTATCTGGATTTATGTTCCATGAATCTCAATAAATATATCAATAGCTGCCCCATGAACTCCTTAGAATGTTTTTAAATGCATAAAATCAAGTATGTGTGATCACAAAGGAAGCCACTTACATTAAAATAGTTATCAAAATATTTTTAAACAAGTTCAAGGACCTCAGGTTAAGAATCCCTGTTCTAAAAAGAAATGTTTTCAATGGCTTACCTCAACAGATCTGCTACCACACTTTTAAAATCAACAATGAACAAAAATTACCACTCCAATTATAACCCATTAGATGAAGGTATATGTGCTTGTCTAAGAGAAGGCTGAAGTGTGAATACTACAGAAGCTCTAATAGTCATAAAATGAGGAAAATTAGGTCTTTATTTAAAAGTGTTCTTTCTTATAGTACTTTCAACATCTGAGTTGAATATATTTCTCTTTTCCTTTTATCACTGACTTATTCTCTCTCATTCGTTTAACTGACTTATCTATTCCTAGAAATACTGTCTCTAATTTCTCTTATTCTCTTTCCTAGCCAGCATGCCACAGTTAACTTAGTGCCACACAAAATACAAAAGAGTAGAAAATATGTATATTCATTTGTACTTTTAAAGAATAAATTTCTGTACTTATATCTGAATGAGGGTAGTCTGAGAATTAGCAATATATCAGACAAAATGTCACCACATGTAATTCAAACTGCTTTGAAAAGAAATCTAGTTCTTTACTAAAATTCAAATTGGTTCTATTTCTTCCTTTTAAAATATTAAAATTTAAATTCAGAATTTCCTACACTGGATACATACTTTTAAAACAACAAACAAATGCTATTTTTAAATACCAAAATGACAAATCCTGCTAAAACTGCAAAATAAATTAAGTGCTACTATATACAACAGGGCCCTCTATCGATAGACATTTTCATAAAGGAAAACAAATTACATGCATACACACATACATATATATAAAATTACAGAATTTAATTTACCTTTTTTTAATTTCTATGTCTGATGATACAGGTATGCATCTTAGACCTGTTCCCAAAACCATAAGAAAGGATGTCAGCAGCACAGTTACCCGGAGACCTAAAACATAAAATAATCTGAATTATTTTTCTACTTTTTAATCACATTAATATAACAAATCTGTCTATATGATATACTACAAACACATCATAAGGATATTTAATTCAAATTTTTTTAGTGATTTTCTCCCCACCTCCACCCCCTGCAAATAAATGTCTAATTTTAAAACTGTATGTTGAAAAGGGCATTAGTCCACTGTGGTGTTACTCCGGAATTCTTAGACTCCGGAATTCTTATACAAGTGGAACAATAAAAACTGAATATTCTCTAAGTCTTCATTAAAGTAAAAAGCAAGAAGAGAAGTAGGTACTCTATAGAATCAATTCCCTTTTTGTGTATGTTAATTCAAGAGCCCTATCTAACCCTTGCAACACTACTTGCTGATTTATACCATAAATCCCCCATCACCATCCTTCTGAGTTTTTCAGTTGGATATTTTCCTCCACTCATTTGAAGAGTTTTACTCTATGTACCCTAAATGAATTCCTAAAGAGCTTCGAATGGCTACGAATTGGTATAACTATTCTGGAAAACACTTTATAATTCCAGTAGAAAAGTCACCAAATAAAACACACTTTTTATCTGACCCACTCTCTACTGAGTATATACCTTAAGGAGATTAATGGAGAAAGGGAAAGAATTCATAGACACAAAGAATTTTCACAGTAGCTTATTGTAATACCAAAAAACTTGAAATAAAAATTAGTTTCTACTAATAACTAGGAATATCTGAACAAACTATAGAACATTAATGTATTAGAATATTATCCTGTAGCCCTACTATACTGTAAGTTATTAAAAAAAAAAAAAAAGGAAGAATTTGAGACTTGTGGGCAAAGCTACAAAACAAAGTAAACAGACTAATTAATACAGCAGCAAGTCTTAAATATGAACAATGAAATATGCTTCAGAGAGAAAGAGCTATGGAGCTAAAATATTGAATACATTGTCATATATGTTCACTGTATTAGTTCTTTTTGCTTGTTTTTGTTACAGAGGAAATTCATCACGTGGCTTGGAGATAGAGGGTTATATGCAGGAACAACTCATATAAAAACAAAAATTAACAATAAAATTTATTTTAAAAAATAAAAATTTAAATAAAAAGTACAATATATTCTGATGAATCTGATGAAGAACCCCAATCCAATCCAACAAACTTTTTATTATGCACTTGCATAATAGATTCACGGCTCTGGGGATATAAAGACAAAATAAAAGCACCTGTCTCCAAGAAGTTTACATTTTAATTAAACAATGTTGAGTTTGAGATGCCTATTGGATTTCTAGCTAGAGCTTCCCCATAAGCATTTAGAGATGTAGATGTGGAAATGAGAATGACTAGGCCTAGAGTAGGACTTCCTCTCAGATAGAATAACTGAACTCATGGGATCTGATGAGATTACCAAGACAGAAAGTTCTGAGACAGAAAAAGAAGTTTTAGAAGAGTCATCTCATTTTTCAGGACTCTGGAAAGTAATTTATTTGGTTCTGGTGATTTAAAATCTCTTAAAACATATCTTAACCACCTTCAAACTCACCTTAAGTTTCAGCTTCTATTCTTTCTATTTTGAAAATAATTTTTCCTCTACATCCTTCACATAGCCTGATCTTATTGTTCCCTTTCTAGACCAATGCTTAAATATGGTCAACCAAGTCAGCAGAAAAAAGGGTTTCTTTTCTACTTTTTCTAATAGTCTTAGGACTATTGAGATGCTGATTCATCAAAGTCAGTCATCTCAGAGATAAACATCACACTGTGATAGAAGTCAGAATTTGCAAATCATTACTGAAACTTCAGTTATGCACAGATTGTCCAACAGTCCCTTGCATACAGTAGCTACTTAATAAACAACTGTTGAATTGTTCAGTATTTGTTATCATCTGATCCTATCCTACTATATTTCTCTACTTCATTTCTAGAAATTCCTAGAAAAATTGGTCTACATTTTCTGATTCTACTTTAAACCTCCTACCCACTTCTCCCCTTGCAATCTGGCTTCTGACTACTTCATTCAAACTGAAACTATTCTTTCCAAGATTACTAAAGCTACATTGCCAAATCTTTTCTCATCCTTTTTGACTGACCTCTTTGTAGCACTTGATATCATTAATTCCATTACCTCCTACCATATATGCTCTTCTTGAGTTTTTGAGACACAGCTCTCTCTTGTTTTCTTTCTATCTTTTCAATGTCTTTTGCTAGATTACTATCTGACTCCTTCCATCATATAGGAATATCTATCTCAGGGTTCAGTCATAGTCCTTCTGTCTTCTCCCTACAAACAAATTCTTAGTGCTCTCATCAGCTCATACAGTCTCTATGAAAAAAGCTTCCAAATTTGTATATCCAACCTTAGTCTTTTCTCCTGAACTCCAGGTAATGGCCTCAGTCAAACTGTCCTATACTAGCATCTGCCATGTCAAATCATCAATTCTAAAGTTCTTAAGTGAGTCCTTGAGAGTGTTTTTATACTGCTTTTTCTGACCACACTGTGAGTGCTATCCCTGTGTGAGTTCCCCATGTCTTTTTGGCAAGTGAACATTTGACATTTGAACAATGTGGCCAGCCCAACAGAACTGTGCTTTGCAATAGAGTTTGAATGCTTGGCAGTTTAATTTGAGAAAGGAGCTCAATATCTAATGTTTTATCCTGCCATAAACATTTGCATCAAAGTCAGCTACCACACTTGATGGTAAATTTTTCAACTTGAAAAGGTAACAAGCCAAAACCAAAATTGAAGGAATATTGATACATGATTTTTTTTTTTGTTTGCAGATGATTGTGTACTCAATGCAGCCTCTGAAGCAGAGATGCAACAAAGTATAGATCAATTCTCTGATGCATGTACTAATTTTGGCCTAACAATAACAGCAAGAAACACAGGTGCTCCATCAGCCAGCACCACATCATCCATATATGGAACCATCAATTGCAGCAAATTAAAATGCCATTAAAATGTAATGTCCTTTAAGGTAGGCACTGACTGGTTCACTTTTGTTCTATTATCTGAAAGAAGACAAGAATATAGCAGATGAAGGATGAAATGAAATGGATTGATCCTCCATTGATAATTAAATGCCTAATGTGACTTAATATGGCTGAAGAATATTAGCATATCTTTTTTTTTTCCCCCTGCGGTAATTGGGGGTAAGTGACTTGCCTGGGGTCACATAACTAGGAAGTGTTAAGTGTCTGAGACCAGATCTGAACTCAGGTCCTCTTGACTTAAGGGTTAGTGATCAATCCACTGAGCCACCTAGCTGCTTCAGTACTGGCATATCTTAAAGAGGAAGCTTCTAAGAAAAAAATTATGGTCTAATTAGTTTTCCTTTTTTTTTTTTTAAATCAAAAAAGTACAACCCAATGACTTTTGGGAATTTCCAGTCCTAAATTACACGCTTCAAAAAACAAAGATTTGACACCATTAAGAATATTCTAAAGAATATACCACAGATTCTAAACATAATTGCAAAAAATTTCAAAAAATTTTTCATAAATGTTTTGAGCAATGACAACATCCTTGGAATAAGTATAGTTTCTCAGAATAAAAAGAGGCAACATGTATTTCACTGTATAAATTCTAGTAATTTTATTTTAAAACATTAATAATAGTTTATATTCATTCTTTATATTATTGCTATTTTGTTTATAAATTAATTCTTGTATCACTATCCCTTTCCAACTAAGTCATCTTCTCATAATTACATATCTCCTAAGCTTCTTGATTAAATATTCTTAAATGAATCAAGAAGAGAAAAAAAGACCATTTTTATGCTTGTTCATCATAGAGAAAAACCCATAATTATTTTTCATAAAATATATATTCTTCCTTTGCCTGCTGACTCACTGACTTACTCTTTACCCATATCCAATGTGAATACTTATTGTTCAGTCATTTATTTGTTTATTCCATTGACCGTGTTTTATTCATTTCTTTTGAGGCATTTATATCCTTGAAGGGTGAGAAATAATATCAGGTCCAAGCAAATCTTTACAGTATCTGATACTAATATTTCCCTGCATGCAAACAGATGTTTAATAAATGCTTTTCAGTCATAATGTTTACATGAAATTGGAATTTTGAAATAGGAATTATACATAGTATATATGAGTATAGTGAATAGGGAGGTAGCCCTTCTTCCCAAAACCATCTCCTCTATATGCACAAGAGATCACATTCCATCCCACCTACTCCAAATAATTCCTCTATCATTCCTACTTTCTCCCTTATCTTCAATCCCTCCTAGTCTACTGACTGCTTCCCTGCTGCCTACAAATATACTTATCTGTCTTATCTTCAAAAAAGCTTCAAGTGATCCATTCCTTCTCCATAACTAGTGAGCTTTACTGGCTAAATTCCTTAAAGAAGCCTTCTTACAATGGATGCCTTTACTTCTTTTTCTCTTACTCCTTAATTCTTTTTAGTCTAACTTCTAATCTCATCATTCATCTGAAATTGGTCTCTCCAAGGTTAAAGATGATCTCCTAAGTACCAAATATAATGTTCTTTCTTCAGTTCTTATTCTTTTTTATATCTCTGTAGCCTATTAGGTTATTGACCACCCTCTTCTGCATTTTTCTCTCTAGATTTTTTGGACACTGATTTCTCTTGTTCTATGCCTACCAGTCTTTCTCTTGTACTAAACCTTTTCCAGATCATATCCAGAATTGTAGTTGCCCTTCAAGGCAACACCCTTAGCCCTCTTTTCTTCTCTTTATATATTACTTTATCTTATCAGTTCCCATTATTTCAGCTACTACTTCTATGAAGATGACTACTTGTCCAATCCTATCTTCTCAGATCCTCTAGTTTCACATATGCAACTATTAGACTTCTTAAATCAATGTCCCATAGACACCTTACACTCAAGGTGTTCAAAACAGTACTCATTTATCTTAACTTTCCCCAATTCCTCTACTTTTCCTAACTTCCTATATCAGTACCCCATAGGGGAACTTGAAACCTAGCTGTCATCCTCATCGCCTTACTCTCTTTTAGTCCTATATCCAATTTATTGCCAAGTCCTATCAATTCAACTTTTCCAATATCGCTCATAAACGGCCCTTTCTTTCCTTTGATCCTATTAAAAACTTAATGCACAATCACATCATCTCATCCTGGACCACTGCAATCGTTTGCTAGTTAGTCTCAGTCACAATGTTGTTCCTATCACAACATATCTTCCATTCATCAGCCAAAGGGAAGATTTTCCTAAAAAGTTCTGGTTTGACCACATCACCCCCATTCAATAAACTCCAATGGTTTTATCTCCAAGATCAAATATAAAATTCTTTTTTTGCTTTTTAAAGCGCTTCATAACTTGGCCCCTTTCTATCCTTCCACTCTTTTTAGATTAGTCATCTCAACATACTCAATGATCCAATGATATACAACTTCTTGCTGCCCCTCTCAATCTACTGATTCTATCTTTTCACTAGCTGTTTCCCATTCCTGGAATGCTCCTTCTCATCAAAACCTTCTGACTTCCTTCAGAAATCAGCTTAAATCCAAACTTTTTAAAGAGACTTTTCACCTACTCCTGCCCTATATTATTCATCTGAGATTACCTCCTGTTTATCCTGTATATATCTTACAAGTTTCTTGCAACTTTGGTTCCCTCATTAGAATGTGAGCTCCTTGAGATCAGAGACCATGTTTGTTTTTAATTTCTTTCTTTGTCCTTTTAGCACTTAGTACAGTGACTAACAGAAGACAAGACTACTTATTTTCATCTAACTAGAATCAACAAAATTTGGCCATTTACCTGATTATAGGTGGATGAAGGAAAGTGAATAATTGAGAATGACGTACTCTGATAAATGTGCCAAAGAATGTGCCCTCAAAAAGATATGGAAGTCACATGGAGGTATGGATTAGGGGAAAAGTTAACTTACTTAGGACTTATTTATTGAGTTTGATATCAATGAAGATGTCCAACAGTCAGCTGGAGAAGTGGATTGAGGCTACGCTACGGAAAAAGACAAGGGCTAAATATGGAGAACTGGGAGTCACCTACATAGTTACAAGAGTTAAACCCATGAAAGTTGATGAGCTTACTAAGAGACTAGAGAGAGAAGCTAAGAGAGTCAAGGGCAAAGTCCTGGGGAAAGGCTAGGCACAAAGTATAGGAAGTAGACTGTGATGATCCTGAAAAGAAAACAGAAGAATTTAACTAATAGGAAGATCTATAAAAGGACAATATCAAGAAAATCTAAGGAGGAGAGAGTACCTAGAAGGAACATATATCCAACAATGCCAAATGCTACAGAAATTCAGGATAGGGACTAAGGAAAAAAAGGTCACTGGATTTGCCAATAAAGAAACACTACTAAACTCGGAAAGAGCAGTTCCAGTCTAGTGGTAGTGATGGAAGCCAGATTTTAACAGACTGAAAAATGAGTGGAAGGTGAGAAAGTGGAGGCAACAAGTGTTGACAGCTTTCTCAAGTAATTTGGCTGTGAGAGAGAGAAATATAGGATGATATAGCTCTATATATAAAGTTTGCTTCATATTTCACTGTAAAAATTAAGGCCATCTATTGTGAATTTCCTTTTCTCTTCTCTAACTACATATTTCAGATCATCTCAGCATCAATCTGTATTTTCTCTTTTCTAGTCTTAGTTCATGAGATGAACCTTTTTTTCTTGTCAATATTAATCTCTTTACTTGTGCCCTAGACCCAAGGGCACCTTAACCAATCCCCTACTTCTATTTCAGTTTGACACCACTGCTTGCCTAGTTTAGAAGTTTTGACTCGTAAGAGTAACACTTCTTGCTTATATTCTTAATCATTTCTTATTCATTGTCACCTTCCCTTGGGGACATTTGTAGGCAGATAGGAAAAAGTAAGGGGAGAGAAAGAGTCTAAAGTTTAAAAAAAAGAGAGAAAAAAATGAACAAAGAAGCCTCTCATCTAAAAGATAAAAGGCTCCACATGAAAGGGCACTTTTCTCAGAGGTGGAGCAAAGGAGGAAAGAACAAGTGAAAATATAAAGAAGTTTGGAAGTGGGTAGTAAGGGAGTTCAGGAAAATTACCCCAAACTGATCAGTAAAGGAAGTGAGGTCATGTTCTGAAAAAGAGGAATATGAAGAAGATGCTGAAGAAGAGAGCTTTTTTAAAAAAAGGTTTGGAATTTATGCTGTGAAGAAACATGTTAAAGAATCAATTTAGGGAAGAATAAAAGGATTGTCACATAGCAATGAGGGCCTAGTTGAGTTTGAATAATAAGAATCAATAATGATCTTATTCAATATGATTGCTGAGAAGCCCAAGAGTAAAAGTGAAGAAGGCAGTTTGATAGAACAAGAATGACAATAATAAAAGGTAAGAAGTTATTGAATAGCAAACTATATAAAGCTAAACTGGTTATTTCTATAGTCAGGATTGTAAAGAAAAGAAAATGAGGTTAGAAATGGATAGTTTAGTAACAGAATGGTTCTATAAACAAAGAACAAAAATTTGGAAGAAGTATGAAGAATTGTTTGCCTTCTCAATGGAAAGGGAAGATAATTTAGGTAATTTTTAAAGTGAATTTTAAAAAATAAACATTAAAAATAGGGAAAAGGAAGGAACATGAAGAAGTAGAAACATAGGAGATCATGAACAAAGAAGAATCTCAGAGATCAAGATCAAATAAATGACAGTGAGATCTAAGGAACAAATGACTAAAAATAGACTTAAAGATATATAAAATAGAAGTGGAAGAGATTGAGGAACTAGGATGAGAAGGGTCATCAAGAGGTATAAAAGTTTCCAAGGAACTACATTAGCATGGAATAATAGTTACCAGGTACTAAAAGGAAAAATTTGAAAGGGATGGAAGAAAGCAAAGAGTTTTACATTTATGTCTCCTGGCCCAACAACTCGGATCCTAACTCTTTAGTACCTGGGTACTAAATAGACTATTCAAAATGTATTTTGGAAAAAATCCCTATTTCAATGAACACAAGATGAAAAGTTTATGAAGATTTAGGTTCATTGGCAAGTAAACAGAATCAATGAAATAATATACATAAGCACCATAATAATGTAAAAGAAAACAACACTGCATGACATCAAATTCAAATCAACAATGCATGATCAATAATTACATCACAAGACATGAATCATATTTCCTTTTCCTCAGTATGGAGGTGGTAAATTAAGAGAATGGAATGAGGCATTCAATGTTGAACCAGGTAAATGTGTTGCTTTGTTTTCAGTGCATATGCTTCTTTGTTACAAGGGAATGTTTTTATGGGGAAGGGTCATCAGGAAGTGTTGTTGAGATGAAAAAGAAAGGCAACAACAAAAACAATTAAAGAGATCTGGGGTGATCTAAGACTATTACTGTGCATGAGAAATGAAGAACAGTCAATGGATATGAACAATTTTCAGATGATGAACGTAAAGCCATCTATAATCATGAAAAAATGCTCTAAATCACTACTCATTAGAGAAATGCAAATTAAAACAACTCTGAGGTATCACCTCACACCTCTCAGACTAAGATGACAGGAAAAGATAATTATAAATGTTGACGGGGATGTGGGAAAACTAGGACACTAATGCATTGTTGGTGGAGTTATGAAATGCTCCAACCATTCTGGAAAGTAATTTGGAACTGTGCCCAAAGGACCATCAATCTGTGTATACCCTTTGATCCAACCTTACTGGGTCTGTATCCCAAGGAAATCATAAAGGACGGAAAAGGACCCACATATTCAAAAATATTTCTATTTTTGTGTGGCAAAGAATTGGAAAATGAGTAGTAGATGCCTATCAACTGGGGAATGGCTAAATAAGTTATGATATGTGAAGGTAATGAAATATTATTGTTCTGTAAAAAGTGCTGATTTTAGAAAGGCCTGGAAAGATTTACACTAACTGATGCTAAGCAAAACAAGGAGAATCAGGAATACATTGTATACAGTAACAGCAAGATGTGCAATGATCAGCTATGAAAAACTTGGTTCTTCTCAGCAGCTTAGTGATCTAACGCAATCCCAATAAATTTTGGATAGAAAATGCCATCAGTATCCAGAGAGAGAATTATGGAGACCAAATGTAATAAATCAACATATGTTGTGTGTTTACTTTTTTCCATTTTCTTCTGTTCTTTTTTTCTCTTGAGGATTTTTCCTTTTGTTCTGATTTTTCTCTCCCAACATGATTTATAGAGAAATATTTATATTAAGGAAAAAAAAAAGAAATGATCAACAGGTTGGTTATTTTTTTTTAGGGGGGGGGGGTGTAAAGATTTGCATGAAATGTTATGTACCTCCAGCGAAAGAATTGAAAAATAGAAGTATGCCCAATATTGTTTTATATAGACATATATATGTGTGTGTATATGTGTATGTATATGTGTGTGTGTGTATACACACACATGCATACACACATATATACAAACACACACACACCCCTACTGTGGGGTGGAGAAGAAGGGAGGGAGGTTGTTTGGAATTTAAAATGTAACCAAAAAAATACTTTAAAAAAAAAGAAAAAAAATACAGTAAAAAAGGATTCCAGAAGATTGAAGAACTTTCAGAGCAGAACAGACCAACATGAGAAGGGAAGTTTGAGAAATGGGAGAGTTTTATCCCAACAGTCCAAGTATCACAGGAATTAGAAGAGAATGAGGTAGGAGTTTTTTAAGCCACAAACTGTTGGGGTGGGGGAGATTATTATGAATGGTGAATCCCTACTTTCCAGGATTTTGTTATAATGGGGGGCACTGGCATAGCCATTCTGTCGCAAAATACTAAAGAGATGGCGACACAGGTGGAAGTTTTTCAGTAAATACCTGATCACATGTAGAGCATGAGCTCTGGAAACTCTTTCCAAGACAAGCATGAATATAAGACACATTCAGATACTTCCCTTGGTATTCTCTCTAATCCCAAACACACAGAATATGTATTATGCTCTAAGTGTGATGAAGAGGCTTTAGTCCAAGCAACCTGATTCCCAGTGGTACAAGACCTATTCTTAAAACCAATTTGCCCAAGATGAGGAGAGACATTTAGCTTTGGTAATTTAACTAAAAGGACTTGAGAGCTGTTAAGTCTCAGCCCTTTAGTAAGTTCATTGCTATCAAACTTCATCTTTTACTTGCAAGAGAGTATTAGATATAAATTCTTTAACATCTCTAGTGCTAATGCTTAATCCTAAATAATTTCTTTTCATTACTCACTTGTAATAGAATTCCCATTAACTAAAAGTCTGATTTCTAATTAACTAAAAGAAAACTGAGTCAAATTTTTAAGAATACAAACCATTCCCCAATTGGTAAATGGTTACAGGTTATGAAGAAGCAGTTTCCAAAGAACTCAAAACTACATACAGCCATAAGAAAAAAAAAATGTCCTAAATCACCATTGATTAGAGAAATGTAAATACTTCAAACCAACCAGATTGGCTAATATGATAAAAAAGAAAAATTACAAATGTGAGAGGGGATATGGGAAATTGGGACACAAAAGCACTATTGGTAGAGTTTTATACTGATCATTAAACCATTATGAAGAGCAATTTGGAACTGTCAAAGGAGCTACAAAACCACACATAATTTTTGTTTTTTTTAATATAAGGGAATATTTTGTAATTCAGAATCACTACAACAAATAACATACTTTCTTTGGAAAGATAATATAAATATTTGTGAAAGGATTATTTTCCATATTAAACAGGTGTTACATAATAGTGATAGTTAATATTATCCTGTTTTTTTTTTTTAAATTTTCACTAGTTTTTATTTTCCAAATACAAGTAAAGATAGTTTCAACATTCACTTTTGTAAGACTTTGTGTTCCTATACCCAAAGGGCTATCAAACAGTACATACCATTTGATCTAGCAGTGTCTCTACTGGATCTGTATCCCAAAGAGATTATAAAAAAAGGGAAAAGGACCCATATGTGAAAAAATTTTGTAATAGTCCTTTTTGTAATGGCAAAGAACTGAAAGTAAGTGGATGCTCATCAGCTGGGGAATAGCTAAATAAATTATAGTATATGAATGTAATGGAATATTATTGTTCTATAAGAAATAATCAGCTTAATGTTTTGGTCATGTATACTTATTGTATATCTAATTTATATTTTAATGTATTTAACATCTACTGGTCATCCTGCCATCTAGGGGAAGGGGTGGGGGGGGGTGGGAGGTGAAAAATTGGAACAAGAGATTTGGCAATTGTTAACGCTGTAAAGTTATCCATGCATATAACCTGTAAATAAAAGGCTATTAAATAAAAAAAAAAAAAAGAAAAAGAAATAATCAGCTGGATTTTTAGAAAGGCTTGGAGAGACTTAGATGAATATCTGCTAAGTGAAGTAAGTAGAACCAAGAGAACATTGCACACACCAACAAGTTTATATGATGATCAAATGTGATGGACTTGGCTCTTTTCAACAAGGAGGTGATTCAAGTCAATTCCAATAAACTTGGGATACAGAGAGCCATGTGCATCCCGAGAAAGGATTATAGGAAGGATTGAATGCCGATCACAATATAGTATTTCCACCTTTTTTGTTGTTATTGTTTGCTTGTTTTTCTCTCATTTTTTTCCCTTTTTGATCTAATTTTTCTTGTGCAACATGATAAATGTGGAAATAATGTTTAAAAGAATTAACCTTATACTGGATTACTTGCGGTCTAGAGGAGGGAATAGATGGGTGGAAGGGGGAAAAATATGGACACAAATTTCTGCAAGGGTGAATGTTAAAAATTATTTTCGCACATATTTTGAAAAATAAAAAGCTATTATTTAAAAAAAAAAAAGACTGTTCTAAATTTTTCTCCTTCCCTCCTTTATCTCACCCTTCCCAAGACAGCAAGTGATCTGATACAGATTAAATATGTTCATGCATAACTTTTGATACAGTAATACCACGGTTAGATTTGTATCACAAAGAGATTATTTTTTTTTAAAAGGAAAAGGACTTAAATGTACAAAAAATGTTTAAAGCAACTTAAAGCAAAGAATTAGAAATCAAGGGGATGCCCATCAATTGGGGAATGGCTGAACAAGCAGCTGTGTATGACTGTAATGTGATACTATAATGCTGTAAAAAATGATGAGCAAGATGCTTTCAGAAAAACTAGAAAGATTTACATGAACTGATACAAAGGGACATGAGCAGAACCAGAACAATGTACACAGTAATAGCAATACTGTTCAATGATCAGCTGTGAATGACCTAGGGCTATTCTCAACAGTACAATGGTATAAGGTAATTCTGAGAGACTTAAGATGGAAAAATTCTGTCTACCTCTAAAGAAAGAAATTCACACCTAAACACTCCCCCCCACACACATTCAGAATCCCAGCACACTCCCCAAATATTCTGTCCAAATACTTTTACCTTAATGCCCTCTCATAGATCCAGACACTCCTACCACCTTTCTAATACCCATGCTAATACCCTTTCCCACAAAAATACTCCTGATAGCTGATACATACCCCCAAAGCAGTAAACCACACTTCCCCAAGAGACCCCTCCTCAAGCAAACTCCCAACACACCCCTTCAACCCCCCCCCCCCAGAATACCTTGGAAAGGGATATGTGTTTGTTTAGTTTTGTACCTCCAGAGATGACATCTGAAGGTAAACTGAAGCATACTTTTTCTTTACTTTCTTTCTCTTTTCCTTTTTTTGGTGTTTCCTTTCACAACATGACTCATGTGGATATGTTTTGCATGGCTGCAAATATATAATCTATATCAAGTTGCTTGCCTTCGCAATGAGGAGGGAGGGGAAGGAGGAAGGAGAGAATTTGGAACTCCAAATTTATAAAACAAGCGTTAAAAGTTGTCTTTGCATGAAATTGGGAAAAAATATTAAAATTAGAATAATCATCAACTCAGAAATGTCCCTGACCTCTCATCCCCAAATGCCTTAGGAAGTGAAAGTATTCACCAAGGGCTAGTGGAATCAACAACAGCCTTATATGTAATGTTTTAGAATATATGCTTTCCACTTCCTTCACCATCAGAACTTTCTGAGGGGCTGGAATCTTTGGTGTTACATAATAACAGTAGCCCCCTTAATAGTGCAAGCTGAATTGTGATGCAAGACACCTACCTCTGCTTCATAGGGATTTTAACCTTCTTTTACAATTATCAACTCTTTGGCCGTTTGGTGAAGCCTAGAAATTCTTTCTCAGAATAAAGCTTTAAGATGCACACAATAAAACACAGGAAAACCTTGAATTGAAATAGTTTTAAAAACGTGTTTCAAGTTCTCGGACAATAGGGAAAGAGTGTTTTGCAGGTGAGTGGGGAGGGATGGCGGGGCGTGCTGGGGGTATGGGTCTGAGAGCCCTTTTTGACGTGTCTGGCGGGTGTCTTCAGTTTTCGAGCGTTTGTGGTGTGTTAGGGGAAAGGGTACGGGCGCGTTGGGATTTACACACCTGGAGCGACACTATTTAGGCGGCACTGGCGTGCTGGAGGACGCCGGGTTTTAGGGCGGTGTGGGGGGCGTATGAGGATTTGGGGGGGGGTAGGCTCCTAGGCGTAGGTGAGGCAGTGCTGGTCTGGGGGTGTGGGGGAGGGCCGGGGCCGCTTACCTCTCTTGTCCAGCAGCCACATGAAAGCGAAGCAGGGCAGGAAGCCGATCGGCCCCCACAGCACCAGCAGCGCGATGTCCCAGCTGGAGAAGCCGTAGGCCCGGCGGGCCGAGTTCTGGATGGGGCCCCAGGTGTTCCACACCAGGCCCTGCAGGAAGGCCATCAGCGAGAAGAGCAGCAGCACCAGCCAGCGACGCCCGTACACGCGCCCGGGCCCGGCCAAGACCTGCGCCGGCCCCGCGGGCACCACGGGCCCCGGCGCGCCGCGCTCCGCTGCCGGCGCCCGGCTCCTCCCGGGGGCCCCGGCGCCCGCCCCGGGCCCGGGCCTCAGCAGCGGCCGCCGCTCCTCCTCCTCCTCCTCTCCCGCGACGCTCCAGCCGGAGCCCATGGTCACGCCGGGCGGCGGCCCGACCCCGAAGCCGGGTGCCCCTTGCCCTGCCCTGCCTTCCTCCCCCTGGCTGCCGGTCTGAGGCTGCGGAGCTCCTGCCCTCCGCCCTCCTTCGCCTCCTACCAGCGGACGAGCCCGGCTCCTCGGGGGCTGCTACGGCGCCTGCGCAGCGCAAACCGGCCGGGTGCGGGAGCCGGAGCCGGGGGAGGGGAGGGAGGGGCAGCGCGCGGAGCCCGCACTCTGGAGCCGGCCGGGAAGCTCCTCCAGGTCCCTGGCGGGCCGGGCGGACGGCTCTCTGGACCGCGGTCGGAGGAAGTGCCCGGGCGTGCGTCACGTGCTTCCAAGTAACATCTCAGTGTATGGGATCTGGTTGTTTGTAACTCCAGGGAATCACGGGACCGACTGGAAGGGACATTAGGTCATCTAGGATCAGGAATCGCAGCGAGAGACTATGCTCTTCGCTCCCTCTTATCGAAGCTGAGGAACCTGAGCTCCCGGGAAGGAACATTAGCCCGTGGCACAAGGGGGTCTGGAACCTAGGCTTCCCCCGCAAAACAGTCCGCTTACGTCGGGGCTTGTTTTGTTTATTGGATTTATATATCCTAAAAGGCGCAGTCAAATCAACATTTATTAAGCAGTTTTTAAAAATTGGTCGTCAGACAATACAAGCAAAAAGACAGTCCTGACCTTAACTGGGGAAGACAAGGGTGGAAGGAAGCTAAAAAAGTGGACGGAGGGTGGGGGAGACGGGAGAGATATGGTGGAAAATAAAGACAAAAAAGTACAAAAAGAATTTTACATAAAAATATTCCGTTCCTCATCTTTTTGTTTTTGTTTTCTTATCCTTTCCTTCTCTGAGTTTCTATAGCTATCTGTTATCTTCTTTTTTTAAAATAATAGCTTTTTATTTTCCAAATATACGCAAAGAAAGTTTTCAATATTCACCCTGGAAAAAACTTGTATTTCAATTATGTTCTCCCTTCCTTCCCTTACCTCCTCCCATAGACGGCAAGTAATTCAATATATGTTAAACATGTACAATTCTTCTCTCTCTATATTACATACATATCTTGTGTCCATCGAGATTATAAATTCCTCGAGGACAAGAAGCATTTTTTCCTTTGTATTCGAGGCAATCGATATTCATTGACTGACTTTTGACCAAAAGATGCTTGGGATAAAGTTAACTGGTAAACAGGAAATTGTGGGGTACCCAGTTCACTTGTTTGGCTAGGCAAACTCGCAGCTGACGCCAGTTCATAGGTAATGCAGGCCGGGTGACGTGACCCGTCAGGAAAGCCAAATGAGTCACGCCACGAATAAAGCAGCGCGGCTTGTCTGAACTTCGCGTTCCCAGGCCCGCATTTAAACCAGCGGGGGCGCGAGATCCCGAGATCTGTGCAGGAGACACAGTGAGGCCAGCATGCATAGGGGGCGGGGGGAGGAAGATGAGGATGGGGGAGGGGGGAAGAGAGGGGGAAACCAGGAGCCTCCCAGGCTCCCAGGCAGGGCCGCTTTCTTTCCCTCTGGCCTTCCCCAAAACTCAAACAGGACCGCTCTCGAATGGAGCCAGAGCTAGAAATGGAAAGGGAACAGAAAACAGGAAGTCTGAAACAAAGCGAGAGTCCAGCAGCAAGAAGAAGAAGGAAAAGTCCAGCTTCGCTGGAAAAAGGAACACAACAAAACCCACGTGTCCCGGCCTCCTTCTCCAGGGAAGAAAAACAAACAACCCCACGTGGTCCGGATTCTATGCTCCGCCTGCTGGGCGGGGCCCTAGCTCACGTGAGCAATGCCAAGCCTACGGCGGCTTAGGGGAGTGTCACGTGACCGGCGCTGAGCGTTTGGACGTTTCCGGGGCATCTTGGGTAACGATCTCCAGGTGGCTTTACCTAGCCTGAGGAGCTTGGCAGGGGAGCGGCTATGGCTACGGTGGGGGGCGTGGGTCGGGTCGGGGACCGTGGTGCAAGTGAAAAAGGTAAAGTACGAGGCCAGGGTCCTAAGAAATGGAGAGGGGGGAGGGTTAGGGAGAAAGAATCAGTCCGATCCGGGTCTCCGGACTCCTTCCCCGGAGTGCGGGGAGGCCTTGTGGCTTCCACCGTGGGTGTTGGGGGAGTGTGCTGTATAATAGACCGGGCGCTCCTGACAAGGTGTCGCGTGCGCGTGTGTGTGCGCGTGCGTGCGTGTGTGCGCGCGTGCGTATGTGTGCGTGTGTGTGTGCGCGCGTGCGCGTGATGGCAACATCCTTTGGTCATTAATTAGAATTCTAATGTCTTTCAAAAATGTTTTTCTTTATAATGTTGTCATATAAATTATTCTAGCGCTGAGTATTAGATCATCTAATTTAGTAGTTATCTTAAGTTTTTGCTCTTAGGACCTCTTTACGCTCTTAAAAATTATTGAAGACCACCGAAGAGTTTTTGTTTACATATATCATGTGAATCTATATTTACAGTACTAAAAAAAAATCTTAATATTTTAAAGTAGCTTTGGCTTCTCAGATCTCCTTGAAAGAGTTTCAAAGGGGTCCCCATTCCACATTTTGAAAATCGGTCTATTTCTTCACAGGGTATGTATGATATGAGTACCAGAATAAGAATAAAGAGCTATAGTCTTAGTTCTACAATTGAAAGATGCTACCCAAACTACTTGTCCTCTGAACCTGACATGTCTTTTTTTTTTATTTTATTTTTTTTCTTTTTTTATTTAATATCCTGACATGTCTTAAGGGAATTAATAATAACCTGCCTTAAACAAACCTTTGATAAGAGAATTTTAAAAAGATAAAATGTTAGGAAGCTCTTTGAAAAGCTAAAAATGCTATACTGTTATAAGATGGTAGTTTTTATTCTATAGCTACATCTCCTTAAATTCTATAGTTTAGTAACTAATAGGGGTCCGGGAAGCAATTGTTGTTTTACAGGAAAGGAAGATATTCCAACTGGAAAGACCTCTAGAAGAAATAAATAGAATTAACTCTCAAGTAAACTACTAAAATTTGACAGCTTATTGGATATGAAGTATATGGGTGAAGGAGAGTGAGGAGCTGAGGGCAATTCTAAAGCTATGAACCTGGGAGATTGGAGAAATGGTGATGTGTTCTTTTCTTTGGCATGTTTCATAAGTTTTTAATATAATAAAAGGAAGGATTTGTCAAAATCACATGGAACTGTCTCCAGAATAAAAGTATACTTAATAGAAACGATGTATGTAATAAAAGGCGGTGCCTATCTTATAGCAAGATTCCATTTTTGTTTTAGTTTGTTCAAAAACAAAGTAGTGTTCAAAAAATCATCACTTTTATTCCTAATTAATTAGGAATTAAACCTTTTTTCACAAAATAATTTGATGATTTAGTATTTATAGTAAGAAAATTTCACACTATTTAAAAACTGATAGGTGTGGCAACAAGTTAAAGTGCTTCTCAGACTTTTAAAAATAACTTTTTGTTTTTCCAAATACATGCCAAGATAGTTTTCAACATTCACCCTTGCAAAAACTTGTGTCCCAAATTTTTTTCCCTCCTTTGGACAGCAAGCAAGCCAACATAGATTAAATGTGTTCAATTCTTCTAAACATTACAATATTTGTCATGCCACAAAAGAAAAATCAAAAAGTGAAAAAAAATCAACAAAGATGAAAATATTTTGTTGTAATCTGAATTCAGTCTCCATAGTCCTCTCTCTGGATGTGGATGGTTCTCTCCATCACAAGTGTATTGGAAATTGCTTTGAATCACTTAATTGCTGAAAAGAGCCAAGGTTCATCATAGTTGATTATCACATAATCTTGTTGCTGTGTACAATATTCTCTTGGTTTTACTCACTTCACTCAGCATTAGTTCATGCAAGTATTGACAAGCTTTTCTGAAATCAGCCTGCTCATCATTTCTTATGGAAAAATAATATTCTATTGCATTCATATACCATAACTTATTCAGCTATTCTCCAACTTCTGGGCATCCATTCACTATAAACATTTTTTGCATATGTGTGTTCTTTTTCCCTTTTTATAATCTCTTTGGGAAATAGACCCTGTAGAATATAGAATATAGACAGTTTGATAGCTCTTTAGATGTAGTTCCAAATTGCTCTCCAGAATAGTAGGATCAATTCACAACTCCACCAGTAATGCATTAATGTATTAGCCAATTCTCTCACATCCCCTCCAATATTTATCATTACCTGTTGTTGTCGTCTGCCAAACTGAAAGGTGTGAGATATAGTACCTCAGATTTATTTTAATTTGCATTTCTCTAATCAATAGTGATTTAGATCATTTTTTCATATGACTAGAAATGGCTTTAATTTCTTAGTTTGAAAATAATTCATATACTTTCAACATTTATCAATTGGGGTTATCATTTGAGTCAGTTCTCTACATATTTTAGAAATGAGGCCTTTACCAGAAACACTGGATGTAAAAAATTTTCCCCAGTTTTCTGCTTCCTTTCTAATCTTGGCTGCATTTGCTTTATTTGTACATTTTTAAAAAAAATTTAATATAATCAAAATTATCCATATTGGATTTTGTAATGTTTTCTTATTCTTTGGCCATAAAATTCCTTTCTTCTCCAAAGATCTGAGAGGTGGACTATCCCTTGTTTTCCTAACTTGCTTATAAATATCACCCTTTATGTCTAAATCATGAATCCATATCTACCTTATCTTGGTGTAGGTTATTAGATTTTGGTCAGCGCCTTGTTTCTGCCATACTATTTTCTGGTTTTCCCAGCAAATTTTGTCAGATAGTGAGTTCTTATTCTAGAATTTGGAGTCTTTGGGTTTATCAACCACTAGATTACTATAGCCATTGACTATTGTCTTATGAACCTAACCTATTCCATTGATCCACTACTCTCTTTCTTAGCCAGTACCAAATGGTTTTGATGGCCACTTTATAATATACTTTTTAGATCTGGTATAGTTAGGCCAAATGGTGATGTTTTCGATGGAAATAAGGGAAAGTTTGGGAAAAGGGTGAATTTTGAGGCAAAAATAATGAGTTTTGTTTTGGACTTGTTAAGTTTGAGTTTCTAGGACATCTAGTTTGAAATAGCCAATAAGTAATCAATCAACCCAATAAGTACAGTTCTGGGTTCCAAGGGAGAGAGAATGGAAATGGATATGTAGTTTTGTGAATCATTTGCATAGAGATAATAAACTCATGGGAACTGATGGAGGTATCAAGTAAGTGAAGAGAGAATAGGGTCCAGGACAAAGCCTTGGGAAACATCGACAGTTGGGGGCATGATATGAATGGTGTTTCAGCAAAGGATATTGAGAAGAAACAATTAAGAAAGATAGGGAAAAAATCAGGAGACACCAATGTTAAGAAAACACAGAAGGGGCAGCCCTTTTTGTAGTGGCTAGAAACTGGAAGCTGAATGGATGTCCATCAGTTGGAGAATGGCTGAATAAATTGTGGTATATGAATATTATGGAATATTACTGTTCTGTAAGAAATGACCAACAGGATGATTTCAGAAAGGCCTGGAGAGCCTTACACGAACTGATGCTGAGTGAAATGAGCAGGACCAGGAGAACATTATATACTTCAACAACAATACTATATGATGACCAATTCTGATGGACCTGGCCATCTTCAGCAACGAGATCAACCAAATCATTTCCAATGGAGCAGTAATGAACTGAACCAGCTACGCCCAGAGAAAGAACTTTGGGAGATGACTAAAAACCATTACATTGAATTCCCAATCTCTATATTTATGCCCACCTGCATTTTTTATTTCCTTCACAAACTAATTGTACAATATTTCAGAGTCTGATTCTTTTTATACAGCAAAACAATGTTTTGATCATGTGTACTTATTGTGTATCTAATTTATATTTTAATGTATTTAGCATCTACTGGTTATCCTGCCATCTAGGGGAGGGGGGTAAAAGGTGAAAAATTGGAACAAGAGATTTGGCAATTGTTAATGCTGTAAAGTTATCCATGCATATAACCTGTAAATAAAAGGCCATTAAATAAAAAAAAAAAAGAAAGAAAAAAAAAAAGAAAACACAGAAGGGAAAGCTTATCTAAGAAGAGGTGAAAGTCATAGTGTCACATGTAGCAGTGAGGTCAAGAAGGTCTGGGATTGAGAAGAAACCATTAGAATGGCAAATTAACTCCCAAACATGCTCCTCTGCTGAGGCGTGGTGTTTGTTGGTCCGTGAGTATAGTACATAACATTTGCATTTATTTTTCAGATTTATTCAGTCTCTTCTTTAATAATATCACAAGGGATAGCTTTCAGGATGAGGAGAATGATAGTGGGGGAAATTTTGGTGGTAGAAAAAGAAGACATCAATAAACATTTTTAGAAAGAACATATTTTTTATATTAGGTTTTTATTAGATATTTCATGTGAAGGTTCTTCCCATTTGATAATGCTCTTGAAGTGTAATCATAATTGTCTATTTTTATCTCTTATGATCATTTCTTTCTCTTGCTAAAAATTCTTCTAACCATAGATGTGTAAGGTATCTACTTTTTTCCTACTAATTTTTTAAAATGGTGACACTGTTAAGTATAGTATTCATCTGAACTCTTGTAATATATTACATAAGATCCTGACTGACTTTTAAAATGTTTTGTTAAAATTTTTTATTGCACATTATTTTCTTTTCTCAATGACTGCTGCCTCTCACAAAAAGAATCCTTCTGTGTAATGAGTGTAATCAATCAAAACAAATTAGCACTTTCATTGGCCGTACCCCAAAAATGTGACCTGCCACAATGATAGTCACTATCTTTGTGCTGAAAAAGTGGAATTGTATGTGTCATGATTCTGAAATCTCACTATTGATTTCCTTTACATTCTTGTTGTTTTTATATAAATTCTAATTCTGTTTCTACTTGCTTCACTTTCCATCAATTTATATAAATTTCCTCCAATTCTCTGAATTCTCTATATTTGTCATTTCCTGTATTGTAATATAATATTCCATTATATTTATTATACTACTGTTCAGCCATTGACCAACTGATGGGCATCTTCTGGTTCTTGGATATTATAAAAAAAATTTTCATTAAAAAATTTTCCCCATATAGTTAATTGGTGTTTATCACTCTTCTCTCACACTGCTTCTTTTCCTCCTGTGCTCCTTCCCAACTTGGACTATTTGTTATTTCCCCAAGATATCCAATACTCTTGTATTTTGCTACCATTTACCACAAACGTTTAGGCATGTAATCATAGGTCCAGTCAGAAAAGAATTTTTTAGTGTGTGCCTTGTATGCTAAGTAAGTAAAATGTATATATAAATCAGATCCAAAATCGATGTACCCTTAGCAGTTGTTTGAGGACCACTGCTATAAATGCAACATCTAATATGTAAAAGGCCTCTGATGTCTTTTCTCCTCAATTCCTTACACTAAAAATGACCTCTTTCATGTTGGTTCATATTACCGTATTTGGTCCTTCTTAAGTATTTGTTCTAATTTGTACTATCTATATGCATTAAGAACTGCGCCTTTCTCCTTGTCTAGCTTCCTGTATTTTGCAGAGTATGACCTTAATTTTTATTGGACTAATACTTGATGAACAAGGAGTAAGGAATCTGGGTTTTAGTCTAGATTGGATCTCTTCATTAGCTGTATGATGTTGGTTAAGTCATATAACCGTGGAGTATCTCAGTTCATGTTACCTATGTAATGCCTTTCCTAACTGCTTGTCAGAATTGTTTTGAGAAATAACTCAAATAATGAATGGGAAAACATTTAAAATTGTAAAGCACCATGCAGGTATCAGGTATTTTTGAGCCTTATGAAAGCTTCTATTTTCTCTTTCATAACTTTAGTATGGTCTTGTCTTATAGAATTGTACCTGGTGTGAGAACTGTGAGATTGTTTTTAGTTTCAGGTTTTTGCCTACATCATGTATTATAGAATCTTTAGAAAACTTGGTGAACTGTACTTGTTAAAATTTTCATAATAATTCTTGCTACTTTTAGCATAATACCTGGTCCATAGTCAGCTCTCAAGAGCAGTCAGGCAAAAAGAAAAAAAAAAGTGTGACAGCAGATTTCAGATTACCTTGCATTTTGTAGTAACACAGAAATCACAGGGGGGAAAAAAAAAACTAAAATTGTATCTCTGTCCCAGAAATTGACAACAGTTGTTACAAAGACTGGAAAATTGGATAAAGTGCAACACTTAAGAGAAAGAAAGAACTATTGTGATAGTATCTGCACTGCTGTTCTGGGATTTTTTAAAGCAGTTTTCAAATCACCTAAAAGGAAAATATTGCACTGTTTTTAGAATTTAATGTAGTCTCTTTCCTTTTAGAGGCTATGTATGTTGCTTCAGAGTTGTTGTTGTTTTTTTGTTTTTTTTTTTTTAAACAGCAGATTTCCTGGAATGGGATAACTTGATGTATCCCAGGGCTATTGAATTAATGCTATGTAGTATCAAATTCTTTTTTATAGAAAACTCCAATTTAATGCTATGTAGTATCGAATTCTTTTATAGAAAACTCCAATTTCATTAATGTAATGAAGCAGTACATTGCTGATTAAGCTATTGAAAAACATTATCCCAGAAACAGCTGATTTCACTATTTTACTTATGGGCACAATTTCTGTATGTATGCTTATTTCACTGTAGTGTAAAAAATACCATGGTTTTGTGCCATTACCATATGATTAACTTTTATAAAGAAAAATCTTTTTTTTAAACCACCTGTTAAATAATTCAAAAAAAAAATTAGCATTGATAAGACACCACACACAAATAGCTAAAGTATAGAAGTTAGCATAGAAAAAGTACAAAGATCTAAGCAAGCAGTGAAGAAGGAAAGCTACTCTATCTTGTCTTCCTGGGGGGGTGCCCCATGCTTTGATAGCAGCAGCAGCAGCAATTTGCTCATATACTGCTATAGGGTAATTAATCTGCGCTAAAGAATGCAAGCCTTTTTCAGATCTTTTATACTTTCCAGATTAAAAGAATTTGAAGAATCAAACAATCACAGGGTATGCTTCTGTTTTTAAATCAGATATGTCCTGTCCTTCATTTTTAATTTAATTAGTGCCTTTTGTAAGCGTGTCTTAGGGGGTGGACAAAATTGCTGTATAGTCAATGCTGATGGTGTCACTGCCTTTCCCACTCCCCCTCCTCCCTCCACCCATGAAGGGGAAATTGAAGGGGTAGGGTCAGAAGATGAGAAATGCCCAAAGGGCGCCTCTTCAGGTGTAGGGAGAGGTGAAACTGAGCCAGGGTGTTACTTGACTTGGTCTAATTAGCTATTCCTTCCAGCTGTGTTGTCAGTCCTATTCCCCCTCTTCCTCTTTTTTCCTCACACTTTCTTGTCTGTCTGTGCTTATTGGCATAGTACTCAAAATCCAAATCTCCATGCCTTTCAGCTACTTTGTTAGTACCCTCCCCTTCCTGCTCTTTCTTCCTTTTCCATATTCTAAACTTATGTAATTCCTTAACCCCAATTGTTTTATATTTTATATATAGAATGTTTCTGAAGGAATTGAATCAGGACCATTATTTTCATAATATTCAAATAGTTGCTCTCCCACTAGTTTCCACTTATCTGGCTCTAATCCTTTTTCCTTTGAGAACTAAGGGGACATGTTACTACTCTTTCTAAAAGTCCAAGGATCTGATCCCAATTTACCAACAAACCTTAGCTCTTTATTAACCTAACTATGCTTTCTACATACGTCCCTTGGGTTGGAGGAGACTCTTTTCTTGGTATTTGCCCCATTTCAGCTAAAAAACGAAAGTGACTAGGTTAGCCCTTACCAAAGTTTCCTGCTTGTCTATTTTTATATTCACCCTATTTCCTGGTCATAGGGACTTCCCCACAGACCTTACAATCATGTCATTTGAACTGCTGAGTGTAAATTCTTAGTCCACATTGGGTGCCAGAATGTGATGTCCAGGCTAGTTCTCTGGAGGACCTTGGGATCAGCCAGAATCCTTGGTCTTTAGGTGGAGAAGTGAAGGAGACAGTAGAGCTGCCACATGGCTGGTCAAAGATGGAGTCTGGATTCTGGAGCCTGAAGTCTTCTCTGGCTGAGAGCACTGCGACTGAGAGAGCTCTGTGTCCCTCCCTCAGCCCTTAAATCTTTCAGTAAGATTACCTCATTACACCACATTGAGCATGAGCAGCCATAAGCACCATGCTGTGATTCATGTATACCTTTTCAGAATTCCAGCCCGTTATATATATTTATTCCCCGAAAAAATGAAATGTGGCTATTCTTTAGCTCTTAAAAATTTAGAAATGAAATCATCATGGGAATGGCATCATATTTTATAGCATTAAATCAGGCAGAGCAGCAGATACAAAGTGCAGATTTCCATTTGTACTTCTTAGATACTTAAGATCACTGATTATAAAGTTTTAACTTTCTCCACTTTAGAAAAATTGGTTGTTATTTGTAGAATCTAAGACATAGTTGGTATATTGAAAGCCATAAATACTTGTCAAGGCTTAAAATAAGCCTTTAATATGGAAGAAAAAAAAAACACAATTCAACAAATATTTATGTATCTAACTAAGGATACCAACTTTTGCATGTAGAGCAAGAAAAAAAATCAAATGCAATTCCTATTTGAAATCTATTTTTTATTGGCAATTTTGTTTTTACATCATATTCCTATGTAAATATATTCTATCCAACTCCTTACCCATTCAACCATTCTTTGTAACAAAGATTTAAAAAAAAAAAAAAGATATCAGGGAAGAGGTTCAGCAAAAACAATTAGCCCATCAACCAGTCTGACAATCTGTTTAGGATGCCTCACCTGCAGTCCCACTAACTCTGCAAAGAAAGGAGGGGGCTGCATTTTAAAATTCTTCTCCAGAACCCATTTTTCTGTGTATAATATCACAGCATTCATTTCATTTTATTCGTTGTAGCCACATGTATTGTTTTCCTGATTCTGCTTAATAATTATTTGCATGTTGTCTTTCCTTTATGAACTCCATAAGAACAGGGACCATTACTTTTCTTCAATCCCCAGCACTTAACATAGTGTAATATAGTACATATTTATTAAATGCTTATTGACTGACTTTGTACTGCATCAATTCATATGTCTTCCTATGCTTTTTATTTCTCATATTCATCATTTTTTACAAGTATAGTAGTATTCTAGTACTTGCTTGCACCACAGTTTTTTAGCCATTCCCCAGGAGATGATGTTACTTTTTCTCATTGATATCGCATAAAGTGCTTAGATATATAAATATATATCTATATAGATATCTATCTATATATATTTATAGATACATATCTATAAATATATAGATATATAAAAATATTTAGATATATAAAAGGTTCCCTTTGGTATAAGATGAGAACCTCTAGATAAGAGGGTATGGACATTTTGGTCACTTTCTTAGCCTAATTCCAAATTGGCTTTTTAGAATAGTAGGACAGCTCCACCATCTGTATATTAGTGTCTCATACAGTTGTAGTTCAATGGAAAAATAATACTCACTAAATTTGCCTTTTCCAACTTGTAGGAAATGGTCATTTTACACATTTATTTAACCCAAAGCTATTTGTTTCTCTAGGTGAAGTTGTCAAACCTTTTACTCCAGAGAAAGCAAAAGAAATTATAATGTCTTTGCAACAGCCAGCAATCTTCTGCAACATGGTTTTTGATTGGCCAGCCCAACACTGGAATGCTAAATACCTTTCAAAGCTCTTATGTGGAAAGCAGATACGATTCAGAATGGGAATGAAAAAAATAGATACAGGTAGGACTGCAAGTAGACATAATATTTATAATGATGCTTTAATTTTCTACTTTTTTAAGCAGTGGTTTTTATGTTTCTAGAAAAATATTGAACTCTCTTCTTCTGTTTGTCCATTTTGCAATACAGAGATAAGAAGTTTATTGGAAATTTTGGTAAAAATGTTTGCAGCAATATTTTTCTTTTTTAGAACAACATATATTTCTTTAAGTAAAACATTGTTATTCTACATAAAAACTATTTGTATGTGTTTTATACATGTATATCACTGTTTTATTTGAAAATATTCCTGAAGATACTAATACAGTGATATAAAAAGATTACACATTGCTTTAATCAGTACATTTTTCTTTGATGCTCTCTGCATAAGTGACTTCAGGAATGTAACTTCACTTTTCTAAGCCTCAGTTTCCCTATAAATCAAAAAGATGAGATTGGCTAGATGGTTTCTAAAGTTGTGAAAGTTCTAAGTCATAGAATCTAAGTTGTTCTTTCAGTTGTGATTTCACTATCTAAAGAACTTAATAGATAGATTATTTTATGATTCTATATCCAGTAGCTGACTTTGGATGTGATTCTGTTCCTCTTTGCCTGAAGGGACAAACATGATGTGTACTTTGTCATAAAACATCAAGTATTTCATTAGCTATCTCTTATGTACACCTCTTGGAATCCCTGGTTTCCTTGAAGACTATGGTCAAAAACACCCTGTGTTTGAAGCCTCTCCTGTTTCTCCTGGCAGGATACTGCTCTCCCTCCCTTTTTCTGGCCACTTAATGCTGCACTGCTGTCATTTTCCCTTCCTGCTTTGCAGTACTTACTGCAGCCTCCTGGTGTGGTTGAGCTCTGGGCCTGAACCAGAAAGATCTGAGTCCAAATACAACCTCAGGCACTTTCTAGATGTGTGATCCTGGGCAAATCATTTAACCTTAGATTGTTTCAATTTTCCCATTCGTAATATGGAAATAAAATTAATAGTTGCTATCTTCCAAATTTGTGTGAGGACCAAATGAGATAATGATTATTATAAAGTGCATTGCAATTCTTAAGGTGTTAAACTAATGCCACCTTCCTGAGGATCCTTTCCTTTTGGCCCCAGATCCTCTTCTAGGCACCCACAAGTCCACAGTCATCGGACTCCACCCTGATTCTCCTGCTGCCTCACATCCTGGGACAAATTCTATGGACAGTAATTCACCTGAACTCCTTTCTTAGTGATTAACAAAAAGTCAATTCCTACTATAATGTAGCATTTATGTTCCCAAAAATTACCAAGATTTATGGGAAAACTGGGAATGGGACACAATACTCAAACTCCACCAGTGACATACACAAAAATATATAATACATATATTATACATGGGGATCCATGAACGCTTTGCTTTTTCCCTACCCTTGGAGCTTTAAGTTTGTCTCCTAGGCCTGGAGCTCTCTCCCCATCTCTGCTTCCTGAGAGCAGGAAAGATTCTAAGCCAGAGAGTCATATTCTAACAGAAGACCTCCTCAATTCTAGAGCTTCTTTCTTAGGTTATAAATCCAACGTAACCTGCACATATCCTGTTTAGACTTGGGTGCTGGCATGTCTCTCCTATTAAAATTGTGAACTCTTAGAGAGCAGGCACTGTTTTTTGCCTTAGTATTCTCAGATTTTTAGCAGTGTGGTACACAATAGATGCTCAATAAATGCTAGTTGCACAACTCTTTTAAACTACTTTCCTTGTATTTGCACATAAGTCTTTATATGTGCATGTGTGTGTATTTAATATATATAAAATAATCAGTATTTAACAAGGTTTCTCAAAAGTCTTAGTTCAGTTTTAAGGTTAAATAATTCAAGATGCTACAAAAATAACATTTGAAAGATTAATTATATAAAATTTCAAAATATTGATGTTCTTTACTTAAATTCAACATAACTACCATCTTGTGGCATAGCGTTAGTTAATGAAATATTGTGAAAAATTTCATTAGCTATGGTGTTTGTAAACTTAAGATTATCCAGAAAATAAGGATGCATACAGGACAGTTTTAGAGACTTCCACAAGAAAAAGTCTAGTAGAAAACAGATCATGTGATCTAGGTGGCTAAGCAAGTGGACCTCCTCCACTTGTCTACTAGTCTGAGAAATTGTCATCCAGAAACATTTGTAGTACACAATAACAGACTTGTTAAAGTTTTTTAAATTATTGTTCAAAATTCACCAAACTCTTACACCAAAGTGTAAGAGAATTTTAAAATAATATGATTTCCAAATGATGTTTAGGGTAAATTTGTAGCATTTATGAAGTTAATAAAGTTTGAAATAGCACCAAGACTTTTGGGGACAGAAAGGGAGAGGGAGAAGAGAGTTTCAAAGTAAAAGTTTGTCTTTATATCTTCAATTTATCACATAACATATTTGTTAATTGATTGTATCCATAATCATCTTAAAGAGCTAAACTGTGATTTCATAAATAGTTTATAAAATTTTTCTTTTTTAAAAATTAACTTTCAGTATTAGGGATAATGAATAGTAATCCCCAAAGTAGTGGTTAACCTCTAATTGGTTTTTATTTTATTTTGTAAAGCATTTTTACACTAATTAATTAAAATATTTATTTTATTCTAGGACATGTATGCAGTATACTCTGCTTTTCTTAACAACACATTATTTCCTACTTGAGGAATGGGATAGATGACACTTGAAGTTTTCTTTTTTCCATAAACTTGTAGCCTAGGAGGCAGCTGTTAGAGAGGCTAAAGAATGGGTCTGGAGAAAGGATTTGATTTCAAATCCCGCATGTAATGTTACTTCCTTTGTGGCTTGGTACAAGATATATAACATCCTTAAGCTCCAGTTTCTTCAGTTGTAGAAAGGGGAGGATTGTTGGAAGGGGAGGGAGAAGGGAGGCAGTACTGATTTAGATACTGTTCAGGGCCTGATGGCTCTAGGTCTAGAATCACAAAACAACAGAGCTGAGAGCTATCTAGAAAGGTCTGAATTTGAAGAACTTAAGTGAATTCCCCTGAATGCAACTCTCCTGGGAGATTATTCACCCCTTGTATAGACAAATATCTTAGTAATAAATCTTTTTGTGTGAAGAAAAAAATATAAAGATTTAGACAATAGTACAAATAGATAAATAGCTTTCAGCTTGAGCTTACAACCTTTCATCATCTTATATACTAATTATATTTAGTCAGTGAATTTTCTTTCAAAATTTCTCTTCCCACTGGCATACCTGGATTATTTTCATAGACATTCTTGAATTCAGGTTATAACCCTTCTTTCACACCTGTATTGTTTTTATTGTTTATCTACCATATTAAATCTTGAGTAGATCTATTTCTCAACAGTCTTTTTCCATTATTCCTCAATAATTTTCTATTGTGCTTGATTTCCTCCCTACCTTATAAGCACACCATGCCCATTGTATTGCCTTCTTTCTTTGTTTATTATCCTTACTTGGAATCTGTTCCCCTTTCTCTGGCTCTGATAAAAATACAACTCCATCTTTCAAGGAGTTACTCAAATTCTCCTCCACTGTTCCAGTTTTATTTTTTTCTTACTCTAAATCCTAATGTCATTTGCATTTCATAATTTAATGTGATACTATATATACATCCTAAAATGTTGTCACCTTTTTATGTGTGATATTCTTGTCAACTAAAGTAAATGGGAAATATCTTGGATATTGAGATTATGTATCTTCCCTCAAAGTATTTGTCACGATTTTGTACAGATAGACAACCAGAAAATGTTGGTTTCTTGTAGATAATTTGTTCTTGGATAATTGAAAATTTAATATATTTTAGAGCTCTTTCCACTATATCTCTGTGTGTTCTGGTTGTTGAAACAGGGTAGTTTATTGTTCCCTTTTCTTTGGACATGATTCCTTGTAGGGCCAGGGAAAAAAATAAGAGCATATGAAGCACCTAATATGTTTGCCCTAAATAGTCAATTATCAGCAGCTAATGGTGAGTTTGACACGCTTCTCTTTATTGCCACCAAGAAAATTCTTATTATTTTGGAGCTTTTTAATCTTAACCAACACTTGGATTTCTCTATCTGTGAGTGCTATTCTCTTAACCTTACCCCAGGCATATTATTTGGCAATGTTAAAAATAATATCTCTTAATTGCTATGGCTTTATTACTTTTAGATTAAATATCAGACAAGAATTAAAATAAAATTAGTCTCATCCTTTTAAAAAAATAACTGAGACATATATAAATATATATATACACACTTAAGAGCTTTGAAATATTTTAGAGACTAATGTGAATTAATTTCCTGTAGTTTAAATGTTCAAACTCATGCTTTGAGTTACAAAGCCTAAAATTCTCTGCTCTTACATCAGAAACTTCAAGTACCTTTTGTAGTCGTTATTTATTCTTGATTTAAGAAATAATATCATAGACTTTTAAAGCTGGAAATTGGTAACTAGTGATAAACACTTTTAAGCAATTTATGAGGCAATTTCTTTAGCCTAGTACATGCACTTAGTTGTAATTATCAAAGAGCAGTATTGAATTGTACCATATTGTAGAAAGAGCCCCAAATTACAACATGCCCATATTTTATTTCTTTTGTATTTGACTATTCTGTTTTTGACTGCAAAGAGTAACTTCCAGGTTCACAAAGTCAGAAACATGCTTACTTATAAACTGCCAAATATCAAACTTAGCAAAATTTCCTCTTAAAAAGCAAATTGAGCTAGATAAAGGTAGCAACCGCCTACATTACTTTAGTGATAAAGTTTGAAAGGAAAAAGTTCATATGCCTAAAGTAAAGTTTTTTTTTGAAGTGTACAGTCTAAAATAGTTTTGATAGCAAAATCAGAACAATAAGAAATAAATGTCAATTGCAGCTGCCATAAAGAATGAAAAGAATTCTCTTTTGCAACTATTTGAGTTACAAGATCTCTGATTAAATCATTCCTTCTTTTATATGGTGGTATTGGGCCAGGTAGTATGTCCAGTGTGAGTAAAAGGATGGAATAGCAATAAAGAACTAGCCATATTAAAACTCCAGGAGATGCTGTCATACAAATGGATTTACTAAATCAAAGCTTCAAATAATGGGAGATAGGATGGGTGTGGTGGTTGGTCTGGGAAGGTACAAATTCATTATAAAGATAATTGTCAATGCAACATAGTCCTCAGCATTCTATGGATTTATTTTAATGTTCCTTCCATCCATGGCTACCCTTTTCCTTCCATAGCACTCACCACAGCAAAATATACCAATAATTAATTAAAAGGCTCTATAATTATCATGGTTCAGCCATTTAAGCATTAGAAGTAAAACATTTTTATATGTTGGGATCTAATATGTATTGAGTGATATGAATAGTAACACTATTATATTAGTATCAACTGCAGAATTGTTTTACCTTCATGTTCCTTATCTTATAACCTTATGTTTGGGCACCTTTCTCTTGGAGGAGATAGTTAGCTAGGGATAAACAGTACAGTCATTGACATCAGAACAGTAAGCCATGGGCATCTACTTGCCTCATGTCAAGAAAGCTAAATCAGTAATCTAAGTGGTAGAGCAGATTTAAAGTCTTTGGAAGAAACAGATTTCTGTACATGTGTTGTATACATACCATGATGAATAACCATTGAAACCAGGTCTATGATCCAAACCAAAAGCCATGTGTCCTTTTGTTGAGGTGTGAGAAATGAGAAATAAGGGTTGAGAGATCCCCTGGTCTTTGGGGCTGGTTCTTTGCAAAAGAAAATGCAGGTGAGGTTTGTGGCAAAAATGGGTTTATTACGCTGAGAAAACAACTTTCTCAGTGGGCCAAATCCTGTTAGGATTTTTAGCAAAGGTTTGGGGGGGTTCAACCTTTGATTATATTGGGTTTTTGTGGTCCAGAGCTAGGGAGCAATCTTCAGATGAGTTTGAGGGACTAATTTTTTTTTTTCTTTTTAAATTATAGCGTTTTATTGACAAAACATATGCGTGGGTAATTTTTCAACATTGACCCTTGCAAAAACTTCAGTTCCAACTTTTCCCCTCCACCCCTTCCCCTAGATGGCAGGTAGTCCCATACATGTTAAATATGTTAAATACAGTATATGTATACATATTTATACAGTTGTCTTGCTACATAAGAAAAATCAGATTTAGGAAGAAGGTAAAAAGAACCTGGGAAGAAAAACAAAAATGCAAGCAAACAATAACAGAAAGAGTATAAATGCTATGTTGTGGTCCATACACATTTCCCAGTGTTCTTTGACTAGATGTAGCTGGTTCTATTCATTACTGATCAATTGGAACTGATTTGGATCCTCTCATTGTTGAAGATAGTCTCCCATCAGAATTGATCCTCATATATTATTGTTGTTGAAGTGTATAATGATCCCCTGGTTCTGCTCATTTCATTTAGCATCAGTTCATGTAGATCTCTCCAAACTTCTCTGTATTCTTCCTGCTTATCATTTTTTACAGAACAATAATATTCCATAACATTCATATACCATAATTTATTCACCCATTCTCCAATTGATGGGTATCCATTCAATTTCTAGCCACTACTAAAAAGGCTGCCACAAACATTTTTGCACATAGAGGTCCCTTTCCCATCTTTAATATCTCTTTGGGATTTATAGCCCAGCAGTAACATTGCTGGATTAAAGAGTATGCACAGTTTGACAACTTTTTGAACATAGTTCCAAATTGCTCTCCAGGATGGTTGGATCCTCCAACTCCACCAACAATGTATCAGTGTCCCAGTTTTCCCACATCCCCTCCAATATCTTTTCCTATCATCCTAGTCAATCTGACAGGTGTGTAGTGTTAGCTCAGAGTTGTCTTAATTTGCATTTCTCTGATCAATAATAATTTGGAACATCTTTTCATATGGGTAGAAATAGTTTCAATTTCATCATCTGAAAATTATGTTCATATCCTTTGACCATTTATCAATTAGAGAATGGGTTGGTTTCTTATAAATTTTAGTCAGTTCTCTATATATTTTGGAAAAGAGGCCTTTATCTGAACCTTTAACTATAAAGATGTTTTTCCAGTTTATTGCTTTCCTTCTAATCTTTTCTGCATTAGTTTTGTTTGTACAAAAGCTTTTTAACTTAATATAATCAAAATTTTCCATTATGTGACCAGTAATGATCACTGGTTCTTCTTTGGCCACTAATTCTTTCCTCCTGAGGGCCTAATTTTCAGTTCTAGAAAGGAATGTGATTATGCCCCAGGCCAAGATCTCCATTGTAGGAGGAGATTACCATCTAGGAGGGTGAGGTCCCTCGGGAGGTTTTGAGTTTTTAGGGTTTCTCCACTCCGCCAAAGATCAAAGGGACACAGTTTACATCACCCTTGTTGGAGTATGTGTGTGTTTCTGTTTGTGTTTGTGTATTGATGGATGGCTGAATTGTCTCTGGGAATTTCTAGGAGGAATAAATACTTAATCTGCTTTGAACTACTCAAGAGCCCTTACAGTGGTCCTCAAACTACTGCCAGAGGGCCAGATGCAGCAGCTGAGGTTTATCCCCCTCACCCAGGGCTATGAAGTTTCTTTATTTAAAGGCCCACAAAACAAAGTTTTTATTTTTACTATAGTCGGCCCTGCAACAGTCTGAGGGACATTGAACTGGCCCCTATTTAAAAAGTTTGAGGACCCCTGCTTAGGATATATAATATAATGCAGACAGGGACCATTTCTCTCTCTCTTTTTTTTTTTTTTTTTTGAATGGGGAAGAAGGGTTCAAGTGGGAATAATACCTTTATAGAAGTAAGAGACAGGACTGCAAAAATAACAGAAAGCTTTTATTAAAGCCTCACTGTGTGCCTGACACTCTCCTAAATTTTAGAACACAAATACAAAAGGAAGACAATCCCAGCAGTCAATGAGCTTGCGTTCTACCAGGAGAATTCTTTGTTCTTCCATCTAAGAGAATGGTGTCTAGGGAAAGGAGTTGTGATTTGGGAAGTCACAGGGATGGTGAATGATTAGAGAAGCAATGGATTAACACATCTTTTTCAGGAGCCATAGTAGAGTTGATTTGATCCCTGTGGCCAGAAGAAGCGATAGAAACTAAAGTTGAAGGCAAATGGTCAAAAATTGACCAGGACAGTCAACTGAATGGGATGGGGCTACTTAAATAGAGCTTTCAGGACAATTGTATGGTTTAATCCCCTGCCCTCTCAAGGAGTCAATAAATAGTGGTTTTAATTTGCATTCTACTTTGGTAGATGAATTTTTTGGTTTACATTTGGTGGAACTTGATGTCACAGAAAATGAAAACTGAGGATTAGCCAAAAGTAGGGTAGCTGCAATGCAGACTTTTCTAGGATAAGTGAGCTTGACTGAAAAATGATGCTCCATTAGCCCTAGGGGCAAGTTGTTCTATTAATAGATTTAGGTGGCTCACTTGGGGCTGAATTTTTGTGGAGTGAAAGCACATCAGTATTTGTTAATATTGCCAGGCTTATTGAAATGATTACCCAATATATGGTAACAGTTGTTTTCCTGTTTTCTTAAAAGGAACATGTCATTAAATTACTGTGGTTTGTTTTTTGTTTGTTTGATTTTAAAATAACCAAGATATGTATAACTTTTGGATAAAGGTTACTCTAGTACAGATTCTTAACTTAGGGTCCTCGAAAAAAATTTTTTTTTTAATACTTTGATAGCTGAATTTCAAAATAATTGGTTTCCTTTATAATCCTATGTGTTTTATTTCATGTGTTTAAAGACGTTCTGAAAAGGAATCTCTAGTCTGCACCAGACTAACAGAGGAATTTATGATACTCAAAAGTTAACCCCTGCCAATAGAACTTTTCATGAGCTCTTGTAACAGCAAGTCTTAAGGTGAGCAAGAGCAAAAAATTGAGATGTCTCCTTGCTTCATTACCTCCCATCGTGTTCCTCCATTGAATGTATTTTGGGAAATGGGGGGGAGGGAAGCAAATAGAAAAGCTGGTTAGATAAATTGGGAACTGTTCAAGGACAGTTTCTTCAGAAAAGAGGGAACAGCATAAAAATGAACCAAACAAGAGAGGTTTACTCTGCCTACCTCTTTCCTAGCCCTGAGCACCACAATAGACCTCAAGAGGACTAGCTCTCAAGTTTGTTTAACTTAGATCTCCCCAGGAATCCCTAAGCAAATGCTTAAATTAATAGATTTTTTTTTTCACTGAAAATAAAGGTATTTATAACACAAAGATTCTTAATTGGATCTCATTAAAGATAAGGAAGGCTATATAAATGTATTTCTAACAGCCAGTTTTTTCTTTTTGTTCTCACCACAAATATATCTCATTAATATAAGAAAATAAACATAGTTATAGAACTAGATGGAACCTTCAGAGAACATCTACTTCAGTACCCTCCTTTTTACAGTTAAGAAAATGTCTGTTTCAGGTCTGGAGCAATAGCTGAGTAGAGGAGAAAGGGTAGGGGAATTAAAACCTTAGTGAGACTTTCTGACTGACTCCTATGCAAGTTCCTAATGCTCTCTGAACTCCCGTTTCCACCTTGATAAAAGAAGTAACAAGGAAAATACTTAGTAAACCTTAAAATGCTACACACATGGGCATTTTCTGTGGCTGGGCCTTCCGCAACAAGCTATATTCTCCATAAAGATAAATTAGAAGATGCTTGTTTTTTAAAAGGACCCATGATCTGATACTTTAAAAACAGCTTCTCTAGAGGTTGTGTGGTACTCGGGAGTCTAGAAAACTCCTCCACATTGGCTTCATGACCTTGGGTAAGTGATTTAAATGACTTTTAAGTGCCTAAGGCAATGCAATAAAACTAGAGATTGCTGATCTAGAGAGGTGCTGGTCTGCATTGATAAAGGGGTTCTTTATGAGGAGCTTACTACACACATGAAATCACTAGTTTCAATCAAAAACAAATAATCAGTTTTCCCTGGTACATTCAAAATGCCCTGTTTACACATTTTCAGGTGGTTCACACAGCTTTTCCAAAGCAGGGATATCTGCTATATAATCTGCTGTATAAAATGAAGCATTCCTTTGTAACACTTCATTGTGAAAAGCACATAATCATAATAACAACAGTAATAATTAGCATTTGTATAGCATTTGTCATCTTTGTCACAGATAATGTGGAAGAGACCATTAGATATTTGTCTCTCTTCCTGTAACTATTCATAAAAGTATCTGCAGTCAGAAGTATAACTTCTAAAATCAGGACTATTTGTCAGATGCATTTGATTTACTCAAAACATATTTGTTACTTAAATTGTTAGCCAATCATTCTCTGGTCTGACTATAAGGTTGTAACAAAGAGCTTTATTTTGCATAAACTTTATTGGATCCTCTAGCAAAATAATAACTCCAGTCTGTGGATAACTGACTGAGATTAAGTATAATTAGATAGTCTTTTGTAGGTATAGGAACTTGTGTAATGACGAAGAAATTGAGCAAGACGGAGATTAGAGACCAATTCAATAGTTTATTAAATGGAGAGAAATACTGGGACCAATGGATCCATGTTGATCCCAGGGCTATACGAGGCTATCATCTCAAAGAGTCTAACCCTGAGTAGGGGGCTGCAAGCTTTTTATGGAATAACAAGAACAATGACATAATGGAGGTACCTAGGTGGGGATAATCTAAAGGAGGGAGGTTACTGATATTCTAATGACATCTAAAATGGATAAAACCTTAACTCAAACATTAAGAGGGAAAGGTTATAACCCTAAGGCAGAATAACTAAATAGGACAGTTGGAGGAAGGAGGGACTTAACTTATTTGATTACTTACACAGCTATTTATCGTCTTGCAAAAATAGTGAAGTTAAATGGATTGTGATATTGATGAGGTTATGAGGGAACCCTGAAACTGTCCTTAACTTTTGGGATGAGCCCTGAAACTCTCCTGACAGGGACTCACCCTTTGGGCTGGTTTCATTAAGATTGGCCCAGGACCACTCCTTACTTAGCTCTAAATTTAAGTAATCTCATTTAGCTGGAGATCTAAATTTCTGTGGACCCTTATTGAGCTGAAAATTGGTTTAAGAGCATTCCTAGTAAGTGGTCTCATCTAGGCCTAGGGACAGTGACAGCATTGAAGGAATCTCATTCGATTGAAACCTCAGTCTCAGATTTTCTTATAAAACCACAATTTTAAGCTCATAATTTGCAGAGGCCTAAAAGCAGGATCATGCCATGCCAAAGAACCTCTCTTTCTCCCTCTCCCTTTCTTTCTTCCTCCCTCCCTGGCATTAGCTGCCTGTCAGGACACCTGCCAGATGAAAAGATTCTCTTCTCAGTGTTAACACCTGTTTATCTCTTGGCCAGGACTTTGTCACTCAGAAGTCAATCTTCCTAGCAAAAGCTGACTTCTGCAGTACCCACAATAAACTTCATTTTTGCCAGTCTAATATTTTGTACATGAATTCTTTCACTTTGGACCTGTGCCGACCAAAGAGGGGTTTCCGCAACTCTTAACACTGCCACTGATCTTATCATTTGGTTCCCTGACCTGGAATTGAATCGTTATTATTATGACCTCTGTTCATTACATTCATTTCTAGGCAAGGAAAGGATCTCTTGCCCCATAGATGTCTTTTCTCTTTTGGAAGATCTACCACGATTCATGTTTTGAATTCATTTCAGTTAATATTCCATGTGCTCACAGGTTAACTTGTATGATGCTTGATGCTTTGCAGTTAAGATTCAGAACAAAAGACCAAATAAAGAGAATAAATATGGGGATACAAACGTATTTGTTTAATATTATGTTAAAAGGCTGCTAAGAATAGATACGAATACAATATCTAAGGTATTAAATTAAGAAACTGGATCAAGTAGTAGTTTGTTCAGATCAACAGTCTTTGACAGAAGATTTAATAGTTACTTTCCATAATACCATCTTAATAAGTTAGAAATATGTACAGAATATCCATAGATTCTCCTTAATGATTTGTTGCAGATGCTATCTATTACCTAGGTATTGTTCTAAAATTTTGGAGATAAAGATACCTATTGATAGTCTATATAGCTTTTGTGTAATATGTATGTGTTTACTATCCATTGGGTAAAGCAAAACAAAAACCCAAATCTCGATGAATTAGAGTAAATGGAGGGAAGGTCAGTCTGGATTAAATAATATGTTAAGAAAATAGAGTCTTATTCCTTTGAAGTTTGTTTTTATACTTTGAATTATTAGCAGGATCCCATAGGACCTTCTCCAATGAATATTTAAGACTCATTTGTCTGAATAGCATCCATTTTCATTCATCATATTAAAGTTCTAAGTAGGTTAAACATGCTGGTTTTAGGCTATTTATTTTTAGACTGCTTGTTCATAGATTGAAAAAAAATAAATTTTTCATTTATGTTTTATTATCACCAATTCTGAAATGGTAGGCTATAAGTTCCAGAGATATTCATGTCACAAGATCACAGAATATAAAATATTAATGGGCTTCAGAGAGTATGTCCTCCAATTTCTTCATTTACACATTAGAAAATTAAATTTTCCCCCCCAAATAAATCGATGTACTTAATTTCATATAGCACTCAATAAACAGACAGATAGACAGACATATTTTAATGTGTGTGTATGTGTGTGTGTAGACATACACACATACACCCAACACACACAGGATCTGAATTCAAACCTCTTTGACTTAATTTTTAAATGATAAATGTTACTGATTTGTTTTTATTTCAGTCTTTTCTGATTATATTCTTCCATAACCACCTTGTAACTAATTTTTAAAAAATTACTAAACAAGTAACAAGGGACCACATTTGCCAGCATAAGCAACTTTCTTCTCATGATCCCTTTCACCACTCTTCCAGGAGAGAAATTATGTTTCTTTATCTACTCTTAGGCACCCAAATTTTCTCTCTTGACATGATGGTACTCCCAATAACACCATGTTTTTCCTTAAGATTCAAAGATCACCCTCCTCTCCCTTTGTCCTAAGTTCTAATACTTAAAATTGGGAAAAGCAAGTATAATTTCATCCTATCACATGAGAATTTTATAGACTTGGACTACATTTCTTGAAAGATTTTTTTTCAGACAAAAATAAGTTTTGTACAGAAGCCATTCATAGCATTTCTTTGAACATTTTGAAGGATTTTTAGATTAAAATAATAAAGTTCTGTGAGCTATCCCTCAGACACAGACATAATGGAGCTGGGGAGGACACTAAAGAATAATCAAAATCCTTGAAGGATAAAAAGCAAAACACGGTCATTGTTTTGGAATGGACTATTCTGCTGCACTGTCATTTTACTTTTTCATTTTACTTTTATTCTAATAAAGAAGCTCATGATAGACAATGTGTTTTTTTTTTTCCAAAGAAAACTACAGTTGTAATTATTGAAGTCAGCTTCCATTTTTATTATTGGAATGGATTTAACACTAATTTCACTTATGTTCCAGTTCCTCAGTTTGAAACTGTGTGCAGTTATGTAGATGCTACACTTGAGGAATTTCTAGCCTGGAACTGTGGCCAAGGTGTTAGCATTGATGGGCCATTTAGCCATTATGATAATTCCAAATTCTGGGCTTATGCTGACTACAAATATCTCGCCAGTGTATTTCAAGATAATACAGATGTTTTGCAGGTAAGGCATTATCTTTTCATCAGGATAATATTTTGACTTTAGGAAAAATTTACAATTCTTAAAAATTCCTTAAAAATTGAAATCCTTTGCAAATGGTTTGCAACCCTTTTTTTTTGTTTCCCTCTTAAATACCATCATATAACAATGTTTATAGTGTTTTATAATACCAAGCAAATCATATCAACACAGCTAGAAGACTGCCAAACACAATTTATACAAGAACAGCACCATTATAAAAAATACATAACTGATTCTACCTTTCTTTCCATTCCAAATTCTCTCCCCCTCCAAATTACCTACATTATAATCATGCAAAATAAATTCCTGCATTATCAGAAAGAGGAAGAGAGAAGAAATTCTGTATATTTAAGTCCATCATCTTTTCTGTCTTCAGGTGGCTGTCATATTTCACTGGGAGTCCTTTGGACTAACTTTGCTTAGTCATTGCATTGGTCAGTTTCTAATAAACACAACTTTGAAAAGTTTAAGAATTTTGATCAAGCAGTAAGCAAACATGTTTTTGGAGGATTTGTGTTGAAGCACATTAACCTATCTCCTCACAGAGAAATGATGGATAGAAGATACAAAAAAAAAAAGATATATTTTTGGACATGGCCACTGTATAGATTATTCATATTGCTTGACTTTGCCTAAAAAGTGATTTGCCAGAAACATAAGTATCCACTATATTATACTCTAGGGAAAAAGTGTGAAGAACTGTACTTCAGTGGGAAGAAGAACCCCTTTCATTTGGAGTCGAACTTTGAAGTGCAATTCCCCTTCAAAACAATGACAAGTGGTTATCGCTGACTTGTTGGAATTAGTTATTTTACTATTTCATAAAGTTTATAGATTCTGTAGGCTTCTTGGGTTGGCCTAGCCACCTAACCACCATGTCCAACTTAATATCTAAGGAACTTTGTCTCTAGAGTTCAAAAAAAGATTTTCAAATGAACCAACTTTTGTAATGCATCTTACCAAGTAATTAGTTGATTGAGTCTTTCTTTGGAACTTCTTTTTTCCAAAACAGAATATAGTATGGTCTGACTTTGGCTTTCCTGGAAGAAATGGAAGAGAAAGCACATTGTGGATTGGCTCAATGGGAGCCAACACACCCTGCCATTTGGACTCCTATGGTTGTAACTTAGTATTCCAGGTACAAGGAAGGTAACCAAGAATGTCTTTGTGAAGGTAGCGTGGTGTAGCATGCTGTTTTCCAAACTGTTTTTAAGGAGCATCAATGTTCTTTCATTTTTAATGTCAGTAAGTTTCATGAAAAAGAAATCTCCTTTTATTCCATCTTGCTTTATTTTATTCCATTGCCCTGAGAAGTAAATACTGAGGAATAATTCCAAATTACTCTCCAAATCAATTTACATTTCTTATCCAGGCTTATGCCTAATACTTATTCTTTTAATCCCTTATCTTCCTACTTTCTTTGATCATCCTCACTTTGTTTTTTCCTTTTGCCCTTAAACATGCTCAGGTTTAACATCCTACAAATAAAGTTTCCTTTCACTTGCTGCCCTACCTCAAACCAAATCCATCTGTCTTCAAATCCTTTAATTGCTAAACATCTAGGAAAAACTAATACACTTTGCTTTTTTCTTACTGTCATTTCTTTATCTTTCTGAAATGCATCATTACCACACCACTGAAATCATTCTCTCTAAAATTACCAGTGATTTAGCTGATATATCTAAAGAATGATCTTTTCTTCTTCTCCATTCTGCCTCTACTTTTCTACTTACCAAAGGGTAAAATCGGAAATTAAACAATGTGTTTACACATTTAAATGTGTTTATACAATTAAAAAAATTAAAGTGAATAGACTAATTTCCTGTTTTTCTGTAGGTCAACAATCTTCAATAGGTATCATATCTGTTTTAAAGACACTGTACATATCCTTTGCTTAAATAACACTCATTTAAAAGATTCTTGACTTTAGGGAATTCCTGATCAGCATAATAAAACTTCTAAAAACATGTTATAGTTGGCCTGGTTGAAAACGCTGATTGCATTTAATCTGAGAGAGAAGACTAAAAGCACATCTACTACTTATCTTTGAATATTTGAAGAACTATCATGTTGTAGAAGAGAAAAAGGATTCAATCCATAGAATAGAACAGGGTCCAGTGCATGGAAAGCACAACAATATAGACTTTGGCTCAGCAGAAGATAGATTTGTTTAAAAATTAAAGTCTACTAACAGTGGGAAAGGATGCCACAAGCAGTGCCATCCAATATATAGGCTAGATGTAGCATAAAGAGAATTTTTGTGTTTTAAATTAGATGACCTTTAAGATCTTTCCCATCTCGAAGAGCTTATGATTCTTAGAACTAAACTGATTTCACTTCAATTGTAATTAATTCATGACTTAATTTATATCGTCTGTTATCTAGTACATAAAATATTAACCTTCATCTTTTTTTTCCCCCTGGATTAGGAAAAGATGGCATCTCTTCCCTCCTGAAGATACTGCTTTTCTTTATCCAACCAGAATCCCCTATGAAGAATCTAGTGTTTTCAGCAAAGTCAATGTTGTCAATCCTGATTTAAAACACTTTCCTCAGTTTTTGAAAGCTCAAAGACATTTGGTTACACTGTATCCAGGACAGGTAATTCTTTTACTTAAAAGGGAGGGAGATTATGTTCCTTCTCATCCCTACATCCTTTATCTTCTTGTAAGCTGATACAGTTTCCTTCTTTTTCACTACCCCTGCCTGCCCTTTTTCCTCTTGCAAGTATCTTCCTCACAATGTATTGGAAATGGGTTTGAGGAAGGAGTTTTGTTCCTGTGACTGAGGAATGGAGAAAGGTAAACTTCAAAGAACTCACTATGGCTCTTGAGCCCACTTCCAGAGCTCTCAGGTTGTCCTCATAATAATTTCTTCAGGTAGTCTAAGGGTTAGCTAGGAGAAAATGCAATGACATTTTAGATCAGTAAGTGACCCATGAGGCAAAATCAGATAAAATTTTAGAGCATCTCAAAGACTGAGACTGGTGAGCATAGTACATACAACAATACACTAAGTTGAAATTCTACATCAGGCATTTTGAATTTTGTGACTTGTGGCAAGTGATTTTAGTTTCTCTTGATTTCTTCATCTTTAAAATTTGAATAATAACACCTATCTCAATTAGGTATAATTATCTACCACAGGGTTGTTTTGAGAATCAAATGAGATGATGACAACAGTTATGTTGGTGCCTTGCATTTAGATAATACTTTTAGATTTACAAAGCGTTTTGCAAATATTTTATCTTTATAACAGCTCTGGAAGATTGGTGCTATAAATATAAAGTGCTTTGCAAACCTGTAAAGCACTTTGTAAAGGCTAGTACTTATTTTGTTCTTATTAAAATGAACCTATTATAAAGAATTGCCAAAAGTGAATTAATTTCAAATAAATTGCATTTAGTTCAATTCTCTAACTATATAGTTCTTTCAAAATACATTATTTGCCTTCTGCTGTTTGATTACTTGTTAGGATTTTTTTTTTTTTTTTGTCTCCTATTAATTGCCTTGTTGTGAAATCCCCTAAAGAAATATAATTGTTACAAATGTTATGTTTCCATTCTTGTTTGTTACCAGACACTGCTGATATTTGAAGTTACTGAGAACTAGTAGATTGTAATGTATATACTTGATAAATAGACCTGTGAAGCAGAAACTCACTTTAAGTTTCTTTAGATAAAGGGAGAAAAAAAAAACCTTTTCCTTTAGATAGTGAAGAATAAACTTTACAGTTGAGATGTTTACCAGATTATAATAAAAGTACAAAACATTTCATTTCAAATATGGAGCTGAAGTAAAACGTTACGAAGAGATGCTAGATTTAAAAAAAAAAATAGTTTTCTAGAATTTATAATATTCAACTACTTTTTGATATTCCTGTCTCTGAGTAAGTACCCATATATGCATGTCAAATGTGAACATTAGATACAAAAGAGAAGGGGACTGACTATACCATAGATTTATCTATTCACATACTGTCAGAAAAAAATAAATGAAAAAGAATTTTTAAGGCCAATGTATCTATGTTGAATACAGGCTCTCTCCATTCTCTATACTCCTTGTAAACACCCAGAGGGTTTTAAAGTTTAAACCCTAAAATGATCAGATCCTTAGCCTAGAGATACATCTTTGGATCCCCAACCCAATAAGCTATCCTGTTTATCCTGCTGAATCTGGTTATCCAAATAGTAAGAGAATTCCTATCAGGAGATAAATTGAAAAGTAAAAATCTCTTTAAACCCAAAGAAGTCCTGTCATATTAATATGAAGTGATGCCTTATAGTTAAATTTGGCTTAAAAACTAGATTGTTTAATTTTAAGAGCTTGCAAATAGGAAGTCTTCTCTTTTAAAACAACCCACTTTAAATTCTTTTGTCTTCCTCAGCCCTAAGGGAACAGGTATCCTTCCTTTCTAGTGATAACCCTCTCATCTTTGTTCTTAATTTCCCTCTCCCCTCATCCATCCCTCTGCCTCTTGGAAAAGGATGAATAAGATTAAAGATAGGGAGAGATGATTGGACAAAGTTTCTCTCATTTTGAAAAAATCCTTATTTGACCTTGTGATCTATCTTTAGCTGTTCTCCCATTTTCTTCCTTTTTATTGCTAAATTCACATTAATAGTCTTTATCTGTTCCTTCCATTTGCTACTCACTTCCAGCTGACTTTTTTAGTCTTAACTTCTCCACCTTTCTCCTGAAATAACTCAAGACCTTTTTTAAGTCTTTGTTTTACTTCCCCTTCCCCTTTCTATTTCCCTTCCTATTCCTTTCCTCCCTTCATGATGCCACACATTCAAGTTCTTCTGGGTCTTTTCTCTTTAAACTGTTTTTCTCACTTTCTGACTGTTTGACAAGGCCCTACACTCAGCCACCTGTTCTCCTTATATTTTATCCTTTAAAAGTCCTTCCTGCTGTCATTTAAATCTCAGCTTGTCTGAAATAGAATTCTTACCTCTCCATCTCTATTTATGTGAATCCTAATCTTTAATCATCTACTATGAAGCATTTCCTAATTTTTCCAGCTTTAGTACATATTCATTTATCCTCTTGCTTTTTTTTTAAGCAACCCGAGTTAGATTCCCTACACCTAAATATTAAAAATTAAATATCTCATTAATGTGCTAATAGCTGTTTTTCTTATTTTCAGGTCTTGTTTGTTCCCAGGCACTGGTGGCATTATGTAGAATCTATTGACCCCATCACTGTCAGTATAAACTCATGGATTGAACTGGTAATTTTCTTTTTTCTTTTGTGCATGAAAGTACTTTCTTTAGAGTCAGTATATGTAAAACTAAAGTCAATGTTATTGGTTTTAACCAAGAAATAACTTAAATAGATGAGTGAGGGTTGATCTCTTGAAAACAATCACCTGAAAAATTATACTTAATGCTACTATTACTCAAAGCATTCTTGCAATCCTCTTATAATTGCCCTTTGAGCCAGCTACATATTCTTTTGAAGATCTACCCTGATGGCAGGTCCTTTTTTTTGAATTTTTGCAAATCCATTCATAAGTATAGAGCACAGTACCAGTCATAGGAGTAAAGAGATGATGGACCAGATGGGTGTGAACAAACTTGTTTTAGGTCAGGTAGGGAAACCTGATGAAGCTTATGGAATTGGAATAGTTTTGAATGAGAAAAATTAGGTTTTCATAGAAGGATAAGAAATACTGTTCTAGAAAAATAAGGTTACATTAGAGAAAATGGACTTGAAGAATAGAGGCTAGTTGAAGCACAGAGGAAGGGCTCAAAAACAAGTTTCAGAAATGACTTTAGAGGTTACCCAATTCAGTTTCCCAGCTCAGAACAGAAATCACATCTCTACTTTAACTGATAGATTTAATAATTAGGCTATTCCAATCTGCAAGTAGCTGCAGTAGAATTTAAATCTTAATCATACCCAATCATATTTACACTGATGACCTCAACAAGTGGCCATCCACTTCTACTTAAACATCTCCAAAAAGGAAATTCTACAATCTCCAAGACAGCTCTTTCACTTTTAAACAGTTATGATTCTTGGGGACTAGGGGACTTCCTTGCATAAAGCCTCAATTTGGCTTTTTTTTTTTTTTTTTAACAGTTTCTACCCATCACTCCTAGTTCTACTCTCTAAGCCCAAGGAGAGCAAGTCTCATTCATCCCTTTTCTATGTGACAGCCCTTTAAAAACTTGCAATCTGCTGTCATTCCCTGTCTTCACTTCTTTAGACTAGACATTGTCTTCATGTGACATGTTCATAGTACAGTTATCCACTTCAGGACTTAAGTTTGTCTGATTTTCTTTGAAATCTATTTCAGATGTGGTCTATCCTTGCCTTGTACAATGGTTTTCTTTTCTTGCAACTTAAGCTAATAGAAATTTTTTTTGACCATTTTATCAAATTGCTTACCCATAGTAAGTTTGTAATTCAGTAGAGTGATATCTTTTTCATGGGAACTGATTTGTCTCAAGTACTGACCAGCTTGTATTTATGAAATTAATTTTTTGAACCCAAATAGAGAACTTTACATTTATTTCTATTAAATTTAATATTACTATTTTATGCTGAATATTAGGCTATCAGAATTCTTTTGTATCCTAATTCTGCAATCACAAGTTTTCCCTAGTTTCCTGTTGATAGCATATTTAACATGTTCCATCTATGCTTTTAACTAAATGACTGATAAAAATATTGAAAAGCTCAGGATCAGAGCTTCCCGGGGCATTCCACTTAGGACCTCCCTCCAAGATAACATAAGTCCTACTGTTTGGAGGCCTAACTGATTATATTATGATTGTATTATCATCAAATCTATATATCTTTTTCTAGTCTATTAAATTAGTAGTCAGGAAACCTAGATTCTATTTGGGCTTTATACAAACATTTTGTATATATGATTTTAGGCAAGAATCATTCTCTGGGTTTCAGTATCTCAAAAGGCCCTCCTCACTCCAAATCTATGTTCATACAATCCTAAGATTAACAAGTATGCTTTTCTGAAAGAGCATTCATCTGATCTCCCTATCTAGAAACCCTTTCAAAAATTAAAAAGAAAAAAGAAAAAACTTCATCTGGTATTACCTATTTTTAATGAAACCATGTTGGCATTTGATGATCATTGCTTCCCTTTCTAAATATTCCCATACTATCTCTTCCATAACATGTTCTTTCTATGGGATAAACGGGAAATAAACAATAGAGAAAACACTAAAATTAAGAGGAATGAGGAAAGACTTCCTGTATAAGGCACAATTTTAGCTGGGACTTAAAGGATTTCAGGGAAGCCAGGAGGTGTGGAGATAAGGAAAGAAAACCTCAGCATGGGGGACATACTCCAGCCAGAGGAAAATGCCCAGATCCAAAAGATGTAAGGCAGTGGTTCTCAACGTATGGTCTAGAGAATCCTGGGGATCTCTGAAACTCTTAAGGGTCTACAAATTCAAAAATAGTTTTTATTTCCAGTATGGTAAATGTCTATAAATATAATCCAGATAAACAAAAACTCTTTGGAGAGATCCTCAATAATTTTTAATAGGATAAAGATACTGAAAACAAAAGTTTGAGAACCACTGTTAAGGTGTTATTTGAGGAACAGCAAAGAGACTTCTGTCACTGGATCAAAGAGTTATGTGGGACAAGAAAAAAAAAAGTGTGTAAACTGTAAGAAAGCAGGAATGGTGGCAGTAAGTTGTTTTTTCCCTCAATAGTATCTTACTTTTCCAGATACATGCACAGAAAGTTTTCTGCATTAACCTTTGCAAAACCTGTGTTGCCAATTTTTCTCTCTCCTTCCTAAGACAGCAAGCAATCTGATATCGGTTAAACATGTAAAATCCTTCTAAATACATTTCTATACTCATGTTGTATAAGAAAAATCAGATCAGAAGAGGAAAAAAACCCCTAGAAAGAAAAAAACACAGCAGTGTCTCTACTAGCTCTGTATCTCAAAGGGATCATTAAAAAGGGAAAAGGACCCACATGTGCAAAAATGTTTGTAGCAGCTATTTTTATATTGTCAAAGGAACAGGAAATTGAGTGAATGCCCATCAGTTGGGAAGTGACTGACTAAGTTATGTTATATGAATGGAATGGAATATTATTGTTCTATGAGAAATGATGAGCAGGATGATTTCAGACAGACCTGAAGAGATTTACATGAACTGATGCTGAATGAAGTGAGCACAACCAAGAGAACATTGTACACAGCAGCAACAAGATTACATGATGATCAACTGTGATGGACATGGCTTTTTTCACTGTTGAGGTGACTCAGGCCAGTTCCAAAAAATCTTGGAGAGAGCCATCTGCATCCAGAGAGAGGACTATGGGGACTAAATGTAGAGCACAACATAGTGTTCTTATCTTTTATTGTTGTTTTGAGTTTTTTTTCTCATTTTTTTTCCTTTTTGATCTGATTTTTCTTGTGCAGCATGATAAATGTGGAAATTTGTTTGAGAGAAATGCACATGTTTAACCTATATTGGTTTACTTACTATTTAGGGGAGGGAGGAGGAGGAAAAGAAGGAGGGAGAAAAATTTGGAACACAAAAGTTTTGCAAGGGTGAATGTTGAAAACTATCCTTGCATGTATTTTGAAAATAAAAAAGCTATTGGGGGGAAAAAAAATTAAAAGGTGAAAATACCGTGCTTTGATCCACATTCAGTTTTCATAGTTTTCTCTCTATAAGAATGGCATTTTCCATCCCAGGTTCTTTGGAATTGCTTTGAATTTATTGCACTGTTGAGAAGAGCCAAGTCTATCACAGTTGATCACCACATAATCTTGATAACTATGTATAATGTTCTCTTGGTTGTGCTCACTTCATTCAGCATCAGTTCATGTAGGTCCAGGCTTTTCTGATTTAGCCATTCCCCAACTGAAGGGCATCCATCCAATTTCCAGTTCCTTGCTCCACTACAAAAAGAACTGCTGCAAGCATTTTTGCCCATGTGGGTCCTTTTCCTTCTTTTATGATCTCTTTGGGACACAGACCCAGTTGTGAAACTACTGGATCAAAGGTCATGGACAGTTTTATACATACACATACATACGTGTACACATACACACACACAACACATACCTCTCTTTGGGTATAATTCCAATTTGCTCTCCAGAATAGTTGGATCATTTACAATTCCACCAGTAATGCATTAGTGTCCCAGTTTTCTCACATCCCCTCTGACTTTCTCAGAGTTGTCTTAATTTGCATTTTCTGATCAATAGTGATTTAGAGCATTTTTTTTCACATAATTAAAAAAGACAGTAAGTTATGAAGAACTTTAAATGTGAGAGGATTTTGTATTTTGATCCCTAGAGTGATAGGAATTGCTGGAATTTGAGATGACAGACATGCATTTTAGGAAATCAGTTTGATACCTAAATGGAATGGGGAGAGGCTTAAGACAGATCTACCAACAGGCTATTATAGCAATCTACTTAATCCTAATTGCCTCATAGTCCCCCTTCAAATTATATGTAAATATAATATACATACAAGATTGCTCTATTTCCTTCCCTTTTTATCTGTTCTCTTCCTTTTGAATGAAAAGTTATTTCCTTCTAAAAACTTATTTCTGTCATTTCTTTTACACTGTTCTCGCTACACTTTTCCCAAGATTTTCACAAGAAGTTTTTCTTGTTACACTAGTTTACACTATTATTCATACTTTGTATATTTTTATGGAGACATAAGACCTTGGGTTTTATAATTGGTTCTCTTCTTGGATATTGTCACTCATGAATTCTCTGGTACTCTTCCTTTCCCCACCTTCCATGTTGTACATGCTAATGTTTGTGGTATTAGTCTTCTCAAGTCTATGTGTGTAGCTTTCTTGCTTGCCCCATTTTAAAGCCCTCTTTAATTAAATATCCTAGTCAAATCTACTTTTATTTGCCCTTGTTTAGCTGTCCTTCATTCTTAGCCCCCATAATTCCTATGTTCACAATAATGTTTCTGAACTTTAAATCCCATTCATAGCCGTATGTTAACAGCCAACTATCCACTTTCCAAATATCCTTCTTCTTAATTCATCTGCTTTCATTCAGTAGCTGAGCTGAATTTTAGTCTTCCAGATGAAATTTTTATGGCGCTGTGCCATCTTCTAAAAGATGTGCTTTATTCATCCTGTTACCTACTCTTGTTTTCCATCTTCCTTTTTGTTTGAAGAGTTCCTCTGCATCTATATGTATCCTTTCAGACGAGTTACCCTTTTCCTACATATTATTTCTTGGAATACGTAGATAGTTCTAAATTCCTTTCTATTGCGAGAGCTTGACATTAACTAATTCTAAATATTAACTTGTCTATTTTCCCTTCCTTCTCTACTTTATATTTTTCTGTATTCCAACCTACTAACACAGGTGAGAATTTTCTTTTAACTTTTGACATCCTTTTTCTTAATTTTCTCCTTTGAAGAGTTTTTTCTGTCTCTCCCCATTCTGAAAATATTAATTTTATCACTTCCCATATCTAATAATTTTCAAGGTCTTGTCATTTCAGCCTCCACAAATGGGTCTGATCAGTACTACTTTCTTCACTCTAGGTTCTACCCTTGTCCCTTCTTTCCTGAATTTTTGCTTCTAATTGATCTCCTTGCCTTTAGTCTTTCTTTCCAGTAATCCATTCATCACACCATTGCCAAAATTATATTCCTGAATCCTACATCTGACTGTGTCAGCTCTCCTGTTCAGAAAACCCTCCTTGCTCTAATATCTTAAGGATAAAATACAAATTCCTCTGACTTTTAAGTTCTTCACAATCTGATTACAATCTATTTTTCCATATTGATTTCAAATTGCACTTCCTCATACCTTCAGTGTCCTGGCAGACTGACCTAGCTGCTGTTCCCTGCGCACAATCTTCCATCTCTCAAGTCCACTTTTACAGCCTGCCTCAGTGGTGGAATCTTCCCTCCTTCCTCACTCCCACCTCTTGAAATCGCTGGCTTACTTCAAGGCACAGCTCAAGGACTACCTGCTGTTCACAAGGCTTTTGCTGACAACCTTCCAATTTTAAGTGCCTTCCAATCCCTTTCCGCTTACAATGTATATCTTTCTTTTTTTTTTTTTTAATCTATGCACATCATGTCTCCCCCCAGTTTAGCAGCTGTGGCAAACAAGGCATAAGGTGTAGATTTTGTGATATGTACCTCACTTCATTTTGCCACAGATCTTCAGATGTGTCCCTCTCCTTCCCTGCATGCCTGGTTCTCTGTCCTCATAAGGGGATGAATCTTTACTGATTTCAGAGAAAATAAGACATACATAGATAGTACCAGTGGACACAAGAATACAAGCATGGGATGAGATAACTCCAGTTATCTAATGAGATATTCTAACCTCATTTCACCTTACTTTCACTTTCTACATAACCCCTTTTACTTCCCTGGACTTAAAGGCTTTATGTCCTTTCTGAGGAAATGAAAGCATAATTTACTTAGAAATCAGAAACAGACAGATAAGAAGGACATAGGTGGTATCCAGTTATGAGGTTGATCTTAACTTCCCTGCCTTCTAGATTTTATGTAATTGTTATGAGAAAAAAAGATTTTTTTTCATGTCAAACTAAACCCTTGTGACTTTCAGTCCAGTTGAATAATCAGTTCATTTTTAGAATCTCCTTTGCTATGTATTTTCTGAAGTTTTTAAAATGTATTCCTAAAGTCTAGAGTTTGCTCACCTATACTTTTTCCTGACTATTAAAAAGATAAAATTAACCTTTTCACTCCAACTTCCTGTTCACATCACCAACCACTTCTTCTTAAGAATTACAGAATGGAAGTTTTCACTCTTGCCTTATCCACCTTCTGTTATATTACCTGAACAAGAAGGTATATTGCTTCTGTCAAAGGAGCAGGGATGGGACTTCTCTTAGGCCAAGCTGAAGCTGAATCTTCTTGGTACGCCTGAAGCCTGCTCATCTAGGGATTGAGAAAAGACCTCAGGGATGGGCCAGAAACATCAGAGAAGTTATTTTTAAAAACCAGATTTAGTAATTGGGGGGATGGGTACTGGGTGAAGGATCCAAAGGGATGAGGCAATATTTGGATGAGAGTCCAAACTTAGTGTCAGGTTTAGCCTGAGGCTCAAATTTGTCCTGAAAGATCCAGAATCTTGAAACTAAATTACCAAAAATATTTTAAATTCACTCCCATGTTTTACATATGCATTCATTGGCAAAATAGAGCAACTGTTAACTAATATAGGAAGACTATTCATAAGAGAGATTTGTAGGGAAACCTTCCTGGAATCCTGCAGCGGTGAAATAGAGATAACAGTTTGTTGATATTTTTTTCTTTTCTTGATTCTTTCTTGGTTACATTTTGTTGAAGTGACAAGATCATACAGTATCTTTTCCTTTTCTCAATTTTAAATGTGAATTGCCTATATATTTTAGCTTTCATATTTTAAAATAAGTTTTATTTGATGCCTTTTGCTTTTACATCATCATCATTTCAAGATATATACCTTACTACCAGAAAATGAGCCCTACCTCTTAATAAAGTTGTAACAGTTAAGCAATACCTTCATAATGACTTTTTGATAATGTAGACATTTTCACTTGTAATCTCCCTCTTTTTTTTTTCTTTTTTTTTTTTAATCAAAAGGAGAGACATATCTCTTTAATTCTCTAGAACCAAAATTGGCCATTACTCAACATTTAGTTAATATTCTTGGAGAAAGAGAATGTTTATTTTCAACCCATCAAAGTAGTAATACGAATATCTTGCATTAGTGCTTTTAAAGTTTGCAAAGTGCTTTATAAATATTATCTCATTTGATTCTCACAATAGCCATGGGAGGTAAGTGTTATTCTTATCTCCATTTCACATTTGAGGAAATTAAAGCAGAGTTTGTTAAGAGACTTGTCTAGAGTTACATAGCTATTTTGAACTCATGTCTTCTTGACTCCAGGCACAGGTCCCCTAAGCCACCCAGCTGCCTTTTCTAGATTGAGTGAGGACATTGACTTTCTTCCCTCTGCCATTTTAATTCCTCACTATCTTCAGTATTGTAATCAAAAGTTTGTAAAAGGACTACATTTCATTTCCTTTATTTATTCCCAAATATAAAAAGAAGGTACTACGAGATTTTATTGTGAAAATGTGTACTCCTCCCCTCCCCCCAGCCCCCATGCTTGGTGTGTCTTAGAACCATCTAAAGCTCTTCAGCATGTCAAAACGAAAAAAGAATGAAAAAAATCTGAAATAAGTTAGATTAAACTAAAATGTTCTGGGCTAATTTGTATACTGATGCTTCTGCAAGGAATATGCTAACTAAATACATCAAAAGTGTCTACTTCTCATGGATGAGCCAGGGTGTTCTAAGAATATTTAAGATAAGATACCAGTAAAATTTCAAGGAAGATTAGACACATTTTCTCCAGTATTAGTCATGGTTCACAATATCATTTCTTAAAAAGGCATTTTTTTCCTCTTCTCCGTAGGAGGAGGATCACCAGGTTCGAGTAGAAGAGGCCATCACCCGAATGCTAGTGTGTGCCATGAAAGCTGCAGAAGATCCCACTAATACCAAAGCTTGGTTAAACCCTACAGAAGTAGGGAACCTCTTATTTTCATTGTATCAGTTGATAATTTATTGGGAAGATAGCTTCAGGTGAAGCGATTCATTTTGTAGGAGAATAACATAAGTCTACATCTTCTAAAAAAATCTTTCCTTTTCTATAGGTAGAGGGAACATCTCATGAAATCAATTGTCATTACTTAAATGGAGCCATTTCTGCTTATTTGGAACACAATAAAATAGCAGAAAGATTAACACCTACAGAGTTCCAAAAAAATGGTGAGCACAGGGTGGAGACATCCTTGAAAAAAAGGAAGTTGGATACACACATCAGAGCAAAGAAGAAAAAATCATCTTCTCATAAGTTAGCTACAGGTACAGCTAAGCCCGAGAAGATTCCCTTTGGCCTGGATCTAATTCCAGTATTACCCAGTCTTCAAGATGAATCTTCAGAAAGAGGAATAGCTGAGAGTGATGTTAAAGACCTTGTCAAGGAAAATGAGGGACAGTTGGGGAAATTAAATTCTGCAGAAGAGCAACCAGTGATGAATAAAGCTGAGATACCACTTGAAGATAACATTGTTCCTGATAGCACCACATGCCCTTCTCAACCACTCATCTCTACAGATGACTTTCTGGATTGTTTGGTGAATCCAAAAGTAATCAGTCTAGTAGCACAACTTTTGTTACAGAAAAGAACTTGTAACTTCTAAGTATAATTTTTTTTTTAAAAATTTAAGTGATACTACATTAAAAGATATTTTTCCTTTCTTAAAATATATTTTAAAGTAACTTATTTGCTTTTTCCTTGTCATTTAGGATAAGTGGGTATGAGAATTAGCAAATGAAATATGCTACAGTATTTCCATAATAGTAATGGTTCAAAATTAATGGTGAGACTGGCTTTTTTTTTTTTTTTTAATTATCTAATTGGGGCAGCAAGGTGGCATTGTAGATAGAATGCCAGCCCTGGAGTCCAGTCTCAGATACTTGACACTTACTGTATGACCCTGGGCAAATTTCTTACTCCCAATTGCCTCAGAAAAAGGAAATAAAATTTATTTTATCTATGCCTCTTTTTAATGAAGTAATGGTATAGAATAGGTAAGATGGAAATATTGAGTCAGAAAAAAACAATCATAATCACAGAACAAATGCACTTTAAATCTTAATCCTGTAGAACAATTGAATTTTAGATCTGGAAGGTTTTCATAGATTTAAAGAACCTCATAGGATTTACTCAACTCTGTATGGCTGATAAATGATTGAATTTGTGACAGGACTTGAAGTTCCTGCTTCTTCATCTAGTATGAAACCATGCCATCTGCTTAGGATTTGCTTGGCACTTCAGCCATAAAGAGAAAAGAACTTCACCTTACTAATACACAAACTTGTACTATATCTGTACCAATGATATATCCAGAAAGTAAAAACAGCTGAAGCAACTCTACCAGGGAGTATGATCAGAAATTCAGCTCCATCAGGGACTGGTCCCTTGTCTCTGACTCATAACAATATGAAGAAACTATCCTTTGCTCTAGTCCTCTCAAGAGCTTTTTGATCTTAAAATCTTAAAAGCTAGATTCTCATTAATCCTGGTGTCTCTATTCACCTTTGAACAAGGTTCTTAATCCTTTTGTCCCTTCCCACTTCACTTGGACCTCTTTCTGATTGCCATGACCTAGCAGTAACAGAGAATTTAAAAATAGAAGCTTCCTAATGGAGCAGTTTCCCAACTTCACAGAATGGAATGCACGACTTAATGAGAGCATCAAATTCCACTCCACTGGTAACACGGAAGAAAAAATGTCAGGAAATTTTAGAAGGGTCTCCATTACCCATAGATAACAAGATTGGACCAGATAATCTAAATATTGTGGTTTTATGATTAAACTTTTAATTAGCATATGTAAGTTATATATGGAATAAGAAAATCGCCATGTCATGTATAATTTGATGCTAGGTTCTTAAGTGCAGTTATGCTCAACCCTGACTTACTAATACCTCCAGATACTCCTAATTATTCAAGAGCTGTCATAATTTTAAAAGAAAATGTGTTGTATGTGAGGAAAATTGCCATATTAGAAGTCTGAAAGGCATGGGTTGAGATCCCAGTCGAGTTGCCTACTATATAATCTTGGACAAGTCACTCTGGGCCTTACCTTAGCTTCCTCAAATATAAAATGATAAAATTTTTAAAAATCACTAAACTATCTCATTTAGGCTAAACACTCTAAAAGACATGGCATGCAAAATCCGTTTAATATGATTAAAAATTTTAGCTCAAAGAGCTAATATTATTTGCAATGGAAAAACACTAATACTTAATTTTTTTTTGTGGGGGGGGAAGAGAGAGTTCTGTATGAAACTTCAAATCTCCATTTTGTAGCACTTGATTTCCTTAAGTATTTAATAAATCCCAAGCATTAATATGGACCTTGCCTATGCTTCCTCTTTATCTCTGGATTTTCAAATGTGTTACAGTGGTCCCCTTTCCTGACATTGCTAGTTCCCCATCCTCAACACAAGACCCTTTCCCTAAAAGATTTAAAAAAAAATCACTTAGATAAATCTAGTCAAGCAAAACGTTCACCCAGTAACCATATTCAAAAATATATTGTCTCCAACATGCTTATCATAGGTGAAATTCTGGAGATAGAGTTAGGGCTCTTAAGTCTTTTCAGAGTTGTTTTTCTTTATGATGTTGCTAACCTTGTTCAAGTTATTTTGATTTTGTCAAGTTGATTCTAACTATCCAGGAAAACTCTGAAATAGTCTCTCCTTATCATTTCTTGTGATATAACCATATTCTGTTACATTAATATTAACAGATACTTTTGTAATATACATTATAGTAATGTAATATACATTATAGTTCAGTCATTTCCCCATTATCTAAGAAGGAATCTAAACCACCCCCTTAAATTTTTAGGTTTTTTTTTTTCCTTGACCCTGATCCTTTCCTTCACTCCCCTCCTCCCTTTTATATCCCTCATTCAGGGTCAAGAAGTTTGTTTTTCTTGTGACTGTTCTCTTTGGATATTACCTTCTCTCAACCCCTACCTTGCCCTATCCCTGTACTTTGTTGAGTTTAATATATTTGTGTATTCAACCCTTCTCAGTGAGGTTCATGTAATGGTCACTTTCTCCCCTCCTTTCTCAGCTATATTTTCTTCTCACATATCTTAATTATGAGAAATTGGACATTCCACTTCTTTCTTCCTCCTCGTTACATTATCTCCAGGAAGCTTTCACACTAAATACAAGGGAAAATCAAGTATATCCTGTTTATCCTCCATTATTTGGTGTCATGCCAGAAGTGTGACCTTAAGAAAGACAAAAGTACAAGTTAAAGGCAATGAAGAGGAAACAAAATTATCCTTATTTGCAGATTATATTAATGGATTCACTTGAAGGTAGTGTAGTACAATGGAAAGATTATTACTGACTGTCGTTTGAATACCTGGGTTCAAATCCTATATCTGATGTTTTCTTGTGTGACCTTGAACAATCTCTGAACCTCTATAAAGCAAATATCAGTCAACATTTTATTAAGTACCTAATAGGTGCCAAGCAATTAAGCTCTGAGGGTATAAAAAAGCAACAGATAGTCCCTGTGCTCAAGCTCACAGCAAAGAAATATGGACACGTTATAGACAGGAAAAATGAAAAAGAGGGAAAGCAGAATTATGAGGGGATAGGAAAAGCTACCTGTGATAGGTGGGATTTTATTTGGGACTTAGAGGAGACCAAGCAGTCAAAGATGAGAGGGGGGAGCATTCAGGTGTGAGGGAGAGCCAGAGAAAAAGCTGGAATAGCCAAAGGACCAGGGTCACTGTGGAGGGGCTGTGGGGAGGGAGAGTTAAGGTGTGACAAAGGTGAGAGGGAGAGAGGTTATGAAGAACTTTGAATGCCAGAGTCTTACATTTTACCTGGGTGGTGATAGGGAGCTTTAGAGTTTTATTGAAAGGGAGGAGCAACAGTGTCTTTAGGAAAATCACTTTTATGACCAAAGGGAGGATGGACTGAGGGGGTAACAATTTGAAGCAGGCAAGCCCATCAGCAGACTTGCCATAGTCCAGGCTTGAGGTGATGAGGGCCTGAATTATAGTAGGTGTAGTGTCAGGAGAGAAGGGGACCTATTGCAGAGGTGACAGCCCCAGAGCGCAGATTGACTCCTAGATTTTGAGCTTGTGAAGGGTAACAACTTGGGAATTGGGGGCAAAACATATACATGTAAATAGGAAAGAGAGGGAGAAGAAACCAAAGTAGAAGAGAGAATGGTAAAGATACGGCTTCTTATAAATAAGCTATATGTTTGTATAGATTTTTCTTTAATAAGAAAGTTGTCAAAGCTTCAAAGGAGAAATAAAAGGTAACTGACCTACCTGATCATAGATTAAGGAAAGACTGTAATTTAGGGCATAGGTCTTTGAATCTGGAAACCTTGGGTTCAAGTCCAGTTCAGTGCCTGCCTCAAAGCAGGAGCTTCATAACGGTTTATCAGTTGGAGAATTGAAGTCTGTGTCTCCAAACTGATGGCTTAGTTGTATGGCTTAGTTATTTCTTATTGACTTTTCTTTCTCTTTTCTTTTTCTTTTTAGAGATATTTATTATATGGGATTACTTTCTGGGAGGGAAGAGAAAAAATGCTGGAAGAAATTATGGTAGCATAAAAACTCAATTAAAATTTCTTTTGAGTATAAATCAAACCTCAAAATCCATTTGCATAATTCTTCATTGATGAAGGTTAGTTAATGTTCCATGTTTTTGTGAGGGGCAGTGTTGGCAAGAACTTGAGAAAGGAGGTAGATCCAATCTTACGTCTTCCAGCTTTAGAAGAGGAGCATAGAGTCCTCGATATGATTCAGATCTCTGAAGAAAGAGACTCTGGGAAGAAGTCAACATGTAGAGGTGCCATCATTTTTGATCATGTTCATATCCCCATATTAGTACACTAGAGACTGGAGAATTTTTCCCTATTTGAGATCTAAGATTCTCTTGATTGAACTTGAGCTGTCTTGTTGCCAGTGGGAGTACATCCCTTTTAATTCTGATTTGGTTTTGACTGGGATAAGTGTGTTTTGATATATATTCATTTCTATATATGTTCATTAGCATTTGGTAGAAAGTCAAGTAGTGGTGATTGATATTGGTGTCAAGCTTGGAATGCTTCATCCCATCAAAAGATAACAATCAGGAACTCAGAACTCTGAACCCTTAGATGGGACAATGGATAGACTAGAAGGAGGAGGACTTGTGTTGATTGCAGGCTCAGACTCTTACTAGTTGTGCGATCCTGGGTAAGTCACTTAACCTTGTGTCTCAGTTTCCTCATCTGTAAAATGAACTGGAAATGGCAAACCATCCTACTATCTTTGCTGCCACGAAACCTCCAAATGGGGTCATGAAGTCAGATACTACTGGAGTAACTCAGCAACAATACTAAAATGTGAAAGTTTACTAGCTTAGAATACCTCAGAAGATAGATATAAGAAAGCCTAACACCTAGTAAGCATGAACAGTGAAAACAGGAAAGCTGTTAAATAGTTCTACTCCAAAAAGCTGCTATCTATCTGCTCCCAGAGTATTTCATCCCTTAGCAGTAGCCTTTCCAGCAGTGTATCAAGGTCCAGAATATCTACTCAACCCCTTTCTTCCCCCTTCCAAACTAAATTTGACTTTATGCTCTGAGGCATTGACCTGGGGAGGCTAGAATTGTTCTTTGTGACTCCAAGTAATGAGACTCCACAAAATAGTTGTATAGCATCACCAAATGTGAGAAAATTGACTGTAGGAGGGTTGTCAAAAATTGCTCAAAAGAAGTAATGGTCCTCAAAAGTCCCAGTGTAGGTTTAGATTTCTAAGTAGGATAAGAGTACAAAGTTGTCAGACCTGCTCTCAAAGCATCTTATAATCTCCACCTCCATCCCCTACCCTATCTAACAGCCATCACCAATTGCTCTCCCAATGCCTTTGATTATACTGTTTCTCCACTTTCTAAATGCTATCTTTAACTTGACAACCCAGCTCAAATCCTGCCTTTCCTAGGAAAGCTAAGACTACTATAGTACGTATCAATTTTCCCTTTTTTGAATTCCTTAAAAAAAAAACTTTTTAGCATTTTTAAAATTAAAAAGTCATTTATTTTCCTCCTTCCCTGCACTGAATAATTTTTAAAAGCCAATAAAGCAATGAAAGCAATGAAACATGAAAGAAAATGAAAGTATAGTGAAGCAAAATAAAATCTCATATTAGTCTTGTCCAAAAATGTATAACTCATTCTTTGTTTTAAATCCATCACTTCTTTGGCAAGAATTTTGGCTGTATGCTCCCTTTTCTGTCCTCTGGAATTGTGGTTTGTCATTACACTTATCAGAGTTCTAAAGTCTTTCAAATTTTTCTTTATAATGGTGTCCTTGTAAAGATTGTTTTTCTGGTTTTGCTCATTTAATTTTGTCTTTTTCTCCAAAATTTATTTTACTTGAAGAAACAGAATAAGCAAAAAGAGAAACAGAAAACCAATACAAAACAAAATAGAACATTTTCATATGCCCAACAAAACATCAGGGAGGATTCAAAATATATAACAACAAATACCAATTTAAGAAAGTACATATGGTAGTAGAAAAATTATATTCATGAGTGTCCATCTTATTTTTGCTTCTTTGTAAATTGTTCTTTTGTTCTCTTCTGCACTCTTTATTTACTTTATTCTTCCCCCCTTCATTGCTCCCACCACCCCTAAGGAGGTTATAATTAAGAAAGGATCTATTTATACATAGGTATGTAGATATATACATGCATATACCCCCACACACATATTTCCCTTTCATTCCCCCCACCACTCCCAAACAAGTTACAGTTAAGAAAAGATATATTTATGTATACATATGTAGATATATACATACATAGGCTCACACACACACACACACATACTCCATATATACACATGTATTTCCTATCCCTGCTGACTCTTACATTAAATTCTGCTCCATAACTTGGCTTACTATTATTTAACCTTTCCCCACTCCAGGGATCCCTTCCTTATCTTCCCTCACCCTTAGATGCCCCATCCACCTCTCTCTCTCCCCCCTTATTTTTTATAGATTTTGGAGGGTGTTATACCCTTCATAATATATATGTAGTGTTGAACCCATTGTTGATATGAATAGGTTTTCTTTTTTTTTTTTTAATAGCCTTTTATTTACAGGTTATATGCATGGATAACTTTACAGCATTAACAATTGCCAAATCTCTTGTTCCAATTTTTCACCTCTTACCCCCCACCCCCTCCCCTAGATGGCAGGATGACCAGTAGATGTTAAATACATTAAAATATAAATTAGATATACAATAAGTATTCGATATGAATAGGTTTTCAGAAGTACATCCCTCCTTCTCTCCTAATGCCTCTGTGTCTTTTATTCCTCTGCACCTCATTTGTATAGCATGATTACTTTTTATCTTTACTCTGCCAATATTTCTTTTGAGCTTGCTCTATTGTTGATATAAATCTTAAATATAAAGTGTACATTTCCCATGTAGGAAAAAAACAATTTGCCAATGTTTAAACAGTTTGTCCATATTGAGTTCCTTAAAATTGCTCTTTGATATTGGCTATCGTGTTAAATTTTCTGTTAAGTTTGGATTTGGTTCATAGCAAGACCTGAAAATCTGTAAGTTCATTGAATGTCCATTTTTTCCTCATTGAAAATTATAATTTTGCTGGATATGATATTTTTGGCCACAAGCCCAGTTCTTTTGCTTGTCTGTAGATATGATTCCAAGACCTGCTGCCTTTTATTGTAGCTGCTAGTAAGTCTTATTCTAATTGTAGCTTCCAGAATAATCCCCAAAATTTTCTCTTTGATCTGGGAGTTTTGAAATTCGGCAGTAATATACCTTTGTGTTTTCCACAAAGGATCTCTTTGAGATGGTGATTGGTGGATTTTTTCTGTTTCTACTTTCCATTCATGTTCTATCGCTCCAGGACAATTTTCTAGGATTATTTCCTGCATTATTGTGTTAAGATTCTCTTTTGATTCTAACTTTCTGGCAGTCCAATTACTCTTATATTTTCTCTTCTTCATCTGTTCTCCAGATCTATTGTTTTTCTTATGAGTTGTTTCACATTCTGTTCTATTTTCTCATTCTTTATAATCTGTTTTACTTCTTGGTCTCTCATAGCTTCACTGGCTTCCCCTTGCCCGATTCTAATTTTCAAAGAGTTATTTTCATCTTTGAGACTCTATACCTCCTTTTCTAATTGATTAACTTTTTTATAATCTTGTTTTCCTAGGATTTAAAATTTTTTTCTTTAGTTTTTCCTCAATGTCTTTCATTTGATTTTTTTGAATTCTTTTTTTGAATGAGTTTTTCTATACAAATTCTGTCTGGGCAGAGAGCCATTTCACATTACTTTCTGGCATAGAAGTTTTTTTTTGTTTTTTTACTAAATTGTCCTCCTTTGAAGATGAACCCTGATCTTCCCTGTTCCCATAATATATTTCAATGGTGGAGTTCCTTGCCCATTCATTTTTTTTTTTAAATAAGAAGTATTAATGTAAGCACCACTAATTGTGGGGTGGGGGGATGGTGCCTCAAACTTCCCCTTCAGCTCTCCACTCTGACCAGGAATCCCAAACCAACAGCAACACATTCTTGCAAATGCCCACAGCCAGCACTGCTCGTGCCCTACTGCTTCTGTACTCAACAGGTGCTGGTTTCTTTTCCACATCTCAGCACAGCTGGGCTCTGCATTCCCTCAGTCTTGCCAGACTCAAATCCTACCTTCACAAACAGTCCAGAAGGTGAAAATGTCTGAGGTTCCTATTGAGGCTCCAGACATACCCAGCCCGCCCCAGGGTTGCCCGCGGAGCTAGCCTAGAGGTGTTTGCACTTCAGACAGGTTAATCCTGGTCTGGGGTCTTCAGATCTTCTCAGATTATATCTAGAGGACCCCTGTTCTGCCCCAAGTCTTCTTGATTTTTCACCAATCTATGTGCACCCTGAGGCACAAATTTGTTTTTTTTGTGGGGGAAATCGGCAGAGCTTGAAATTTACCCACCTACTTTGCCATCTTCCCAGAATCCTCTCTTCTCATTTAATTTTGAGTTAGTTCACAGAAGTCTTCCCACTTTTTCTAAAAATGTCAGTTTCATAATTTCTTATAGCACAGTAATATTCCATTATATTCATTTTTTCCCTGAATTTCTACAGCTCTTAACAGTATATATAATTCAATGTTTTACTTTATCTTACAGTCTTATGTTGTCCCCTAGTGGTTTCATTTTTGTTGATCCTATCTCTCTATCAAGGATCTATTTTTAAATTTCTTTGGTAAAGATTTAGGAGGGTGCTGAGCAGCTGCTAGATCTCAGGTAGCCTTATCTAACTATTCTAACCTTTGCTGATGTCTCATTTTAATTAATTTCCATAGTCAGTCAAAAAGCATTTATTAAATGCTTACAATGTGACAGACACAATGCTGGGGATAAAAAAAAAGAAGAAAAAAAGAGATGATCCTTGTCCTCAAGAAGACAGCACATGAAAAGGGAACTAAGAAGAGTGGGGGAGGAGGAATCATAAGAATGAGGGTTATATCTTCAGGGATACCGCCACAAAAATACAGGTTTTGGGAAGAAGTCATTAATGAGGGCAGAACCCCCCCAAAATAGATTCAAGAGGTAAAACATTTTACTAATTTTACTAATAGATTTACTAATTATTTTAAGTATGTTATCTTATTTCCATGAAGTATATGTCATGATTCATACTTGAAATAATTCAAAGCATAATAAAATCTTTACCCTTTGATTTGAAGCTCTATGTCTACAAATTCTTTTGAGACAATTCGCAACAATGGTCCATAACCTTAATATACTTTTGGGGTATCATTCCATACCCCATCATTTTGGTGGGTAAGCTTATTTTGGTGACCTGGTATGGGGAGAATCTGAGTTCACCTGTAATCTCAATGGTCTCAAAAGGGTGTGTCTGTAAAGAGTAGTATTTGGCTCTCTCTAAAAATTGAAATTTTTATCAATGGAACAGACTAACAAGACTCAATATCAAAACAGTAGCTTAGTGGTCAATAGGCCAAAGGATAACAACTGTAGACCAAGAAGCATCATGTTGCAATGGAAAGACTGTAGGTCATTTTGCATGATTGCACATAAATAATCAATATTAAATTGCTTGCCTTCTCATTGAGTGAGAAAGGACTTTGAAAGAAGGAAAGAATTTGGAATTCAAAGTTTTTAAAAATTAATGTAAAAATGCTTATGTGTATTTGAGAAATATTCATGAAATAAATAAAAATATAGTTGTTGTTTGTTTTTTTTAAAGGAAAGACTAGTCTGGAATTAGAAAACATGGGTTTATATCCTTTAATATTTATCATTTGTATGACCTTAGCCTCTTTGATCTTCAGGTTTTTCATCTGTAAAATGAAGGGGATTGGAATTTTCCTTCTTAATAAACTCTGGTGATTTCCTACTGACTATAGCATTAAATATTATTTTGCTTTTTTCAGACTTTTAAAATCTCTATTTTTGTGTATTTTAAGTTAAAAGTACAGTAGTATGCACATATAACTTGTAAACAATACTCAAAAAGTTTTTTACTGATAGAACTATGAGATGAAGAGACTAGATACTATTGTACTAGAAAGTAAGTGATGAATGAAAGAATCTGGAAAGTAATGAGTGCTTTCAATTTGTGCTAAAACAATAATAAGAAATAAACTAAATTTGTGAATTGTTTTCACTCTATATAAAAACATCCCCTAAAATTCCTCCACAAAATTGGTACATTCAATTAGCCATGTCAAGGAATGGAGAAGATTAGGCTAGTAAGTGGTTAATTGTGGGAATTGAATGAACCACAGACTCTATCTTGTGGCTCAAATCTGGAGCTAGTTCAGTTACCTTTCTATTCAATTATAGGTCTGTTCAGTGAGAAAAGTTTATTCCTTTTTGGAATTGTTTGAACCTAGCTCTGTGGCTGGGAACTGGATCACCTTTCCCTACTTCTTACAGACCCTTAACTAACAACCTAGGTGTTGGTGATCAGAAATCCAGTCAGATCCAAATATTGATATAAAGAATTTTCTTATAATTATATATCTCAAGCAACCCATATGTCTTATGTGAAACTGAACTGAACTGAAAATCCTGTACTAATCAATCTGCTGTTCTTTCTATATTATTTTGATTATATAAAGACACTTGGTGGGAGTTGAATATATATTTTTTTCCGATTTCAGGAAATTGTACCTGTTTACTCTCTTCCTTCCAGCTTGGAAAGTCCCCAATTTTTCCTCCCATTAAAAATCAAATCATTGAATTGGTAGCAGCAAAAATTTAATTCAAGATCATTGACAGGCGAGAGAAAGCAAAGGATATCAATGATTAGGCTGTACAAGAAAAAGACAGTATGCCTTTTCTGGTAGGGAGCAGCAGATAGTCATCTGAGTACAACGGAGAGTAGAAGCAACTGAGAATAGATAGGAGTTAGTTGGAAGAGCCAAAAGATATTAATAATTCTGTAGAAATGAAAGATTAAATTCTATTTCCAGTGTGATCTCTGGTCCCATATATTCCTTTTTTATATGTTCCTCCATGTTGTTGTTATGGCCATATGTTATACACATAATTATGGTCCAAATATGCTCTCCCTGCCTGTCCCATACTCTTCCCAGGTAGTAGCTGAATATTTATGGAAGAGTGACATCCAGGTTTAAGGGAAGATTGTTTTGCCATTATACTGTGCTATCATATTAGAGGCAGATAGATGGCAGAGTAGATATAAAGTCCTGGACCAGGAATCAGGAGGAACTGAGTTCAAATCCAGTCTCAGACATTAACTAGCTGTGTGACTTTGGGCAAGTCACTTAATCTTTGTCTGCCTTATTTTCCTCAACTATAAAATGGGGATAATAGCATCTCCCTCCTAGAGTTGTTGTGAGAGTTTGTACAACACTTTGCATAGTGCCTGGCAGATAGTAGATGCTCTATAGATGGCTAATTCCATAATTTCTATTTCCTTCCCTCTGTTTTATTAAATATCTTTGTTTTGAACCAAATGCAGCCTTGGAAGCTATTTTTTGGAGAGGATTTTAAACCTCAAATTAACTTGAATATGGGGTAGTTTGGGGGGATTCGGGAGGGAGGGGATGTGATATGTTTGTGTGTTATATTATTTTCATACAAAAAGGTACAATTGCTTTCTTGAAATCTGGATTATCTGGGAGTATCTGAGATATAGCCACTGTAACCCTGAGTCATCTTAATTGTGGCTATGCAGTGGTCTGTCAGGAAAAGATTTTCATAGCCATTTTCCAAAAGGGCCAAAGAATCCCCATAACCTTTCTCTTCAGGAAAGAAAATAATCACACTGGTGGACACAAACATTTGAAGGTGATTTGAATATAGCCTTAACTAAAGATTATAAATGAGGGACTTTAGAAAGAACTTCTTGAAAGAGCTAGCAGGAAGTACTTTTAGCCTACTTCTAATCCTTCAAGATGAAAATTATTCATTTCACAATCCTAAATTTTATTCTGGGTCTGCCATTTCCAGATCATTTTTATTCTGTGCAAGTCTTTCTTTCCTTATCTGTAAAGTGAAAGAGCTGAGTCCCTTTCAAATCACATTTCAGTTCTAAATCTATATTTCTCTGATCTTCATTTTAGTTGAATTTTCCTTTTTTGATAGTGATTATTATTTCTTTTTCTCTCTTAATAAAATGTATTATTGAGAGATAGAGAAGTGGGTGTATACACACACACTCACACACACATATTTAAATAACAATTTTTAGCATTTACTGAAATATTAATACCCTCCTTACACTGTATTTGCTTCCTGATTCTGGGAAGAAGTTTCCTCACTTATAAGTTACTTATACTAATGAAATCATGAGTCTAGTCCCAATCCACATACCTAAGATCTATTATCAAGGACATCTTTCCTTATAAAAACAAACAATTTACAAAGCAATTGCTATAAGCAGCCCAAAATTTTTTAGTGAGAAAGTTAACCTAAATTATATCTAAGATCCCATCTTTCTATCTTCCTGGATCTAAGGGAATGTGTGCTTGATGTAGGTCAGATAAATATTTACAATTCCAAGCCAGCAGGGAAATTTCAGAGACAAGTCACCATTATTCCCATACTGGGTAGTTTAGAAATGTGTATTCTGTCGCTAAAGACTGTCAATGGAATCTCATTTTCTCTATTTTTTAAAACTCAATTTTATTTTCAGTTATGAATTATCTTCCCTTTTAGCTCCCCTATTCATTGACAAGACAAGAAAAATAAAAACTATTACAAATATGTATATTCATACAAGATAAAGTCCTGCATTAACCAGGTCAAAGGGAGAAAGAAAAGAAAATATGCTTCATTTTGCAATCTGAGTCCATCAATTCTCTATTTGAAAGTGGATAACATGTTTTATCATGAACCCTTTGGAATTTTGACTGGTTGTTGTATTAATCAATTTATAAAGTCCTTCTGATTCTGTTCATTTTATGTTATATCAGTTCATACAAGTCTTCCCAGGTTTTTCTGAAACTATTCCCATCATTATTTCTTACAGCATAATAGTATCCCATTATATTCTCATACTATAACTTATTCAAACATTCCCCAATTGATAAACATCTCCTCAATTTCCAATTCTTTGCTACCACAAAAAGAAGTATACATACACATATATAAATATATACACATAAATACACATATACGCATATAAGTACACATATATTTTTGAGTGTATATACACACACACACACACACACACACATAAACATATATAAATACAAACATTGTACCTTTGCTATTTTTGTTATTATCTTTGGGACTCAGATTTAATAAAAGGCATTGGTGGTTCAAAGGGTATACATATTTTAATAGCTCTGTAGATAAAGTTCCAAATTATTCTCCAGAATGATTAGATCAGCTCACAACTCTATCAACAGTAGAGTATTTTCCGTCTTTTCTATCCTGTTGACCAATCAGATAGGTGTAATTATTAGTGATTTAGAGCATTTTAAATATGACTATTGACATTGCATTTCTTCTTTTGAAAACTGTCTATTCATATTTGTTAACTGTTTTGTTGATTGTCTAGACTTAAAAAAAGTGATGAAAATGTTAATAATGAAGATGAATTTTATAAGTGAATTATGGTTAGAGATGTTAAAAAATTGCCTGCATACTCCTGGATATGCCCTGGATATGCTAAGTGAAGTCCTGGGTTACATTCAACTGCTTATATTGCTTCTGAATCCATAAAATTAAGCAGAAAAATTAAGACATGTCCTTGTGTATATGCCCTAAGTGGACTCAAGAGCTGGCAGCAAGATTGTCTAATGTGAAATACTGTAAACTTTAAAAGCTTACTTTGATTTCTGTGATTTCATTGGTGCAGGGAGCTTCTCATAAGGTACTTCCTCTACCAAATACAGATTGATCCCTTCTCTTAAAGTTGTATATATTTAAATGGCTTTACAAAATATCTTAAGCAGGGATGGATGACAAGGAAAATGGTAGTGATCGTCAAGTGTTTCAAGAACAGAGAATAGAGGTAACACTAATATGGAAGAGGGGTTGATTGAGATTCAATATAAAGAAAGATCTTTCTCCCAATATAGAAGAGGCTACCATTGTGACATAGTTGTAAGGCTGTATGGTGTAATTGTAAAACAAGGTTGTATAATGGGAAGAGCACTGGACTTGGATTCAGGAAGCTCTGAGTTCAAATCTTGCCTTGATCATTTATTGACTGTGTAAATCACCCAGTTTCTTTGACCCTCAATTTCCTCATCTATAAAATGGAACACCTAATTTCCAGGGTTGTAATTATCAAGGGAGATAAAACCTTTAGAGTGCATTATAAACCTTAAAGTGCTATATAAATGCTACTTGTTATTTTTAGTGAGAGTCCCATGAGAGTTCCGATGTCCATGTTTTGGGATATTACAGTGGGGATTCCTCCATCAGCTCTAGATGACCTCCTTCTCAATTTGAGAGTCTGTACATCATTCATTTTGCCTGGGTTGCCAAGTTTTATTTCTCCCAATAGTTAAATTTCAAATTGTTTTAGGTGTGCAAGAGAAACAATCTCTCCCTTAAAAAGAACTGTTTTTCTCATTTCATTTTGTTGGAATTTTCTCTTTGCATTGATTTCATTTAATTTTTTATTTTAAATTATTCACACATTTACATAGGTATATAAAAGCTCACCCCTCCAAAAAAAATTTAAAATACAACTCACCTTCTTACTAAGCTCTTTAAAGTATTGATCTTTGTCTTATTTAATCCTTGCATTCCTCAGGATCTAGTATAATAGTTTGCACAAAACATTTGCCTAATATCTGCTAAGTTAAATTGAGTTTCTCTCATCAAACTATTGTCTCTTTATATAACCTGTCTAAAAGTCACTTTACAAAAAGAATAGCCAAAATCTTATAGACAAAGACTACAATCATGTAAGCAAAGTTAACATTGAGAGACAAGAAATCTCTAGTCAAATTCAAAGGCCAATGGTCAACCAGCCTGTCAGGCAGTAAGCATTTCTAAAGCTCTTATTAATTTCCAGGTACAGGGTAGGTATAGAAAATGAGGAAGAAACAGTCCCTATCTTTAAGGACCTTACATTCTAATAGGGAAAACTGTATGCACACAGCTATGTACAAGGTAGATAGATAGATAGACATATAGATATAATAAATGAAGGTAATCTCAAGGGGAGACACTAATGATAGAGAGAATCTGCAGAATATATAATTTTCCTAAGTCTTAAAGGAAGATAGAGAAATCAGTTGGCAGAAATAAGGACTGAGAACATTTAAGGAATGGGATATAGTTAGTGCAAAGATTCAGAACTGGATAAAGGAGTACAGTGTGTGAAGAATAGCAAGGAAGGCAGCGTAGCTGGACTGTTAAGTGTATGAGAATCAACTATGAACAGACTGGAAAGACAGGGAAAGGCTAGGTTGTAAAGGATTACTTTTGTTTGTTTGTTTGTTTTTTGTTTTTTTTTGTAAAGGGTTTTAAATGCAAACATAGCATATTTGATTCTGGAAGTAAAAGTGAGTCACTGATAATCACCAAGTAGAGGGGTGACATTGTTGGACCTGAGTTTTATGAAAATCACTTTGATGGCTGATGATGTAGTTTGTGTGTATATACACATGTACACTTGCCTTGGGATACCTAAAATCCTGTGCAATGGAATCTTGTTCATTTTTGGACCAAACTCCTTTTTCTGGCATAGTGTCTATCTAAGATTTATGATTTGATGGATTAATTCAGTGAGAAGACACACTGGATTTTAATCTGGCTGCACTACTTTGGAACTTCTCTGACTAACTTTTCCACCTGAGAAAAGCTCATTACTGGTATAACCTCAATTCCCCTAGAAGATCTCTTCAGCCTTGATACTCCACCTTATTACTATCTCTCTGATTGGGGGGATGGACATGGTCATGAACTCTGAATCTCCATTTATGAAGGAAGTTCAGCTCAGATAGCTCCTTATTTCCCACTTAACTACATCATGTTGGGTTTTTTCTTCTCCAGTATCCTTTCCCCCCCATGCCCCTTTCAGTTTCTTTCTTGTATTATTTTTTCTTATTAGATTAAAAGCTCTTTGAAGGCAGGGGCTGTTTCTTTTGTTGGTACATAGTATCCCTAGTGCTTAGCATACTGCCCAGCACATAATAGGTGCTTAATAAATATTAATTGAGAAAGAAAATAAATTCCATAGTGACACTCTTTAAATTGTTCAGGTGCTGATGACGTAATGGGAGAGCCACATCTCACCTTCAAACTTTTTGAAACAAACATGGTACCTGCTGCTTTACTTACCATTTTCCCCAACATAACTGCGATTAAAGCCTTGGTTACTGACCTGGGGTACTGAGTTATCATCTGTTCCATGGAAGAGGAATCTTTCATTATTTGTCTGTTTGTTCTGGTCTTCCATTGATATTTTCCTTATCTGATACAAATTCCAAAGGTTTTTGTTCTGTATCCTCTGATACAAACTACAATGGTACTTTGTATACAATACAAAGTACAAAAGCAAAATCACTTTGGTGTTAGACATAGAACACTTGTGTAAGTGAATTTAAAATGATTGATCTATAGGAAGTCATTTGAGATTTTGTGTAGGTCAGTTTTCCATTGAGCATAAAATAATAAACATCGTTTAGTAGTATTTATTCTGTTTTCAAGTTTATTCCCATATCTAGACAACTTTCTAAATCTAGAGTTTTGTAAAATTTGCTTTGAAAAGAAATATTCTCTAATTTGGTTAATTTTTGAAAATTTTGTTTTGTTTTGGATTGCTCATCTGGTGTCTTTAGTGTAGGACACTCCTGGTGAACATTCAAACCAACAAGGATAGGCCCCTGCTTGGAAACATAAAATTTCTTGGTAGCTGAAAGGTTAAATGATTTGACTGAGATTGTACAATCAATAGGTGTGAGAGATTCAGATTGAAATAAAGTTTTCTCAGTTCTAAAGCTAGGTATCTTACAGCACCCTGTCTCTTCTTGTCTTTTTCAATATATTAGATAAGAGGATATGTCTACTAATACAAGGTTTTCAAGCTCATTTCTGATAGCCAAAAGTTACCTATCTTTAAAACACACACACACACACACACACACACACACACACACACACACACACACACACTCACACACACATACACACACACACAATGGCATATAATCATTGTGTTCTAAAAGCTCAAGAACAAATGCTGAACTGCAAATGCCCTTTCATTTTTTAAAAATGTAAATAATAGGTTGTTTTTTTTTCAAGCACATGAAAAGAGAATGGTCAATATTAGTTTTCTTTTTTTCCTTTCCTTTTCTTTTTTTTTTTCTGAAGAAATTGGGGTTAAGTAACTTGCCCAGAGTCACACAGCTAGGTAGTGTTAAGTGTCTGAGATCAAATTTGAACTCGGGTCCTCCTGACTTCAGGACTGGTGCTTTATCCACTGCACCAACTAGCTGCCCCAATAGTAATTTTCTATAATATTTCTGATTTCCAAATTTTTCTCCTACCTTTCCTTTTGTCTTTCCTTTCTTACCCCTCCCCCATTACTCCCCTTCCCTGTTCCCACCTCCCCTTCCCTCTCCTCCCCCCATGCCAAGACGGGAAACAGTATGATATAAGTTATACATGTGCAATCATGTAAAACACATTTTCACTGTGAATTCTTTTTTTAAAACCCATTTTGATTCCGGATCGTGATCATGACTCATTACTCTTGTTTGTTAATAGAGCTCAAGAGAACTGGAGTCTGTAATAATGGCTCCCCCATCATAGCCACCAATTCTAATATCTTGTTAGGTTTTTTTCTCTTCCCCTAAGTTAAAAATAATTAAAGGGTCACCATGCTAGATTTGATAATGAGCTAGATATTTCTGTAGGGTAAATTAGATGAGCTGGAAGAAAAATAAGGTTTCATTTCTCTTTGATAAATAGAAAATAAGACACAATAACCAAGTTTTGAAATACTTCACTGATTGGTGCAAATTTTATAAGAGCAAGTTGTTTTAATTATATTTCCCATTGACTCTGTTACTATCCATCACTTTACTAAAATTTTAAAAGGAAATTAGCTTGCTTTTTGTATATAAAAAAGAAAAATACCAACTTTTAACAAAAGCTTAGTATGTTTATATTTATTATTATTTCTTTATTTTTAAGACATTGGGGAGGAGAACAGGACTAATGTCTATTTGCAAAGAGGTACAACATTTGCATGGAGTATTTTTTTAATACTTTTAGACTTTATAATTTATTTCTCTTGGCAATTTTATAATTTTCAGTTACCCAAAGACACGTTTACTATGTCTTTATCACCAGGACCACAAATAATCATCATAATCTCCCCATTTAAAACATGCTATAATTCCAAAGGTTTTAAAGATCAATATGGCTTCTTAAAGAGATCTAATTTCTATCACTTACATGCCAATATAGCCAATCAGTGCAAGACAGTGCTTACAATTTCAAGGTCAAATTAACCACATTTCTTTACATTGCATGGAGTTTTAGATATTATAAACAAACAAGCTTGAAAATGAATTGTAAGAATTAGTGGTCTTGCTAATATTCTTTCTCATTTATAAGACAGGTCATTTCAATGACTTGATCTTTGGGAATTTCTTTTTCCTTTTTTCCTAAAACCAACTCTGTCCCAATCTGTTCCACAACTGCAAGAAAAGTCCAAAACAAGACAAAATGGAAGAAGAGGAACAAATAGAAAAAAAAATCACAACTCCAAACATCATAATTAGGTGGATTTTTTGTCTATTACGAATTAGAAAATACTGACCAGTGGCTATTCTTTTTCGCTGCTGCATCATAGAATGTTAGATGGGGCTTCAGAAATCATCTGTCTGATCTCTTCGTCTTAAAGATGAAGTATTTTATCAGTGATCACAGCATAGGTACCAAAGATATCACAGCAATGAAAACCAACAGAGGGAAAACAGCAGGAACCCCATCAATTTTTCCCTTTCCAGAATAGTTTGCTCCAGATTCACCTTGCCTTACTTGTCCTCTTTCCTCCTTTTCCTCATTCAAAGATCTTCATCATTTGGGACATATTGTCATTTCTTTTGTCATGGATACCAATAAAAAGAAATGACCTTCTACATTCCAAAAAGATTCAGGAAACTTTAAGTTAGGAAAGGCAGTCAATTTCCACTAGGTTTCAGTATCCAAGTAACCTTTTCTCAAATCTGATTATCACTCTTACCAGATTCATAGACTCAAAATGGAATAGTACTAAGATCTACTGCATTAAAATATCTATAACAATATTTTTCTTAAGCTAACTATAACTGTGAAGATGAAGAATTAGCTTAGGAATCATTAGGCATAGAAACAAAGGATGGATAAAAGATCATGATCAGGTTAATTAATTTCAGAGTTCATGAACATGGAAGTGAAACACTTCTAGTAATAAGCTCAAGGATATGGTCATTTCACTATGGTTGACTTAGGAGTCAAAGAAGATGCCACAGTAGCAAAGCTGTAAATATGAAGGATAATAGTATATCATCAATAACAGGAATAATAATTGTGAAGAAAGATAATGAATTCTGTTTTAGAAACATTGAATGTGAAAAGTCTATGTGGCATATAGTTGGAAAGCTGGTATAACTACCAAGAGGTAGTGTGGAGCCAACTAGCACATAAGAGATGATCTCAGATTATCTACATCTATATCTATCTATAAGAGAGAAGATCAGGGGTGAGGGTTAGGTATAATATTGAAGAATGGAGAATTAGAGGTCATGGAAAGGATAAAGTGTAAGTTTATCATCTCTATTGTATAGTTGGGACAGGTCTGACAGAATTTGTCTTTTAGTTGCTTGTATTCTTGATGTTTTGAAAATAAATCCACCAAAAGAAGATTCCTGTCTTTCATGTCATCCCAATAATTAGGGATCTCAACTGAAAAACAAATACTTGGTGATTGATAATTTTCTCTCATGTAGAAGAATAGTCTTATGCAATTTAAATTTCTAGAGCTCTTTAAAAACAGAATAGCATCTGAAATATTTTTGCATTCTCTAATGATAGATTTTATGAATTAAATTCAATTTAATATATATAAATTAAACATCCATTATAAGAAAGATGCCATACTATTACAAAAAGACACCCTACATACTCACTGAATAACAAAATTTGACTTCTAGGAAAAAATCTGATGAACTCAGCAATGCTTCTACTGTGCCCTGTTCTGTGTTTTGGTTGCCTGGCCCAAGGAGCTGATCTTTATAGGTTTCTCCAGACAAAAACTACAGATCCAGAATATTTTCACTAGGTGTCCTCCATATCTGGATTTCTCTTCCTTCTCATCTCTGACTGCTAACTGCCCTGTTTTCTCCTAAATACCAGATAAAACCTCACTTTCCATAAGAAGTCTCTATTGATTCCCCCTTCATTCTAATACCTTCTCTTTGCTTATTATCCCCAATTTAGCTATTTAGCAATTTATCTTACTTATACATAGTTATTTTCATGTTGTTACCCAATTCGATTTTGAGCTCTTTGAGAATAGGAACTGTCTTTTGTCTTTCTTTGTGCCTGCAGAGGCTTAGCACAGTATCTGGATACATAATACATGTTTACTAACTGAAAGACAGAGAGCTAGAAAAACAGAAGAGAGAGAGAGAGAGAGAGAGAGAGAGAGAGAGAGAGAGAGAGAGAGTTAAAGACATAAAGTGAAGTTGAACTTACCTTCATATTGTTTGAGGCAATAAATAGGTAAGTGCCTTTCCATTTGTAGCAAGGCTTATGGTAAAATCTACTGTGTAGTTTTCATTCTCAATTTTAACAGCAGTGTTATTTTTCTTTCCTTTTCTTGCACTCTCTAAATGAAGATTAGTTATTTTGTCAAAAGGCTTGAAAACATCATTGTCATTATACAGCCATATGATGGTTCTACTGAGTTCCTCAGTCCTCAGTTCCTCTTCTATAGGGAAATGTGTTCTCTTAATCATATCTTCAATTGCCCTGGAAGCTGTGACCAGATATTGGGCAGTTCCTATGACCTCAATTTCTGACCCTTCATGTTTCATATCAATGGTGATATTCAATCTTTTTTGTAGTTCATCCAGTTCATTGTACTCTTTTTCACCAAACTTTTGGATGTGCTCATCAGAGAAAATATTACTTAGGAGTTCCTTTAAAATCAAATCTTGTATCCAAGAGATAGTACTTTCAACATTCTCCTTGCTTTCACCCCATACCTGGAAAGTTACTGATCTTTTTATTTTTTCCAAAATCAAATAATCTTGTTTTGGAGGAGTTTGGCTTTCAAAATCAAAAAATGCTTTAAAATAAATTATAATTGCATGAAAATTGCTCATAAATATTTTCAAGGCAAATCATAGGTACATGTATTTTAAAGAAAATGAAGATCTCACATTCTATTATTGAGATCACAGGGTAAGAGCTTGGTGGCTTAGATCTTACTCTTTTTTTCATAACATCAGGAAACACTTTCACTACCTCTGGCAGCGAGATGACCACTTTTATTTTTTTCAGTGATTGGCCAGACCCTTTACGTCCAAAATCTTCAACGGCATTAATTATAGATTCAGCAACATCAGTAGTGTCTTTTTTGACTTGTCCTGAAAGAAAAACAATTACAAGAAAAAAACAACAATTCTTTTTCTTTCTTTGTCCCAAATTAATGGTGGGTTTGATACTTAATGGGTAAATGCTCCTTCCTCCAAACTGATCATTGCTCTTAGTTTCATTTTCAGCAGCTCAAACTGTATGCTAAGCTCCTTCCCTTCTAGGTCTTATAAGAAATTATAATTCCTACCCTTAGGAATCCTACAACTCAGTTAGGAATGGCTACAGGAATCTGAATGATCCAAAATTTGAACTTGACTGATCACTGGATTCAGATGTTCATTTCTTAGCTCACCCTCCCTTTTAGGTAAGTCGTCTTTTTGGTTGTAGATAGATAGTGTTACTATGTGAATTCTGAAAGCCACTTAGTAGAAAAGATGCCCAATATCTTGAAACTCTGCCTTGTTTTTAAATGAAGGAACATAAAATTTCTTTGAATTACATTGGCAGAAAGATAATAATTGGCATTTTAGCCAAGATTCTTGGCTACATACCCAACAATTTGACAGGCATTTATTATGGGCTAAGTACTAGGGGTCTCAATTTCAAAGTGAAACAGTATTAGCTTTCAAGGAGTTTCTGTGCTATGTAGGAAAATGACAAGTACGTAGATATATAAACTACAAAATGTATACAAAGTAAGTAATAATAATAGATAGCATTTATATATCACTTTGAGATATGTAACATGCTTTACAAATATTATCTAATTTTAGACTCTCAATAAACCTGAGAAATATGATCTTCATTTTATACATGAGGAAATTGAGGCAGACAAAGACTGAGATAAGGATTTGAACTCAAGTCTTCATGACTTCTAAGCCAGAGCTCTATCCCTTGTGACATCTGACTGTAATTTATCTGGAGGGAGAGAACTGTGAGAAGTATAATTGAAAGGTTCTATTTCCACAGTTGAAAGGTTCCAGAGTCTCATGTTTCCATGTTTAAACCATTTCCATGGTTAAAAAGAATGGGATGTAAGCTTTAGGGGTAGTACATCCTGGCTGAAGGGAATTAAGAATGTGTTAAGTGAACAGAAATAACTTGCTGGTGCTGGGTGAGTGCAATAGAACTGGGTTTATGCCCCGGGCAAGCAAAATTTTTATGTATGTTTAATAAGCCTCATGCAAATAAACTGACACACCTAGCTTAAAATTAGAGTCTCATTAAAACAGAGCACATGATGATGTGGCAAGGGAAGGGAAGAACATAGAAACATATCAAGGAGTGCATGGAATGGGAGAGTCATGAAATATTAGATTTTGGAAAGGTCTTCAGCTGAAATTCTCAGGAGGGGATGAGGAGGAAAGGTGAGATTATGGAATATACCTGCTGGGTTTGACTTTTGTAAATTGTGTTTATGCCCCCTGAAAGGTATTTGGCACCTGCTTCTTAAAAGAATTATAAATAAAATCTTTCTCCACGCACTTCAAGAATTTGACTCTGGAGTTTTCATTTTTAATAGTACTAATGCTTGGAGGAATTAAACAAGGTTTTGGGTAGACCATATCACTTGAACTGAGACTAAATGGAAGCCAGATATTCTAAAAGGCAAAGGTGGGGGAATGAGGGTAGAGAAGAGAGAATTCTAGATATGACAATAGACTGGAAAAGGGTGTGGAGAGAAGATTATTATTGTATTCGGGCACCAGGAAGTAGGTTACATTAGGTTACATTAATACAGAATGCATGAAGAATGAATCATTCTAGAAGGATAACAAACTAGAATGTTAAGGATTTTAAATGCCAAACAGAGGGATTTCTATTTTATCCTAGTGTTAATAAGGAATCACTAAGGTTTTTTTTTTTAACAAGGAAGTACAATAGTTGTATCAATATTATCATAGATCATGATATTTAGAAATATCAATTGGTCATCTGTGAAGATGGATTGAAGAGAGGAAAGGCTGGATATGGGAAGATCAATTTGAAAACTAGTTCACATGAGAAGTGATGAGTACCTGACCTTGTACAATGACTTTGAGGAGAGAGAAGGGAACAAATGTCAGAAATGCTATAGAGATGGGATCAGAAAGATAAATATAGAATTCTACATCTGAGTTTTACAAAATACATAACATAGGATGGAGGAGGTAGAACTCTACAACATTTCATATGTATCTGGTTTTAATGGACTACAAGCTCAATATAAGGGAACAGGATAACATGGAAGCAAAGGAAAACCAAAATGTTAATACCATATTTAGCATTGATAGAGAGGAGGAAGTCAATCAGTCAATAAGCACTCATTAAGCAAATATTATGTGTCAGACATTATGCCAAGCACTGGGTAGTTGAAAAGAAGCCAAGGGGCAGATTGCTAGATTGTATAGTAAGTCATACTTGCTGCCCCTTGGCTTCTGGACAAGTGAATTAACCCCATTTGACTATCAAAAAAAAAAAAAGTGAAAGAAAAAGAGAAAAAAAATGAAAAGAGGCAAAGACAGTCCCTGCTCACAAAGAACATGCAATCTAATGCAAACAACCATAAACAAACAAAAAAAAAATCTAATGCAACAACCACATACCAAAAAAATATAGAGAATAGATTGGAAATAATAACAGGGATAAGGAACCAAGAAAACAGGGACTGGGAAAGTTTTTTTTTAAAAAGAATAAATTTTAGCAGGGACTTGAAGGAACTGAGGGAAGCCAAGCAGCATTCCAGGTGTGGGAGTGCAAATGCCTGAAATCTGGAGAGGGTGTTTCTTGTTCAATTAATACTTAGAAGACCAATGTCATTGGTTCATGGTTGCATGTGAGAGGTAAGAAAACTGGAAAGACAAGGGAGTCAAGTTATAACGAGCTTTCTATGCCAGACATAAGATTTTATCCTTGATCCTGGGCATGTTAAAGAGTTAGTGGAATTTATCGAGTCAAGGTGAGAGGGTCAAACTTATACTTTAGAAATACCACTCTAACAACGGAGTTGTGGATGGACTGGAGTGGGAAGAGACTTGTGGTATGTCTCATTAATGTCCCTTGACCATTTATCATTTGGAAAATGGAAGTCACCTCTTTATCAATGACTGGAGTGAGGAAAAAATGGGAAATAAGTCAAAAAGTTCTCAGATGAAGCATAGAGTAAAAAAAGATCTTTGCAAATTGTCCTAGATTCTCTCTGAATGAAGATCCTCAGCTCAGAGGCAGAGAGAAGGGTACAATGAGAAACCTAAAAAATAGAAAGAATTTCGGAATAGCTTCTATGATGCCTGGGAAAAAATCTTTAAAGGAGAAATAAAACACTATCTTCCTAAACTGAAGTCCCTTTGAAGATGGTTACCATAAATTTGTAGCAGACCTGATCAACCTGATCAACACAATTATGTGATAGACTACTCAGTTCAAAAGAAAAGGAGGAAAGGAGGAGGCAGATGGTGGGAATGATTCATGACAAGACATGAGTCACATGGGAGGAAGGAATTTGAAAATAAAAAATGGTTTAATGATTAACTATTTCACCAAGTTTATCGTAAATGACATATAAAAAATGATTCAAAGGTGAAGAAAGCAGAGGAAAAAGAACAACCTCCCAAACAAATTTGGCCTTACAGTTTATTTATTATTACAAGAAAGGAAGACTTGTATGAAATGAGACAGAATAAAGCTAGCTAAGCCTAAAGAATAATATGCACCATGCTGATTAAAAAGCAAATAATTCAAGAAGGGGGACCTACAGAGCTATGCTCTATCATAAAGTCAATGTTAGTACTGTACTGTCATATTTTTACTTTTTGGTAATAATAAGATAAATTCTTTTTCTAGGAATTAGCTCTGTTAGAGGAATTGTTTGTGTGTATGTTGGAAAGTGTCCATTGTGTAGGAAAAAAGTTTCAATTAAAAAAAGATTAAATGTAAAATCATTATTGTTACGATTCCCTCCTTTTCCAAAAGAATAAAGACTGTCCTAGGCCTAATGTAGTAATCCATCTATGAAGTGATGAGGGACTGGAGTGATTGTGATAGCCATTGTGGTAATTGAAAAGAAGAGTTGAATCTGACTGTATTGTGAAGGAATAATAAGCAGAATCCAATTCCTGGGGGATAGAATGCAGAGAAAGAAGAAGTATTCCAATTTAGCATGTATGGTTGTAATCCATGAAAAAAAAAGGATAATGGTATTATTGGCAGAAAAAAGCAAAATGATGCTTATTTGTAGGGAGGGAAAATTAAAAGATCTCTGGAAAGTTACTCAGTCCAACTGGCACTTCATATTGCTCAGAAAATGAAACTGACTCATTGTGTGAGCCAATGCATCAAGTGCTGGACCCTGAAACTTGACCTCAAGAAGACTTGAATTCAAGTTCTACTTTAGACACTAGCTTATTAGTTGTATAATCCTGGGCAAATCACTCTATTTCATTCTCTTAGCTCATCTGTGAATTGTGAATTATAATTCCCATAGGACTTGCCTCCTGGGATTATTGTAAGGTCAAAATGAGACCTTACAATATATGAGTGGTGTTTTGCAAATCTCAAAACACTATATAAATCTCAGTTATTATTATTATTACTATGATTATTACTTGATCTCAGGCAAATTGCTTATCTTCTTTGGGTCTCAACTAAAATCTAGTCAATTAGCCTAGAATATTTTCTAGAAGAATTTTTGGAATAGCTTCTATGATGCCTGGGAAAAAATATTTTAAGGAGAACTAAAAGACTATCTTGCTTCTATAAATGTAAGGAAGAATACCTTCTACCTATAAAAATTTTGTGAATCAATGATAAGTTCAGTATTTGACCTGAAAAGTTTTAGATGGCACCTAACAGAATTGTTTAATAGATAAATACTAGGGAGTAAAGGTGTTCAAAGGTTTGGACTTGCTGATTGAGAAGTCATCTGCATGGTAATAGAAGTTGAAAATATGAGAATAGATGAGTTTATTCTCCTAAAAGGCAAATATGTGAGAGAGAAAGAAGGAAAAGAAGAAAGCCAAGAAATTAAACCTTGGAGAAAAGACAGAAAATGAAAGGACACAAAAGAAAAGATAGTGAAAGAGACTAAAAATTGGATTGATCTATTTTCTTTTCACTTTTTGTCTCTCTTCCATACACTTCATTTTTTGTCCTGTAGTTTTACTCTTTACCAATTTATCTTTTTATCTCTCTTTTTTCTTTTTGCTTATCCACAGCTTAAGAATGGAAGCAAAATTCAGCAGCATCCATAAGCTCCATGGTACTCAGAATTTAAAAAAAACAACACACAAACAAATACATTGCCAAGACCTAAAATAGATTAATACCATTGTCATCACTCATGTAGATTCAACCTTAATTATTATCTTTACTAGTGAATATTTAATCTAGAAGATATTAAGTATTTAAAAAAGCTAATTTGATAAAAGGCTCCAAACCTGTTACAGTGGCTGGAAGGGAAACGGACACATAGTTCATCTTTTTACATTCTTGTAGGACTTCAGAGATGATTCATTTCACATCATTTCCCCCATCAACATGTATTATTTTCTTGCACCTTAGATTTCCACCTTGTGTTACTAAAAAATTTCTGCGACAACTTACAGCTGGAGAACAGAAGACACAAATGCATGAAATCTTATCTGAACTGAAACCTTTGGATAATTGAGAATATAGAATACTTTACTTAGATAAAAGAGGACATGAAAACAACCGTCTTGAATTGTATAGCTCCTTTGATTCTTAATGAATGTCAAAAAAACTTGGGATCATATGGTCTAATTTTGTCCCATACCAAAATGCTTTGTGACTATAGCTAATACAATTATCCACTCTGTAGTTAAACATTTCCAATGATGGAAAGCCAACAGATTTATAAAGTAACCTATTTCTTTTCTTTTGTTTTCTTTTCTTTTTTTTTTTTTTTTTTTGAGCATCTGCAATGTGAGAGTGTGACTTTGGGCAAATCACTTAATCTTTCTGGACCTCAATTTGGTCCTCTGGAAATGAGAGGGGATGGACTAGATGGCCTCCAAGGTCCCTTACAGCTCCAAGTCCATAGTTTTATATCTTCCCCAAACTTCTAGCAACTATATTGTGGCACAATGGAAAGAATAGTTACTTTGGAATCAGAGGACTTAGCCTCAGTTACTGGTTATACCATTATCTGTGCAACTTTAGGCTAAAAGGTTAAATGAGCTTTCTAGGTCTCATTTTCTTCATCTTTTAAAATTAAGGTGATGGACTAACTGTCTATCAATATTTACTCTATCTCTGACTCTATGATCCTATGGTCTTATCATAGTCAATAAGCTGATAACAGCAAAATGCAAGACAGCTCTTGCCTTTGAGGAGTTAGGAGAGATACCATGTAGCGTGGGGGAAGGAAAAGGGGAAAAATATCACACAGCAGAGTGCTGTGGTGGACTGACCCAAAGGAGGGCAGCAGCAATAGGCTGGCCCATAAGTAGGTTTTATAGAGGAAGTTTAACCTCAGGGATATGACTGTGATTTCTGACAGGGCATGGTAAAATAGGATTGTTCAAGGCCTCTGTAGAGAGTGGATCTCCAGAGTTTGATATAACTTGTATTTCAGACTGGTTGGTCTCCCCGGAAGGTGAGATTATGGAGCTAAACTTATCTCCATCAGAGCTTTCTCCCTGTCTGCCTCAGGGACCAATTCCTCTGCTAATCACACCTAATACTGAAGACCTCATCAAGTAGAACCTGTAGGTGACATAAAAGTAAAAATATAATAAAAATTACTTTTGAAAAGTTTCTTTGAACTTCTTTGAAAAAGAAGAAACAAACAGTTCCTAGCCTCAAAGGAGTATATGTTTTCCCAGAGAGAAGGAATATAAGACATTGATTGCTAAGGATTGTGGAGACCTAGCTATAGGAGTCTGGGTCCTTGTGCCCAATCATATATACTACCAGTACCTGCTAGTCCCCCATTACACTATATGACTACGATAGACTGATGATACATTGCTATATTAGTGTAAATTATTCAAACAAAATACCTTGTTTGAGGATAAATGTCTCATCTGTTGAATTTATAATAACTTCAGACTCTTCCTTAGTAATGTCCCCAGAAGCAACCTGGAAGGTAATACATCTAATCTTGCTTTCATATATTCCCAATTCAGGGCTAGAAATAGTTTCAAAAAAAATTAAAGAAAAAAAAGCCTGATCACCAAATATGATTTTGTTACAATTATTATCAGATTTTGTTGTATGCCTCTTTCTTACTCTTCCCTCTTCCCTTTTAAATAGTCTCTCTTTTACTTTTCTAAATCCTCTTAATTATATAAGTATAAAAGCTGCTCTCTTGAGTAAAAGATATTTTTAAATAGTATATGGACCATACAAAGCATTAATTGCATAATTGAATTGGATGAAACAGTAATATCTAGTTGTTTGTCTAAGTTAATCTACATGGAGTCCTTTGGAGCAGTCTGAGAAAAATATTGGCCACTTTCTATATCATTCAACTAGATGGCCTTAGATCAGATAGCTTGATCTGACTCATGACTAGTAAAAAAGACTAGCACTTAGCAGAAAGCCTGGCACACAATAAGCACTTGATTTAAAATGTTTTATCTATATCTACATATCTAGCATTTTATGTGATTAGAAATATTACACATGGTTTTACATCTTCTCTATTACTTCTTTATTTTTCATACAAACCATTACATTTGTCTGGATTTTGACTACCAACTAAATTATCAGTAACTAATGGTAAACAATCTTTAAGAAAATAATTTTACTAGACCTTGTGTATCACTAGTGTTGAAAGCTCTGGCACTGGTAGTTTTTTCATCAGAATAGTTAATGAATTGTCTTTTATATGCCTGAAAAAGAAAGACAGCTACTGAGTGTAAAAATTCACTACAATATTAATCAGATTTTCTAGAAAAGCATAGGCAACAAGAAAATAAGGATATATTTCTATGACTAGTGATTAAAATGATATACTCCCAATAGAAATACCATTCCTAAAAGAAGATCATATAACAAATCCTAAAAGACACGAGGGGTTAAGAAACAGACTCAGAATTTGATTCCAAATTGTCCTGCATTTGAAGTCAGAAGATCCTGAGCTAGATTTGTGACTTTTTGGCTTATTTCCTGTCACCTTTGAAAAGTCACTTAACATTTCCCTCCCTGTTAATCTAAATATTCTTCTGTACCCTCTCTTATCCTATGCCCATCATTAATGGGAATTAATGATTCCCATTAATCAGCACACCTTATCCCACCAACATATTTACATATCCTTCTATACCAAATCTATGCTATTCTCCTCCTCTAATTTCTTTATAGATTTTGGAGGATGCTTTTCGGTATATCAGTATATCTATCTACACACACACATACATACACACACACACACACACATACACACACACACACATATATATGCATTGTTCCCTCTTAACCCCATTCCTGATGTGAATAATTTTTCGGAACTACCAGCCCTCTTCCCCCATCTAAACCCTCTATGTTGGTTCTTATTCTCCCAACTCATTTGTATAGCATCATTAATTACATTTTCCTAGGTAGTTTTGTTTTTTAGAATTATATCATACTCAGCTCTATCCCAATCTTTCTTTTAGACTTTCTCTTGGACTACCTGGTTACTAATGTTAACAGTTTGTCCTTATTGAGTCCCTTGAAATTAGTCTTTGATATTGACTCATACATTAAATTTTCTATTGAGTTCGGGTTTTTATCAAACATTTCATTGAATGTCCATTTTTTCATTATTATATTTAATTTTGCTAGATATAATATTTTCAGCCATAACCCTAGTTCTTCTAACCTGCATTTTTTTATTCTAGCCAATTAGATAAATCCTGTGCAATTCTAATTGTAACTCCAGCATATATAAAATGTGATGGATTTGTTGCAATTGATGCAGCTTGTAAAATTTTCTTTGATCTTGGGGATTTGAAATTTAGCAATGATGTTCCTATATGTCTTCCTTGTAAAGAAAGACCTGCTCTTTGAAGTGTTGATTAATGAATTTTTTTAGTTCTTTTTGTGTTGTGACAAGGTTCTTTTTTTTGTCATAGTTTTCAGATAGCCCAATTATTCTTATATTTTCCCTTCTTGATCTGTTCTCCAGATCTAGTTGGTTGACCTTTTTTTTTCATTATCTTCATGTTTTTCTTGGGTTGTTCTTTTTTTTTTTTATTTTAGTTTTTCCTTAATCCTATTTTATTTTAAAAGTCTTTTGAAACTTCTTCTATAAATTCTTTTTTGTGTTGATAACAATTCAATGTTACTCTTTGGGGTTGGAGAGCCTTTTATTTTTAAACTTCAGTATCATTGTCTGTAGGTGAACCCTAGCCTTCTGTTTCCATTAAAACTTTCTATGGTTGGATACTTTCTACTTTGTTCATTTTTTTAAAGGACTTAATATAATCACCTCTAATCCTTGGGTGGAGGGATTGGTACCTTTAGCTTCACTTCATTTTTCCCCTTTGGCATCAAACCCCAAACCAAGAACTTCACCTTCCTATATGTGCCCATATTCTACAGCAATCCTGCCCACTGCTTCTACACTCACCAGATGTGTTGGTTCCATATCACCCAACACTATATCTCAACAGTATAGCAAGGCCTTGCATTCTTTATCAGCAGAGATTACTTCAGTCTTCCCAGACTCAGACTCCTAATTTCCTACTTTGTCCAGGAGGTGAATGTTCCTAAGGTTTGGAAAGCATCCACCTCCAAACCAGCTAGCCCCAGGGCTCCCTACTTGCTAGCCTAGAGATATTTATAATTCACCTATAATTAAACCTCTGTTCTGAAATTTTTCTTAGGGTCTTCTCCAGTTTTTCTAGGAGAATCTTTGTTCTGCCTCAAGTTTTACCTTTTATTTTTTTTTAAACTGGTCTATATTCACCCTGAGATGCAATTTTGTTTCATTTGTGGAAGAAATTTGGAGAGTTGGAATTTTCTGACCTACTCCACCATTTTCCCACAATCCTTCACCTAAATAAAAATTTTAAGGAAGACTTGGAGAATTTTTAATATGCTTATTTATAGTCTGAACTTCTTTTTTTCAGTTGAGAATTACCTATTCCTGGACATATTTAACTTATATTAAGTTGCTTATTGTCTTGTGAAAAGGGAAGAAAAGAGAAGGAGAGAGAAAAATTTGGAATACAATTTTGGTTTTTTTTACTGAGGCAATTGGGGTTAAGTGACTTGCCCAGGATCACACAGCCAAAAAGTGTTAAGTGTCTGAGAACAGATTTGAACTCAGGTCCTACTGACTTCAGGGATGGTGCTCTATCCACTACACCACTTAGCTACCCCTGGGTACAAATTCTTACAAAAATAAAAGTTGAAAAAATTTTTTACATGTATTTGGAAAAAAAAATACTATTGAAAAATTAAAAAAAAAAGAATTGTCTAATCAAATTCTCTGACCACTTAGCTATAATGTTTTAATATATTTGGATATTTTACTTCTATAGCTTAAATATAAGCCCTTTATCAGAGAAACTTTATGCAAAGATTTCCACCCCCCCACACACTTACCCTGTTTTATTTTTAAACTTTATTGACTTTGCACAAAATCTTTATAATTTTATGTAATAAAATATGCCCATTATTTCTTCTTAGGTCTTTGGCTTTTTCTATAAGTACAGAGGTGTAAAGTATTTTATTCCTTGTTTCTTTAATTTATTTATGATATATCTTTTATATCTGTCATGTATCATTTTAGAACTTTTCATGGAGCATGGTGTTTGATTTTAGGTCTGATTTCTACTAAATTGTTTTCAGAAGCCACAGTACTTTTTGTCAAGTAGTGAAACCTTGCCCTAAGTTAAGGGTCTTTTGGTTTGTTCAATGCATGGCTACTTTATTTGTTTGTTTTTATATATTACATACTTCATCTGTTCTACTGGTAAATCTATTTGTTGTTGCTACTGAGTTGTTTCAGTTTTGTCCAACTTTGTTACCCAATTGTTTTCTTGGCGAAGATACAAGAGTGGTTTGCCATTTCCTTCTCCAGCTTATTTTACAGATGAGGAACTAACACTTAACAGAATCACACAGCTGATAAGTGTCTGAGGCCAGATTTGAATTCATGAAGATGAAACTTCCTGATTCTAAGCCCAGTGCTCTATCCATTATTCAGTTTTGCTGTTCTGATTTTTAGACAGTATCAAAAGTTTTGGTGATTACAATTTTGTAACCTAGTTTGAATTCTGGTGCTGTTAGGTCTCTACCCTTCCATTTTTTGTATTATGTCCTTTGAAATGAATTTTGTTATTATTTTTTTCAAACTCTATAAACTAAACCTTTTATAATTTCCTTAGTGTTGCTCTGAACAAGTAAATTAAAGGATACTATCATTTTCATTATATTGACACAACCTACTCTTGGAATAATTAATATTTTTCCAATTATGTAGGCCCGTCTTTGATTTTGTAAAAAGTGTTTGGTATTATATCAATATAATTCTTCTCTGTATCTTGGTAGGTAGATTATCAAATATTTTACATATTCTACAGTTATTCTGAATAAAATTTCTCTTTCTATTCTGAAGACTGGTTATTTGATAAGTGATATTTTCAAGGTGGGTATGTATAAGCATATATGTATATATATATGTATGAAAATATATAAATAATATATGTGCATTTTATATTTATATACCCATTATATATATGATATATAGCAATATATTACACACACATACATATAAATACACACACTTTCAAAATAACTTTATAGTCTGAAACAGTCATGAGGTAATGTTTTCATACATTTCCCTCTCTCTCCACACACACACATACACACATAATATAAAATACATATTTTATCTATATACCTTATAAATACCATTACTCAAATATAGCCTTTCTTCAGGATAGAAAGAGCAGAGAGATTGATAAGGTTGAAAATACATTTTGACAGCATAGATTTAAAGCCATTTTAGCAACTAAATTCTACTAATACTTCAATGTTGTCAGTATCATTGGGATGCAACAGAAAGTACACTTCTTTTAGAGTCTTCAAAAGTCCTGAACTATTGAATTTGAACACCTGGGACAAAATTAATTTTGCAAAAAAATTTTTTGGAAATCTCAAATTTCCTGTTCCAATTGCTGGAAAAGTGATCAATGCTAAATGTAGGGAGGCAGTGGTTTCCAGGCATTCTCTAATAATCTCTTCCATTATCTGAAAAACAGAAACATTTTCATACAAATCAGAGGCTAGCATCAGAAATGGAGGATGCTGCAAAAAGGGCAGTACTAATGCTCCCAAGATTACAGAGGCACATAGCTGTCAGTTGGTCTCTAGGGGTGTGTGTGTGATGGAGAATGATACATGTAACAGCTAGTGATAGGAGGAAGAAAAAAGAAATACAAAACTTTTAATAACTCTAACTGGTTTGATAACTGGTTTTATGAAGATCTGAGGGAATTAGAAGGGAAAAGGAAGGAAGAAGTAAGTACAATTTAGAGTAGCCTTCTCAGAAGATTGACTGGTGACTCCAGCCCATTACTGCTTAATTGGCAAAAATGTCTGACAAACCTATATGATTGAGATTCACAAATTCAATAAGTCTAAACTGAAGACAAAAATATGAGAGAAAAACTACAACCTTCAAAAGAAACAGTTGAACAGGAGAAATGTGTCCTACCTAGATGGAAGGTACATCCTGGACACTACCTCCCGAGATCACTACTTAAGCTTATGTAACTGTGAGAGGTAGTGATGGTGTTGTCTGTCTCATGTTATAAGGAAAAGAAGAAAAAAACCACCGACCTTGAACGAAAGCCACAATGAAAACTGTCTTTCTATCTGCCTAATTTTGGTTCAGAAGGTGTGAAAAAAGATTTCATGTTGGTGAATGAAGACAGTGAGTGAGACTGAAGTAAATGTAGTTATAAGAATTATATCTGAATCTGTACCAAGGTCCTCGCAAACTATAAAATGCAGTTAATTAGTGATTTTTTGAACATATGTATCTCTGTGTGTATATATGTATATGTTCAAAAGATTTTATTTATTGAAATGAAGTTTAAAATATATTCAAATAAATGTGTTTAAATGCTATAAATAAATAAATAAATAAATGAATAAATGAATAAATGAATAAATAAATGAATGAATGAATGAATGAATAAATAAATAAATAAATAAATAAATAAATAAATAAAGGAAACAGTAAGAACAAAGTATCCTCCAGAGAACTCCAAATTTTTTTGAGGGGAGAAGAGTTTAAAAGTGGGAATAAGTTAAAATTTCCAAAAGGTACATGACTAGAAGATCCCTAACTGTGCCATTCTCCTTATACCTCGTATGTTCTCCTTGCCTGAAGGAAAACAACCATCAGCATCATTAATACCAACTGATAACTGCTATTGCTACTAATTACTTATGACTTTTTGCTCTTTACTGTTATTGATCAAGTTGTAAAAAGGGTCAGTTCCATTGATTTAAATGCAACAGTGATATTCTCTTGTGACTGTTCAAAAAACACATTTAACCCATGATGGTGCTGAAATAAAATTCGGTATGACCTCCAAACTATAGATAACTCTCTCTTGCTTCTAGGATAACAACAACAACAACAACAACAAATGATTATATTGATAATATTTATATAGCACTTATTTTCTATCAGGTACTATGCTAAGTACTTTATAAATATTAATTTGATCTTAATAATAACCCTGGGAGGTAATTGTTATTACTAATCTTTATTTTATGGTTGAGAGAACTGAGATAGCTAAAGAGTATGTGACTTGTCCAATTGAATCAGCTAGTAAGTAAAAAGAGTTAGAGTGCAACTTTGGTGTTCCGGAGTGTAGGCCCACATTCTATACCCATTATATCACCAACTCTGTATTGCCAACTCTTTTACTTTCTTTTTTTCAATTAAAAGAAAATTTTTAATTGTAATTAGTTAAAAAAACTCTTTTACTTTCAATAAAAGCTGTTTATAATCCAATCCCACCCTATCTTTTCATGCTTATTGCATATTGCTTCCTTTCATATTTTCTGCATTCTAGCCAAACTAGACTACTGTCTCTTCCTTGTGATTGACAATCCATTTTCCACTTTCATGGCTTTGACAGGTTGTCCCTCATGCCTGGAATATACTCAATTCATTTCTACTTCAAGGAATCTTTAGTTCCCTTCAAAGCTCAGTGTGTCATCTTTTATGTGAGACATTCTTGAACACTAGCTGTTGGTTTGCCTTTCTCTAGAAATTACTTTGTATTTACTTTCACTATATTTTTGCCTTTACTTACACTTGTACATGTTTTTCCCTCTCATAGAATGTAAGCTTGTGAGGACAAAGACTGTTTAAATTTTGTCTTTGTATTTCCAGCATCCAGCACAGTGTTTGGTATATAGTAAGTATTTAATAAACATTTGCTGAATGAGAACTTTAACATTTCTCTACTTTTTGTGAATTCCCAGCTCCATCATCCCAGTCAGGAGCTACCACATGGAGCACAAATTTACAGTCTAGTTTGTATCCTCTGTCCTAAGAACAATGCCTGTTTTCATTGATATTTTTCTAAATGTATTTAATTCTTCCTGAAGTTTTGGGCCAGCTTTCTTCAATGAGGCCTGAGAAAGTGGTCTACATTTTAAATGAAAATCCAAAGGAATGGAATTTACAATAACATCAGTCTAAAATGGAAAAAAAACTTATTAAAAACACAATCATATCAGTAAATCTTCATGTGCAAAGTAATGTGAAAGATACAAAGAGATATAAAAAAGGTATAAAAAAAGCATACTATCTCATTGGGGATAAGGCTCTACATGTAAAAACTAAAATATCAATAAGATGTTTACATAAAAGTTATAGACAGGATATAAGTAAAGACATAGAACAGTACAAAATTATTTGCTTAGTAATTATTCAAGTAATAATTTCTATAACAGAGATAACTAATAACTGCTTTCATAGACATGACAGTGGCAAGGGACAAGAAAGAAGGAAAGGAATAAATACTTATTAAGCATCTGTTATGTGATAGGCACTGTGCTAAGTGATTACAAATATAATTTCTTTTGATCTTCACAAGAACCTTTGGGAGATTGATGTTATTATTATTCCCATTTAACAGTTGAGGGAACTGAGACATCTCATTTTCTGTAGGAAAAGTTGCCCAACCTGGGACAAGATAAGCACTTAATAAGTTTTTGTGGACTGACTAAGGCAGGCAAGTGTTAAATAGTATGACCAGGGTCACTCAGATATAATTGTCTGAAACCAGATTTGAATTCAGATTTTCCCAACTTCAGGTCCAAGAAACAACTCCAAGGGAACTTCACTCCCTCCAGCCCAACAGATTGCTGAAAGACAGAGGAGCATCAGCTCTTGTGATTGAGGGAACCAGAAATCTCATTGTCCCATGTCCGGTGTCAACTGGGCTCAAGATGTTTATTATCTTCTGCATGTTGATTCTCATGTTCTTGTCTCTACAGAATGTAATCCATAGCTCAACTCCACTCTAATCTTTGAATCTACTATCTTCTTGGCAGAGGCCTACATATTCTACTGTTACTCCCCAAGGTACTTTGGGTTTTGCAAATAAACCCAATAAACTACTTTCCCTGCCTAAGTAGTATCTGGCCTTTTAATCTGTTATGCCTCAAATAACACAATAGTAACTTAATGTGAAATCTTTTTTATTTCTTGGCTACCCCAATTTGAATATTAACTTATTGGGAGCAGAGAATGCCTTGAATTTCTATTTTCACTACAAAATTTAATATAATGCTTTATACATAGTACTTTAATAAAGGCTTTTCCATTCCATTCCATCATTTCAGAGTGGATAATCAGAAGCAACTTTATAAAGGATAAGGATTTGAGCTGGGCCTTGAAATATAAGCACTTTTTGAAGAAATGAATAAAAAATGAAAGGACAAGAGCAATATAGTGAAAAGTTTGAAGTTTAATCCTGTCTTTCTTATTTACTATTTATATAATTTTGGACAAATCCTTTAACTTTTCTAAATGTCAATTTTCTTCTCTATAAAATGGTTGTATTAAGAAGCCATTTCTATAATCCAGACATGGAGTATTAATCTCTTGTGATAGCAGTGAAAATAGAAAGGAAGGGATGCAAGAAGAATAATCAATTAGACCTGTTGACTAATTGAATTCTAGGAGCAAGAGAGAAGAAAAAATCAAAGATAATTCCCAATCTTCCAAAATTAGGTAAATTGGAGAGGAGTTAATTAAAGCAAAGAGTAAGTAAGGAAAGCTGGGTCAGGGAGATAGGGAAAATCTTACACTATACATTTTTAAATTATATGACTATGAATTACTCCAGAGCAAATAATTCATTTTTTGATTGTTAAGACCTCCTGTTTCTATTCAAAAGATGTGTCATTGATCCATCTATGTGATAAATACTTGTTCATTCCCTTCTGCAAATAAATTTATGATCTAGTGGGATACTGCAAATGTAAGGGTAGGGCAAAGTAATCTTCCCCAAAACTTTCTTCTCTGTAATATATTCCAAATTTTAAGTGAGATTCTCTTCCCTAGTCTTGAATTTTTCAAATTAGAAAGAATATATCAAATGACAAAACTATTTTTATCTGTAGATGCATTTAAATGCATAGAATGCAATAAATCCATAGAATGTATATTCTCGGGGGGGGGGCGGAGCCAAGATGGCGGAGAAGACACACGAGACTTTCTAAACTCTTCTCTTACCCTCTATCAATATTATATATCGAGCCTCAATAATATCCTTGACTGCTACAATTCGCAAAGATAAGAAGTAGAACAACTCACCGGCCGAAGAAAACCTGCAGTCTCGCCAGAGAAGGTTGGTTCTGGGGCCCAGGGAGAGACCAGCACAGACAGGGAGAGAAATTAGGTTCCGAGGAGAGTCTCAAACCGGAAGTGAGAGCGCAGATCTCAGCACAAGCCGCAGCCCCAACCCGCAGTATGGGGCTTTTCCTTGGGGCAGCTGCGATCCTGCACGACAGGAGGACACAGCCCGGGTTAGCCTCCAATCTGCACAGTGGAGGGCTCGGCTTGGGGCCATAGAGCTTGCACCGGCCGATTTGCTTCAGGCAGAGACGAAGGGCGGGGAGAGTTCCCAGGCAGAGCTCGCTAAAATCAGCGGTCTGCGGTCAACTGCTAATACTCACAGTCCCACAAGAGGCTCCGGCCTGGGGCAGCGAAACTCTCTCCCCTAATTTCTAGCCTAAAAGCGATCTCAAATATATACGGCCCAAAGGGCCACTTTCGAAAGCTCAGCCAGTGCTGAATCCACTTCCTGCTGGGGGAAGGGAAAACTCTCACTCAGAGCTCTCCCACACAATCGGAGCCAGTAATCCTTTTATCTCTCCCTGTTCTGCAGAGGAAGCTGGTAATCCCCTTGCCTAGGAGAAATACCCTTAAGGCTTTAAAACATGAATAAAAAGATGAAAAGAACTATAGACAGCTTCTATGCAGAAAAAGAGCAGGTCAACAAACCTGAAGAGACCTCAAACTGCAAAAATGCATCAGACTGTCCTCCCTTACATAATGCTCTCCTAGAAGAGACCATTAAAAGTCTCAAAATAGAGTTAGAAGATAAATGGGGAAAGGAAAGGGAAGCCTTACAAGAGAGCAACAACCTCCTGAGAAACGAATTGGAAAAGTTAAAAAATTATCAGGAAGCGCAGGGAAACAAAATTTGTGAACTGGAAAGAATAAAAAAATCTCAGGAAAGTAAGAAATGTGCACTAGAAAATAGGATTTGCGAATTGGAAAAGACAAAGAACTCACAAGAAAATAGGATTTGCGAATTGGAAAAGACAAAGAATTCACAAGAAAATAGGATTTGCGAATTAGAAAAAGAAAATATTTCACTAAAAAAAAAAATTAGTGAAATAGAAAAAAATTCCACAGACCAAAACAATACATTTTAAACCTCAATTGGACAAATACAGAAAGAAGTAAAAAAAGCTAATGAAGAAATTAATTCTTTAAAAATTAGAACTGAACAATTAGAAACTAATGATTCATTGAGACAGCAAGAATCAGTCAAGCAAAACCAAAAAATTGACAAACTGGAAAAAACCATGAATTATCTACTTGCAAAAACGACAGACTTGGAAAATAGATCTAGGAGAGATAATCTGAGGATTATTGGACTTTCTGAAAACTATGATGAAAAAAAGAGCCTAGATACTATTTTGCAAGAAATCATCAAAGAGAACTGCCCAGATGTAATAGAATCAGAAGGTAAAATAGGTATTGAAAGAATTCATCGAACACCTTCTGAAAGAAACCCTAAAATAAAAACCCCAAGGAATATTGTGGCCAAATTCTAGAACTATCAGATTAAAGAAAAAAATTTACAAGCAGCCAAAAAAAAACCATTTAAATACCGAGGTGCCACAATAAGGATTACCCAAGATCTGGCTGCCTCCACATTGAAGGAAAGAAGGGCCTGGAATATGATATTCTGAAAGGCACAAGAACTTGGGATGCAGCCAAGAATAAACTACCCAGCTAAGCTGAGCATTTTCTACCAGGGAAGAAGATGGACATTTAATGAAACAAATGAATTCCATGTGTTTCTGAAGAAAAAACCAGAACTAAACAAAAAATTTGATCTCCAACCATAGAACTCAAGAGATGCAGAAAAGGTAAAAATAACTCTTGAAAATTGTATTTCTGTTGTGGATATACAAAAAATATACTTGTATAATTTGATTGTACTGATATATCATAAAAAGGGGAAGTAGATATGGAAAAGGGATGATGGCAGAATAAGATGGGAAGGAGGGATAAAAAGAGGGAAACCACATCCCACAAAGAGGCAAAGGAAACTTATCATATCTGAGGGAATTTAGAGAGGGGGAGGAACATTGTGTGAATCTTACTCTCATCAGATTTGGCCCAAAGAAGAAATAATTGACATTTGTTTTAGAGAAAATTCTCTCTCACCTCATTGAAAACGGGGGAGAGGAAAAGGGAAAAGAAAAAGAGTAATAAGGGAAGGAAGGGGAAAAGACTCAAAGGGGGGGAGGGAGGGATTATAAAGGGGGTAAGCATCGTAATACAAGAAGGGTATATAAGTTTAAAAGGGGGTAAGAGGGTTGGGGGAGGCAAGAATAAGTAAAACATAATCTGGGGTTATTAGGATGGCAGGAAATACAGATTTAGTAATTCTAACCGTAAATGTGAATGGGATGAATTCCCCCATAAAGAGGAGGCAGATAGCAGACTGGATCAAAAATCAGAACCCTACAATATGTTGTTTACAAGAAACACATTTAAAGCAGGGAGATACATATAGAGTAAAGGTAAAAGGCTGGAACAAAATCTATTATGCTTCAGGTGAAGTCAAAAAAGGAGGGGTAGCCATCCTTATCTCAGATCAAGCAAAAGCAAAAATTGATCTAATTAAAAGAGATAAGGAAGGCAATTACATCCTGCTAAAGGGTAGCATAAACAACGAAGCAATTTCAATATTAAACATATATGCACCAAGTGGTAGGGCATCCAACTTCCTAAAGGAGAAGTTAAGAGAGTTGCAAGAAGAAATAGACAACAAAACTGTAATAGTGGGAGATCTCAACCTTGCACTCTCAGAATTAGACAAATCAAACCACAAAACAAACAAGAAAGAAATTAAAGAAGTAAATAGAATATTAGAAAAATTAGGTATGTTAGATCTTTGGAGAAAATTGAATGGAGATAGAAAGGAATATACTTTCTTCTCAGCAGTTCATGGAACCTATTCAAAAATTGACCATATATTAGGACATAAAGACCTCAAAATTAAATGCAAGAAAGCAGAAATAGTAAATGCTTTCTTTTCAGATCATGATGCAATAAAACTACATTCAACAAAAAGTTAGGGGGAAATAGACCAAAAAGTAATTGGAAACTAAACAATCTCATCTTAAAGAATGATTGGGTGAAGCAGCAAATTATAGATACAATTAATAATTTCACCCAAGATAATGACAATGATGAGACGTCATACCAAAATTTATGGGATGCAGCCAAAGCAGTAATAAGAGGGATTTTTATATCCTTAGAAGCTTACTTAAATAAAGCAGAGAAAGAAAAGATTAATGAATTGGGCTTGCAACTAAAAAAACTAAAAAAAGACCAAATTAAAAACCCCCAATCTAATACTAAATTGGAAATTCTAAAATTAAAAGGAGAAATTAAAAATATTGAAAGTAAAAAAACTATTGAACTAATTAATAAAACTAAGAGTTGGTTCTATGAAAAAGCCAATAAAATAGATAAGCCTTTGGTAAATCTGATTAGAAAAAGGAGGGAGGAAAATGAAATTAGTAGTCTTAAAAATGAAAAGGGAGAACTTTCCACCAATGAAGAAGAAATCAGAGAAATAATAAGGAGTTATTTTGCTCAACTTTATGCCAATAAATTTGATAACCTAAGTGAAATGGATGACTACCTACAAAAATATAGACTTCCCAAACTAACATAGGAGTAAGTAAATTGCTTGAATAGTCCCATTTCAGAAAACGAAATAAAACAGGCAATTAAAGAACTCCCTAAGAAAAAATCCCCAGGACCAGATGGATTTACATGTGAATTTTACCAAACATTTAAAGAACAATTGGCCCCAATACTATATAAATTATTTGATAAAATAGGGAATGAAGGAGTCCTACCAAATTCCTTCTGTGACACAGACATGGTACTGATACCTAAACCAGGTAGGTTAAAATCAGAGAAAGAAAATTATAGACCCATCTCCCTAATGAATATTGATGCTAAAATCTTAAATAAGATATTAGCAAAAAGACTACAGAAAATCATCACCAGGATAATACACTATGATCAAGTAGGATTTATACCAGGAATGCAGGGCTGGTTCAATATTAGGAAAACTATCAATATAATTGGCCATATTAACAACCAAATTAACAAAAACCACATGATTATCTCAATAGATGCAGAAAAGCCATTTGACAAAATCCAACATCCATTCCTATTAAAAACACTTGAGAGTATAGGAATAAATGGACTTTTCCTTAAAATAATCAGCAGCATCTATTTAAAACCATCAGTAAGTATCATATGTAATGGAGAAAAACTGCAACCATTCCCAATAAGATCTGGAGTAAAACAAGGTTGCCCACTATTACCGTTACTATTTAATATTGTATTAGAAACGCTAGCTGTGGCAATAAGAGCTGAGAAAGAGATTAAAGGAATAAGAATAGGTAATGAGGAAACCAAACTATCACTCTTTGCCGATGACATGATGGTATATTTAGAGAACCCCAGAGATTCTACTAAAAAGTTATTAGAAATAATTCACAACTTTAGCAAAGTTGCTGGTTATAAAATAAACCCACATAAGTCATCAGCATTCTTATATATCACTAACAAAATCCAACAGTCAGAGTTACAAAGAGAAATTCCATTTAAAGTAACTACTGATAATATAAAATATTTAGGAATCTATCTACCAAGGGAAAATCAGAAACTTTATGAGCAAAATTACAGACCACTTTTCACACAAATTAAGTCTGATCTAATCATTTGGAAAAATATTAAATGCTCTTGGATAGGGCGAGCAAATATAATAAAGATGACAATATTACCTAAACTAATTTATTTATTTAGTGCTATACCAATCAGACTCCCAAAAAACTATTTTAATGACCTAGAAAAAATAACAACAAAATTCATATGGAAAAACAAAAGGTCAAGAATTTCAAGGGAATTAATGAAAAAAAAAATCAAATGAAGGTGGCTTAGCTGTACCAGATCTAAAACTATATTATAGAGCAGCAGTTACCAAAACCATTTGGTATTGGCTAAGGAATAGATTAGTTGATCAGTGGAATAGGTTAGGTTCAAGGGATAAAACAGTCAATAAATATAGCAACATAGTCTTTGACAAACCCAAAGACTCCAGCTTCTGGGATAAGAACTCACTGTTTGATAAAAATTGCTGGGAAAATTGGAAACTAATATGGCAGAAACTAGGCATTGACCCACACTTAACACCGTACACCAAGATAAGGTCAAAATGGGTGCATGACCTAGGCATAAAGAATGAAATTATTAATAAATTAGAGGAACACAGGATAGTTTACCTCTCAGACCTGTGGAAGGGGAAGGACTTTATGACCAAAGCAGAACTAGAGATCATTACTGATCACAAAATAGAAAATTTCGATTATACCAAACTGAAAAGTTTTTGTACAAACAAAACTAATGCAGACAAGATTAGAAGGGAAACAATAAACTGGGAAAATATTTTTACAGTCAAAGGTACTGATAAAGGCCTCATTTCCAAAATATATAGAGAATTAACTCTAATTTATAAAAAAACCAAGCCATTCTCCAATTGAAAAATGGTCAAAGGATATGAACAGACAATTCTCAGATGAAGAAATTGAAACTATTTCTAGTCATATGAAAAGATGCTCCAAGTCACTATTAATCAGAGAAATGCAAATTAAGACAACTCTAAGATACCACTACACACCTGTCAGATTGGCTAAGACGACAGGAAAAAATAATAGTGATTGTTGGAGGGGATGTGGGAAAACTGGGACATTGATGCATTGTTGGTGGAGTTGTGAACGAATCCAACCATTTTGGAGAATAGTTTGGAACTATGCTCAAAAAGTTATCAAACTGTGCATACCCTTTGATCCAGCAGTGTTACTACTGGGCTTATATCCCAAAGAGATTATAAAGCAGGGAAAGGGACCTGTATGTGCACGAATGTTTGTGGCAGCCCTTTTTGTAGTGGCTAGAAACTGGAAACTGAATGGATGTCCATCAGTTGGAGAATGGCTGAATAAATTGTGGTATATGAATACTATGGAATATTACTGTTCTGTAAGAAATGACCAACAGGAGGATTTCAGAAAGGCCTGGAGAGACTTACATGAACTGATGCTGAGTGAAATGAGCAGGACCAGGAGAACATTATATACTTCAACAACAATACTATATGATGACCAGTTCTGATGGACGTGGCCATCCTCAGCAACGAGATCAACCAATTCATTTCCAATGGAGCAGTAATGAACTGAACCAGCTACGCCCAGAGAAAGAACTTTGGGAGATGACGAAAAACCATTACATTAAATTCCCAATCCCTATATTTATGCCCACCGACATATTTGATTTCCTCCACAAGCTAATTGCACAATATTTCAGAGTCTGATTCTTTTTATACAGCAAAATAATGTTTTGGTCATGAATACTTATTGTGTATCTAATTTATATTTTAATGCATTTAACATCTACTGGTCATCCTGCCATCTAGGGGAAGGGGTGGGGGGCGGGAGGTGAAAAATTGGAACAAGAGATTTGGCAATTGTTAATGCTGTAAAGTTATCCATGCATATAATCTGTAAATAAAAGGCTATTAAAAAAAATAAAGTCATCTCCACTACTTAAAAAAAAAAGAATGTATATTCTCAACTTTTTTAATATATATGATAGACATTGGGCTTAATAATATTTGGGAACCAACTAAATATACATAACAGCAAAAGCTATTTCTCAACAGAGAAGTGTTCCAAAGAAAAATTCAAATTTTGAACTATTATATGTAAAAAGTAGCATTATATTAATAACAAGAATTAAACTTAATACTCATAGAGCCAAGTTGATTTTTAAAAGTCAGTTTTGGAGGAACCGTGGATGCATACTGATAATATAATTGGTGAAGTTATGAATTTCCAGTTACATAACAAAACAATTTGTAAATATATGAAAAAGTCAGAACCCTATTCATACCCTTTTATCCAGCAAATTAATGTTGGGTTATACCTTATGAAAGTCAATGATAGGAAAAAAATCTCAAAGAAAACAAAATAATCATAGCAGCATTCTTCATGGTAGCAAAAATCCAACCAACCAAATCTGGAAATATATTTGCAAATTTTGGAGCCTCTGAAAATAATAGGATATTATTGCCATATAAAAAGCAATGTAAATTAGGGTCATTTTCAAAAGTACTTAGCATTTATGCAAACACTTTACAGATGTTATCTCATTTGATCCTTACAACAACCTTGTGAAGCAGATGTTATTATTAGCTCCACTTTATAGATGAGGAAACTGATCATTTAACATTTAGATGGCTTGTCTAGGGTCATACAACTGGTAAGAGGTTAAGGCTAAATTGTATCTCAGCTCATTGTTATTCCAGATACAATGTTCTATCCATTGTGTATCTAAGTGCCAGGTAAGGTCACAAATGGTTGGACATGACCAAAAAATGAAAGAACTAGATAAAGTTAGTTCTTGTTAATTGCAACAGTAGAAAGGAACAGATGCTGGATCATCTAAAATTTCTTAATGGAGACAGTATGGCATAATGAACAGGGCACTGAATCTTTAGATTGGAAGAGCTAGGTTTAAATCTGCCTTAGACACTTATGAATTGTATGACCCTGCAACAGTCATTAGACTTATCTTCAGCTTCCACACACTCAAAGGAGTAGAATTTTAACCTTAGAGTAAATCTGCATTAACCTAACAAAAATCATAAGCTGAAAGTATATATGATCCCAATTACATGGGAATCAGGCTATTTAAATTTCAAAATTACCTTCAGTGGTGTTTGATAAATGGTAATACCCATCTTAGCATCCTGAACATCTCCTCTCATCAAGATGATACTCAGAAGTTCTCTTGTTTCAATGGAGTCCAACACATTTCTATATTCAATACTTTTTCTCATGGTGGTTTTCTGGTTTTCTAAAGTTGCAGAGAACAGTGAATTATTGCTAGGTAATACATCTTTAAAGATGGTCTGCATAGCTTTGGAAAAAGCCTGAACTGTCTCCTCGGATGAATCGACAAGATGAATCTTTTTCAAGCTATGTTTCTGGGAATGCTGGGAGTTTTCCTTGATGGCCAGAATGATGGTCTCTGCACACTCTTTTAAGGGGAAGCCAAAATCCCCAGAATTAAGAGCTGGGATAGCTACTGAAATGTGCCCAAATTCTCCAGCCAGATAAAGAATCTCTGTGATAGCTTTTTTTAGTAAATTCACACAGCTGTGAGCATGTTCTTGTCTCCACCTGGGACTAACAGCATGAATCACTTGCTGATATGGGAGCTGTCCAGCAGCTGAGACAACAGCACATCCAGGAAGGATCCTACCCTGTTCCTGAATTATCCTGTCACAGTCCCTCTGTAGCTCTGGGTCTGCTGCTTTAGAGAGTGCAGCTGCTAAGCCTCCATAGTGTTTTAGGGTCTCATTTGCTGCATTCACCACCACATCTGCTGAGAATTGAATTAAGTCACCTTTCTGAACAGTCAACAAGATACCAGATTTTAAGGTTATCTGGCTACTTGCCAGATCTTCTGCTCATAAGATTAGTACTGCCCCCACTGCTTTCTTCTCCATCTTCTTGCAGTCAAATGGAACAATTATATTTCTGTTTTACTTCCCTTGTATAATATTCTTCATTGGTTTTGAATTGGGACTTAGCCCCTAGTTTATCAATAGTGAAATTTTTAACATGTATTGAATCTAAGTGTTTATTTAACCATGGCCATTCCTCTTCCACTTCTCCTTTTGGACCACTCAGCAAAACACCTTTTTGATTGGTCTGAATTTTGAAATCAACATTTACACTTTTTTCCTTTAGTTTTTCCCAGATTTGCTTATTTTCATCTTTCATATACTGAATAACCCCTAGAGATTTCGCAGCAACTACCTCCTCTATCTTTGTGTTTTTTTCTATAAATTCATAAAGTTCTTGGTAGCTTTCACCTACTGGACTAACATAACCAACAACCATTATCTTCACTCCAGTGTCTGAATTTTGTTCTTCTATTATTACAGTCTTTGAGGAGCGGTCGTATTTCTTCTTTAAATCATCAATGAGTGTTTTCCACTGAGGATCATTAAGAATTCTACTGTCTGCCAAGTTGATGCATTTAAAATCCAAGACTTTCTTTATATGTTTTTCAGCTTTAGAAAAAATTTGAAGAGAGGAGCCAAACAGCACAACTGCTTCATCCTCCAAATCATAAACAGCAGGAATTTTCTCAGCTCAAAAAGAGATTCAGAGAATGTCTCACAGTTTACTTGTTGCAGAAACTGAATGATCTGAGGAGAAAGATGGAGAGATTTCTGATCCAAATTCTGTAGCTTCTCCAGAATTTCACTCTTTGTTTTGTACACATCTTCAGCCAATCCCCTCAGACAAATGCTCTTTGTGGGGGCATCATATGTATATTCCAGCTCTGGATATTCCTTGTGGAGAGTCTCTTCTAACCCACTCTTGCATAAAATAGAAAACCTTCTAGGACACAAAATCAAGTTCTCTTTTATACTTTGTTTTTCCCTTTCTACCAGAGTCTTCATTTGTTGTTCAGTTCTTTGCACATCCTCCATTCTCCCTGCTGTGATCACTATCTTTGGAAGCTTTTCAAACTCAATCAAAATGCGCTTATTTTCTATGCTGTCTCTAATGGCTGCCCATATCAATGAGTTCACATTGTGCTTCCTGACCTAGTATTCAGACATAAAGCAAGAGAATCTCATGGAAACATCCTCACTCCATATTTTGATTATACTACTCTTTGTTCTTTTATTTACTAAAGAGGCTGAAGGACTGAGTATTATTTCTTTACAACTGGGATTTGGACATGTCACTATACTGTGATAGTTCTCTATGGTGCTGGTTATGTTTTTAATATTTGATCATCTTTCTGTAAGAATTTCAATAGATAAGACTTCAATGAAATTTTTAAGGGCTCTGGCAACTTCACTGGTGCCTTTGCCTTTCCAAATAAAGCAATACCCAAACTGTAGTAGTATGGTAACATTGAAATGGGACTGTTGTTGAAGAGAAACTTTTTTTGTCAATATGTCTTGACCACTAAAAAATAGAAACAAACGTAAATTTTTATACTTCATAAAACTTAAATTGAACATTGTTATATCTTAATTAAGACAGAATTTGTCTTTATAGGAAGAAAACTAACATTCATTGAAATTGTAAAATAACTGTCATTGTTCTAAATAGTGCTCTCATTAAAGTGACATACTGATGCAATATGGATATTTCACTTAAAGAATCAGCTGTTCCCTCTCAATATTTATTATGAAATGGAATTCTGTCAAGGGATTATTTTTCTTTTTCTTTTTTTTTAATTAAAGCTTTTTTATTTTTCAAATCATATGCATAGACAATTCTTTAATGATGAGGTTAGTGGCAGTCAGAGGATTGTTAAAATCCCCTCTTAGCTGGCTCAGTACTTCGTGAAGGAATTCACAAACCTGAAATATTAATTGCCAAAAATGGAAGTTCATTGTTGGCTAGGAAGCCAGTTTTGCCAAAAGACTGACTTTTTTAGTGGCAAAGTCCTATTAGGGAAATGGAGGCTGGGACTGAGAAGAGAATGCCTTCTCAGTGGGCAGGGTCCTACCAGTTGCTTTGGGCCTTCTGCAAAGAATGAGGTCAGAAACTGCCCTTTAAAAAGGAATCTTTGAGGCTCAGGTTTCAGGTTGAAAAGTAAGCCAAAATCCCCAGGCCGAGATGCTTATCAGTATCCAGCCCAGATCAAAGGGTCTGGCATCCCCAAAAGATCAAAAGGCTGCTTTTTGACCAAGATTTCTAATTGAATAACAACATTTAACTTATATGGAGAGATATGCTTTCTCTATGAGGCCCTGAGACTCTGAGAATCAAAAGAAATGCACTTTCAGAGTGATAATTTTAAAGGGAACACAGTTTCACTCCCCCTTCATCAACATTAGCCCTTTCAAAACCTTGTGTTCCATTTTCCCCTCCCTTCCCCCATACTCTTCCCTATATGGCAAGTAGTCCGATATATGTTAAACATGATAGACTAAACATTAGCCGACTAAAAGGGAATGTTAAATCCAATATATGGATACATATTTATTCAATTATTGTGATGCACAAGAAAAATCAAATCAGATCTAACCAATAAAAAAAGAAGCAGAATAAAATGCAAGTAAGCAACAATGAAGAGTGAAAATGCTATGTTGTAAATCAGATTCAGTTCTCACAGTCCTCTCTCTGGGTGTAGATGGCTCTCTTCATCAATGAACAATTGGAACTTGTTTGAATCATATCATTGTTGAAGAGAGCCATGTCGATCAGAATTGATCATCGTATAATCTTGTTGTTGACGTGTATAATGATGTCCCCATTCTGCACATTTCACTCAGCTTCAATTCATGTAAGTCTCTTCAGGCCTCTCTGAAATTATCCTGTTGGTCTCTTCTTACAAAACAATAATATTCCATAACATTCACATACCACATTTTATTCAGCCATTCTCCAATTGATGGGCATCCACTCAGTTTCCAGTTTCTAGCCACTACAAAGAGGACTGCCACAAACATTTTGGCACATACAGGTCCCCTTCCCTTCTTTAGTATCTCTGGAATATAAGCCCAATAGTAACACTGCTGGGTCAAAGGGTATGCACAGTTTGATAACTTTTTGAGCATAGTTCCAAATTGCTCTCCAGAATGGTTGGATTCGTTCACAGTTCTATCAACAATGTATGAGTGTTCCAGTTTTCCCACCTCCCCTCCAACATTCGTCATTATCTTTTCCTGTCATCTTAGCCAATCTGAGAGGTATGTGATAGTATCTCAGAGTTGTTTTAATTTGCATTTCTCTGATCAATAGTGATTTGGAGCATCTTTTCATGTGATTAGAAATAGTTTCAATTTCTTCATCTGAACATTGTTGGTTCATATCCTTTGACCATTTATCAATTGGAGAATGGCTTGAATTCTTATAAATTTGAGTGAATTCTCTATATATTTTAGAAATGAAGCCTTTATCAGAACCTTTGAATGTAAAAATGTTTTTCCAGTTAATTGCTTCCCTTCTAATCTTGTCTGCATTAGTTTTGTTTGTACAAAATCTTTTTAACTTAATATAATCAAAATCACCTATTTTGTGATCAATAATGATCTCTAGTTCTTCTTTGGTCACAAATTCCTTCTTCCTACACAGATCTGAGAGGTACAAAGGATTATTTTTCAATTGAATCATACTAAAACACTGGAGAGTTAGGTATTACTCAGCAAAAAAAAATCTCCTTTGAAATAAAAAATCCATCCTTTTTAAAATTCATGTTTTGTAAAATTTTGAATTCCATTTTTTCTTCCTTTCTCTTTTCCCTCCCCTCTGTAACAAAGTAAGCAATTTGGCATAAATCATATATGTACAATTGATGTAGGGGAGACAGCAATGACTCTGAAACCTTTTGGCCTAAGATTGTTCTTTTCTGTCAACGATTGTAAAAGTCCTTTGGTCTAGGAATGTAATAATATTTCTTCCCTTAGATAATCCTGAAACCCTTTGACCTGAGAATGCTCTTGTACTGACAATGTGTCTGCCAAATAATTATAAAAGTCCTCTGGCCTTAGGACAATCCTAGATCTGCTGATCAGTAATAACTAAATTCCTGAGATCACTCCTGAAACCTACCTGAAAGCCATAAAATTAGCAAATAAATAACACGAAGCTTCTGCTCCCTCTTTTTCCTATAAATTTATCCATTTGTTTCTGGCTTTTTGCTAATGTGTTCTGGAGCCTAGTCCGCTACAATTGGCATTACAATTACAATAAAACTTTGCCCCCTGACAAGGAAATGGGTTCAAGTCTGCAAATTCTTTTGAGACACCTTGTGACACTGTCTAGGACCCCAAACTCTTGAGGACCCCTTTTCCCAAACTCAACAAAAGTACTCCATTATATTCATATACCACAAATCATTCAATTGATGGGCATCCTCTCAATTTCCACTTCAAAAAATCTTTCTTAAGAGTACAATAAACATTAGAAATCTTTTTTAAAGGGAGATGTCATAATTTTAAAAGACAAATGCAGTGAGAATCAAAATAAAGATAGTATGAATATACTCTAGATAAGATAAAAATTTAAAATATCACAGTATGTGGTAGAATATTAGAAATTCTCCCACTCTTTATAACTTAATGTAGTGCTTTGTCAAGGTAAAATCTTATTTCATCTTTTCCAGCTCGATATTCCAATCTTACTAATAAATGAATTGTTTTGTTTATTTTGTACTTCCCCAAGTTCTTATAGATAGTCAATAGCAGAGCTATGATTTGAAACCAGGTCCTCTACCTTCTTCTCCTCCCCATGCTGCTTTCCTCACCTGAATTTGTTTGTCTTCTCCAGCCATGTTTACAGAGTAACCTACAATTTTTATGGTACCTTTAGATCCTAAGATATAATAGAACTTCAAGGCTGATGTGGCCCATTCACCAAATATTTATTTACCTAAAAACACAAGATAGTGCATTAAGTTCTTATGAATGAAAAATAGATGAAGAAGTAATTCTACTTTTTATGATACAAATTTGGTGATGGTACCTTAATCAGGAAGATCCAAAACAGAGAATAAAAATCACAGAACAATTTCCCTAATGGATATTGATGGAAAAATTTCAAATAAACCACTAGCAAAGAGATTACAGCAGTTTATCATGAGGATACTATACTCTGACCTGGTGGGATTTATACCAGGAATGCAGGTCTGGTTCAAATATCAGGAAAAAAGTATTATGGTAACTGACCATATCAATAACAAAACTAACAGAAATCAGATGATTATGTTAATAGATATGGAAACATCTTTTGACAAAATACAGCATTCATTCCTATTAAAAATATTATAAAGGAATAAATGAAGCTTTGTTTTTTTTAAGGATAAGTTTTATCTAAGACTATCAGAAAGCATCATCTGTAATGGTAGTAAACTAGAAGACTTCATGCATGAAGCAAAGATGCCCATCATCTCTACTATTGTTCAGTATCATACTAGAAATGTTACCTTTAGCAAAAAGAGAAGAAAAAGAAATGGAAGCAATTAGATTAAGAAATGAGGAAACAAAACTATAAAACTTTTCAGGTGAAATGATAATATATTTAATGAATCCTAGAGAATCAACTAAAAAGCTACTTGAAACAATTAACAAATTTAGCAAAGTTGTAGGATATAAAACAAACACATAAATGATCAACATTTCTATATGTTACCAACAAGACTCAGCAAGAAGAGATAGGGAAATTTCATTTCGAAATAACTACAAGCAATGTAAAGTATTTGGGAGCCTACTTGCCAAGACAAATCAAGGGATTATATGAATACAATGACAAAACACTTTTCATACAAATAAAATCAGAGATAAACAACTGGAAAAATATCAGTTCCTCATGAATAGGCCAAATTAAGGTCAAGAATATCAGGAGAATTAATGAAAAACTGCAAATGAGGATCTATGGAGGATAAATGAATTTATGACCAAGCAAGAGATTATTGAGAGAACATTATGAAAATGCAAAATAGATACTTTTGATTACATTAAATTAAAAAGTTTTCGCACAAATGAAATAACAAAACCAAGATTAGAAGGAAAAAAGTTTTACAAGTGTTTGGGTAAAGATCTTATTTCTCAAATATATAGAAAATGGAGTCAAATTTATAAGAATATATTATTCTCAAAATGATAAATGGTCAAACAATATTGAATAGGCAGTTGTCAGATGAAAAAATTAAAGCCAATTCTAGTTATACAAAAAACATACTCTAAATCACTATTGATTAGAGAAATGCAAATTAAAATAACTCTGAGGTATCACCTCATACCCATCAGATTCACTAAAATGAATAGAAAAGGAAAATGATAAAGGCTAGACATGTGGGAAAATTGGAACACTAATGTCTTGTTGGTGGAGTTGTGAAGTGATTCAACTATTCTGGAGAACAATTTGAAACCATGCCCAAAGGGTAATCAAACTGGGCATACCCTTTTATCCAGCAGTATCTCTACTGGGTCTGTAATAGAAATCACAGAAAATGGGGAAAGAACCACATTTACAAACATATTTTATAATATGTATTTTTTATGGTTTCAAAGAATTGGACATTAAAGGAATGAGCTTCAATTGAGGAATAGTTAAGTTGTGGTATATGAAAGTATGGAATACTATTATGCTATAAGAAATGATGAACATGCGGATTTCAGAAAAATCTAGAATGACTTAACATGAACTGCTACTAAGAGAAGTGAACAGAAATAGAATATTGTAGACAGTAATACCGTCATTGTGTAGTAATCACGGATAATTGACTTAGTTCTTCTTAGCAACACAATAATCAACACAATTGCAAGATTCATGATGAAAAATGTTATATATTATCCAGAGAAACAATGATGAAGTACACAGGTTGAAGCATACTATTTTCACTTTTTTGTGTTTTTTCTCTTTTGTTCTACTTTTTCTTTTACAACATGATTAATGTGGAAATTTCTTTACATGATTGTACAGATACCACCTATATCTGATTGCTTTGTCTTAGAGAGGAGGAATGGAAAGGAAAGAAGGCAAAAAAATTTACAACTCAAAATCTTATGAAAAATAAATGTTAAAAACTATATTTACATGTAACTGGAAAAAATAAATTACTTTTTAATAATAAACAAAACAAACAAATAAATATTTTTTTCTTTTAAAAAAGACCTTCACAAATTGTAATATGCTTCCCTAATCTAATTTCCTATTAAGGGATGCTTAGCTCATGTGTTATCTCAATGTGAGGAATACAAAAGGAATTATTAGAGTAGAACTGTATTGCAAATCACCCCACTTTCTCTAGCCACCCCCAAGAATCTTTTCTCAAAACATATGGCAATCTTTCTGCTGTCAGCTAACATTAGACAGATGGAAACCTTACATAACAAGTGGTTTATTGACTTCTACCTTTGCAAAAAGATTACATATGGAGTAGGGGAGAGGGAGAGATGAAGCTATTCAGAAATACAAAAATTTCCCTAAATACTACTTTAGTTTCATCCCCAAAATTTTGATATGTCATTTTATTCTTATTTGCAATAAATAATTGATAGTTTTATGATTTGTTATTTGAACCAATCAGCTTTAGGTTTAAATTTCAAATTAACTTTTAATCTTTATTTTAATCTTTTTATTGAATATAAATTTATAGAATATGAAAATAATTCTGCTTTTCTGCACTTGTTAGGTCTTTATTTCTTAATACATTGTCAGTATTTGTTAAGGTACCCATCAAATCTGACAATAAGAAAAAAATTTCTTTCTATTCTCATTCAATATTTTCCAGAGTTCTATCATATTTAACTTTTCTACAATTGTGTTAAAGTTCTCCATATTTTTAGTGGGGAGATTAGAATTATCTGTGTGAAAAGACTAAATTGGAGTTCTCTACCATTGTAATTTTACTTTCCATTTTTACTTATAATTCATTCAACTTTCCCTTTTAGAGATTAGATTTTATGACATTTGGTGAAAATATATTTAGTGTTGACATTAATTTTCTTTAGCATCTTTCAGCAAAAATATGTAATTTCTTTAGATAGATCTATTTTTGCTATTTCTTTGTCTAATATTATGATAGTTATTTTTTAATTTTTTTTAACTTTGACTGAATTGTGATAGATTTTATTCCAGCCCTTATTTTAAATCTGTACGTATCTCTGTTTCAAGTGTGCTTCTTGTAAAAAAAACATATTGTTGGGTTCTGGATGCAAATCAATTTTGATATCCTTTTCTTTTTGACAAGTGAGTTTATTCCATTCACATACATGATTAAGATTGTTAATTGTGTATTTCTGGGTTTTTTCTTATATTTTTTCTTCTGTTTCCTGCCTGTTCTTAAAGATTTTTTTTTGCTCTGGACTAATCCTTTCCTTAACTTACCCTTATTCTTGTTCCTTTCCCTCCCTTTCTCCTAATTTCTTTCTTTCCTATTTCCCTGTTCAGTAGAATATATTTCTATACCCACTTTTGTGCACTCTTCCTTCCTTTGAACAGTTGTGATCAAATTGAAGTTCAAATATTGTCTGCTTTCTGCCATTCCACCCTTCTTATTATATAGACTTCTACTTTTGGTTTGTTCAATTCTTCATGACTCCATTTGGGATTTTCTTGGCGACGATAACTGGCAGGGCTTGCCATTTCTTTCTCCAAATCATTTTACAGATAAGGAACTGAGGTAAAGAGGGTCAAATAACATGTCTAGGGTCACATAGCTAAATAGTGTCTGAGGTTAGATCTGAACTCAGGAAGATGAGCTTTCAAGCCCAGTACTCTATCACTCTGCCACCTAGCTACTCTTTGACTCTTACTTTCATACCCCATTTATGTTAGGTTTTGGTCTGGTTTATTCTCTAGATCTTTATACAACGTATGTTGGGGGAACTAGGTTGTATTTCTTTCTGTACTGAATCAATCTGATTGTCATGGGAATTTGTTTTGCTTGTTTACTAAAACTTTTAGAAGGATCTTGTTTTTCTTTTATAATGAGGAAGAAAAGGAAGAGAAAAATAAAGATTTGTTAATTAAAAATAGGAATATAATTTTAAAAACTGAATTTAATTGAATTCCCCATAGGTAGTGTTCATATATGTTGTAGGTTTGAAAATTATAATGTTCATCACTTTTTTCTTCCCCAACTATATTTATTCAATTTTGGGGCTCTTTCAGTTCAATAGGCATTTTATTAGGCATTTATTTTGTGTAAGGCAGTTCTCTGGGTACTTGGCTTACAAAGAAGAAAAAGTTCCTACTCTTAAACTTACATTTTACTGGGAGGACAAACAAGAAATAAATAATTACAAATGTATACAAAATAATACAAAGTGATTTTAAGAGGTAAAGGGCAACTAACACCTGGAGTGGGAGAGGAAGATAGAAATCAAGAAAATTTTGGTCTCAGTGAGATGGCCCTTGAGTTATGCCTTGAAGGAAGAGAAAGATTCTAGGGGATTGAGGACCAAGGAATGTGCTAGTCTTAATTTTCAATTCCTTCAATAGCATTGTTCTAGTTTTTAACCCTTGTATGCACTTTTCCCAAGATGGTCAAAAATTCATACTTCTCTCTTTCACACATTTCTCTTCCTTCCACATAGTGTTTTTCTCTTGAATCCCATTCCAAATATCTGAAAAAAAATTACTAGTTTCCTTTTTGATCACATATAAGATATATTTACTTTGGGGGGGGGGATTTGTTCTCTTTTGCCTTCACCTACATCCTTGCTGTAGACAATCTGAACTTCAACTTTTCTTCCTCTGGTAATTCTAATTCATGCTTCTCTCTCTCCAGAACTCGTTGCCTTACTGAAAAACATGAGTGAAACCAACATCATGATATGGTAATTTATAAAAAAGAAAAAGATTATACTGGTTTTTAAACCCCATTTTTCTAGATATCTTTTGCTTCTCCATCAACTATATTTCCAAATATCATTCCCCCTCCCTTATCCAGTGAAACATACTTTGTAACAGTGGATTAAAAAATAAAGAAGGGAGAAAAGCAATTGAACAAAATCAATAAACGGTGTCTCATGCCACATGCAATATTTTATATCCATTGTCCTCTATAAAAAAGGAAGAAGTTGCATTTTCTCAACTCTTCTTAATCTTGAACTTTGTTATTACTACAAATCAAATAACATACTAAAATGTCTATTCCTTCTGTTTGCTACTTTTTAACTAAAAATTTTTACAGCTAGGCATATCCTTTAATAATTATAATAATGATAGCTGACATAGATGTAGCACTTATTATGTGGCAAGCTCTGTGCTAAGCACTTTACAATTATTGTCTCATTTGATCCTCATAACAACCCTAGAAAGTCGGTGCTATTATCATGTCTATTTTACAAATGAGGAAACAGAAGCAAGCAATGATTTAAAAGTCACATAATTAATAATTATAATATTATATATTGTACATATATTATATATAATAATAATAAATAATAAATAAATCATCTGAGTCTGATTCTTAGATTCTCCTGACTCTCAACACAGCATTTTGAGCATGTCACTGTTAAAAAAAGAAAGTCTTCAAATATACCAAAATATTTAGACTTTTTGTGGCAGTAAAGAACTGAAAATAAAGTAGATGCCCATTGAGGAATGACTAAACAAACTGTGGTGTGGTATATGAATTAATGGATTATTACAGAGAAGCATGAAAAGACATATGAACAGAGATGAATTGAAGTAAACAGGGTAAGACATATACACAATGACTACAACATTGTAAAGTGGAAAGAACAACCACCACAAAAATTGCAAATGAATATAGCAAACAGAAGGAATCAGCAGAACAGATTTGAAAGTAACATGTTGAATCTATAGCATTCTTAAAAAGAAAGAGTAGTTCTACAAAATACAGTTTCAAAGTTCCACGCTACAGAGAACAAGTGTGGCCCCAAAGAAGAGATGTGAGAAGACAGCTTTTAACTGTTCCTTTATAAAGTTGTAGGGTAGTTCTGAAAGTGTGTAGGTTCCATGAATGTGGACTATTGCATGTCTGATGTGGACATATATGTATATGAAAAGAACATGACTAATAGGTAATGATACCTAACTTTAAAAACATTTTTGGCATGGATCATTTGATCTTAACCCCATGAGGGAAATGCTATTATTATCCTTATGCTACTGATGTGGAAACTGAAGCGGACAGAAGTTAAGTGACTTGCTCAGAGTCAAACTTTTAGAGTTTGTGATAGAATTGGAACTCAGGTCTTCCTGACTCCCAGTTCAGTGCTCTATGCCTTCTAGACACCTAGCTGCTAGGAGTAAAAAGGAGTATATGACAAATATCTAGAAAGGCAATTAGTGCCAGGCTTTGAATCCAATCTAAGTCACTTATATTTTATTCCATAAGTAAGGGGAACCTAATTCCTGACCCTTTATTCCAAGCCTACCTCTATGTGCCTTGCTTTGAGCTAGAAAATGGAGAATGGGGAAGAAATATATTATCATATAACATTCTCTGACTATCCACTCAACTTCTATCTGTATCTGCAATTAACATTCTTATTCCTTCAAGACCCAGCCCTGATATCAACTTTTCAGGAAAGCTTCTCCAACAACCTCCCGCTAGGAAAATCCCTTATTCTCAAAGCCTCTTAATTTGAACTCTGGATCATTACTTTTTTCTTTTTCTGCTCCCAACCTGAGATTTCACTAGTGAATGATGCTCCCTTTCATAGTCATTTTCAATTCAAAAGCAGATCAGAACTTGCTTAGAAAGGTTTCCTAGGGACACTGAGAGATTAAGTTCCAGATCACTGGCAAAATGTGGTAGTGACTGTCAGAGACAAGACATGAACCCAGATACTCCAGTCATATGTTGTCCCCAAATGCCTTTGACCTTTTTTTTTTTTTGGTTTTGTATTACAATTATTTTCAGCAAGTGAGTGATCCATTAGAAGGATCAGTAGTTAGTGTTGGATCCTTATGATTTATTTCCCAGACTGTCACTCTAGCTCTAATAATTTTCTGTGATTTCCACAGATTCTCCTTCAGGATCAAAATATAGGAAGTGTTTCTGCCTTCACCCTTCTCTACTTAGGAATAAATGTTAGTATAGAAATCCCCTCCAGTATCCAATGGTTCCCTAACTGCTGATACCATGCCTGGGCAGTGTTTGCAATTGTCCACCCAAAAGACAAATTTTTTTCTGAGAAAGAGAGAAAAAGAGAGACAGAGACAGAGACAGAGAGAGAGAAACAGAGACAGAGATAGAGAGACAGAGAGAGGGAGAGAAAGACAGACACAAACGCACACGCGTGCTAGAGAGAGAGAGACAGAGAGAGACAGAGAGAGAGAGGGAGAGGGAGAGCTAGAGAGAGAGAAACAGACAGAGAGAGAGAGACAGAGGCAGAGACAGAGACAGAGAAAAAGGCCTAGTGATCACTTGAGCCATCTCCTTAATTTATTTATTTATTTATTTTTACCAATAAGACTGTTGCAGAGAGTTTTAATAATTTGCCCAATGTCACAGTGGTTGTAAGGGGAAATACTGTATCTAACTCAAGGCTCCTAATTCTATTGGACTTGGGGTCCTAATCTTGGCTCTGCCACTTAATTTATGTTGACAAATCACTTTCCTCTACAACACTTTATGATTATATTTTCTGTTTCAAATGCATCTCTCTACTCAATGACTAGTATGACTTTGCACTGGCTGTGGCCCATGAATAAAATGTTTTTCCTCCTCACCTCCACTTCCTGGGTCCCTTCTAAACTTGGCTCAGATGCCACCTTGTATAAAAGGCTTTTTCTGTCCATTTTCCATTCTGTTCTTCCTCTTCTTTTGTTCTTTCCATCTGAGATTACCTCCTATATACTCTGAATACATAGCTTTGGTGAGCAGTGACCACGTTTTTGTCTTTCTTTGTTTACCCTGAATTTACCACAGTGCTTAGAGATAGCAAGAATTTAACAAATACTTGATGTCTGCCTTTTTCTCTTCTGGCCTCAATTTCTCTACATGTCAAATGGAAGAAGTTAGGTTAGATGGTCTCTAAGGGGCTCTCTTCATTTGTAACATCTGAGAAATTCATTTCTCTTTATCCACCCATTGCCTCATTTTGGCATGGACTCATCCCCTTTCCTGTATTAACCTTCCTCACTTACCTTCCTCATGGTAAAAGAGGAGAAGGATCTTAGAGCAGCCCATCTGTGTTGGGAGCACGCACTCTCCTACTCCTGATCTCCAGAGACTCTGAAAGTAACACTACAACTTCTTAAGCAACTTCTTGGGGGGATTGGGACCCCAGGGACCATCCAGCACCAGAAGGAAAGAATTTGATGCCTCCATCTTTTTCTCTAGCCCTGGAGCTAGAGCCTAATGGCCCTGACTTTGTTTTCTCCCAAAGTCCCTCTCCAGTGCTTAAGTTTTCACCCTGTGGCTATAAACAGCTTCCCCAAAACTGGATTGCACTACCCAGTCACCAACAGGGAACATATTTGTTAGCAGCCCAAGCTGACCTTCAAACCTTCTTAGCTTCCAACTTTCAGAAATTATATTTAGATTTTACAGCATTTCTTTCCAGGACAAACTAGAAAATGGAACTACTCTTACATTCCAGAGATGGTGTGAGCTGAATTAAATTTCCTTTTCTCCTAAAGATCTCTCTCTGGCTAGCTTTTTAAAAATTGCTTTCCCCTCTGTAATCCAAAACACCAACCCATTAAAGAAAGAATGAAAAAGGCATGAGGATAAAAAGGGCAATCAGTGAAAATCAGCTAACATATAAGTCAAGTCATAGTCCCTTCTCATGCCTCTCAATATGATCCTGTCTCTTCCTTCCCTTAAAACCCTTCTCTCTTAATCCAGCTTCTAAGAAGTACAGTATCTGGTATATAGATGTTTAATAAAGGATTTTTTGACTGACAGAAAGCTTAAAGAAGGTGACACTACTTCCTTTCCTCTCATTCTCTTCAAAAGCACCTGAGATTTGGCATCAGTTCTCATCATTCAATTAAAACTGCTCTTTGGTTACCAATGATTTCTTGTCAACTCCAATGGTCTTTTCTAAATCCTCACTCTTCGGAACATACAACCTTTGTCATTGTGAGTCACTCTCTCCTCCTGAGTACTCTCCTTTCTCTAGATTTTATTGATGCAACCTTCTTCTGCTTCCCCTCCTGTCTGACCTCTTCTTACTCTCCTATACAGGGTCTTCCCCCAGCTCACACCTAGTTGTTCTCTAAGGTTCTGTCCTGCACTCTTTTTTTTTTTCCTTCTGTACTATTTCATTTGGAGATCTCATCAGTTCCCATTGGCTCAATTATGATCTCTATGCACATGAGCTTCAGATTTATTTATCCAGCCCTTACCTCTCTCTGGACTTTCCAGTCTCATATAAACAATATAACATATAACATATAACAATATAACAATTATCATCAGACATTTCAAATTGGATAAGCTGTATGTATCTCAAATTTTACATGCACAAAACAAAACTTATCTTTACACCAAAACCCTTCCTCTTTCTAAATTTCCTTATTATTGTCAAGGACACTATCATTCTTTTAGGCTAACAACTTAAATATTATACTCAGTTCTTTATTTGCAAGCCATTCCTTTTCCCCAATGATCGCATTGATTGCCAATTCTCATAGCATCTCTTGTGTGTCCCTCACCACTTCTCTCTGCTCACATAGCAACTGTTTCCCTGGTGTAGATCCCCATGATCTCACTGCTGGACTATGGTAGGAGCCTTCTGGTTGTTCTATCACTTTACATCTTCCCCACTTCACTCCAATCTGCCAAGATGATCTTCCTCAAGCTCAGATAATCAAGTCATCCTCCCCCACTATAAATCCTAATGGCTTATTATTTCCAAGACAAATTATAAACTCCTGCTTGGTTTTTAAAAAACCTTCACAACTCAATTCCTTTCTACTCTTCTCAGATGTTACTCATCTTCTTTTACTTGTCTAGCTTCACTGGACTTTTTGTTTCTTAAGTACAACCCTCCATCTCCTGACTCGTCATCTTTCTCTGGATGTTCCCCATCCCTCCCTTCTCACCTCTGCCTCTTGGCTTTCCTGGTCTCCTTCCAGACTCAGCTCAAATACCACATTCTGCAGGAAAACTTTTTTTGCCTCTCAATCAATCTTGAAAACTTTATGCTTAGGACAGGTCTTTGAAAACATTCTTAAAACCACAGAATTTTACACTTTTTAGAACTTCCCGGGAACTTTCCAGAAATAATGCATCCAAATCCCTAATTTTATAGATGAGAAAACTGAAGCTCAGCAAGGAAAAACAGGAAGATAGTGAAAGGGACAGAGACAAAAGCTAGAAGAAATGGGAATATGATACTCAAGGATAAGAAGAAGGAAATTGGAAAACTAGAAAGTATAAAAAGATAGAAGTCTATGAAAAAAATAATCCCTTTCTCTTATTCTTATTTATTCTTATCTTATTATATTCTTATCTATTATTATTATAAAAGAGAATGCTTTCTCTTTTTTTTCTTTCCTTCTCTCTTTCACCTCTTATTCTCCTTTCACTTTCTTTTTACTTTCATCTTTTCTCTCTCTCTTCCTTCCTCCCTTCTTTCAACACTGCAAGTCCAGAAAATGGATAGAACTCAGAATAATCAGCTCAACCTTGTACTAGTCATGTGTCACTCAGATCTTCCTGTGTTTCAGTTACCTTTTTCTATAAATGAGAAGTTTGTATTTAGATGACCTCCAAGACTCTTATTGTTAACAGTAAATGTGTGATCCCTTGCACTTCCTGAACTCAAGTTCCTCAGATACTGTTACAGCCAGGCAATTTGTGGTTAATATTTTGCTACCTTGGGGAAATAAATCTGTAAAATGAGCTTTTCTATTCTTTTAAAAAATTTTGTTATATTGTTCCTTCTGAAAAATTCCACCTTTTCTCTGAATTACAGAGAGTACCAAGAGTAGATGGATATGGGTAGGGGGAGCAGGAATTCAACTTCTGAAAATTAAGTCTGGGACTAATAGAAGCTATCTCTTAGGAGGTGGAATTGTTAAAGGTGAAAATTCTGGTAAGGAAGAGTCAGAGTTCTATTGTGATTAAAGAGCTATAAAATAGGTTTTTGATCACATACGCAGCTACTATCTAAAACCAAAGAAGAAGATGCTATAGGGATAAAAGGTCTGTTCTTAAGAGGCCTAGTCAAGTTGGGGTGGGGGTGGGAAGGGATTTTAGTGGGGGAAGAAAGACTCTGAATGCCTAGAATTGATGTGGGCTAAAGAACTATCAAACTGTGCATATGCTTTGATCCAACAATGTCTCTACAAAGTCTGTATCCCAAAGAGATCATAAAAAAGAGAAAAGGACCCAAATGGGCAATGTTTATAGCAGCCTCTTTTGCAGTGGCAAGGAACTGGAAACTGGATCAGTTGGGGAATGGCTAAATAACTTATGGTATATGAATATAAGGGAATATTATTGTCCTATAAGAAATGATCAGCGGGATGATTTCAGAAAAGCCTGAAGAGACTTATATGAACTGATGCTAAATAGAGTAGAACCAAGAGAACTCTGTACACAGTGGCAACAAGATTATAGGATGATCAATTCTGATGGACATGGCTCTTGTCAGCAGTGAGGTGATTCAGGCCAATTCCAATAGTTTTGTGATGGAGAGAGCCATCTGCATTCAGAGAGAGAACTGTGGGGGCTGAATGTGCAGAACAATATAGTTTTTTCACCTTAGTTGTTGTTGTTTGCTTGCTTGTTTTTTCTTTCTCATTTTCCCCCTTTTTTGATCTGATTTTTCTTGTGTTGCATGAATCTGCTTAACCTACATTGGATTATTTGCTGACTAGGGGATGTGGGAGATGGGAAGGAAGGGAGAAAAATTTGGAACACAGGATTTTTCAGGAATTAATGTTGAGAACTATCTTTGCGTGTGTTTTGAAAAATAAAAAAGCTATTATTTTTTTTTTAATTATGTGAGTTACTAAGAGGCCTATTGACTACAAAGAAAAACAGCAGAGAGCATCTGATGGAATTTTGAAATGCTTAAATATATTCCATATGGAACAATGTGAAGGTGAAATGTCACTCACAATTACTGCTTATTGCTGACATTCTAAATACTAACAAATGTTTGTTGAATGCTACTAGAATTAAAGAAATCATAGACAGATTGCTGGACGTGGGAGTCAGAAAGATATGAGTTCAAAACCTTCATCATATACTTACTATATAATCCTCTGCAAAAGTCCTTACCTTTCACTCTCAGTTGTTTTATCTGTAAAATGGGAACAATAATAGCCCTCACCTCACTTTTAGCGTTAGATCTCTATTTGTAATCTTGTTTTAGGTTGAATATTTTATATTTTTAAAATTATTCCTCTATTTCTTGTGTGTTTTGAGTTTTATTGGAATATTACCATGGATAATAGATCCTAGTTATTTTTTAAATTTCTTTTGATTTTTGTTGTGAGAATCGAGACATGGAACAATTCTTTGGGAAAGTTAAAGGCTTACTATTTAGCGATCATGATGACTTTGAATTGCTAGAGGGCGATATAGCATAGCAGACACAGCATCAAGGACCAGAGAGGAAAAAAGATGTGGGTACTTGAATGGACTCCCTCCCTCTCCCCTTTTCCCTCTTTCTTCCCCTCTCCCTGTCTCCCTCTCCCTATCTTCCCCTCTCCCCTTCTCCCTTCTCTGTCTCTCTCTGTCTCTTCCTCTCTCTTCTCTGTCTCTCCCCTTTTTTCTCTCTCTCTCCTTCTTTCTCTCCGTCTGTCTGTCTTTTCTCTCTCTCTCTCTCTCTGATCTCTCTCTCTGTATCTCTCTCTCTTTTCTCTCTCTCCTTCTTTCTCTCTGTCTCTCTCCCCTTCTTTCTTTCTCTCTCCTTTCTCTCTGTCTCTCTCCCCTTCTTTCTTTCTCTGTATCTCTCTCTCCTTTCTCTCTCTCTGTCTCTCTCTCTCTCTGTTTCTCTGTCTCTCTGTGTTTTCTCCCTGTCTCTCTGTGTCTCTGTCTGTGTTTGTGTCTGTCTGTCTGTCTGTCTCTCTGTTTGTGTGTATGTGTCTACCTTTTTCTCTCAAAGGAAGCTATTTTAATTCCTTTTGTTTGTATATTGCAGTAAGTTCCAGATGTTTACACACACACACACACACACACACACACACACACACACACACACACACACAGAGATTTGAAATGTCCCATATAACCAGCACAATCCATTAAGCAAACCATCCATCTGAAAAGGCTTTCCACTCTCTCCTTTATTCCCCCCTACCCTGCACCAACAGGAGGGAGTGATTTATTCTGTATTCTTCTGCACCAAGATTGCTAATGAAAACAATTCAGAGGGCATCTTTCTAGTAATATTCTTTTCATTGCTATTAGTGATAGGACCAGTATCTGTAAAGTTCTCCCTCCCCCATCATACAGGTTAGGTAGTTCTTTCCCATAAAGGAAATGCCCAGGTTTTGATTAGTCTGAGATTAGGCTACTTCTTTTACAAAAAGGAAAGAAAATTATGGCCAAGATTTGATTGACCCAAAGAGGCTAAGACTGAAGATATTTAGCTGTGGTGGCAGCTTCTAGGTGGCCTCAGGCCAAGTCAGATCCTGTTTACCTCAGGGCATGACAACACTAGCCCACATAAGTCCCTTCAGAATAGACTAATGTCCCAAGACCAAATGTCACCGCTGCCTCCAGTGACCCTTCCTGGAATGATTAAGACATTTCATATGGACATAAGGAGGTTCAGTCTGTCAGAGGTATGTGTTGTGTCCCAATTGAGTATCCTTATTATATCTTGGCTGTATAAATCTCCAGTTAATTGTTTAATAGCATATGTGTATCTTATTTATTTCCTGTATCAGACTTAAACCACCAGAGGATCAGCTCTCAATCAAGTCCAGCCTATGGCAGGGACACAACATCATTAATCTTGTCACTAGGATTAAAGTCAAAGGAGAATGCAAATACAGATAGAATGATCTGAAGACCAGACACTGAAATCTGGCACACTCTAGCCACTGCCCTTCTGATAAAGCATGGATGATCTTCTCAATGGAATAGAGAGAAGGGTTCCATTGTGGAATAGTGATGAGCTTGTGGATCGTGTGAGAGAAGGCTGGCAGAGAAAGAAAGAACCAGGACTATTATTGCATATTTTTTTCACAGTTATAGTTAATCATCATGGAACATCTAAATTTTCAGCATAAGAAAGATTTAAGCAAACTGGCACAATACTCAGTGACTAGAGAAATAACTCTTATTCATTAGAGCAGTTCAATGAAAAAAGGAAGTTGGCAGGTAGAATTACTAATAGACAAATTATAAAGGTGAAATACTTATGGGGGTGGGGACGGAGAATGATAAAGTCTCTGCTGCAGAGGTTTCACTGAAAAGTGTGCTACTTTTGACTAAGGTTAGGGTTAGATGACATGAGATTGAGAACAGAAGTGAGATGACTCTTGTGAGTTGGTGGGAAGAAAGTCTGGGTCTAATTCTGTTACTGCCTCACAGAGCAGAGGATGGGACGGCTTTCACCAGCAAGAAAGAAATTAGGAAGGTTACAAGAGAAATTTAAACTGCAGCTTTAAGATTCACTAGGGCTGCTAAGGGCATCATCAGGTGAGCTTCTGTGAAGACCCTATCTGAAGTAGAGTTCTACTGGCCTGATAAGCTCTCAGAAGACTGACTCATAGAACCCACTCCAGATGAAGATGGTTCCCTATCTTTTTTAAGGTGGCTAGATTGAGAACTTTTTCTGTCCTTAGCTTCTTAAAAATCAATTCCTACTGAAATCCCTGTGGGGATCTTCAAGGAAAGGACTAAAATCCCTAAAGAAAATAGAGTATAAGAATATACCTCCTCTTACCATGACCTTGCACAGCCTATTACCAACCTTCCCAATGGGCAATTAGGTTCTGTCTTCTGGGTGGAGCTCTTTCTGAATGGTATTATCTTTTAGCTATGGGTTATCCTATTATGTAAAGTATAGGGGGTTTATAAATTTGAACAGGATATCAGGATATCACAACAGTAGTAGCTAGGGCAAGTATTATTGTCAGTAGGAATAAGCACCTTGAGGATGGCTAGAAGATGAATAAAACTGAATCATGAGAGTGAGGCAGTAGAGACCAAGTCTAAAGCATCTCTTTTTAAATCTTTTTTTCCTAAAGCATCTCTTAAAGCCTACACCCCATTTAGATAAACCAAGTTGCTAGACATTGGCTGGAAGGGTACTATCATAATAGAGAAACTTTAATGAGGTAATTGAGGTAAGCTAATTTCCAGTGGGAGTGGTTGGATTATAAAAGAGCAGATTCTTTTTTGGGAAAATGGGAGGGACTAGTTTTGTTGCCTCAGTCAAGCTGAGGTCTGTTGAAGACCTTAGCTTAAAAAGGCCAAGGTCTCCCATGGCATCCAGGGCCATCTCCCATCATCTTGATGTATATTTGGCCACTGTACCCAGATGGCTCTGGAGGGGAAAGTGAGGTTGGTAACCTTACCCAGCCTCCCTCACTTAAATCCAATTCACTTCCATGTCATGGCATCACCTCCCTGATGTCATGGTCCTCTTCGAGAAGGAAGGAGAAACAGCAACCCTCTGTACAAGCAATTTCCCAATCTAGTGAAGACTGGCTTGACTTCTCAAAACATCGAGGGGTACAAATAACAAATTATGTCAGCTCAGGGTGGAGTTTCATTCTTGACATGTTCAAGGCCTCCTCCATACTCTGGATCCAATGTTTTTGGACAATATGGCAACTCAAAAAGACAAGTTCTAAGTACTCCCTTTATTCCTTAACAGAATGGGTATACCTTTAGTATCTTTCTCCAGGGTCACCTGAACTGTCTCTATTATTGAGTGGGAAGAAAATTGGAAGATTGGTGATAGAAACTTAACCTAGACAGAAGAGTCAGTCTGTCAGTCTGTTAACAAGCATTTCTAAACACTTATTATGCATAGGTCTTATACATACTATATACTGGTACTAAGAACACTAATACAAATAGAAACATTCCCTGCAAAAAAGGAACTTATATTTTAATGGAGGAAGATAACACCCAATAGGAAGCAGGAAAGAGGGTGGGGATAAAGATCCTACAGTCCAGTCCAGAGGTAGAAAAAGTCCACAGGGAAGACTGGAGAGGAATAAGATGTGGTCGATCTGGTGCCCTCCTCAACTGGAAGCTCTTAAAAGAGCATTAAATCAGAATTTTAAATCCACCCAGATAGATAAGGAGTAAATCTGAGGGCTGGAAAGAGCTTCAGAATGAATGTTCTGGGGCATGGAAGAGGAAGTCCAGACTGAAGCCTGGAGAGACATGAGTCAGTGACAGCTGAGGCCTTCCTGAATGCTGTTATAAAACAATATCATCCTTTCATTCCCTAACCCTATCTAGAAATGAGTGAGCTGAACCATCTAAATGGAATAAAAATCTTAATTTGTTCATGTATCTGAATAGCAAAATTGTCTGAAAATACTCCTTTATCATTAGCTTCATTCTGCCAGTGTCCCTGCTTTTTCAGTATCCTGACTTATCAAGTGATTTTGTTTGTTTTCATTCATACCTTCCTAGGTCAATAAAATTCTAGAATATTTCTTAGCTTTATATTTGTCTTTTCTTCTTTTCCTACTTCTGCATTCACACTGTGTCACTCAATCTTAATGTAGGAGTAATTAAAAGTTTATTTATTTTCTTCTCTTCTATATTATTATCATCTGTATCTGGAGTGTCACTGAACCTGAACCTCAGATATTGCCCTATATGAGGGACAAGTAATCCTAAGAAGATTCAGGGTCAAGCCCAGTTAGTTAGTCAAGGTTAGGGGAATACAATGGGTAGTGAGAACTCAGATGATCCAGACATAATCTTAGTAGTCTCTGTCTTCCTGCTCCACCCATCTACCCCATGGAGAACAGCTCAGGTCTCCTTCCATTGGCAGTTCTCTTTTCCACTGGGATGGTTCAGCCAAGTTCTTCACAGAGACTGGCTTTGTAACAGTAGGAAGTAAAACTATACAACTCTGAAGAATGTATACTGATCTGGTATAAAGAAGATGGATCCTTTACCTTCCTTGGTAGTAACCCTGAGTTCCTGAATGAAGGTGTGAGAGATCACTTATCTAACCCACTGAAATAAAGAGGCAGACCCTTAGAAAAGTTCTCTAAAGGGGCAAAAATTTATGCATCCAAAAGGGATGGCTAGGTAGTGCTGTTGTGCCACAGTTTCCTTTTATTGTTCTGCTTCAGTTCCCCTAAATTGTCCTGTTTCTGTTTCCCCAATTGTTCTGCCTCAGTTTCCCTGAATTGTTCTGCCTCAAATCCCCTGGTTACAACCCTTCCCCCCCTTCCTGACGATTAGGACTGATATAATCTAGGACTGGCTACTCTAAGGTTATAAATTGTAAATGTTTAATCTTAGTTAAGGGGGAACTCAGATATCCTGGTTCCTAAATCCTCCTAAATTATCAGAATTTATAGTCCTGCCCCCAACCTGTCAGAACCGAATTAATGGTCCCTTCCTGGAAATTCCCCCACTTACCAGTGCTTGGACTCCACCCAGTGGAGTTCCTTGCCCTTGCCTTTCTCTCCTCTGGTCACTTGGAGTCGTATATAAATCACTGGAATTTTGAGATGAAAGCCCAATTCAGCCCTGGAGACAGAATGGATTCTGCTCTGCTTCCAGAGGATCCCTCTCAGAAACCCAAATAAAATATTAAAAACTCTCTAATCTCTATCTTGCCTCAGTTTCTCCAGCATTACAATGCTGGGGTCAGAATCAGGAAGAACTGAGTTGTAAAGTGATCTCAGACATTTACTAATGAATGGCAAGTCACTTAACCTCTGCCTTAGTTTCCTCAACTCTTAAAATGGGGATAATAATTGCACCTACCTCCCAAAGTTGTGAGGATTAAACGAAACTAACATTTGTAAAGCACAGTGCCTGTAACATAGTAGGATTTGTAGAAATGCAAGTTATTAACTCAAGCCCTGTTTCCTACTGCTCCTTCTCCTGGCTCAGGTAGGCTCCATTTTGGTGCTCTATCCCAGTTCACCCTATCTCCCTGGCGCCGCCTTTCAAACCACGCAGGTCTCTGTCTTCCAGGTGGCTCCCCCAGTCCCTTTCTCATATTTGTCTTTCCAAAAACCACCCAGCAACTGCCTTCTGTGGGGCCGGCTTTGGCCGTGCACTCGCCTCTACCCGGACTTTTGTGAGCTCTGGAAATACTTTTACAATTTTCTCTCCAGTCTAGCACAGTTCTCCAACGCCCGCACCAGAACCCGGTACGGTGGGCTGCAGGCAACCCAGTCAGTGGCCCGCAGGACATGATCCGGACTCGTAAGCGGAGGAGCCGGAGCTACTAGGCTTGTTCGGTGCTCTGGAGAGACTGGGGAGCGGACAGGGCAGAAACAAGGGCTCAGTCAACATCCTCTCCCAGAGCCGTAACCCAAATTCCTCCCCCCGCCCACTCCGCCCCTCGGAGATGATCTGCAAACTTTCAGTTTCGTTTCACCGATGCTCCTTTCTTATTCCTTTCCTCACAGTCCAGTTCTCTAGTTATTGCAGAGGCTACAACTTAAGGTAAGCAAAGGCTGTGCTGGGTTACTCTGGTGGGAGGGAGCCCCCTTAACCCCCATCCCCCCAGCCACAAACACATCTCTCAGGCACCTTGTCCAGCCTCGCTCCTTCCCGCTTTCGGATTTATACATCTTTTGGACAAGGACCCTGGGTCTCTTCCTTTAGGCTGGTGAAAGATCTTCGAAAATGGGATCAGTTCTGATCTTAGAGTCTCTAGAAGAGACTTTTGAGATCTTAGCTAGTTCAATGCCTTAATATTGAAAAGAAAGGGAATAAGACTCAGAGAAGTTATGACTCAGGAAGGTCCCACGGGAGGGCAATAAATGTTTATATGGCGCTTACCGTGTGCCGGGCACTTGCTAAGTGCTTAACAAATATCTCATTTGATCCTCAAAACCCTTTTGAGGTAGGAGCTGTTATCCCATTTTGCAGCTGAGGAAACTGAAGGAAACAGAATCCAAATGTCTTGCTTAGGGTCACACAGTTAATGTCTGAGGCTGAATTTGAATTCAGGTCTTCTGACACCAGACTCCGTTCTCTGTCCACTGCACCACCTAGCTACCTGCCTCTGGGACTGAGGAACTGAGCTGGAATTTTCAAATCTAGGCCACTGGATTTCAGTCAGTACAATCTATCTAGTCCTTTCCTACTTGTTGCCACTCTCTCTCCAGGGCTTTTGACCAAGTATCTTAAGTTTTTTCAAGTGATAAAGTCTAGGAACAAATGAGGTTTTACTTCTGAGAGTGTTTACTTCTGTTCCTTGGAGATCTATTCGAGGAGAGAAATCTATCCATGGAGTCTCAGTTTTAAAAAAAAAAAAAGGCAAAAAGAAACCCAAAGCAAATTCTTCCTTCTCTTTTGAAAAATGTCACTATTGCAAAATAGTCAGCAACTATGTTTTGTTCTTGAGGGGTTGCTGGATGGCTGGTGGGCAGAGAACTGGACTTGAAGTCAGGATTACTCATCTTCCTAAGTTCAAACAGTCAAGTTAAATAGACACTTGTAGCTGTGTGATCCTTAACTTTATCTCCTATCTGCCTCAGTTTCCTTATCTGTAAGATGAGCTGGGAAAGGAAATGGCACATCACTCTAGTATTTTGCCAATAAAGCACCAAAGAAAGTCATGAAGATGTTAAAATGGTGGATGGGATTGCAGAGACCATCTAGTCAAAGTCTCTGCTTTACAAATGAGAAAAACAGACCTTGGAGAAGTTGGAGGAAGGTTACACAGTGAGAAGGTGACAAAGCCAAAGTCAGATCCTGACTCCAGATCTAGTCTGCTTTTCACTGTGTGACTTGTGTGACACCTAACAACACCAGATATTTTTTGTTTTCCTCTTCTCTTCCCTCTCCCCAATTTTTAGGTAGAAAAAATTAAAATATATTTTATATTTATGTATCCTCTCTGCCCTTCCCCCCCACTAATTGTGTTTTTTAAATTGCTAACCAGAAAAAAAGTCCTGAATTAGAATTAATATTTGAAAATTCAGCCCAATCTAATTTCGCAACGCAGATTTTTTCATATTAATGTTCCATTGTCTCTTTTTTCTTCTCTCTTAGCCTCAGTGGTCATCTTTACAAAGTTAATGATCAAAGCAATTTTATTAATTTTTTTCTTTTTAAATTCCAGTATAGCCTTCACTCTAAGCCTGTATTTACTTGTTAAAGATTTCAATTATTTTATTAATTTCTTTTGGTTTTTAAGTTAACACAATAATATGGATTTCACTCCTTTAGCATATCTGGAAACTGAGATTTGCCAAAAGAAATATTTGCTGTTTCTTCCTTCTGTGACACTGTAAGTACTTCTATGGTTAGTGACAGTGACAATCTTTAAGAAGGTACTATCTGTAAAGCCAACAACTATCTTGTTATGAAATACTTACAGGTACACTTTTGTTTAAGGCATTCCATATAATTACTATTAATTGACTTCTGTCATTTTAATCTCACAATCATTTTTCATTATATTCTCTCTCCATAAGAACTTGGAGAAACATCCTCACATCTTTCTTTAGATAGGTGAATCCCAAATCTACATCATTAATCCTGACCCCAACTAAGGTCCTGTCACGTTTCTGATTGGAGTGAATATTATCTAGGACTATCCTATTGTTATCTCAAACTCAACACATCCATATTAATAATCTTGGACTTCTGTGGTAGATCACCATCCAGGCCATTTTAGGCACTTAATAAATTCTTGTTGATTTTTGATCTGATAACTTCCTTATCAGGTAACCAGATGTGAGAATTTTTGGCACCCAACCACTCATGGTCTTTTATTATTTTCCTTCTGATACTCCACAGGAAACTTGCTTTCTGACCAGAGCCTGATCATAAGATCAAAGATTTCAAGGTACAAAAGGCTGTAGAGATGGAGGTTTTAAATTTGTCAAAACTCATATATAAGTGAAGTAAATGGAAAATCGGGAATTTAACACAGATTTTCTAACTCCAAATTTGACCCATTTTTAATTGCAATTTAATTTTTTTTTTTGCAGTTTAATTGCAATTTAAATTTTAATTTAATTGTGAGTAGGTCTAACTAGACCTTAAATCTGGAACCAAAAAGAGATAATATCTGGCATTTATATAAGTATTTTAAGGTTTGGAAAATGCTTTACATAGACTTTCTCATTTAATCTCCCCAACCCTGTTATGTAGGTGCTACCATTTTGTAGGTAATGGAATCTGAGGAGCAGTTAAGATTAAGTGACTTGTTCAGGGTCACACAGCTAGTGCCTGAGGCTGGATTTGAATTTAGATCTTCCTGACTCCCAAATTCTGCACTTTATCTAATCTACTACCGATTTGCCCCAAGGTTGTCACAGAGCAAGTTCAAAAATCAGAACATCAAATAAAAGAAAAAGCAAACATCTGCATATAACCTTTGAATAATTTGTTATTCTTCTGGTGATAAATTTAAAAATTAAGGAAAAAAACTACATTATAATCCATCCATATAAAGGATATTGATCAATGATGATTGTTTACTTTCTATTCATTTCTAGAACTGGATGACCTAATGGAAATGGCAATTTTTGATCTTGGTCATAAATGAAAATATTTACATTTAAAGATTCTGGGAAAGTTTTTTTTAATTGACAAAAAATTGATATTTCTCCCTCATACCTAGTCCTCCCAAACCCATGAGAGAGAAAGCCCTTGTAACAAAGATGCATAATCAAACAAACAAAAAAAGATCTTGCCTTGACTGGGTGTCATTCTCTAGAAGTTTTTTAATGATTTTAAGTCTTTGTTAGAGTGTCTAAGTCTGTCAAATATGTTTTTCTTTACAATGTTGTTTATTGTGAAAACTGATTATTCTTATTATATTCTTCAATTCATACAACTTTTCTCCATGCTGGGAGATTTAGAAGATGGCCCTTTCCATAATAGCATGTCTAAATTTGTATAAATTATGATTGTAGATCCATATGTAAGAGTTGTTTCCACTAGTGACTTTTGGCTACATGGCTTTACTGAACTATAAAGGAACTAAAATCCCGTGCTCTTCTTAGAGATCATGACATTTGTTGTTGTTCAGTCCTTTCAGTCACATAGGACTCTTCACAACTCCATTTGGTGTTTTTTTTGACAAAAGTTCTAGAGGTCTTTGCTGTTTTCTTTCTTCAGCTCATTTTACAGATTAGGGAACTGCAGCAAACAGAGTGAAGTGACTTACCCAGCTAGTAAGTGTCTGAGGCTAGATTTGGACTCAGCAAGAGGAGTTTTCCCCTTTTCCAGGCCTAGCACTCTATTCACTGTATTACCGTGCTGTCCCAACAAGCAGCAACTCATAGTTCCTTTTGGTTAAATAGTACTTTATCCTCTGAATAATACATTCCCATACTATGTTCGAAGAAGGCATTTATTCAAACAATATAGTTAGTCAAATAAGAGAATTTCTATTTTGGTTCCAGCTAATCAAGAGACAGAATTCCTTGGAGGAAATCCCTCACTTGCCAAATGAAATATCTGAACAGGGAAATATATGTAATAAACAGTCACAAAATTAGATTATCTACTCAACAAAAGGCCCAGTGCAGAGCAATTGTAATTTAATCAACACAATTTAATTTACCAATTAGCAAATGACTTGATCTCTCTGAGCAAAGCAATTTGGTGTAGTGGATTAGTCACTGAAACCAGAATCAGTTTGGATCCTGGTTGGTCTGCTACTAGCTAAATATATGACTTGAGGCAAGTCATTTTATCTTGCTGGGCCACAATTTCATTATGTGTAAAAGTAGGCATTTGGACTGGATGATTGCCAAAGCACATTCTAATTTTATAGTCCTGTTTCTTTCTTGTGTCATAATTTTAAGTATAATGAGTGTTTTGTGTCCACTGTTTCCATTCTCTATCTCTCTCTATGTCTCTCTCTCTCTCTCTGTTTCTTTGTCTGTCTCTTTGTCTCTGTCTGTGTCTGTCTTTCTCCCACCCTCGACTTTGTAGGCAATTTCTAGCTGCCTCTAAAGTTTTTAGGACTTACATAGATCTTCCCATTTAGAAATGGAAATATGTTAACTTTGTTAAATTCATTAAGTCCCTTATGATTCTCTTTTATGTTTATCTTTTTATGCTTCTCTTAGGTCTTGTATTTGAATGTCAACTGTTCTATTCAACTCTGGTCTATCCATCAAAATTATTTCAAAGTCCCTATTTCATTAAATATCCATCTCTACCACCAATTCTCAGAAGGATTATAATCAGTTTAACTGAGCAATTTATTTTTGGTTGTAATTCCAGTTTCTTTTGCCTTTTGGAATAGCATATTTATTTATGTATTTACTAATAGTTTTTATTTTTCAAAATATATGCAAAGATAGTTTTCATCATTCAGCCTTGCAAAATCTTGGGCTTCATATTTGTCTCCCTCCTTCCCTACTTCTCCCTTCCCTTAGATAGCAAGTAATCCAATATAAGTTAAATATGTACAGTTGTTCTAAACATATTTTACATGTATCATGCTGCACAAGAAAAATAAATTCAAAAAGGGAAAAAAATGAGAGAAAAAAATAAGCCAGCAAACAACAATAACAAAAGGTGAAAATGCAATGTTGTGATTCAGATTCAGTTTCCACTGGAATTGGCTTGAATCACCTCATTGTTGAAGAGAGCCAAGTCCATCACAGTTGACTATCACTTAATCTTGTTGCTGTGCACAATGTTCTTTTGGTTCTAGTCACTTCACATAACATCAGTTCACATAAGTCTTTCCAGGCTTTTCTGAAATCATCCTGCTGATTATTTTTTTTAAATAGAACAATAATCCTCCACTCCAATATAGAGCAATATATATTCATATGTCATAACTTATTCAGCCATTCCCCAACTTCTGGGCATCCATTTCATTTCTAGTTCCTTGTTATTACAAAAAGAGTTACTACAAATATTTTTGCACATATGAATCCTTTTCCCTTTTTTATGATCTTTTTTGGAATACAGATCCAGTATAGACATTGCTAGATCAAAGGATTTGCAGAGTTTGATAGCTCTTTGGGAAGAATGGAATACCATATTTTAAGATTTCCATTCTCTAATGTGGTAGATGCTAAAAAAAAAAAATTGTGTTATCCTGATTGTGGCTCCATAGTATTTGGTTTTTTCTGGCTGTTTGCAATATTTTCTCCTTGATCTGGGAGCTCTGGAATTTAACCATGATACTCCTGGGGAGTTTATTTTGGAATCTTTTTCAGGAAGTGATTGGTGGATTCTTTCAGCTTCTGCTTTACTCTTGAGTTATAAGATATCAGGAGAGTTTTCATCTGTAATTCCTTGAAAAATGATGTCTGGGCTCTTTCTTTGATCATGGCTTTCAGATAGTCAAATAATTTTAAAATGATTTCTCTTCAATCAGTTTTCTGTGTCAGTTGTTTCTCCAATGAGAAATTTCACATTTTCTTCTATTATCTTTTCATTTTTTTCACTTTGTTTTGTTGTTTCTTGGTGTCTCATGGAGTCATTAGCTTCCACTTATCCAATTCTAATTTTTAAGACATTATTTCTTCAAAGAAATTATGTACCTCATTTTCCATTTAGCCAATTCTTTTTTTTTAATGTTATTATTTTCTTTGGTGATTTTTTTTGTGTGCCTCTTTATGCTTGTTATTGTTGTTTTCACCAATCTGTTAATTGCCCTTTGATATTTTTCTTGATTCTCATTTCTTTCCCCTCAGTTTTCTTTTACTATTCTTATTTGATTTTTAAAAACATACTTTTACTTTTTTTTAGCTGCTCTAGGAAAGTTTTTTTTAGTCTTGTGCCCAATCTGCATTGTTTTTTCTTTGAAGTTTTGTTTGTAGCTATTTCTACATTACTATCATCTAGGTTTATGTCTTGATCTTTCCTCTCATCATCAGTTCTTTTTTATTTGTTTGCTCATTTTTCCAGCTTATTTCTTAATTGTGAACTTCATGTTGTACTCTGCTCACCTGGTAGGGGACACTCTTCTAAGCTTTAGGATTTTTCAAGCTACTGTTTTCACAGCTAATTTTGGGAGGTTTATAAGTTTTTAATGCTTCCAAGTTGGTGTGAGTCAAGGAGAAATGGAATTATTCTTTTCTAGGTCTGTGCTCTGACCTTTTGCTGGAAAGGGCCCCTTCTCCCTTGCAGTCACAAATTGCTAGTGCTCCTCTCTGTTCTGGAATGTCAACTAGGGCCTGTTCAACCATAAGCTCTTCTCTCTGACCTGGGATTAAAATGGGAAACTGGGTATGTACAATTGCTAAACTCTGCCCAGTGCTAGCATAGGGCTTCCCTGTAATCTTTTTCTGAGCAGCTGTCTGATCTACCATCTCTGGGCTGAGAACTTCTGAACCTGCCACTGCTGCTCTCATCTCTAAAGGTTCATTCTTGGTATTGCTGAAGGATATGTTATGGGCCAGGGCCCACCTCCCTGTTATCTTTCCTTCTGACCTCCTACAGTTTGGGGCAGGAAAAATGTCTCAGCATGACCCTTTTGGGGGACTATGCCTCTCTGGAATTCAATTCAATGAATTATTTTAAAATTGTTAGAAGGGGAATATAGAGAGAGCTTTGGCTGCAATGCTTCCACTACTCTACCATCTTGGTTGTGTCTCAAGCACAGTCCCTTACTCATAAATGCTTAATAAATGTATGAATTTCATTGGATTTTTATTGTTTAAGAACACTGCTAATTTATGGTCATTCTCTCTAACCCTAACCCCACATTTGTTTGAATCATACAGTGCTCCAAAGCAGTTGCTTAGAATTCAAAATCAGGTAAGATGGTTTCTCTTTTAAAATTCTTTGTGCATTTGTTTTCATTGAGGAGAAATAGGAAGTGGAATGTTCCCTACAAATGCTTACTGATTGTGCACTTGAAAAATTCTTATTAAGCAACCCCTAAGGAGTGAGAATGACTGGACCAAGGATTCTCATATATTTTTCTATTGCTTAAGGCACCATGTAAAGTTTTCTCTGTTTACATAAATTATGTCTATTATAGAACCTTTCCAGTGGTTATCACCATACTTCTTAAGTGTGGGTATTAAGGTGACCATTTTATTTGCTAAAGTAAAGAGAAGGATCTTGTTGTGGTTACAACAAGGACATCTTCCTTCTGCAAGCATGGAACACAGTTTTTAGATTGAAAGAAGATTAAACTTCACTTGAACTTATTTCCATTGAAAGACTGGCTTACCAGTTCATTTCCTGTTTTGTTCTTTCCACAGGCCTCATGGAACAGAAAAGTCTACAAATTGCCATTGACAGTGATCACTTAAAAACCTTGAAAAGCTATGAATCTTTGTTCAATGATGTTATCAATAAGAAGTTTCAATGTGCCTCTAACCTGAAGAGTGCTATGGATTCTGCCAAGGTCTTCAGGACAATGTTGTCTTCCCAGATAGAGTTGTCTGTCTGGAAAGATGATCTCACCAGTCATGCTGTGGATGCTGTGGTTAATGCTGCTAATGAAAAGCTTTGGCATGGAGGAGGCCTAGCCTTGGCTTTGTTGAGGAAAGGAGGGCCTGTCATTGCAATGGAAAGTGAAAACATAATCAGACTTCATCAAAAAGTGCCGGTTGGTAATATAGCTGTAACCAGTGGAGGCCAGCTTCCCTGTTTCAGCATTATTCATGCTGTTGGACCATGGTGGAGTATGACAGATCGAGAAAAGTGTTGCATTCAACTTAGAAAAGCCATCGTAAATATTCTGGAATATGTAGTCAGTGAATCTCCTGGTATAAAGACAGTGGCAATCCCTGCATTAAGCTCTGGGATATTTGGTTTCCCTCTGAATCTATGTGTAGGAATTATTGTGGATGTCATTATGACCTTTTCTGGTTATCAAAGAAGCAAGATCTTAAAAGAAATCCACCTTGTGAGCAATGAGGAACCCACTGTGGCTGCATTTAAAAGAAGCTGTGAGGAATTTCTGGGTAAAAACATATCAGCAGCCCCATCTTTAACTTCCATTACCCTCAACAATGTAAAACTCCAGATTATAGAGGGATTCATTGAGAAACAGCAGGTAAATCTGGGGATCCTCAGGCTAATACCCTCTACTTTGTGGGCTGTTAGCTAGCAAGTATTTTTGAACACCAATTTGCAAAGCTCCTACAAAACTCAGGTGAAAAAAACAAAGTGAAAGAATTAGTTCCTCCCTACAAATGTTTACAGTATAGAAGATGGGTAGAGTAGGGGAAATCAAGCATAAGTATAAGAAAGAGCAAGAGAATAGTGCTCAAAAAATAGAAAATGAAAGAGTGTAAAATCTAATATGTATATCTTAGAGAGATGTGAAGAAAGAATCAAATTGAGAATAGTTAATCTGGAAAGTTTCAAAGAATTGACCTTTAGAGTTGAATACTGAACAAGGAGATGCATTTGACAAAAGGAAAGCCATCCTAGATGGGTAGAATACCTCGACAGAGGGCAGGGAGAAATAGATATGTATTGTGAGAGGGATTGGAGCAAATGTGGGAATTATCACTTTTAAATGATACTTCATTTATACAGAAAAGTATCTGATCAACATATTACCTATACTAGGTGTTGTATGAAATAGAGAGGGTGGCTTAAATATAACTATCATGCTAATTCTCTTGGGCATTATATTTGATGTCCTTAGAAACTAGTCAGCTAATAGTCACCAAACATTTATTTAACTTCTTTTGTGTACAAGGAACCATATGAACTGCTGAAGAATGCAAAGAAAAATCAAAGACAATTCTTGCCCTCAACAACTTTACAATCTAAGGGGAGGGGTACCACATACCAATAATTATGAACAATTAAGCATAAATTTCCCTATGAACACAAAATGTATCTGTGAGACCTATTGCGTGGCTGAATTAGGAAAGAAGTAAGAAACGATTCTCAGGCATTTCAGAGCTTATGAAATGCCCAAAGGAGACATAGTTCAAGAATGATGATTCTGGATGAGATATTAGAGCTCACTGCATCCAGCTCTTTCATTTTATAGATGAAAGGACAAGGCCCAAGGACAAACAGATAAGGCCCATGGTGCTCATCATATTAGGTCTTGAGTTTTCAACTCTAGAGCTCGCACATTTTTCATTGCAACAGGATCTGGCTGATGAATTTGAGAGCAAGTGTTATCTTAATATTTCTCCTCATCATTTCTTTTTAGCCCAGATAATTGTGTTTGGGTGATTTCTAAACCAAATGAATTTAATGACCATTTATGAAACTTGAGTTGAGAAACTGCTGTCCAAACATCTTGCTATAGCGGCATATAATGTTCTTGGTAGTTTTCCAAGAAAATATAGAGTCCAATTTGCATTTAAGAAAGAAAGGATTTTTTATATATATTTGAAACCCCATATTAGTGTGGAGAGAGCTGAGGATTCAAGTTAAGAAAATGTACTAACTCAGTGCCTTTGGGTAAGCCATTCAGCTCCTCAGTACCAAGACAGCCTGATTATATATTTCAGAGTAACTGACAGTCTACATTTTTTTCAGGGAGTTTCCACACTGGGAATTCTCAAGTCTGATAAAATCACAGATCTAGACCAAAAAAAGATTTTTAAAAGAACTATATTCATCAATGTTTATTAACTTTCAACCATGCATAGAATATTATACTAAAAATGAATAGATATGTACACATGGCTCTTACTTATTGGAACTTACAAATTTGTTTTTTTAATTGTATTTTATTTTTCCAAATACACACAAAAATAATCTTCAACATTCATCTTTTAAAAACCTTGTGTTTGGAATTTTTCCCTCCCTTTTGCCTTCTCCCCTCCCAAGACAGCAAGCAATCTGATATAGGTTAAACACGTGCAGTTCTTCTAAACATATTTCCCTATCTGTCATACTGCACAAAAAAAGAGATCAAAAGAGAAAAAACAGTAAGAAAGAAAAAAGCAAGCCAACAACAACAAAAAAATGAAAATCTATGCTTCGATCCACATTCAATCTCCATAGTTCTCTCTTTGGATGTAGATGCCACTTTCCATTCTAAGTCTATTGGATTTGCCTTGAATCATCTCATTGTTGAGAAGGGACAACTAAATCCATCACAGTTGATCATCACGTAATCTTCTTGTTACTATGTACAATGTTCTATTGGTTCTGCTTACTACACTTAGCATCACTTCATGTAAATCTTCCCAGACTTTTCTGAAATCAGCCTCCTTGTCATGTTCTACAGAACAATAATATTCTGTAACATTAATATACTATAATTTATTCAGCCATTCTCCAAGTGATAGGCATCTACTCAATTTTCAGTTCCTTGCTATTACAAAAAAGGGCTGCTATAAACATTTTTGCACATGTGGGTCCTTTTCCCTTTTTAATGATTTCTTTGGTTTATAACCCAGTGGAGACACTCCTGGATCAAAGAGTATACAGTTTTATAGCCCTTTGGGCATAGGAAGTTCAAATTTATTTGAAAACACACACACACACACACACACACACACACACACACACACACACACACACACTCTATTTTGCCCTGATTGTCTTCTTTTCTTTTCCATGAAGGAGGGGAAGATTTTTGGTTTTTTATTACTCAGTATTCACCTTCCTCTTAATGACTTTTGCAATTTACATTACTATGGACATAGTAAATTATATTCTTTTTCTCTTTTCCTTCTATAATCAATAAGCAGTAACATAAATTATTTGTATTTACAGCGAAATTTATATATAGGGGAAATGAAACATCAAAAACTATGATATAGAAGCACATAGCTTTTAGGAGGAGAGATGACAGTCTTAGTTCTGTCAGGAAGGTGATTATTTTAGAGATGTGGAGTATAGTTGGAGGGGTGGCAGGAGACTAGAATCTGGGAGATTATGTGAGAGATAATGGCGGTAACCCATGTGAATTCTCTATAAAGTAATAATGGTCTAATGTCAAATCTGGTATCCAGTTTTTTTTTTCTTTTTCAGGTGGATGTAATTGTGAATTCTGTATCATTTCAAAATTCTTTTTCATCTGGCTGTGTATCAAAAGCAATTCTTGACCAAGCAGGCACTAAAATAGAAAAAGTTTTTCAAAAATTGTCTGAAATATCTAAAATGCAAGAGTTGGTAATTGTCACAAAAGGATTCAAGTTAGCCTGTCGATATGTGTACCATGTAGTATGGCCTCCTGACGATGATACAAAGAAGGTAAATTTATTAAGTGCTTATTATAAGCCATGTAGCTGTATTAGGAGCTTGGATATAAAAAAGCTTTTGTCTCAAAAACACATGAAAACAGCTTACCTTTCAAGGAGCTTACTTCTGGGGATGAATTACGTGGGAGGGAGTCGGCACAAATACATAGGTAAGTACAAAGAAAATATTCAAAGTCATATGTGGGGCATAGTATGAGCACCAAAAGTAGGAAGGGACCAGGTGAAGCCTAGATTGAGATATAAATACGAAAAGGATTCCAACAGGTAGATGTGAGAAAAGATTATTCTAGGCATGAAGAGCAGCCTATAAACTTTGTATGGTAAGTACTCTGAAATCAGTTTGGAATTATAGGTTAAAGAGAGATTGTAGAAGACTTTAAATATTCCCTTGAAAATGTATTTTGTCATATATGTAATAGGAAACCATAGATGCTTATTTATTAATTTTCCTATATTTAAAATCTATCTCCATACTTATAAAATACAACATATTTATATCTTTTATATTATGTGTTTATATTAGAGCAATATCTTTATATTATAATAATTTCCCACCTCTAATTCCCAAGTTAGATTTTTGACAGATAATATTTACTATTTATTCCCATTTTTAAAATTTGCAACATGTTTTATATATGTAAATCTATAGAAATGTATATGTATTTATCTCTATTTCTTTATATCTATGTAATTTCACTTGATCTTCACAGTAAGCCTGGGAAGCAGGTGCTAATGTCATATCTATTTTTTGGATGTGGAAACAAAGAAAAATAATTAAAGCAAAATATCCGATATGGGAAATTTATTTGAAAACACACACACACACACACACATACACACACACACACACACACACACACACACACACACACACACACTCTATTTTGCCTTGATTCTCTTCTTTTCTTTTCCATGAAGGAGGGGAAGATTTTTGTTTTTTTATTACTCAGTATTCACCTTCCTCTTAATGACTTTTAATTTACATTGCTATAGACATAGTAAATTATATTCTTTGTCTCTTTTCCCTCTATAATCAACAAGCAGTAACATAAATTATTTTTTAAAAAGTTTTGAGTTCCAAAAATTCTCTTTTTCCCTCTAGTCCCCTTCTCCATCCATTGGGAAGGCAAGCATTATGATATCAATTATGCACATGAAATCAGGCAAAACTAATTTCCACATTAGCCATGTTGCCAAAACCCCCAACAATGATAGAAAGCAAGAAACATAAAGTACAAAGAGTATGCTTCAATTTTGCACTGAGAAGTCATCAGATTTCTTGGGATGTGAACAAAATTTTTAATCAAAATTTTTAGTCTTGAACTGAGAATCCAAAATTTTCATAGAAGCTAATCATTATAATATTGTTATTAAGTGTATGATATTCTCTTAGTTCTGCTTGTTTTGCTTTGCTTCAGTTTATATATGTCTTCCCAGATTTTTCTGAAGCCATCTCTTTTGTAATTTATTTTTTAAAATATATTTTTAATTTATCAGTTTTTGACATTTGCTCTTATAAGATTTTGATTTCCTTTTCCCCCCCTCCATCTCTCCCTTCATCTCTCCTCAAGGTGGAACTCAATCTGATAAAGGTTATACATGTGCAGTCATAATCCATATATTTCTACATTAGTCATGATGTGAAAAAAAAGAATCAGACTCAAAGGGAAAAACAACAAGAAAGAAAAAATACAACAAAAATGAAAATACCACACTTCAATCTTTATTCAGACTCCATAGTTCTTTTTCTGGATATGGATAACATTTTCCGTCACATTTCTTTTACAGTTGTCTTAGATCATTGTGTTGATGAATAGAGCAAAGTCTATCAAAGTCGATCATCTGCACAATATTGCTTTTATCATGTACAGTGTTCTCTTGGATCTGCTCACTTTACTCAGCATCAGTTCATGCAATCTTTCTAGGTTTTTCTGAACACACCTGTTCATCATTTCTTACAGCACAATAGTAGTTCATTACAATTACATACTACAACTTGTTCAACCAATCCATGGGCCTCTCATTAATTTGTAATGCTTTGCCACCACAGAACAAGCTATATAAATATGTTTATACATCAGGAATCTTTTCACTTTTCTTTGATCTCTTTGAGATACAGTTGTTTGCTTGCTTTTTTTTCTTGTGCAGCATGATAAATGTGGAAATATATATAGAAGAGCTGTACATGTTTAACATATATTGGATTACTTGCTGCTAGAGAAAGGATTACAGGAAGGGATGGAGAAAAATTTGGAACACGAGGTTTTGCAAGGGTGAATGTTGAAAACTATCTTTGCACATATTTTGAAAAGAAAAATCTATTATTTAAAAAAAAGAAAAGTACCTATTCATATCCTTTGACCATTTATCAATTGATGAGTAGCTCTTTTTTTTTTTAATAATTGCACTCAGTTCCTTATATTTTTGAGAAATGAAGCTTTTAACAAAGAAACTTGCCCTAAAAATTTCCCATTTTTTGTTTTCCTTCTAATCTTGGCTGCACTGGTTTTGTCTGTGCAAATATCTTTTAATATCACATAATTAAAATAATTCATTATACTTCTTATGATCCTTTCTGCTTCTTGTTTACTCAGAAACTCTTCCTTTATATCTACATCAGAGAGGTAAAAATTTCCATGCTCCTTTAATTTACTTATGATATCACTCTTTTTGTCTAAATCATGTACTCATTTTGTCCTTATCTTGGTATACCAAATGAATTGTTGGTCTATGTCTACTTTTTTGCCAAACTGCTCTGCAGTTTTCTCAGCAATTTTTGTGAAATGGTGAATTCTTGCCCCCAAAGCTTAGATTATTAGATTTAGTTAATACTAGATTACTGTGGTCATTTACTACTATGTATTATGTATCTCATCTATTTCACTGATCCACCACTCTATTTCTTAGTCAGAACCAGATTGTTTTGGTGCTTACTATTTTGACAATATTGTTTGATTATCTAGTATTGCCATGTTATATTCCTTCACATTTAAAAAAAATCATTAATCATTTTCTTGATGTTCTTGAACTTTTGTGGTTCCCATATGAATTTTTTTTCTATATATAAAATAATTGTTTGCTAGTTTGATTGCTATGGCATTGATATGAATAAATAGATTAATTTAGTTAGAATTGTCATTTTTATATTGATTTGACTTACCCATGTAATAAATATTTCTTTATTCATATAGATCTTTCTATATTTGTGTTAAAAGTGTTTTATAATTATGTTTATATTGTCTTTGTAGGCAGACTTCCAAGTATTTTATAATGTTTACAATTACTTTAATTTCTCTCTCCCTTTTTTTTATTAGGTTTTGCTGGGTAAGATGTAGAAACACTGGAGATTTATATGGGTTGATTTTATAGCCTGCAATTTTGCTAAAATTGCTTATTGTGTTAACTAGTTTTCCAGTTAATTTTCTGGGGTTCTTTAAGTATGCCATCATATCATCTGCAAAGAATAATAGTTTTGTTTCTTCTTTGCCTATTTTAATTCCTTTGATTTCTTTTTCATATTGATAGTTAGCATTTTTCACATAATATTGAATAATAGTGGTGAACATCCTTGCTCCACCCCTAATCTTATTGGTAAGACTTCTAACTTATCTGCATTAAAAGGAATACTTACTCTTGGTTTCAAATAAATACTACTCATCATTTTTAAAAGGCTCCATCTATTCCTATGCTCTCTGGTGTTTTTTAATAGAAATAGGTGTTATATTTTATCAAAAGATTTTTCTGCATCTATGAAGATAATCATATTACTTCTTTTGACTTTATTATTGATATAGTCAATTATGCTGAAAGTTTTCCAAGTATTGAACCATCCTTGCATTCCTGGTATAAATCCCATCTGGTCATAGTGTTTGATCTTGGTGATATACTGCTTCAATCTTGCTAGTATTTTATTCAACTTTTTTCCATCGATATTCATTATAGAAATTGGGTCACAGGTTTCTTTCTCTGATTTTTCTCTCCCTGGTTTTAAGTATCAAAATCATATTTGTGTCACAAAAGGAATCTAGTAGGAACCTTTTACCTATTTAAAAAATATATATATTATTAGATTAATTATTCCTTAAATGTTTGGTAGAGTTTACTTGTACATCCATTTGATTTAGGGGGATTTTTCTTTAGTGAGCTCACTTATAAGTTGATCAATTTCTTTTTCTAAGATAGAGTTTTTAAAGTATTTTATTTCCTCTTGTCTTAATCTGGACAGTTTATATTTTTGTAACTATTCTCCCATTTCACTTACATTGTCAGTTTTACTGGGATATATTTGGGCAAAAATAACTCCTAATAATTGCTTTAATTACATCTTTATTACTAGTTCATTTATTCTTTTAATTTTTGATACTGATAATTTGGTTTTTGTCTTTCTTTTTAAGAAATCAAATTAATCAGTGGTTTATGGATTTTTATTGTTTTCCCTCCTATAAACAGAATTTAGTTTTATTTATTAATTCAATGTTTTTTAAACTTTAAATTTTATTAATCTCTCCTTTGATTTTCAGACTTTCCATTTTGGTTTTTAATTGGGAATTTTAAATTTGTTGAGTTTTTTTTAAGTTATGTGTCCAACTCATAAAATTACTCTTTCTCTTGTTTATTGATGATAGTTTGATATGATGAATTTATTGATTTAGAAATCTAAAATTTCCCCTAAGTATTTCTTTGGCTACAATACACAAATTTTGGTATGTTGTCTCCCTATTATCATTATCTTTAATGAAATTATTGATTGCTTCTATGATTTGTTCTTTGATTATTTCTTTATTATTAAGTTACTTAGTTTAAAATTGATTTTTAACCTATGCTTCCATACTCTTTTCTTCATTAAGCTAAATTTTATTGCATTAAATAATGTTTTGGTCATGAATACTTATTGTGTATCTAATTTATATTTTAATGTATTTAACACCTACTGGTCATCCTGCCATCTAGGGGAAGGGGTGGGGGGGGTGGGAGGTGAAAAATTGGAACAAGAGAGTTGGCAATTGTTAATGCTGTAAAGTTATCCATGCATATAACCTGTAAATAAAAGGCTATTGAATAAAAAAAAAAGAGAAAAAAATTTATTGCATTATAATCTTAAAACAGTGTATTTAATATTGCTCCTTTTTTTGTATTTGTTTTTGAAGTTTTTAAGTCCTAATACATGGTCAATTTTTATGAAGCTATATATATATATATCAAGCTATTTATGCAGCTATGTAGAGCTGAGAAAAAGTTATAATCCTTTTTATTCCCATTAAATTTTCTGTAGAAGTCTATCATATTTAACTCTTCAAAAATTCTTTTTATCTTCTTAAATTCTTATTTATTTTATGGTTAGGTTTATTTAGCTCCGAGAAAGGAAAATTGAGATTCCCTACCACTGTAGTTTTATTGTCTATTTCCTCCTATAACTAAGTTAACTTTTTCTTTATGAGTTTGGATGCTGTGTCTTTTATATGCATATATGTGAAATAGTGGTGTGACTTCATTTTCTATGACTCTTTTAAAGAAAATGTAATTTCTCTACTTGTATCATTTCATTAAGTTGATTTTGCTTTTGCTTTGTCTGAAATCACAATTGATACCTATGCCTTTTTAAAAAATTTTTACTTTAGCTGAAGCACAATTACTTATACTCCAACTCCCTATTTTAATTCTCTGTGTCTCTTTGTATTAAGTCTATTTCTTGTGAGCAAATATTTTTGGATTCTATTGTCCTCTTCCATTTCATGGTTGATTACTTTTCATTTGCATTCACAGTTATGATTACTAACTGTGCATTTTTCTCAATCTTATTTTCTTCTGTTTATCCTTCTCTCTTTTGACCCTGTTACTATTCAAATGTTCTTTTAATTTGAGCACCACCTCCTTTAATCCACTCTGCCTTACCTCTCCTTTCTCTTCTTCCTCTCTCTCTCTCTCTCTCTCTCTCTCTCTCTCTCTCTCTCTCTCTCTCTCTCTCTGTGTGTGTGTACTTCCCTCTTGGAACCAATTCTAATGAGAATGAGGTTCAAGCATTTTTACAATTTCACCCTCCACTATAAAAGTTTTTCTTTGTATGCTTGTTTTAGTGCATCCCACTTTTTAGCCTATCCATTTTTAAAAAATCATTCCTACATAATTGACTCACTCTTGTACTCTCTCTTTATGTAGAGACCTTCTAACTGCCTGAATAATGATATAATTCTTAGGAGGTTTATTTTTCCCACATAGAATTTATTGAATCCCTTATAATTTCTCTTTCGTGTTTACCTTTTAATGCTTCTCTTAAATCTTATATTTGGATATCAAAATTTCTGTATCTCTGCTGAAAGATTATACTCAGTTTTGATGAACACATTATTCTTGGTTGTAATACTGGTTCCTTATCTTTCAGAATATCATATTCTAAGCCCTCTATTCCTTTTAAAATTTTAAAAAAGTTATTGTATTTTTTCCAATTGTACATAAAGACAAATTTTAACATCCATTTCCCTTCCATTCCTTTAACATGGTATCTGTTAAATCTTGTGTGATCCTTACTTCATAGTAATTAGCAGTTCCATAGAATTTGAATTTTTTTTTCTGGCTACTTGAAATGTTTTCTCTTTGACCTGGGACATTTGTAATAACATTTCATTTTGTAATCTCTTAGGAGGTGATTGATGGATTCTTTAATAATTATTTTATCCTTTGTTCCAGGATAGCAAGACAGTTTTCCTATGTAATTTTTTGAAGTTTGATATCTAGATTCTTTCCTTGATCATTACTTTCAGATAGTCCAATAATTCTCAAATTATCTCTCCTGGATTTTTTTCCAGGCCAGTTGTTTTTCTGATGGGATAGTTTACATTTTTTTTCAATTTTTTATTCTTTTGACTTGGTTTTTATTATTTCTTAATATCTCATGGAGTAATTAGCTTCCACATGCCCAATTGTACTTTTGAAGCAATTATTTTCTTTGGTGAACTTTTGTACCTTTTTTTACACCTAGCAATTCTGTTTTTCAAATTGTTATTTTCTCCAGTATTTTTGTGTCTCTTTTTAACCAAATTAGTAATTGTCTTTTCATAATTTTCTTGCATTATTTCTCTATCATGCTTTGATTTAAAAAAAATTTTTTTTGCTCTTCCAGAAATTCTTATTTGGATGGTGTACAATTCATTTTTTTTCCAGCTTTGCTTGTGGATATTTTAACACTGTTGTCTGCTTTTGAGTTTTTTCCCTTGATCTTTGCGGTCATCACAATAGCTTTTTATGGTCAGATTATTTATTTTATTGTTTTCTCATTTTCCTAGCTTATTTCTTGACTTTGAACTTTATATTGTAGTTAGGCTCTCTTCTTAGGATGGGGAGAGGCACTGTCCTAAGCTTAAGGGTTGTTATTGTTGTTTTTTGCATAGTTGTTTTCAGAGCTAGTTCTAGGGATCTGGAAGTTTTTGGTGCTTTCAAAGTGTTATGATTCCATAAGAGATATATTTACTGTTGTTTGCTACCACAAGCTATACAGCTTTTTAGAGTTCCTATTCCCTTTCAACCAAAAGTAATAGTGTTCCTCAATGTCTCTGCTTCTTCAAGGAGCAATCACTTTTTTTTGCCCTGAAATCATGACCCAAAACTAAATATAAGTAGTGGAATTACCAAACAGCACTCTATATCTTGCATACAGTATTAGGACAAACGTCTTGTATAAACTCTTTCTGACCAGTTGCTTGATTGATTCCCTTACTTTCTATGGCTTGAGAACTTCCCAAGTTTCTGTATGGTAGATAGATTGGAAAGATTGGGGATGGAAAAAAAAGTAGTAATCTAATGTAGTGGTACTGACAAAAAGGAGTCAGGATCTGAACCATGATGTTTGTAATATAAGTGGGGAGAAGGAAAAGGTTGCAAGAGGAGATAGGGAGGCAGAATCTATAGGAATTGGGAAATTATTAGATATTGGGGTGGAGAAGATAAAAAAAGAGTGAAGAATTGAGATTGATTTCAAGGCTTCAAAAAACAAAAAAGTTAGAAGGATAGATTTTGAGAGGGTTGAAAGTTATAAGTTCTATTTTGAACAACTGAGTTTGAGATGCCTGTGTCCCATTCAAAAGGAGATGTTAAGTACTCAGTTGCTGATACAATTAGAACTCGGGAGAAAAATGACCATGCAATCACAGAATTCAGTGGTGATTTTAGTTCAATCTATATCCTTCACCCATTACATGTAACTAATAAGTGATTATCCAGTTTCTGATTGAATACTTGTAATAAAGGGGAACTCAACTACATACCATAGTAGTTCATTCTAATTTATTTTTTGGGGGGGTAGGTTTAATTGTTAGTAAGAATTTTTTCCTCCTAGATCGATGTTAAATTGTGTATTATTTTCTCACTTTCCTCCTGCTTCTGGCTTTTTGCATCAACCAGAACACATCTAATTCTTTTTCCATATGATAACTTTTCAGAAACTTAAAGACAATTATCATATCCCAACTGAGTCTTCTCCAGAAGACACTTAGACACTCCCATTTTGTTCAAGTCAATTGAAAGTGGTTCACTAAGGATATCAGGCCAAGAAAGTTGTTTATTGGGGGCCTGCTGACATAAATTCCCCTAAAGCAGTTGAGACCTCTCAATATCTGCTTCAGTATATTGGGTATAAACTCTGTACTGACTGTTTTGGTTCTGTCTTTTCCAAGGCAGAGAAAACAGAATTAAAGATTCAATTAATTTTGCTTTATTGTTAATTAGATTTAATTATTTCACCCACCTTAAGAAGATCCTGTCTTTCTTTATTCTTCCTTTTCTAGCCTATATAGCTTGAAAAAACATTTTTTTAAAAAAGTTTTTCTTGCTAACCTTGAGTGTTCCTGATACTATTCTTTTCTGATCTTGCTATGTATTTGTATTATGAGAAGCTATGTATGTGGAAGGGGTGTAATAGCTACAGTGTTGAATCTAGAGGAAGATGAGTTCAAATTTGGTTTGAGATACTCCCTAGGAGGGGAATGACTATGGGTAAGTCACTTAACTTCTCCTCTTTCATTTCCTCACCCGTAAAATGAAGATTAATAATAGTACCTACATCTCAGGTCATTGTGAAGATAAAATAAAATAATATTCGTAAAGCACTTTGCTAACTTTAAAGCAGCATATCAGTGCTAGGTTTTACAGTGGTGGTGGTGGTAGTGGTGGTGATGGTGATGGTGATGGTGATGGTGATGGTGATGGTGATGGTGATGGTGGTAGTAGTAGTAATAACAATAATATTCTTTTTGCTTCAATTTGTACTATGCATATTAATGCATTTTGTTCTTATATCTTAGTAGATTCAAAAAATGTTTCTCCTCCAAATTGAACCATCCTTTTTTTGCTTTTTAATTTTTTACTGATATCTTTTTAAAAGTATTATCTGAATATATTTCTCCTTTATCCCTCCCTAAAACTCTATTTCTTGTAACCAAAAACAAAAAAGAAAGGAAAAAGATGTCTAGTAAAATTAATTATTATTCTAACTAAAATGTTCTGACCTAGAGATGTCTCTGATGGGCATATACTTCAAGGAGGTCAGTGACAGAAACAAACATTCCACAGACACGAAAGTATTCATGGCATCTTTTTTTTTCCTGAGGCATTTGGGGCTGAATGATTTGCCCAGGGTCACACAGCTAGGAAGTATTAAGTATCTGAGGCCAGATTTGAACTCAGGTCCTCCTGACTTCAGAGCTGGCACTCTATCCACTGTGTCACCTAGCTGCCCCCATGGCATCATTTTTTGTGTTAACAAAGAATTAAAGTTAAAGTAGATGCTGATTGATTGGGAATAGCAAAACTGATTATGGCTCACAACTGCACCACAACTAATGGTATATTGGTGGGATAGTATGTTGCTGTCAGTTTTATTTGTATTCTACTTTCTATGATCGCGTGTGGGGTTCTCTTGGCAAGGATACTGTAATGGGTTGCTATCGATGAAAAAACTATGGCAGAGTTTGTCACTTGACTTGCACAGAACCACATAGATAGTGTCTGAAGCCAGATTTGAACTCAGGAAGATGAATCTTCTTAACTCCAAATTTAGTGCTGTATAGTAATACCACCTAGCTTCCCCATGAAATAGTGTAAGAATTGACAAATATGACAAATTCATAGCAGTGTGGGAAGACTTACATGGACATATGGAGAGTGAAGTAAACAGAACCAGGAAAATAATATGCACAATAGCTGCAATGTAATAAATGGAAATAATAATGTTGGTGACCAAGTTTATGTTAAAAAAGAATTCAGAAAATATACCTTCTTCTCTATGCAGACTTTGGGGGTGGAACATAGCATATGCTCTTTGACAAGGTTGGTGTGTTGATTAGTTTTACTAACTACTTTCCCTCCCTCTTTTTTATTCTTTGATATGAGACATGACTGGGAAGTGGAGGGAAAAGAAATATAATTAGAAATGAAAATGTTATCAAAACAAATGAAATCAATAAAAATTAAAGAGAGATTAATGAGTTAGAGATCAGTATATGGCAATAACAACAATCTAAATGAAAAGATAGCTGGATTAAGAAACACTCACTTAAAGAAGACTGCTGAATGTAGAAAGACTAGTCACATTATAGAGCAACTCTTCATCCTGGCCAAGTGTGAGTAAAAGAGAAACCAGCACTGGAGAGAATGGCCAGGGATGGGATGAATCCCAGATAAAGCTAAGGAGTTCCAGAAGACAAAGTATGGGAGAAAAGATTTTTGGACAAGCAGAATCTGTTAAACCTAGGTTGAAAGGGAGTATAAAGAGTGAGAGGGACCATAGAATTGGATAGAGATGAATAGAATTGGATAGAGATGAAACTGGGAAGAAGTAGTACATGAAAGGGGTTTTCAGTTTGACAGAAGATGATCCCATTCTAAATGTTTCTGCAAGTAGAAGTTTATTGGGCAGGAAAAGTACACAGTCAGAGTAGATTTTTTTAAGCAACTGGATGGTTAGTAGGAATGATTGTAGGAAAGGTTTTGTGGCAAAAAAGGCCACTTATTCATGGGGCAGAGATGTAAAGCAGAGAGTAGAGATTAATGTCTTTAGCTCCATTACAGTCCTTGAGACTGACTGGGAGAGCACTGGAGTGGTGGTGGTGGGCACAACAAACCATGTGACAAAGTAGACTTTTAGTCCCAGATAAAGATATTTTATTCAACTATTTCTCACTAACATTTTCTAAGTGAGGTACAGGACATATGATTGAAGTTAGAGCAATGTTGCAGACATTATGTCCTTGCTAGATGCATCTTCAGCCTAATGGGTAGCAGACTGTGACAGTGAGCAGAGTTGTTGGAATTACCACAGATAGCAGGCATGTGGCAAAGTGACCACTAGTCCCAGGCTCTTAATAACATCTTAATTTGGGGGGCAGGGATTGTTGTTTGTGTCTCCTTATTTGCCTCCTTGTTTGTGTCATAGTAGAGAGTGGAATAGATAAAGGGACATTTCCCATCCTTAATCTATCATGTTAGTAATCTCTACCTTACAGGGCCCTTGGTGGTGGAGAGCTGCATAGCTAGTATTTTCTCAGGCCTAATGGATACTTCTTTTTGGTTATGTAGATGAACTGAATTATCTCATGGAGTTAAGAAATCTTTGGACAAGGAGAAATTCTTGAAATATTATTTATTACTGATGACTAATTACCATGACTGAATTCATGGGTTCAGTACAATGATTAACTAGAATATTTTATGTTTTCAATAATGTTCCAGTGTCAGACCAGGAAACGTATGAAGTCCAATGATTAGAAAATCAAGAGAAGTCATTTAGTGGTGTGGACAGAGATCTGCATTAAAATCTAAACAGCTTGGATTCAAGTATAGTTTCTGAACACATATGACTCTGTGACTCTGACCAAGTTATTTTGTCTTTCGGTACCTAGGAAACTCCTTAAGACTAAATTATACAGGTACTTCTGATTTGCATTGGTAGGAATAGATTTGTTTACTATAACAGTGAAATCATAGATCAAAATTTTTAAAAAGTAAAGGAAGAAAATATATTTATTCAGTCAGTCAGTATTTATTAGGTTTCTAATATGTAATATGCTAAGCACTTGGGGCAAAAGACAGACCTTGTCTTCATGGATCTCAAAATCTTCTGTGAGTGACAATATATATACAAACAAATTAAATATAAGATAAATAGGGGGGAAAATAGGAATGGGACAACACTAGAATTAAGAGGAATTGGATTAGGCTTCCAATTGAAGGTGGGATTTTAGGTGGGATTTAAGGGAAGCCAAGGAAGTCACCTGATGGAAATGAAGAAGGAGAACATTCTAGGCATGAGGGACAGTCAGAAAAAATGTCCAGAACAGAGAGATGGAGTACCTTGTTCATGGACGGGTGAGGAAACCAGTATCATAGGATTAAAGAGCACATGAAGGAGAAATAAGGTATTAAAAAGACTGGAAGGGAATGGTAGATTCTGAAGGACCTTGAATGCTGAAGAGAAGATTTTATTTTTGATCCTGTAGGTGATTGGGAGCCACTGAAGTTTACTGAGCAGGATGTGACATGATTAAAGCTGAACTTTAGAAAAATCATGTCAGTGGCTGAATGGAGGATAGATTGGAGTGAGGAGAGATTTGAGGCAGGTATATATACCAACAGAATAGTTAGAAAAGAGAAGGGACTGTATAAAGAAAGAAAGGCATATTATAAAAGTAAATGAATGTATTTTTAGGACAGGAAGGAAGTTTAAAGAGTGATATAAATGAGCGGGGCTGTGTCAGAACTACCAAGTTACATTTTTTTTTTTAAATTTAGGGTGACTTTATTAACATTTTTTTAAAATTAAAGGTTTTTATTTACAAAACATATGCATGGGTAATTTTTCAACATTGACCCTTGCAAAACCTTCTGTTCCAAATTATCCCCTCCTTCCTACCCCCCTCCCCTAGATGGCAGGTAGTCCAATATATGTTAAGTATGTTAAATCCAATAAATACATACATATTTATACAGTTATCTTGCTACACAAGAAAAATCTGATCAAGAAGGAAAAAAAAACTAGGAAAGAAAACAAAATGCAAGCAAACAACAACAGAAAGAGTAAGAATGCTGTGTTGTGGGCCACACTCAACTCCCACGATCCTCTCTTTGGGTGTAGATGGTTCTCTTCATCACTGAACAATTGGAATTGGTTTGAATCAACTCTTTGTTGAAGAGAGCCGTGTTCATCAGAATTGATCATCCTATAGTCTTGTTGTTGCCGTGTATAATGATCTCCTGGTTCTGCTCATTTCACGCAGCATCAGTTCGTGTAAGTCTCTCCAGGCTTTTCTGAAATCATCCTGTTGGTCGTTTCTTACAGAACAATAATATTCCATAACATTCATATACCATAACTTATTCAGCCATTCTCCAACTGATGGATATCTATTCAGTTTCCAGTTTCTTGCACTACAAAAAGGGCTGCCACAACAAAGTTACATTTAATAGATACTTTATATTATATGTATCCAACAGGTAAAAAAGTAACAATTCACCACCTCATATATAATCTTTTTCCTGTCCTTTTTATATTTGTCAACTTGATAAGAAAAATAATATTTTTGAAGTGTTGTTACGATTACAATAAAAGGAAAAAATTTTCTATTTCTTTACAGATTCTGAAAGATGCAATGATGAATTGCTTGGAAAAATCCTATAAACACAATATATATTCACTTTCTTTCCCTGCTCTTGGAACTGGGAACATTGGCATCCCAAAAGAAAAAGCAGCTCATATTATGTTGGAGGCAGTTTTACAATTTTCTAAGGACTACCCACAAAAAGAATTACTTGTGAATTTTGTGATGTTTCCAAATGACAGCAAATTATCTGAGGCAAGATATTTTATTAATTCCATTTGGGTAGTGCTATGCAGTTTGCTATTTGCTTTGTGTTGCCTTCTTCTAGGAGGGATAAGAATTGACTCTATCGATCCAATTGAATCAATTTCCTGGATTATAAGGAACACCTTGTTTAAGAAATTACCTTTATTAATTTATGTTTGGTTGCTTCTCTGCCACTTATTATGCAATCCTAGAGCATTGTTTAGAGCACTGAGAAGTTAAGTGACTTGCTCAAGATCTCATAGTTAGTATGTGTCACAAGTAGACCTTGTACTTTCATGGATTGTCTACTGTCAGATTTAGAATTAGAAGAAATTTGTTCTATTCCTGTGTTAATTAGTTACTATCTTTGTGATCTTGGCCAGGTTCACCTATCTGGGTTTCATTTTCTTCTTTGCAAAATGATGCATTGAAGAAGATGATTTTTAACATCTGTTCCAATTCTTATAGGTCATATTTAGCACAACTGCTTTTCTTTTTTGGTTTCCATTTCTAGCTCTTCTTATTTTTCTCACTCCTTAACTATGGATGTTCTTTCATAGTGATTTTTTTCCCTTTTACTCTTCTCTCTTTACATTGATTCCTTCAGAGAACTCGTCCATTCTCCAGGTTTCAGCTTTTATATCACCTTGTATCACCTATCCTTTTTACTGAACGGAGCTCCAGTCCTATGTTTTTTTTCCATTTTCTTTCAGAAAATTCTATTTGTTTTTTCAAATTATAGGCATATATTTTATCTTTCCTCACCTTACTCTCCAGTTAAAAAACCATAGAAAGGCAAAAGCCTTGTAACAATTATGTGTAATCAAGTAAAACACATCAATTATATCCAAAAATATGCCTCTTAATCTGCATGATGACTCTATTGCCACTGTTAAAGAAATACATAGATCAGTGCTCTGGAATCATGGATAGTCATTGCATTGGTTAAAGATATTAAGTTTTTCAAAATTACTTGTACTTACTGTATTGTATTTATTGTATAATTATGTTCTGCACACTCCACTCTGCATCAGTTCATAAATGTTTTTCTAAGGTTCTCTGGAGCCTTTTATCATTTCTTATGGTACAGTAATATACCATTTCATTCAAAGACAATAATTAGTATTTCATTTCTCAACTGATGGGCACTATGGTAATTTTCACTTCTTTGCTACTGTTAAAGGATAGCTACAATTATATGTGTGTGTATGTTTATATATACTCCCAAATTGTTCTGACAATATTTGAAATATGGTATTGCTCTGAGTGCTTTGCTCCTACTTTTTTTCATCATTTTCCTGAAATTCTAGAAATTTCTTCCTCTGATATTTGTACTTCTGAGTCTTTATACATTTTCTTTTAAAATGGAATTTCTCCATGTCTTCCTGCTGCATTTTGTTGTTAATATACAGAAAATTTATATAAATTGATCTTATATTCTGCAACTTTGCTGAAATTCTTTCAATTAATTTTAGTTGACTTTCTAGAGTTCTCCAAGTAAACCATCACATAGTTTGCAAAAAGGGATAATTTAGTTTCCTTTTTGACTTTGCTCATTCCCTCTATTTCTGTTCTTACTATGATAGCTAGTCTTTCTAGCATAGTATCCAATAGCAATGGTGAGTATGGATATCTCTGACATTGTTAGTTGGGTCCTTATTTATCCTCATTACATATAAAAGTAGCTCTTGTTTTTAGGTAGATATGACCATATTAAGGAAAAGTTTACTTATGTGTTTAATCCTTTTCAACAGAAATCACTTGACCACATCAGTGTACCCATTCCTCATTTCTAAAATTAAAGATAGATTCTAAGGTCCCTTTATTGCTCTAAATCTCCAGTCTTAGGTGTGTAAGCACCATACATATTCACATAATAATAGCTGTTGCATTAGTTGCAATTTTTTTTACTTTTTGCTTTCTGCAGATTTTCAAAAGTGAATTGGCCAAGATGAAGGCCATGGAAGAAAGTGATAAAAAGTTTGAAGGTAACAGCAGACATTCAATACACTCCAAAGAGAACAATTTCCTAAGAAAACTAATGGATAATGACAAAGATAACATTGATGTGATAACTGGTGATTGTATTGATTATCCCACTCAAGTGTCCACCCATTCTGCCACAAACTCTCCTAAACTTAGCTCATCCTTGCATACATTAATTCAGTTCAACAAACATGAGCTCAAATGACTTTTATGAAGGTGGTGAGAGATATGGGTTCCTGAATATAAAGCAAGATGGAGACTCAAATCACAAATAATTAAAGGAAGATTGTCATTCTTTCTAAGAAAGGGTTTTACTCTCAACCACGATTATTAAGTTGATCACTGCCTTTTGTACCCCTAATATCAATTGGATAGAATAGATAGAACACTAGACTTGAAATAAGGAATACCTGAGTTAGAATTCTACCTCATATACTTACAAGCTGTCATTGGGCCAAATCTCCTAATCACTCTTAGCCTCAGTTTTCTCATCTGTTAATAAGAATAATGATAGCACTTCCTTCAAAGGGGTGTTGTTAGGATGAAGCATTTCTCAAACTTTAAAGTTTATGTAAATTTTAGATATTACTGTATTTTGGGAGTCAATATCATTTGTGAAAAAAGACCCAGCAGGTAAACTGTTAGAAATTATTTAGGATGATACAAGTTTAGAAATTTGTGACAACCTTATCACTGAAGTTTGAGAGGCTGAAATGGTTCCTAATTAAATCTCACAAGTTTTAAACAAGCATTTCCGTTACCCCTCAAGTTTTCTAAAAGGTATGAGATGTTTTCATCTCTCTCTGCCTTATGATCTGACAACATGCAGGCACAAGTAAAAAGTATTTAAATATCCTAAAGAAAAGAAAGAAAGTTGAACTTGGGTCTTCCTGATTCCACGGCAGCTCAATGGTGGAAGGGATAGAGGTGGAGACCGTAGAGTCAGGAAGACTCATTTTTCCAAGTTCAAATCCAGTCTCAGACACTTCCTAACTTTATAAACCTGGACAAGTCACTTAATCTTATTGGCCTCCACATGTGTAAAATGAGCTGGAGAAGGAAATGGCATATCATGCCATTATCTTTGCTAAGAGATCCCCAAATAGGGAGAGGAAGATTCAGACTGAAACAATTGAACAAAAACTTTCTGACTCCAAGTCTAGCACTTTATCCACTTACCATCTAGCTGCCTTTCATCTACATTACATATGTGTCTTGTTGTTGTTTGTCCTTCCTTCTCAAAAAAGGCTATGATTTCAGGGAGGTGATGCTATGACAGGCAAATGAATTGGATTTAAGTGAGGGAAGGTGTGCAAGGTCACTTGCCTCACTCTCCTCTCCAGAGCCATCTGGAGCCATCCAGTGACAAGATATAGATCAAGACGTATACAGATATCTAAAATAATACATATATTTCTGTTCATGGTAATTTCTTCAGTTCCACAATGGTCCAGAGAAGGGCAAAAAGAAGCTGCATCTTTGATTCACCTCAAAGCAAACAATGAGGAACAACTGGCTGCCGCTAAAAAGTGGATTGCCAAGTTGTTGCAGACCCAGGAGTGCCGTTTTATTGAAAACAATCATATCTTCTACCTTGGCAAAGAGGAGTACGATCATTTGTCTCATCTGAAGAACCACTTTGAAGTCTCCATCTCAGAGGATATCAGCCCTGGGAAGGCAACATTAGAGCTTAGGGGAAAATTAAACCGGATCATTCCTATGATGCTGCATATTGAAAGTCTGCTGTGGGATGTACAGATAAACTATGCACAGGAAAAGTTCAGTAGGCTAACAGGTAAGTGCCAATGTCATTCAAAACGTGTGAGAGAAGCCTTAATTCTCCTTTGTGTTGCTACTTTTGGCATTTGTGTGTTGACCAGAGGACTGCTAACTTTTTATTTATTTTTTTTCTTGAAATAGACCATTTTCCCATGGCCTTAAAAATGCTAAAATTTAAAATTAAAATGTTAATTTCAGTTTTATCCTCTGTGCTATTGAATTTCCTCTGATTAACCAATGAATCAAGGTTCGTTAGATTACAGAATGTTATTATAATGTAACTTTGGTGTTTCATTAGGTAGATGAAATAGTCACATAGGGAAAAATTATCAATATCTTTAAAGGCATAGAGGTAATGGACAGTTTTAAAAAATCAAGGTTTATGATCAAATTCCCACCTAGATTGATTTAATTGATAACATGTACTTTTATAACATTTGAATATTTAAAAGGACACTTTTTTGAGTGGAGGAGTCATGTCTTATTAATAGCAAGATACAAAAGGCACATAATACAAGACTATCTCAGTCAACATTACCTAAAGTCCTTTTAGTGATTTGTCAAGTATGAGTTCTTGACACATTATGTGAAAAAATTTGACCAAAACTAAGTATCCCTGATGAAGACCTTAATTCTTAAATGTGTAGAGAACTGACTCAAATTTATATTTATATTTATATATATGTGTGTGTATATATAAGAACTATTCCCCGATTGATAAATGATCAAAAGATATGAACTATGCCCAAAAGGCTATAAAATCATGCTTATCCTTTGACCTAACAATACTACATGACTCCCAAAAGAGATTTTTTTTTAAAAGAGAGAAAGGATTTATATGTACAAAGATATTTCTAACAGCTCTCTTCTCAAGGCAAAAAATAAGAAATTAAGGAGATGCTCAATTGGAGAATGGCTGAATATATTGTGGTATGTGATTTTGGTGTAATATTATTGAACTATGGAAAATAATGAGCAGCATGCTTTTAGACAAATCTGGAAAGTTCTTCATGAACTCAAACAAACTGAAATGTACTGTGTACAAAGTAATAACAATGTTGTGGGATGATCATCTGTGAATGACTCTGCTATTCTCAGCAATACAATGATCCAAGACTACTCTGAAGGACTTATGATAAAAAATACTGTCCATACTCATAGAAAGAACTGATTATGTCTGAATAAAGACTGAAGCATACTCTTTTAAAAATCTTATTTATCTTGAGATTTGGGGGGGGGTGAGGAGGGTTGAGATCCATGTTTTCTTTCTCAATTTGAGTTATGGAAATGTTTTGCATAGCTTTGCATTTGTCTTCTTAAGGGGGATTGAGGAAGGGGAAGAAGGGAGCGAATATGGAACTCAGAGTTTTAAAAACAATTGTAAAAAATTGGGAAAATAAAAATATTAAATAAATAGTAAAATAAAAAAAACCTAAGACTATACTCTCCAAGGAAAGAGAAGATAGTCAATGGTAGAGTAACTCCTCAGCTGCTAAATTAGGAAATGGAGAAGAATTTGTCCTGGGATTTTATTGGTAGAGGGAACTCCCAGGTGTACTCTATTCTTGCAGGTTGTCTCATTCTTTGCTACTTTTAGGCTGAGAGAGAATGGCCTGGGGCAATTGAGAGGTTAAGGACTTCTCTAAAGTTGCACAGCTATTACCTATAGAAGGAGTGTTTGAACCAATGTCTATCCTGACTTTGGGGCCAGCTCCATATTCACTGCTATACTACCACTCAGATCTTAAATTGGTCACGTATATAGCAGCTCTGTCTTGTTGCTGAAAGCTTTGACCGGTTGTAAAAAGTCACAAGAAGTTAAGAAGAAGAAGAATATCTTGACTGGTATAGTCCTTTCATATTAGCACATTTCCCTAGCATCCATTTAAATTGCTCTCTACAGCCCAGAAGGATCCATTACATTCATATAAAATTTGTTCAGCTATTCCCCAGTTGAGGGCACCTTATTTGTTTCCAGATTTTTGCTTCCAACAAAAAGTGCTGCATTGAATATTTTGATTCTTTTTCTTCCATTTTTGACTACATTGCTTTTCCTTCTAACCCCCCCACTTCCACTCCCCACCTGTCGAAACATCAAGGCATTCATTCTCTACCCTAAATAGGGGGAAGAATTCAATTGGGCCTTGGTTACTGTTACTTGAATGAAATCTGGATTTTGAGTTGGTCTTTTCATAGAGCAATCGATATTTCAGATGTTGTTTTTATTCTGTTTAGATCACCCATTCTCTATCCAACCAGAAGGAAATTTAATTAAGATGCATTTTTTCAAGGATAAGAAACTTGAGGAAAAGAAGAAAGAGTTTGAAAAAGCGGGTTTGGAAGTGCAAAAGGTAACAGCCATAACTTGAATGAAGATGATATAGAGAAGATCTCACTAATATTCATTCAATTTAATTACTTTTTATAAAGTGAACAAATAAAATAAAAAATTACTTTTTATTTAAATCTTGGTGGTGTGGTTAAAAGAAAAACTTAGCTTCTGATACTTGTAATATATGTATCCAGTTAGTAGGACTAGAGAATTAAACCCTACACATTTATGTATTTGTGGGTATTGGACAGAAATGAGTGGAGTAGAGAGAGAAGAATGCAAATGGGAAGCTGAAAGGGCAAAGATTGAAGCAAAGATCATTCTTTTTGTTCATTCCAAATGAAATGAGCTAGGAGTTGACATTGAGAGTAGAAGAGAAGCTTGAGACTTTGGGGAAAAAGAATTCAATAATTTAATTCAATAAGCATTTATTAAATACCTCCTTTGTGCCAGGCACTAAATGTTTAGGAAGCAGAGGAAATGATGGTTCCTGTCCTCAGGAAACTTGAATTCTGTTGGAAGTTGAGCTAGGGATTTAGTAGTGACCAGATGCTACAGGAGTGGAAAAAAAAAAAGAAAAAAAAGCTTGTCTCTTACCCTTTTCTTTTGGAGGGATTCAAGGTAAAACCTTCAACCCTGTTTTACACTCATCCCTTTTGTCACTTTGTTTCATTTCCTTGACTGACAGGTTGAATCAGTCCATAATCACTTCCTTTTGGATGCCTTTAAAGAGTGGAAGAAGAAAATTTGGAGTAAAAAAGCAAATGGCAATTTGAGCCTCACACTATACCAGGAAGTCCCGCCTCAATTCTGCAATCTTGTGAGCAGAGTTGGGTTCCAAAGGATATATTCCATGCCTCTAGGTAGGTCTCAACTTCAAATTTCTCCTGCCCAGTGGGGGAACTGACAAGCAGACAAAAGCTAGAGAGATCTGGGCAATTACGTAGAGATTGGCTCCCTTATTAGTGTCCCTTTGATCCAATTGCTGCAAAGGAACTTTGGAGGATTGAATGTAAAGTCATTTAACAAATTGTTATATCAACATTTTCCTTTAATATTTTTTTCTTTTTGTCAATAACTCTTAAAAACTTTAATTTCATTTGTTTTCTTTCCTTTTATTTTTGCTTAGACTATGAACAAGATCATCTTCAATCCATTGATTCTCTTTCTCCTCTCTCATCCCCAAGTATAATGCATACTTTTTATAGCAACTAGAGAGGAATACAATTAAACTCCCTGGGACAGTTTCCATTCCTTCAAAAGGAGATATTCTGAGTTCACAGCAACAACAGCAACAGTTAACTTTTAAAAAAAAAAGTTAATTTTTTAAATTCCAATTTTTCTCCCTCTCCTGCCTATTGAGAAAACAAGAAAAACAAAGCTAATTAAAAATAGGTAGTTCAGGAAATCAAATTCCTGCATTAGCCATGCTACCCCTTCCCCAGTTTGCTTCAATATTCTTCTAAGTCCATCACTGCTCTATCTCTTGGTAAAGAACATATGTTGTTGTTAATAAAGTTTTCTAAGTCTTTTAAAATTGATTGTTCCAATGTTATCATTAGAATTTAGTCATTATATAAATTATTCTTCAAAGGTTCTACCCATACTTCATTCTACAACTTTCCATTCAAGTTTTTAAAAGTTTCTCCGAAATTATCTCTTCATCATTTCTTGCAGCACACTAGTATTGCATCATGTTTATATATTATAATTTGTTCAATCATTTTCCAGTTAGCAGGCATCCCCTTAGTTTCTAAATCTTTGCCACATATGAAAAGAGTGACTACAAGTATTTTTGAGCACATCAGTCCTTTCCCTTCTTTTTCTGATCTCTTTGAGGTAATAGCAATAAGGATGAGTTAAAAGGTATGCACAGTTTAAGAAGTTTAGGGGCATTGTTCCAAATAGCTTTTCAGAATGACTGGACCAGTTCACAGTTCCAGAAACAGTGCATTAATGGATATTTCTTCAAAATCCCTCCTACATGTTTTTTTTTCTCTTGTTTTTTTTTTTAATCAACTTTTTCAGTTTAATGGGTGTATGGGAGAACCTGAAAGGTTGTTTTAATTTGTATTTCTCTAGTCATCAGTGATTTGAAGCATTATTTTTATATAACTATTGACATTTCTTCTTCTGAAGATTGATCTTTTATATCCTCTGACCATTTTTCAATTAGAGAATGGCTCTTATTCTTGTAAATTTGATCTGTTCCTGATAAATCTTAAGAAGAACTTTATCAGAGGATCTTGCTGCAAAAATTCACACGTTGTCCTCTCAACTTTCTGCATTGGCTTTGTTTATGCAAAAGCTTTTAATTTTATGTACTATAAATTGTCCATTTGATATATATATATCTCATATATATATACATAAGTGGAAATATATATTTTTATCTCCTATGAAATTTTCTATCTTTTGTTTGCTTATAAACTCTTCCTTTATCCATAGATCTGACAAATAATTTCTTCCATTCTTTTCTAATTTGTTTGTGATGTCATCCTTTATATTTAAACCATGTGTCTCATTTGGAGTTTGTTTTGGTCTATGGTGTGAAATATCAGATTATTTTTACTTTCTGTTAGACTATTTTACAAATAGTCCCAGAATTTACCAGAAGTTTTATAGATTAGTAAATTCTAGCTCCATTAGCCGGGATCTTTGATTTTATAAAATACTAAACAATGGTGCTCATTCACTTCTGGATATTTTATATCTAATCTCTTCCACTGAATAATCTTTCTATTTGTTATCCTGTACCAAATTGTTTTGATGACTATAGTTTTATAGTATATTTTGAGAACTAATATTGCTGGATTCTTTTTCATCCCACTTTTATCCCATTAATTCCTTTGATATTCTTCACTTTTTACTCCTCTAGATGAATTATATTTTAGCTCATGAATTTTTTCTAATTCTTATTCTTTGGTAGTTTGATTAATAGGAAACTAAATAAGTAAATCAAATTTGGTAGTATTGTCATTATTATTATGTTAACTTGGCCTATTCATGAGCAATTACTATTTCTCTAATTAGTTAGATATACCTTTATGTAAAGAAAATTTTGTAATTATGTTCATATAGTTTTTGTGTGCATCTTGGGAAATAGATTCCCAAATATTTTCTCCATTTGTCATGATTAAGGAGAATTTCCCTTTCTATCTGTTCTTGCTGAATTTTATTAGAATTGCTAATGATTTGTGTGAGTTTGTTTTATATTCTGCAGCATTGTTGAAGTAGTTGTTTCTTATTAATGTCTTGTTTTTCAACAGGAATGGATGTTGTAACTTGTTAAAAGCTTTTTCTGTGCCTGTTTATATAATCACTATTTTTGTTGTTTTTGTTATTAATATGGTCAATTATGTTTATATATTTCCCAATGTTGAACTAGCTATGCATTTCTGGAATAAATTCTTTGTCATATGTTGCTTAAGTCTCCTTGCTAATGTTTTCTTTAACATTTTGCTTCAATATTCATTAGAGATCATGTCTTATAATTTTTCTATTTTGACTCTCTCTAATTTAGCTAGCAAGATCATATTTGTGTCATAAAAGGAATTTAGCAGGATTTATTTTTTACCTATTTTGCTCAAGCAGGTTATGTAGCATCGGAATTAATTGTTTTTAAATGTTTGACAGAATTTCCTAGTAAATCCATCCAATCCTGTTTTTTTTTCATTATGAATTCATTGATGACTTATTCAATTTCTTCTCCAAATGTTTAGTTCTCTATTTTCTGTTCTATCGATTTAAACAATTTATATTTTTGTAAATATTCATTTATTTCATTTAGACGTCAATTTTATTGACATAGAGTTGGTCAAAGTTGCTCCCAATAGTTTATTTCTTCTTCCTTGGTTGTAAATTCATCTTTTTAAATAACAATAATTTAGTTTTCTTTCTTTTTAAAAATTGTTAACTAATTGCTGGTCTACTTTATTCTATTTTAAAAAATATGTTTAAAAATTTTTTATTTAAAAAAACAACTCAGAGTTTTTCAATTTAGTTCATCTCTCCTTTGATTTCCTATTTTGATATTAAATTGTAAGTGTATGGGGGGTTCGTTTATTTTTGTTTTTTAGTTGCAGTTGTTATTCTTTGGTCTACTCCTTTTTGTTTTAATGAAAATGTTTAGAGATATAAATTGGTCCCCAAGTGCTTTTTTTGGTTACCTTCCCAGAATTTTAGCATGTTTCTTCATGATTGTAGTTTGTTTTTAATGAAATTATTTATTGTTTTTATGATTTGCCTAGAGTCATATAGCCAGTAAATTTCAGAAGTAGGATTTTAACTCAGACCTCCCTAATCTAGGTTCAGTATTCTATCCATCATGTCACTTAATTTTTCTGAGCTTCAATTTCCTTATTTGTCTAACAAGTGAAATAGCATCTGCCTTGCAGGGATATGGTAAGAATCAAATGAAATCATGTAGGCAAAGCATTTTTCCTTTATATACTCAGGAATTCAATCCCTTTCATTACCTTGATAATAGCATACTTCTAAAAGGCTACCTTTACCTGAACAAAGCTGTTTAGCATCCTTTCTCCTCTCTCATCTCCCTTCTCATCAACTTTTCCCTAATGATATTGAAATTGAATGAAATGAATTGAATATGTGATATGCAATGGTGTACTAGTAAATATTTAATGACTCAAAAAATTGTGTCATTGCACTATTTGTAATCTGCCTTCATTAATATTCTCTTCATTGCTTTCTTATTACTAGGCAGTCAAGAAAACAATAAACCAAATTTTGCTTTGTAATATTTGCCAATTTCTGAGCTTTAAATGCTCACATTGAAAATTTAGCAATTGATCTTCCTAATTCAGTTTAATATGGTTCCATCACATATCTGGAACTAAGTGACCCATTTGGTCCTTTCAAGGCTGGTGCACTCTATGATTTAGTTACATTTTCATTGGTCTTCTTGAGTAGAAGAGTGGTCTAGTCAAATCTCCTTGTCCTTTTCCCTCCTTATTTATCAATGGAAATCGCTTTCTCTTTGTCCTGAGTCATAAAATATTGGATAGAATGTTGCCCCTTGGTTATAATAATAGCCACAGAATGTCATATTTATATCCTACTTTGTTTCCTAAGACTCCCTTTACAACAGCGTTGGAATGGAATGAAGGAGGTATGTATTATTGTCCCTATTTAACAGATGAGGAAATTGAGGGTGCCTATTTTGTAGGTTGTTATGAGGATCAAATGAGATAATATTTGTAAAAAGCTCTTAGCATAGTACTTGGCACATAGTAATATATATATATATATATATATATATATATATATATATATATATATGAATGCTTATTTCTTATCTCCCTTGAAACTAAGAGATGTGAAAAGACTATTAAAAAAATAAAAGGCTATTAAAAATATATATATATGATGACCAGTTCTGATGGACCTGGCCATCCTCAGCAACGAGATCAACCAATTCATTTCCAATGGAGCAGTAATGAACTGAACCAGCTACGCCCAGAGAAAGAACTTTGGGAGATGACGAAAAACCAATACATTAAATTCCCAATCTCTATATTTATGCCACCGACATATTTGATTTCCTCCACAAACTAATTGCACAATACTTCAGAGTCTGATTCTTTTTATACAGCAAAATAATGTTTTGGTCATGAATACTTATTGTGTACCTAATTTATATTTTAATGTATTTAACATCTACTGGTCATCTTGCCATCTAGGGGAAGGGGTGGGGGGCGGGAGGTAAAAAATTGGAACAAGACATTTGGCAATTGTTAATGCTGTAAAGTTATCCATCCATATAATCTGTAAATAAAAGGCTATTAAAAAAAAAAAAATATATATATATATATATATATATATATATATATATATATATATATAAAAGAAAGAAACTAAGAGATGTGAAATGATTTGTTCAAGGTCACTTGACTAGCAAGTTGCTGAGCCAGAATCCTAACTCAGGTCTGTCTGACTTTTATCTAAATCTAGAACTTTTCCCCACTCTGCCATGCACTGGGTCTTGGGAGGGGAAAGGGAAAGGTAATCTTTTTAAAACTTAAATCACAATAAAGATAGAATATTTCCTTGAAGAAGATTTGCTTAAAGGGCCAGACAAATTGGAAACCAAGACTCTGGAGAGGAAGTAATGCAGCAAAATTGAAAGAACACTAGATTTGAGTCAGATAATCTAATTATTAGCTAGCTAATAATCATAGCTAGCATTTATATAGCTTCTAGAATGTGTCAGACATTGTGCTATGTGGTTGACAAATAATACTTTATTTAATCCTCACAGAAATCCTGAGAGATAGGTGCTATTATTATCCTCAATTACAGTTGAGAAAGCTGAGGTAAACAAGTTAAGTGACTTGCCCAAAGACGTACCTAATAACGTTCTGAAGCTCAATTTGATTGAGTTCTTCCTGGTTCCAGGACCAACAGTCTATCCATTGTGCCACTTGGTTGCCTATTTAAGTTTTGAACCTAATGTAAATTCAATATCTTGAACTCTACCTGTTTGCGTGCTGTGCAACCTTGAGCAAGTGACTTGCTTCTCTGGATCTCAGTTTCCTCATCACTGCAATGATGGAATAAATTCCTTTGCTGGACTTAATAAATGAGCTTGTAATATTACCAAGAATTACCCATCTACCAAGGGACTCATGCCCAACATTAACTTAATTACATTGTTCTTTCTATTCCCTCTGTGTCAGGCTTCATGGTATTCTGTTTAACTTTGAGGGAGTATTTGACTGAAAATAGAAACAGAGAGTGAAAGGTGGGGTGAGGTGGATCTTTGCATTATTGATAATGGCATATATTTGGTATCCAAATAAGTGATTTTTCAGGTGAAACTTACTTTTCCAGCTCTCACTATTTATTTGTTTTCTTCCACTAGACTCCAAATATGGTTATGGCATCTACTTCAACAAGACCCTCAAAAACTTGGTAGACAATCTCAGGCGGACCTCTGACTCTGACGACACGATTTGTGTGTTTGAGGCTGAAGTGGCCACAGGTTCCTATTGTGAGGGCAATCCATCCTACATTTCTCTTCCTTCACTGGCTTCAAGAACCAAAGATACCTATGACAGTGTTGTTGACAGTGTCAAGAACCCAGAGACTTTTGTTATTTTTGATAGCACACAGGCTCTGCCATTGTTTCTGTGGACCTGTGTGTTGAAAAAGAGCAGTTTCTCCCAAATGGAGACCAAGAATAAAGGCACCTCTGTCTAATAGTCATGTCATGTTTCTCCAAATAATGGCTTAGTTAATTTTTAATTCCTAAACAACTTTCCTAAAAATGGATGAGACAGGACATGGAAATAGACCAGCTATGTATTAGTATCTTGGTGCCTTCAACTGTGCTTCAACCTCTTTTTTGTAGGAGTAAGAAATCATCATAAAATTTTCCTGGAAGAAATAGAAAGGCTTTCTGAAAGAGAAACAAAGTTTTGAAAGAAAATGTCTACTTTTTCTTTTTCTGTATAAAATCTAGGATCTATATTACGCTTTAAAGTTTGCAAAACACTTCACAAATATTATCTCATTTGATCCTTAAAACAACTCTGCAAGGGAGGTGCTATTATTTTCAGTTTCCTGTTCTATAAAATGGGGATAGCATTTAATATATCCTACTTCATAGGTTGTTGTGAGGTTCAAATGAGATAATTTATATGTAAAGTAATGTTTCAGCACTAAATAAATGCCAGCTGGTGTTAGCAGTGCTATCACTGTTTATTTTAGCTCATTTATTCATTTACAATATATTACAATATATGATGAAATTTCTCTAATTTCATTTTCATGATATTGCTATCATTTGAACAAGTTTTTATTGAGTAATGCCTTTCTTCTCTAATGTTTTGACATCTCATATATCTCAAACACTAGTTTATTATATGCCTTTTATCATAGTTCTAAGTTATGTAATATATAAATTGAGAATTTACAATGCAAGTGTACTTTGACTTTTTTCCTCTTTCATAATTCCCCCATATAATGCATGCCTTGTACTTCTATAAACATTTTATCACTTTCTCTGATTCTGTAAAATAGCTTATTGGCATTTTAATATTGCTATCAAATAAAATTTAATAAAAATTAATTTTGAGTAATATTTTATCCTTTCATTATTGGTTCAACTAAGCAAATATATACTGGTTGTCTCTCCAGTTATGTAATTTTGTCCTTTTTTTCCTATTGATTTTTAAAAAGTAGTTTAGAGGTTGTTGTTTTTATTTTTAAATTAAATCTCATGCTTTTCTTGGTAGGTTGATTCCACAGTACTTTGTACCTTTTGCCATGTTCATAAAAGGAAATTTTTGCCTATTTCTTTTGTTAATGATAGCTAGGACTATTGATTTTTGTGATGTATTTTGTACCTTACTGAAGCTATTGTCTTGATTAATATTTTTGTTGAACCCCCCTTGGTTTTCTGAAATAATCACCTTCAGTTAATCTTTTTTTTTTGCTTATACATGTTTTTATTTTCTTTTTTGTGCCTTATCACTATAACTAGCATTCCTAAAAGTGTGTCTGATGATAGCATAAGCAATAGTCTATATTTATGTCCCTTTGGCATATGGTTAATAATTAGACATGTTTTCATTATAGACAGTGTTCCCTATATACATTTTAGAATTTTTATAGTTACACATCCCGAGTCTTAAGTTGCTTTATTAAGCATTTTAAAGCAAAATCATTTGTGTAATGTTGAGCTTAAAACTACCTACTTAGCATGAATACTTGGTTATGAAGAGAAGTTGTGAATTTTCTGTGATGAATCTCTTACTGTTATCAATGCAAGATTATACTCAATACTTATTATTTAGGATATATGATCCTTGAAAGCTGAAGCAACCTGAAGCTCTGTTTATTGAAACTTGCTATTTAAGATCTATGGGATTGTTAACTGATATACTGAGTCTCACTTGAGAAATGATCATCCAGGAATGCTATTGAATCAATGATCCATGATGCCAGCAATCCTATAGAGTTTCATATACTTCAATAGTGAGTGGAGTTCTCATAGGAAAAGTTGGTAGAGCAACAATTCACATAAAGATGAAGTAGAATTCTCCTGATTAAGTTTCCCCAACATGACATTTCTATATTCCACCTGACTGACTTAAGCCTGGTTCAGTGCAATAGGTCTAACCTTTGCCTGGCACTGATAGCAAAATAAAGGAACACTGTCCTTTATGTCTCTTTTATTTTTTTTATTAGCAAATTTGGATAATCGAATTTTATAAGTACATTGCAAAATCTATTAAATAATAGATTGATACCAGTACATCTCTGAGTTATTGTAATAGGATGAAAGTGCAAATACATTACAATGTTAATCTATATTTATGATCAAATTATAAGAATTATATCCTCCAAAGGGGGGAATAATTAGGTAAGATCATGTGAAAGTTTTCTAACTAATGAAATAGTAAACTTTGAGAAAAGCAATAGGACTGGATTGCTTTTCTCTAAAAAGTATATAAATATATACTAAGAAGTATATAAATATACTCTAAGAAGTATATAAATATTAAAGTATATAAATAATTTAAAATTAATTTTAAAAGGGAGAAGAACAGGCCATAAGTGAGCTTCCTAAGAAAAAAAATTATAAGAAAACAAATTTCCAAGTGAATTCTATCAAACATTGTGCCAGGTACAGGATTTAGGTAAGGATAGAAATGGCAAATGAGATACAAACTGAAATCCTCTGAAATTTCAAAATCGAAGAACCAAATTTAAGTGATTGCATTAGATTAAGTCAGAACCTCTAGATTTGTAACCTGAGAAGCAGAGCCCCCATTAGAGTGATCCTGAAAATAAGTCATACTGTGCAAGAAAAAATATCTAGGGAGAGATAACTACATGAAACATCTGGGAATATCCTTTCTGATGGTCTACCCTCCTAACATGTGCTGTTCCAATTTAGGCCCTCCCCCACCTCCTGCTATCATAGGCTAAGGGAATGTTTGGTTAGCTGTGTGCCTCTGTTTAGGTAGGACTTGACGGCAATGTTTAAGTTTCTTTTCGTTACCTTGATGTGACATAAATTTACCTTTTCAGAACTAGTCCATTGTGAGCCCGCTAAGTGATCTGATCTGTACCCGGCAAAGTAATTGTGCAATTATAGAAATTGTGAGAAAACTTTTATTGCATTGTTTAAATCTAGCCCCATGTGGCTGGATCATCTCTATGTTTTTGTTTAGACTTTTAATTAAGGATCTGTGTTATGCTGACCAGAAGCAGATTCAAAGATTGATGCAAGGGTTTTCTCTAAGACATCTACTAGATCCTTCTAACTACTTCCACAGCTTCCAGACTTATAGGTGTAGAATCCCTGCATCACATGAAGAAAGCCCTGCCCCTGGGTGAAAGGCAGAATGGGTGACAGTCCCCTCCAGGGACCTCAGGTTCATCTAGTATGGACCCCAAAGCAGCTAACATCCACATGAGAGCTGTCTCAAGGTACATGGTCAGATCTGACTGAATATACCATCCTAGTTTTTCCCCCTTTCTTTTTGTTATGTGCTCAACCCCGAAGGCCCTGATTCAAACATTTGTTAATATTTTCTCCCTCTACATTTTTCCCTCCTCCCTCCCTCTTCTACCCCTGGACCCTTTCATACCACAAGGCACTTATCCTGTCTCCTGATAGCTCTCCGGGTGGTATTTGCTTTATTTGTCTGATTTCTTCTACCATGTCCTGTATACTTTAGTTCCTTACAATTATCCTTGTTGGGGCCCAGTGTGGCCTGGCTATAATTCCAAGTCATATAGTCATTCCTTGGCCTTTGGGGCACTTTAATCCTTTTGACTAAAAGGAGGGAATTGTGAAATTGAGACAGTCAATGAGTTTTACTAACCGTGCTGATTTGCTTGAGCTCCCCTATTATTCTGAGGAGGCCATACTGATTTGTGAATCAGAAGCAGGAGACAAACATGAGCATCCCTTAAGCTGGACACATCAGGCATTCCTTGCAGTATTAGAAGACTGAATCCAGAATTCCCCCTACTATGCCACAGAACCAATTCAGATTGGCTCATATTGATCCCCAATCCACTATCCAAATCTGATATGGTCATGATATGCCTTCTGAAAAACATCTCAGCCCAGAGAACTTGATGATTACCCCCTACTCCCTGACTTGTAATTTTTGTCTTGATAACTTGATCAAACCACTTGTGTGATCATATCTCCCTCTCTTGTGATTTTTGTCTATATAATCTCTGCTGCCAACCTGAGCTCAGTTCTGTGTTCCCTTGTATACATATATACATCTTTGCATTCTTAGGAGGAATAAACCCATGGATATAGTGCTACTCTGTCTTTCTTAGACTGAACTCTGAAAAAAGATTGATAATATAAACTGACCTAGAAAACACTTACAGGAGAGAAAATGTAAGAATCTATGTGAAAGACAGATAAGAGACACAGTGATTAGAACACTGGGTCTAGAGTTAGTAAGATTGCCTCAAAACATTTATTGCCTTCAGCAAGTCACTGTACCTTCATATGCCTCAAGTTTCTTATCTGTGAATTGGGAATAATAAAAATATAATCAGAGTTGTGAGAGTAAATTGAGATAACATTTATAAGGTGCTTGCAAACTTTAAAGCACTATATAGATGCTAAATAGTCTTAATAATAACTTTTTATTTTTCAAAATACCCGCAAAGATAGTTTTCAGCATTCATCATTGCAAAATCTTGTGTTCCAAATTTTTCTCCCTCCTTTTCTTTCCCCTTCCCTAGACAGCAAGAAATCCAATGCAGATTAAACATGCGCAATTCTTCTAAACATTTCTACATTTATTATGTTGCTCAAAAAAAATTGGATCAAAAGAATACAAAATGAGAAAGAAAAAAACAAGCAATCAACCAACAACAAAAAAGACAAAAATACTATATTGTGATCCACATTCAATCCCCATACTCAACTTTCTGGATGCAGATGGCTCATCACAAATCTATTGGAAGTGGTATGAATCACCTCATTGTTGAAAAGAGCCAAGTCCATCCCAGTTGATCATCACATAATTTTGTTGTTGTGTACAATGTTCTCTTGGTTCTACTCAATTTACTTAGCAGCAGTTCATGTAGGTTCCTCCAGGCCTTTCTGATTGATTTGTGATTCAGATTACTCCCAGTCCCTCCTGGCTGATGCATTATCAATTCAAGAAGCCAGGACCTTTGATTCACAAATCCTGGTCAAAAGCACACCTTTGAATTCCAATAGAAGATCTGGGCTTGTCCCAGCCCCCACAGAATCTGAGCCAACTTGGGACTCCACTCGCGGGCCCCTTTAGCTAAATCTCTCATTATAAAAAGAGCCTAACTAAAATCCTCTCTTTGCAGAGGTTCCAACCCCAAGAGTCTCTGCCTCCGGGAATACTACTTCCAGTGCCCCCTTCTCTTTACCTAACACCTTTTACTAACTATACTTTAACCTTACTTCCAAACCCCATAATAAATCTCTTTTATCAATCTAGGTTTTTGGGACTGTAAATTCCTTTACAGGGGACTCTTGCATCACCACTAGACCTCATTTAACTCCCTGACCACTAGTAACCCAAATTTCATTTGGGTACCCCAAATCTAAACCTCATCAATCCTATTTGTGTTTTCTTAGAAAGATAGTGGAATAGTTTGGCATTTCCTTTTCTAGTTCATTTTACAGATGAGGAAACTGAAGCAAACTTGCCTAGAGTCACATAGTTAGGAAGTGTCTGAGGTCAGACTTGGATTTCCATTACATTACTTGGAGGCCATATTGTATTATTTAGTAGAAAGAGGACTGAATCCTGGGTGGTGCTACCAGAAAACCATCACAAACTTTTAAGTTTTGCCTGCATTATTACTATTTCCTTAGTCACTTTCTTAAATCTGGAAAACCAAAAAATAAAGTTTTCTTCTGTAGTATTTGCTGATAGACTGGAAATTCTGGACAATCCCAGGTGTCTCCACCACATTGATGGTTATAGCTAATTTAAGACATCCTGGCTTTGGATTCTAATTGTGTTTCTTAATCCTTTTCAGATCTAGATGAGTCACAGCCAAGAGCTCATGAAATAATATGGGTTTGCTTGTTTATTTTTAGATAAAGAATTGAATCTTGGCAGAATATTTGATACTGTAGGTTATAGAATAGTCAGAAACCTTTTATTATTGGCAATTTTTTTCTCTACCCCCATATTCAGATCACAATTTGAGAAGCTTTGACTTAGAACTCAGTTTCCTTCTTTGTAAATTAGCATGTTGGACTAGTTCAGGGTTTTTCTTTCATGAAACTTTTTGACAGACCCCTTCTTAGAATAAGATATTTTTACTTATGTAAAATAAAAGAAACCAATTATGTTGAAATAGTTACAAAATTTTTTTTTTCTCAAAAGTCCCAAATTCTTAGACCTCAGGGAAATTTATCTATGCAAGTTTCTGGACATCTGGATATTCTAAGAATTCTTAGTATACATGACTTCGAAGTTCGCTTTCAATTTCTAAATTTAAGCAAGATCATATGAAACTCAGGACTTGGAGATGAAAAGTGATCTAAGTCCCTGTCATTTTGAGGTCAATCAAAGGGTAACAATTTGCTAAATAAAGAAGTCAGAATATTTAAGGGGTGCACTGAAGATACTGGGATTTTTTTTTAAAGGGGAAAAAACAAATTGGTGCTTTTCCTGGCTTCAAGTTTTCTGGAAATGTTACAGTCCCACATTTAATTTATCACCATAAAATATAATGGGAGCTGATAGGAACTCCAAGCCTCCTCTCAGTAGTCCCAACTTAGAGATCTGGGATCCCAAAGCAGAACTAGGGGAGGGGGGATGATCCAAGCCGAGGAGTCTTCTCTCCCTCCACCCTAAAATGTAGCCGGTAAAAATAGTAGATTAGGCTTTTCTTGGAAGCGGAACTGAAAGTTTGCCAGCTACTCCAGAAGAAAGGGGAGGGGAGGGAGCTGCTCCACTCAGCTCCCCAGAGCCCCCTAGAGCACCAAAGTCCTAGTTAAGAGACCTCCTGTGTGCTGGGCTTGTGGAAGGTTCCACCTCCACTCCTGGTTTCCTAATTTCCCAAGGTCTCTCACCTTATTGATAAGCCTTTCCTGCCAACCTTCCAAGTTGTTTTTGGTGTCTCAGGGCTGAGAGATCTAGAAATTGTTTCTGCTGCTGCTGCTGATTCAGAGATCTGTGGGCCCATTCCTGCTTTGCTGGTGCAGGACTGGAGCTGCACACTGAACTCCCATCCAAGTTCCACAGGCATTTTCTACTGTCCTTCCAAGTCATCTTTGGTGTCTCTGGGCTGAAAGGTTTAGAAGCCACCAGTACAGCCACTGATTCAGAGGTCCCTAGACCCATTCTTGTTTTGCTGGCATAGGATCAGGGCTGGGGCCACGACTGTGCTGCCATGGCCTGGGATTGCACCCTGCACTCCCATCCTGGTACCACATACATTTCCTGCTGACCTTCTAAGTTGTCTTCAGCTAGAAAATGTTCTACTCCATCTTTTGGGTATTCTGACATTGTAAAATTTGTTTGAAGTCATTATTTAGGGAATTTGGAGCAGTTTGGGGGAGAGGTCAGAGAGTTCCTGCTTAACTTCACCCTCTTGGCTCTGCCTCAAGAAGAATATCTTAAAACTCCACAACAATTTAGTGGGAAAGGTCTAATTTCAACAGCAAAGATGAATATTCTGATTTAGAAAAATACACTGAAAGTAATAAATAATGTCTCTTGCTTTCAGTTATTAACAAGAAGTATATACACATACATACATATGTACACACAGATACTTTTTTTTTCAATTTTTTTCATTTTTTCAATTTTATTTTTTCAATTAAACATAGACAATTTTTAACACTAAATTTTAAAAACATTTGAATCACAAATTTTGTCCCTCCTAATCTTACCTCCCACCACCCTAAGATGGTAAGCAATTTGAGTTCTTATATGTGTACAATCATGTAAAACATATTTTCATATCACTCATATTGTGAAAGAAGAAACAAATTAAAAGAAAAGCCATGAAAAATAAAATGAAAATAGTATGTTTCAATTTACATTTGAACTCCATTGAGTCTTTCTCTTTTATTATGAGTCCTTTGGAATTGTCTTGAATCATTGCATTGCTAAGTCATTCACAGATGTTCATCATACAATATCATTTTTACTGTGTACAATAGTCTCCTGGTGCTGCTCATCTCACTTTACATCAGTTCATCTAAGTTTTTTGAGATTTTTCTGAAATCACTAATTCTTATATCACAATAGTATTGTTACATTCATATTCCACAATTTGTTTAGACATTCCCCAATTGATGGACATCCCTGAATGTCCAATTCTTTGCCACCACATAAAGAACTGCTAGATTTTTTGTGCAAATAAGTACTTTCCCCCTTTAAAAAAATCCTTTTGGATACAAACTCAGTAGTAGTATTGTTGGATCAAAAGGCATGCACAATTTGATTGCCCTTTGGGCATAGTTCCAAATTGTTTGTAAGAGGGCCTGCCAATCCCCCACCAGCCTTGGATATTGCACAGGGCATGGCTCAGGTAATCTGAGGGTAGCCTTGAAAGGGGGAACAAGATGGTGCTGGGAGGAAAGGGGTCCCACCCTAAGGATCAACGTGGCAGTTCCCAAGAGAGGCGTGTGTCGGACCTTAGAGGGGAAGACCTTGACTATCCTTAGTAGGAAAGGAATGCACACAACAAATCTACGAGTAGCTTCCTGTAGAGAATCATGTATCTGCTATAGGCTAGGATGTGATTACATATGAAGTAGTAACTAGAAACAAGCACCAAGTTGATAAAAGGACCTGTAGTCTTTGTAATAAATGGATTCTCACACCACCCTGGCTCTCGCCCCTCATTGCCCACAGTCTTTGCCATTCAAATGGACAGGCAGTGCTGGTCACATAAGGCCTGGTCCACTCGGGAGTTAGGGCTGGGACCCTTAACAATCGTTCTCCAGAATGTTTAGATAAGGTCATAAGTCCACCAAGATTGCATTACTGTCTAATTTTCCCACATACCTTTAAACATTTATCAGTTTATTTTCCTGTAATATTATCCAATCTGAGAGGTATGAGGTAGTACTTTAGAGTTGTTTCAATTTATATTTCTCTAATCAATAGTGATTTTGAGCATTTTTTCATATAACTATAGGTATCTTTGATCTTCATCTGAAAACTGCCATTTTTTATCAACAATTTCTCAATTTCTCAATGACCTTAAGAAGCACATATTAAAAGTCACAAGGCGTTAATGCAAAACTATTAATTTCAGCAACAAGAATGAACATTGTAACCTTACAAAATGCACTGAATGCTAAAAAAAAAAATAAGTGTCTACATAATGACTCTTGGATGTGAAACCAAAATGTTATTTCCTGAAAGTAATAAGGTATTCTGGATAAGACTGATTATCAAAAAATATGACAAATAAGCTTGGATTTTGCATATTATCAGTGACACTGTCATATAGAATATCAGCAGCTTGAGGCCCCTTTGATGGTGGGACAATTAATGATGAATTTCCAGTAATGTAATCACCAGTAAGTACTCGCACATAATACATATACTTCTTTCCATTTATATCTGGTCTGGAATATGTATCAGCAGCTGAATAGTCGGCATTGACAGCAAAATAAGTTCCTTTCCCCCATGCTATAGCTATAAAAAAAAGACAAAATTTTTACAAAATTAGATTATGAAATTTGTATTATTATTACCAATTATAATAATGCCTGGGCATATGATCAAAATAATAAACTCTTATTTCATTTTATTAGAATTTTCTCTTTGCATTGATTACATTTAATCTTTTATTTTAAATTATTCACACACATATGTATATGTAATAATCACTCCTTTAGTAAGCCCATTAAAGGTTAGGTCTTTGTTTTCTTTAATCAATGCATTCCCCAGGCTCTAGTATGATAGTTTACATAAAATACTGGCCTAATAAATGTTTGTTAAATTGAATTCAGAGTCTCCCTTATCAAGCTAATGTCTCTTTATAACCTGGCTAAAAAGTCACTTTACTAAAAGCATAGTCAAAATATTTTGTATACACAAAGACTACAATCACATAAGCAAAGTTAACATAGAGAGGCAAGAAATCTCTAATCAACTCCAAGGGCCAATGGTCAACCAGCCTGTCAAGCAACAAGCATTTTTAAAGCACTTATTTTTCAGGCACTGAACTAAGTATATATAGAAAGAGAGGCAAAAACATGATCCATATTTTTAAGGAGCTTGCATTCTGATGGGGAAGAAAACATGCAAACAACTATGTACAAGACATATAGAGAATAAATATAAGTTTATCTCAGAGGGAAGATAGCAGTATAGAGGATTTCCTGTAGAATGTGAGATTTAACTGAGTCTTGAAGGAAGGTAAAGAAGGCAGTTGACAAAAGAACAGGCTGAGCAGTTGAGTAATAGGATATAGTTAGTGCAGACAGAATGTGAGGAAGAGCAAGGAAGCCAGTGTAGTTGGATTGTAAAGTGTGTGGGAGTCAACTATGAGAAGACTGGAAAAATAAGCAAAGTCTAGGTTGTAAATGACTTTAAATGCAAACAAAGCATTTTAGATTTGATTCCAGAGATAAAAGGGAGTCACTGATGTTCACTGAGTAGAGGGGTTCACTGAGTACAGGGGTGACATTGTTAGATCTGAGTTTTATGAAAATCACTCTGATGGCTGAGTGGTGTATGGTTTGAAGTGGGGAGAGTTTTGAGGGAGGGAGATCAGAAGGCTATTGCAACTATTCAGGAATCATATGATAAAGACATGTCTCAGGTAGTTGGTTATGTGAGGGAAGAGGAGACATTTATGAGAGATGTGAAGGCAGAAACATGACTTGGAAACAGAATGGATATATGTGGTGGTATTATATTGTCAAGAATGATAATGAAAGGACACAGCCTTTTTTTCTGTTGAGAATTCAGAAACAGGCTGCACTGATGAATGTTGTCTTTGAACTTTGTTTCAGTGTAATTGCTGTATCATAACAAAATAAAATATGTGAATAAATTTTTTTTTAAATCAGCATTGGAAATTTTCATCTACTGCAAAGGGAAGTGATAATTCATATGAAATGAACATTTAACAGAAGTTCTTTGATTTACCACTGAAATGAAATTCCCTTTAGGTTTATGTTATTGTGTATTTTGACTACAACCTGGCATCACACTTTCTAGATGAATGATATTTTGAAGCTACAGGATGATCTGTTGGATAAGAACAGAGGATGGGTTCAGGAAGACCTGGCTTCCAATCCTGACTCAGAAATTTGCTATGATCCTCAGAAAGTTATTGATCTTCTCTGTATTCCATTTTTTCTCCTATATAAAGTGATTTAGATTGGATCTACTTGAAGCCCTTTTCTCTTTAAATCTCTAAGCCTTTGATCATTCCTCTCTATGGCACAGATCACAACCCATCCATACCTCCTATTCTTTTCCCAAAAATCCTCTATAAACATCCATCCAACAGGCTGGAGATCTTTTTATAGATTTTTCCTTCTATCTCTAGGTACTAATGCAGTATCTTGACTATCCATTGGTTTATTCCCTACTTCCCCTACATGCTGTCCCATCTCATTTCCTGACCACGAAGTTCTAGGATGATATCTTCATGGCATGGCTTGAGAACAAGGCAGAGGTATCACTCTTGCAGCCTTTGGGGTAAATGGTTAGCAGTACTTCTGAGGGCAGCTAGAAACAGATTAAAATGTAATGGGGAAATTACACCTTAGATACTTAATTTATGGTTTTCTAAGTAAATATATAATTACAGAGATCCATTTCTATTTAAGTTTGATAGAATTGGTGAAAGTCATCATGGAACATATAATACATCCTCTTTTTACCCACCATATGTCCCTCTTTAAACTCATCATGTGTCTCAATTTTGATTGTTTGGAAATTATTGCACTCTATTACTCACAATAAAATGTCACAGAAAGGCTGTTGTCAAAAAACAAATTAAAAAACCCAAAGATGATGATGAAGAAGGTCTGTGTGTGTGTGTGTGTGTGTGTGTGCGTGTATGTGTGTATTTATACACATAAACATCTGCCTTAAAATAGTTGAAAGAATTGTGTAATGAAATTCTGTTCATTTCTAAGATTTGTGATTTGATGGATGTTCAGTGGGAAGAGACACTGCAAGCATGGATTTTAATATGGTTGCACTACTTTGGGACTTCTCTGACTAACTTCTCTACCATGCCTGAGGAAAGCTCATTACTGATATAATCTCATCCCCCTAGAAGATCTCAGCTTTGATACTCCACCTTATTACTCTCCTCTGTCTCTCTGATTAGGGGGGATGGGCATGATCATGAATTCTGAATCTCCATTTATGAAGGGAGCTCAGCTCACATAGCTCCTTATTTTCCACCTAGCCACAATATATTAGGTCTTCTCTTACTTTTCCCCCATGTCCCCCATGTACCATCCTCCCCCATGTCCATTTCAGCTTCCTTGTATTATCTTCTTTCATTAGATTAAAAGCTCTTTGAAGGTAGGGACTGTTTTTTTTGTGGATCTATTGGTTTTCCTAGTTTAATACAATGAGGATCATCTGTATCTCCAAAATCCACCTAGAAAGTTTGAGGCCAGGTTGTAGTCAAATACACAGTAATATAAATCTAAAGGGGATTCCATTTCAGTGGTAAATCAAATAACTTTTGTTAAGTATTTTTTTTCTTTTATGTTCATTTCATATGAATTATCACTTCCTTTTGCAATGGATGAATAAGTATTTCCAATCAATAATAAAATATTGATTGAGAAAGTCCATAGTGACAGTCTTTAAATTATTCAGGTGCTGATGATGTAATGGGAGAGCCACATCTCACTTTTAAACTTTTTGAAGCCAACATGGTACCTGCTGCTTTACTTACCATTTTTCCCAGCATAACTGCGATTAAAGCCTTGGTTATTGACCCCAGCTACTGAGTTAGCATCTGTCCCATGGAAGAGGAATCTTTCATTGTTTGTCTGTTTGTTCTGGTCTTCCATTGATATTTTCCTTGCCTGATACAAATTCCAAAGGCATTTGTTTTGTATCCTCTGAATCTACAAAGTACAAAAGCAAAATTACTTTGGAAATGAGTACAGCGTTAGACTTCCACAAGTAATTTAAAATTATCAGTCCATAGGAAGCTATTTGAAATTTTGTGTTGGGCAGTTTTCCTTTGAGCATAAAATAATAAACATCAAGTTTAGTAGTATTTATTGTTTTATTCCATATCTAGATAACTTTCTAAACCTAGAGTTTTGTAAAATTATTCTTTGAAAAGAAATATTCCCTAATTTGGTCACTTATTGGAAATTTTGTTTTGTTTTAATTGCCCATCTGATGTCTTTAGTATAGGTTACTTTGTGACCATCCAAATCGACTAGGGTGGAGCTCTGCTTGGAAACACAAAGTTGCTTGAAGGCTGAAATATTAAGTGGTTTAAGGTAGAGCTCCAGGCTATACAGTCAATAGGTGTGAGAGGCTCAGATTGAAATAAAGTCTTCTCAATTCCAAGGAAAGGTATCTATCCCTTAAAAGTTTCTCCCTCCCTCCCTCCCTCTCTCTTTCCCACCCCCTTTCTCTCTCTTTGTCTTTCCCTCCCTCCTCTCTCTCTCTCTCTCTCATAATTTTCAATACACCAGTTAAAAGGATGTGTCTACTACATACGTCATCAAATGATAAAGTTGAGTAGGTTTTTTTTTTTTTTTAGCTCATTTCTGACAGTCAACTTTTCTGGGAAAAGTTACCTATCTACCCTCTCTCCCTTAAAACACACACGATGACATAGAATCACTGTGCTCCCAAAGCTCAAAGACAAATGTTGAGCACTGTTCTAATCTGCAAATGTTATTTCATTTTTTTTTTAATGTAAAGAGTATGTTATTTTTGCCAATTCATGAAAAGAGATTTGTCAACAGTAATTTTTGTATAACATTTTTGAGGTCCAAATTTCTCTACCTTCTTTTCCTTCCTGCCTTTACTCCCCAAATTGGCAAGTAATCTGATAGAGGTTAAACATGTGCAATCATGTAAAATATAGTTACACTGTGAATTCTTTTTAAAAACTCAGTTTGATCTAGGACCATGATCATGACTCATTGCTTCTAAGTTTGTTAATAGATCTCAAGAGAGCTAGGGTTTGTGATAATAGCTCCCCCACCACAGCTGCCAGTTCTAATATGTTGCTATGTTTTTTTCTCTTCCTATAGATTAAAAATAAATCGAGGGGTCACCATTCTGAGTTGGACAATGAGCTAGACATTGTTGTAGGGTAAGCTAGATAAGCTGGAAGAGAAATAAGATTTCATTTCTCTTCGGTAAATGGAAAATAAGACACAATAACCAAGTTTTGAGAAAGAATAATTGTGTAGTGAAAATTTTATACGAGTAAGTTGTTTTAATTATGTTTCTTCCTAACTGTTAATATCCAGCACTCCACTAAAATTTTAAAATAAAATATGCTTGCTTTTTGTAAATAAAAAGGGGAAAATGCCAACTTTAACAAAATCTTAGTATTGTATGCTTATTATTATCCCTTCTTTATTTGTAAAACATTAGGGAGGGGGAGCAGGGTTAATGTCTATTTGCAATTAGGTACAACACTTGTATGGAGCCTTAAATGTCATAGACATACGAGCTTGAAAACAAATTTTAAGAATTAATGGTCTTGCTAACATTTTTTCTCATTTACAAGAAATGTCATTTCAATGACTCAGCCTTTGGAAACTTCTCTTTCATTCTTTTCTAATCCCAACTCTGCCTCAACCTATTCTATAACCACAAGAAGATTTCAAACAAACAATGGAACAAGGGGAATAAATAGGAAAAAAAAACCTAACTCCAAACAAATCATAATTAGGTGAGGTTTTTATCTATTCTGAGTTGGAAAATACTGAACAATGGCTATTCTTTTTCATTGCTGAATCACAGAAAGCTCAATGAAGCTTCAGAAATCATCTAGTCTGATTCCCTCATTTCGCAGATGAAAAAATGTAGGCTCTTAGAATGGGGAAGTGATTTTATTGGTGATCACAACACAGACTCCAATGGCATCAGAGCAATGAAAACCAACAGGGGGAAAACAGCAGGAACCCCATCAATTTTTCCCTTTTCCAGAATAGTTTGCTCCAGATTCAGCTTGTCTTATTGGTTCTCTTTTCTCACTTTCCTTATTCCAAGATCTTGGAACACATTTCTTTAGCCATGGAAACTGATAAAAAGAAACAACCCTCTACATTCCAAAAAGATTCATTAAACTGAGTTAGGAAAAGCAATCAATTTCCACCTAGGTTTCAGTATTCAATTAAACCTTTTCTCAAATCTGATTGTTGCTTTTGCCAGATTCATAGATCCGAAATGGAATAATACTAAGATCCACTGCATTAAAAATATCTACAACAATATTTTTCTTAGGCTAATATAACTGTGAAGATGAAGAATTAGCTTAGGAATCATTAGGCATAGGAACGATGTCTTGATAAAAGAACATGACCAGATAAATGAATTTCAGAGTTCATGAACATGAAAGTGAAGCATTTCTAGGTGATAGTGAAATCAAGCATATGTTCATTTTACTTTGGTTGTGTCAGGAGTCAAAGAGAATGTAAATAGAATAATAGGAAGAAAGGGGGAGTTTGAGAAGAAAGTTAATGAATTCTGTTTGGGACACATTGAATGTAAGAAGTCTATGGGACATATAGTTGGAAACATTCAGGAGGTAGTGTTGAGGTCAACAAGCTCACAGGAGATATCTCAGATTATCTATATGTATATCTATTTATCTATAAGAGAGAAGATCAGGAATGAGGTCTAAATATAATACTAAGCAATGGAGAAGTAGAGGTCATGGCAAGGATTAAGAGTAGGTTTACCTTCTCTATTGTATATCTGGGACAGGTCTGACAAAACTTGTCTTTTACTTGCTTGTATTCTTGATGTGCTGGAGGTAAATCCACCAACAAAAGGTTCTGGTCTTTCATGTCATCCCAATAATTAGGGATCTCAACTGAAAGAAAAACACTTGATGGTTAATAATTTTCTCCCATATGTAGGACAGGCTTATGCAATTTGAATTCTTAGGGCTCTCTAAAAAGCAGAATAGCATCTTAATTCTTTTGTATTCTCTTAATGCTAGATTTTGAGAATTCAATTCAATTTAATAAACATAAAATAAACAAACACCCCTTACAGGAAAGATATTGTACTATTATGGAAAAAATCTCTATACCCATTGGCCCCCTTTGACGATGTATTGTTCTGCTCACCCTAAAATCAATATAATTTGTAATTGATGAACAAATTAATCAACAAAAACACCATAAGCCTATTATTTTATCTGCAGTATCAATAGTTTGTTTTCCATCTATAATTAAGTCTAAGAGAGATGTCTTCGAGCATTTCAGTGGCTTGCTCAGTCACATAGCTAATGTGTCAAAAGCAGGATATGTACATATTCCTTCCTTTCTCCAAGCTCTGTCAATAATGCTGTGCTGGCTCTGTCATTCAATGATTTTTTTCAAATATTTTAAATTAAATTGAGTGAATTGGTACTTTATTTTAAAACACTGCTTATAAAATTCATCAAGAGTTTTTCCTTCCCAAAAGAGCTGATAAGTAGCTGGGTAGTATGGTGGCTAGAACATTGGGCTCAGACATTTACGAGCTAGGATTCTCTATGCAAGTCACTTACTAAATGTCTTCCTCAAATTTCTCAATTGTAAGTAAAACATTTACTTTGTAGGGTTGTTGTGAAGATCAAATGAGATATTTGTAGAGCTTACATAGTGCCTGATACATAGTAAGTGCTTAATAAATACCTGTTTCTTTTCTTCTTTTGCATCTATTCCTGGATTCAAGAACATTAATTAGAATAGCAGGAGCAGAAATGTAACAAGTAAGACTGATAGGAAGGCTGGATTAGTAGGAAGTGCCTTCCACCTCTGTCCTAGGTTCCCACTTAGGATGGCAGGGTGAGAAAATCTTTCTTATTAGTTTAGACGGAAGTGATTTTACAGAAATGATTTGAGACAAAGACTAATAAGATATAGAATTACTAACTAGAATGTAAATGTACTGATTTATAATAGAAGGGAGGGGGAATGAAGAAGTAGTTTTATATAGTAGGTTCAGAGAACTATCTTTAAAGTCAGTAACTTCTTCCTCTGATAACATAGTCTATGTCTGATCATGATAAAATTTATGCCATAGCTTAATGCCATAGCAACTGTCCTAGATGTGTTTCATAGGGTGTTTATCTTTTGAGGGTATATCCTCCCTGGGATGGATAGAGAGCTTTTTCACTGGGAATTCTTTCTTCTAATGAAATCACAGATCTAGTTCAAAACCAAAATAAATAAAATAAAATAGCTTTCTTCAAACTAGACCCTAGAATCTGAAAAAAATGCAAGCAACTGAGAAACTGTAACTCAAATTTGGGGATCAGGAAGCTATCACCAATCAGCATTTTGTAGTACCTCAGCTTTGTAGCTCTCTCTCATAATCATACTAGCCTTTCTTTCTGATCAGCTACTAAGAACTATTAGATTTCTTCCATTTCCATTCCCCATAGTTGCCTGAGATCCCCTTAACCTTTTCCATCCATTTCTCCACATTTTTGTGTACCCCTCCTCAGGAATGATCATGAAAGCATTTTTCATAATACTCCTTCTCCTGATGTTTGGATTATTTCTACCATAAATATCCATCATATCTATCCAGAGGATATCTGTTCATGGAGCTGGAGTAAATCACAAAACCAAGATGACATTGCATTGACTAAAAATCTGTTATCTAATCTCAAATGGACTCTGACTATAGCAAGAAAAGTTTCTCCTCCATAATTGATTAGATATTCTACTCACCAAAGTGACTATTTCAAATCTTCTCTTCTAAACTTTTCATAGTACTTCTCTCCCCTACTTCTTAGCTGATGACTTTGTCTAATATTTAATTTAAAATAAATGAAGGCATTTGATGATAGTTTCTTCTTCTCCCTGTCTTCCTCCTCACCATACTTCACTCAGACATCTTGCCCTACTATTTCCTTTACCAATTCTCAGGTATTATTTAAGTCTTAAGTCTCAGTCCATTTGACATTTAGAGGTTTTCATAGTTGGTCACCTTCCTACCTTTGACTCTTTTCCGACTTGACTCCCCTCCACTTGTTATCCATTCCAGCTATACTGGACTATTCGCCATTCCTTCTACATTGCATTCAATTTCTGAATCTTTGCAATGATTGTCTCTCCAACTGGGATGTTTCCCTGCTTAGCTTTGCTGCCTAGTTGCTCTGAATTCCTTTCAGATTTAGCTCCAAACTCACCTTTTTTTTGAGTCTCCTCAGCTATTAGTACTTTTTGTTGCCCCAGAGATGACCTTACTCTGTATTATCTTAAATAATATTTTCATTATTTTACACATTGTCTTCACTATTAGAATGGGATGGGAAGTATTCTTGCTTTTTTTATAGCTCTAGGTAGCCCTTAGCATAAGGCCTGACTTATAGTAGGTACTTAATAAATGCTTGTTGACTATTCAGATGATACCCAACAACCCAGTTATTTTAAATGGAGGCCATTAAGAATTCTGTCTGCCTCCCACCTCTATCCAAGGTGCTGAATAGGGAACAGTGAAGTCATGGGTACATTTACAGTAACAATTATACAAGCCGCCCAAATTCTTAGAATTTATTCCTTTTTTGCAGTACCAGTAAGAGAATACTTGGTTTATGGCATTTCTACTCCCTAATATCTAAATTTCTAGTTCCTTGGCTTGATCTTGATACTGGCCCAGTCTTAAGTTCTCTCAACCTAACTATGTAATTATTCTGTCCTCAATATTGAGTATTAGAATCTGAGGATAGGTATGTTTTTCCCACCTATCTCATCTTAGAGACCACCTCATCTTTCTATGTCAACAAGCACTAGTTGAGCAGCTTTGACACTGGGTTTAGTGTGGTGGGCATTGGAGAGATGAATCAAAGGAGTTAAAAAACATTGCTTCTATTCTTAGCTCTGTCCATGACCCCCTGTGAAACCCTGGACAAGACATCTCCTCCTTGTTGACCTCTGTTGCTTGCCAAAATGTAGAACATTAGGAACTCTGTACCTCTGTATTAGGGTCTTGATTTATGATTTCATTAGTACAAGGTACTACCAGGTGAGAACACCTTTCCACCAATGCAACACTATTCTGCAGCTCACAGTCTTCAAGAGTTGCCTAGCACTGTGAGATGTGAAATGACCTGATTCACAGGCCATAACATGGAATAGTGCTTCCTGTGTTTTAAATTTTAAGCAAGAAAACTCTCTTTTCTATCCAGGCCTGAAGATTATAGGCCTCTTTCACCTCTCACCTAAAGACACTATATTCTGACCCTTGGAAGCTGTTTTCTCTTACGTTACCCTTCTCTTTTTGTTTTGCCTGGTTCCTTGGAGCAAATTTTCTTAGTTGTAGCTTCCTGGATGGATCAGTCCTTCATAGTCAAGTTACCTCTGTTGCAGTCCAATAATTATAAGCTCCTTGAAGACAGGAATTGTCTTTTGCTTCTTTTGTATACCTAAGACTTAGTCCAGTGCCTGGCATATAGTAGGTACTTAAAAAAATTTAATGACTTGTATACTTATTTTGTATTCAATTTATACTTTAATATATTTAACATGTATTGGTCATCCTGCCATCTAGGGAAGGGGGTGGGGGAAAGGAGGGGAATAATTGGAACAAAAGGTTGGCAATTGTCAATGCTATAAAATTACCATGCATATAACTTACAAATAAAAAGCTATTAAAATTTTAAACATTTTTTTCAAAAAATAATTTAATGACTGATAAAAGACACCTTTAGCAATCTGATAGAACCTAAAGACCCATTTTCAGAATAATATTTCTAAATGCTTATGATACAATATATAAAATCACAAGAGAAAACATTTATATTGAAATGTAGTAATCAAAAATATTTTTAAAATTAAATTGATAGATCCCAGAGTAAGATCTTTTATTCTAGAAGTGAGTCTGGAGTTCTGAATCTGTTCTTAACTTCTTGATGAGTCACTCTAGGGGAAAAATTCTTGTTATTTTCACTCTAGAAGGATTTTCCTTTCCTGACCTGTTTGTCAAATTTTCTTTCTGATTTGTTTCTCAATTACCTTTTTTTCTCCTAAATTCTGACACTCAGGTTACTTTTACAACGCATTTCACTTTTCATCAACTTGTGCAAAACTTATCTCATTAAAGGACCAACCTTAGACCAAATAATAAAATATATCATGACCAGGACCAAAGATTTAACAAGAGATTTTGGAAGCTATTTAGTCCAAAAACATCATTTTAGAGTTGAGAAAACTGAAGCTGAGGGAAGTTAAGGGACTGACCCTTGTTCACATGGGTAATAAACAGAAGCAGGATTTGAATCTAGCTTATCTGATTCCAGACAGTGCTCTTTCTACACTACTTTCCACTTCCCTTATTCTCTCTTTATCTGGCTGGCCTGCAGTAAACTCATGTTCCTTTTCTTTCTAACTCCCTAACAAAACTTGACATCTAGGAAACAATCTGATGATTTCAGGAATGCTTCTACTGTGTTCTCCTCTGTATTTTGGCTACCTGGTCCAAAAAATTGATCTTTGTAGGTTCCTCCAAGAGAAATCAATCTCTGCAGTTATCAACAAAATTGATTCAGATCATAGAGAATTGAGCAGAGACTAGTTTATAAACCAGAAAGCTAATTTATGTTTTTTTTTTGGGGGGGTTCTACAATAAACAGTTTAATAAGTTGTGAATATATGAAAAAAGATTACAGCTTTGTTACTCTTGGGGGTATTTGTATTTTATTAAGTCGCAAAGTTTTAAGTTAAGGAATGAATTGAAAACGGTTGACAGGTTAGAGGGGGAGTTTGTTTTTATTTTTTTTTTATAAATCTGTACTGTGAAATCCAATAGAAAATTGGAGCCATTAAATTATATATATAAGGATTCCTGCAGGTCACATATTGATTTAGGAAACCACTTTTTAAAATTATCTCTGTGTATTTTTATTGGTTTTGTTAAATATTTCTCAATTACATTTTAATTTGATACTGGGCACTTGGTAACATTGTGGCCATCTCGTGTTAGATACCTCTGCTCAAGTGCCCAAAACAACAGTAGACCCAGAATAAATGTTCAATCTGCTTTGAAAGAGAGAGGGCAAGTTGGGAAAGACAAGCAGAAAGATAGGGACAAAAACTATAATTTTGAGTCCTTTGAAAATAGTCTTTTGCCTTTCTTTGTATCCCCAGAAGCTTATCCCAGTACCAGGATACATAGTAGATGCTTGATAAATGTTTATTGGATGAATAATAGAGAGCTAGAGAGGGAGAAGTCAGGAAGACAGACAGACAGACACAGACAAACACAGAGAGAAAAAAAGAGAAAGATACACACAGAAAGAGAGAATGTTAAAGGCTATAAAGTGAAGTTGAACCTACCTTCATGTTTTCTGACGCAGTGAACAGGCAATTCTTCACCCTTTCCATTTGTAGCAAGGCTTGTGACAAAATCTACTGTGTAGTTTTCATTTTGAATTTTAACTTCAATTTTCTTTTTCTTTTCTTTTCTTGCATTCTCTAAATGCAGATTAGTTATTTTGTCAAAAGTCTTGGAAACACCATTGTCAATATACTGCCAAAGGGTAGTCTTACTGAGCTCTTCAGCCTTCAGCTCCTCATCTATATGTAAATGTGTTCTCTTGATCATATCCTCAATTGCCCTGGAAGCCGTGATCACATCTTGGGCAGTTCCAGTGACCTTAATTTCTGACTCTTCACGTTTCACATCAATGATTATATTTAACTTTTTTTGTAGTTCATTCAGTTCATTGTACTCTTTTTCACCAAACTTTTGGATGTACTCATCAGAGAAAGTATTACTTAGGAGTTCCTTTAAAATCAAATCTTGTATCCAAGAGATAGTGCTTTCAATATTCTTCTTGCTTTCACCACACACCTGGAAAGTCGATGATTTTTTTATTTTTTCCAAAACCAAATAATCTTGTTTTGGAGGAGGTTGGCTTGCAAAACCAAAAAGTGCTTTAAAATAAATTATAATAACACGAGAAATTACTCATAAATATTTTCAAGGCAAATCATAGGCACAAGTATTTTTTTTAATGGATAACTTACATTTTATCACTGAGATCACAGGGTTTGAGCTTGGTAATTTAGATGTCACTCTTTTTTTCATAACATCATGAAATACTTTCAGGAGCTCTGGCAACAAGATGACCACTTTTATTTTTTCTAGTGATTGGCCAGACCCTTTATGTGCAAAATCTTCAATGGCATCCATTATTGATTCAGCAACATTGGTAGGGTCTTTTTTGGCTTGTCCTGAAAGGAAAACAATTACAAGAACAAAGCAACAAAAAATACCTCCCATTTTCCTTTCTCTTCCCCTGTCCCAAACTACTATTTAAAGTGGTGGGTTTGATACTTAATGGATAAATGCTCTTTCCTCCAAAATGATCACTGCTATTGGTTTGAATTGAGATTTAAAGTAGGTTAGAAATACTAAAAGGCAAAGATGGGGGTGGAGTGAGGAGAAGAAAATTTCATATATGATAAAAGTCTATAAAAGGTGTGGAGGGATGATTATTATATGTGGAAAACAAGAAGTAGGTTGCATTAAGTTACATTAAGATGAAATGTATATTTAAATCATTCTAGAAAGATTCTAAAAAGACAAGAAGCTAGAATGTAAAGGACTTTAAATGTCAAACAGGATTTGTATTTTATCCTAGACTTAACAGAATCACTAAGGTTTTTTGAACAGGTAAGCACAATAGTTGCATCAATATTATCATAGATCATGATATTTAAAAATACCAATTGATCATTTATATGGAAGATGGATTGAAAAGGGGAGAGGCTGGATATAGGAAGATTAGTTTGAAAACTACTGTAATAGTTCAGGTGAGAAGTGAAGAGTACCTATTTTGGATGATGACTATGAGGAGAGAGAAGGGAACAAATACTGAAAATGCTATAGAGGTGGGATCATTAAGATAAATGTAGAGCTCTACATCTGAGTTTTACAAAATCTAGAGTATAGAATGGAAGAGGTAGAGCTATACAACATTTCATATGAATAATGGACTACAAGTTCAATACAAGGGAACAGGGTTACATGGGAACAAAAGAATATCCAAAAGTCAATAGCACACTGGGCACTGATAGAGAGGAGGAAGTAAATCAGTCAGTAAGCATTTATTAAGCAACTACAATGTGCCAGGCCATGTGCTCAGCACTGGGTTTATGAAAAGAAGCCAAGGGGTACATAGGTGGTACAGTGTGACCCTGGGCAAGTCCCTTAACCACAATTGCCTACCAAAAAAAAGAAAGAAAAAGAGAAAGAAATGAAAGGAGACAAAAAGAGTCTTTGCTCTCAAAGAACACACAATCTAATAGGAAGACAAATAAACTATTGCACAGAATGAATTGGAAATAATAACAGAATAAGGGATTAGGAAATTTTTTAGATTCTTTTTTAGAAGATATAATTTTAGTTGTCATTTGAAGCAAGTGAAGGGAAGTCAAGCAGCAGTGATGAGGAGAGGCGGCATTCTAGACATGGGAGATAGTCAGTGAAAATCCTTGCAGTCTGGAGATAGAATTTCTTATTCAATCAATAGCTAGAAGACCAATGTAATTTGGGTTACAGAGTTCATGGTGGGGTATGAGAGACAAGAAGATTGGAAAGATAATGGGGGACAGTTTAGGAAAGGGTTGAGATGCCAAACAGAAGACTTTCTACTTGATCCAGAAGGTGTTAAGGAGCCAGTGGAGTTTAATGAATAAAATGGGGATAAGATGGAGAGGTAACATGGTCAGATATCTTTAGAAATACCACTCTAATTAAAGGAATTAGAGTAGGTAATGAGAAAACCAAATTATCACTCTTTGCAGATAATATGATGGTATACTTAGAGAACCCCAGAGAATCACCTAAAAAGCTATTAGAAATAATCCACAACTTTAGCAAAGATGCAGGATATGAAATAAATCCACATAAGTCATCAGTATTTTTATATATCACTAACAAAATCTAATAACAAGATTTACAAAGAGAAATCCCATTTAAAATACCATTGATATTATAAAATATTTGGAAGCTATCTGCCCAGGGAAAATCAGGAACTATATAAGCAAAACTACAAACAATTTCCACACAAATAAAGTCAGATCTAAACAATTGGAAAAATATCAAATGCTCTTGGATAGGTCGAGAGAATATAATAAAGATGACAATACTACCTAAACTAATATATTTATTTAGTGCTATACTAATCAGACTCCCAAGAAACTATTTTAATGACCTAGAAAAAATAACAATGGAATTCATCTGGAAGAACAAAAAGTCAAGAATTTCAAGGGAACTAATGAAAAAAAAAATCAAATGAAGGTGGCCTAGCTGTACCGGATCTAAAACTATATTATAAACCATTTGGTTTTGGCTAAGAAATAGACTAGTTAATCTATGGAATAGGTTAGGTTCAAAAGACAAAACAGTCAATAATTTTAATAACCTAGTGTTTGACAAACACAAAGACCCCAGTTTTGGGGATAAGAATTCACTGTTTGACAAAAACTGCTGGGAAAATTGGAAATTAGTATGGCAGAAACTAGGCACTGACCCGCACTTAACACTGTACACCAATATAAGGTAAAAATGGGCTCATGATCTAGGCATAAAGAATGAGATTATAAATAAATTAGAAGAACATAAGATAGTTTACCTCTCAGACTTGTAGAGGAGGAAGGAATTTGGGACCAAAGAAGAACTAGAGATCATTATTGATCACAAAATAGAAAATTTTGATTATATCAAGTTAAAAAGTTTTGTACAAACAAAACTAATGCAGACTAGATTATAAGGGAAGCAATGAACTGGGAAAACATTTTTACAAGTTCTGATAAAGGCCTCATTTCCAAAATATATAGAAAACTGACTCAAAGTTATAAACAATCAAGCCATTCTCCAGTTGATAAATGGTCAAAGAATATGAAGAGACAATTTTCAGATGAAGATATTGAAACTATTCTAGTTTCTAGAATTCATTCTAGTCATATGAAAAGGTGCTTTAAATTACTATTGATCAGAGAAATGCAAATTAAGACAACTCTGAGATACCACTACACACCTGTCAGATTGGCTAGGATGACAGGAAAAGATAATAATGTTGGAGGGATGTGGCAAAACTGAGATACTGATACATTGTTGGTGGAGCAAATCCAACCATTCTGAAGAGGAAACTATACTCAAAAAGTTATTAAACTGTGCATACCCCTTGACCCAGAAGTGTTATTATTAGCTTATATCCCAAAGAGATCTTAAAGGACAGAAAGGGACCCATATGTGCAAAAATGTTTGTGGCGGCCCTTTTCATAGTGGCTAGAAACTGAAAACTGAATGGATGCCCATCATTTGGAAAATGGCTGAATAAGTTATGATGTATGAATATTATAGAATATTATTGTTCTGTAAGGAATTACCAGCAGGATGATTTCAGAGAGGCCTGGAAAGACATGAACTGATGCTGATGCTAAGTGAAATGAGCAGAACCAGGAGATCATTATACAAGGCAACAACAAGACTATATAATTATCAATTCTGATGGACACAACTCTCTTCAACAGTGAGATGATGCAAACAAGTTCCAATTGTTTAGTGATAAAGAGAGCCATCTAACCCAAAGACCCCAGCTTCTGGGATAAGAACTCACTGTTTGATAAAAATTGCTGGGAAAATTGGAAACTAATATGGCAGAAACTAGGCATTGATCCACACTTAACACCGTACACCAAGATAAGGTCAAAATGGGTTCATGACCTAGGCATAAAGAATGAAATTATTAATAAATTAGAGGAACACAGGATAGTTTACCTCTCAGACCTGTGGAAGGGGAAGGACTTTATGACCAAAGCAGAACTAGAGATCATTACTGATCACAAAATAGAAAATTTCGATTATACCAAACTGAAAAGTTTTTGTACAAACAAAACTAATGCAGACAAGATTAGAAGGGAAGCAATAAACTGGGAAAATATTTTTACAGTCAAAGGTTCTGATAAAGGCCTCATTTCCAAAATATATAGAGAATTAACTCTAATTTATAAAAAATCAAGCCATTCTCCAATTGAAAAATGGTCAAAGGATATGAACAGACAATTCTCAGATGAAGAAATTGAAACTATTTCTAGTCATATGAAAAGATGCTCCAAGTCACTATTAATCAGAGAAATGCAAATTAAGACAACTCTAAGATACCACTACACACCTGTCAGATTAGCTAAGATGACAGGAAAAAATAATAATGATTGTTGGAGGGGATGTGGGAAAACTGGGACATTGATGCATTGTTGGTGGAGTTGTGAACGAATCCAACCATTTTGGAGAGTAGTTTGGAACTATGCTCAAAAAGTTATCAAACTGTGCATACCCTTTGATCCAGCAGTGTTACTACTGGGCTTATATCCCAAAGAGATTATAAGCAGGGAAAGGGACCTGTATGTGCATGAATGTTTGTGGCAGCCCTTTTTGTAGTGGCTAGAAACTGGAAACTGAATGGATGTCCATCAGTTGGAGAATGGCTGAATAAATTGTGGTATATGAATATTATGGAATATTACTATTCTGTAAGAAATGACCAACAGGATGATTTCAGAAAGGCCTGGAGAGACTTACATGAACTGATGCTGAGTGAAATGAGCAGGACCAGGTGAACATTATATACTTCAACAACAATACTATATGAAGACCAGTTCTGATGGACCTGGCCATCCTCAGCAACGAGATCAACCAAATCATTTCCAATGGAGCAGTAATGAACTGAACCAGCTATGCCCAGAGAAAGAACTTTGGGAGATGACGAAAAACCATTACATTAAATTCCCAATCCCTATATTTATGCCCACCGGCATATTTGATTTCCTCCACAAGCTAATTGCACAATATTTCAGAGTCTGATTCTTTTTATACAGCAAAATAATGTTTTGGTCATGAATACTTATTGTGTATCTAATTTATATTTTAATGTATTTAACATCTACTGGTCATCCTGCCATCTAGGGGAGGGGGTGGGGGGTGGGAGGGGAAAAATTGGAACAAGAGATTTGGCAATTGTTAATGCTGTAAAGTTATCCATGCATATAACCTGTAAATAAAAGGCTATTAAACAAACAAACAAACAAAAAAGAGAGCCATCTACACCCAGAGAGAGGACTATGGGAACTGAGTGTGGACCACAGCATAGCATCTTCACTCTTTCTGTTATTGTTTGCATCCATTTTTGTTTTCCTTCTCAGGTTTTTTTTCCTTTCTAAATCCAATTTTTCTTATGCAGCAAGATAAGTATATAAATATGTATCCATATATTGCATTTAACATATATTTTAACATATTTAACATGTATTGGATGACCTTTATGTAGGGGAGGAGGTGGGGGGAAGGAGGGAAAATTTGGAACAGAAGGTTTTGCATGGATCAATGTTGAAAAAAATTACCCATGCATATGTTTTGTAAATAAAAAGCTATAATAAAAAGGTGAATTAAAAAAAAGGAATAGCAAAAAAAAAGAAAAAAGAAAGAAATATCTCTCTAACAACTAAGTTGAGAATGGACAGAGTGAGGAAAGACTTGTGGGACATCTCATTAATGTCCACTGGCCATTTATCATTTGGGAAATGAAAGTCACTTTTTAATCAGTGACTAGAGGAAAAGACAAAAAAGTGGGAAATGAAATTAAAAGTTGTCAGATAAAACATAGAGTAAAAGAGAAAGCCCTTTGCAATTGGCCTAGTTTCTCTCTATAAAGTGTGAAGGGAAATGCTCTGCTCAGTGTCAGGGAGAAAAGTAAAATGAGAAGCCTAAAGAGCAAGGAGAAATTCTGAATAGCTGCTGTGATACCTGGAAAGAATTTTTAAAGAGTAATAAAGGACTACTTTCCTACATTGAAGTCTCCTTGAGAATGGATACCATAAATTTGTAGCAAACCTGATCAGCACAATTATGTGAAAGCCTTCTCCTCATTTCAAAAGAAAATACAGAGAAAAGGAAGAGGCAGATGATGGGAGTAATTTAGGGTGGAGTTTATTCTATGCAATTTGTACAAAAATCATGCAAAGGTGAAGAAAGCAAGCAGAGGAAAAAGAACAACCTCACACACAAATCAACTCCAAAATATTTGGTATTACTATAAGCGGTTTATTTATTATTACCAAACAGGAAGATTTAAATGAAATGAGACAGAGTAAAGCTAGCTGACCCTAAAGAAGAATATATATATCATGCTGATTAAAAACTAAATAAAGTCAACAAGAGGGCCCATAAAACTCTGCTCTATTATAAAGTAAATGTTAGTACTCTAGTGTCATACTTTTACTTTTTGGATACAATTGATAAACTTTTTCTAGGAATGAACTTTATTAGGGGGATTGTGTGGACATTAGAAAGTTTTCATTGTGTAGAAAAAAATTTCAATTAAAAAAGATTGAATGTAAAATCATTACTATCTTTGTTATCAACTTTTTTTTTTCAAAAGATTATCTTAGGCTAATGGAGTAATCCATGTATGAGGTGATGAGAGAATGGGGTGATGGCCATGGTGATGATTGAAAAGAAGAGTTGAATTTGAGGATATTGTGAAGACATAATCAGCAGAACCCAATGCCTGGGGGATAGAATGCAATGAAAGAAAGATTCAAGTCTAGCATTTATGGTTGTAATTCATGAAGAAAAGAAGGGAAATGGTATTATTGGCAGAATAAAAAGCAAAATTCTGTCTATTTATAGGGAGGATAATCAAAAGATTTCTGGAAAGCAATTCAGTCCAATTGGCAACTACTTGCTGCTCAAAATGAAACTAACTACACCAATGCACTAAGTGCTGACCTCAGAAAGACTTGAGTTCAAGTTCCACCTGAGACATTAACTGACTTAGATGTGTGATCGATCACTGGGCAAATAATTTTATTTTTAAATTTCCTCATCTGTGCAATGTGATCTATAGTAGAACTTGACTCTCAAGGTTGTTATGAGATCCAAATGAGATAATATTTGGGTAGTGTTTTGCAAAACTTAAAATACTACAGAAATCTGTTGTTATTATTATTATTACTATTATTATTAATTGATCTCAGGCAAATTGCTTATATTATTTATCTTCTTATCTGTTTATCTTCAACTGGAAAACCAGTTGACTAGTCTACAATTACATAATCTTTTGTAGGTGTAAAATTTCAATGATTTGATGATAAGTTCAGTTTTTGACCTGAAAAGTTTTAGGTGGCACCAAATGGAATTGTCTGATAGATAAAGGAGAGATTAAACTAAGAGTTGAAGATGTTCAAAAGGTTAGACTTGCTAATTGAGAAGTCATCTGCTTGGAGGTAAAAGTTGAAAACATAAGCATGAATAAGTGAATTCTCCTAAAGGTCAAATATGTGAAAGAGAAAGACAGAAGAGAAGAAAGCCAAGAAATTAAACTTTGGTGAAAAGACAGAAAAGCAAGCAAGCAAAATAAAAAAAGAGAGACAGTGAAAGAGACTAAGAAATAGATCAATCTATATGTTTTTCTCACTTTTTCTGTCTCTCTTCCATATACTTCATCTTCTATCCTTTAGTCTTGCTCTTTAGCAATTTATCTTTTTATCTTGCTTTTTTCTTTTTGCTTATCCATAGTTTTAGATAGAAGCAAACTCAATAGTGCCCATAAGCACCACAGAACTCAGAATTAAACCCCCCCCCCCCACATACAAACAAACAGACAAACAAATACATCGGCAAGATCTAAAATAGATTAACACCACTGCCATCACTGTCAGGTAGATTCAGACTCAAATATTATCTTTACTAGTGAATATATAGTTTAGGGGATGCTAAGCATTTTTTAAAAAATTAAATCTGATAGAAAGCTACACACCTGTTCCAATGGCTGGAAGAGAAACAGACACATAGTTCATCTTTTCACATTCCTGTAGTACTTCAGAGACAGTTTGTTTCACATCATTTCCTCCAATAACATGAATTATTTTTTTGCACATTAGATTTCCACCCTGTGTTACTATGAAATTTTTTTGACACTTCACACCTAGAAAGCAGAAGACACAAAGACATGAAACATTATCTGAATTGAAACCTTTGGATAACTGAGAATATAGAATACTTTATTTAGATAAAAAAGGGCATAAAAGCAATAGTCCTGAATTGCATAGTTCCCTTGATTCTTATTAAATCTCAAAGATGAAAGGTATCTTAGGAGTCATATGGTAAAATCCTGTTCCACGCAAAAACATCTTCTACAAAATCACTGATACAATTATCCACCTTCTAATTAAACATTTCCAGTGAGGAAAACTGATTTATAAAGTAACCCATTCCTTTTTTTTTTTTACGCAGCTACAATGTGGGTACAGTGAAAGGAGTACTGGCTCTGGAGTCAGGGGGTAAAGGTTTAAATCCTACTTCTGGTACTTACCACCTTTAGGATTCTGGGCAAATCACTTAACCATTCAGGGCCTCAGTTTGGTCCTCTGGAAATGAGAGGGGATGGACTAGATGGCCTCTGAAGTCCTTTCCACCTCTAAGTCTATAATTTTATGATCTCCCCCAAACCTCTAGCACTTTCCTGGAGCACAGTGAAAAGAACAATAACTCCGGAGTAAGAGGACTTGGCTTCAATCATTGATTATGCCAGTATCTGTGCAATTTTGGGCTAAAAGTTTAAATGACCTTTCTGGGCCTCATTTTTTCCATCTGTTAAATGAAGGAGTTGGACTAGATGTTTACTAACATTTATTCTATCTCTAAATTTATGATCTTATAGTCTTAGTCATAGTCAATAATTTCGTGGTCAATAACTGGAAACAATGAAATGGAAAACAGCTCTTTCTTTTAAGGAACTCACAATCCCTACTGGTCCAAGTTTTTCTCTCTGGAAGCTCTTGTCCATGTAACAAGACTTTAAATATCTGAAGACAATGACCATGTCATATTCCACCCCTAAGTCTTCTTAAAATTAAAGTGACAAAGTCTAAAGCATGGGAGACTAACCAGAGAAGGTTGTTGTGATAGAGTTCTAAACAACCTTGCTACTATATATTTTTCCTAAAATCATTTGTAATAGGATTTCATATTTATCCTAAAAATTAGTTTGTACTTTTTATGCTATATTTCCCAACAAATAGCCAAACACAGCCCCTTAAAACTACATTAGCCCCAAAGCAGTTATGTTTGTCAATTTGTTAACAGAAAAGAAGACTGTGTCATCAATTTTGATATCATAGTACCAAAATGGACAATTGGAATTAACTCAAATTTTCTTTATTTTGACTTTGAATATTTACACTGTTGTAGTAAATCAGAATAGTGTAGCTTCTGATGCCTATTGAGATATAATGTCTTAATCCCCAAGAAGAGTCTCTAATGGTGAAAGTTTTGAATACTGTGATCGGTTGGTAGGAAAAGATGGGAGACACAGAGAATTTTGTGGGTGCTTCAAATCATACCATGTACAATTGTTGCCTACTGTAGTCTTGCATAGGAATAACTCAAGTTTTGAAGGAAAATTATTCTTACTTTCAAGGTCTCTCTTCTACAGAACTCTAGCTTTTAAAGGGTTTCAGACTTGTTTCCATCCTATCCCACATAATTCTCCTTCTTACTCATACTGGATTATGGCTAAAACAGAAGCATTAATACCATACCTAATGTACTGCACTCTGATTCTACAGCTGGTCCAGCAGCTTCTAAAATGGCTTTGGAAACCCCTAGATAAGAAAATAATAATAGACAGGCATGTGAATTAAAGAATTATATCATATCAGAACTAGAAAATAATATAAAGATCATCCATTTTTACCTTAATTTTACATATTTATTTTAGTAAGGTCAAAAATTCTTGTTTTTATTACAAGGACTTATTTTCTTTCCCTTCCATTAGTCCCATCCAAAAGAAAAGAAAAACAAGAAACCTATTAACAAATATGCAAAGCCAAACAAAATGAATTTATGCATTGGACATGTCTAAAAATTTATGTCTCATTTTGTATCTTGAGACTTTTCTGCAAGTAGGTGGATAGCATGCTTCATCATTAGTTCTCTGGAATCATGGTTGGTCATAAATCTGATCATAATTCTTTTTTAAAAATTTCAAATTACATGTAAAAATAATTTTTACCATTTAAAAAAATTGAGTTCCTGATGCTGAGTGAAATGAGCAGGACCAGGAGATCATTATATACTTCAACAACAATACTATATGATGACCAGTTCTGATGGACCTGGCCATCCTCAGCAATGAAATCAACCAAATCATTTCCAATGGAGCAGTAATGAACTGAACCAGCTATGCCCAGAGAAAGAACTCTGGGTGATGACTAAAAACCATTACATTGAATTCCCAATCCCTATATTTATGCCCACCTGCATTTTGATTTCCTTCACAAGCTAATTGTACAATATTTTAGAGTCTGATTCTTTTTGTACAGCAAAATAACGGTTTGGTCATGTATACTTATTGTGTATCTAATTTATATTTTAATATTTTTAACATCTATTGGTCATCCTGCCATCTGGGGGAGAGGGTGGGAGGTAAGAGGTGAAAAATTGGAACAAGAGGTTTGGCAATTGTTAATGCTGTAAAGTTACCCATACATATAACCTATAAATAAAAGGCTATTAAAAAAAACAAAAACAACAACAACAACAACAACAACAACAAAAACAAATGTTAGTAAAACATTAAAAAAAATTTGAGTTCCAAATTCATTTCCTTCCTCCTTCCCTTCCCACCTCATTGAGAATACAAGCAATTTGATATCAGTGTTACATGTACAGGCATGCAAAACCTTTCCACAGTAGTCATGTTGTGAAAGAAGAAACAAAAGAAAAAAACAATAAAAATAAAAGAAAAAATTTAAAAGTATGTTTTTATCTGCATTTAAACTTCATTAGTTTCCTTTCTCTGAAGGTAGGATAGCATTTTTCATAAGTCCTTTGGAATCGTCTAAAATTTTTGTATTGCTGAAAAGAGCTAAGTTATTCACCATTGTTCATCATATAATACTGTTGTCATTGTGTACAATGTTTTCCTGGTTTTACTCACTTCACCTTTCATGTAACTCTTTCCATTCTTTTCATCATTTCTTATAACAATAGTATTCTATCACAATCACATACCACAACTTGTTCATCCCTTGCCCAATTGATGGGCATCCCCTTAGTTTCTAAGTCTTTGCCACCACAATAATTTTTCCCAAATCTTGACTGAGTTTAAAAAAGTTTAAATGTTTTATTATATCCTTATTCATCTAAAAATGAGCATTTTCATGTATGCAGAAGTACATACAAAAAAAGATGCAATGAGTCTTCATTTTATATTACTTGTTTAAATTTTTTTTTAAACTTTTTTGTATATGATATGTAATGGGCTGAAACTGAGCAGATACACTGAGGTTCACACAAGCAAGCACTTAAGGCTAATTACCAATTAGACAATACTCTATTAGCATTTGCTTGGAAAATGGCCCACCCCACCATTCTGTGCTGGCTCAATCTGTTGGCCTATAGAGAGATTTGGAGGAGGGATTAAAGGGTGGAGTAAGAAAGCAGAGTGACTCCTGGTGGAATTTATGTGTCCATTTCTCTCATGTCCACAAAGAATAAAGATCAAGGACTTTTGTTTATCCTGACTCTGGCTGATTTTAAAGTATCCAGGGTGCTAATGTGGTCATCACATGATAAATGTCCCACATCACTTTTTTTTTTCTTTTTTTCCCCCTGAGGCAATCAGGGTTAAGTGACTTGCCCACGGCTACACAGTTAGGAAGTATTAAGCTCTGAGACCAAATTTGAATTCAAGTCCTCCCGATTTCAGGGTTGGTGCTCTATCCATTGAGTCACCTAGTTGCCACCTAGCTGACCCCTTCACCACTTTTAAATCTTTCTTGTCTATGCTTCTTTCTGAAATCGTTTTGGTACTATTTTGCATGCTTTAAAAAAGATTCAATGGCCATCTTTTATTCTCCCCACCTTTCTCTTCTCTCCTTCATTAGGATTTTTTCCCATGTAATTATGCTACCCTGGTATTTCTTTCTTCACTATCCCTCTCCCACTTTCCTATTGAATTTGATGCATTTCTATCCCAAACTCTGTGTCTATACATGTCCAACCCTTTTTTTTTTTGCTCCTTTCACATAAAAGTGAGGTTCATCTAATACCCACTCACTCCAACTCCTATCATACTTGAATATATATTTTTCTTATCTTATGTATCTTCCTTATATAGAATGCAAGTTCTACTCCATTGTTCTTATCTTCCCTTCTTTCTCTTCTCTCAAAACTGTCATAGAATCAACACTGCACCCCAAATATGTTTTTATAATTTAAATCCCTTTGTACTTTTTGAAGCTATTATTTTTTTGGAAAGATATTTGAATCTTCTCCATCATAGAATATTAGCATCACCATATAGTTCCTCCCAATTATTAAAAAAATTATCTTTTAAGTTTTTTCTTGACTCTGATGCTTGCATTTCAAAGTTCCTACTCAGCTCTTATCCTTTCATCCTATGGGATTTTCAGGATATATTATTCTTGGTTATAGGAACTTATCTTTTGCTTTTTGGAAAACTGTATTCTATACTCTACTTTGGTTTTTAGTAGATGTTTCCAGGTTTTATATGATCCCAATTATAGTTTCTTGATACTTAAATCATTCTTTTCTATTTTAACATATGAGAGATTTTGGCTATGGCATTCCTGGGACTTTGTTTTTGGTCTGTCTTTCTAAATTCGCACCCTAACCCTAACCCTACCCCCAAATTCACACCCTAATCCTAAATTCGCACCCTAACCCTAACCAACCTTGTGGCATCCTAAATAGTAGGTAGCCAGATGGTGCAGTGGATAGGATGACAGAATTAGTATCAGAAAAACTCATATTAGTGAGTTCAAATCTAGCCTTAGGCTCTTTACTTAGCTGTGTGACCTTGATCAAGTTACCTAAGTCTGATCGCCTCAGTTCCTCATCTGTAAAATGAGTTGGAGAAGGAAATGGCAAACTACTATAATATCTTTGTCAAGAAAACCTCAAATAGAATCACAAAGAGTCAGGCACAAATGAACAACAAAAACTGTAATCCTAATTAATATTTAGTTTGCATGTGGAACATTAACTGTTAAGAATGATTTCAAACTCTGGATGCTAAAACTTTTTTCATGACTATGACTCACATTTGAGATCCAAATTTGTTAGTGGAAACTTCTTAATTTAAAATTGTATTAAATAAAAGAGGGCTATGCTTATGTGGTGATGTATAGACTAAGGTTTATTTTTTCTTAAGGAAAAATATTTTATTAAGAAACTCTAATAAGTAAAATTAATAAATTTTAGTAATAGTAAATACTAATTAGTAAAAAGCAGTTCATAATATGTGCATAATAAACCATATGTGTATATATGGATATATACAGATATATATAGCTTCACTTATATATATATATATATATGTATATATACATATACACACAAACACACACATATTTAAGTTATAGGAAATAAGTTTAATTTAAAAAAATTTTAAAGTTTACTTTTTGGGGATACAGATGTTGTTAAATACAATTAAAGTTGTATACATTAATAACTTAAACTCAACATCCTTAATTTGCTATGAATGTGACATGTTTCCTTGATTCCTTCTATTTTGCTAACAACTATACCTAAATTATCTTGTAACGTTAATATCATTTTATCTAACTTGATTGTTTTCTATTATGCTCTGCTTCTAAGCAAAAGTTTTCATAAACTTCTATTTTGGGGTCGATTAATGTCATCCAACTATGATTCTCCCAGCCCCTTATAAGTCTGTTCCATTTTCCTCATAATCTGGGAAAAAAATCTGTCAAGTAACTCCTAATATTTTTCTTAATAATCTGGATAAGCAGCAATAAAAGGAAGGCCATCAGATGTATAAAATCTTGGTTCACATATAAACTAATTAGGATCATTTTTCCAGTGTTACTTCTTTATATGTTGAGGAATGCATAAATTCTATCTCAATTATTTGATTGTAATTCTATTAGCTCCAAAAGCTTCAGTTTTGTATCTTTGCTGCAATTTATATCTAGAACAATATTTTCAATTCTCTGAATAATTTCTTCAATATTTGTCTTTCCTTTTTTCTTCCATGTGTTCCCTAAAATTGATCCTGTTAAATTCAGTGCTGTACAGCACAGATTAAATTGTCATCCACAGGATTAGAAAAAAGTGTTTTCAGCAATTTGAAAAGAGCAACCTGAAGAACATCTACTCTTGTAACCTGTCCCTTTGTTCCTTTAATCTTCGGGTTAAGATAAAGTTCACCCAAGAAGAGTACAATCATTTTCTGATAGCTTCATCCCCATTACCAGTTTAATTTTTGTTTTCATACTCAGTTCTATATCTTTTAAGTAGTAACCATGGGAAATTTCCCCTTTATGTACTAATGGTTAGATGATGGGACAAATAATTACACAAGAGTGCTCCCATGTAAGAGAAGTGTGGTACAGTTGTGGCCTGTTGGTAGATGAGTTCCACAAGGTCTTGTAAAGCATCATCAGTAGTGAACTGGCCATTTAAAATCTCTATAAATTGATAAATTCCAGTTTCAAAACTTCCTGGCTATTCTGTAAAATGATTCAAAAAACTCCTGTATATATTCTCTAAGAGTAGGGTAAACATCACATCCATCTTGATAGGAAGAATTTGTATAATTAGAAGTATAAGCAGATGGAAAAAATTCTGGGGCATTCACAGACAAATTTGACATTAATATGGGTGCTCTAACCACTTGGGATTTAGTCATTGCTGAAGTAAATGGGGAGATTTTATCCTGTGAAATAGGTGGAGCTCTTGTAAGCTTTGGATGTTCTGCAGGAGGTCCACCTGGCCTCGGACACAGATTTACTATAGAAGAAAAAGCATGAAGATAGGAAAGACATTAAAGACTTGATCAAATTTGCCAGAAAACATTTTAGGTGGGGGATAAAATGAAGGACCAGGAGACAGGACAACTAATCCTGCATCAGACACTGCCTAGCTGTCTAACCCTAGACAAGGCATTTAAATTCTCTGGATCTCAGTTTCCTTGTCTGTAAAATAAGATGATAATAGCCCCAACCTCACAGGGTCATTGTGAAGATCAGCTGAATTAAAATGTTTTGCTAACTTTAAAGTGTTATATAAATGCCAATTATTATTTTAATAATCATAGTCTTTCACTGCATTTGAAGAGATAGCTTCCTCAAGAGCTAAGAAGTCAAAGGATAAGGACAGGCAGTTTTTACAAGAAAAAATGCTAGTTGTTAACTACAGAAAAATATACTCAAATATGAAAGGACTCACAATAATCAAAATGTTAGGTCAAAGGTTTCTTTTCACCCTTCAGAACTGGCAAAGATGTCAAAAATTGGGAATAATCAAAGCTGAAAGAACTAGAGAAAGATAAGCACACTGATGCATTGTTGATGGAGTTATCATTTCATGTAGTCATTCTGGAAAGTAGTTTGGAATTATATATATTTTTTAAAAACCTGACTGAATCAAATTTCTATATTCTTTGTCCCAAAATATATCCCTTTGGAGTCAAGGACAAAAGGGAAGGTAGCATATGCATAAAAATATTTCTTTCACCACTTTTTATGGTAGCAGAGGGCCAGAACCAAAGTAAATATCTATTGATTGGGAGATGGCTAAACAAGCTGTGATACATGAACGTAAAAGAATATTTAATGTGTTATAAAGAATTATTAATATGAAAAATTGTAGATAAGCATGGAAAGACAAAAACTGATACAAAGAAGTAAACAGAACCAGGAAAATGATATTTGTAATGACTGCAACAGTATAAACAGAAAAGAGAACAATAAACAAAGTAATCAAAACTTCATACTGAAAGAAATAGATATATGGTGACATCTTTCCCCATGTCTTTGCAGAGATGGGAAACCATGGGTTTGGAACACTGCATTTAATGTCAGACTTTTTCCATTTTATTAGTATTAAATATTACCAATATTTGCTAAACTTTTTCCACTTTAAAAAATTCCTTATTATAGAGAGGTTTCTCTCAAAGGTGAAGGGGAGGCAACAGAACATTTATGTATCATAAAAAGAAAAGATATAATATAAATTATTTTTGAAAAAGAAGAAACAAACAATCTGCAGCCTAAGGGAGCTTATATTTTACTTGAGAAAAGCACTTCACTTGAGTCAGTGCTAGGGCAACTGCAGAACTGTGGAGAGACCTAACGTTGTACTTTGCCCTGATCTGAGAGGAACTATTTGAGTTCTTATGCCCAGTCATATATACTAATAGTACATGCTAGTCTCTCATTATACTACACAACAATGACAGATTCATGGCACATCAAAACATTATAATTATGTTAGCCATTATGTTAGTGTAAGTTATTTAAATAAAATACCATTTTTGAGGACAAATGTCTTGTCTGTTGAATTTACAATAACTTCAGACTCTTCCTTCGTGATGTTCCCAAAAGCAATTTGAAAGATAATGGATCCAATCTTGCTTTCATACACACCCAATTCAGGGCTAGAAATAGTGCCAAAATGATCTAAAGAGAAGAAAAAAATTAAGAACCAAATATGATTTTGTGAATATTATTATCAGAGTGTGTTATATACCTCTCTCTTATTCTTCCCCCTGCTTTACTTTTCTGAATCCTGTAATTATCTAGGTGTAAAATCATTTTATTGGAGGAATGATATTTCAAAATAGTATACAAGTCATATATAGCACTAATTAAATAATCAAATTGGATGAACCAGAAATATCTAACTGGTTGTCAAAGTTAATCTACATGAAAATGACTTGGACCAGTGTGAGAAAAATATCACCCTCATCTCATATCATTCAACAAGATGACCTTAGACCAAACAGCCTGATCTGACTCATGACCCACAAAAATGACTAGCACTTAGCAAAGAACATGGAACATAAGGCTTTTGATTTAAAAATGCTTTATGTATCTATCCATTATTTACATATCTAGTGTTTTATGTGATTTGAAATGTTACACATGGTTTTGTATCTTTTCTGTTACTTCTCTTTTTTCATGTAAACCCATTACATTTGTCTGGACTTTGACTACCATTAAATTATCAGAAATTAATAGTAAATAATCTTTAAGAAAATTACTAGACCTTGTGTATCACTGGCGTTGGAAACTCTTTCACTGGTAATATTTCCATCAGAATATTTAGTGAATACTTTTTTGAATGCCTAGAAAAAAGAAAGACAGCTACTGAATGGAACAATTCTCAATAAAATATTAATCAGATTTTTAGAGAAGCATAGATAGCAAGAAAATAAGGACATATTTCTATCATGGTGATTAAAATGACATATTTTAGTAGAAATTCCATTCAAAAAGAAGATATTAAAAATCCTACAGAATTAACTAGATTAGGAGTAGAGTCAGAATATGATTTCAAAGTGTTTTGCAGTTGAAGTCAGAAGACCTGAGCTTTATTTCTGACTTTTTGGCTTATTTCCTGTATGGCCAGTGACAGGCCACTTAACAATTCCTGGATTTCAAATTCCTAACTTATAAAATGAGGAGATGGACCAGATGACCTCCCATGTCCCTTCTAGGTTTAAATATATGATCATATAATTTAAAGATCCTAAATAAGATTTTAAAAGAAGACTTGGAACATTTTCCCCTCAATAATTGCTGAAAATTCTTTCTTTCAGAACTGCCCATTTCAAATTTTTGACTATTTAATCATAATGTTCGTATGAATTTGGATACTTTACTTTTATAATTTGGATATGAACCCTTCATTAGAGAAAGTTGTTGCAAAGAATTTCTCCCTATTTACCTGTTTTATTTGTTAATTTTAGCTAGCATTGGCTTTTCCCCAAAACCTTTTAACTTTATGTAACCAAATATGTCCATTCTTTCTTCTTTGTATTTTAGCTTTTCCTCTAAGTATAGTTATGAAAAGCATTTTATTTCTTGTTCTTTTAATTTTTATGTTATACCTTCTATAACTGTCATATATCAATTTGGAACTTTTCATTAGTACATGATGTGAAATATAAGTCTGATTTCTACCAGATTGTTTTCCAATAATCTCAGCAGTTTTTGTCAAGCAGTGAAAGTTAGGATCATTTGGTTTGATGAACATGTGTACTATATTTGTCTGTTTCTGTATATTACATATCTCATCTATCTGTAAACCTCTATGTTGTTGAGTTGTTTCAGTTTATTTCCAATTTAGGGTTTTCTTGGCAAAGATATTAGAGTGGTTTGCCATTTCCTTCACCAGCTCATTTTACAAATGAGAAATCAACACTTAACAGGTTTAAATGACTTTCCCAGGTTCAGCATAGCTAGTAAATGTCTGAGGCCAGATTTTAACTCATGATGATGAGTTTCTCTGATTCCACACCTAATGCTCTATTTGTTATACCATTTAGCTACTCTGACTTTTTAAACCAGTACCAAGTACTTTTGGTGGTTATGACTTTGAGGCCTCATTGGAATTCTGGTGCTATCCTTTCTTTTTTTTTCTGTTATGTCTTTTGAAATGAATTTTGTTATTATTTTTTTCAAGCTCTATAAATTAATCCTTTTAGAGTCTGCTTGGTGTTGCTCTGAAAAACTAAATTGATTTAAGGAGTACTACCATTTTTATTATATTGATACAACCTACTCAGGAGATAATTAATATGTCTCCAATTTCTTAGGTCTATATTTTTGTAAAGAGTATTTTGTATTGTATCAATATAGTTCCTCTGTGTGTCTTGCTAAGTAGACTATAGAATATTTTATATATTCTTTAATTATTCTGAATGAAATGTCTCTATTCTGAAGAAAAGTTATTTGATAAGTTGTATTTCAAAGTGGATGTGTGTATTCAAATGTGTTTATGTGTGAATATATATATATATATTGATATTTATACACATTTATATACACATGTGTAAATAGAATATATAGCAATATATTACACATGCATATAAACACACTTTTAAAATACCTACCTTTCTATCCTGAAGTAGTTATGAGGTAGTTTTTTCATAAATTTCTTTCTTCATATACACACATATTAACTATATTTTTATTTACATACCTTATAAATTTCATTTTTCAAATATAACCTTCCTTCAGAATAAAAAGAGCATATATATTGATAAGGCTGAAAATACTTTTTAAATTTTTTCTAGAAACATAAATTTAAAACTATTTTGCAATTAAATTGCAAGAAAATTCCACTATTACCTGAATGTTGTCAGTATCACTGGGATGCAGCAGAAAGCACACTTCTTTTAGAGTCTTCAAAAGTCCTGATCTACTGAATTCGAACACTTGAGACATGATTAAGTTTGCAAAAACATTTTTTGGAAATCTCAAATTTCCTGTTCCAATTGCCGGAAAAGTGATTGATGTTAAAGATAGAGAGGCAGCGGTTTCTAGGCAATCTCTGATAATGTTTTTCATGATCTGAAAAGCAAAAAGTATTTTCATGTAAATCAGAGACTAGCATCAGAAATGGAGAATGCTGCAAAAGGGGAAGTAGTTTTGCTTCTAAGGGTGCAGGGACACATAGCTGTCAGTTAGTCTCTAGGGTTATGATGGGAAAAGATATATGTAATATCCAGTGACAAGAGGAGGAAGAAAGAAATACAAAACTTTTAATAACTCTGACAAACTGGTTTGCTAAGTGGTTTTGTGAAAAACTGAGGGCTTCAAAGGGGAAAAAAAAGAAAAAGAAAGATCAGTTCAGAGCAGTCTCCTCAGAGGACTAACTTATTGGTGAATTCTATCTTGAATTGCTTAATTGGAAAAAAAAATCTTTCAAACTTATATGATTGAGATTCACAAATGCAATGTCTAAACTGAAAACAAAAAATATGAGAGAAAAACCCACAATCGTCTAAAGAAACAGATGAATAGGGGAAAGATACCCTACCTAAATGTAGGGTACATCTTATATACTGCTTCTTGAGATCACTTCTTCAACGTATGTAACTGTAAGAGGCAGTGATGGTATTGCCTATCTCAAACCACCATGAAAAGAAGAAGAAAAAAAAGAAAACCTCTTTCTGTCCATCTCTCTGATAGTTCAGAATATATGAAAAAAGATGTCACAATAGTGAATGGAAAAAAGTGAGTGAAACCAAAGGTTAACAGAATTAAGAGTGTGTGAGTTCAAGACGTCTTATTTTTCTAAATATACACTTATAAATATATGCAAATAAACAAGTGTAAAAAGCTAAAAAAAATGAAGAAAATAAACAGATTAAATACAAAATATCCTCCAAGAATTGTGCTTTTTTTGAGAGAAGAAGAGTTTAAAGATGGGAATAAGTTAATGCTCTCAAAAGATGTATGACCAGAGGATCACCAACTCTGTCAATTCTTTTCATAGTTCCTTTGTCCTCCTTAATGAAATATGACCATCAGCATTCTTAATGTCAACTGATACTACTATGGCTACTAATGGCTTATGACTTTATGTTCTTTGCTGTTATTGACATAGTTGCAGAAAGAATTCAATTCCACTGACATAAATGCAAGTGTTAGACTCTTCTGCGACTTCTTGTTTGAGTTTCAAAGACACATGTAAGCCATGATGATACTGGAATAAAATTCTGTAGGGTCTCCAAATGGCTGGAGATACTCCACTACTGCCTCTAGGATAATAATAATAATAATAATAATTATAATGATTATGTTTACATATTGCTCATTTTCTGCCAAGCACTATGCTAAGCTTTGTAAGTATTTCATTTAATCCTCACAGTGATCCTGGGAGGTAAATTCTATTACTAATCTTAATTTTACAGTTGAGGGAACTAAGATAGGTAAAGAGTAAATAACTTGTTCAAGTTGAACGGCTAGTAAGTGTAAAGGGTTATACTATAACTTTGGCTTTTCTGAGTGTAGACCGGTATTCTACATCCATTGCATTATCCACTTTTACTTTCAGTGAAAGCTGTTCATAATCCAATCCCAACCTATCTTTTCAGGATAAGTGTATATTACTCCCTTTCATGTATTCAGCATTCTAGCCAAACCATTCTACTGTCTCTTTCTTATGACTGACAATCCATTTTCCATTTCTATGGCTTTATACTGGTCCCTCATGCCTGGAATACCATCTTAACTCATTTTTATTTCAAGGAATCCTTAGCTCCCTTCAAAGCTCAGCTCAAGTACCACCATCTTTGAGAGGCATTCTTGAATCCTACTTGCTGGTGTCCCTTTCTCTTCAAATTACGTTGTATTTACTTTCTATATATTTTGTGTTTACTTATATGTGTATATGATTCCCCCTCACAGAATTTATACTTGTGAGGGCAAAGACTGCCTAACTTTTGACTTTGTATTAATAGGTGCTTAGTAAATACTTGTTGATTGGGAACTTCAGTATTTCCCTACCTTTTGTGATTTTCCTGCTCCATCATCCCAGTTAGGAGCTACCACATGGAGCACAAACATGCAGCCCAGATTGTAGCCTCTTGTCAAGAGAATAGAGCCTGTTTTCACTGCTTTTTTCTCCAATGCATTTAATTCTTCCTGAATTTCTGGGCCAGCTTTCTTAAATAAGGCCCCAGAAAGTTGTCCACTGTTAAGATGAAGATCCAAAGGGATGGAATTTACAATAACATCCGTCTAAAATAAAAAAAAACTTTGTTAAAAACAAAATCATATCAGTAAATCTTCATATGCAAAGCAATATACAAAGAGATATAAAAAAGGTACTAAAAAAGCATATGATCTAGTTGAGGAATTAGGTCCTATATGTAAAAACTAAAATATCAAAGATATGGGCAGCATATAAGTAAAGACATGGAACAGTATAAAGACATTATTTGCTCAATGTTTATTTAAATAGTAATTTTTATAACATAGAGATAACCAATAACTGCTTCTGCCACACATGACAGTGGCAAGGGGAAATAAAGAAGGAAAGGAACAAACATTTATTAAGCACCTATTATGTGAGGCACTATGCTAAATGATTTACAAATATAATCTCTTTTGATCTTCACAAGATCCTTAGGAGTTATTATGATCCCATTCTACAGTTGAGGGAATTGAGGCATCTCATCTTCTGCAGGAAAACTTTCCCAACTTGGGATAAGGTAGGCACTTAATAAGTTTTTGTGGACTGACTGAGGCAGGCCCAGGGTCACTCAGATATAACTGTATGAAACCAGATTTGAATTCAGATTTTCCAACTTTAGTTCCAAGACACAAACTCCAAGGAAACCTTACTCCCTTGCTTGCTCCCTAGTCCAATAGACTGCTGAAAGACAGTAGCATCAGCTCTTATGAGTGAGGGAAACCATGAATATTTCCCTTTCTCAACTAACTCTCAGTGTCCCATGTTGTGTGTCAGCTAAAAATATTCACTATCTTCTGAATACAGATTCTCATATTCTTGTTCCTGCAAAATTTAATTCATAGCTCAACTCCACTTTAATCTTTGGATCTACTATATTCTTGGCAGGGGTCTACATATTCTACTGTTACTTCCCAAGGTCCTTTGGGTTTTGTTACCCAACTCACTTTCCCTAAGTGATATCTGTCCTTTTAATCTGCTATGCACCAAATAGCACACAATCTAGTATGAATTCTTTTTTATTTGTTGCCTACGCCAATTATAATGTTAACTTATTGGGAGCAGAGACTATTTTAAAGTTTCTTTTTTCATTATAAAACTTAACATAGTACTTTGCACATAGTGCTGCAATAAATGCTTTTCACTTCCATTCTATCATTTTAGACTGGATAGCAAGGAGCAGCTTAATAAAGGATGCAGGATTTGAGCTGAGTCTTGAAATATAATCACTTTTGGAAGAAATGAATAAAAAGTGAAAGGACAAGAGAAATATAGTGAAAGGCTTAAATTTTAATCCTGTCTTATTTACTATTTACATAGTATTGGACAAATTACTTAACTAAATGTTAATTTTCTTCTCTGTAAAATGGTTGTGTTAAGAGACTATTTCAATAATCCAGACATAGAGTATTAATCTCATGTGATAGGAGTGGAAATAAGGAAGGGATGAATGCAAGAAAGATAATCAATTAGATCTGTTGATTAATTGGATTCCGGGAGCAAGAGAGAAGAAAAAGTCAAAATAATTCCAAAAATTCCAAAATTGGATAAATTTGAGAAGAGTTAATTAAAACAAAGAGTAAGTAAGGTAAACTAGGTCAAGGAGATAGGAAGAACCTTATCCTACACATTTTTTTTATAACATAACCAACTATGAATACTCTACTACAAATTGTTCATTCTGTTGATTATTAAGATCCCTTGTTTCTAGTTTTCAAAAGATGTGTCATTCATCCATCTACTTGATAAATACTTCTTGATCCCATTCTGCAAATAAGTTTGTGATATATTGAGGTACTGCAAATGTGAAGATAGGGAAAAATCATCTCCCCCAAAACTTTCTTCTCTGTAATATAGATCAAATTTTCAATGGGATTCTCCTCCCTCAGTCTTGAATTTTTCAAATTAGAAAAAATATACTAAATGACAAAACTATTTTTAACCTGTAGATGCATCCTAATGAAAAAAATATAAATCCATGGAATTTGTAGTGTGGACCTTTAATTAAATGATGGACATTGGGCAGAACAACATTTGGGAACTGAATAAAAATATATATATTAGTAAAAGCTAGACCTCAACAGAGAGGTGTTTCTAAGAAAAATTCAAATGTTGAATAACCAATAAGAAAAAACCATTTTATTAATAACAAGAAATGTTCTTCATACTTACCATAACAAAGTTGTTTTTTTTTTTAAAAAAAGGTCAGTGTTGGAAGAGTTTGGGGAAGTTATGCCTACTGATAACATAATTGCTAGAGTTATGAATTTCTAATCACATGGGAAAACAATTTGAAAATGTGTGAAAATAATCAATACAGAACCTTTGATACAACAGTGTTGGTGTTGATTATACACATTTTAGAAATCAATGAGAGAAAAAAAATTTTGAATGGAACCAAACAATATAGAAACACTTTTCATGGTAGCAAAAAAAAAACCCTCCCGGAAATAAATTTGAATAGTTTGGAGCATATTAATATAATAGGATATTATTGCCCTATAAGAAGCAAGAAAATGAAGTTATTTTTAGAAGTATTTAGCTTTTAGGTAAGCACTTTGCAAATATTTTATGTGATACCCATGACAACTGATGAAGCAGGTGTTATTATTGTAACTAAGGCAGATAATGGTTGGGTGATTTACCTAGGGTCACACAGCTGGTAGACTTTAAAGATAGATTTGAACTCAGCTCATTTTTACTCCAGATGTAGTACTTTATCCCCTGTGTACCCAAGTACCTCAAGAAAACCTCAAGAAAAATTTTATCAACTAATGCAGAATAAAGATAATAGAAGCTAGAGTTACTGAAAAATGTAGTGCAAAAATGAAAAAAAAATGGAGAAAGGAAAGAAGAAAACATCAATGAAACACTTAAAAAACGGAGAATTAAATTCATAGGGGTAGAGAGACAAGTAGAACAGTTGTGTTACAGTAGTGTTAAATGTAATGTATGCATATAAGCATGTATGTATGTATGTATAAAATACATGCAAACTGTACATAGTAAAACTTCACAGTTTTATACGTGTTTATTTGTGTGTTTTTATCAATATATTCATGTTTATTGCCATCTGTGAAGTTCTTTATTAAGAAGAATTTTTTTAAAGGATGAACTTAAAAAAAGATGACTGGAGCAACTAGATAATTCAGTGAATAGAATGCTGGCTTTGGAGCCAGCATTCTCCTGAATCTCCTGAATCTCCTGAATCAGGAGATTCAGAGTTCAAATCCAGTCTCAGATACTAGCTGTGTGACCCTGGGAAAGATACTTAACTCTGTTTGTCTCAAGTTTTCTCATCTGTAAATGAGCTGGAGAAAGAAATTACTCCATTATCTTTGTCAAGAAAACCCCTAATAGAGTCATAAGGAGTTGGACATGACAAAACAATGGAACAACAACAAAAATATGACCAAACTTATTTTTTTAAAAAGTGTTTCCATCAAGATAATGGTAAATGTTGGTAAGAAAATTGAAACACTAATGCATTGTTGGTGGAACTGTGAACGAATATAGCCATTCTGCAGAGCAATTTAGAACTCTGTCCAAAGGACTATGAAACCACATATAACTTTTGATTTAGTAGTGTCACTTCTAGGTCTGTGTCTCAAAGAGATCATAAAAGATGGAAAAGAACTTACATGTGCAAAAATGTTTTTAGCACCTCTTTTTGTGGTAGAAAGGATGAGAATTCCCATCAATTGGGGAATGGCTGAATAAGTTATGATACACGAATGTAATGGAATATTTATTTTTCTATAAGAATCTCAATGAGAAACTTGATTTCAGAAAAGCCTGGAAAGACTGACATGAAGTAATGCTGAGTGGAGTGAACAGAATCAGAAAAAGATTGTACACATTAACACCAAAATTATGTGATACTGAACTATAATGGACTTAGTTCTTCTCAGCAATACATTAATCCAGGACAATTCCAATTGACTTAGGATGGAAAATGCCATTCACATTCAAAGATAGAATTGTGAAGACTGAATATGGATTGAGGCATACTAATATTTTGCTTTTTCTCATGGTATTTTCCTTTTTGGTCTGATTTTTCTTTCACAACATGACTAATATGGAAATAAAATAAAATGATTGTAGATGCATGACCAACATCAGATTGATTGTTGTCTTGGGGAGGAAGAAGATAAAGGACGGAGTTAGAAAAAAAATTGGAAGTCAAAATCTTACAAAAATAAATATTGAAGGAGCAGTTAGATGGCACAGTGAATAGAGCACTAAGTGCTCTGAAGTCAGGAGGACCTGAGTTCAAATTTGACCTCAGATACTTAGCACTTCCTAGCTGTGTGACCCTAGGCAAGTCACTTAACCTCAATTGCCTCAGCAAAACAAAAAACAAAACCCCCAAAATAATTAAGTAAATAAACAAATAAATATTGAAAACTGTTTTACATGTAATTTAAAAAATAAAATACTATTGAAATTTAGGGAAAAAATTAAAAGTGTTTCCTTTTCTAGAAAAGATGCCTTTTTGATAAAGTTGGACAGCTAAGTGGGTAAAGTGGATAGAGCACTGAACCTGGAATCAGGAAAACTCATTCTCCTGAGTTCAAATCTGGTCTCAAATATTTACTACCTGAATGTCTATGGGTGAATCATTTAAACTATTTGTCTCAATTTCTTCATCTGTAAGATGAGAGAGAGAAGGAAATAATGGAAATTAATTTCAATATCTTTGCCAATAAAATCCCAAATGGGGTCACAAATAGTTGGACATCATTGAAAAATGATGGAACTGTATCTAAAATTAGTTTTTGCCAGTTGTAGCAATAAAAAGGAATAGATACTGGATCATCTAAAATTTCCTTATAGAGGCAACATGGTATAATGAATAGAGTACTGGACTTGTAAACAGGAAGAGTTAGGTTCAAACCTGTCTTAGACACTTATGAACTGCATGACCCTGGACAAGTCATTCAACTTATTCAGCTTCCACACATTCAAGGGAGTAGAATTTTAATCCTGGACTAAATCTGCATTAACACTACAACGATCATAAGCTGAAAGTATATATGACCCCAGTTCCATTGGAATCAGACGACTTAATTTTCAAAATTACCTTCAGTGGTATTGGGTAAATAAATGGTAGTACCCACCTCAGCATCCTGAACATCTCCTTTCATCAAAATAATTCTCAGATGTTCACTGGTTTGGATGGAATTCAAGATATTTTGATGTTCAATACTTTTTTTCATGGTGGTTTTCTGGTTTTCTAATGTTGCAGAAGACAGTGAATTATTACTAGGTAATACATCTTTAAAGATGGTTTGCATAGCTTTGGAAAAAGCCTGAACTGTCTCCTCGGATGAATCAACAAGATGAATCTTTTTCAAGCTATGTTTCTGGGAATGCTGGAAGTTTTCCTTGATGGCCAGAATGATGGTCTCTGCACACTCTTTTAAAGGGAAGCCAAAGACCCCAGAGTTAAAAGCTGGGATAGCTACTGAAATGTGCCCAAATTCTCCAGCCAGATAAAGAATCTCTGTGATAGCTTTTTTTAGTAAATTCACACAGCTGTGAGCATGTTCTTGTCTCCACCTGGGACTAACAGCATGAATCACTTGCTGATATGGGAGCTGTCCAGCAGCTGAGACAACAGCACATCCAGGAAGGATCCTACCCTGTTCCTGAATTATCCTGTCACAGTCCCTCTGTAGCTCTGGGCCTGCTGCTTTAGAGAGTGCAGCTGCTAAGCCTCCATAGTGTTTTAGGTTCTCATTTGCTGCATTCACCACCACATCTGCTGAGAACTGGGTTAAGTCACCTTTCTGAACAGTCAACAAGATGCCACATTTTAAGGTTATCTGGCAGTAGATCTTCTGCCCATTAATATTACCTCCACTGTTTTCTTCTCCATCTTCTTGTAGCCAAATGTAACAATTATACTTCAGTTTGGCTTCCCTTGTATAATATTCTTCTTTGTTTTTGAATAAGGACTTGGCTCCTGGTTTATCAATGACAAAATTTTTAACATGTATTGACTCTAGTGCTTGTTTAACTATGGCCACTCCTCTGATCACTTCTCCTTTTGGACCACTCAGCAAAATGCCTTTTTGGGTAGCCTGAGTTTTAAAATCGACTTTTATACTTTTTTCCTTTAGTTTTTCCCAGATTTGCTTATTTTCCTCTTTCATATACTGAATAACCCCTAGAGATTTTACAGCAACTAACTCCTCTATCTTTGTGGTTTTTTCTATAAATTTATAAAGTTCTTGGTAGCTTTCACCTACTGGACTAACACAACCAGCAACCATTATCTTCACTCCAGCATTTGAATTTTGCTCTTCTATTATTACAGTCTTTGAGGAGCGGTTGTATTTCTTCTTTAAATCATCAATGAGTGTTTTCCACTGAAGATCATTAAGAATTCTACTGTCGGCCAAGTTGATGCATTTAAAGTCTAAGGCTTTCTTTATATGTTTTTCAGCTTCACAAAGAACTTGAAGAGAGGAACCAACTAGCACAACTGCTTCACCCTCCAAATCATAAGCAGCAGTAATTTTCTCAGCTCCAAAAAGAGATTCAGAGAACAACTCACAATTTAGCTGCTGCAGAAACTGAATGATCTGAGGAGGAAGATGGAGAGATTTCTGAGCTAAACTCTGTAACTTCTCCATAATTACACTCTTTGCTTTGTACACATCTGCAGCCAATCCCCTCAGACAAATGCTCTTTGTGAGGGCATTGTATGTATATTCCAGCTCTGGATATTCCTTGTGGAGAATCTCTTCTAACCCACTCTTGCATAAAACAGAAAATCTTCCAGGACACACAATCAAGTTCTCTCTTATACTTTGTTTTTCCCTTTCTACCAGAGTCTTCATTTGTAGTTCAGTTCTTTGCACATCCTCCACTCTCCCTGCTATGATCACTGTCTCCTGAAACTTATCAAACTCAGTCAAAATGCTCTGATTTTCTATGCTATTTCTAATGGCTTCCCATATCAATAGGTTCATCTTATATTTACTGACTTGGTATTCAGACATGAGGCAAGAGAATCTAAAGGAAACATCCTTACTCCACATCTTGATTAGGTTAATCTTTGGTTTTTTGTTGACTAAAGTGGCTGAAGGACTGAGTATAATTTCTGGTTTTTTACAATCAGTCCTTGGCCACGTCAAAACACAATGATAGCTCTCCATGGTACTAATTATCTTTTCAATTATTTGATCATCTTTCTGTAAGAACTTCAATAGATAAGGCTCCATTGGCATTTTTAAGAGCTCTGGCAGCTTCACTTGTCGCTTTGCCTTTCCATACAAAGCAGTACCCAAACTATAGTAGTATGGGAACATTGAAATAGGACTGTTGTTGAAGAGAAGCTTCTTTGTCAGTATAGTTTTAACCACTAGAAGAAACAGAAACAAATAAATGTACCTTTAAAAAAAACCAAACAATTCACAAAAACTTAATTGAACTGTATTGTTATATCTTAATTCAGACAGAATTTGTCTTTATAGGAAGAAAATTAATATTAATTTAAGTTGTGAAATAATTGCCAAATTCTAAAAAATAAAAATGCCAATATTCTAAAATTTGCCAAAATTCTAAAGTTATTCTAAAATACTTTCATTAAAGTGACATACTAAAACAATATAGATATTCTACTTAAAGAATGATTTAAACTTTCCCTGCATTTGTTGTAAAGTGAAATTCTTCCAAAGGATTATTTTCCAGTAGAATTCCATTAAAACACTGAAGAGTTAGGTTTTATTCAGCAAAAATGTCTCCTTTGAAATAAAAAATTCTTTTTAAATATTCATGCTTTATAAAGTTTTGAATTCCCTATTTTCTCTCTCCTTCTTTTCCTTTCCCCATATCTAATAAGTAAGCAATTTGATATAGCTTATATATGTGGAGTCATGTAAAATATATTTCCATAATAGATATGTTGTAAACAAAGAAACCATTTGTAAAAAGAAAACAACCATGAACAAATGAAGGGAAAACAGTATGCTTCAACCTGCATTCAATTCTTTTTCTGAATGTGGATAGAATTTTTCATCTCAAATCTTTTGCATTTTTCTTGGATCATAGTATTGCTGAAAGAGCTAGGTCAATCATGTTAATCATCCCACAATGTTGCTGTTACTGTGTACAATATTCTTTTGATTCTGTTCACTTCACTTTGCATCATTTCATATAAGTCTTTCCATATTTTTCTGCCTGCTTATCATTTCATATAGCACAACAATACTTTATTCAAATATCTTCAGCCTTTTCCCCAATTGATGGGCATCCTCTCAACTTCCAATTTAAAAAATAGTCTCTAGACTGCAATAAACATTAGAAATCTTGTTTTAAAGGGAAATTATTCACAATCCTAGAAAACAAATGCAGTGAGATTCAAAACAAAAATAGTATATTTGTATTCCAAATAAGGTACAAAGTATCTGAAGTAATATCAGAAATTCTTGTTGTATAATCACTCACCTTCTACACCCTAGTGGAATGACTTGTTGTCAAGGTAAAATGTTGGCTGAATTTTTCCAGCTTGACATTTCTAATTTCACAAATAAGATAATATTTTGTTTATTTTGTACTTCCTCAAGATCATACAGATAGCCAATAACAGAGGTGTGATTTGAAATCAGGTCTAGCTCTTTGTCCAGCCCATACTGCCTTCCTCACCTAAACTTGTTTGTCTTTTCCAGACTTATTTACAGAATAACCTACAATTACAGAGTAATTTATATCACAGGAAGAACAATGAGGAAAATGCTTTGTAAACTTGAAAGTATTATGTAAATGTGAGTTGGTATTATTATGTGTGATTATAATAAGGAGAAATTAGTGCCCTGAATAGAAGGTACTCATCAGATTACTCCCAATATAACAACTAATTTAAATAATTAATGCCAATAAGAAAAATGTCAACAATAATAAAACACCAACAAGTGCCAATTATTTAAAAAACATCTGTTGAGCCAACATTTGGAGCTCTTGGAACTTTTGTGAGTTGAATCCAGAATTATTCACTGTTGTTCATTAGCCAGCAATGGAGTTTAGTTAATTGTAAGAGAAGAGTAAGCACCTGAGCTACAACACAGACAATGAAGCAGCATAGATCTTTCCATGAGTTGTGGAAGTGGTAGCATACCAAAGGTGAATTTAGGATTTCACAAAATTCTTAAAAGTTAAAAATTATGTTGAGATAGAGTTGTGCTAAAACTGTATCTTAAGTTGAATTCAATATTTAATTAATGTGATTCTGAACATGCTAAGACACTATTGCATTAGAATTAGAGCGAACAATTACATTAATTATAGCTATATATGTTTTATGCTTGGCATGGAACTACAAATGATTAGTATATTTTTTGGTTTCGGAAGAGATTTAGAGGCAATATATAGTATAGTCACTGGCCTCTTTACTATTCTACCAACAAAACACTCCATCTCTCAGCTCTAGGTATTTTCTTTGGCTATCTGCCATGGTTAGAATGCTTTCCTTCTGATTCTCTGCTGGTTGATATGTGTGGCTTTCTTAAGTTCTAATAAAATCCAATCTTCTACCAGAAGCTTTCCCCAATCCTCCTTAACTAGTGATTTTCCTCCACTGGTTATTTCTTATTTAGCCTGTTCATAGCTATTTGTACATTTTTGTGTGTTGTCTTTTCTTTTAGACCGTGAGCTCCTTAAGAGCAGGGACTATTCTTTGATTTTCTTTGTAGTCTCAGTTCTTAACACAGTTCCTTTCACTTGGTAGATGCTTAATAAATACTAATGGACTAACTGAATATTGACACAGGAGCAGAAAACCTTTCTTAATAGAAAATATTGACATTTGTCTGTTCCTACACATTTTATTTCCTAGGGTTATGCCACAGTCTCTTTGAACTGTTCTACCTCAGTTTCCTTGCATTAGTTTCCCTGAATTATAACTCCATTGCCCTGAGTCAGCATGCACCCCCTGCTTTTTTTCCTGTCCATTAGGGCTGCACTACCCCTTCTAAACATTCCAAAAGATAAGACTATCTTGGATACCTAATTGACATCTTTACTTCTGTTTATTCAGATATCTTGAGTCTGGCCTCCTAGTAAGAATTTATAGTTTTCCCCTCATCCTGCTAGAACCAAATTTATGGTCCTGAGACTTCTCACTCTTTTCTTCCTGCCTTTGTTTCTCTTCCTACTAGAGTCCTATAAAAAAAAAAAAAAAAACAACCTGGGATTCTCACATTCACCACTGGGTGGTAACAAGAGTCCTGTCCAGTCAATCAATTAAACTCTCCAATAAATAAAATATTAAAACTCTCTGATCTCTATCTTGTGTCAGTTTCTCTGGCATTACACTGGTTAGTCACTGGCTAGTCTTAGGAAGCACAAAAAAGCCCCCAGTTAATAATTACGATTAATAGTTAATAATTAACAGTTAATAGGGCCTTTTCCCATCTTCTTCATTTCCTATCATTCTATGACACTTTTTCCTCCTTATTCCCTCTCTTAGATGATGAAATATACTTATTCCTTTCCAAGGCTAGCCCTCTGTTTATTCAAATAATATCACTTCATTCCATCTCCTCTGACAGATTGCCTTCTTTCCCATCACCACTCTACTTATTTTCATTCTGACCTTTTCTATTGGCTCATTCCCTACTACCAACAAACATGACTTTTTCTCCTCCATCCTGAAAAAGTATCCTCTTACATGATCCTTCTTATTGTCCTATATCTCTTCTGTTCCTGTAGCTAAACTCCTCAAAAAGGCAATCTATAATAGATGCCTCTACTCCATCTCCTCCCATTCTCTACTTAATTTATTATAATTCAGTTTCTGACATTATCATTCCACCAAAAAGGTTTTCCAAAATTACTAATGATCTTCTAGTTGCCAAATCCATTGATCTTTTCTCAAACCTCATTCTTCTTGACTCCAGTCTTTGACATTTCTGACCACTCTCTCCACCTTTATACTTTGTTCTCTCCAAGTTTTAGAGACACAATTTTATTCTTGTTTTCATCAGATCTATTTGGCCACTTCTGACTCTTTTGTTGTATTATTTTCTAGCTCATACCCTCTAAAAGAGCTTTGTTCAGAGCTCTGTTCTTTTCTCCTCTATACTACTTCATTTAATCATCTCATAAGCTCTCATAGATTTGATTTCCATTTCTAGGATGATGATTATCAAATCAATCTATCTTGCCCCAAACTCTCTGTTGCCTTCCTAGCTTATATCTGCAACTGCCTTTTTAGTCACTAAAGAAATTCCCTAAAACTTACAAATTGTGTCAATATGAATTGGGAGGAAATTTCTTCTGTAGAAGTTTTCTGTGCCAATTATATCACAGACCCAGACACTACCCCCCTCCCCAAACTCAGCAAAAGCTGAGAATAGAATCAGAAAGATGCCATCTTTCTTCCATGCAAAAACACACATCTGTGTGTGTATACGTATATATTTGTGTTTATATGTATTTACATATACATGCATCCACATATTTGTGAATAATTCTCATATTATAATGGAGATTATGTTAATTTCCCAGTTAGAACCTGACTCCAAATGCCTAATTCATAATAGCCTATAGTTCTATGGGAAGATTCCTATCCTATTCTTAGTAACTCCAGAAATCAGTTATTTGAAATGCTGTGGCCATTAAGACCTCCAGAGAAGTCTTGCCATATTCCAAGTGGAAAGCTTAGTTTTCCTGGTGACTCCGCATAAAATCCCTTTTCATAAAGCTGCCTTCTCAGTTTAGATAGCCTCATTCTAAGCACAATCTCTGAGCTGACTTCATAGTGTGAAGGTAAAATACAGGACATGATCCTCTGATATTTGCTAATAATGTGACCATTAGCAAGTCATTTAGTCTCTCTGGGTTCTAGTACTGTCATCTGTAAAATGAATATAATAGTAACTCTACGATCTAAATGGTTAGAAGACTAGCCTCAGAATCAGAGCTGGATTCAAATCAAGCCTTTTAACCCTAATTACTATATGACTATGAGCAAATTAAACTCCATGAACCCATTTGCTCATCTGTAACATACTTGCAGTCCCTATCTGAAAGAATGTTGTAAGGATCAGACAATGTACATAAAATGCTTTACAAACTTTAAAACATTAAAAAAATTCAGTAATGTTATAATCAAGTAAATACCAATTGTTTTAGGTTTTCTGGATTGGAAAGCAGGATTAAATAAGCAATAGATAGATCATAGAAAAGGGAAAAGGACACACATATGCAAAAATATTTGTAGGGTTTTTTTTTAATGGAGGCAAGGAATTGAGAATTGAATAGATACCCATCAATTTGGGAATGACCAAGTTGTAGTATGTAAATTTAATGAAATAATATCATCCTATAAGAAATGAGGAGCTGTCTGATTTCAGAAAAGCCTAGAAATGCTTCCATGAACTGAAGCTGAGTAGAGTGAGCAGAATCAGGAGAACATTATGCACAGTAATAACAAGATTATGTTATGATCAACTATGATAGATTTAGCTCTCGACTTGGGATAGAAATGTCATCTGCATCCAGAGAGAGAACTATGAAAATTGAATGTGAAGCATAGTATTTTACCTTTTTTGCTTTCTTTTTCTTTCTCATCTTTTTGGTCTGATTTTTCTTGCACAATATGACAAATATGGAAATATGTTTAAAAATATTGTACATATATAACCTATATCAGATTGCTTGCTTTCTTGAGGAGTGGGGAGATAAAAGGAGGAATAAAAAATTTGGAAAAAGTCTTACAGAAACAAATGTTGAAAACAATCCTTACACATATTTGGAAAAATTAAGCATTACTGAGAAAAAATTAGCAATAGATATTATTACCTTTGCATTCAGAAAACTGAATCAGGGCTGAATTGTCCTTTGGGAAAGACTGGACTTTGGTTATTGGTCCCCCTCCATTATTAGGGTTTTCAAAGAAAAGAATGATGTAAAATTTATTAACATTGGGGGGCAAGTTTTCCACCAGGATTGTTCTTGTCTCTTCCAGTGGTTTTACTAAAATCTTTTTTTCTTGGACTACTTGATTTTGAGAACAACGATCAATAAATTTCTTTATGTCTAAGAAGAAAAACAAAATGATCATTAGTGCATTATTAAGCCTGTCATTCTAAAAGAAAACTAATTGAAAATGAGAGGCCAAAGTGAAGATATCTAGGTGAGAATTCCACTTCTAAAATAACCTATGGGATATAATCACAGATGTGGAAGGTATATACTTCTGTACTTGTGTTGTACTTGGAAGCTCCTTCTGATTAAGCAAAGTGGACTTCTTTTGACAAAGATCATCCATTGGCTCTCTGCCAATTATTATCCTGTTCAACCATTACTATTTATTGAATACTAACTAATAGTTGGTTTTCAATTCAACAAACATTAAAAAAATACTCATGTTCTATTACTGTGCTTTGTGCATTATAAAAGAAAAACAAGATCCTGTAAAAGCAAAAGCAAAACGAATTCCCATGACAATCAAGAGTGTGTGCTAGAGACATATTGATAGAACATAGATCCTGATTTCAAGGAGCTTACAATCTAATAGGAGGGTATATACTATTAGATAAATATAAATTTACTATCATAAACTACCTAAGTAACTATACAATGCAAAAGTGGACTAAGTGCTTTGAGAAGTAAGAAGAAGAGAATCTTTTCAACTCAATGAGTCAGGCAAAATAGTGCCTGACCTGAATCTTAAGGAAAGGGAGGGACTTCAAAAATAAAGCTGGCAGGAAATCATCCATACCAAGATGAGGATGACTTGAGCAGACAAAATGAGTTAGAAGTGAATGGGGGAAAAAGGGGCATAGGGAATTATTGCTTTGGCTAGAAAATGTAATATACACAGTGAAATGTAATAATACACAGTGAATATACACAGGAGATAAAGCTGCAAAGATAATTGAGGGAAATGGAATTAATAAGGACATAAACAGGTTGATTTTGTTCTGTTGTTATTCAATTATTTCAATTATGACAGCCTTTCATAACTTCATTTTGTTCATTTTTTTTTTGCAGGGGGAAGGAAGATACTATAGTAGTTTGACATTTCCTGCTCCAGCTCATTTTTTAATAGATGAAGAAAGTGAGGCAAAAAGAGTTGTGATGTGGCTAGGGTCATAAAGCTAGTAAGTGTGTGAGGCCAGAATTAAACTCAGAGAGATGTCTCCAAACCAGCATACTTTGAAGCATTATATAAATTTCAGTCTTCTTATAATCAATTAGATGTCATGTAGCTGCCCCAACAATTTTGTTATTACCTCATTAATTTTAATACACTCTTAAAATTAAAATCAAGTTTCATAGGCAATTTTTTTTTGTTTTTCTTTCTACATGGCAATGTTTATGTTTGGAGAAGAATAAGTTTACAACACAAAAGTATTTTTTTCCTCCAGGTAAGTGAGATAATATGACTTGCCCAGAGTCTGAGGCTAGAATTGAACTCAGAAATATGAGTCTTCCTGATTCCAGTCCCAGCACTCTATCCACTGGGCCACCTAGCTGCCCCTAACTATTTATACTAGAGCCCTCCAATTTAGAGAGACCATGAATTTACTTCTGATTTTTCTGCCTTCACTAGTTTAAAATGCCTGGATCCTTAGATTCTGGGTTCTGAAGTCATTTTCCTTATAAAGTTTTTTATGCTTCTAAAAGTGTTTTTCCCCTTCATCTTCATTGTACTTTACATGGACCTGTTCTTTGCACTTACATTGTGATTAAGTAAATAGAATGTTAGAGCTGTCATTGAGAGCTAAATTCAAATCTTTCCTCTAACACTAGGTATTTGATTCCAGGTAATTTACATCAGCCTCTTTTCTCATTTGTAAAATGGGAATAAAATAACTGCAGAAGACCCTTTAAAGGATGAGGTTCAAATGAGGTAATATAAGTAAAGAGCTTTTAAAATCTTCATATGTTCTATAAATATTGGCTGCTATCATTTCACAATACACATACAGTTCATAATGATAAAGTCCCATTTCCTATTAAAACATGGGGCAGCTAGATGGCACAATGGATAGAGCACCAGCTCTGCAGTCAGGAGGACCTGAGTTCAAACCTGATCTCAGACACCTAACATTTCTAGTTGTGTGACCCTGGGCAAGTCATTTAGCCCCAATTGTCTCAGCCAAAAAAAATATAAGCATAACTTTGGAGTAAAAAGTCAGCTTCCTACAGAGTTGATAAATTCAAGATATTAAGATATCTTAGTAGTTTTATCAGTTGAATTCAATTTTTAAAATTGTATTTCTATTTTTTCAATTAACAGACATTTATTTTTCTCTTCCTTCTCTTCCTCATTATAAAAGGAAAACAAGGTCCTTGTAAAAGTAAAAGCAAAATAAATTCCCATGACAATCAAGAGTACAGAAAGAAATACACCCTAGTTCCCTCGACCTACTTCTTTTATAAAGATCTAGTAAATATACCTGACTAAAGCCTAGTAAATTGAGAGTTGGAACAGACCTTGAAGACCATGAAGTTCAACCCTGACATTTTACAGATGAGAAAATTAAGTCTCAAAGACAACAAGTGATGTGCCCAGGGTCACATAGTTGGAATCTAAAGTAAGATTTTCATTGAGATCTTCCTGTGTCCAAATCCAGCATTCTATGCACTATTACTACCTACCTGTCTAAGTCTTCTAAGTCTTCTCTTATTGAAAGATAGAAAGACTATTGCAAATAGCCAGAAAGGGCATTTCAAGGACAGCCCATTTTTCTGCTAATCACAATTTTCAGACTATTTGCTGATGAATATTTTCTAATTTTTTACTCAATCTTACCAATGTGTTTCAGAAAGGTAAACACAGCAGCTTCTGCTTCTGGAATGACTTCTACTTCAAAATCTCCTTTAGCTTTTGATAGACCACTAATGTTCTCCACCAACAAAACTAGGAAATATTCATCTTCCTGATCTTGGAGATTTTTAAGTGCAACCAAAGAATGAAAATTTTCAGAGCCTTTGGAGGTGTCCTCTGTCTCATCCAATGTTCTGTCCAGTGAAAGCTTTGTGTATTGGTCTTCTGATACACCTAGTTTTAAGGACATAAAAACACCCCTAATGGGGATCACAAACAATCTTGCCAGAAACAAAAGGTTATATTCTTCATGTTATTTTCTAATATTGGGAGTAAATCAGCTAAAAACAGATGTTCTCTGAAATTAAAAACACCAATGAGCTTGCTCAGAAAGTCCAATACCTTTTAGACAAATGTTTACTTTAAGTTAAATTTTCAATTTCCAGTTAATGGAGTTTTGTCTTATGGCAACTAGGAGAAGAAATTGAGATAAAAAAAAACTAGACAAACATTTGGATATCATCCATGGGCCATAGCTAATTGCTAAAAACAAAAACAAAACAAAACAAAGGCCAAAACAAAACAAAACAAAAAACCCCAACAGAATTTCTCAAGGACAGAAAGAGAATAATTGGGAGAAAGGATGATTTAATATGGAATAAGCAATTAGAAATTATATTGACATGAACACAATTAGATTCTTTTGCTGGTTCTTACCCATTTATGTTTTGCCATCCTAAGTCATTCATATACAAGACTACTGAAAATCAGTAAAGATAAGCTAAAATTTAATGAGGAAAAAAATTTATTTGTTGTATGTACAGCAGACTCATTCAAGTTGAAATGTTACCTTGTTCTTGTGCTCTGCCTTTGGTTGTAGACTCCTAAAGGCCAAAAACAAACAAACAAATAAACAAAAACAATAAAAAAGAATCATATATTAAGGAAAATTCCTTTACACTGAAAAGCACATCTGGGATCAGCCTAGAGTACCAGAGGAAATAAATATATTCAATACTGTAGTTATCTGAAATCAATAAATTTATAATGTAAGACAAAAATCCAATGTTTTGTCATATCTAATTTTTCTATAATTGTATTTGTTCTTTTTTGTTAGATTTATCTGTATCTAAGAGGACTAAGTTGACATTCTCTAACATTATAATTTTACTTTCCATTTTTCTTTATAATTCATTTAACTTTCTTTTAGTATTTAAATTCTATGACAGTTGGTAAAATGCTTTTAATGTTGGTACTAATTTTCTTTAGTACCTTTCAGCAAAAGTTTGTAATCTATTTTAATTAGATCTATTTTTGCTGTTGCTTTGTCAAGATGATTACTACCTCTTAATTTTTTTCTAATTTCAGTTAAACTGTGATAGATTCCATTTCAGCCTCTTATTTTAAATCTGTGTGTACCTTTTTGTTTCAAGTGTGTTTCTTGTAAACCACTTACTGTTGAATTCTGGTTTCCAATCAATTTTGTTGTCTTCTTTTATTTGATAGGTTAGTTTATTCTATTCACATTCACAATTAGAATTATTAATTGTATATTTCTTCTTTATTCTCTGATACTTTTTCTTCTCCATTTCCCACCTGTTCTTAAAGAGTTTTTTGTGTCTGATTAATCCTTTTCTCAACCTATTCTTATTCTTATTCCTTTCCTTCTCTTTCACCTAACCTCTTTCCTTTTTATTTGCCTGTTGGGTAGAATATATTTCTGTACTGAATTGTTTGTATATTATGTGTATTCTTCCCTCCTTAAACCAGTTCTGATCAGAATGAAGTTCATTCCACCCTTCTTGTTAGGTAGACTTACTTTTGGTTTGGTTATTTCAATCATATCTGTTTGGGATTTTTTTTTAGCAAAGATATTGGCAGGGCTTGCCATTTCCCTCTCCAAATAATTTTATAGATAAGAAACTGAGGTAAACAGAGTTAATGACTTGTCTAGGGTCATACAAATAAATAGTGTCTGAGGCCAGATTTGAACTCAGGAAGATGAGCTTCCTGACTCCAAGCCTAGTCTCTACTCTGCCACCCAACTGCTCTTTGACTCCTACTTTCATACTCCATTTATGTTAGGCTTTAGTCTGGTGTATTTACTAGATCTTTATAAAAGAGGTAGGTTGAGGGAACGAGGTTGTATTTCCTTCTGTACTCAGTGATCTTGGCTATCATGGGAATTAGTTTTGTTTTTACTTTTACAAGGATCTTGTTTTCCTTTTATAATGAAGAAGAGAAGGAAGAGAAAAATAATTTTTTGTCAATTGAAGAAATAGAAATATAATTTTAAAAATTGAATTCAACTGAATTTCCAATAGACAGTGTTCCATATATATTCTAGGTTTGAAATTTATAAAATTCATCACTTTTTTCCCTTTCTCCAACTATATTTATTCAACCCTGAGGCTCCTTCAGTTCAACAAGCATTTATTAGACATCTCTTTTGTGTGAGGCAATGCTCTAGATCCTTGGCATAATATTCCTACCCTCAAACATATTCTACTGGGAGGATAAAGGAGAAGTAAAGAAATACAAAATGCATACAAAATAATTATAAGAAATGAGGACAACTAATAGCTGGGCGGAGAAGAGTGGGAATCAGGAGCAGTCTAGTCTATGAGGTAACTCCTGACCTAAGCATTGAAGGAAGATAAAGATTCTTGGAGGCTGAGTACCAAGGAATGTGCTAGTCTTAGTTTTCAATTCCCTTGTTCTGGGTTCTTTACCCAGAGTAAAGTGCTTACAGTAAGCACTTGCTTTTTTCAACATGGGCAAGAATACGTACTTCTCTCTTTCATACATTTTTCCTGCTTCCAGGGAGCATTTTTCTCCTGAACTCTGCCCTGAATATAAGAAAAAATTCCCAGTTTCCTTATTGATCATATATAAAGTATATTTACTTCTGTTGAGCTTTGTTCTTCATTGTCTTCATCCTCATCCTTTGCTGTAGGCAATCTGACAGTGAGCTTCAACTTTTCTTCTCCTGGCAATTCTAACTCATGATTTTCTCTCTCCAAAACTCGTTGCCTTGCTGAAAAACATGGAAAAAACCAAGATCGTGATGTGGTAATATTCTTTTTTTAAATAGTATTTTATGACCTAAAACTATGTTATAAAGCAACGGTCATCAAAACCATTTGGTACTGGCTAAGAAACAGAGTGGTTGATCAGTGAAACAGATTAGATACACATGACACAACAATCAATAACTATAGTAATCTAGTATTTGATAAACCCCTAAACTTTAGCTTCTGGGATAAGAACTCACCATTTCACAAAGATTGCCAGGGAAAATGGAAAGTAATATGCCACAAACTCAGAATAGATCTACATCTCACACCCATATCAAAATAAAGTCAAAATGGGTACATGATTTGGGTGTAAAGGGTGGTACCATAATTAAATTAGGAAAGGAAAGGATAATTTACTTATCAAATCTTTGAAGAAGGGGTGAATTTATGATCAAAGAAGAACTAGAGAACATTATAAAATACAAAATGATAACTTTGATAACATTAAATTAAAAAGGGGTTATATAAACAAAATCAAGACAAATAAGATTAAAAGGGAAATACAACACTGGGAAAAACTTTTTACAGCCAATGTTTCTTATAAAAATCTCATTTCTAAAATATATAAAGAACTGTGTCAAATTTATAAAAATACAAGTCATTCCTTAATTGATAAATGGTCAAAGAATATGAACAGACAATTTTCAGATGATGAAATTAAAGCCATCTACAGTCATATGAAAAAATGTTCTAAATCACTATTGATTAGAAAAATACAAATTAAAATAACTCTGAGGTTTCAGATTGGCTAAGATGACAGAAAAAGATAATGACAAGTGTTGGAAGGGATGTGAGAAAACGGGGACACTAATGTATTTTGGTAGAGTTGTAAAATGATCCAGCCATTCTGGAGAGCAATTTGGAACTTTGCTGAAAGGACTATCAAACCATGTATATCTTTTTGACTTATCAGTGCCATTACTGGGTCTGAATCACAAGAAAATCATAAAGGAGAGAAAAGTACCCACATGTGAAAAAATGTTTGTAGCAATTCTTTTGTGGTAGTAAAGAATTGGAAAATGAGTAGATACTTATCAATTGGGGAATGGCTGAATAAGTTGTGGTATATGATGGTAATGGATTATTGTTATTCTATGAAAAATGATGTTCAAGATGATTTTAGAAAGGCCTGGAAAGATTTACATAAACTGATGCTGAGTGAAATCAGCAGAACCAGCAATTCATTGTACACAATAACAGCAAAACTGTATAATGATCAACTATGAAAGACTTGGTTCTTTTCAGTGTTTCAGTGATCCAAGACAATCCCAATAAACTTTGGATAGAAAACGTCATTAGTATCCAGAAAGAGAATTGTGGAGATTGAATGTTGTGTTCATTTATTTTTTCTGTTTTTTTCTCTCTCATGGTTTTTCCCTTTTGTTATGATTTTTTTCTCCCAACATGATTCATAAAAAATGTGTATTTAAAAAAATATAAATGTATAACCAGAAAAATAAAACAATCAAATTTTTAAATGGTATTTTATTTTTCCAAATATATGCAAAGGTAGTTTTCAATATTCATCTTTTCAAAATCTTGTGTTCCAAATTTTTCTCCCTCCCCCCAAGCAACCCAATATAGGTTAAATACGTGCAATTCTTCTAAACATATTTCCATATTTATAATGAAACACAAGAAAAATCAGATCAAAAGGGAAAAAATAAGAGAAAAAAATCAAGCAAGTAAACAACAACAAAGGTAAAAATACCATACTTTGATCCACATTCAGTCTCCATAGTTCTCTCCCTGCATGTGGATGGCACTTTCCATCACAAGTTTATTGGAATTGCCTTGAATCACCTCATTGTTGAAAAGAGCCAAGTCCATTATGTGGTAATCTTTAAAAAGTAAAAAGGTTACATTGTTTTTAAGCCCTATTTTTCTTGATATCTTTTGCTTCTCCATCAGTTATATTTCCAATCATTCCTCTTCCCTTATCCAGTGAAATGTGCTTTATAACAATGAATAAAAAATAAAAAGGAGGGAAAAGTAGTTGACAAAATCATGTCACATTCAATATTCTATACTCATTGTCTACTTTAAAGAAAGGGAAAAGGTGTGTTTTCTCAATTCTTCTCCAACCAACTAAAAGATCTATACTTTTTAAACTAAAAAAGTTTACAAGTAGCCACATACTTTAATAGTTATAACAATGATAGCTGACATAGATGTAGCACTTACTATTTGGCAGACTTTGTGCTATGCACTTTACAATTATTATCTCATTTGATCCTCATAACAACCCTAGAAGTTAGGTGCTATTATCATCCCCATTTTACAAATGAGGAAACAGAGACAAGAAATGATTATGTGACTGACAAAAGTCACATAATTAATAAGCATTCTCAGGTTCTTCTAACTATCAACACAGCATTTTGAGCATGTCACTGTTAAAAAAAAAAGTCTCCATATATACCAAAATATTTAGACTTTATTTGGTAGTAAAAAACTAAAAATAAAGTAGATGCCCATTGAGGGGTGGTTAAACAAACTGTAATATATGAATTAATGGATTATTATTATGCTATAAGAAGTGACAAATGTGAAGAGTAAAGAGAAGCATGAAAAGACATATGAACAGAGACAAAGTGAAGTAAGCAAAGCCAAGAAAAACATATGCACAGTGACTACAACAATGTAGTGGAACCACCATAAAAATTGCAAATGAATATAGCAAACAGAAGGAATCAGACAAGCAAACAGATTTGAAAGTTACATGTTGAATTTATAAATTATATTTATATAATTTATATTTTATATATACATATATTTACATATTTATAAAATTATTATTAAAAAGAAAGAGTAGCTCTACATATTAGAATTTCAAAGTTTCATGTGACAGAGAACAAGCTGGGCCCCAAAGAAAAGCTATGAGAAGACAATCCTTATCTGTTCCTTTACAGTGGTGTAGGGTGGAGATGAAGGTGTGAAGGTTCTATAAATGTGGACCACTGCCTATATTGTCAAATCTTTAGACATGCTGGTCAATTTTGCTAACATTTTCTTTTATTCCTCTTGTTATTTTTTCCCTTTAAAAAGGTCTTTGTTATATAGACAGCTTTCTGAGAGTGAGCTAGATAAAAGGGAAAACAGAAACAATGTAACAACAAAAGAAGCTTTTTTTGCACTTAATCATATTTTATTTTTTCCCAATTACATGCCAAAACCATCTTTAACATTTATTTTTGTAAGATTTTGAGTTCCAAATTTTTCTTCCTCTTTCTCTTCCCCTTAGCCTCATGAAAGCAGCAAGGATTTTATATATATATATATATATATATATATATATATATATATATATATATATATATATATATATATACACATATATATATGTATATATATATGTTATATATGTATAATTATGTTAAACATATTTCCATATTAGTCATATGTGAAAGAAAAATAAGAAGAAATGGGAAAAACCATGAGAAAAAAAGCAACAAAAATGTATACATGGATCAAACTATGATCCATAGTGTTTTCTCTGGTGTGAATAATATTTTCCATCATGTGTCTTTTAGAATTGTTTGGGATCCTGCATTAGATAACATGAACCTAGATGGAGATAGAAGTGTTTGAAGGGACAAGAGTTTGGGATCTTATTTTATAGAGTTTTGTGGAGGAACAAACTATCAGTTCCACATTGGAGTTAGTTCATTAACATATCCAGATTGTCTCAAATTTGTCAGTAAAATTTTAAATTCCATCCCAAAATTATTAGTAACATTTGGTATTCTCCTGATCTTACTAGGGATGTCTAGAACTTTTCTGAGATCTACATATTATAGGACCAAAAGGCCCTGACAATGAAGCATAGGGGCTACCCCTGATTCAGCACACAATAGGATGTGGGTTTTTTTTTTTTTACTAATATGACACAATTTGCAAATTATGCTTTTTAAATCTTTAGGAAGATTGATACATGACTTCTAGATCCCCCTTTGTCTGTTACTTCCTGTTAGTGCTACTTTATACTGACTTCTTATAAATTTACTTATTATACTGACTAGAAGTGGTGGTAGGGGGTCTTGGATCAGGTGGATTACGGGGAATCACAACAAGATATAAATTTAACACACTCAACAAAAAGATAAAATTGGTAATTTCATAACCTAAAAATAAAAAGATTTTTTACCCAAACAATGCTTCTCAACATGCTTTTCACAAAGGCTATACCAGACTTCTGGAATCAAAACTTCAGCTCTATCTTGATTCCCTTCATAGTTTTCATCATTCCTCAGCAGCACCTCAAAACTACTATTAATTCTTCCATTCTTTTTTCCTTTCACCTTTGATCTCCCACTGTAAAATGAATCTCCTTATTCTTCCAATCTCTTTTCTACCTTGCTCCATTCAATTATTTTCACTTTTTCTTTCATTTTCAGTTTTTCCCTATCTGTTGGCTTGTTTTCTTCTGCCAATAAATATGCTTTGTTTTGCCCTGTCCTAAAACAAACAAATAAAAAAACTTTCACATTGATTTTGTTATCCATTCAAGTGAGAATCTTCTCATTCTCCTTTTAACTATCAAACAGAACCTAAGTGACTTGCTCATAATCACACTGTCAATAAAAGTCTGAAGTAGAAATTTCCCAGAAACCTACTCTGCTTTTTAATTTTCATATTTCTTTTGATGGTACTCAAGCTTCCAGGCTCAAAAGCTCAAATGCATCAGTGACCCTTCCATCCTACATTCAATCAACTGTCAAATCAGTTGATCTTAACAACCCCGTTAGGGAAATACAGTTATTGTCTTTATTAACAGATGTGAAAACTGAGGCAGACAGAAGCTAAGTGACATACTCATAGACATAATGTTAGTGTCTGTGGTAGAATTTGAACTCAGGTCTTCCTAACTCCAGGTCCTAACTCTATGTTTAGTGTCACCCACCACCTAGCTGCCATAAGTAAAAAGGAGTATATGAAATATAAGGCCTTGAATGCTGATATAAGTCATTTTTATTTTATCCGATAAACAAGGGAAAACCGAATCTCTAATCTCCTTATCCCAGGGTTGTCTCTAGGATCTGCTTTGACCTAAGCCTTAAGGATAGGAAGAATGGAGAAAGGGGAAGAAATATGTTATCACATGAACACATGCTGAGTCCCTATTTACTTTTCACCTGTATCTACTAATTAACATTTTTAATCCTTCAAGATTCAACTTTTTTTAGTGTCATCTTTTCAGGAAAGTCCTTCCATCAGACACTCCCCTTCTCTCCAGCTAGGAGTAAAATCCCTTACGCCCAAGTCTCTTAACTTGGACTTTGGACCATTTTTTTCCTTTTCAGTCCTGATCTGAGATTTTATTGGTGAAGGGTGTTTCTCCCTCATTCCCACTTCAAAAACAAATCAACACTTGTTTAGAGTGACTTAGAAAGGGACCCAGTGGCACTGAGAGATTAAGGCCCAGGACCACTGGCAGAATGTGTCAGAGGTATTCTCTCTAGCCATGTGTTCCTTGAACACTTGATCTTATTTTTGCTTTGTATTACAGTCATTTTCGGCAAGTGAGTGAGTCCATTAGAAAGATCTATAGTTAATATTATTGCTGAATGATTTCAATTACTTATTTTCTAGACTATCACTCTAGCCTTAAAAAGTTTCTGTGATTCTCACAGATCAAAACATAGGGAGTGTTTCCAGCTTCAGCCCCACTCAGGAGTAAATGTTGGAGCAGGTGTAGAAATCGCCCTCCAGGTGGAGGGAGGGAAAGGAAAAGTCAGAACAGAAGTGAGTGCAAGGGATGTTGTAAAAAATTACCCTGGCATATGTACTGTCAATAAAAAGTTATCAAAAAAAATAAAGCCACTGGATTGTCAAAAAAAAAGAAGAAGAAGAAAAAAAGAAATCACCCTCCAGTGTCCAGTGATCATTTATGTGTTGATATCATGCCTGAACAGTGCTTGCAATTGCCCAACCAAACAACAATTTTTTTCCTAAAGAGTAGGACTGACTTTAAGGTCTTTAAGGATATTAAGTTCATAGATTTTGAATTAAAGATCGTCATGTAACCTAAATATTGAATAAATCACAAACAACTGATTTTTAAAAAGAAAGCGAAAGGGGCCTAGTGGTCACTAGTCCATCCCCTTTATTTTATAGATAAGACCATGCTGTAGAGCATGTAAGTAATTTGACCAATGTCACAGTGGTTATAAGGAGAAGTACAGTATTTAATCCAGGGCTCTTGACTCCAATTAGATTTGGGTTCTAATCTTGGCTCTGCCATTTAATTTATGTTGACAAATCACTTTCCTATACAACACTTAATGATTATATTTTCTGTTTCAAATGCATCTCTTTACTCTATGACTAGTATGACTTTGCACTGGCTGTGGTCCATGAATAGAATGCTTTTCCTCCTCACCTCCACCTCCTGGATCCCTTCTAGACTCGGCTCAGATGCTACCTTGTATAAAAGGCCTTTTCTGTCCATTTTCCATCCTGTTCTTCCCCTTCTTTTGTTCTTTCCATCTGAGATTACTTCCTATATACTCTAAATATATAGCTGTGGTGAGCAGTGACCATGCTTTTGCCTTTCTTTGTTGACCCTGAATTTACCACAGTGCTTAGAGATAGGAAGAACTTAACAAATACTTGATGCCTTTTTCTCTTCTGGCCTCAATTTCTCTACATGTCAAATGGAAGAAGTTAGGTTAGATGGTCTCTAAGGGATTCTCTTCGTTTGTGACATCTGAGAAACTCATTCCACCCATTACCTCATTTTGGCATGGACTCCATCCCCTTTCCTGTACTACCTTTCCTCACTTACCTTCCTCATGGTAAAAGAGGAGAAGGATCTCAGAGCAGCCCGCCTGTGTTGTGAGCACGCACTCTCCCCCTCCTGATCTCCGGGGACTCTGGAAGTAACACTGCAATTTCTTAAGCAACTTCTTGGGGGGATTGGGACCCCAGGGACCGTCCAGTACCAGAGAGAAAGAATCTGATATCTCCATCTTCCTCTCTAGCCCTGAACCTAATCTCTGGCTTTAAAAGCTTTCTCTTTCATTTTCCTCCCAAAGTCCCTCCCTAGCTCTTTAGTTTTCACCCCGGGACTGTAAATAGTTCTCCTTTGACTAAGTATTCAACATCAGGAAGCATTCCACATGCCCTTGGTCAGCTTCCAACTTTCAGAAATTGTACTTTGAAATCCCTTCAATGCAAAATAGCAAACTGGAACTACCCTTACATACAACACACGGTGTGAGCTGAATTCAGTTTCCTTTTCCCCTAAAGATATCTCTCTAGCCAGCTTTTTAAAAATTGCTTTCTCCTCTGTAACCCAAAAATCAACCATTAAAAAGGAATGAAAAAGTCCTGAGGATAAAAAAAGGCAATTCAGCAAAATCAACTAACATATTAGTCAAGTCATAGTTCCTCTCATGTCTCCCAATATGATCCTCTCTCTTCCTTCCCTTAAAAACTCTCCTTCTTGATCCAACTTCTAAAAGGCTTTACACAGTGTCTGGCACATAGGAGATGCTTAATAAGGGCTCTTTGATTGACAAAAAGCTTAACAGTTGCTGACACTGCTTCCTTTTTCTCTCCTTTTTCTTTCTTTTTTTCTTTCCTCTTATCTTTCCCTCCTCTCAGTTCCTTTTTTCCTCTTTTTTCTTTCTTCTTTTTTTGTCTCTTCCTTCTTTCAAAACTATAGGTCCAGAAAATTGTTAGAACTCAGCTGACTCTAGTCGTGTTTCACTTAAGCCTCTTGTTTCAGTTTTCTTTTTCTACAAAATGACAAGTTGGAATTTCAGTGACTTCCAACATTCCTACTGTAGCAATAAATCTGTGATCCCTTGACTTTCCTGAACTCAAGTTTCTCAGGAAGGGTCACAGCCAGCAATTTATGGTTCAAATTTTTGCTACTTTAGGAAAAAAAATCTACAAAATAAGGTTTTCCTATTTTATATTCTGTTGTTTTATTCTTCTTGAAAAATTCCACCTTTTTGGAGTTGTGAACGAATCCAACCATTCTGGAGAGTAGTTTGGAACTATGCTCAAAAAGTTATCAAACTGTGCATACCCTTTGATCCAGCAGTGTTACTACTGGGATTATATCCCAAAGAGATCATAGAGAGGGGAAAGGGACATACATATATGTGCACGAATGTTTGTGGCAGCCCTTTTTGTAGTGGCTAGAAACTGGAAACTGAGTGGATGCCCATCAGTTGGAGAATGGCTGAATAAATTGTGGTATATGAATACTATGGAATATTACTGTTCTGTAAGAAATGACCAACAGGATGATTTCAGAAAGGCCTGGAGAGACTTACACGAACTGATGCTGAGTGAAATGAGCAGGACCAGGAGATCATTATACACTTCAACAACAATACTATATGATGACCAGTTCTGATGGACCTGGCCATCCTCAGCAACGAGATCAACCAAATCATTTCCAGTGGAGCAGTAATGAACTGAACCAGCTATGCCCAGAGAAAGAACTCTGGGAGATGACTAAAAACCATTACATTGAATTCCCAATCCCTATATTTCTGCCCACCTGCATTTTTGATTTCCTTCACAAGCTAATTGTACAACATTTCAGAGTCTGATTCTTTTTGTACAGCAAAATAATGTTTTGGTCATGTATACTTATTGTGTATCTAATTTATATTTTAATGTACTTACCATCTACTGGTCATCCTGCCATCTGGGGGAGGGGCTGAGGGGTAAGAGGTGAAAAATTGGAACAAGAGGTTTGGCAATTGTTAATGCTGTAAAATTACCCATGCATATATCCTGTAAATAAAAGGCTATTAAATTTAAAAAAAAAAGAAAAATTCCACCTTTTCTCTGAATTACAGTGGGATTTATTATCACCTAAACCAAGAATAGGTGGATAAAGGGGGAGCAAGAAGCCAAGTGCTTTTGGAAGCTAAGTCTGGAACTAGTAGCAGCTATCTTTTGGGAGGTAAAGTTGTTAAAGATAAAAATTCTGATTAGGAAGTCAAAGTTCTTTGTGATTATAGATCTTCCTGGTCTATAAAATAGGCTTTCTGTCACACACATTCTTTTGCAAAGAAGATGTTTTCCACCTAAGTCCATGGAATAAGGTGCTCTTGGGGGAGGTGAGGAGGGAAAGAGGATTCTAGTGGACCAGAAAGAAAGTTTCTGGATGTTATAACTAAAGGGGGCTATAAAAGAGGCATGTTGACTACAAAAACAAACAACTAAAAAATCATTGAGTACCTGCGTAGAACTTTGAAATGTTTAATCTGTTCTTTATTACTTATTACTACTTATTGTTGGTACTCTAAATACTTAAATTTTTGTTTAATACTACCAGAATTAAAAAGATGGTAAGTCAGGCAGGTTGCTGGACATCAGAAAGACCTGAGTTTAAAACCTTCATCACATATTTCCTGCATAATCCTCTGCAAAAATGTCTCATTTGTAAAATGAGAATAATAAAAGCCCCATCTCACTTTTAATGTCAGATCTCTATTTGATCTTAAGTTAATTTGCTTATTTAATATTTTAAAGATATTGTGTTCAGTTTTGTTAGCATATTACCATGTGAAGTAGGCCCTGGTTATTCTTTTTATTTCTTCTGATTTTTGCTGTGAGAATCAAAAGACATAGAACAGCTCTTTGAGAAACTTAAAAGGGGTTCTTTATGAAGCTTAGATTTAGTGACTGTGATGACTTTGGACTGCTAGAGAGTGCTGCAGACTGCTATCTTGGAAGAAAAAGGATTTGTGCAGGCACTCTTGCCCTCAGCACCTACTCTCTCTCTCATTCTCTCTTAAAGAAAGTTGTTTTGATTCCTTTTGTTTGTGTAGTACGGTCATTTCCACATGTCTCTCTCTCTCTCTCTCTCTCTCTCTCTCTCTCTCTCTCTCTCTCTCTCTCTCACACACACACACACACACACACACACAGTGTTGAAATGTCCCATATAACCAACACAATCCATTAAGTAAATCATCCATCTGAAAAGGCTTTCCACCCTCTCCTTTATTCCCTCCTACCCTCCACCAACAGGAGGAAGGAGTGATTTATTCTGTATTCTTCTGTACCGATTGCAGATGACAATTATTCAGAGTGCATCTTTCTAGTAGTAGTCTTTTCATTGCTATTTGTGATAGAACTAGTATCTATAAAGTTCTCCTTCCCCACCATGTAGGTTAGGTAGTTTTTTTTTTCCCCACAAAGGAAATTATGTTCAAGATTTGATTGCTCCAACACTAGGCTGCTTCTTTTACAAAAAGGACAGAAAATTATGCCCAAGATTTGATTGGCCCAAAAGAGCCAAGACTGAAGACACTTAGCTGTTGTGGCAGCTTCCTGATGGCCTCAGGCCATGTTGGTGATGTCTCAGTTCCTGTTTACTTCAGGGCATAACAAGGCTTGCCCACATACATTAGACCCTTTCAGACCAGACTGATGTCCCAAAACCCAATGACACTTCCTGGAATGATTAAGACATTTCATATAGAAATGAGGGAGTTTGATCTATCAGAGGGAAGTGTGATGTCCCTGTTGAATACCATTATTATGTCTTGGCTGCATAAACCTCCTTCTGTTAACAGTTGAATGACATTGTGTATCTTTTTAAATTCCTGTATCACACTGAAATCACCAGAGGATCTGCTCTGAATCAAATCCAGCCCATGACAGGAACACAACATCACTGACCCTGACACCAGGTTAAAGTTAAAGGAAAATGCAAATACAGTTGGGATGAAAGCCAGATACTGCTGATACATTCTGGCCAGTGCCCTTGTGATAGTACATGGATGGTTCTCTCAGTGGAACAGAAAGAAGGCCTCATTTGTAAAAGAGTGATGAGCTTGGGGGACAGTGTGAGAGGTTGACAGAGCAAGAAAGGTCTACTATTCCACATTATTCCAAAGTTATTGTCATCCAACATGGACCATCTAAATTGTCGGCATAAGAAAGATTCAAGTAAACTGGCCCAGAACACACAGTGACTAGAACTCTTGTTCTTCCAGAGAAGTTCAATGAAAGGAGGAAATTGGCAGTCAGAATTACTAAGAGCAGAAGTTATAAAGTGAAATCCTTATGGAGGCAGGAACCAACAGACTTCATTCAGATAGAAATCCAATTACTGTGGCCCCAAAATTCATTACATTTACATTCTATGGAAGGAAGGGGCCTTTTGACTCTTGGGTAAGCCCCTTGGACAATCTCTATGCAAGTCATTGTGGATCAAACAGTATCAGAGGTACTTTAAGTTAATTTACTTTAAGGTAAATTAAGAAACAAAGAATTTCTCAATAGTATCATCCCTTTCACTCTCAAATCCTATCTAGTAAATGAGTTGACTGGACCATCTGAATGGAATAAAAATCTTGTTTATGAAACTGAATAGTAAAGTTGTCTGGAAGTACTCTTTTATCATTAGATTCACCATTCCAGTATCCTGCTTTTTTCAGCATCCTGATATCAAATAGATAATTTCATTTACTTTAAAAGAAAGTTTATCATTCATAGCTCCCTAGGCCAATAAAGTTCTAGCATATTTCTTAGTTTTATGTTTGCCTTGTCTCCTTTTTCTAGTTATGCATTTAGATACTGTATTGCTCAGAATATTAAAGTAGGGGTAATCAAAGATTATCTGTTTTCATCTCTTCTACATCATCATCATTCATATCTGCAGTTTCACTAAACCTGCACTCCAGAAAGTGGTCTATATGAGGAACAAGGGATGGTGAAAATCCTGAGAAAATACAGGGTCCAGTCCACTCAGTCAAAGTTTGGGGAATACATTGGATAGCAAGAACCCAGATGATCCAAACACAATCTTGCTCTCTCTCTCCCCTACCCACCCACCCAGACTCTAAAGAACAGCTTCATTAACAGTCCCCCTTTCCACTGGAATGTTCAGAGAACGTCTTCCCAGAGAGAGTTGGTGGGTCAAAGGGTGGTATGGTTTGGAGGTTTCTGACTTTCTAAGCATAGAAGAAGGTGAAACCACACAAATCTGATGAATTTATACTGACCTGGTACAAAGAAGATGGATCCTTCACCTTCCTTGGTGGTAACCTTGAGTTCCGGAATGAAGAGGAGAGAGAACCCATATCCCATATGCAAGAACTGAGTTCCAATGTGGCCTCCGATAATTATAAATTATGGGGCCATGGGCAAGCTACTTAGCTTCTGCCTCAGTTTCCTCGATTGTAAAATGAGAATAATAATAGCACCTATCTCCCAAAGGATTTTTCAAGGATTAAATGAGATATTTGTAAGTTTAGTATAGTGCCTGGAACACAGTGGGATTTATATAAATGCGACCTATTTTCTATTATTAATCCAAGTTTTGTTTCCCAGTTGCTCTACTCCTGGTTTGGGTGGAGCTTCACTTTGGTGCCCTATCCAGGTTCACTCCATCTCCTCGCTGCTGCCTTCCCTCCTATGCTGGTCTCCGCCCTGCGACTCCCCCAAATCCCTTCCGCCTCACCTTGTTTTTCTAGAAATTCTACCCAGAAAGTGCCTTCTGTGGGGCCGGCTTTGACCGTGCACTCGCCTCCCCCGGATTTGCGCGGACTCTGGAAATACTTTTGCAGTTTCTTCTCCAATCTGGAACAACTCCCAGACACCCGGACCAGAACCCGGTACGGTGGGCTGTGGGCAGCGCAGTCCGTGGCCATGAAGGCAGGTTCGGGACTCGTGAGCAGAGGAACCGGGGCTGTAAAATCAGTTCAGGAACTTAGAGTAGCTGGGGAGCAGAGAAGGTTCAGGCAAGGGAAGAGTCCTAACTCCTTCTTAGAGCCTTAACCCAACTCGTCCCTTCCCTCTTCCGCCCTCCTCAGAGATAATTTGCTAACTTTCAGTTTCATTTCCCCAGAAGCTGCTTTCTTATTCCCACTTTCGCTATCCATTTATTTGGCGGTTCCAGACGATCCTATTTCAGGTAAGCAAAGGCTATGTTGGCAGGAGGGGGAAAAGATTCTCCAGGACCCCACAAACATCTTCTCCAGCTTCCCTCCCGTACGAACTCATCTTTTAGACCCCTTCTCTTTACATTTCGGCTAATAAGAGAGCGCTTGTTTTCCGGATTTTATTTTAGGGAAGAAGATTTACATATAAAACTGTCAAATTTCCAGAAAACTTTTTTTCTAAAAAAAAAAAAGACAGCGCGTTTTTATTAGTAGAATATCGTTCTGAATTCAGCTAGAGCTTTACAAATCCAGCCGGCACACCTTTCTGCCCCCAAACTTTATAGGTTTTCATAGGTTTATATCTAGAATAGACTTAGAAATCAACTAAGTTAACGTCCTGATATTAAAAACGAGGGAAATGAGAAGTTGACTCAGGAAGATCCCACTGGGAAGGCAATAAACATTTATATGGAACTGAACCTTGTGTCAGGCACTGTGCTAAGTGCTTAACATATCTCATTTGATCTTCAAAACCCTTTTGAGGTAGGAGCTGTTATCCCATCTTGCAATTGAGAAAACTGAAGGAACAGAATCTAAATGTCGTGCTTAGAGGCACACAGCTAATCTAAGGCTGGATTTGAATTCAGATCTTCTGACACCAGACTCAGTAATCTATCCACTGCACCCATCTAGCTAGCTACCTTTGGGACTGAGGAACTGAGCTGGAATTTTCAAACCCAGGCCACTGGATTTCAGTCAGTACTATCCACCTAGCCCGTTCCCACTTGTTGCCACTCCCTCTCCTAGGCTTTTGACCAAGTGTCCTAGGTTTTTCCAAGTGATAAAGTCTAGGAACAAATAAAGTTTTACTTCTGAGAGTGTTTACTTCTGTTTCTTGGAGATCTATTTGAGAAGAAAAATCTATCCATGGAGTCTCGGTTTAAAAAGAAAAACAAAGCAAACAAACAAAATAAAAATAAAGCAAAAAGAAACCCAAAGAAAATTCTTCCTTCTCTTGTGAAAAATGTCACTATTGTGAAACAGTCAGCAACTATGTTTTGCTTTTGAGGTGCTAGATGGCTGGTGGACAGAGAAAAGCACTTGAAGTCAGAATGACATCTTTTCAAGTTCAAAACTAGTCTTAGATATTTACAAGCTGTGTGATCCTTAACCTTATCCCCTATCTGCCTCAGTTTCCTTATCAGTAAGATGAATTGGAGGAGGAAATGGCACACCATGCCAGTATTTTGCCAGTAAAGCACCAAAGAGGGTCATGAAGATGTTAGACATGACTGAAAAGTAATGGATGGGATTGCAAAGGCCATCTAGTCAAAGCCTCTGCTTTACAAATAGACCTTGGAGAAGTTGGGGAAGGTTACACAGTGAGAAGGTGACAAAGCCAAAGTCAGATCCTCTGACCCCAAATCTAGTCACTGTGTGACTTGTATGACACCTTACACAAAACATTTCTTGATTTCCTCTTCTCTTCCTTCTCCCCAATTTTTAGATAGAAGAAAATAAAATATATTTTATATTTGTTCATATATCCCCTCTACCTTTCCCCCCACTAATTGTGTTTTTAATTGAGAACCGGAAAAAAGTCCTGGATTAAAATGAATATATTTGAAATTCAGCCCAACCTAATTTTGCAACACAGATGTTTTCATATTAGTGTTTCATTGTCTCTGTTCTCTTTTCCCTTAGGTCCCTTTTCCCTGAGGTCATCTTTATAAAGTTAATGATCAAAACAACCTTATTAATGTTTTCTTTTTAAATTCCAGTATAGACTTTACTCTGAGTCTGTATTTATTCATTAAAGATTTCAAAATTAATTTTATTGATTCCTTTTTCTTGTTTTTTTTAAATTAACATAATAATAATACTCCTTTAGCATAGCTGGACAATGTGAGATCTATCAAAGTCAAGAGAATTATTTGTTTGTTCTTCCTTCTGTGACTACCTCTATGGTTAGTGACAGTGACAGTCTTTAAGAAGGTACTATCTGTAAAGCCAACAACCATCTTGTTATGAAATACTTACAGGTACCTTTCTATTTAAGGGATTCCATATAATTGCTTTTAATTGACTTCTGTCATTTTAATCTCACAATCATTTTTCATTATACATACTCACGTCTTTCTCTAGGTATATGAATTCCAAATTACATTATTAATCTTGACCTTTCACCTAAGGTCTTGTCACATTTCCAACTGGATTGACCATTTTTAGGACTGTTCTATTGTTATCTCAAACTCAGCACATCCATATTAATATTCTTGGACTTTTGTGATAGATCACCATCCAGGCTATTTTAAACACTTAATAAATTCTTGTTGATTTTTTGACCTGCTTGCCTCCTTATCAACTCTGAGCATTTTAGGCACCAAACCATCCATGATCTTTGATTATTTATCCATCCTTAACCTGCCTGCCAACTAAGACTTGATCATAAGATAACAGATTTCAAGTTATAAAGAGCTATAGAAATCATTGTTTTTTATATGAAGACAGAGGTCTAGAGAAGTTAGTAAATTTGTCAAAGCTCATATAAGTGAAGTAAATGGAAGAGGAGGCATTTAACAACAGGTTTTCTAACTTCAAATTTACCCCTTACCTGTGAGCAGGTCCAACTACATCTTAAATCTGGAGCCAGAAAGAGATAATACCTAATATTTATATAAGTATTTTAAAATTTGAAAAATGCTTTACATGGGTTTTGTCATTTAATCTTCACAACCCTGTTAAGTAGGTGCTATAATCACCATTTTATACATAATGGATACTGAGGAGCAGTTAAAGTTAAGTGACTTGTCCAGAGTCACATAGCTAGTGTCTGAGGCTGAATTTGAATCTGGGTCCTCCTGATTCCTAAGTTCTTCACTTTTATCTACTCGACTACCAATTTGCCCCAAGACTGTCACAGAGAAAGTTCAAAAATCATAACATTAAATAAAAGAAAAGTGCAAACATCTATATATGAAATCTGAATAATGTGTTACCTTCCTGGTGATAGAGTTAACAATTAAGAAAAAAACTACATTGTAATTCATCCATATAGAGGATGTTGATCAATGATGATTGCTTTCTTTCTCTTCATTTCTAGAATCTAATGATCTAATGGAAATGACAGTCTTTGATCTTGGTTATAAATGAAAATACATACTTTTAAAAATTCTGGGGAATTTTTTTCTCCCTCATATCTATTCCTCCCAAACCTATAGTGGATGGAGGAGGGACCCCTTGTAATAAAGATTCATAATCAAATAAAAAAAGATCTTGTCATGACCATGTCTCATTCTCCACTAGTAAGTGTCTAAAATCAGATTTGAAGTCATCAAGAGGAATTTTCCTCACTTCAGGACTGGCACTCTATTCACTGTACCACAGTGCTGCCCCAACAAGCAATATCTAATAGGTCCTTTTGTTAGGTTATGATTTACCCTCTGTTTGATGTAGTTCATGTCACACTTGAAGAAGGCCTTGATTAAAACAATATTGCCAGCCCACTGAGAGAATTCCTTTTTTGGTTCTAGCAACTCAAGAGACAGAATTCCTCAGAGGAATTCCCTCATTTACCAAATGAAATATCTGAATAAGAAAATATATGTAATAATCAGTCTCAAAACTAGTTTGCTCAACAAAAAATCCAGTGCAGAGCACTTGTAATTTACTCAACCCAATTTAATTTACCAATTAGCAAATGACTTGACCTCTCTGGGCAAGGCAGTTTGATATAGAATAAGGCTATTTAAGTAGAATTTTGGTTGATCTGCTACTAATTAGATGTGTGACTTGTGGTAAGTCATTTCACCTTAACCAGAGTTTTATCATCTGTAAAAGAAGGCATTTGGATCAAATAACTTCCAAGGCATTTTCCAGTTCTATGGTCCTGTCTCTTACTTGTGTCATAATTTTAAATATTAAGTTTTGAGTTCTTTGTATCCACTGTTTCCATCCTCTCTCCCTCCCTCTAGCCTCCTTCTAATTATCCTAATAATGAGAAAGTTTTTAGGATTTACACTCATCTTCTTCCCATTTAGAAATGGAAACATTTTAATCTTAAATCCATTCATTTTAATTCTTCTCTTAGGTCTTATGTTTCAAAATCAAATGTTCTGTTCAGCTTTGATCTTTCCATCAAGAACACTTGAAAGTCCTCTATTTCATTTAATAGTCATTTCCTTCTCCCTCCAACCCTGAAAAGATTATTCTCAGTTTTATTGAATATACTATTCTGGGTTGTAATCCTTTATCTCCTGGAATATCATATTTTAATTCCTCCATTCTTTAATATGGTAGTTGCTAAAAAATATTATGACTCCATGGTATTTGAATGGTTTCTTTCTGGCTATTTGCAATATTTCCTCCTTGACTTGGGAGCTCTGGAATTTGACTGTAATAGTTCTGGGAGTTTTATCTTGAAATATCTTTAAAAGGGTGATAGGTAGATTCTTGCAGCTTCTGTTTTACTTTCTGGTTTTAAGATATACAGGTAGTTTTCCTCTGTATTTCCATGAAATATGGTGTCTAGACCTTTCTTTGATAATGGCTTTCAGGAAGTCCAAAAATTTTATTCTCCATGTCAACTGTTTCTCCAATAAGCTTTCGCATTTCTTTCTTTTTTTTCATTTATTGAATGTTTTGTTATTTCTTGGTGAATCATGGAGCCAAGAAACTATTTTCTTCAGTGAAGTTATGTACCTCACTTTCCATTTAGTCAGCTTTTTAAGTTATTATTTTTGGTAGTTTTGTGGCTCTTTATTCTTGTTATTGTTGTGGTTTTACCAAGCTATTATTTATCTTTTCATAATTTCCTTGATTCTCTCATTTCTTTGTTTAGTTTTCCTCTACTACTCTTATTTGGTTTCTAAAAATCTTTTTTTTAAACTTTTTCTTTAGCTCTTCTAGCCTTTTAGACTTGTGTTAAATCTGCATTTTTTTCTTTTAGGTTTTGCTTGTAGCTGTTTCCACATTATTGTCTTCTTCTAAGTTTGTATCTTGATCTTTCCTCTCACCATCAGGTTCTTTTTGTTTATTTGGTCACTTTTCCAGCTTATTTCTTAACTTTAAACTTCATGTTAAAGCTGGGCTCTGCTCACCTGCTGGGGGGAACACTGTTCCAAGTTTTAGGTTTTTCAAGCCTGCTATTTTCACAGTTAATTCTGGGAGTTTATAAGTTTTCAGTGCTTCCATGATTCAAGGAAAAATATAGTCCCTGTTTTCCTAGTCTGTGCTTTGATCCTTACCTAGAAAGGGTGTCTGCTTCCTTGCAGTCAAAAATGTAAACACTCCTCTCTACTCTGAGACTTCGACCAGGGCCTCTGTTCAGCCATAAACTCTCCTCTCTGCCCTGAAACTGAAATGGGGAACTAGGTATGTAAAATAAAGTTGCTCAGTTGTGCCCAGTGCTAGCACAGGGGTTCCCTGTAATCTCTTTCTGATCAGCTGTCTGATTCTCCACCGTTCTCTGAGCTGAGAGCTCCTGAGAGCTCCTGAGGCTGCTGCTACTGCTCTTACCTCCAAGGTCCACACCTGATGTTGCTGAAGGGTATGTTATAGGCCAGCTCCATCTTAGTGTCACGTCTCCTTCTATCCTCCTAAGTTGTTTAGGGCAGGAAAACATGTCTTCCCATGACCTTTTTAGGGGCTATGACTCTCTGGAATTCAACTAAATGAATTAAGTTGGTTGAAGGGGAATATTGGGAGAGCTTGATTGTAGGGCTTCTTCTATTCCACTACCTTGGCTCTGCCTCAAGCACAGTACCTCACACATGAAAATGTTTAGTAAATATGTGAATTTAATGGCTATGGACTTGAAAAATTCTTATTAAGTAACACCTAGGGAGTAAGAATGACTGGATCAAGTATTCTTATTCATTTTTCTTTTGCCTAAGGCATGATGCAAAGTTTTCTCTGTTTGCCCAAATTATGTCTATATAGGACCTTTCCAGTGGTTATCATCATACCTCTGGACTGTGGTTTCCAACATGGACCAGCTGATCATTTCATTTACGGGAGTAAAGAGAAGGATCTTTTGGATACAATTAGGTCATTGTCCTTCTACAAGTAGGAAACACAGTTTCTAGGTTGAAAGAAGATTCATGCTTCATCTGAACTTGTTTCCATTGAAAGACTTCCTAGTTCATTCCATGTTTTGTTCATTTCACAGGCTTCATGGAACAGAAGAATCTACAAATTGGGATTGGGAACGATGACTTAAAAATCTTGAAAAGCTATGAATCTTTGTTCAATGATGTTATCGATAAGAAGTTTCAATGTACCTCTTACCTGGAGAGTGCTACAGATTCTGCCAAGATCTTCAGAATAATGTTGTCTTCCCAGATAGAATTGTCTGTCTGGAAAGATAATCTCACCAATCATGGAGGCTTAGCAGTGGAGGGGAAAGACAAAATTAAGGGAGGGCCAATTGGTAAAATAGTTGTGACAGGAGGAGGCCAGTTTTCCCGCTCTCAGATTATCCAGGTTGTCAAAGAAGAGCGGAAGGTGTTAGATAAACAAACAGGTAGCATTCAACTTAAAGCAGAGATTCTAAATATTCTGGAATATGTAATCAGCAAACCTTCTGGCATAAAGACAGTGGCAATCTCTGAATTCAGCTCTGGGATTTGGGGTTTACCTCTGGATATGTATATAGACATTATAGTAAATACCATTGTGACCTTTCCTTGTTATTAAAAAAGCAAAATCTTAAAAGAAATTCATTTGGTGAGCAATGTGGAAAGTACGACAGCTGCATTTAAAATAAGCTGTGAAAAATTTCTGAGAGGAAACATACTAGCAGCCCCACTTTTATCTTCCATTACCCTCAACAATGTGAACATCCAGATTATCGAAGGATACATTGAGAAACAGCAGGTAAATCTGGGAATCCTCAGCCTAACACCCTCTTCTTTCTGGACTATTAGTGAGCAAGCATTTTTGAACCTCTATTTGCAAAATCCCTACTAAACTAGTGAAAATACAAAGAAGTAGAGGTACTAGTTCCTTTCTACAGGTATTTACTGTATATAAGATGGGTACAGTAAGGGAAACCAAACACATTAATAGGAAACAGCAAGAGAATAGTGCCCAAAAATAGAAAATAAAAGTGTCAACTTAATATATACATGTAAAAGACATAAAGAAAGAATTAAATTAAGAATAGCTAACGAAAAAAGTTTCAGAGAAGTGACCTTTGGGGTTAAAACAAAGAAATGGATATGCAATGAGGAAGGTCATGCCAGATAGATAGAATACCTTTATAGAAGCAGGTAGGAATGAACACATAGTAAGAGAGAGGGATTAGCTTAGTTAAAATGGCAGAACAAATTTGGGAAGCACCGATTTTAAATACCATTTCATTTATGAAAAAAAGTGTCTTATCAGTATATGACCCTAAATTAGGTATTGCATGAAATAGAGAGGGTAGTTTGACTATCATGACCAACAAAGGCCAATTCTCTTGGGCCTTATATTTGATATAGGCACTAGGCAACTAATAGACAAAACCTTTATTAAGCTCCATAATAATGCATAATAATGCACCAAGAACCATGTGAAATGCTGGGGAATACAAAGAAAAATGAAAGATAATTCTTGCCCTCAACAAGTTTATAATCTAAGGGGAGGGGTAACTACATGTTAATAATTATGAACAATTAAGCTGAGCACAGGATAAATTTCTTTGTACATAGAGAATATGTCTGTGAGACCTATCAGTTTCTCTCACTGCTTGACTAGAATATAACTATCAGGCAAGCCATTTGGAAAGGTGAACACTAGAAAAGAAATGACAAAACTATTCCCAAGCATTCTAGGATTATGAAATGCTTCAAAAGAGACATAATCCTAACGATGATGACTCTGGATGAGATGTTAGAGATCACCGTGTCCAACCCTTTCATTTTACAAATGAAGAAATTGCCTTACCCAAAGCCATACAGATAAGGCCCATGATGCTCATTATTGATCTTGAGTTTTCATCTTCAGAACTGGAATATTTTCCATTACAACAAGATCTGGCTGATGAATTTGAGAGCAGGTGTTATCTTAATGTTTCTCCTCATTTCTTATTAGCCCAAATAATAGTGTTTGGATGGTTTTTAAGCTAAATTAATTGAATTGCCATTTTATGAAACTTGAGGTGAGAAACTGCTGTCTAAATTTCTTCCTGTGTTTGCATGTAATGTTGGTAGCTTTTCAAGAAAATATAGGCTCTGATTAACATTTAAGAAAGAAATGACAATATTTTATATATGTAGAATTCCATAGACAGTATGATGTAGTGGAAAGAGCTTGAATTCAAATCAAGAAGATCTGGTAATCATGTGCCTGTGCAAGCCATTTAACTTCTCAGCTCCCAGATAGCCCAATTATATATTATAGCAGAGAAATTGCCAATTGCCTTCAAAAACAGAGAGGAGTTTCCACACTGGGAGTTCCCTAGTCTGATAAAATCATAAATCTAGATTTAAATTTTTTTAAATAATTAAATTCATCAGTTTATTAAGTATCTGCCATGCACAGAATATGATGCTAAGAGAGAATAGATAGAAAATCACCCTATTGCAACTTGTGAATTTGTAGGGGAAATGAAACATTAGAAACTGTTATGTAGAATCAGGTAGGATAAATGTTTTGAGAAGAAATGACATTCTTAGATCTGTCAAGAAGACAATGATCTTAGTGGTTGGTTGAAGTATGGTTGAAGGGATAGTAAGAGACAAGAATCTTGTATGCTCCATGGGAGATGATGGTAGTAACTCTGGAAGGTGATAATCACTATGCAAATTTCTATGAGATAATAATGGTTAATGTCAAATCTGGTATCTGGTTGTTTCTTTTTGTTGTTGTTGTTGTTGTTTTTTTTACCTTTTCAGGTGGATGTCATTATGAATTGTGTACCAGATCAATATTCTTTTCCAGCTGGACGTATATCAAAAATAATTCTTGACCAAGTAGGAACCGAACTAGAAAAAGATTTTTTTTTAAATTGTCTGAAAGATCTAATATTCAAGAATTGGTAGTAACAACAGGATTCAATTTATCCTGTCAATATGTGTACCATCTAGTATGGCCTTCTTACTATGATTTACTACTTCCCGAGTGGCATAAGAAGGTAAATTTATTAAGTGCTTATTATGTGCCATGTATCTGTATTAGGAGCTTAGACACACACGTGTATGTGTGTACATGTATGTGTGCATACACACATATATACACATGTGTAAATACACACATATATATATATACACATATGTAAATACACACACTATATATATATATATTTATATACACATGTATAGTATATACTTATATATATTCTCCTGAATTGTTGGACAAGTTTATAACTCCATTAGCAATACATTAATTTCCCATTTTTTCCACACTCCCTTCTGCATTTGTCATTTTCCTTTTTTGTAATGTTAGCCAATCTGATAGGTATAAGGTGGTATGTCAAAGTTGTTTTAATTTGCATTTCTCTAATCAATAGTGATTTAGAGCATTTTTCACGTGACTATTGACAACTTTGATTTCTTCTTCTGAAAATTGCCTGTTGATGTCCTTTGATGATTTATTAATTGAGGAATAACTCATATTATAAAATTTGAATTGTTTCCCTATAGTAAATAAGGCTTTTATCAAAGAAACTTGCTATAAAAATTTCTCTCTGTTTTTTGCATTCCTTCAAATCTTGGCTGCATTGGTTTTGAATATGCAAACACTTTTTAATTTCATGTAATTCAAGTAATATTTCTCATCATACTTCTCATGACGTCTCTACTTGTTTGGCTATTAACTCTTCCATTATCCATAGCTTTAACAAGTAAAATTTTCCATGTTCTTCCAATTTGTCTACATTTTTGTCTAAATCATGTACTATTTTGAACTTATCTTGGTATACAGAATGAGTTGTTGGGTCTATATCTATTTTCTGACAAGTTGCTCTCCAGTTCTCTCAACAATTTTAGTAAACTGGTGAGTTCTTGCCCCCATAATTTAGATATTAGACTTATCTAACACTAGTTATGATAGTAATTTACTATTACTCTATGAAAAAAAAAACATGCATTGATATACATCCAAATTCCATAGTTCTTTCTCTGCCTGTGGTCAACATTTTCCATCATGAGTCCTTTGGAATTGTCTTGGAATCATTGTATTTCTGAGAAAAGCCAATTCTATCATAGTTGATCATTATACAATGTGGCTATTACTGTATAAAATGTTATCCTGCTTCTTCTCACTTCATTCAGTATCACTTCATGTAAGTCTTTCCAGGTTTTTCAGAAACTCACCTGTTCATCATTTCTTATAGCACAATGTGAGGATTCCATTCCATTCATATATCACATTTTGTTCAGTCATTTCCCAATTGATGGGCATCCCCTCAATTTCCAGTTCTTTGTCATCATGAAAAGGATTGCTATGAGTATTTTTTTTTACTTGCGGGTTATTTTCTCTTTTTTTGATCTTTTTTAGGATACAATAGTACTGTGGGATCAAAGAGTATGCACAGTTTGATTGCTCTTTAGGCATAGTTCCAAATTGCTCTTCAGCATGAGTAGATCAGTTCATAACCCCACTAACAGTATATTAGGGTCCCAGGTTTCTCACATCCCCTCCAGCTTTTATCATTTTCCTTTTATGTCATATTATCTAATCTGTTGAGTGTAAGATGTCTCAATGTGATTTAATTTTAATTTCTCAATTTAATTAGTAACTGAGCGTTTTTATGACTTTTCATATTTAAAATGCCTATTCAAATCATTTGATCATTTATCAATTGAGGAATGACTTGTATTCATATATATATTTGAATCCATTTTCTATATATTTTAGAAATGAGGCCTTTATCAGAAGCACTGGCTGTAAAAACTGTTTCTTATCTATTTTCTTTCTAATCTTGGTTCCATTGGTTTTGTTTGTGCAAAAAGTTTTAAATTTAATATAATCAAAAGTATCCATTTTGCATTGCATAATGTTCTCTATTACTTTTTTGGTCATAAATTCTTCTCTTTTCCATGGATCTGACAGATAAGGTATTCCTTGCTCTCTTAATCTGCTTATTGTATAACTCTTTGTGTATAAATCATGTATCTATTTCAACCTTATCTTGGTATACGATGTGAGATGTTGCTCTATGCCTAGTGTCTGCCTTAGTTTTCCCACCAGCTTTTGTCACTTAGTGAGTTCTTATCCAAGAAACTGGAGTCTTTGAATTTATCCAACGAAAGGATTACTATAATCATTAATGATTCTGTTTTATGTTCTAGCCTATTCCACAGATCCACCATTCTATTTCTTAGGCATTACCAAATAGTTTTGATGTTTCTCACGCTATAATATAGTTTTAGTTCTGGTACAACTAGGCCATCTTTCTTTGTATTTTTTTATTAATTTCCTTGATATTCTTGACCTTTTGTTCTCCCATATGAATTTTGTTATTATTTTTTCAAGATCTATAAAATAATTTTGGTAGCTTAATTGTTATGGCCCTGAATAAGTAAATTGATTTACATAGAATGATCATTTTTATTATGTTAACTCTGCCTAACCAGGAGCAAATAATATTTTTCCAATTGTTTAGATAAGACTTTATAATTCTATTCATATAATTCCTGAGTTTGTCTTGGCAAGTACACTTAAAAGTATTTTATATTGTCTACAATTATATTAAATGGAATCTCTATATCTCTTGCTGCTGGGCATTATTGGTAATATGCAGAAATACTGATGTGATGATTTGTATGGGTTTATTTTATATTCTACAACTTCACTAAAGTTGTTGTTTCAAATAGTTATTTCAGTTGATTTGCTAAGATTCTCCAAGTATGTCATCATATCATCTGCAAAAGTGATAGTTTTGCTTCCTTATTGCTAATTCCAATTCCTTCAATTTCTTTTCTTCCCTAATTGCTAAAGCTAATATTATTGTTAATACAATATTGAATAATGCAATATGTACAATGAATAATACAAAATGTACAGTAATTGAATATTAACAGTGTTAATGGATATACTTCTCTTATTGTTTCACACCTATTCCTATTAGAAAGTCTTCTAGGTTATACCTATTACAGATAATGTTTACATATCTTTTTAGATAGACAGTGCTTGTCATTTTAAGGAAAGCTTCATTTATTCCCATGCTCTCTAGTGTCCTTTGTTCCTTTGTAAATGGAAGCCATGATCCTTAGGGTTTCTGTTTCCTTTCAGCCAAAACCAATACTGCTCTTCAGTGTTCTTGCTCTCTTGAGACAGCAATCATTTCTCTCTGCTCTAGAGCCATGACCCAGAAGTGGGTATAGGAAATGGAGTTGCCAAACAGCACTCTGTCCTGCTCTCAGTCTTATCATAGGGGTTCTCTGTAGTTTCTGACTAGCTGTTTGATCCCCTTACTGTCTTTGGCTTGAAAACTCCCAAAATTGCTGTATGGAGAATGGATTGGAGAGATTAGAAATGAGATAACCAAGTCACAACCTAGTGTAGTAATCCCACGAAAAAGGGATAAGGACCTGAATTATGATGTTTGTGATATAAGTAGTAAAAACAAAATGATTGTAAGAGGTGACATGGAGGCAGAATCAACACTACTTGGGAGATTATTGTATATTATGAATGCAGCATAGTAAAAGAGAATGAAAAGTTGAGATTAATTCCAAGGCTTAGAGAAATCAGGAATTTAGGAAGAAAGGTAGATTTTTTTGTGGGAATTGGCAGTTATAAATTCTGTTTTGAACAACTGAGTTTGAGATGCCTGTATCACATTCAAGTGGAGATGTTAAGTGCTCAGTTGATCGTGTAGAATTAGAGCTCAGGAGAAAAATAACCCTGTCGTTACAGAAACATAAAATTTTAGCATGAGGTACTTCAGTGGTGATCTTAATCCAGTCTATACCTTCCACTCTCCCAATTCCCATTATAGTTTTCTAATAAGTGATCATCTAGCTTTTGCTTGAATAGTTTAGTTCATCCTAAATAATTCATTCTAATTTTGGATAGGTTTAATTGTTAGTAAGGATTTTTTTCCTCCTAAATCAATATGAATTATTGTACTAGTACCACTTTCCTCCTGGTTTTGCTGTCAACCAGAACAAATCTAATTCTTTTCCCATGTGATAGCCTTTCAGAAACTTGAAGACAACTAGCATTTCCTCACTGTGTCTTCTCCAGGTTAGATCCTCCCAGTTTTTTTCCCAGTCAAATGAAAGTGGTTCACTAAGGATGTCAAACAGTTATTTAAGACATATACTGCTGTTCATTGGGTTCAGATGACAAATTCTTTTAAGGCAACTGAGACCCCTCAATATCTCCTTATGTATATTGGAGTTAAACTCCATATTAGTCATTTTGGTATAGCCCTTTCTAATACAAAAATCATTTTTCTTTGGCAGAAAAAACAGAAGCACAATAAGTACTCACTTATTTCTGTCTTTATTGTCAGTTAGATTTAACCATCTCACAGACCCTGAAAAGTCATTCTATCCTTTTTTGATCTTCTTCTTTCTTCCAATATAGCTTGAAAAAGCACCATTGTGTTTTTTAGTTTTTCTTGCTAACCTAAGCTTTTTCTGCCTTTGAGTGTTCCTGATACTATTCTTTGATCTTGCCATAATACAATATTTGTAATATGAGAAGTTGGGGATTCAGTGACTAGAGTGCTGGATCTGGAAGCGGAAAGATGAGTTCAAATATCGTCTCATTCACTCACTAGCTGAATGACTATAGTCAATCACTTAATTTCCTGCCTTTTAGTTTCCTCATCTATAAAATGGGTATTAATAATAGTACATACATCTCAGGTCATTGTGAGGATAAATATTTTTAAAGCATTTTGCCAACTTTAAAGCACCATATCAGTGGTGGTGTTAGTAGTTGGGTAATGGGGGTGGTAGTTACTAGTAGTGGTATTCTTGTTTTGCTGCAATTTTTGCTATGCATTTTTATGCATTTTATTTTTATATCATAGTAGATTCTTTAAAAAAAAGTCCCTTCACCTCCAAATGGAACTTTTTTCTTTTTAATTGATATTTTAAAAAAAAGTTTTATCTGGATATATTCCTCCCCTTCTGCTACCCAACAAGCTATCACTTGTAAAAAAAAAAAAAGAAAAGAAAAGAAAAGAAAAGAAAAGAAAAAATGTTTAGTAAATTTAATAAATGCATCCCACTAAAATGCTCTGACCTACAAATGCCCTGATAACTACAATACTCCAAAAGAGGTCAGTGACAGAAAGAAAGGTTCCACAGACACAAAACTATTTATAGCAGCATTTTTAGTAACAGTAAAGAACTAAAGCCAAAGTAGATGCCTATTAATTACTAAACAAATTATGGTTCATGGATGTGCTACAATTAGTGGTATATTAATATATTTAGAATACTGGACTGGTGTGTTGTTTTCTGTTGTTTCAGTTGTGATGTCAAATGACTCACGTAGCTAATAAATATCTAGAACCAGAAAGGAGTATATTAAAGACATATTATAAAGGTAACTGAATATAGTATTAGGGCATTGTCAATGAAACTTTTTTTTAATTCACAGAATATAACAGAGGGAAGTTTAGAGGGTGATACAAATGAGCAGGGCTGTGTGAAAACTACCAGGTTACATTTAATAGATGTTTTATATTTATATAATATATATCCAAAAGGTAAAGAAAGAAAAATCCACTTACTTATATACAATCTTTTTCGGTTCTTTTTTGTTTAAAAAATGTTTATATTTATCAAGTTGATAAGAAAAGAATATTTTGAAGTGTTAATAAGATTATAATAAAAAATAACTTATTTCCTTACAGATACTAAACCATGCAGTGATGAAATGCTTGGAAAAAGCCTATCAGCAAAATATGAATTCACTTTCCTTCCCTGCTCTTGGAATTGGAACCATCAGCACCCCCAAAGAAAAAACAATTCATATAATGTTGCAGGAAGTTTTAAGATTTTCCAGGGACTATCCAAGTATAGTGCTACCTAATTTGCCACTTTCTTGTGTTGTAAGCAAAGAGATAGGGATAGGAATTTGATCTATGATTCCAGTTGAATCACTTTGTCTGATTATAAGGAATACCTTGTTTAAGAAATTCTCTTTATTAACTCAGATGGGTTGCTTTTCTGCAATTTATTATCTTAGAGAATTCTAAAAGGTTAATAATTCACCAGGATCTCCTGATTAGTAAGTATGACAGGTGGATATTGGACTTTAGGGAAAATTCCACCTGACTTAGCATCAGAAGAAATTCGTTCTAGTCCAGTGTTGATTACTAACTAGCTTTGAGATCATGGCTGGGTTCACCTGTTTTGGCTTCAGTTTTTTTTTCCTCTGGAAAATTATGTATTGGACAAGATGATCTTTAGCATCCATTCCAATTTTTGTAGACTGGAATTAATGTGATCACTCTTCTTTCTGTTTTCATTGCTAGCTCTTCTTCTCCTACCTAATTCTTTATCTATGGTCATTTTTTCATATTGGGTTGGGGATTTTTTGGTTTGTTTTTGCTGAGGCAATTGGGGTTAAATGACTTGCCCAGGGTCACACAGCTAGGAAGGGTTAAGTGTCTGAGGTCATATTTGAACTCAGGTCCTCCTGACTTCAGGGCTGGTGCTCTATCCATTACATCAACTAGCTGTCTTTGGATTGTTTTTTTTGGGGGGGGGTTGTTTTTTATTTTTTTGGCTGTTATTTTCAAGTGGGTTTTTTTTTGCCTTTTGTTTTCCTCTTTACACTGATTCCATCAAAGAACTCATCCACTCTCTAGTTTCAACTCTGGTTTTTGTATCAATAATAGCTAAATTTGTATCTCCTCTCCTCTTTATTGAACTAAGCTCCAGTTCTATATTTTTCAATTTCCTTTCAGAAAATCAATTTGTAAGCATTCAATTTATTTTTCATCTTAATTCCTAATTCAAAAGAAAAATAAAAACAAAATTATTTCTTTTTTATTGTGATCTTAATAACACTTCAAAATATTTTCTTATTATCAATTTGATAAACATAAACATTCTCTTATATAAAAAAGAACTAGAAAAGAAGATTGTGACAAATATCCACAGCCGAGCAAAACACGTTAGTTATATCTGAAATCATACCTCTCATTCTGCATCATGAATCCATGCTTCTCTATCAGGAGATAAAGAGATCAGTGCTCTGGAATCAGGATTGTCATTACACTGGGCAAAGATTTTAAGTTTTTCAAACTTGCTTGTCTTTATAGCTTTGAACTTATTTCACAAATATGTCACTTGATTCTGCTCACTCCACTCTACATCAATTCATACATGTTTTCCCAAGGTTCCCTGAACCCATACCTTTTATCATTTCTTATGGCACAGTAGTATTCCATTACATTCATAGACCATAATTAGCTAGCTGTTCCCCAAGTGATGGGCACTCTGGTAATTTCCATTTCTTTGCCACTATAAAAGAACTGCTATAATTATTTTTATATATGTACTAAATTGTTCTGTTGATATTTGAAATCTGATACTACTCTGTCCCTTTTGTTCCAACTTTCCCCTGATGGTTTCCCTGAAGATTTTAGAAATTTTTTCCTGTAGATGAATTGTGTTGTATTTTACCCCCTACTTCTATAAAGTAATCATTTTGTGGCTTGATTAGTATGGCACTGAATAAGAATATTGTGGTGTCATTTTTTTATTTTATTAGTTCATATTACCCACAAATAATATTTCTCCATGATTTAGGATCATTTCTACAGAGTGTTTTGTAGTTGGCTTTATATAGCTCTTTTGTGTTAGCATTTGTACTTCCAAGGCTTTTATACATTTTAAACTTATGTTTAAATGGAATTTCTCCATGTCTTCCTGCTTGATTTTGTTGTTAATACGCAGAAAATTTACATGAATTGATTTTATATCCTACAACTTTGCAGAAGTTATTGTTTCAACTAATTTTAGTTGACTCCAGAGTTCTCCAAGTATATCATCACATAGTTTACAAAAAATGATAATTTACTTCCCTTTTTTACTTTGTTTATTTCCTCAATTTCTGTTCTTGCTATGATAGCTAGCCTCTCTAGCATAATATAAAATAGCAGTGATGATAATGGATATCTCTGATCTTATTAGATGGACCTCTTTTTTGTTCTTGTTACATATAGAAGTAGCTCTTGGTTTTAAGTAAATATGACCATTCTAAGGAAAGGTTCATTTATTACCATTTTAATGATTTTTAACAGAAATCACTTAACTGCATCAGGACTCAAGGTCCTCATTTCTAAAATAAAAGGAGAGATTCTAAGATCCCTTATTGCTCTAAATCTCCAGTCTTATGTGTGTAAGCACCATACATGTTCATGTAATAATAGCTGTTGCATTAGTTTGACAATCTTTTTCACTTATTGCTTCCTGAAGACTTTCAAAAGTGAGTTGGCCAAGATGAAGACCAAGTATATGGGAGAGATGGCACCAAAGTTGAATGAAGAAAGTGATAAAATATTCAAAGGTAATACATTCCCATGGGAATAATCTCTATGAAAACCTAATGGAGAATGATAAAAACCTGATAACATTGATGTGATGAAAAATAGATCCTGAGAAAGTTGGAGCAGAAAGCATAAACTTCTTTTTAGTAAGTCAGATGATAAAGAGGGGAAAAAGAGGATTGTTTGAGGACTCATTGTAATCAAGGTTTTTTCTTAGGATGGGAAACTTTATTATATTTATAGACTACATGAAAGACCCAGGAAAAAGAGAATGAAGGTACATGAGAGAAAGAGCAAGGTTATGGAAGAGACTACACAGAATGAGATCATGGGCATGTAGAGAAGTGGGCAGTTTTAGAAGAGATGAGCATCATCTTTTCCTTTGAGAAAAGGAGAAGAGAAATGGGGGTGTCTTTGTTGGGGCTTGAAGCATGAGAATTTTAAAAAATATCCATTTAATTAAGCTTGGTATTTCTGTTCATGGTGATCTTTTCAGTTCCACAGTGGTCCAGAGAAGGGCAAAAAAATGCTGGATTTTTTTGAAAGAAACCAGACCACCTTTGATCCACCTCAAAGGAAACAATCAGGAACAACTGGATGCTGCTAAAAAGTGGATTGCCAAGTTGTTGCCGACCCAGAAGTGTCGTTTTATTGAAAACAATCATATCTTCTACCTTGGCAAAGAGGAGCAAGACCAGTTGTCTCATCTGAAGAACTACTTTGAAGTCTCCATCTCAGAGGATATCAGCCCTGGGAAGGCAACACTAGAGATCAGGGGAAGATTGGAGAGTATCATTCCTGTGATGCTGCATATTGAAAATCTGCTGTGGCATGTGCAGCTAGACTATGCAAAAAAAAAAGTTCAGTAAACTAACAGGTAAGTGTCTTGTCATTCAAAGACAGTGAGAACATTCCAATTCTTTGTGTTACTTCTTTTGGCATTCATATGTTGCCCAGAGGACTGCTAACATTTTTATTAATTCTTCTTTCATTTCTTTTCTTTAAAAATATATTCTTTTTCTCCCATGGCCTTAAAAATGCTATATGATTCCAGAAAAGTCATTTACTTCTGGCAGACTCAGTTTCCTTATCTGTAAAATGGCAATAATATTAATACCTATTTCACACAGTTGTTGAGAGAATAAAATGAGGGCATTTGTAAAATATTTTGAAAATTTTAAAGCACTATGTAAAATCTAATACTTTTGTTGCTATTGTTAGTTGCCATTATTAATTTTAGAAAAGAACAGAAAAAATCCTGTCAAATTTCTTGCCTTCAAATTGCTTTTGTTCTAAAGAGGGGAGTGAGAGAGAGAATCAGATATCACTCTCTCTCATTGGTACTACTCCATCAATTTTGGGGGGAGTTTGTTTTTGTTTGATTTTTCTGGTCTGAGACTTCATCAGAATAAGAGGTAGAATAAGAGAAGCAAACAAGTCTGCTGGTCTTAAGAGAATTGCTGAGGGACAATAAGTCAAGTAATGTGTCTCTGGTCACACAATATGTATCATTCCAGGTCTTGGATCCAATTGTTCTTGACCAAATCAAGTCCTTTTGTTTACTATACCACACTGACTTTCTCTGATTAATTTTTTCCTAATCTATGGCCTTTATAGAGGTCATGTGGCATATTGGATAAAAGGGCTAGCCTCAGAACCAACCACACCTATAGTATAATTATCCAGTTAATAGGACTAAAGAGTAAAGCTCTGTGCATATATGTATGTGTGGGTGTTGGGTTAGAGAATGGGATGGAGAGGAGATGCAAGTGGGAAGCTCAAAAGGCAAATGTCAGAACCACGGGGAAGTGATCTGGACTACTCTCTTTGTTCATTCCAATGAGAAAAAAATGGGCTAGAAGTTGATGGTGAAAGTAGAGGAAGAGCTTGGAGGCTTTTTAAATTCAATAATTTAATTCAACAAACATTTATTAAATACCTACTATATGCCATGCACTGTACTAAGTGCTTACTTAGGAAACAGAAAATGATTATTGCTGTCCTCAAGGGACCTGAATCCTACTGGAAGTTGGACTAAGAATTTACTAATGACCAAGAGACCAATCTGATATTAATTTGACAGTAAGTGCTACTGGGGTAAAAAAAAAAAAAGCTTTCGAGTCAGGACAAAATCTTCAACCCTGCTCTCCACTTTTCCCTTTTGTCAGTTTGTTTCATTTCTTTGGCTGACAGGTTGAGGCAATCCAAAATCTCTTCCTTTGGACTGCCACTAAAGAAAGGAAGAAGAAAATTTGGAGTAAAAATGGAAATGGCAACAAAAGTCTCATGGTATACCAGGAAGTCCCATATGAATTCTGCAACCTTGTAAGCAGAGTGGGTTTCCAAAGGATATACTCCATGCCTCCCGGTAGGTCTCAACATGATATTGATGTGGCTGGTGTACTACTAAATGTTGTTATTTAGGTACCAGATGATGGTAGGCACCAAATATCAGGGTCCAGTCATGTGTAGAATTCACAATGGCCATTCTCTTTGGCAAAAGGCAGGTTTATTTAGAGGGCTAGATAACGTACAAAATAAGAGTACAATAGACACCAGGAATTAAGAGGTTTTATGGAAAGGGCAAGTTCCCTAGTGGAACCTGCCATTTACCAAGACAAACCCCATGAGGTTGGGACTGATAGGCTGAGATAAGCTAGATCCTGAAAGGACTTAGCATCCTAAAAGGAGAAGTGGAGTCAGAGAATAGTGGGGTTAAGAAATATACCACATGGTAGGGGAGAAGGATAAAATTATACCATGAGATAGAGTGCCCTTGGTAGATTGACCCGAAGGAGTTCAGTAAGCATGGCAGAGGCCATGAGTAAATTTTATAGGGAAAATTTAACTTCAGGAACATGACTGGGATTTCTGATAGATATGGCAAGGGGAGGCTGCCCAAGATCCTTATAGAGGGGAGGCTTCAAGGATTTGACAAAACTTGGATTTCTGATTGCATTTCTGACTGAATGACCTCCCCAAAGGGTGGGACAACATAGACACATGTTCTTTATCAGTGCCTTCTCCCTGCCTGCCCCAGAGATCAATTTTATCAATTCTTTAGCTTTTTGGGGGCTAACATATCCACTTTTCAAGACCCACTGGAGGAATTAGCAAGCAGATAGCAGATAGAGGGATCTCTGCGATTACATAGAGATGAGATTGGTCCTCTTATTCAGAGTCCCTTTGATCCAGTTGCTGCAAAAGAACTTTGGAGGATTGGATACAGTCACTAAGCAAATTGTCATATCACCATTTTCCTTTAATATCTTTTTCTTTTTGCTGATAACTCTTAAATTTTTTAATTTCATTTCCTTTCTTCCTTTTTATTTTTGCTTGGAATATAAACAAGAAGATCTTTAGTCCATTGATTCTCTTTCCCTTCTCTCAGCCTCAAGTAGAATGCTTCCTTTTTATAGCAACTAGAGAAAATAAAATTAAGCTCCCTGGGACAGTTTCCACTATGGTGGAAGTGTGATTTTTTGAGTTTACAACAGCAATAACAATAATAATAATTAACTTTTTAAATATGATATAATTTTTATTCCAAATTTCCTCTCTCTTTCTCACCTATTGAGAAAGCAGAAAAATAAAACCAATTAAAAATAGATATTCAAGGAAAAAAAATTCCTGCGCTAACCATGTAACTCCTCCCCCCAATTTGCTTCAATAATCTTCTGAAGTCATCACTGCTCTATCTCTTAGTGGAGAACATGTTAAGACTTGCTAAGCCTTTCAAAATTGATTGTTTCCAAATTGTCATTACATAGTCATTGCATTAATTGTACTTCATGATTCTACTTACTTCACCTTGCATCTTTCCTTTCAAGACTTTTTCTCTGAAAGTGTCTCATCGTTTTTTACACCCTAGTATTATATCACATTTATATGCCATAATTTATTCAACCATTTCCCAGTGAACAGGCATCCCCTTGGTTTCCAAGTCTTTGCCACATATGAAAAGATTGACTACAAATATTTGTGCATTAGTCCTTTTTCTCTTTCTTTGCTCTCTTTTGATCTTTTTATAAATTTGATGGCAATATTAACTGGTTGAAAGTATGCACAGTTTAATAGCTTTGGAGGCATAATTCCAAAGGGTTGGACCAGTTCACAGTTCCAGCAATAGTACATTAATGTATATTTCCCCAGAACTCCTCTTGTGAGTTTTTTTTTCAACTTTTCCAGTCTGATGGGTGTAAGGTGGTACCTGAGGCTTGTTTTAATTTGCATTTCTTTAATTATCAGTGATTTGAAGCATTTTTCATATGGTAATCATATTGTTTCTTCTGAAAATTGCCTGTTCATATCCTCTATTTGTCAATTAGAGAATGGCTCTTATTCTTATAAATTAAGATCAGTTCCTGATATATCTTTTTTAAAAAAAGAGAGAACTTTATCAGAGAAGCTTGCTGCAAAGAGCCATACTGACTCCCCCCAATTTGTGCTTCTCTTCTAATTTTAGCTTGTGCTGTCTTTGTGCAAAAAAAATTTAATTAATTTTATGAACTTAAAATTGTTCATTTTACCTTCTATGAACCTTTCTATGTTTTGTTTGGCAATAAACTTTTCCTCTTTTCATAAATCCATAGAGCTGAGAAGTAATTTCTTCCATGCTTTTCTAATTTGTTGTGATGTCACCCTTTAAATCTAAATCATGTATCCCATTTGGAGTTTGTCTTGGTATGTGGTATGAGATGTTGGTCCATACCTACTTTCTATTAACCTACTTTCCAATTTTCCCAGGAGTTTTCGTAGATTAGTGAGTTCTTGCTCTTTAAGTTTACTAAATACTAAGCAATTGTGTTCTTTTGCGGCTACGTATTTTACACCAAATCTATTCTACTGATCAATCTTTTTACTGTGTTTTTATGATTATAGTTTTAGTGTGTATTTTTAAATCTAGATGAATTTTATTTAACTGATGATTTTTTTTCCTAGCACATGGTCTTTGATAGTTTAATTGCTATGGCATTAAATAAGTAAATTGGTTTTGGTAGTATTGTCATTTTTTATAATGGTTTGGCCTAGCCATGAGCAATTACTATTTCTCTAATTATTTAGATGTGCTTTTATTTGTATAAAGAAAAATTTGAAATTATATTGACATAATTTCTGAGAGTGTCTTGGCAGATAGACTTCCAAGTATTTTCTTTTATTTGTAGTTATTTTAAAGAGAATTTCCCTTTCTATCCATTCCTGCTGGGAATTTTTGTGAATTTGTGCCATGTTCTGCAATTTTGGTGAAGATGTTAATTATTTCTTATAGATTTTTAGTGTTTTTTATCAAGAATGGGTGTTGTAACTTGTTAAAAGTTTTTTCTGTGCCTATTGATATAATCATGATTTTTGTTGCTTTTATTATTAATGTGGTCAATTATGTTTATAGATTTCCCAATACTGAATTAGCTATGTATTTCTGGAATAAATTGTTTGTCATATGCTGCTTAGGTCTCCTTGCTAATTTTTTTTAAAATTTTGCTTCAATATTCATTAGCAATCATGGCTTATAATTTTTCTGTTTTGACTCTCCTTAATTTAGCTATCAAGACCATATTTGTCTCATAAAAGGAATTTGGCAGGATCTCTTCTTTACCTATTTTGCTCCAGCAGGTTATATAATATTGAAATTAATTGTTCATTAAATGTTTGACATAATTCCCTTGTAAATCCAGCTAGTCTGTTTTGTTTTGTTTTTCGTGATAAAAATTCATTGATGACTTATTCAATTTCTTCTCCAAATGTTATTTAGTCTTCTATTTTCTGTAGAATTTAAACAATTTATATTTTTGTAAACATTAATCTATTTCATTTAGATTTTCAGTTTCATTGACGTATTGTTGACTGAACTACTTCCCAACAATTTCTTTATTTCTTCTTCCTTGGTTGTGAATTCATCTTTTTTTATTTTGAATAATAGTAACCTAGTTTTATTCTTTTTTAATGTTAATTAATTGCTTATCTACTTTATTGTTCCTTTTAAAACAGGTTCTAGTTTCATTTTTTAATTCAATGTTTTAGTTTTTTTTCAACTCAGTTCATCTTTCATTTGATTTTCAGAATTTCTATTTTGGTATTAATTGGGGATAGGATTCATTTGCTGTTGTTTAATTGCATTCTCTCTTCTTTGATTTACTCTTTCTTTTTTATGAAAATGCTTAGATATATAAAGTAAGTACATCCCCAAAATTTTGGTGTATTTTCTCATTATTGCCATTTATTTTTAATGAAATTATTGATTGTTACTATGATTTGCTCAGGCACATAGCTAGTAAGCTTCAGAGGTAGGATTTTAACTCAAGTCTTCTTCATCCAAGTCCAGCATTGTATCCACTACATCATTTAAACCTTTCTGGGCACAATTTCCTCATTTGTCAAATAAGCAAAATAATAGCATCTGCCTTGCAGGAATATGATAGGAATCAAATGAGATCATGTAGGTAAACCTACATGTAAACCTTGTTCTTACATATACTCAGGAATTTAGTTCTTTCCACCACTTTAATAATAACATGCTTCTAAGACAATCTTCACCTGTATAGGTTGTTTAGCATCATCTCTCCCACTGTTTTTTCTCTTCATTAAATATGTTGCACCATTGCTCCAAAGATTCTAAATTTACATGGCCTGGGGTTTTTAAGAGTCATCAACTCTTCCCTAATGATAATCTCTATACTAGGAAACGAATTGAATTTGCATTGTGCTAGTAAATATTTAACAACCAGTTCTCCAAAAAACAAATAAATAAACAACTAGATAACATTCTTTTAAATGTAATTTGCTTTATTAACATTCTTCCCATCCTTTGTTATTTCTAAGCAGTCAACAAAGCAATTAAACAAATTCTGATTTGTAACATTTGCCAATTTCTGAGGTTTAAATACTCACACTGAAAATGTAACAATTGAATTTCTTAAGTCAGTTTAAAATGGCTCCGTCACATTCCTGAAACTAAATGGGCTCTTTGGCTGATGGATTCTATGATTTAGTTACATTTTCATTGGTCTTCTTGAAGAGAAGGGTGGCACAGTCAAATCATCTTGTCCATTTTCCATCTTGCTCATCGGTGGAAATACTCTAACTTTCTCTTTGTCATGAGTTATGGAACACGGAATCAAATGTTGCTCTTTGGTTATAACAATAACTACAGGAAGTCATATTTGTATCATTCTTTGTTTACAAAGACTCTCTCCATAATAGCCCTTGAATGGAATAGAGAAGTTGTGTGAATATTATTGCCTCTATTTAACAAATGAGGAAATTGAGAGTGCCTACTTTGTAGGTTAATTATGAGGATCAAATGAGATAATATTTATAAAAAACACTTATCAAAAGCAAATACTCATCTACCAAGGGATTCATATCAAATATTCACTTAAATATTCTTTCTATTCTCTCTGTGTCAGGCTTCATGGCATTGTTTCACTTTGAGGGAATGTTTGACTGAAGATAGAAACAGAGAGTGGAAAGTAGAGAGAAGTGGGATCTTTAGATTACTAATATGGTATATATTTGGTATCCAAATAATATGTGATTTTTCAGGTGAAACTCACCTTCCCAGATCTCACTAATTTTTTGTTGTTTGTTTTCTTCCATTAGACCCCAAATATGGTTATGGCATCTACTTCAACAAGTCTCTCAAAAACTTGGTAAAAAATCTCAGGCAGACATCTGATTCTGACAATGTGATCTGGCCATAGGTTCCTACTGTGAGGGAAGTCAACATTATATTTCTCCTCCTTTACTGGGTTCAAGAACTATGGATACCTTTGATAGTCTTGTTGACAATGGTAAGAACCCAGAGACTATTGTAATTTTTGACAGCACACAAGCTCTGCCATTGTTTCTATGGACCTGTGTGTTGAAAGAGTAGTTTCTCCCCCCAAAAAGCCCAAGAATAAGAGCATGTAATATTTTTCCAAATAGTGGCTTACTTTTTTTTTAAAAAGTCCCTAAGCAACTTATCTAACAATGTATAAGATATGTCATAGAAATAGACCAGCCATATAGTAGTACATTAGTGATTTCAACTCTGATTCAAGAAAAAGAAAGAAAGAAAGAAAGAAAGAAAGAAAGAAAGAAAGAAAGAAAGAAAGAAAGAAAGAAAGAAGGAAGGAAGGAAGGAAGGAAGGAAGGAAGGAAGGAAGGAAAGAAAGAAAGGAGAAAAGGAGGGAGGGAGAAAGAGGAGGAGACAGAGAGAAGAGAGAGGGAGAAGAGAGAGAGAGGAGAGAGAGAGAAAGAGAAGGAGTAAGGGGGGAAAATTGGAACACAAAGTTTTACAACGGTTAATGTTGAAAAATTATCCATGCATATGTTTTGAAAATAAAAAAGCTTTAATAAAAAAAGAGATTGGTAGATTGATTCCACAGTATTTGACACATTTTGTCATGTTTATAAAAGGAAATTCTTATTTTTGTTAATTATACCTCGGAATATTGATTTTGTGAAGTTAACGTATATCACTTTGTCTTACTGAAGCTATTATTTTGATTAATATTTTTCTTAAATCCCCTTAGTTTTCTAAACAATCATGTCATCTTCAGTTAAACCTTTTTTAGTTGTTTATACATGTTTCTATTTTCCTTTTTTTGGTGCCTTATTACTATAGCTAGCATTCTATAAATGTAGTCCAATAATGGTGGCATAAGTGGCCAGCACAGCTTTTCTATTGTTCTTAAAGAGAAAGTCTTTGATATTTCTTCATTAGAGATGTTGCATCATTGCTCCAAAGATTCTAAATTTACATGGCTTGGGGTTTTTAATCCCTTAAAGGCTGAGTTTCTCTTTTTTATTTTTACATTCCATACATAGTTAATCCAGCAAAGTCTCCTAATTAAAGCTAAGGTATGGCTTTGTATAAGTTTCTTCAAAGATATGTAATGGGTAGCTGTGTGACTCTGGGCAAGTCACTTAACCCCATTTGCCTCAGCAAAAAAAAAAAAAAAAAAAAAAAAAAAGAAAGAAAAAAGAAAAGTAATGGGATCTACAATTCCACATAAGTACACAGCCTACAATTTTTGGTATTGGGCATAGGAAAGACTTTCTTTCTTCCCTCACAGAAAATTCACAGAATTTAGTGGAGATCATTTATGCATACAAAAACATAAATTACTCAAAAATTCTTGAAACTTCTCCTTCCTCAGACCCACAACCACCAATACTAACCAAAGATAAAGACTCTAAGAAAGCTTCTTAACAATCTTTCTTCATCTTCCTCCTGCACTGCATACTTGGAATAACTATGGAAATTTCAAGGAGAGTTGCCAAAATACAAACATGTCCTTCACGACCTGACTTTAGTTTTTACCTACAGAGAATTCCTCTTTCTATTCCAGAATGCACCATGTAGGAGAATCCTCTCCTTTGGTGGAGGTAAGTACGAGTAAAGGACATATGAAGAAAGATGATAATTGCATCCAGAGGAAGAACTGATAAATAGAATAATTTTGCACACATATACCTATTTGTATCTAATGGTAGTCATCTCTATGGTAGGTAGGAAGGAAAAAAAGAAAAAATATAATAAATTTACATAATAACTTTATAATATATTTAAAAGGAATAGCAAATTGTACAATAGTTTCACAGTTTCAGGTGCAATCATCTTATTTCCATGTTATGGAAATGCTTGTTTTATTCCATAAATTAAAAACAAAATATATTTTTAAAAAATTTAAAACAGGACTATAATATGTGCTGTACTCCTCCTATACTGAATAATCATTTATCTTCTACTATTGCATTGTCAAGGCATATGTCTTTTATTGATTAACATGCAACATATGGGAGAGAATCACCACAAATTCCAAAATCTTTCAAAAGATGAAATAACATCTTGGGAAAACAGTAAAATGATGGGTGTGATAGAATCATGCTTTAGAAGGGGCAATACATAGAATTTTAGGAGCTGCTTAGAAAATCACTGACTAGATGATAAAAGGCATACAACTGAGGCTTAGCAATATTCCTTCAGAATATTCCAAGAAAATATTAGCAGATAACAGATTATTTTAAAAACTATAAGCAAATAGAATGAGGTTTTCATTGTTCTTCCTAGAAGATCAAGATTTCAATCAGTTTCTTCAGGTTAATAATAATTTGGATAACCATACACCTTTGCAATACTGCTAAGGTCTCCATTAGCAAAACAGGCCAAGGACCCTGATTCTGTGTATATGTGTTGTTAGGTTAAGATTTATGATTTGCTCCTACAGAATGGCTTGCTTTCACAACAAGACCTAAGATACCAAGTTGTATGAAAATGTTTAATAACAGTGAATTATAAAAAGGAAAACAAAAATTGACAGTACATTTCTTACAACAAAAGCACTTAATGCATTGTATGATTAATATAACTAGTACAACACAGAGATACATGGACTAGAGGGGAAGAGAAAGAATACATCACCGATTCTGGGAAGCACCAATTTTGCAGACCTCAGGCTGGGGAATCCCAGATCACAGACCTGCAAGTCTCCACCAGGAGGGTCCCAGGCAGAGCGTTCTCTCCATGGGTGAGATTCCAATTTGGGTACTGATTTATCATGACTTAAATAGCCTAGGGAACAAAGGTGGCTAAATGCCAGCAGTACTGACTTCACTTTCTTGAGTGAATCCAGAAGGGGGGCAGTTCTACCAGAGTCTGTCAAGAGTGAAACTTTACTCCTGGACTGATTAGTTCCAGTATATAGATAACGTGTCCTTGGTGAATTTGGCCAGAATCTACCCAGGATAGTCTTCTTTTAACAATATTTGTTCCCAGGGTTATTCAGCAGCTGCAAAATAGGGGTAAATAATAGCATACTATACTGTAATTACCCCATGGACATGGAGGGAAACTGAGGGCCAAGGCTATAGAATCTTATCCTTATACCTATATCTTTTATTTGTGTGTATGTGTGTATTTTTAAAGCACAACAATCCCAGATGTGAAGATCTTTTTTTATGACCTATGCGTATGAAGAGGTTAACTTTTCTACTTATATACAGGTTAAGGACCACAAGGCATATTTCATGTCAATGGAGGAATTATGTCAATTGCTAGGGAGGTTGTATAGGAATGATGCCTAAATAAATTCCTAAAAACTAAAATAAGGACAGAGATAAAGTTGCCACCATGTCACCATGACCATTTCATAATATGCTACATAATTCAGGAAATGGGTATAGCATTACTAATCCAATAGGTCATAGAATCTCCATAGATCCAAATAACTAGGACATATACTTTGCTGAATATGTTTAATATTCAGGCGGATGGAGTGAAACAGGATTCTCCAATTCTCATCCAAGGGCTCATGCCATGCAGTCCTAGATGTTGGTCAATAGTAGATCTTTAACAACTGGTGAATACAAGTGACAAAGGTGTCAAACCAAAGCTCCAGGAATGATGATAGGCCAGATGGCTCCTTAAGAATGGAAACAGGGAGGCAATGTGAGCTGAGGATCCATGTGGCAAGGACAGCCTCCCCTGTTAGTCTTCTCATACTCATAGATTGTAGGTACATATATACATACATCATCTATAAACATATATATATATAGAATGCATATATATACATATAATATACATATATATTCCTACCTCCATTGGAATACCATTTAATTATTTCAATAAAAATTAATCTTATCACATGGTTGGAAGTAAGTCATCCTCTTTTTTTTTTAGGCTTTCCCACATTATAGACATGGGGCTAAAAGGGAAAATTTTGAAACAAGTCACTTTTTAACTGTTCAGTTATCCCCACTTTATTTGTACATGCCATACATTGATATATGTACATGCAAGATACAAGAGCAAGATTGGGTGGAGCCACATACCATAGATAAAAATACCCTATTACCCCTTAAGTATCTTTCTCAGTTTTTGGACCTTGATCTTGGGACATAGCAGTATCTTTAAGAGCTGCTTAGCCATAGAAGAAATTTATCCTTAGGAAAGCAATAAAGTAGAGATATGATCTTAGGCGTGGAAAGGACTTATTCCATACTAGGACTGATTCACTCATCTCAGAAGGCAAGTTACTATGGGACTAGTAAGAATAAATCTTGGGATGTTTACAAGAAATTTATTTAATTCCTCTATCTATTTCACTGTAAATTCGGGGTTGCAGAGTCAAACTGAACTCAATGATTTAGAGGGTTTTCCTAGAAGAGGGGAAAGACATTGTTGATACAGCATTAAACTACTAATTCTGAAATTCATAGACCAACTTTTCATAGGGACAAGACTAGGGGGAGATGAGAAATATTTCAGAATTGCTGATTTATGCACAATAACTTTAAGTTTCTCAAGAGATATAATAGCCAGACTTATAGTCTAACAAGTGGTAAATATCAATCCAAAGGGGAGAAACATAATAGTTGTGGAACTGGGTTAGGGTAATTCCATCAAAGCCTTTGACTTTCTCAGTGATCACCATCTCCCCCCTGAAATTGGCTTTCATTGGTTTCCTTGCCAGTAGCAGCCGTTGGATTGACTTTTTACAAGAGATATTATGTCCTAAAAAAAGAATAACTAGTCTGCCTAGTGAGTAACCTGCCCAGAAGAGATAATGTGGCCTATGAGTGAGCAACCTATCCACCATAGATGCCAAATCCAGTGGTGAGGACTCCACAGAAGAAAAGGACTTTGAAATCCTAAAATTGTGGAAAAAGAAAAGTTGTTATGGTTCCAGAAGGGTGAATTACTTTGGTTCTTTATACATTCTTCTCCCTACCATTCCACTCTAAATTTGTGCTTGCCTTTTATGCAGAAATTGTGCTTTTATAAGGGGATATGCCTGAAGCATGGGGTTAGTGGTAGGTTTTGCAATTACTATTTCTGCTATACTATTTGAGTAAATATCTTTGGAAAAAGCAAATTAGTCTACTAGCTGATCACTAATGGGAAATACGCTGGTGGGAACTAAAGAGCTGCTACAATAGTAGTAGTAGCCACCAATAGGATTAGGCCTAAAATGAAAAAAAAAATGGGAAGTTTCCAAAAAATTATTTCCTTCAGGGATATTTCTTTGTTTTTTTAACTATCCCTTTCTCTTTCATCTCTCAAATTATGAAAAATTAGAAACAGTATATTATGATTTAAAAATAAAAGAATGATAAATAAAATATTTAGGGTGTATTGTTCTTCCTGACTCTATCATTTAATTAATGATTGACCTTGAACAAAGCACTCCATTGTTTTGAGCCTCAGTCAGTCAACTAACATCTATAAAATGCCTACTGGGCCTATAAAATGCCTACCGTGCCTATAAAATGCCTACCATGCCTATAAAATGCCTATAAAAACTACATTAGACTAAGCAAAGAATTCAAAGAAAGACCAAAAAAAAGTCTTTGCTTTTTAAGCTCACAATCTAATGGGAGAGATCGTATGCAGAGAATTATGTACAAACTAAGATATACACAGGATAAAGTTTCAAAGGGAAGGCAGTAAGATTAAAGAGATTTGAGAAGGGTTTCTCCAAAAATAGTGTGTCAGTCAATAACCATTTCTTAAGTGTTTGCTATATACTAGGCACTGAGCTAAGCACCAGGGATAAAAAGAAGTGCAGAATATAGTCCCCACTCTCCAGTGGAAGAGACAACATGAAAACAGCTATGTACAAACAAGCTCTATGAAGGATAAATTGGGATTAATTAACAGAGGGAAGGCACCTTAGCAGAAACTTGAAGGAAGCCAGGAGGCTGTGATGCAAAGAGGCAGAATTCCAGACACAGAGGACAGTTAGTAAAAACACTCAGAGTTACAAGATGGAGTTTCTTGCATAGAGAAAAGCAAAGTGGCCAGTGTCACTTGATGGCAGATTACACAGAAAGAAATAAGACACAAGAAGCAGTAAAAGTGAAAGGAAGTCAGGTTATGAAAGGCTTTAAAAGCCAAATTAGGGATAATAGGGAGCCACTGTACTTGAGTAAATTGCTGATGTGGTCAGATCTTCACTTCACAAAGATCAGTTGACAGCTAAGTGCAAAATAAATGAGTGAAGAAATACTTGAGACAAAGAGAGCAGGTTATTGCAGCAGTCCAGGCATGTGGTGATAAGGGCTTTCACCAGGGTGATAGCAGTATAAGAAGAGACCATAAATGAAAAATGCTTGGAAGGAACAAAGGGCAAGACTTGGCAACTAATTAGATATCAGGGTGGAAAGAGAGAGGGAAGAGATAATGATGATATCTGTGTTGCAAACCTGGATGACTGGGAGTATGGTGAAGCCCTTTCTAGGTATAAAAGTTATAAAAAGAGAAAGGATGGGAGGAGAGAATATGAGATGTTTTGGACATGTTGAGTTTAAGATGTGTACAAGGTGAGCCTATAGTCTGATGTCTGAAAGACTGTTGGTAATTCACGACTGGAGTAAGGAAGAGAGGTTAAGGCTGGACAAGTAAATCTATGAGTGTTTTGCATTCTGCATATATATATACATATATGTCTATATGAAGGAAACTTACAATATATACACATGTACATGCACATATACACAGATATTATATCATGCGCCATCCATATGTAATGCATGTATATAATATATTGAACATATATATTATATGTGCATGTGTGTGTGTAGTTCAAAGATTTTCACATTTTCACTTCTTGGTGTGTTTTTCTGGTCCTGGAAAAACACAATGAGAAATGAAAATGTAAACATCTTTGTACATGAAAGCTAGACAGCTAGGAGGCACAGTGAGTGATTTAGAGCACTGGGTCTAGCTTCAGGAAGATCTGAATTCAAATATTGCCTTCAATACTTATAAAACCTGGGCAAGTCACTTAATCTTTGTCAGTTTCTTCATCTGTGAAACCAGAATACAAATACCTCCTTACTTGAATTGTTGTGAGAATTGAGATAAATTAAGATAATATTTGTAAGGTACTTTGTAAACCTTAAAGCACTACATGAATAATATGTATTGCCTTTTCTAAGGTTTGGTGGATATATTCTTTTCCTTTTGACCAGATGAAAGTGAAAAGAAGCATTAGTTTTCATTTACTTTTACAGATAATGCATCCTTCCCACCTCCCACTCAGGCCCAACATATGGAACAAGTATTGTGGAGTAGTTGTTCAATTATGACTGCATTTGGAATTTTCTTAATTTGCCATTCCCTTCTCCAGCTCATTTTACAAATGAAAAAACTGAGGTAAACAGGATTAAGGGACTAACCCAAGGTCATACAGCTAGTGTCTGAGGCCAGAGGTGAATTTCCTGGCTTTGGTTGTCATGCTATTCCATGCAACTCCCAGTCATCCAATTGTGTTGTGTAATTAGAAAGAGGGCTAAATGCTGGGAGGTGCTGTCAGAAAACCACAACAAAATAAGTTTCACCTGCATTGTTAACGTTTCCTCTATCACTTTCTAAGTCTAGACAACCAACTAAACAAACAAACAAAAAATAAAATTGTCTTCTGTATTGTTTGCCAATTTTGATACTGGAAATTCTGAACTGTTTCAGCTGTCTCTGCATCACTGGTTTTAGCTAAAATCTGACTTTCTGGCTTTGAATCCTGACTGTGTTCCTTAATCCTTTTCGGACTTTGAATGAGTCACTTAACCTATATAAAACTCAAGTTTCCTTTTTGTAAATTTGTAAATTGCTGGATTAGATCAGGATTTCTTAACTGTTTTTTTTTTTTCTTTCATGAAACTCTTGGGCAGACTGTTAAAAACTATTGATCCCTTCTCAGAATAATTTTTATTTACATAAAATAAAATACGAAGCATTACAAAAAAAGGCAATTATGTTAAAATAGTTACCCTCTCCCCCCTTTTTTTTCCCCAAAAAAACAATTTCTTGAGTCCCAGAGAAATTTATACACGAAACCGCAATCTCTAGACACCAGGTTAAGAACTCTTAGAATAAATGACTTCGAAGTTAATTTCCAAATTAAAGCAAGAACATATGAAATTAGAGATTTGGAGATGAAAAGTGATCTGTGTTTCCATCACTTTGATGTCAGTCGAAGGATAACTATTTGCTGGATAAGAAGGAATCCAGAATATTCGTGTGTGCTCTAAAGATACCTTTTTTTTTTTTAATGAAAAAACAAATTGGTGTTTTTCCTCGTTTCAAGTTTTCTGGAAATGTTACAGCCCTACCTCCACCCCCCACCCCCCATGGTTAGAGAGCTAGAATCCCCTAAGAGAGGTGGGGGCTAGGCATGGTGCAAGAGAAACAAATGTGTTTGTTTTTTTCTCCCTCTACCCTTAGCCTCGTCTAGGCTGAGAATAGGGAGGGCTTTTCCAGGAAGCGAAACTGAAAGTTTGCAGGCTGTCTCTGAAAAGAGCTGAGGGTAGGGAATTGATAGCGCCGTTTCCTCTCCCCTCTCTCTGCTCCCCGGTTACCCTCCCCCAAACCCAGAACAGACATCGCAGCCCCGGCTCCTCCGCTCACGATGGCCACTGACTCCGCTGTCCACAGCCCGCAGTACCGGGTTCTGGTCCGGGTGCCCGAGAACTGTTCTGGACTGGAGAAGAAATTGCAAAAATATTTCCAGAGTCCGCGGAAGTCCGGGGGAGGCGAGTGCACGGTCAAAGTCGGCCCCACCGAAGGCACTTACTGGGTTGAATTTCTGGAAAAACAAGGTGAGGAGAAGGGGATTGAGGGGAGCAACTGAACCGAGACCAGCGTAGCAGGGAAGGCAGCGGCGAGGAGATGGAGTGAACTGGGAGAGGGTACCAGAGTGAAACCCTACCCTGAGTCAGGAGAAGGGGCACTGGGAAACAGGGTTTGAGTTAATAATGATGATAAAAGCTTGCATTTATATAAATCCTACTATGTTCCAGAAACTGTGCTAAACTTACAAATATTTCCTTATTTAATCCTCACAAAAACAAAACAAAACAAAGCAAAAAACCTGTCAAGTAGGTGCTTTTATTAAACTCGTTTTACAATTAAGGAAATTGAGGGAGATAGTGATTGAGTGACTAGCTCAGGATCACACAAGATAGTAAGTGTATGAGGCTTTATTTGAACTCAGATCTTCCTGACTCCACATATAAAGTTGTATCCACTGTGCCACTTTAAAAAGGCAAGAACTGACAGGTTACTTTCCTGAGGTTCTTAACTCCTTCCCTTTTATTCTCTCCCCGTTGCCTGAGTCCTCACTGTCCTACTGGAGCAGAGTTGAGCAACTTTTTTGTTATTAGAAGAACATCAAAGGCTTTAGGGCTGGAAAGGGCAGACTCCTCATTTTAAAGATGAGGAAACTGAAGGTGGCAGAGTGGATGCAAGGGTCCTCAAACTTTTTAAATAGGGGGCCAGTTCACTGTCCCTCAGACTGTTGGAGGGCCGGACTATAGTAAAAACAAAAACACTGGACACTAAGTTCAAGATATGAGTGAATCTATTATCATATTATATTATATTATATTATATATTATATTATATTATTATAGATCTATTAGAATGAGAGGAAAGTGAAAATAGAAAGATCTCACCTCAATTTCCTGAAAGGAACACCAAAATGAAAAGTCAGAGAAATGTTACAACACAAATCCAGAACTCCCACATTGTGTTAATATCAACACAAATATCAATCCCACATCAAAGTGGCAGATCACCAAGGAACAACAGTTAGGATGACATAGGATCTGGAATATTCTAATATAAATAAGAGCTCTTACTCTACAATATTTCAAAAGGCCCATCACTTAGGGGCCGACTAAATAATTTGTGCCATATGAATAAAATAAAACGTTAATTGTGCTGTAATGATGAAAGAGATGATTTCAGAGAATGAACTAATGAAGAAGGAACTAAGTAGAATCAGGCTTTCAATCAAAAATAACTTACCCTTGGAAAATGAGCATAATTCTACACAGGAAAAAAAATGTCTCTTTAATCAAAAGGAAAACTTTCAAGCATTTCTGATGGAAGGACTAACACTGAGTAGGATTTTTGAAATATAAACGCAAGAATTCAGAGAATCAGAGAAAGATAAATTTATTTGAGCAATTAGAAAGAGCTATATGATGGTTCAGTACTAATATTCTAATGGGGAGGGTGGAGGAGAGTGATCTTTTAGAATCTTAATGCCTTCAGAGAGTATTGAGGGAAATAAATAAAACAAAAATAGAGGCCCTACGGGTATATTGGTTCCATTCTGTTCTAATAAAGGAAAGAGAAAGAAGAGAAAGAAGAATAGACCAGTGTAGAAAGGAGGAAAAAAAGAAATAGAACTTACTTTCCCCCAAAGTTTGAATATAGAGGAAGAAGTAGGCAGCATAGGCATTAGATCAACTTCATCTTTGTCTGAAACAAATAAAAGGATCAACATATATGTATGTATAAACAAAGAATTTGGTATTAATATATATCAAACTGAGCAACTTAATGATCATAAATATGAGGGGAATTAAAGGTGGAAAAAGAAAAGCAAAGAAATAGAATCTAAGAGAATGCCCATCAACTTAGGAATGACTAAATACTTTGTGCCATATGAATAAAATAAAACATTAATTGTGCTGTAATGATGAAAGAGACGATTTCAGAGAATGAACTAATGAAGAAGGAACTAAGTAGAATCAGAACACATTACATAAGAGCATCAATATTATACAGAAAAACAACATTGAAAAACTTATGCAATGATCAGCCATATCCCCAAAGGACATATGGTGAACTTATTTATTTTCTGATAGACAGGTGATGTTTTCAAAGTGCAGGAAAAAATGTACATTTTTTGATATGGCCACTCTTTTGGGATGGGGGGATTTAGCTAAAGATACTCAGAGTTTATATGGAGTATTCAAGTGATATTCCAATTTGCCTTTGAATCAAAAAGAATGTAAAAAAAATTTCAATTAAGAAGCAACATGGAACATGGAACATTAGAAACTGTTGGCCTTGGCATCTCCCTTGTCACTGCCTTGCTACATTCCAAGATTCAGACAGTCTCTAAGACCCAGAGGAGTTTGGGAAGGGAGAACAGAGCACAGATTTCTTTCAGTTCTAAAAGTGATCCCATGTTTGAGGGAATCTTTGGTTTTCTAATAAATTCTCATATTAAATTTTAGGGAACTTATTCTGAAAACTCAATTATTTATCTTTCCTTTTTCTGTTTTTCTAAGCCAAGGAAAGAGTGATAGCAAAGGGAGATCACACTGTGGAGATCAAGCCTACGTCACATATGAAAATCTTCCTAGAAACAAATGAAAACTCAGGAGAGAAGAACACTTTGGAGATAACAAGCCAGCTTTCCTCCCAGACTCAGTCGATCCCAAAGAAATTTCTAGATGAGAAGCTCCCAAAAGAAGAAGGTGCTTTTAGCTCCTCTGATTCCTTCATTGAAAAGGTGAGGGGGAAGGGAAGAGGGTGATCAGAGAATCTCTTTTCATTTACCTCACCTAGAAATGTCTTTCCTTCTTTGCAACGACATTCATAGTTTACCAAGCTTGTATTAACTTGAATAATTTACAAAAATCTTTCTCCTTTTTCCTCTTTCTCCTGTCTTTTGTCTTTGTTTATTTTCCTCCTCCCAATCAAGTAAACGTATATTTTAGGTTATGGTTTCTTAGAAATGGGAAATAGTAAGAGTGAAATAATAGCAAAATGAATTTTTGGATGCATTTGTCAGTTTTACTAAGCTACTTTTTTTTCCTCTTTTGTTATAAGGGATTATACTCTAAGTAGGGCAGAAGGGAAGTATTGGGAAATCAAAGTGATGTAAAAATAAAGTTATCAGTAAACTCATTTTTAGTTTTTTTTAAAGATTCTGTAGATACAAAAAGGACATGGTCAAAGGGCTTAGATTCAAATCCTTTCTCTAACATTTACTATTTTTCAAGACCTTAACTTATCTGGCCCTCAGTCATCTCATCTATATAATGAGAGATATTATAAGCTAGATCTGCAAGGTCTTTTTCAACTCTAAATTTATGGTCTTGTGATTTTGTATAATATCTCTATTGTAGCAGGTTATTTTTGCTGTGACAAACCTGCATAAAGCTTCCTTATCATCTCTATGCCCTAACACATATCATAATTAATTTCGGTGTGCCAAATAAATTATAACCTGAAAGTGAAGAAGTCTGGTTAGAGGTAGCCATTGTTCCATCTGGCTGATTCCCTTTCATGATATCATAGGAAATATGGCATCCAACTCACACTGTATTCCCAATTCCTTACAATTCTTCTAGGTATGATAGCATATTGAACTTGGTGTTAGTTCAGTAGTCAAAAGTGAACTTCAAGAATCAAAGCCTAACACTAACTTATTAGCTGAGAGACTACAGAACACCCAACATTTTGGTAAACACACTGAAGTTTGTAAAGCATTTTATGTATTATCTCACTTTATCTTGGGGACAACAATGTGAGGTTATTACTTCCATTTTGCAGGTGAAAAAACTGAGGCTGAGGGAGGCTGAGTGATTTGTCCAAGGTCATATAGTTAAGTATCTGAGACTGGGTTTGAACTCAAGTCTTCTTGGCTCCAATTCTAGTATTCTATCTGCTGTGTCTCAGTTTCCTCAACTATAAAATGTAGATAATAATGGCACTCACTTCATTAAGTTGTTGTAAGTGTCAAATGGGATAACATGTAAAGTGCTTTGCAAACATTAAAGTGCTAGATAAATATTATTTTTATTATTATTATTATCATAGTCACTATCATTATCATCATGTTTATTTCTCAGATGATGGAACCAGGATTTAGGGAGCTGACATGACTGGTCTAAGGCACATAGCTGATTGGTAATAAAATCTAGCCCAAGGCTTAGTATCTTGATTCTGGGACACTTGTTCTCTCCATTACCAGTATCATCCCCTCCTCTCCCAAACCCCATCACTTATTTCACTGCATTATCATTATTATGGCTATTAAGACATGTAAGTAGAACTCAAAATGAAGCACAAAATCAAGACAGTAGGAAGAGTCAAGGACAGAATTTGTTACAGATCTAATTCTATAAAGTCTAGGTATCTTATAAAAGAGAAGAAACACTTATAATCTTGTGATTTTATTTGGTCTTTGTAAGTTTCAGATGTTTTGTCATGTGGAGGCCCAGCTGAACTTCAATCTTTCCAAGGAACAAAGGGAGAAAATTATTAACCTCTGCCCAAATCTCAAAATAGAGCAAGACCATGATGGAACTGAGAAACTGAGTGGTAACTTCCAAGATATTGAAAAAATTTATCAATTCTTAAGTAAGGGGATTCTGGGAAATGACCAGAAAGATTTTCCTCACTCAGCCTCAGAAAGAAAAATCGAGAAAATGAAACCAAATGACTGGGACATTCCTATCCTTCATTCAGACTCCAAACACAGAATGGAAGAGTCAGACTTCATCTCAGTTCCTTCACATTTGTATGAGTATTTTAAACATGTCTTTGCTGCAACTCTGGACAGAATAGAAAAAGAGCACAAAGTACATATCAGAAGTACTTTGATATATCCTACAGGCAATGTTTATTTAGATTTTGAGACAAGCAGGTCTGGGGACAGAATAGCAGCTCAAGAAGCTTTTACCACAGCATTTCAGAAGGAAATACAGAATGTGACCTGTCAGAGTGTTTATTTCACAGATAATATGCTGGCTCTTGAGGTCCAAAGAAGACTGACCAACATGTTTAAAAACCTCTATGTTAAAGCTGAAGGAATGACCTTAATTCTCCAGGGAAACCCAAGGGATATTTCAGAAGCTAAACTTTTCATTGAAGGAAACTTTTCCCACAAACAACCAGTGGAAATAATGGTTTCCCACAACCTGATGGAGAATGGAATTGAGGTAGATACTGCTGATTTACGTCTTCTGTGCCAAGAAATCACAGAAATAGAGAAAAAATTTGACACAACAGTGGAATTGATGAACAACCTCCCAAATGGGAAAATCCTCATTGCATTTAAACCAAAAAACAAAGGCCTAGACCTCTCTGCACATGCTTATGAACATTTCATTCATTTCTTTCAGATGATCTCAACTCAGATTGTCAAAGAGGTAGTTATTCTAAAACCTTTAGACAAAGAGAGAAAATATTCATCTGAAAAGACATTCTTTAAAGACTTTGAAAAGAAGCACCCCCATGTAAACTTGGAGTGGAATGAACAAGAATTGACATTGACTGGTTTGCCCAGGTATCTTGCAGAAGCAATGAAATATATAAAGAAATATTTTAGTACTGAAGGTCCTGCTCAGCAGCGACCAGCTCTCTCCCCTGGAAGGAATTGGAATAAAGACTCCAAATCCATTTGGGACAAAAATGGTGGTGATTTCAAGGCAATCCTCCCTTCCAAAGGATTGCCTAGCTGTGAGGATTTAGAAAAAAAGGAAAAAGAGAAGGAGAACTGTGCCATCTGTCTGGAAATCATTCACCACAAAGAAATCCTTCCAAAATGCAAGCATGAGTTCTGTAGCCCTTGTATCAGAGAAGCCATGAAACATAAGCCAGTGTGTCCTGTATGCCAGACTTCCTATGGCATCGTGAAAGGAAATCAGCCACATGGAACAATGAATGTATCTTATCAGTCTTTTTCACTTCCAGGTTATGATTCATACGGCACAATTGAGATTTGTTATGATATGAAGGGAGGCATACAAACGGTAAGGAAAGGTTGGGTTGATTATGGGAAATTGTGTGCAGGTTTATCATCCAAAAGAGTACCCCATGCTTTAAAGCATGAAATTGGTGTGGTCTCTCCATCAGCAATTTTTGAGGTATTTCATATAACTAGGTAAAAATAATAATTAGCACTTCTATTGTACTTTAAGATTTGCAAGCATTTTATAAATACTATCTCATTTGACCCTCACAACAATCATGAAAAGTAGGTATTATGTCCTTTTTATAGATAAGAAAAATGAGACAAAGACAGCTTAAGAGACTTGGCTAGAATTACACACCTAGTAACCATCTGAGGAATTAATTGAGCCCAAGACTTTCTGACTCCTGCCAATCCAGATGGTTAGGAGGTTCATGTATATGTGCATAGATATGCATAATTATTAGTACCCAAAACATAAATTAGCTATAGATGTAGAGAAGCAGTATGACATTGTGGACAGAGAATCCATCTTGGAGCCAAGAGGACCTGGGTTCAAGTCCCACTCTAATACATACTGATTGTGTGAGCATGTGCAAGTCACATTATTTTTCAGTTGTCTAGGCAACCCCCCCCTTTTTGGAACTATTTTAATTTTTTTTAATAACAGCTTTCTATTTTCAAAATATATGCAAAGATAGTTTTCAACATTCACCCTTGCAAAACCTTGTGTTCCAAGTTTTTCTCTCTCCTTTCCCCTCACCCCCCTTCCCTAGACATCCAATAATCCAATATAGGTTAAACATGTGCAATTCTTCTACACATATTTCCACATTTATCATGCTGCACAAGAAAAATCAGATCTAAAAGAAAAAAAATGAGGAAGAAAAAAGCAAGCAAACAACAATAAAAAAGTGAATATAATATGTAATGATCCACATTCAGACTGTGTCCCCTTTCTGGATGCAGATGGGTCTCTTCATCACAAGTCTATTGGAATTGGCCTGAGTCACCTCATTGTTGAAAAGAGCCATGTCCATCAGAATTAATCACATATAATCTTGTTGCTATGTACAATGTTCTCTTGGTTCTACTTACTTCACTTAGCTTTAGTTCATGTAAGTCTTTTCAGGCCTTTCTGAAACCATCCTGCTGATGGGCAACTCTTTAAGATTATGATTTGCAGAGAATGTGCCAGCCTGAGTTAGGAAAGGGCATTTCCTCATGGGTTAATTCTCTATATCACTGGAATCAGAGACTACTTCCTATCCTTAGATAAAGATACAGATAAATTGACTCAGTCATTTTAATGGACAGAAGTAAGATTTGGCAAGCAGAAATCAGTGCCCAGATGCAAAAATCTGGGGCTTGAAACTTCATACCTTGAATATCCAACAATTCTTCAGCACACTTTTCCCTCATGTTTTTTGAAACTTTGTGTTGGATTTCTGTTTTGATTACCTGGGGATTTTGTATCTTTTAAAATCTATTCTTCACATTGTGTTATAAATTAATAGAAAACCTTAAACAAAATGTTTATGGGACAGGCCTGCTAATGCCATCAAGGCTACAAGCTATTTCTCCCTAGTTTTCATCTCCCTACTTCCTATATTCTTCAAGGTTGCTTAGATCTCTACCTGTCCCTCCCTCAAATAGTGATCAAAATAGGAACAAGGAATTTAATGATATGAAAAAAATCCAACTCTAATGTTATACAAGTGTAAGTTGGAGAGAAGTTGGGCTTTGAGTTGGAGGTATGGGAATAAGGATATGTTAAAAATGGAAGAATAGACAGAATGTGAGATTTCATTTCTTTAAACAAATGAATGAATGAAAAAGTATTATTAAGTACTTACTGGGTGCTTTTGGTACTTTCTTTATACAATAATAAGACAAGACAAAGACTTAGGATACCACCCTTCCATGTACAAAGTATATTTTGGGTAAAGATGGAAAGAAGTTGATAATTCTCATTCCCATGACCTAATATTTGATTTCCCTGCCTCAAATCTTTATTCTAGTCAATCCTCCATTAGCAAATAAATTGACCTTCCCAAAAAGGTCTATTCATGTCTTCTCCCTACTCAATAAACTTGGGAGGGTGAGACTTTAATTTTTAATTACACAACTGCAGATGTGGGTGTCCTATAGAGTAGAAACTCCTGGAATCAATGTCTGTCCTCTTTTTTAATACCCAAATACCAGTTTCTCCCTTGATGCCTTATTGGCTGAGTACCAGAGATCACAACCTGTCAAGAATGTGTAATTCCTCCCATGTGAGTGTGAATCTCCACTCCTGATTATATCATCACTCCCCACTTGGCATTCACCTTATTTAAAAATAGTTCAATCTTTACTTCAATTCCCTATTGGCTGAATGCTATCCTATCTGAAGAGTCTAATTCTCCCCATGTGCGTCTAGGTGTCCTCCTTTGATTGAATAATTGCATCTTCTCCCCCAGGTGTAAGTGGTTCTTCCCCCTTAACTTTTAATCTAAATTTCTACCCTAATTACATCATCCTTTTCATAAATCTGATTTTCTTACCCCTGATTGCATTTTCCTCTTTTATTTTTTTTTCCTTTGTTCCCTGTCCTAACCTCCTAATCCTTAGATTTCAATTTTCTAATTTAATTTCATTTCTCTGTATTTCTTAAATTTAGTTTTCATAATTGTAGACAAACCTCCATCCAATTCTTAGACCACTAATTATTATAGAGAGCTCAGATTCGCAGAAAATGTTAAGGAGACTTTCAATAGATAGATCTCTGCTCAGTTGAATTGTCTGTTCTAATACACTGTGCTATCTCTTACCTTTCCTTTCTTCCCATATTCATAAATCTCAATGGACTGAGGAAATATGATTCTCTCCCATTTGATTGACAGGGAAATTGAAGCCTGGAAGTTATTTATCCTAAGGCCCCATCCACTAGAGTTCCTTAGAAGAAGACTGGGAAATATTTATTTGGGAAGAAAATCTGAGTTGACTCAGTTTCATTTATTCATTCATTAAAAAGTCAGTCTTTAAACTTGATGAGTCATAATGAAATTTTTCCTTTATAACCTATGACCTATGGAGCATGCACTGAGATAATATCTAATTAGTTAGGTTCTTTTGAACAGAAAAATTTTCCTTATTTATGTGCCCTCTATTGTCTTGCACTATGCTTTGTACACAGTAAGCATTTGGTAAATGTTTGTTAAATTGAATCGAATTTTATAATTACTTGTGCCATAGCAAAGACTTTCACAGTGAGCGTTACTTTATGTAAAAATAAGTAGTAGAGAGTCAGAAGCTGAGACTGAGACCTGATTCAAATTCTGCTTCTAACCCAAACTAACTGTGTGACTACCCTGAACAAGTCACAACCTCTTACTGCCTCCAGGCAACTTTTTGAAGACAATAATCAGAACAGGTACCATGTAGATCTAGTCTTGTAGAGCTAGATCATTCTTCCCTCATTCTTCCTTCATACCACCACCATAGGACCAATATATCAGTGAAATTACAAACCTATTAATAAAACAAAAGAAAACATTGGGTTTCTTTCCACAAATGGTATACCTTTGTACAGAAATTTGTAAATTCACACTTTTTTTCTTCTTGATGTAGAACGATCATCCCCACCCAGGAAGATCCTACCAAGGAACACACCGGATGGCTTATTTACCTGATAATGAAGAAGGACGGCAGGTTTTGAAACTCCTCCAAAAAGCTTTTGAACAAAAGTTGATTTTCACAATAGGACAATCTCGGACATTAGGAACGAACGATGTGATCACTTGGAATGATATACACCATAAAACAAAACAGTTTGGTGGGCCAGAAAAGTAAGGGATATTTCCCTTTTTAAAAAATTTAAGATTTATTATCTTTGTTTTCACATAATATTTATTTTCTCTACCTCCTATCTTACAAAGCAAGCTTTCTGAACAAAAATTTCAAAAAACATTAAAGTTTACCAAGACCAACCTACACTTTGACTAGACCTGATAGCATATACATTTCATGCTTAAATTGTGTTCCATTTTCTCCAATCTCTCCAGAAAATGGAAATAGATACATATTCCTCTTCTCTCCTTTAGTCTTTGTTTGGTTAATTAATTGTAATTAATGATATAGAAATTTATACAGAAAATTCACTTTCATTTTATTCAGATCTTTTTCTGTTTCCATTGTTTCTTTTTCTGTTTCCATTGTTTCATTGTATATATTCTTTTTATATCCTGTTTATTTCAGTCTGCAATTTTTCTCCATATTTTTCTCAATCCCTCACTTTAATCCCCTACATTAAGAGAGGTATTAATGAAAAGTTTTCAAGACAAAAGAGACTAGAGTCTGGCTATATGGTAACCTCTTCAGGCTATATTTGAATTCTCTGCACTGATCCTGGGTACCCCATTTTAGGAAGGACGTGGATAAGTTATACATCCAACAAGAAAAATGAAGGTTGATTAAAAGCCTTCAAATCTGAAGAAAAGGGGTTGGAAAGAAAGGATGAGGCAGCTGCCTTCAAGTATTTGAAGAGTTATCAGTTGAAAGAGGGAGTCTCTGATTCTAAACATCTTTATTCCTTTGCAGCTTTGGTTACCCGGATCCCAACTATCTGAAACGAGTCAAGCAGGAACTGAAGGCAAAAGGGATTGAGTAAGAGTGCTGATTTTAAAAGTGCCTTGAGGGCTGAGTTTGCAAAAGCTGTGGCTGTGGAAAGGAATCCAAGCGATCATTGCAATATGAGTATATAGGCATTTAGAGAAAAATTAAAGAACTTGAGAAGAAATTAGTTTGTTTAGGGGTGAAGGGAATGAACTGCTAATCTGCTAACCTGTGTAATGTCTTGGAGATTTTACTTTTTATTAGACAAACTAAGAGCCTGGCAGGATTGTCAAAGTTGCTGTAGTGAGAACACTGAGTGTATCACTCCTTGCTTTCTTGTCTCCATTTTGCTGTCACCAAGATTCTGGAATTAAGGAATAATCCACTGTGCCATTTGCAGAAGGTGATGATTGACCTTCAGATACATTCATATTATTTGTGTAAATTGTTGCTGACCTTAAAACTCACCAAACCTATTTCCCTTTTAACTGGAAGGGTAGCCAAGTACATTAAAAATATTGGAAGACATCTTGAAGAAAATTATAGTCTCCAAATACTTATAGGAGCCCTTCACTTCAGAAAGAAACTAACCATCCTTTGTTCTGGCAAATTTAATGTAAAATAAGAAGTGGGGAAAAATATTTCTCTCTTCAATAAAGTCCAATGGCTTCCACACACTTTCAAGAACAAATATAAAGCTCAGTCAGTTAGATTGATTTCCTTGATGTTCCTCATGTGAGAAATTCCATTTCTCCTGATGGTGCATTTTCATTGGATATTTCCCCCACCCTGCCATGCCTGAAATTCTTTCCCCCCCTTATTTCCACTTACTGACTTCCTTGACTTCTTTCAAGTTCTACCTAAAATTCTACTTTTTACATGAAGCCTTTCCTCAACCCTCTTAATATTAATGCCTTTCCTCGATGGATTCTCTCCAATTTATCCTGTATTTGGCCTGTTTGACCTTAGCTGCTTGCATATTGATTGCATATGCGAGTTATTTGAAAGAAGATATTATCTTTTGTCTTTTTTTGTATCCTCAGCATTTAGCATAGTGCCTAGCATATAGTAGACACTTACTAAATACTTGTTGATTATCTGATTATGGGCAGACTCGTTAATCTGAGAATCATAGTTTCCAGATTAATAGGCTACTGGTATTGGCTTTTGTGCTGTCCTGGTTCCCTGCATTCTTAGTTTACCTTCTGGCAATTGCTCTGTTTGGCTAACCTTAGTGAGACCACATTCATATCCAAATAGTTTCGAATTTTTACCTTCCACAAAGTTTTCTGCTCAATTTGCCATTTCTAGGTGCCCCCTCAAAAGTGTAGTTGTAGAGTAACAGTTAAAATGCTCACATCTCCAAATGAGTCCAACTTTTCTATTTGTTACAAAAACTGAGCAGAAATATTCATTTGGACCTTAGATTCTGGACCCTATGGCATTCATTGGAGAATGAAAAAGAATCTATGATACAGAAAGGTTCCTTCATCAGTTACAAAGAGATTATTGGTGATAATGCAACAACTTATTGCTCCAAGGCTGAAGGTTAAAGATCTTTAGTTGGTACTTTTCTAAATAACTCATTTGGCTCTGGTTCTATCTTTGTTATTAGGGGAGATATGATTTAATGGCATATGTCAGATGCTATAATATATATAATAAACTAAAAGTTGTGTAATGAATGATCAGACTGGTGTTTCGTTTTTCAAATAGGGATTGATTTCATTTACTGTATTTCTATCCCCAGTTACTCTTAAGACTGTGATGCAGTAGGCAAAAGAGAGTCAAGCCAGTGTTTAGGGGGACCTTTTTTACTGCACCAACCAGAATTTCATTGACCATTCAGTTCCCTGTTGTTGTTTCAAGTCAGTTCTGATTGACTGGCATTTCATCTGCCCCAAGGTTAACAAACTTCTGCCTCTCCAAATTCCTAGGATGTGGTCACCATTTGTCAAAATGAAATGTCAAAATTTCTTGTCCTTTTGTGATAGTCTTATCTCCATCTCACTCAATTCTGCCTATAATTGTTCCCTTCTCTTAACTTTGGAACCTCCATTTTATGATCATCGGGGTCTTTTTTTTGCTTTTTGCTAAAACCTCTGCTTTTACACTCTTTTTTAATTTTATGGAACACCCAGAACTCTGCAGCTCACCTTATCTCTGGCAATTCTCTTCAATATTGGATTATTTCTTCAGGTATAATCAGCAAGGATGAAGAACTGACATACTCCTTGCTGGCCAGTGATGCTGTTAGACTCTCTCTGCACTCAGCAGCTTTCTTGTATTTAACTCTTTCCAGATTGTTGTTGTCCTATGCTGGCCTGTGCTCATAAATCTATCCTTAATTTTCATTGACTTCATTTATTTTAACAATAACTTCATGTCTGAATATATTCCTCTTCCCTCTACTCCTCAGTCAGCGATAACCCATTTAAATTAAAAAAGAAAGAAAAAAAAATCCAGCAGAAGTAACCAATAAATCTACAGAGTCTGATAGTATATACTGTGTTCCACATCTAAAGTCTAAAAAGAAGGGGGGGAACTATATTCTCAACTTGTTTAAAAGAGAATAAAAAACACCAATAGCTATGTACCATTAAACAAGTTCAACTCTACCAGAATCATTCAATTTATCATAAATTTATATCCAAGTCATCATAACTAAGAGAGGTGTTTGACCTGGCATATATAAAGGAAACTTTTGTGCTGAATCAGTCTACATGATTCCATTTTTAACTTTAGATTTTGAAGGTTAGCTTAGTGGATAGAGTCCTAGAGGATAGAGGAAGACCTGAGTTCAAATCTAGCTGTAGACATTTACTAGCTGTGTGATCCTGGGCAAACCAGCTTCTTTGCCTTATTATGCTGGAGGAGAAAATGACAAATGACTCCAGTAACTTTTCCAAGAAAATTTCATATATAGTATGGTCCAGTGAGACTGGACTGAACAATAGCATGGCAGTTATCCTACTTAAGTTGGCAAAACCCATGCTCCCCTATCCTCCTCCTTCAAAATTATATATACTTGGGGGTGGGGGGTGGGAAATGAGATAGCACTAACCACATCTCATTGAAATGTATACCTATAGGGGCAACTACACAGTGCAATAGACAGAGCATCAGCCCTGAAGTCAGGAGAACCAGAGTTCATATTCAGCTTCAGACAATTAATATTTACTAGCTGGATGACCCTTGCTAAGTCACTTAACCCCAAATGCCCTGCAAAAGAGAAAAAATAACCTATATGAATGTAAGAAATGATGCACAGGCTGATTTCAAAAGAGCCTGAAAAGATTATATGAATTGATGCTGAGTGAAGTGAGCAGACCCAAGAGAACATTGTACATATTTTGCACATTGTACAAAAGGAAGATTGTGTATTGATCAACTATGACAGACTTAGCTTTTCTTAGCAATACAGTGATCCAAGACAAATCCAATACACTTGCGATGGAAAATGTCATCTGCATCCAGAGAGATGGACATTATATCCATGGACATTATATGAGAATTGAAGCATACTATTTTCATCTTTTTTTGGTTTGCTTTTTTTCTTTGTGACATGTGAGAGGCCCCAGAACAGACCTCCTGAATGGGTAGTTGAGCAGTCCTGGTGTTGGAACCCGCCCAATAAACCCGGAACTGCCACGGTGGCATAGGCTGACGAGGCAGTACAGGTTATGGGTGCTGGGAAGGCACCGCTAAGGGAAAGTGTTCCACCTTCGGGGAGGATCTGGGAGGGGCCTCAGGACGGAAGAGAAGATGGTCACTATAAAGTAAGAGGCACAAATTGGTTCGGGGGGCCATTTTGCAAATCTATAATGCAATAAACATCTATGCTAAGCTGCCTCCGGCTCTCTATCTGATTATTCTCCGCTCGTTCCCCCCAGCGGAGCCAGAGACGCCCGAAGCTGTGTTCAAGTTACTGATTAACATAAGGACACAGGAGAGAAGGAATACTTGACTGATCACCTGCCCGTGACAATCCGCCCGTGACAGTGATATTTCCCTTTTGTTCTGATTTTTCTTTCACAACATGATAAATATGGAAATATATTTAACATAATGGTGCACATATAACCTATATCAGATTGCTTGCTGTCGTAGGGAGAAGATAAGTAAAAGAGGGAAGGAGAAAATATTTGGAAAACAAAATCTTACAAAAATGAATGTTGAAATTCCAATTTCTTGTAATTGAAAAAACACTATTGAGAGAGAAAAATATACCCATCAGAATTGTCTTTTCCTTGTATGAAAATTGTTTAATCCTATTAAAACAGCTCAGAGTTTGAATTCCCCACCATATTCTGTACTGCTGCCTTTATTACCTGTAATAAATAACTTTTGTCTAAATTTCTTTTAGTCTGTATTATTAATCAGAACAAGGCTCAAACAAAGATTTCTATTAACAGTCTCCTATGTGGAACGAAGGGAAACAGATACATTAATGAATTGTTGGTGGAGTAGTGAATTGATTTAGCTATTCTGGAGAACAATCTGGAATTAAACCCAAAGAGCTATAAAATGATATATCTTATGACCCAGCAATACTACTCCTAGGTTCCTACCCTAAAGAAATTAAAAAAGGAAAAAGGACCTATTTATACAAAAATGTTTATAGCAGCTCTTTTTATGACGGCAAAGACTTAGAAATTGAGGGGATGCTCATGAAGTGATGTTGAGACATAAGATTGTTATAAGATACTTTTGTACTATAAGAAAAGATGAGAGGGGGTAGTTTCAGGAAAACATTACAAAACTTTTATGAACTGATATAAAGTGAAGTGAGAAGTGCTTGGAGATCGTTGTGCACAGTAACATCAATGTTGTAATGATGATCAACTGCAAAAGACTTGACTATTCTAATCAACATAATGATCTAAGATAATTCCATAGGACTCATTCCATGGGTTCTATCCACTATCAGAAAGAGAAATGAAAAAGTCCAAGTGTAAATTAAAGGATAATTTTCTTGTTTGCTTTGTTTTGCAAAATGATTAATATAAAAATATGTTTTGCAAGATTTTACAAGTACCGTATAATTGGTATCATATTGTTTGTCTTCTAGATAGGTTGATAGGTTAAAAGATGAGAGAGAATGTGAAACTCAAAAAAAAAATAATGCTTAAAATAAATTTTCATTCTGTGTGTGTGTGTGTGTGTGTGTGTGTGTGTGTGTGTGTTTAAATAGTCCCTTATGTCTCCTGATTTAATATTGCTCCAAGGTAATTTGAGGTAACATTTACAGGAATCTTGAACAAGGAAAAATTCTTAACATGTAAATACAATGGCATTCAAGAACAGTCATCAACTCAGTTCCTCCTAGACCATTTCCCTTTAAGAGTGATTTCTTATGGTCAATATCTGTGATATTATAGTCTTTATTGTAGTTTGATGTTATCATTATGATGATAGGATCTAATATGGAATCACTTGGGTTAAGTGTAATAATGCCTATAAAACATACAGACAAAAACTGACTGTTCTAACCTATGTCAGCCCTGTTTCAAGCTTGAAACTTTAATTATAAAACATTTGAGTTACTGCAACAGTCTTTATGTTAAATCATTTCCCTTCTGATGCCTCATATACTCAAATCAAACTTCTTTGATTTCTAATCCTAATAAAGAAACAGACCCCACCCAAGCCTCATCCAAATCTGGCATTGGTAAGGAACCTAGGAATGTCTATACAATATGATTCTGAATAGGAATGTAAAGGTGTGCTCTTTAAATGCTCAGTGATTTCCTCCCTCCCTCCTTTCATTCTTCCCTTCCTCCCCCATTCCTCTCTTCCTCCCTTGTAGAGGGCAGGGACTAGTGCAGAGGACTGGAACTCTGATAATCTGTACTTGAATCCAGAACCAAAGAGTACTTAAGGCTAAGTACCTACTCAATGTGAGATAATGGTTCTATAAACATATACTTAGATGATATGGTGATGTGATGGCTCTCCTCACAATTGGCCCTTTCTGATTGAGTGGTGGTGAGGTAATGCTAGGGAAGGACTGGAGGGCTGAGTCTCTCTGCCACAGCAAGCTGAGCAGGGAAGAATTCAGGCTCCAGAGTCCAGTATCCATCTTTGATCAGCCATGTCACAGCTTGACTCCCCCCTTCACTTCTTTTCCTAAAGGTTAATCCTGAGGCCCTCTAGAGAGCGAGCCAGACATTACACTCTCTAACTGCATCCCTCTCTTCCCCCCTTCTCTTTCTCCCTCCCTCCCTTCCCCCCTTCTCTTTCTCCCTCCCTCCCTTTCCCCCTTCTCTTTCTCCCTCCCTCCCTTCCCCCCTTCTCTTTCTCCCTTCCTCCTTTCCCCCCTTCTATTTCTCCCTCCCTCCCTTCCCCCCTTCTCTTTCTCCCTCCCTCCCTTCCTCCCTCCTTACTTTACACTACCCTTCCTTCTTTCCTCTCATTTTAGTAAAGATCACCTTCTTGAGCATTGTTCCCCCTGGGGCAGATATGCAGGTATCCAGAGGTGTTTTTCCCCTTTGGAAAGCAAGGAGAGAAACAAGGGAAAAGGGGACCTTGGAAAGCCTTATCTGGGGGACTATAGATGAGAGTTGCATCTGCAGCATTGTAAAATGCTATGTGCCCTCTTTCATAATCAAGGAAAATACCCAGCTTCTGGATTGGTTTGCAGGAAGGAACAATTTGATTTGAATGCCACAAGTGAAAGTCCCTGTCAAAGGTGAAGGCCGCCAGGGTCAGTCTGTCTCCCAGAACCTTGTGACCACCTTCCCCCTTCCTTATGATGGATTCCTTACAGACGCCCACTTCCCACTCCCTTTGCTCCCCCACCCCCACTTCCCAGTAGTGTCTCCCGGAAGTGAACTTCTGCTAAGCCAAGACCCAGAGAGTAGAATCGAATCTCTCTGGGTTGTCAGGTACATCCCCTGGGACAGGACGGTATTCCACACTCTGCAGATCTTCAGAGAGGGCCAGATGGGGATTGGCTGTCTGAGGGTCCAGACTTAGATGCCTGTGGAAGGTCAGCAGCATTTCTCTCATCCCGGAGACCGGCAGCATGGTCCATGTCGGGGAAGCCACCACTGGGTTCTGAAGGAGCAGCTCCTCACTCCTCCCTAATGTGCCTTTTGCCTCCTGGAGCATTTCAACAGGAAGCTGGACATAATTGTCCTCTAGTTCTGATATCGCCATTTCCAGCTTGTGGATCTCTTGGTTCATTTTTGTCTTGCTCTCCTCAAACTTTGCCAGGTTGTCTGTGACTTCTCGGTCCAGCCTCTGCAGGTGCAGCTTCTTTTCCTCTGACAAGAACTGGAGCCTTTTCTCCCACTCAGAGATGGCAGCCTGCTTCTGAGCCTGGAGCCTCTGCACAGGCTGCTTCTTTGACTTCAGTAGCAGATAAAGCTTCTTTCTAAAGGGGCTTTTCTGCTGCTTCCAATTGTCTCTTGCTTCCTGGTCTAATGATTGCAATTGAACCTGCTCTTCCTCCCCCAACAACTGGTGCATTTTCTCATATTCAGACACAACCAAGGCTTTGAGAAGGTGGCCGTCCTTTTCCCACTGCACCTCTCTGATTTTCTCAAATTCCAGGTCCATCTGAAATCTTTTCTTCTTGTTCCTTAAAGACTCGCATGTAGCCTCGAGCTTCTCCATGCACTGACTGACAGCCTTGTCCAGGAGAACGACTCTGTGGTTCTGGTGATCTGTGGTTAAAAAGCAGGGTCCACACAAGGGGCTGTGATCCTCCTCACAGAACAAGGTGGGTTCCAGGCCATGTTTGTCACAGGTGGGCAGATCCCCGAGGCTCTGCATCTTGCTAATGTGAGCCAGCTCCCACAGCCTCCTGTTGGTTACCTTGTCTTCCAAGGCAGTGGCTGTCCTGCACACTGGGCAGGTTATTGGAGGGCAGATTTCCCTCCAGGAGCTGGGAAGACACTCTGCACAAACTGTGGCCACACTGGAGAATCACTGGGTCCGTGAAATAGCCCAAGCACTGGGGACAGGAGGTATCCACTGTGAGGTTTTCAAAGCAGTTTTTAGTATCCTAGGCCTTCTAGTCCTTTTTTCAGAGATAGTCAACCCAGGAAATGTCACTAGTTCTTTCCCTGAGACCTGACAGCCAAGAAAATGACAGGAGTCCATATATTGGGCTCTTTTATAGGGCTTCCATTTAGCCCCTCCCCTCCCCTATCACCAAGGTGTCAACTCATGGCCTGATAAAGACTCTGCTTTCTCCCTGTAAGAGTTCTCTCCTTACTGAGTTTTCACTTTGGTGAGTTTTCACCTCGGGATTTCATTCTACTCATGGGTACTGACCATGGTGCTAACACCTGCTTAGTCCAGCACAGAGCTGTTTTCTCCAGTTTGACACTTGAACCGAAGGATTGTGTGCCAAGGGTTTCAGACACCAAGCAGATATTGTTAATTGTGCTATTATTGAGCTTCCTGCCAGACCCTGGGGATGCCCTACTTTCTTGCCTTAGGCTCCAATGTTCCCTGCCAGGGCCTGGGCTGACTGGTCATTGCCCTTTCCCTGGGACCTGGTGTGGTCCTGCATTGCCAGGCATCAATGGGATCTTGTTTCTTGCAACCTGTCCCCTCCCCCCATTCCAGTTTAGCATCGTTGACCTCAGTGGATGTCTCTCCTAAGTCTGAAAGTGCTATTGAACCCCATAGAGGAGACAGCCCCAGGCTGCTGAAGGAGGATCAAACTTGTTTAGATGAGACAACCTTAAAGCTTTGGATCAATCAATAGGAAGATCACTTCCTGAGTGACTGGGGTACTGCTCATGTTGGAGCAATAAAGAATTCTATCTTTTTTTTAAAAAAAGCATTTTGTGGTTTTATTCATATGGTACCTCTGTGACACAAATGTTGAACTCCCAGATATTTTATATATTTTGTAGGTTTTTTGCATGGCATTTCTTTCTCTATCTCTTCCTGCTGAGGTTTGTTAGTAACTCAAAATAGGTAATGGTTCTTGTTGGTTTATGTCATACCCTGTTAAGACTTTTCCAGGCTTCTCTAAATACAGCAAACTGCCATCTGCCAAAAAGCAATCATTTTCTCTACCTAGGAATATTCCTTCAATTTATGTGTTGTTGCTGTTAAATAATGGCATGTCTAAAACTATATTTTTCCCGGGATTCTAGCAAGTTTGAGGAGAGTTAGGATCTTTTCAAACAGGGTCTAACTTTTTAGTTTGATTATGGTATTCAAAGAGACAAATGATTCTTTAATTATATCTCCTCAACCTGTTTTTTTCAAGTCACCTGATTTTGATAGCAGATACATTATAATTTCTTTTCTTTTTATTTTTTAAATTTTATTTATATTTCTTTTGATTAATTTAATCTTAGATTTCTTGTCTCAAACACTGAATTTTGTTTGTAGAATTCTGTTTTTTTTTTTTCAGGGAATTCACTACTTGGGGAAAAGTTTTCAGTTTTTATTTAAAATGATTTTTCCTGTAATATTTCTTGTACTAAATCCTAATCTTATTTATTTTTTGTAAAATAACCTTTTATTGATGGAACCTATACCAGGGTAATTATTTACAACATTATTCCTTGCACTCACTTCTGTTCCTATTTTCCCCCTCCCTCCCTTCACCCCCTCCCTCAGATGGCAAGCAGTCCTTTCATGTTAAATATGTCACAGTATACCTGATCTTATTTCTAATTTCATCTTTTGTCTCCTGTTTACTTCTCTAGACACTCTTGGGGCCCTTGTGATCAAGTTATTCTTTTTTCTTTTGCTTGATTTAATATATATATATATATATTGCCTTCTCATTGAATATGGGAGAGAGGGGGAATAGTGCTTTTGGAAATGAAGATGAAATTGAATTTTTACAAAGGACTAATCATGATTCCTCAATAGATAAGTGGTCAAAGGATAGGATTTTAAAAGTCTCAAAGGAATCCTTGCAGAGTATTCCTAATCAAATTAATAATCATGAGAAAAGAAAAAAACCTTTATGTTTCATCTCTCAAGTAAAATTTAGCTAAGAGGACCCAAAATTTGGCAATAGGTAGTGGTGGAGGAGTTGTGGGATGATGGACATACTAAATTTATTGTTGGTGGAACTGTGAAATGATACAATTGAAATTCAGAATTATCCAAGTTAAGTGACTAAAATTTCAATATCCTTTGAACCAGAGACTCCATTACAGGCCTTAAAAGTGAAGAAAATATAGAAACAGAGTCCCCATAAAGAACCAAATATTCATAGTGGTACTTTTTGTGATAACAAATAAAATGGAAGCCCATAGATTGTAGAATGTCTAAACAAATCATGGAGTACTAATGTAGGGGAATATAAGTATACTTTAAGAAAAATCTTTTAAAGAGTTATGATTATAAAGCATTTACGTGAAAGTCAATAGAATACTGGCCCAGGAGTAAGAAGACCTGAGTTCAAATCTAGCCTCAAATATTGGCTAGATATTTGACCCTGGGTAACAGGAAACTAAAGTATGAAAGAAAGAAGAAAGGAAGGAGAGGAAGAAAGAATGAAAGAAAGAAGGAAGGAGGAAAAAAGGAAGGAAGGAAAGATGAGTGTGATGAATACAGAGAAACATGGGAAGATATGCATGAAATGATGCAGAGTGATATTGTTGCAGTTATTGTTCAGTGATTTCAATTGTATTTGACCCTTTGTGACCCTATTTGAGCTTTTCTTTAAAAAGAAAAAAGAAAATGGGGTGATTTTTCATTTTTTTCTCCGGTCCATTTTACAAAGGCTAAAGGATTTACATCAGATTCACTCCGGCAATAAGTATCTAAGGCCAAATTTCAATTTAGGTCTTCTTGATTCTAGGCCTGGCTTTGTGCCCTATCTTTACACCTATTTGGACCTCCCTCCCTCCCCCAAACAATGTCTACAACCTAATGATCTCAACAATGCAAATGAAACGACATAAATATATGAAAAAAGAATGTCACAAAATTAGAAAGAGCTAAAACGACTACATAATAGAGAAAAACAAGAAGATACTCTTACTCCCATCATTGAAGAAGTAGGAGGTAGATAGATACTACATATTACACATGCACTGAAATTTTTTTAGAGTATTTTCTGTTTTTTTTTTTTTGATAGATACTATTTGTTGAATCACATGATTCTCTGAAAGGACGAGAAGGAAACAGTAAGAAACTGTAGTGCTGTAAAAAACCAAAAGATTTTTATTAAAAAAAATGTTGGTGCTCACATTTATGTAATACTTTCCTATTTTGAAAAATACCCATCATGAAAATTAGGCAAAGTAAGTGATTCAAGTATCAGGAGTTCCATTTTACTGATGGGGGACCATCTGAAGTCAAAAAGGATAAGCAACTTGGCATAAGCCACACAGTCAGTGCCAGATTGGATTCACAACCAGATCTCCTGACTTTATGACCTGTATTATTTCTCTGCAGAGCCTTCTTCTGTCTACCTATATATTCTAGCACTCTCTAGGCTAAGGATCCCCTACTAAGCACTTAGTTTGTTCTTGAGAACCAAACATTTTTCAAGTAGATATTTCCGTGTTATTATCAATTAGTTCCCAGTGCTGTAGTAACAAACTGCCTCTAGTTGGGCAATGAACATACTGGGAAGGAAAATAATAAGTTCAAGTGACAGAAAAAATGTAAAGCGATTGACAATTAACTTGAATTTAAATTCAAAGTAAAGGTAAGGACACATAGTCACCATGGGTTCTCATGAATGGAAAGTCGTTGTAGAGGTTGTTTGGTTGCTTGTATTTGAAAAATCCCATTTTAGTAAAGATCATCTTCTTGAGCCTTGTTCCCCCTGGGGCAGATATGCAGGTACCCAGAGGTGTTTTTCCCCTTTGGAAAGCAAGGAGAGAAACAAGGGAAAAGATGACCTTGGAAAGCCTTATCTGGGGGACTATAGATGAGAGTTGCATCTGCAGCATTGTAAAATGCTATGTGCCCTCTTTCATAATCAAGGAAAATACCCAGCTTCTGGACTGGTTTGCAGGAAGGAACAATTTGATTTGAATGCCACAAGTGAAAGTCCCTGTCAAAGGTGAAGGCCGCCAGGGTCAGTCTGTCTCCAAGAACGTTGAGGCCACTTCTGATGGATTCCTTACAGACGCCCACTTCCCACTCCCTTTGCTCCCCCACCTCCACTTCCCAGTAGTGTCTCCCGGAAGTGAACTTCTGCTGAGCCAAGACCCAGAGAACAGAATCGAATCTCTCTGGGTTGTCAGGTACATCCCCTGGGACAGGACGGTATTCCACACTCTGCAGATCTTCAGAGAGGGCCAGATGGGGATTGGCTGTCTGAGGGTCCAGACTTAGATGCCTGTGGAAGGTCAGCAGCATTTCTCTCATCCCGGAGACGGGCAGCATGGTCCATGTCGGGGAAGCCACCACTGGGTTCTGAAGAAGCAGCTCCTCACTCCTCCCTAATGTGCCTTTTGCCTCCTGGAGCATTTCAACAGGAAGCTGGACATAATTGTCCTCTAGTTCTGATATCGCCATTTCCAGCTTGTGGATCTCTTGGTTCATTTTTGTCTTGCTCTCCTCAAACTTTGCCAGGTTGTCTGTGACTTCTCCGTCCAGCCTCTGCAGGTGTAGCTTCTTTTCCTCTGACAAGAACTGGAGCCTTTTCTCCCACTCAGAGTTCACAGCCTGCTTCTGAGCCTGGAGCCTCTGCCCAGGCTGCTTCTTTGACTTCAGTAGCAGATGAAGGTTCTTTCCAAAGGGGCTTTTCTGCTGCTTCCAATTGTCTCTTGCTTCCTGTTCTAATGTTTGAAATTGAACCTCCTCTTCCTCCCCCAAAAACTGGAGCAGTTTCTCATATTCAGACACAACCAAGGCTTTGAGAAGGTGGCCGTCCTTTTCCCACTGCGCTTCTCTCATTTGCTCAAATTCCAATTCCATCTGAAATCTTTTCTTCTTGGTCCTTAAGATCTTGCATGTAGCCTTGAGCTTCTCCATGCACTGACTGACAGCCTCTTCCAAAAGAACGACTCTGTGGTTCTGGTGATCTGTGGTTAAAAAGCAGGGTCCACACAAGAGGCTGTGATCCTCCTCACAGAACAAGGTGGTTTCTAGGCCATGTTTGTCACAGGTGGGCAGATCCCCGAGGCTCTGCATCTTGCTATTGTGAGCCAGCTCCCACAGCCTCCTGTTGGTTACCGTGTCTTCCAAGGCAGTGGCTGTCCTGCACACTGGGCAGGTTATTGGAGGGCAGATTTCCCTCCAGGAGCTGGGAAGACACTCTGCACAAACTGTGGCCACACTGGAGAATCCCTGGGTCCGTGAAATAGCCCAAGCACAGGGGATAGGAGGCCTCTACTCTGAGGCTTTCAAAGCACTTTTTAGTATCCTGGGCCTTCTAGTCCTTTTTTCAGAGATAGTCAACCCAGGAAATGTTACTAGTTCTTTCCCTGAGCCCTGGCAACCAAGAAAATGACAGGAGTCCATATATTGGGCTCTTTTATATGACTTCCCTTTTAGCCCCTCCCCTCATTTATCACCCAGGTGTCAACTTTCGGCCTGATAAAGTCTCTGGTTTCTCCCTTATAAGAGTTCTCACCTGGGTGAATTCTCACCTTGGTGAGTTTTCACCTAGGGATTCCATTCTATTCAGGTGCTGGGTACTGACCATGGTGCTAACACCCGGGCAATTCAGCACAGAACTGTTTTCTCCAGTTTGACACTTTAACCAAAGAAAATCCCCAGGTCATCGCTGATTGTGTCCAAAGGGTTTCAGGCACCAATCAGATATTGTCAATTGTGCTGGTATCGACCTTCCTGCCAGACCCCGGGGATGCCCTCCTTTCCTGCCTTAGGCTCCAATATTCCCTGCCCTTTCCCTGCGACCTTGTGTAGTCCTGCATTGCCCAGGCATCGAGGGCATCTTGTTTCTTGCAACCTGTCCCCTCCCCCTATTCCCCTTTGTCTCTGCTCAGACTTTCAGTAGACTTGTGACATTGCTAGTCTAGCAAAGGTGTTTATAGTTACTTCTCTCTAGCTTCCTTTATCATTGTTCCTTCTACATTTTTAGAGTTTTTATGGCATGGTTCTGGAAGGTTTCTAGATATTCCTTTTGGTCTTATTATTTTATGGACTTAGTTGGAAGTTTGGAGCATAGGCTTTTAATCAGTTTTCTTTCAACATACCTAATCTCCTGCACATGATACCTACATCACAACACTTCCTGTTCCCCAGCCTCTTGCTTCTCCCGCCAAACTCCCACCCTGATGAAACCCTGAGTTCTGGTCACTGACCTTTCACTGTATCTACCCTACAATCACACTAATCCTGCTGCACTTCCTGGTTAGCTTCATACTACACTGCTGTGCATGTGCCCTTTATCATTCCTTTCTAACTCTACCTTTGAAAATAGTCATTAAATCTCTACTACCAAAATATCCCTTTTTGATAATTTGCATGGGAACCTTATATCTCCTCCATGAGAATATAAGCTCCTTGTGGACAGGATGTACCTTGCTGAATTGTACTGACTATCTTCTGTGCTGCTCTGCTTAGCATATAGTCAGCACTAAATAAATGCATTTTATATTATTGTTCCCTTTTTTAGTATTGAAGTTTTGTTTCTCCAGATAAAATATGTTTTTATTTTTCCTAAAATAAAAAAAAATTCAAAAATAACACTGTGGTCTATCTGTTTCAGCATTGAAAATATAAGTTGATTTGGACAATATCATTTTTATTCTACTAGTAGAGCCCAAATATGAGCAATTACTATATTTTCAATTATTTATGTCCCTTTTTATTTCTGTACAGAGTGTTTTGGCTGGGAGTATTGTGACATGTCTGTAATCCCTGAAATTAGAAGAAGCTAAAGATTTTTTGGTCTGCTTTAATTGGGAGTTCTGAGATGTACCATGGTTCACCTCACTGGATGTCTTGTTTTTACTAAGTCTGAAACTGCCATTGAATCCCAGAGAGGAGAGAGCTCCAGATTGCTGAAGGAGGATGAAACTTGTTCAGATAAGACAATGAAATGAGTTAAAGCTACAGATCAATCAATAGGAGGATCAAGTCATGAGTGACAGCTGTATTTCTCATGTTAGAGCAATAGAGGTTTTTATCTTCTTTGACAAAGCATTTTGTGTGTTTGTGACAGCCCTGTTTGTAGTGGCTAGAAACTGTAAACTAAATGGGTGCCCATCAATTGGAGAATGGTTGGGTAAATTGTGGTATATGAATGTTATGGAATATTATTGTTCTGTAAGAAATGACCAGCAGGATGAAAGAGAGGCTTGGAGAGACTTACATGAACTGATACTAAGTGAAATGAGCAGAAGCAGGAGATCATTATATACCTCAACAACTATACTGTATGAGGATGTATTCTGATGGAAGTGGATTTCTTCAACAAAGAGAAAATCTAACTTAGTTTCAATTGTTCAATGATGGACAGAAGCAGCTACACCGAAAGAAAGAACACTGGGAAATGAATGTAAACTGTTTGCATTTTTATTTTTCTTCCCAAGTTGTTTTTGCCTTCTGAATCCAATTCTTCCTGTGCAACAAGAGAACTGTTCAGTTCTGCACACATATATTATATCTAGGATATACTGTGACATATTTAACATATAGGACTGCTTGCCAAATGGGGGAGGCGGTGGGGGGGGGGAGTCGGAACAGAAGCAAGTGCAAGGGATAATGTTGTAAAGAATTTTTTTTCAAAATTAAAAAAAAACTAAAAAAAAGTATTTTGTGATTTTATTCATATGATACCTCTGTGACACGAATGTTGAACTCCCAGATATTTTAAACATTTTGTGGTTCTTTTAAATGGGATTTCTTTCTCTATCTCTTCCTGCTGAGGTTTGTTAGTAACTCAGAATAGTTAATGGTTCTTCTTGGTTTATGTCATGCCCTGCTTATACTTTCCCAGGCTTCTCTAAGTACACCATCATGCATTCTGCCAAAAAGCAATCATTTTCTTTATCTATGAATATTCCTTCAATTTATGTATATTTTGTTGTTGTTAAATATGGCATCTTTAAAACAATATTTTTCCTGGGATTCTAGCAAATTTGAGGAGAGTTAGGGTCTTTTGAAACAAGGTCCAATTTTTTAGTTTGATTATCATATTCAAGAAGACCAATGATTCTTCAATTATGTTTCCTCAACCTGTTTTTCAAGTCAGCTCATTTTGATAGCAGATACATGATATTTTCTTTTATTTTCATTTTATTTTTTATTTTATTTATATTTCTTTTGATTGATTTGTTCTTAGATTTCTTGTCTCAATCATTGAATTTTGTTGGTAGAACTCTGTTTTTTTTCAGGGAATTCACTAATTGGGTAAAGATTTTCAGTTTTTATTTTAAATGATTTTTCCTTTAATTTTTTTGTACTTTTTTGTACTCCTGATCTTATTTCTAATTTCATCTTTTGCCTCTTGTATACTTCTTTAGACACTCTTGTAGCTCTTGTGATCAAGTTATTCTTTTTTCTTTTGCTTGATTTAAATGTTTATTTTTAACCTTCTCCAATGAGAAGGTAATATGGGAGAGAGGGGGAATAGTGCTTTTGGAACTGAAAATGAAATTGAATTTTTACAAAGGACAAATCATGATTCCTCAATAGATAAGTGGTCAAAGGATAGGATTTTAAAAGTCTCAAAGGAATCCTTGCAGAGTATTCCTAATCAAATTAATAATCATGAGAAAAGAAAAAAACCTTTATGTTTCATCTCTCAAGTAAAATTTAGCTAAGAGGACCCAAAATTTGGCAATAGGTAGTGGTGGAGGAGTTGTGGGATGATAGACATACTAAATTTATTGTTGGTGGAACTGTGAAATGATACAATTGAAATTCAGAATTATCCAAGTTAAGTGACTAAAATTTCAATATCCTTTGAACCAGAGACTCCATTACAGGCCTTAAAAGTGAAGAAAATATAGAAACAGAGTCCCCATAAAGAACCAAATATTCATAGTGGTACTTTTTGTGATAACAAATAAAATGGAAACCTATAGATTGTAGAATGTCTAAACAAATCATGGAGTACTAATGTAGGGGGATATAAGTATAGTTTAAGAAAAATCTTTTAAAAAGTAATGATTATAAAGCATCTAGGTGACAGTCAATAGAACATTGGCCCAGGAGTAAGAAGACCTGAGTTCAAATCAGGCCTCAAATATTGGCTAGGTCTTTGACCCTGGGCAACAGGAAGCTAAAGAATGACAGAAAGAAAAAGGAAGGATAGGAAGAAAGAATGAAAGAAAGAATGAAGGAAGGAAGGAAGGGAAGGAGGGAGGGAGGGAGGAAGGAAGGAAGTGTGTGGGATGTAGAAGACCCTTACCCAAAATGACTACTCAGACATCACTCAACATAGAAAGCAGAAAAGTTGCTTATTATCTGCAGAGGATGAGCAGTTCTATCAAGAGATAAGGGAAAGAAAAAGTTCATGCTAAGAGGGCTAAAGAAGTAGTAAAGATACACAGCTTTTATACAAGAGCTTATATCACAAATAAGAGAGCATTAAGACGGGGAGGGGGGCAGCATCTAATTGGTTGTTGCTATCCGGAGAGATTGGAATAGAAAGTTTTTGTTTCCCCGAAATCACCTGAATTCTAGGAAACAGAAAATCAGGCCTTCAGACTTTTAGATAATCAAGCAGACAGTCGTCAAGCTAATGGACTAAATATCAATAAATGTCAAATACTGATAAATATCATCAGTTTAGGTTAAGTAAAAATGTTTATAGCTGGTCAAAGCTTAAGTAAATATGGGTCTGCACATATTATACAGGCCATAGGAAGAACATAGAAATAATGAAAATAAAATACAGAAAAAGAATTCACATATTCCTATAAGTTCTTTACCTTATCTCTCTATTCCACAGAAGGAAAGAAGAAAGGAAGGAAGGAAGGAAGGAAGGAAGGAAGGAAGGAAGGAAGGAAGGAAGGAAGGAAGGAAGGAAGGAAGGAAGGAAGGAAGGAAGGAAGAAAAAAAGGGAGGGAAGGAGGGAGGGACGAAGGAAGGGAGGAAGGAAGGAGAGAAGAAAGAAGGAAAAAATGAAGGAAGGAAAGATGAGTGTGATGAATACAGAGAAACATGGGAAAATATGCATGAAATGATGCAGAGCAATGTTGTTGCAGTTATTGTTCAGTGATTTCAGTTGTATTTGACCCTTTGTGACCCTATTTGAGATTTTCTTTAAAAAGAAAAAAGATACTGGGGTGGTTTGTCATTTCCTTCTCCAGTTCATTTTACAAAAGCAAAAGGATTAACCTCAGACTCACTCAGGCAATAAGTATTTAAAGTCAAATTTCAATTTGGCTCTTCTTGATTCCAGGCCTGGCTTTGTGCACTATCTCTCCACCTATTTGTCCCCCCTGCCCCCAAAACAGTGGTGGCAACATAATGACCTGAACAATGCAAATGAAAAGAAGAGGCCACATAAACATATGAAAAATGAATGTCACAAAATTAGAAAGCTCTAAAATGAATATAGAATAAAGAAAAAACAAGATGATACCCCAACTCCAATTTTTGAAGGAATAGGAGGTATATACATACTGCATATTAGACATTCATTGAAATTTTTTTAGAGTATTTTTTTTCTTTGAAAAATACTATTTTTTGAATCACATGATTCTCTGAAAGGATGAGAGGGAAACTGTGAGAAACTGTGGTGATATAAAAAACCAAATGATTTTAATTTTAAAAAAATGTAGATCCTGACATTTATGTAATACTTTACAATTTTGAAAAATAACCCTCATAAAGATTTGGGAAAGTAAGTGCTACAAGTATTCGAAGCTCCATTTTACAGATGAGGGATCATCTCAAGTCAAAAAGTTTAAGTAACTTAGCATAAGCCACACAGTCAGTGCCAGACTTGGATTCATACCCAGATCTCCTGACTTTATGTCCTGTATTATTTCTCTTCAGTATCTTCTGCTGTCTACCAATATATTCTAGCAACCTTTAGACTAAGGACCCCCTGCTAAGCACTTAGTTTGTTCTTGAGAACCAAATATTTTTCAAGTAGATATTTCAGTGCTGTTATCAATTAGTTCCCAATGCTGTTGTAATAAACTGCCTCTAGTTTGGCAATGAACGTATTTGGAAGGAAATTAATAAGTTCAAGTGACAGAAAAAATGCAGAGTGACTGACAATTAACTTGAATGTAAATTCAAAAGAAAGGTAAGGACTACTTTCTATAAAAAGAAGAAAACTACTTAATTAAAACACAATGCAAAAAGTAATTTTTAGAGGATGAACTTTTTAATTTAAAGATTTTTTTCATTCATTTTTCTGCTTTTGACAATGACACATAACTTTATTGAAATATTCAACAAAACATATGTATGGGTAAGTTTTCAACATTGACCCTTGCAAGACCTTTTGTTCTTCTTTCCCCTCCTTCCTCCCACCCCATCCCCTAGATGAAAGATAGTCCAATACATGTTAAATATGTTAAAGTGTATGTTAAATCCAATATATATATATGTATATTTATATACATATATTTATATATTTATACGGTTATGTATAATACAAGAAAGATAAGATCTAGAAAGAAAGAAAAAACCTGAGAAGGAAAACAAAAATTCAAGCAAATAATAACAGAAAGAGTAGAAATGTTATGTTGTGGTCTAATTTCATTTCCCATGGTTCTCTCTCTGAGTGCAGCTATGATTTCATTTTTCTTTCTTCCTTTTTCTTCTTTTCTTTCCTGTGCCTTGCTTTTCATTTCTTTTCTTGGACACAGTTTTTCTTTTCTTCTCACAGTTGCCCAGAGTTACAGAGCTAGAAACTATTTAGTGACTGATGCCAGATTTAACCTGAAATACTCCAGGGCTTGCCTATTTTCTTTGTGCCATCTATCAGTCCCTCACTTTTCCTATATTGGTTATTGACAGTAGGCAATTGGGAACTGATAAAAAAGGGATTCCAGTGGGGTTCTCTGTGCTACTATTGGTCATATGTATTGCTCTAGTAATATTTGGCATCTCCCTTGTCTATTCCCACACCCTAGTTAACATTTCAGTTGGGAAATAAATTGTGGAGCTTCCAAAGTTTCATTAAAGGACTGCTAGTCAAATTCCTAGGTCAGAAAGTAGCATCAAGTAAAGAAACAGACCAAGAATTTCAAAATCAGAATGTCTATTGCAATTCTTTTTTTGGGGGGGAGAGTTATTTATTTATTTTTATTAAAGCTTTAAATTTAATTTAATTACCCATATGCATGGGTAATTTTTCCAACATTGACCCCTGCAAAACCTTTTTTTCCAAATTTTTCCCTGTTACTCCCCACCTCTCCTCTAGCTAGGAGGTAATCAAAGTACATGTTAAGTATGTTGTAATACATGTTACATCCAATATATGTATTCATATTTATACAGTTGTCTTATTGAACAAGAAAAATCAGATTAAGAAGTAAGAAAAAGAAAAAAACTGAGAAAGAAAACAAAATAAGCAAATAACAGCAGAAAGAGTTGTTATATCCCTATGGACTACTCTATCCTGATAGCTCCTCTTTGAGTTACTCTTAATGCCCATTTGTCAACCCATAGCTAGGCCACATTTACCCGTCTTCAGGCACCAACCCGGATCCCATAGAGACAGACCATCAGGAGGTAGGGGTGAAGTGAAAGAGAACTTTATTCTTAAATAGCACATATTTATACCCCCCTGAGGTTCTGGGGGAAGGGGAGGTCCTCTAGGAACAATGGGATAATGGGATTGGCCCCAGAAGAAGGAGGGAGGCATGCTAGACTTTGAAAGCACTTAGGAGGGAGAAGTCTTAACTGGGGTCAGACACTGCCTCCTGGGGCTATGCCCCATCTCCACATAGGACTTGCCTGCGCCTTGGAACCTCTCATCCCTCAAGTCCTTCCACATGCCTTGAGCCACATTCCTTTATATACTCTATTACAATTACATCATACAGTATACTGAGTATAATCCAATCATTATATCACTAGGGAACCATCATTTGTTGAAAGATTAAACCAATCATACTGAACTAGAGAACTCACATGCTAAATTAGATAACCATTGTTTTATCAATTCCACCAAGTTAACACCTTGTTGTAAGAATCATTGTACATTTCTCCAGAATTCTGGCCCATTAAAATAACCAGAGCTGGAAGTCACATACAATGCCCTCACAAAGAGCATTTGCCTAATTAGTTTCAGATGTGTACAAAACAAAGAGTGAAATTCTGCAGAAGCTACAAGAGTTGGCTCAGAAATCCTTTCATCTTCCTCCTCAGATAATCCAGTTTTTGTAATAGATAAACTATGACATAATCTCTGAATCTCTTTTTGGAGGTGAGGAAATTCCTACTGTTTATGAATTGGAAGGTGAAATAGTGGTGAGATTGACTCCTCTCCACAGGTTCTTTCAGAAACTGAAAAACATGAAGAAAGTCTGGTACTTCAAGTGCATCAAAAAAGGTAAACAGTGGGATTCTTAGTGATTCTCAGTGGAAAACACTCCACAATTTGAACAAAAAATTCAAATGCTCTGCAAAGACTGTAATAATAGAAGAGCAAAATTCAAACATTGGAGTTAAGATAACAATTGCTGGTTGTGTTAATCTAGTTTCTGAAAGCTATCAGCTGTTTTGTGAATTCAAAGAAAAACCACAAAAATACAAGAAAATTGTTACTATGATTTCTAAAGTATAGGAAGATGGAAAATAAGCAAATCTAATATGAACTCAGGATGAAAGATGTGAAGGCAGATTTCAAAACTCAGGCTAATAAAAGAGGCATTTTCTGAATTACCCCAAAGGAGAAGTGATGAACAGAATGGCCACGGTTAAACAAACACTGGATTCAATACAGCTTTAAATGTTGGCATTGATCAGCAAGGAACTAAAATCTTCAAAGACAATGAAGCATTAAAGTATAATTATTTAATTTGGCTACAAGAAGATGAATAGGAGATCAGTAGGGGACAGTATTGATGGGCAGAAGATGAACTATAAGGTAACCTTAGAATATGACATATTATTAGTCAGGAAAGTGACTTGACATGGTTTTCAGTAGATTTGTGGCAAGTGCAGCAATTGAAACTCTCAAGCACTATGAAGGCCTAGGCAGCTGCACTCTCTAAAGCAGTAGGCCCAGAATTATAGGAGACTGTGACTAGATAATTCAGCAAACTTGGTAAGATCCTTCCCGACTGGGATATAATCTCATCCACTGGACATCTCCCATATCAACAAGTGATTCATGCTGTTGGCCCTCAGTGGAAGCAAGAAGATGTTTACAGAAGAAAGTGGTTACTAAAAACTGCTATCACAGAAAATCTTCATCTGGCTGGACAATTTGGACCCATTTCAATGGTTATCCCAGCTTCTAGCTCTAGGGACTTTGGTTTCCCCTTAAGGGAGAAAATGTCCAATATATTGAAAATGAGAGCATTTTGACTTAGTTAATTAAGCTTCAGGAGACAGTGATCATAGCAGAGAGACTAGAGGAGGTACAAAGAATCTATCCACAAATGAGAGCTCTGAAAGAAAGGAACATCCACAAAATAGAAAGGAAAGGCAAATTTTAAGACAAAACTTGGCCGTCCAGCCTGGAAGGTTTTCCATTTTACACAACCATGGGTTAAAAAAGATTCTCATAATGAATATCCAGAGCTGAAAGTCACATACAATGCGATCCCATTGGAATCCAGTTGATAAAGGAAAATTTTCAGGACTCCCAAAATAAACATAGCTTCAAAAAGATTCATCTTGTTGGTTCATCTTGGGAGACAGCCAAAGCTCTTTCCAAAGTTATGAAAAACATCTTTTAAGATCTCTTTCCTGATAACAATTCAATGCTCTGTAAACGATTAGAAAATCAGGAAATCAACCTGAGGAAAAAAACTAAATATAGAAATATGTGAACTTCCATCAAAACTAGTGAAGATCTGAGCATCTTGCTTATGGAGGGAGATATTCAAGATGCTAAGATGGGTATCACCATTTAGGAAATATCCCTCAAGGTGATTTTGAAATGGAAGTAGCCTAATCTCTATGTACCTAGGATCACATAGCTCTCCAGCAAGTTATCCTAGTGAGACTACAGAAGATTTAGACTGAGGCTGAAATTCTATTCTCCTCAATGTGTATAAATTCAGAATCTCTCAATCTATATTCATTTATTAAAGATTAACTTTATAGCTGGCATTTTGCTAAGTGCTGGTGACACAAAGATTTCTGTTTCTGACCTCAAGGAGGGTGCCAGGTAATAGAAGAGCAAACTAGGTACATAAAATAGATATACAGAATGGATGAAAGTTATCTGGAAGAGCTAGGCATTAGCAGTTAACATTAGCATTAACAGCATTCTTTTTGTCCGTCTGACATTTAGGTCAGAAAATTTAGTCAAGTAATTTATTATCCACCTGTTATGCACCAGGAACTATGGTAAACACTAGGGATATAAAGAAAAATAAAAGACAATCCCTGCTCTTGAGCAACTTACTATCTAATAGGGAAGAGTAATTGTACTTTGCACATCATGGAGTTTAGGGTGCAGTGCCCCCTGGATCAGGAAAATTTATGTAAAATGTTTTGGTCTTCTCTTCCTACTAACAAAGTCTAAATTGCCTTCTTTTTCTTTAATAAGGTGGTTACAGTATTAAAAGATAAAATATATTAAGATTGTATAATACTCTAGCTATCCATATAGACAGATACATAGATAAATATAGCTATTGATATGCTGAGTTTCTAAACTTTTTCTGTATTATCTACTGGCCTTTGTGTGTCATCTGCAGCTTCTACAAAATTTCCCCAAATTTCCCATTTAATTTCTTATGACCTCATCCCATATATAGAAATGGGGATGAGGAAAAGCATGATGTGGAAAGAAAACTGTATAAGTGAAACCTGTAATGGGCCAGAATTCTGGAGAAAGGTGTTAACTCAGTGGAATTGATGAGACAATGGTTATCTAGTTTAGCATGGTGATTAATAGTTCTCTAGTTCAGAAATGTACTTAGTACTTAATATAATTCTACAAGATTGATACCTATTCTACACAATTGACACCTATTCTACAAGAATCACACCTACGATGATGTAATTATAATAGAGTATATAATGGAAGAGAGACTTTCATTCCATCTCCCACCCTTGTGGTGGCTGGCCTGTCCTTCTTCATTTCTCCACTGAAACCAAGTCCCATCTGAAAGACCTCCATAAAGCTGTCCTGGGCCCCAGGCAAGGAGAATAGACTGAGAAAGAGATAATGAAGAATGTGGACTTTATCCCTGGCTATTCTCATGGTGATTACTCTGCTTAAATGAAGGGTGGTCCAAAGACCTCCAGAAAGCTAACCAGGATATTACAAAATCCTATGTACAAACAAGCTACATATAGAATAAATTGGAAATTATCAACAAAGAGAATACACTAAAATTAAGAGAGACTGGGAAACCCTTCCAGTTGAAGGTGGAATTTTATTTTATTTTATTTTTATTTTTAAAAAAATTTTAATAAGCCTTTTATTTACAGGTTATATGTATGGGTAACTTTACAGCATTGACAACTGCCAAACCTCTTTTCCAATTTTTCCCCTCCTTCCCCTGACCCCCTTCCCCAGATGGCAGGATGACCAATAGATGTTAAATATATTAAAATATAAATTAGATACACAATAAGTATACATGACCAAACTGTTATTTTGCTGTACAAAAAGAATCAGACTCTGAAATATTGTACAATTAGCCTGTGAGGGAAATCCAAAATGCAGGTGGGCAAAAATATAGGGATTGGGAATTTAATGTAATGATTTTTAGTCATCTCCCAGAGTTCTTTTACTGGGCATAACTGGTTCAGTTCATTACTGCTCCATTGGAACTGATTAGGTTCACCTCATTGCTGAGGATGGCCAGGCCCATCATATTAGTCATCAAATAGTATTGTTGTTGAAGTATATAATGATCTCTTGGCCCTGCTCATTTCACTCAGCATCAGTTCATGTAAGTCTCTCCACGCCTTTCTGAAATCCTGTTGGTCATTTCTTATTGAAAGATAATATTCCATAAAATTCATATACCACAATTTATTCAGCCATTCTCCAATTGATGGGCATGCACTCAGTTTCCAGTTTCTGGCCACTCCAAAGAGGGCTGCCCCAAACATTTGTGCACATACAGGTCCTGAAGGTAGGGTTTTAGCTGAAATTTAAAAGAAGTCAGGCAAACCAAAGAACACAGATGAGAGGCAGGCAGTGAAAATATACAGTAGGGAAATGGGCTGTCTCAAAAGTAGCACTTGCAGAGTGCACCTGCTATGGACTATATAGAGTCCTCCCTTACATGGAATATGGCCATATTCTCTATTGCTCTTCTCCTGTCCTCTGTCCTCCCCGCTCCTTCTCCCTTTCTCTTCCCCTTCCTTTCTCTTCCTTCCTCCCTTCTTTTTCCCTCTCTTCCCTTCCCCCCCTCTTCTCTTCTTTCTCTGTCTCTCTTAATAAAATCATTTCTCTACCTCTTTCCTCCCCAAATATATAATGAAAAAATGAAAATGAAAGAAAACTTTCATAATAATTATGCATAGTCAAGCATTGGACATGTCCTAAAAGTATCTATCAAATTTTGCCTCCTGAATTCATCACCTCTAAATAGATAGGTAGGATGCACCCTTATCAGTCTTCTGGAATCTTGGTTGGTCATTGAGTTGATAGGAGATCTTAACCCCTTTAAAGTCATATGAAAAATCCATTTATTCACTATAAACAATTTCATGATGTTCCACATATTCTTATTGACTTCTTCATTGAAACACAAGTACTTTGTTAGAAGAAATTATTGCATTCTAGATTTGTATTTTCTGTCCTTGGTACAACGTCTTGCATATAGTGGGAGTTAAATAAATGCACATTGATCTCCTGACCTCCCCATCTCCCTTCTGATTCCCCAAAGTCATGCAGCAGTGAGGGTGACTGATGTAGCCCTTTGGGGGCATAAACCATCAGGTCTGAGGAAGCAAAAGCTTTCCCATAAAGTCTACATCATGACCAAGGGACTGCCTAATCCTACTTTGGCAGGGAACCACCTACTAATATTTTGGAATCTTTGTATTTTAGTTGACTCTATGGCAAGGACTCCTTAATTTCCAGGCTTTAGGATTATATCTGTACTATAGCCTAAGGATTTCTCTTTTGAAATCCCATTTGATCCAAACCGTTCTTAATGTATAAGCCAGGCCAGACATAACTTAGCCCACAAACAAAGAATGAATACAGCATTCCATATCAAATGAGTCTTCTTTTGTGAACCTTGTTGACCTATTATGCTTTTGATGGAATCTCTGTGTTAAACATTGTCACACTTAAGGTAGTATATAAATATTAGCTATAATGATCATTATTCTGTGTACAATTTTTTCATATCACACAACTCTTCTTGCATAAATTGTTTTCCAAAATGGTTGATAAAAGAAGCAACAGTAAATTGACATGGTCAGATATTTTGTTACTAGCTTTTAGTGATCACAATGAATGCTGGTGTGAATATTTGTAATGCATATGGGACTTGATGTTAGTATCACTCCCCCAACCTCCCTGTGTTTCCTGACTTTAATCATGTGATTCAGGTGTTTTAATGTGTCTTAATGCTTGATACTCTGAATTTTTACACATCAGGGTCAACCTTGGGTCTTCACCCCAAATTATTTCATTGGCTGGTTTTGTCCCTAAATAACTCATTGCTAGTTCCTCTTCGTCAGCTTTTTCATTTCAGATTATATCTAACAAAATTATCTGCTACATCAAACCAGTCAATGTATACTTTTTTAAAAATCATAAAATAGTTCTGAGATTCAAAATCCCTTAATTTTTAACTTTTGCTGTTCTATACAAAAGCACAACTAACTCAGAACAGGAGATTTTGGTCTACATTAGTGAATCATCTCTGCAGCAACTTTATTAGTATTGTTTATATGTAAATTTCATATTTATTTTTAATCTTAGACTTCTTTCAAACATCAAAATTGTCAGAATCTAGAAGAATCATGGTTACACGCATAGCCATTGTTTCAAACATTTATATTACAGGGGTTATAGAAACTGTTACTGTCTCTAAGATTAGAAGAACAAGAAAAAATAGCATATTCTGAAAAATTGTGTTGTGCTTGCAGTTGAAACCATCAAGTTGAAAAAACTGTCTCAACATAGAAGTCTTTTTCTTCTTGGAGTTAAGATGAAAACATATGTTTTATTTATATTCTATGAGGACATATGACCAATCATGGAGAATACAGAGAAAATATGAACATGACAGAGGAGAAAATGACTTCTTATGAAATATTTTTGTTATATTTTTGATTCATGAGGAGGTCCCACCGAGATTTAATACCAGCATTATATTTTGGAGGTTCCCCAGAGAGATATGCAAGCAGCATTACATTTTGGAGGTTCCAGTGAGAAATACGACCAGCATTATATTTTGGAGGTTTTAGAAAGATATGAGAGCAGGATGAGAGATTAGAGACTTTCAGGTCTGGGCCTTGCATCTTGGGGTGGCTGAGGTCTGGGCTATTTGTTTGGAAAGGCTGGCCTTCTGGATTGCTCCAGAGATTGCTGAAAGAGAGCAGTTTTTAGCCTGGACAAGACTCATTGCGGACACCTGCATCTGGCTAAAGGAAAGTCTGTTTTAGACTCTCTGCAGGGTAAATGACTTTCTGTTCTATTCTGTGGCTAGCACTTCAGGTCCCCAGGCATTAGGTTGACAAATCATAAGTAATCTGGGAAGCCCTTGTGGTGTCAACTGTTCTTCATGTCTTTCAAGACACATCTGGTCTGGATATGTCTCTGGACAATAAATCTGGGTATTTAAAAACACCAACTGGTTCTGGGTGCCTGTTTCCACAACTCTGGGTGTTCTGAAATTCAATTCTGGGTTCTGGGTTTGGTTCTTGGTGCCTCCAGGCACAATTCTGGGTTGAGGATTTTTTTTTTATTACATTCAGGCATTCTCTGTAAAGGCAGATAATGCACCAAACTGGAGCTGGGAAGCCTATTTTAAAAGGCTCAGTTTGAATTTATGAGACGGAAGAGAATCAAAACTTCCCTCTTGGGCATTCCTGAAATTCCAGGAGCTTGCTCTTCCCTTGTATATGTTAAATCTTTTTGTGATTAGTGTTCTATGTTCTGTGACTTGTCTATCTGTTTTGTTGATTGAAGAGCTCTGTTAAAGTTTTAAGAACAATGATAAAGAAATTTGGTACTTGGTCATTTCAGTGTTGAAATGTGCTTAGCATTAAAAAAAATTGCTTGTGCTTTTTAAATTCTTAACTGGTATGCACTAATTCAAAAGTAAAAGATTAGCTACTTTTAAAAGTCTGGCAGAAAAGTTTTCCAGCAAAAGCTGCCTGCTAGTTAGAGTAAAAGAAGAGAGCAATAAAAACCTTACCTGATTGAAATTCAAGCTCTTCCTGGGGAGATAAGAACTCTGCAGAAGAAAGAAGTTGATGTTAATTGTTTTCAGAAGTCAGGAGAAAAGAAGAAAAGCCTCTGGGAACAAGTTTACAGTGTGTGTGTGTGTGTGTGTGTGTGTGTGTGTGTGTGTGTGTGTTTGTATTTGTGTGTTTGTATGTATGTGTGTATATATATATATAGATATATATGTGTGTGCGTATGTATATGTAACCAACAGATAATTCAATTTGTCTGCAACATTTGATTAGGAATTTTAGGAACCTTACTTAAGTGAGAGAAGAAAAAAACATATCCTTTTCAGCATTTTAAAGTGGTATTATGATTCTGAAATTTTGGGAAATAATTTTATTGTTGCATTATGCATGCTAGATTTGTTCTGAGTATAAGAACTGAAGAAGTTGTTTGAATATTTAAACCTTTACTACTGCAGAGGAAAAAAATTAAAGCAGTATTTGATTTGATTCATTTTAATAATACCTTGTTAAAACAAAGTTGTGATAATTTGCCTGAAAAGGTCACATGCTCCTAATTAGATGAAGTATTTTACCTTCTGAAAAAATTTTTGGGTCATTTGCAAACATTATAAGTCAGGCTTTAAATTTTGTCAGCTCTGCTGTACATGTTTAGGTTTTATGTGGTTATTTATTCGCTATATTGTGAATCTGAAAAGTTTTTGAAGGAAAAGAAAGAAAGAAAAGGAGAACAGAAGTGATTGGGAAGAAATGGGATAATAAAAATTGATTTGTAAGAGAAATTGAAGAGTTGAAAGATTTCAGGAAAGAGAGAGAGAAAAGAAACAAAAAATCAGGTGGAAAGAGGGGAAGAAAGTCTTTTGATGGAAGGAACATTTGTTTGGAGAAAGAAAGTATCCTGGCTGGCTAAATCCTGAGAAGGATTTGGCACCCTAAAAGTTAATTATGGAGAAAAGTTAAGTGGGGGTAGGGAAGCATGGTGGAGTTGGGAGAAATGCCATGTGGAGTGGGGGGAAGGGTGGCTTTGGAAAGAACCTTGTCAGGTGATGATTTATTTCCCCTTCTCCCATTAAGTGTGTTGCAGCTAATTTTTGAAGAAACAAACTACAGCTCCTTGGCCTTCTGCTGCAGAAAACAATTTGTGATTTAAAGAGACAGCCTACTTTTGCATGGTGTTAATTGACTGAATGTTTGTTTCTTTAGATACCTAATGGTCTCCTTGTTTAAAGAATAGGGTCATAAATGTGATCTATAATTTGGTAGGGTTATTTCTAAAAGTTTAATTGATACTTTTTAAAGAATCTTTCAGATTGTTTTATATGAAATTAGGATATTTGGTATGATTTTTAATTGATTGAATTGAATCATCTTGAGATTATACCCATAATTTAAAGGGACTCTGAGAATAATCGTTTTTTCCTTTGTTCTTCTGAAAATGTTTCTGTTATGGACAATATGCAATTTGGGATTTTTCTTTGCATTGGGTATTTTAGAGCAAAATGATTTGTGTAATGTTCACTTATAAAACTACTTAGCTATGAAAGATAAGCTGTGAACAATCTGGGACAAATCTCTTACTGATATTAATATAAGGTCATGGTAAATATCTGTTTAGGATTTATCTGAAGTTTTGGTTAATGGGATTTGTTATTGGAAGTAAAATTTCTTGGGCTTGTTGCTAATATTATTTGGGAGTTTTAAAGCTCCACCTTCTGAAAGCTATTGGGAAAATAACCTGGAGCAAAAGTGAGTTAAGGCTATTTTATCCTGTGTCCTCTATGTGCTGAAGAATCAGTTTTGACTAATTATATTATATTATACTCATTTTCCTTATTGTATTACAATCTAGTTATATGTAATCATTAGATCCTAACTATTCAGGGAAATGAGTATTTAGCCTGTTCATTTTATGTTATTGGATATTATGTTTGTGGATATAAAGATTTTTAAAGGTTCCTAAATAATGAGAGGACAATTGGCACAATGGTCTGTGAGACCCAACTGCTCTTTGGTTTATTGGGACTACAGCAGTTTGCCTGCCCTGTGAAGTAGACTTGTTTCTCCACATGGGAAGCTGATGGCCAGTCTATACTGGCCTCTGCACATTTTGTAGCAGTCCCTGTGGACCAGCCTTTCTATCTCAGACTGTTCTAACCTTTATTTGTTAGATTTGTTTTTGTTCTAGATTTTAGTCAAATGACACATGTATTGACTAGCTTCTGGCACCTGGATCAGCCCACTGAAGCTCTGATCATTTTCAGCACAGGATACCACACCCAACCCCTCCCTGGATCAGTATTAAGTAGGTGCTCATTCTCAGCAGGAAGCAGCTTTGAAAGAGACCATAACCCCTTCCCATGATGGACCTTGATATGGGGGAGCTGGAAAGGGTTGATGAATAGGTGTAGAGAGAGGGCACAAAGCCAGGCCTAGAATCAAGAAGACCTAAATTGAAATTTGGCCTTAGATACCTATTGCCTGAGTGAACCTGGTGTAAATCCTTTTACCTTTGTAAAATGGACTGGAGAAAAAAATGACAAACCACCCCAGTATCTTTTTTCCTTTTAAAGAAAAGCTCAAATAGGGTCACAAAGGGTCAAATACAACTGAAATCACTGAACAATAACTGCAACAATATCCCTCTGCATCATTTCATGAATATCTTCGGATGTTTATCTGAATTCATCACACTCATCTTTCCTTCCTTCCTTCCTTCCTTCTTTCCTTCCTTCCTTCCTTCCTTCCTTCCTTCCTTCCTTCCTTCCTTCCTTCCTTCCTTCCTTCCTTCCTTCCTTCCTTCCTTCCTTCCTTCCTTCTTTCTTTCATTCGTTCTTCCTTTCTTTCATTCTTTAGTTTCCTGTTGCGCAGGGTCAAACATCTAGCCAATATTTCAGGCCCTATTTGAATTCAGGTCTTCTTACTCCTGGGCCAGTGTTCTATTGACTGTCACCTAGTTGCTTTATAATCATTACTTTTTAAAAGATTTTTCTTAAAGTACACTTATATCCCCTTACATTAGTATTCCACGATTTATTTAGACATTCTACAATCTATGGGCTTTCATCTTATTTGTTATCAGAAAAAGTACCACTACAAATATTTTGTTCTTTATGGGGACTTTATTTCCATATTTTCTTCACTTTTAAGGGCTCTAATGCAATCTCTGGTTCAAAGGACATTGAAATTTTAGTCATATAACTTGGATAATTCCGAATTGCACTTATATCATTTCACAGTTCTACCAACAATAAAATTAGTATGTCTATCTTCCCACAACTCCTCCTCCATTACCATTTTTTGGGTCCTCTTAGCTAAATTGTACTTGAGAGATGAAACATAAAGGTTTTTTTTTCTGTTCTCTTATGACTACTAATTTGATTAGGAATACTATGCAAGGATTCTGTTGAGACTTTTAAAATCCTATGTTTTGGCCACTTATCTATTGAGGAATCATGATTAGACCTTTGTAAAAATTCAATTTCATCTTCAGTTCCAAAAGCAGTATTCCCCCTCTCTCCCATATTCACTGCGAAGGCAATATATATATTTTAAATAAAGCAAAAGAAAAAAGAATAACTTGATCACAAGAGCCCCAAGAGTGTCTAGAGAAGTAAACAAGGGAAACAAGATGAAATTAGAAATAAGATTAGGTATAAGGTGATATATTTAACATGAAAGGATTGCTTGCCATCTGGGGGAGGGGGTGGAGGGAGGGAGGGGAAAAATGGGAACAGAAGTGAGTACAAGGGATAATGTTGTAAAAAAAATTACCCTGGCATGGATTCTGCCAATAAAAAGTTATTCAAAAAAAAAGAAATAAGATTAGGGTTTAGTACAAGAAATATTAAAGGAAAAATCATTTAAAATAAAAACTGTAAACTTTTAACCAATTAGTGAATTCCCTGAAAAAAAAAACAGAATTCTAGAAACAAAATTCAGTATTTGAGACAAGAAATCTAAGATTAAATTAATCAAAAGAAATATAAATAAAAGAAAAAAAAGAAAAGAAATATAATGTATCTGCTATCAAAATCAAGTGACTAGCAAAAACAAGTCGAGGAGACATAATTAAAGAATCATTGGTCTCATTGAATATCATAATCAAACTAAAAACTTAGACCCTGTTTCCAAACATTGTAACTCTCCTCAAACTTGCTAGAATCCCATGAAAAATATCATTTTAGACATGCCATTATTTAACAGCAACAAAATATAAATTGAAGGAATATTCCTAAGTAAAGAAAATGATTGCTTTTTGGCAGATGGCAGTTTGGGGTATTTATAGAAGCCTGGAAAAGTCTTTTAAATCTTGGGGAGGGGCTGGGGGGAAGGAGGGGAAAAATTGGAAAAGGAGGTTTGGCAATTGTCAATACTATAAAGTTACCCATACATATAACCTCTAAATAAAAGGCTATTAAAAAAAAAAGAAAAAAAAAGATTTTTCTTAAAGTATATTTATATCCCCCTACATTAGTACTCCGTAATTTGTTCAGACATTCTACAATCTATGGGCTTCCATTTTATTTGTCATGACAAAAATTACCACTACGAATATTTTGTTCTTCATGGGGACTTTATTTCTATATTTTCTTCACTTTTAAGGCCTGAAATGGAGTCTCTGGTTCAAAGGATATTGAAATTTTAGTCACTTAACTTGGATAATTCTGAATTACAGTTGTAGCACTTCACAGTTCCACCAACAATAAAATTAGTATGTCTATCTTCCCACAAGTCCTCCACCATTACCCATTGCCATTTTTTGGGTCCTTTTAGCTAAACTTTACTTGAGAGATGAAACATAAAGGTTTTTTTTCTTTTCTCTTATGACTACGAATTTGATTAGGAACACTATGCAAGGATTCTTTTGAGACTTTTAAAATCCTATCTTTTGGCCACTTATCTATTGAGGAATCATGATTAGTCGTTTGTAAAAATTCAATTTCATCTTCAGTTCCAAAAGCACTATTCCCCCTCTCTCCCATATTCACTTCGAAGGCAATATATATATATATATATATATATATATATATATATATATATATGTATATATATATATATATATATATATTTATGTATATACTAAATCAAGCAAAAGAAAAAAAATAACTTGATCACAAGAGCTCCAAGAGGGTCTAGAGAAGTAAACAAGAGAAAAAAGATGAAATTAGAAATAAGATTAGGAATACAGTAATATATTTAACATGTATAGCACAGCTTGCCATCTGGGGGAGGGGGTGGAGGGAGGGAGGGGAAAAATCAGAAGAGAAGTGAGTGCAAGGGATAAAGTTGTAAAAAATTTCCCTGGTATGGGTTCTCCCAATAAAAAGTTATTTTTAAAAAAAGAAATAAAATTAGGATTTAGTACAAAAAATATTAAAGGAAAAATCATTTAAAATAAAAACAAAACCTTTACCCAATTAGTGAATTCCCTGAAAAAAAAAAAAACAGAATTCTACAAACAAAATTCAGTGTTTGAGACAAGAAATCTAAGATTAAATTAATCAAAAGAAATATAAATGAAATACAAAATAAAAAGAAAAGAAAATATCATGTATCTGCTATCAAAATCAGGTGACTTGAAAAAAAAGGTTGAGGAGAAATAATTAAAGAATCATTGGTCTCCTTGAATACAATAATCAAACTAAAAATTTGGACCCTGTTTCAAACGATCCTAACTCTCCTCAAAATTGCTAGAATCCCAGGAAAAATATAATTTTAGACATACCATTATTTAACAGCAACAAAATATAAATGGAAGGAATATTCCTAGGTAAAGAAAATGATTGCTTTTTGGCAGATGGCAGCTTGGGGTATTTAGAGAAGCCTGGAAAAGTTTTAACAGGGTATAACATGAACCAACAAAAACCATTACCTATTTTGAGTTACTAACAAACCTCAGCAGGAAGAGATAGAGAAAGAAATGCCATTCAACAAACCTACAAAATATATAAAATATCTGGGAGTTCAACATTTGTGTCACAGAGGTACTATATGAATAAAACCACACAATGCTTTTTTTTTTTTAAAAAAAAAGATAGAATTCTCTATTGCTCCAACATGAGCAGTGCCCCAGTCACTCAGGAAGTGATCTTCCTATTGATTGAACCGAAGCTTTAACGTTATCTTATTGAAACAAGTTTGATCCTCCTTCAGCAGCCTGGGGCTGTCTCCTCTCTGGGTTCAATAGCACTTTCAGACTTAGGAGAGACATCTACTGAGGTCAAAGAGGCTAAACTGGAATGGGGGGAGGGGACAGGTTGCAAGAAACAAGATCCCATCGATGCCTGGGCAATGCAGGACCACACAAAGTCCCAGGGAAAGGGCAATGACCAGTCAGCCCAGGCCCAGGAAGGGAACATTGGAGCCTAAGGCAAGAAAGTAGGGCATCCCCAGGGTCTGGCAGGAAGCTCAATAATAGCATAATTAACAATATCTGCTTGGTGTCTGAAACCCTTTGCACACAATCCTTTGGTTCAAGTGTCAAACTGGAGAAAACAGCTCTGTGCTGGATTACCCAGGTGTTAGCACCATGGTCAGTACCCATGAGTAGAACGAAATCCCTAGGTGTAAACTCACCAAAGTGAAAACTCAGTGAGGTGATAACTCTTACAGGGAGAAAACAGAGTCCTTATCAGGCCATGAGTTGACACCTTGGTGATAGGGGAGGAGAGGGGCTAAATGGAAGCCCTATAAAAGAGCCCAATATATGGACTCCTGTCATTTTCTTGGCTGTCAGGGCTCAGAGAAAGAACTTGTGACATTTCCTGGGTTGACTATCTCTGAAAAAAGGACTAGAAGGCCTAGGATACTAAAAACTGCTTTGAAAGCCTCAGAGTAGAGGCCTCCTATCCCCTGTGCTTGGGCTATTTCTCGGACCCAGGGATTCTCCAGTGTGGCCACAGTTTGTGCAAAGAGTGTCTTCCCAGCTCCTGGAGGGAAATCTGCCTTCCCACAACCTGCTCAGTGTGCAGACAGCCACTGCCTTGGAAGACAAGGTACCCGACAGGAGGCTGAGGGATCTGTCTCACATTAGCAAGATGCAGAGCCTCGGGGATCTGCCCACCTGTGACAAACATGGCCTGGAACCCACCTTATTCTGTGAGGAGGATCACAGCCCCTTGTGTGGACCCTGCTTTTTAACCACAGATCACCAGAACCACAGAGTCGTTCTCTTGGACAAGGCTGTCAGTCAGTGCATGGAGAAGCTGGAGGCTACATGCGAGACTTTAAGGACCAGGAAGAAAAGATTTCAGATGGACCTGGAATTTGAGAAAATCAGAGAGGCGCAGTGGGAAAAGGACGGCCGCCTTCTCAAAGCCTTGGTTGTGTCTGAATATGAGAAAATGCACCAGTTGTTGGGGGAGGAAGAGCAGGTTCAATTGCAATCATTAGACCAGGAAGCAAGAGACAATAGGAAGCAGCAGAAAAGCCCCTTTGGAAAGAAGCTTTATCTGCTACTGAAGTCAAAGAAGCAGCCTGTGCGGAGGCTCCAGGCTCAGAAGCAGGCTGTGAACTCTGAGTGGGAGAAAAGGCTCCAGTTCTTGTCAGAGGAAAAGAAGCTACACCTGCAGAGGCTGGACCGAGAAGTCACAGACAACCTGGCAAAGTTTGAGGAGAGCAAGACAAAAATGAACCAAGAGATCCACAAGCTGGAAATGGCGATATCAGAACTAGAGGACAATTATGTCCAGCTTCCAGTTGAAATGCTCCAGGAGGCAAAAGGCACATTAGGGAGGAGTGAGGAGCTGCTCCTTCAGAACCCAGTGGTGGCTTCCCCGACATGGACCATGCTGCCGGTCTCCGGGATGAGAGAAATGCTGCTGACCTTCCACAGGCATCTAAGTCTGGACCCTCAGACCGCCAATCCCCATCTGGCCCTCTCTGAAGATCTGCAGAGTGTGGAATACCGTCCTGTCCCAGGGGATGTACCAGACAACCCAGAGAGATTCGATTCTGCTCTCTGGGTCTTGGCTCAGCAGAAGTTCACTTCCGGGAGACACTACTGGGAAGTGGGGGTGGGGGAGCAAAGGGAGTGGGAAGTGGGCGTCTGTAAGGAATCCATCAGAAGGAAGGGGGAAGGTGGTCACAAGGTTCTGGGAGACAGACTGACCCTGGCGGCCTTCACCTTTGACAGGGAGTTTCACTTGTGGCATTCAAATCAAATCGTTCCTTCCTGCAAACCAGTCCGGAAGCTGGGTATTTTCCTTGATTATGAAAGAGGGCACATAGCATTTTACAATGCTGCAGATGCAACTCTCATCTATAGTCCCCCAGATAAGGCTTTCCAAGGTCCCCTTGTCCCTTGTTTCTCTCCTTGCTTTCCAAAGGGGAAAAACACCTCTGGATACCTGCATATCTGCCCCAGGGGGAACAATGCTCAAGAAGATGATCTTTACTAAAATGGGATTTTTCAAATACAAGCAACCAAACAACCTCTACAACGACTTTCCATTCATGAGAACCCATGGTGACTATGTGTCCTTACCTTTACTTTGAATTTAAATTCAAGTTAATTGTCAATCGCTTTACATTTTTTCTGTCACTTGAACTTATTATTTTCCTTCCAAATATATTCATTGCCCAACTAGAAGCAGTTTGTTACTACAGCACTGGGTACTGATTGATAATAACATGGAAATATCTACTTGAAAAATATTTCGTTCTCAAGAATAAACATAGTGCTTAGTAGGGGATCTTTAGCCTAGAGAGTGCTAGAATATATAGGTAGACAGCAGAAGGCTCTGCAGAGAAATAATACCGGTCATAAAGTCAGGAGATCTGGTTGTGAATCCAATCTGGCACTGACTGTGTGGCTTATGCCAAGTCGCTTATGCTTTTTGACTTCAGATGGTCCCTCATCAGTAAAATGGAACTCCTGATACTTGAATAATTTACTTTGCCAAATTTTCATGATGGGTATTTTTCAAAATAGGAAAGTATTACATAAATGTGAGCATCAACTTTGTTTTTTAATAAAAATCTTTTGTTTTTTTTTACAGCAGTACAGTTTCTCACTGTTTCCTTCTCATCCTTTCAGAGAATCATTTGATTCAACAAATAGTATTTATCAAAACAAAAAAAAACAGGAAAATACTCTAAAAAAATTTCAGTGCATGTGTAATATGTAGTATCTATATACCTCCCACTTCTTCAATGATGGGAGTAAGGGTATCTTCTTGTTTTTCTCTATTATATAGTCGTTTTAGCTCTTTCTAATTTTGTGAATTCATTATTCATATATTTATGTGGCCTCTTCTTTTCATTTGCATTGTTGAGATCATTAGGTTGTAGACATTGTTTGGGGGAGGGGGGGAGGTCCAAATAGGTGTAAAGATAGTGCACAAAGCCAGGCCTAGAATCAAGAAGACCTAAATTGAAATTTGGCCTTAGGTACTTATTGCCGGAGTGAATCTGGTGTAAATCCTTTAGCCTTTGTAAAATGGACCGGAGAAAAAAATGAAAAATCACCCCATTTTCTTTTTTCTTTTTAAAGAAAAGCTCAAATAGGGTCACAAAGGGTCAAATACAATTGAAATCACTGAACAATAACTGCAACAATATCACTCTGCATCATTTCATGCATATCTTCCCATGTTTCTCTGTATTCATCACACTCATCTTTCCTTCCTTCCTTTTTTCCTCCTTCCTTCTTTCTTTCATTCTTTCTTCCTCTCCTTCCTTTCTTCTTTCTTTCATACTTTAGTTTCCTGTTACCCAGGGTCAAATTTCTAGCCAATATTTGAGGCTAGATTTGAACTCAGGTTTTCTTACTCCTGGGCCAGTATTCTATTGACTTTCACGTAAATGCTTTATAATCATAACTCTTTAAAAGATTTTTCTTAAAGTATACTTATATTCCCCTACTAATGTAGTACTCCATGATTTATTTAGACATTCTACAATCTATGGCCTTCCATTTCATTTGTTATCAGAAAAAGTCCCACTACAAATATTTTGTTCTTTATGGGGACTTTATTTCCAAATTTTCTTCACTTTTAAGAGGTCTAATGCAATCTCTGGTTCAAAAGATATTGAAATTTTAGTCACTTAACTTGGATAATTCAGAATTGCAATTGTAGCCTTTCACAGTCCTACCAACAATAACAGTAGTATGTCTATCATCCCACAACTCCTTCACCATTACCTATTACTATTTTTTGGGTCCCCTTAGCTAAATTTCACTTGAGAGATAAAACATAAAGGTTTCTTTTCTTTTCTCTTATGACTATTAATTTGATGAGGAATACTACCATGGATTCCTTTGAGACTTTTAAAATTGTGTCTTTTGACTACTTATCTATTGAGGAATCATGATTAGTCCTTTGGAAAAAATCAATTTCATCTTCAGTTCCAAAAGCACTATTCCCCCTCTCTCCCATATTCACTGAGAAAGCTAAATATATATAAATTTTAAATGAAGCAAAAGAAAAAAGAATAACTTGATCACAAGAGCCCCAAGAGTGTCTAGAGAAGTAAACAAGAGAAAAAATGAAATTAGGAATAAGATTCCATATAATGTGACATATTTAACATAAAAAGACTGCTTGCCATGTGCGGGAGGGGTGGAGGGAGGGAGGGGAAAAATCAGAACAGAAGTGAGTGCAAGGGATAAAGTTGTAAAAAATTTCCCTGGTATGGTTCTGCCAATAAAAAGTTAGTAAAAAAAAAAAGAAATAAGATTAGAATTTAGTACAAGAAATATTAAAGGAAAAATCATTTAAAATAAAAACTGAAAACCCAATTAGTGTATTACCTGAAAAAACAACAGAATTGTAGAAACAAAATTCAATATTTGAGACAAGAAATTTAAGATTAAATTAATCAAAAGAAATATAAATAAAAGAAATAAATAAAAATAAAAGAAAATATATTGTCCTGCTATCAAAATCAGGTGACTTGAAAAAACAGGTAGAGGAGACATAATTAAAGAATCATTGGTCTCCTTGAATACCATAATCAAACTAAAAATTTGGACCCTGTTTCAAAAGATCCTAACTCTCCTCAAACTTGCTAGAATCCCAGGAAAAATATAGTTTTAGACATGCCTTTATTTAATAGCAACAAAATATAAATTGAAGGAATATTCCAAGGTAAAGAAAATGATTGCTTTTTGCCAGATGGTTGTTTGGGGTATTTAGAGAAGCCTGGAAAAGTCTTTTAAATCTTGGGGAGGGGCTGGGGAGAAGGAGGGGAAAAATTGGAACAAGAGATTTGGCAATTGTCAATGCTATAAAGTTACTCAGACATATAACCTGTAAATAAAAGGCTATTAAAATTTAAAAAAAAAGGATTTTTCTTAAAGTATACTTATATCCCCCTACATTAGTACTCCATGATTTGTTCAGACATTCTACAATCTTTGGGCTTCCATTTTATTTGTTATCTGAAAAAGTACCACTACAAATATTTTGTTCTTTATGGGGATTTTATTTCTATATTTTCTTCACTTTTAAGGCCTGTAATCGAGTCTCTGGTTCAAAGAATATTGAAAATTTAGTCACTTAACTTGAATAATTCCACATTGCAATTGTAGCATTTCACAGTTCCACTAACAAGAAAATTAGTATGTCTATCTTCCCACAACTCCTCCATCATTACCTATTGCCATTTTTGGGGTCCTCTTAGCTAAATTTTACTTGAGAGATGAAACGTAAAGGTTATTTTTCTTTTCTCTTAAGACTACTAATTTGATTAGGAATACTATGCAAAGATTCCTTTGAGACTTTTAAAATCCTATCCTTTGACCGAGGAATCATGATTAGTCCTTTGTAAACATTCAATTTCATCTTAAGTTCCAAAAGCACTATTTCCCCTCTCTCCCATATTCACTGAGAAGGCAAAATGGATATATGTATATATTAAATCAAGCAAAAGAAAAAAGAATAACTTGATCACAAGAGCTCCAAGAGTGTCTAGAGAAATAAACAAGAGAAAAAGATGAAATTAGAAATAAGATTAGGTGTACAGTAACATATTCAACATGTATAGCACAGCTTGCCATCTGGGGGAGGGGGTGGAGGGAGGGAGGGGAAATATCAGAATAGAAGTGAGTGCAAGGGATAAAGTTGTAAAAAATTTCCCTGGTATGGGTTCTGCAATAAAAAGTTATTTAAAAAAAAAGAAATAAGATTCGGATTTAGTACAAAAAATATTAAAGGAAAAATCATTTAAAATAAAAAAAAAACCTTTACCCAATTAGTGAATTCCCTGAAAAAAAAATAAACCAGAATTCTAGAAACAAAATTCACTGTTTGAGACAAGAAATCTAAGATTAAATTAATCAAAAGAAATATAAATAAAAGAAAAAACAAAAATAAAAGAAAATATAATGTTTCTTCTATTAAAATTAGATGACTTGAAAAAACAGGTTGAGGAGATATAATTAAAGAATCATTGGTCTCCTTGAATACCATAATCAAACTAAAAACTTGGACCCTATTTCAAAAGATCCTAACTTTCCTCAAACTTGCCAGAATCTCAGGAAAAATATAGTTTTAGACATGCCATTATTTAACAGCAACAAAACATAAATTGAAGGAATATTCTTAGATAAAGAAAATGATTGCTTTTTGGCAGATGGCAGTTTGGGGTATTTAGAGAAGCCTGGAAAAGTCTTTTAAATCTAGGGGAAGGAGGGGAAAAAGTGGAACAAGAGGTTTTGAAATTGTCAATGCTATAAAATTACCCATACATGTAACTGTAAATAAAAGGCTATTCAAATAAAAAAAAAGATTTTTCTTAAAGTATACTTATATCCCCCTACATTAGTACTCCAGGATTTGTTCAGACATTCTACAATCTTTGGGCTTCCATTTTATTTGTTATCACAAAAAGTACCACTACGAATATTTTGTTCTTTATGGGGACTTTATTTCTATATTTTCTTCACTTTTAAGGCCTGTAATGGAGTCTCTGGTTCAAAGGATCTTGAAAATTTAGTCACTTAACTTGAATAATTCCGAATTGCAATTGTAGCATTTCACAGTTCCACCAACAATAAAATTAGTATTTCTATCATCGCACAACCTCTCCACCGTTACCTATTGCCAATTTTTGGGTCCTCTTAGCCAAATTTTACTTGAGAGTTGAAACATAAAGGTTTTTTTCCTTTCTCTTAGGACTATTAGTTTGATTAGGAATACTATGCAAAGATTCCTTTGAGACTGTTAAAATGCGATCCTTTGACCACTTATCCATTGAGGAATCATGATTAGTCCTTTGTAAAAATTCAATTTCATCTTCAGTTCCAAAAGCACTATTCCCCCTCTTTCCCATATTCAATGAGAAGGCAAATATATATATATATATATATATATATATATATATATATATATATATATATATATTTTAAATAAAGCAAAAGAAAAAAGAATAACTTGATCACAAGAGCCCCAAGAGTTCCTACAGAAGTAAATAAGAGACAAAAGATGAAATTAGAAATAAGATTAGGTATACTGTGACATATTTGACATGAAAGGACTGCTTGCCATCTGGGGGAGGGGGTGGAGGGAGGGAGGGAAAAATGGGAACAGAATTGAGTGCAAGGGATAATGTTGTAAAAAATTACCATGGTATGGGTTCTGTCAATAAAAAGTTATTTAAAAAAAAGAAATAAGATTAGGATTTAGTACAAAAAATATTGAAGGGAAAATCATTTAAAATAAAAACTGAAACTTTTACCCAATTAGTGAATTCACTGAAAATAAAAAATAGAATTCTACAAATAAAATTCAGTGTTTGAGACAAGAAATCTAAGAAAAAATTAATCAAAATCAAAAGAAATATAAATAAAATAAAAAAGAAAAATAAAAGAAAATATAATGTATCTGCTATCAAAATCAGGTGACTTGAAAACACAGGTTGAAGAGACAAAATTGAAGAATCATTGGTCTCCTTGAATATTATAATCATACTAAAAACTTGCACCCTGTTTCAAAAGATCCGAACTCTAATCTATAGACCCCCAGATAAGGCTTTCCAACGTCCCCTTGTCCCTTGTTTCTCTCCTTTCTTTCCAAGGAGGAAAAACACCTCTGGATATCTGCATATCTGCCCCAGGAAGAACAATGCTCAAGAAGATGATCAGTACTAAAATGGAATTTTTCAAATCCAAGCAACCAAAAGAACCTTTGAAATGACTTTCCATTCATGAGAACCCATGGTGAATATGTTAATAAAGTTATGTGTCATTGTCAAAAGCAGACAAATGAGCGAAAAAATCTTTCAATTAAAAAGTTCATCCTCTAAAAATTACTTTTTGCATCAAGGTGTTTTAATTTAGTAGTTGTCTCCTTTTTATAGAAAATAATCCTTACCTTTACTTTGAATTTAGATTCAAGTTGTCAGTCACTTTACATTTTTTCTGTCAGTTGAACTTATTATTTTCCTTTCAAGTTTGTTCATTGCCTTACTAGAGGCAGTTTGTTACTACAGCACTGGGAACTAATTGATAATAACCCAGAAGAGTAAAAACCATTACATTGAATTCCCAGTCCCTCTATTTTTGCCCACCTACATTTTTGATTTCCTTCACACGCTAATTCTATAATATTTCAGAGTTCCATTCTTTTTGTACAGCAAAATAATGCTTTGGTCATGTGTACTTATTGTGTATCTAAATTATATTTTAATATATTTAAGATCTACTGGTCATCCTGCTGTCTGGGGGAGGGGGTAGAGGGAAGAAGATAAAATTTGGAACAAGAGGTTTGGAAATTGTCAATGCTGTAAAGTAACTCATACATATAACCTGTAAATAAAAGGCTATTAAAATTTCAAAAAAAAAACATAACACAGAAATATCTACTTGAAAAATGTTTGGTTCTCAAGAACAAACTAAGTGCTTAGTAGGGGATCCTTAGCCTAGAGAATGCTAGAATATATAGGTAGACAGCAGAAGGGTCTGCAGAGAAATAATACAAGTCATAAAGTCAGGAGATCTGGATGTGAATCCAAGTCTGGCACTGACTTTGTGGCTTATGCTAAGTTGCTTATCCTTTTTGACTTGAGATGGTCCCTCATCGGCAAAATGGAACTCCTAATACTTGAATCACTTACTTAGCCAAATTTTTATGAAGGATATTTTTCAAAATGGGAAAGTATTATATAAATATGAGCATCTACATGTTTTTATTAAAATCTTTTGTTTTTTTACATCACCACAGTTTCTCACTGTTTCTGTCTAATACTTTCAGAAACACAGTATTTTTCAAATAAAAATAAAAGCCAGAAAAATACTCTGAAAAAAACTCAATGCTTGCACAATATGCAATATCTAGGGAATGAAGGAGGGAGAGAAGGAAAGGTGGAAAGGAAGAGTAGGTGTAAAGTCAGGAGGGAGGAAGGGAGGGAGGGAGAAAGAGAAGGGGGGAAGAGAGGGATGAAGGCAGAGAGTGTAATGTCTGGTTGGCTCTCTGGAGGGCCTCAGGATTAACCTTTGGGAAAAGAAGTGAAGGAGGGAGTCAAGCTGTGACATGGCTGATCAAAGATGGATCCTGGACTCTGGAGCCTGAATTCTTCCCTGCTGAGCTTGCTGTGGCAGAGAGACTCAGCCCTCCCATCCTTCCCTAGGATTACCTCACCACCACTCAATCAGAAAGGGCCAATTGTGAGGAGAGCCATCACATCACCATATCATCTAAGTATATGTTTATGGAACCATTATCTCACATTGAGGAGGTACTTAGCCTTAAGGACTCTATGGTTCTGGATTCAAGTACAGATTATCAGAGTTCCAGTCCTCTGCACTAGTCCCTGCCCTCTACAAGGGAGGAAGAGAGGAATGGGGGAGGGAGGGAAGAATGAAAGGAGGGAAGGAGGAATGAAGGAAGAGAAGAAAAAGGAAGTGGGGGAGGGAGGAGGGAAGGAAAGGAGGAAGGGAGGAAATCACTGAGCATTTAAAAAGCACACCTTTACATTCCTATTCAGAATCATATATTGTATAGACATTCTTAGGTTCCCTTATAAATGTCAGATTTGGATGATGCTTGGGTGGGGCCCGTTTCTTTATTAGGATTAGAAATCAGAGAAGTTTGATTTGAGTATATGAGGCATGAGAAGGGAAATGATTTGACATAAAGACTGTTGCAGTAACTCAAATGTTTTATAATTAAAGTTTCAAGCTTGAAACAGGGCTGACATAGGTTAGAACAGTCAGTTTTTGTCTGTATGTTTTATAGGCATTATTACATTTAACCCAAATGATTCCATGTTAGATCCTATCATCATAATGATAACATCAAACTACAATAAAGACTACAATATCATAGATATTGACCATAAGAAACCACTCTTAAAGGGAAATGGTCTAGGAGGAACTGAGTTGATGACTGTTCTTGAATGCCATTGTATTTACATGTTAAGAATTTTTCCTTGTTCAAGATTCCTGTAAATGTTACCTCAAATTACCTTGGAGCAATATTACATCAGGAGACATAAGGGACTATTTAAACACACACACACACACGCACACACACACACACACAGACACACAGAATGAAAATTTATTTTAAGCATTATTTTTTTTAAAATTTCAGATATTCTCTCATCTTTTAACCTCTTATCAACCTATCTAGAAGACAAACAATATGACACCAATTATACAGTACTTGTAAAATCTTGCAAAACATATTTTTATATTAATCATTTTGCAAAACAAAGCAAGCAAGAAAATTATACTTTAATTTACACTTGGACTTTTTCATTTCTCTTTCTGATAGTGGATAGAACCTATGGAGTGAGTCCTATGGAATTATTTTGGATCATTATGCTGATTAGAATAGTCAAGTCTTTTGCAGGTGATCATCATTACAACATTGATGTTACTGTGCACAACGATCTCTGAGGTCTTCTCACTTCACTTTATATCAGTTCATAAAAGTTTTGTGATATTTTCCTGAAACTACCCCCTCTCATCTTTTCTTAGAGTACAAAAGTATCTTATAACAATCTTATGTCTCAACTTCAGTTCATGGGTATCCCCTCAATTTCGAAGTCTTTGCCATCATAACAAGAGCTGCTATAATAACCTTTGTATAAATAGGTCTTTTTTCCTTTTTTAATTTCTTTAGGGTAGGGACCTAGGAGTAGTATTGCTGGATGATAAGATATATCATTTTATAGCTCTTTGGGTTTAATTCCAGATTGTTCTCCACAATAGCTAAATCAATTCACTTCTCCACCAACAATTCATTAATGTATCTGTTTCCCTTCATTCCACATAGGAGACTGTTAATAGAAATCTTTGTTTGAGCCTTGTTCTGATTAATAATACAGACTAAAAGAAATTTAGACAAAAGGAGTTTATTGCAGGTAATAAAGGCAGCAGTACAGAATATGGTGGGGAATTCAAACTCTGAGCTGCTTTAATAGGATTAAACAATTTTCATATAAGGAAAAGACAATTCTGATGGTCATATTATTTCTCTCTCAATAGTGATTTTAAATTACAAGAAATTGGAATTTCAACATTGATTTTTGTAAGATTTTGTTTTCCAAATATTTTCTCCTTCCCTCTTTTACTTATCTTCTCCCTACGACAGCAAGCAATCTGATATAGGTTATATGTGCACTATTATGTTAAATATATTTCCATATTTATCATGTTGTGAAAGAAAAATCAGAACAAAAGGGAAATATCACAAAGAAAAAAAAGCAAACAAAAAAAGATGAAAATAGTATGCTTCAATTCTCATATAATGTCCATGGTTCTCTCTCTGGATGCAGATGACATTTTTCATCGCAAGTGGATTGGATTTGTCTTGGATCACTGTATTGCTAAGAAAAGCTAAGTCTGTCATAGTTGATCAATACACAATCTTGCTTTTGTACAATGTGCAAAATAGGTACAATGTTCTCTTGGTTCTGCTCACTTCACTCAGCATCAATTCATATAATCTTTTCAGACTCTTTTGAAATCAGGCTGTGCCTCATACATTCATATAGGTTATTTTTTCTCTTTTGCAGGGCATTTGGGGTTAAGTGACTTAGCAAGGGTCATCCAGCTAGTAAATATTAAGTGTCTGAAGCTGAATATGAACTCTGGTTCTCCTGACTTCAGGGCTGATGCTCTGTCTACTGCACTGTGTAGTTGCCCTATAAATATACATTTCAATGAGATGTGGTTAGTGCTATCTCATTTCCCACCCAATATATTATTGAAAGAGGAGGATAGGGGAGCATGGCTTTTGCCATCTTAAGCAGGGTAGCTGCCATGCTATTGTTCAGTCCAATCTCACTGGACCATACCATATATGAAATTTTCTTGGAAAAGTCACTGGAGTCATTTGTCATTTCCTTCTCCAGCATAATAAGGCAAAGAAGCTGGTTTGCCCAGGATCACACAGCTAGTAAATGTCTACAGCTAGATTTGAACACAGGTCTTCCTCACTCTAGGACTCTATCCACTAAGCTAACCTTCAAAATCTAAAGTTAAAAATGGAATCATGTAGACTGATTCAGCACAAAAAGTTTCCTTTATATATGCCAGGTCAAACACCTCTCTTAGTTATGATGACTTGGATATAAATTTATGATAAATTGAGTGGTTCTGGCAGAGTTGAACTTGTTTAATGGTACATAGCTATTGATGTCTTTTATTCTCCTTTAAAACAAGTTGAGAATATAGTTCCCCCCCTTCTTTTTAGACTTTAGATGTGGAACACAATATATACTATCAGACTCTGTAGATTTATTGGTTACTTCTGCTGGATTGCTTTTTTCTTTCTTTTTTAATTTAAATGGGTTATCGCTGACTGAGGAGTAGAGGGAAGAGGAATATATTCAGACATGAAGGTATTGTTAAAATAAATGAAGTCAATGAAAATTAAGGATAGATTGATGAGCACAGGCCAGCATAGGACAACAACAATCTGGAAAGAGTTAAATACAAGAAAGCTGCTGAGTGCAGAGAGAGTCTAATAGCATCACTGGCCAGCAAGGAGTATGTCAGTTCTTCATCCTTGCTGATTATACCTGAAGAAATAATCCAATATTGAAGAGAATTGCCAGAGATAAGGTGAGCTGCAGAGTTCTGGGTGTTCCATAAAATTAAAAAAGAGTGTAAAAGCAGAGGTTTTAGCAAAAAGCAAAAAAAAGACCCTGATGATCATAAAATGGAGGTTCCAAAGTTAAGAGAAGGGAACAGTTATAGGCAGAATTGAGTGAGATGGAGATAAGACTATCTATCACAAAAGGACAGGAAAGGGTTTTTCATTTTGACAAATGGTGACCACATCCTAGGAATTTGGAGAGGCAGAAGTTTGTTAACCTTGGGGCAGAGGAAATGCCAGTCAATCAGAACTGACTTTAAGCAACAACAGGGAACTGAATGGTCAATGAAATTCTGTTTGGTGCGGTAAAAAAGGTCCCCCTAAACACTGGCTTGACTCTCTTTTGCGTATTGCATCACAGTGTTAAGTCCTGTGCGGACCTGCAAGCTTTCAGTATTCCTAAAGTGGTTGATCTAGGACTAAGCCTGAAAAATTTATTCCTGTCTGAGTTCCTGACCCGGATTTGTGTTTGAGAGGCAGACTACTTCTGCAATCAGCTCTTACCATCTAGCCAGGAAACTGTATTGATTCAGATGAACAGAACTATGGGCTCCCTTTCAGTCTGAGGGTCTTTCTTTAGTTATTTCTCTGAACTCAAAGCAAGAAATCAAACCCAGCTCTGTTCCTGGGGTCTGAAAAGAGCTTTTGAACTTTTCCCTCTGTAATACAAGCCTAGAATCTGCAACTGCTTCTTATCCTTCCACATTCAACCCCAGATCTATGACCTACAATTTAGTAATGAGTAACAAAGCTATCAGTGATCTTCTATTATTTCATCTACAGGAGGTTACCATGCAACAGTCTGGGTCTGGGGGTGCCCAGATGTTGTCTGGGATCTCTTCTTTTTCTGATGCACAGTATTTCCCTGAATGCTGGAATGCTCCAGTGGTCTTATTGTCAACTGACCTCTCTGTCTTCTTATGTCAACCTGGGCTTGAAAAATGACTGTGTGACTTTTGCTTGCATTTCCCCATCAGGATTTGGTCTGGTGCATTTTCTGGTTCTGTTTAAAAGAAGTGTGTGTGTGTGTGTGTGTGTGTGTGTGTGTGTGTGTGTGTTTTGTTCACTGCATTTCTTCCTACTACTCTGCTATCTTGGGTCTGTCTTCAAAATAAATGTCCGTTGAATTGGATTTGGAGACATTTGTAAATGTCTCTTTACAACTTCTCTAAAAATCACTTTACTGCTGTCAAGCAAAGAAGGCAGAGTCAAAATAAACAACAGATCCCAAACTTATTGTACACAGTAATTACTACAAATAAAATTAGCACTGAAAGGCATAAAACTCTGGCCAAGCACAATGGTCAGAGGTGGCATCATATTGCCAAAGTTAAACAATAGAACTCACATTTCTATTAATAACTGAAAATTTGTTTTTCAGAAAATGTATTCTAATATGTTGTGATGACCACGTATTTCAAAATCAGCCAGAGTCAGGAATCCAGGTTAAGGGAAAATCTTCAATCTTTATTCTTTTTAAGGTGAAGGGGGATTGGCAATGTGAGCAGTTGCAACAAGACGCCAGCCAGCAGTCTCTTTCTGCTTCTCTCTCCGCCCCTCTGCCTCCACCCACCAAAATCGTCATTTCCTATACAACACATCAGGACTTGCACAAAGAGTGGGAGGGGGCCATTCTTTCTCCAAACATATATATTAATAGAGTATGGCCCAATTACTATTTAGCCTCACGTGCTTGGGACCTCAGTGCATCAACTCGAGCTTCAGCCCATCACAGTATGTGTTGGCAAGTGTCTATTGTAACAAAAGAAAATTACCAATAAATTTAATTTTGAAAACTCATTTTTAGAAATAGCTACTTATATATTTGCTAGAGAAAATTATAATTTGTGCTCTGGGAAGAAAAAAGGGAGAGAAAAATGTCATGCAAGCTTGTACCAAAATTTTGCCCCCTTTAGAGTAGAACTGTGTAGTTTAGGCCACTGGCTAGAATTTAGTAGTCATCCACACTTTAGTGGATCCATTGAGGTCAGAATTCCTTCTAATGTACTTTTCCCAACACATCTAAACCTTCTCATCATTTTCTATTCTTGATGAAGTCATCTATTCTTGATGAACCATAAATATTCTATGAAAGATATACCTAGCATATTTTTTCTTTTTTCTTTATTGTTTTTATTTTCCCCAGTGACATGTAAAAACATTTTTTGTTATACATGTACATTCATTTTTTACATATTTCCATGTGAATCATGTTAGGAGAGAAAAATCAAAACAAAAGGTGAAAATAGTATGTGTTGATTCATATTCAGTCTCCATAATTCTCTCTCTGGATACAGATGACATTTTTCATCCAAAGTTTATTGGGACTGCCTTGGATCACTGAACTGCTGAGAAGAGCCAAGTTTATCATAGTTAATCATCACACAATTCTGCTGTTGCTGTTTTTCTGGTTCTGCTTGCTTCACTAAGCATCAGTTCATGTAAATTTTTCCAGGCCTTTCTAAAATCAACTTGTTCATCATTTCTTAGAGAACAATAATATTCCATTAATTCACATACCCCACAAATAATTCTGTTTGATGCTTGTTCAAGAGGCTTGACTAGCCATAGACATGTAGTTAAAATAAGTATTTGTACCCTGATGGAGAAAGAAGATTTTATGGAACTGCCTGTTCAATTTGGAATGATGTTGCTTTGCTACAAGGACTGGACATTTAGAAAATGCAGATCAATGATTAAGTTGAACATATGATTTGGGAATAGATGTAATAGGTATAGATATCTTAGGAAGATTTAAAATCATCATGGTTCTGAAATAGTTCTTAACTTGGTTCTTAAATCGTTATGACGGGAGATGTACATTTTACCTAATCTCTATTTGAAGTAAAAAATCACCACAAACTGTTTTTTAGCTTACATAGCTTTAAGGTTTGCAAAGTGCTTTTTTTTGCACTTTTGCAAAGGTCTTTTTTTTTAAATCTTTTATATAGATGACTGAAATGCTGAAAGACTTAGTGACTTGCACTGCTGAGACAGCAAATAAATGATAGAGGTAAAATTCAAACTCATTTCTTCTGACTCCAAATACAAGTATTCACTATGCTACCTATGTATAAAATTAACCCACTCTCACTTAAATCTAAGTCACTTAAATGTCAAGGCATTACCTCCCTGATGTCATGGCCCTTCCAGAGAATGAAAGACAAACAACAACAATAATTTGAAAGATATTTTCTGCCTCTGCTTACCGTTTTCCTCAGCATAACTGTAATTAAAGACTTAGTTATTGACATGGGACATTGAGTCAGCACCTGTCCCATTGAAGAGTTGTCTCATTCATTGTCCATTCTGTTCTTTCTCCTTGTATTATAAAAATTCCAAAGGTTTCTATTCTGTATCCTTTCAATCTGCAAATTACAAAAGGAAAATTATTTTGTAAATGAGCACTGTGTTAGACATATAATAATAATAATGAGCCAATTTTTAAATGATCAAGATAAAAAGAGCATGAAATCTTGATAAGCATCAATTTCATGTTCCAGACATTATCTTCCTATATCTAGACATCTGCTCAGTGTTATTTATTATTAATCTCACCACAGGCTTCATTAAAGGTCTTTGTGTGTGAAAAGTTCTTACAATATCTCCTCTCTGATCTAAGGAATCTCCATGAGCTTTATATTAAAAATACCTCAACTAAATGTTTTCTTTGAATTTGTCAACAGTAGGAAATATGCATCAGACTTAAGAGACAGACTGCATAGATGCTGAAATCCTAATTCAAGTTGAACTCTTAACTCATTCTCAGAGTTGCTGGTGTCTTTTAGAGAATGTGTTTTTTAATGTCACAGAATAAAAATCTCTTTGGACAGATAACTAGGAGAGTTTACTACAAACAATTCCAAAGACAAAGGAAATGTCATTGTGTTCTTTGCAATAAAAATATATATAGGAGTGGCAGCAAGTTGAATCCAAAAATAGAGTGTTAAAAAGCATTAGTTACCAAAATTGTTTGGTATTGGTTAAAAATGGAAAAGCTAAACAGTGAAATAGACTAGATAAGTAAGACATAGATACAGACAACAACACTGTGTTTGAAAAATAAGCACACAAACTATAGTAAAAATTGCCACATAGCAGCTTTTCCAATAATATTAGAGATAAAGGAAGTATGTTCAATTTTATCATTATTATTTGATAGAGTGCTAGAAATGCTAGCTAGAGTGTGATCAGAGAAAAAATTAATGAATGAGCACAGGCAAAGAAAAAACAAAATTAATGCTATTTGCAGATTATATGTTGGCATGCAAAGAGATCTTAGAGATTTCATTTAAATTAATTGAAGTAATAACTGCTAAAATATCAAGATATAAAATAAATTGACAAAGATCACCATCTTTTTATATATTACCAACAAAAGAGAAGACCAAAAGAGAAAGTCCATTCCAAACAGCTAAAAATGTATAACCAAAGGCATTGACATAAATTTGAACAAGTTCATTGATTAATTTGGAAGGAGGGAATGTTGGAAAAAAGTAAGGTGGAAGTATATTTTATTGCCTGAAAAGCGTCATGGAGAAGTTCTTTGATTTACTCAAGATCACATAGCAGATGAATAATAAAGAGATCAAGTTCAAGATGCCATGCTACTCTCTGTCAAGTCAAAGAACTGATCCCTTGGGCACACAGTAGCCAAAAAAGAGATAAGGAGAAGAAAGAGGTACCAGTTTAGAAGAAAGAAAGAGAGGTTAAAGACATAAAAATGGGAGTGAAAAAATGTCAGAAGCTAAGAAAGAGGAAATTTCATGAAAGTGGCAAGGACTACATAAAGGCAACAGATAAGGAGCCTATAAATATTAGATCTGTCCAGGAGAAATCTCTGCTATTCTTTAAGGAAAATATTTCAGTAGTGAGGGTGATAATCAAATTTCAGTATTAAAGATTTGCTTGTATTCTGGTTGCAGAAAGATTTTTAAAATTGCTAATCTCAAACATCTCATGAGCCACAGAAATATGGGATGTAAAAGATCCAAACATCCTAGGAGATTATCTGGAAATTTTACAGATAATTTTACAAATGAAGAACCTGAGGATCAGGTGATATTTATGATCATACAGCAACTCAGGTGAGTCTAGAACCCAAAAATATATTCAAAATCACGTCCCCCCATTACCTGTCTAATACTTTGCTCACTACCTTATTATTTCATATAGTTAATATTAAAGAACTTTTGATTTTGTTCTTTGAAAAGTCCAATTACCAATTCTTATTACAATCTCTTTATAATTCAGAATCTTTTTAAATGGTATTTTATTTTTCCAAATACTTGCAAAAATAGTTTTCAACATTCACCTTTGTAAAATTTTGTGTTCCAGATTTTTCTTCCTCTCCTCCCTTCATTCCCTCCCTTAAGACAGCAAGTAATCTGATATACAGGTTAAATGTATGCAATTCATCTAAAGAGATTTCCCTATTCTTCATTCTGAGAAAAAAATTAGATAAAAAGGGGAAAAAACACAAGAAAGAAAAGGAGAAGCAAACAAGCAAGCAAACAAACAATAACAAGGTGAAAATACTATGTTTTGATCTACATTAAATTCTCTCTCTGTCAGCTAAAATACATAGATGTCCAAAATATTAGTAGGCTTTTTGCTGCTAAAGTAGGATCAGGCAGTCCCTTGAACATCATGCAGACTTTATGGGAAAGCTTTTGCTTCCTCAGACCTGATGGTTTATGCCCTTAAAGGACTATATCAGTCACCCTCACTGCTGCATGACTTTGTGGAAGCAGAAGGGAGATAAGGGGGAGGTCAAGAGATCAATATGCATTTATTAAGCTCCTACTATATGCCAGACATTGTAACAAGGACAGAAAATACACATGTAGAATGCAAAAATTTCTTCTAACAAAGAACTTGTGTTTCAATGAAGGAGTCAATAAGAATATGTGGAGCATCATGAAATCATTTGTACTGAAAAACTGAGTTTTTCAAATGACTTTAAAGGGCTTAAGGTCTCCTATCAACTCAATGACCAACCAAGATTCCAGAAGACTGAAGAAAGTGCTTGCTACCTATCTATTTAGAGGTAATGAATTCAGGAGGCATAATTTGATAGATACTTTTAGGACATATCCAATATGTGACTATACATACTTATTATGAAAGTTTTATTTCATTTTAATTTTTTCATTATATATTTGGGGAGGAAAGAGGGAGAGAAATGATTTTATTAAGAGAGACACAGAGAAAGAAGAGAAAAGGGGAGGGAAAGGGAGGAAAAGGGAAGGGAGGAGGGGAGAGAGGGGAAGGGAAGGGAAGTAGGAAGGAGAAGGAAATATGCCATGTAAGGGAGGATTCTATATAGTCCATACCAGGCACACTCTGAAAGTGCTACTTAAGAGGCAGCCCATTTCCCTAATGCATATTTTCACTGCCTGCCTCTCATGAATTGGATGCTCTTTCTCCTCATCTGTGTTATTTGACTTGCCTGACTTCTTTCGAATTTCAGCTAAAATCCTACCTTCAACTGGAAGGGTTTCCAAGTCCCTCTTAATTTTAGTGTATTCTCTTTGTTGATGATTTCCAATTTATCCTGTGTACAGCTTGTTTGTACATAGGTTTGTACAGTTTTTCTTTCCACATCATGATTTTCCTCATACCCATTTCTATATACTGCATGATGGCATATAAAATTAAATGGGAATTTTGTAGAGGCTGCAGATGACACACAAAGGCCAGTAGATAATACAGAAAAAGTTTAGAAACTCAGCATATCAATAGCTATATTTATCTATGTATCTGTGTATATAGATAGCTATAGTATTATATAATCTTAGTATATTTTATCTTTTAATACTGTAAACACCTTATTAAAAACAAAAGAAGGCAATTCAGACTTCTTTGGTAGGAAGAGAAGACCAAAACATTTTACATTAATTTTCCTGATCCAAGGGGCACTGCACCCTAACCTCCATGATGTGGAATGTATAATTACTCTCCCCTATTAGATTTACTCAAGTTGCTCAAGAGCAGGGATTGTCTTTTATTTTTCTTTGTATCCCTAGTGTTTAACATAGTTCCTGGTGTATAACAGATGCTTAATAAACATTAGTTAACTAAATTTTCTGACCTAAATGTCAGACAGATAAAAAGAATTCTGTTAATGCAAATGTTAACTGCTAATGCCTTGCTCTTCCAGATAACTTTCATCCATTCTGTATATCTATTTTATGTACCTAGTTTGCTCTTCTATTAACTTGCACCCTCCTTGAAGTCAGAAACAGAAATCTTTGTGTCATCAGCACTTAGCAAAATGCCAGCTTTAAAGTTAATCTTTAATAAATGCATATAGATTGAGAGATTCTGAACTTATACACATTGAGGAGAATAGAATTTCAGCCTCAGGCTAAATCTGCTGTAGTCTCACTAGGATAACTTGCTGGAGAGCTATGTGAGCCTAGTTACATAGGGATCAGGCTACTTCCATTTCAAAATCACCTTGAGGGATATTTCCTAAATGGTGATACTCATGTTAGCATCTTGAATATCTTCCTCTATAAGCAAGATGCTCAGATCTTTGCTAGTTTTGATGGAAGCTCACATATTTCTATATTTAGCTTTTTTCCTCAGATTGATTTCCTGATTTTCTAATTGTTTACAGGGCATTGGATTGTTATCAGGGAAGAGATCTTTAAAGATGTTTTTCATAACTTTGGAAAGAGCTTTGGCTGTCTCCCAAGATGAACTAACAAGATGAATCTTTTTCAAGCTATATTTATTTTGGGAGTACTGGAAATTTTCCTTGATCCACTGGATGCCAATGGGATAGCATTGTATGTGACTTCCAGCTCTGGATATTCCTTGTGAGAGTCTTTTCTAACCCATGGTTGTGTAAAATGGAAAACCTTCCAGGCTGCATGGTCAAATTTTTTTCTTATACTTTGCCTTTCCTTTCAATTTTTTGGGTGTGCCTTTCTATCAGAGCTTTCATTTGTGGTTAGGTTCTTTGTACCTCTTCCAGTCTCTCTGCTATGATTACTGTGTCCTGAAGCTTATCAAACTAAGTCAAAATGCTCTCATTTTATTTATAATGGACATTTTCTCCTTTAAGGGGAAACCAAAATCCCTAGAGCTAGGAGGTGGGATAACTATGAGCTGGGATAGCCATTGAAGTGGGTCCAAATTGTCCAGCCAGATGAAGATTTTCTGTGATAGCATTTTTTAGTAACCACTTTCTTCTGTAAACATCTTCTTGCTTCCACTGAGGGCCAATAGCATGAATCACTTGTCGATATGGGAGATGTCCAGTGGATGAGATTATATCCCAGTCGGGAAGGATCTTACCAAGTTTGCTGAATTATCTGGTCACAGCCTCCTATAATTCTGGGCCTGCTGCTTTAGAGAGTGCAGCTGCCTAGGCCTTCATAATGCTTGAGGGTTTAAATTGCTGCATTTCTACCAATTTACTGAAATCTATGTTAAGTCTCCTTCCTCACTGATAATATACCAGATTCTAAAATGACCTTATAGTTCATCTTCTGTCCATCCATACTACCCCCTACTGCTCTCCTATTCATCTTCTTGTAGTCAAATCATATAATTATACTTCCATACTTTTTGTCTTTGAAGATTTTGGTTCCTTGTTGATCAATGCTAACATTTAAACATGCATTGAATCTAGTGTTTGTTTAACCATGGCCAGTCTGCTTATCACTTCTCCTTTGGGACAATTCAATAAAATGCCTCTTTGATTTGTCTGAGTTTTGAAATCTGCCTTCATATTTTTCAGCTTCAGTTCATGTTAGATTTGCTTATTTTCCATCTTCATACACTGGATAATTGCTTTAGAAATCAGTTACAATTTTTTTTGTATTTTTTGTGTTTTTTTCTTGGAATTCACAAAAAAAGCTTTCAGAAACCAGACTAACACAACCAGCAATTGTTATCTTCATTCCAATATTTGAATTTTGCTCTTCTATTATTACAGTCTTTGCAGAGCATTTGAATTTTTCATTCAAATTGTGGCGTGTTTTCCACTAAGAATCACTAAGAATCCCACTGTTTACCTTTTTTGATGCACTTGAAGTATAAGGCCTGTGGAGAGGAGTCAATCTGCACAACTACTTCATTCTCCAACTCATAAAGAGTAGGAATTTTCTCACCTCCAAAAAGAGGTTCAGAGAATATCTCATAGTTTACCTGTTGCAAAAACTGAATTATCTGAGGAGGAAGATGAAAGGATTTCTGAGCCAACCCCTGTAGCTTTTGCAGAATTCCACTCTGTTTTGTACACATCTGCAAACAATTAGGCAAATGTTGTTTCTGAGGGCATTATGTGACTTCCAGCTCTGGGTATTCCTTGTAGAGAATCTCTTTTTTATGTTAAACATGTGCAATTCTTCTACACATATTGCCACATTTATGGTGCTGCACAAGAAAAGTCAGATTAAGAAATGGGAAACATGAGAAATAAAAAAGCAAGCAAACAATAATAAAAAGATGAAAATACTATGTTATGATCTCCATAGTCCTATTTCTGGATGCACCTGGCTCTTTCCATCACAAGCCTATTGGAACTGGCCTGAATCACCTCATTGTTGAAAAGAGCTACGTCCATCAGAGTTGATTATGACATAATCTTGTGGTTGCCATGTACCATGTTCTCTTGGTTCTACTCACTTCATTTAATATCAGTTCATGTAAGTGTTGAGAGTCTCCTCTAACTCACCTTTGTATAAAATGGAAAACCTTCCAGGACACATGGTCAAGTTTTTTCTTATGCTTTGTTTTTCCTTTCTAATTCCATTCTATCAGAACCCTCATTTGTGGTTAGGCTCTTTGTACCTCCTCTAATCTCTCTGCTATGATCACTGTCTCCTGAAGTTTATCGAACTCAGTAAAAATGCTCTCATTTTCTATGTTGTTTTTGATGGCTTCCAAAACCGCTAGGTCCACTCTCTTGACTTGGCATTCAGAAAAAATCTTACTCCATATCTTGATTATATTGCTCTTTTTGCTTTGACTCATTAAAGTGATTGAAGGATTGAGTATAATTTTTGGACTCAGTGCAATTTCTGGTTCTTTACAGTTAGCTTAGGGTCATGTTAATTCACAGTGAGCTCTGTCCATGGTGCTAGTTATTTCTTCATTTACTCAATCATCTTTCTGTAAGAACTTTAATAGAAAAGTTAGGAATCTGGCAGCTTCTTTGGTGGCTTTGCATTTCTATATAAAGCTGTGTCCAAAGTAGAGTAGTATGAAAATATTTAAATAGGACTGCTAGAGAAAAGACATTTCTTTTTTAAAATAGTAATAAGAGCTTTTTTATTATAGCTTTTTATTTACAAGATATATGCATGGGTAATTTTTCACCATTGACAATTGTAAAACCTCTTATTCCAATTTTTCCCCTCCTTCCTGCCCCCTCCCCAGATGGCAGGTAGACTAATACATGTTAAATATGTTAAAGTACATGTTAAATACAATATATGTATAAATGTCCATACAGTTATTTTGCTGCACAAGAAGAATTGGACTTTGAAATAATGTACAATTTACCTGTGAAGGAAATAAAAAATGCAGGCGGACAAAAATAGAGGAATTAGGAATTCTGTGTAGTGGTTCACACTCATTTCTTTGACTTCTTTCACTGGATGTAGCTGGGTCAATTCATTACTGCTCTATTGGAATTGATTTGATTCATCTCATTGTTGAAAAGAGCCACATCCATCAGAATTGATCATCATATAGTATTGTTGTTGAAGTATATAATGATCTCCTGGTCCTGCTCATTTCACTCAGCATCAGTTCATGTAAGTCTCTCCAAGGCTCTCTGTATTCATCCTGCTGGTCATTTCTTACAGAACAATAATATTCCATAACATTCATATACCACAACTTATTCAGTCATTCTCCAATTGATGGGCATCCATTCATTTTCCAGTTTCTGGCACTATAAAGAGGGCTGCCACAAAAATTTTTGCACATACAGATCCCTTTCGCTTCTTTAAGATCTCTTTGGGGTATAAGCCTAGTAGTAACACTCCTGACTTAAAGGGTATGCACAATTTGATAACTTTTTGAGCATAGTCCAAATCACTCTCCAGAATGGCTGGATATAGTCACAATTCCAGCAACAATATAACAGTATCCCAGTTTTCCTACATTCCCTCCAACACTCTGCATTATCTTTCCCTGTCATTCTAGCCAGTCTGACAAGTGTGTAGTGGATAATAATAGCTTTTTAATTTTCAAAATACATGGAAAAAATAGTATTCAACATCCATCCTTGAAAAACTTTGTATTCCAAAATTTTCTCCCTCCTTTCCTAGTCAGCAGGCAATCCAACTTAGGTTAAACAGATACAACTACAAGAGCCATTTCTTTGTCAATAAGATGTCAAACTCCAAAAAATTTTAAATTTAAAAATAAAGAAAAATCTTTATGTAGAGCATTCTCTCAGTTTTTCTTTTTCTTCCTTCTTGATCTGATTTTTCTTGTGTAATAAGATTACTGTATAATTATGTATACATATATTGGATCTAACATGTATTTCAACATCTTTCACATGTATTGGACTACCTGTCTGCTAGGGGAGAGTGTGAGGGGAAGGAGGGGAAATTTTGGAACAAAAGATTTTGGAAAGGTCAATATTGGAAAAATTACTAGCTTTGTCAATTAAAAGCTTCAATAAAAATAAATAAATATTTTCTCCCCCCAAAATAATCGCAATACACATTCTAATTTTGAAATTCTTGGTCTATATCTTTACTTGATGCTATTTTCTGACCTAGAAATTTGACTAGCAGTCCTTTAGTGTAACTTTGGAACCTCCAAAACTTATTTTGCCCCTGAAATGATAACTAGGAACTGGGAGTAGACAATAGAGGTGACAAATATTACTAAATCAATAACTATGACCAATACTAGCACAGAGAATCCCCTGGAATACTTTTTGATCAATTCTCCAATTTCCTGGTGTCAATAAACAATATAGGGATAGTGAGTGACAGATACATGGCACGGTGGATATAGGCCAGCCCTGGAGTATTTCAGGTCAAACCTGGCATCAGTCACTAAATGCTTTTCAGCTCTATGACTCTGGGCAACTTTGACATCCTTTCCAAGAAAAGAAAAGAAAAACACAGGAAAGGAAAGGAAAACAGAAAAAGGAAGAAAGAAAAATGAAATCATTTGGAAAAAATTAACAATGACCTGAGTTTCTTTCTTTGGTCAAAGTGGCAAATTGGAGAAAACAGTTCTGTGCTGAATTGCCTAGGTGTGAGCACCATTGTCAGTACCTAGCCCCATGAATAAAATAAAATCCAAAAGTGAAAACTCACAGAAACGAGAATTCTAACAAAGGAGAAATTAGAGGCTTTATCGGGCCATGAGTTCACAACTAGATAATAGGTGAGAGGAGGGGCTAAGAAGGAAAGTCCTATAAAAGAGCCCAATATATGGACTCCTGTCATTTTATTGGTTGCCAGAGTTCAGGAAAAGAACTAGTTACATTTCTTGAGCTGACTATCTCTGTTTTTTTTATTTTATTTTATTTTTACTTAATAGCCTTTTATTTACAGGTTATATGCATGGATAACTTTACAGCGTTAACAATTGCCAAATCTCTTGTTCCAATTTTTCACCTCTTACCCCCCACCCCCTCCCCTAGATGGCAGGATGACCAGTAGATGTTAAATACATTAAAATATAAATTAGATACACAATAAGTATACATGACCAAAACATTATTTTGCTGTATAAAAAGAATCAGACTCTGAAATATTGTACAATTAGCTTGTGAAGGAAATCAAAAATGCAGGTGGGCATAAATATAGGGATTGGGAATTCAATTTAATGGCTTTTAGTCATCTCCCAAAGTTCTTTCTCTGGGCATAGCTGGTTCAGTTCATTACTGCTCCATTGGAAATGATTTGGTTGATCTCGTTGCTGAGGATGGCCAGGTCCATCAGAACTGGTCATCATATAGTATTGTTGTTGAAGTATATAATGTTCTCCTGGTCCTGCTCATTTCACTCAGCATCAGTTCGTGTAAGTCTCTCCAGGCCTCTCTGGAATCATCCTGTTGGTCATTTCTTACAGAAGAGTAATATTCCATAATATTCATATACCACAATTTATTCAGCCATTCTCCAGCTGATGGACATCCATTCAGTTTCCAGTTTCTAGCCACTACAAAAAGGGCTGCCACAAACATTCATGCACATACAGGTCCCTTTGCCTGCTTTATAATCTCTTTGGGATATAAGCCCAGTAGTAACACTGCTGGATCAAAGGGTATGCACAGTTTGATAACTTTTTGAGCATAGTTCCAAACAACTCTCCAAAATGGTTGGATTCGTTCACAACTCCACCAACAATGCATCAATGTCCCAGTTTTCCCACATCCCCTCCAACAATCATCATTATTTTTTCCTGTCATCTTAGCCAATCTGACAGGTATGTAGTGGTATCTTAGAGTTGTCTTGATTTGCATTTCTCTGATTAATAGTGACTTGGAGCATCTTTTCATATGACTAGAAATAGTTTCAATTTCTTCATCTGAGAATTGTCTGTTCATATCCTTTGACCATTTTTCAATTGGAGAATGGCTCGATTTTTTATAAATTAGAGTTAATTCTCTATATATTTTGGAAATGAGGCCTTTATCAGTACCTTTGACTGTAAAAATATTTTCCCAGTTTATTGCTTCCCTTCTAATCTTGTCTGCATTAGTTTTGTTTGTACAAAAACTTTTCAGTTTGGTATAATCGAAATTTTCTATTTTGTGATCAGTAATGATCTCTAGTTCTGCTTTGGTCATAAAGTCCTTCCCCTTCCACAGGTCTGAGAGGTAAACTATCCTGTGTTCCTCTAATTTATTAATAATTTCATTCTTTATGCCTAGGTCATGAACCCATTTTGACCTTATCTTGGTGTACGGTGTTAAGTGTGGATCAATGCCTAGTTTCTGCCATATTAATTTCCAATTTTCCCAGCAATTTTTATCAAACAGTGAGTTCTTATCCCAGAAGCTGGGGTCTTTGGGTTTGTCAAGACTAGGTTGCTATATTTATTGACTGTTTTATCCCTTGAACGTAACCTGTTCCACTGATCAACTAATCTATTCCTTAGCCAATACCAAATGGTTTTGGTAACTGCTGCTCTATAGTATAGTTTTAGATCTGGTACCGCTAAGCCACCTTCATTTGATTTTTTTTTCATTAATTCCCTTGAAATTCTTGACCTTTTGTTTTTCCATATGAATTTTGTTGTTATTTTTTCTAGGTCATTAAAATAGTTTTTTGGGAGTCTGATTGGTATAGCACTAAATAAATAAATTAGTTTAGGTAATATTGTCATCTTTATTATTTTTGCTCGCCCTATCCAAGAGCATTTAATATTTTTCCAATTGGTTAGATCAGACTTAATTTGTGTGAAAAGCGGTCTGTAATTTTGCTCATAAAGTTTCTGATTTTCCCTTGGTAGATAGATTCCTAAATATTTTATATTATCAGTAGTTACTTTAAATGGAATTTCTCTTTGTAACTGTGACTGTTGGATTTTGTTAGTGATATATAAGAATGCTGATGACTTATGTGGGTTTATTTTATAACCAGCAACTTTGCTAAAGTTGTGAATTATTTCTAATAACTTTTTAGTAGAATCTCTGGGGTTCTCTAAATATACCATCATGTCATCGGCAAAGAGTGATAGTTTGGTTTCCTCATTGCCTATTCTTATTCCTTTAATCTCTTTCCCAGCTCTTATTGCTACAGCTAGCGTTTCTAATGCAATATTAAATAGTAACGGTGATAGTGGGCAACTTTGTTTTACTCCAGATCTTGGAGATATATACTTTAAACACGGTGATAACTCAGTGGAATTGAGATTATGGTCTCTAGTTCACACATATTTAGTACTTAGCATGGTGATGTAGTTAACCCTAACATTAGAGGCATCCATTGGATATCTCCTGTCAATTACTGAAAGCTATTTAATGTGTTCAACTTCACTGTTCTTAAAGAAAGTTTTTGTACTATAAGCATGTTAGTATATACTTCATAACTTAAATATTGAAAAGGAGCATGTCTTTGAATTTTTTCTGGAATTATATGCAATTTGTAATTCCTTAGTGTTTCTATGATCTTTTATAGACATGCTTCTAAGATTTGCTCCTCAGGTGCACATCCCAATATATCATTCATGGAATGTAACAACATAACTTTTGGAAATGCTTTTCTTATTGGAGTAAGAGTAGCAGCCACATACATTTGATAAAAAGTAGGGCTGTTTTTCATTCCCTGTGGCAAAACTCTCCATTCATATCTTTTATAAGGCTCAGCTAAATTAACGCTGGGCACTGAAAAGGCAAATCTTTTCATATCCTCCTTATCCAGAGGGATAGAAACAATTCTTAATGTCTGTAACTCAAAGAGGCCATTCTCTAGGCAATTGAGTAGGAGATGGAAGTCCAGGCTAAAGAGTTCCCATAGTTTCCACCTGTTCATTTACTTATCTTAAATGAGTTAACAACCCTTCCAGTGGTATGCCATTTACATAGATAGTGACCATAGGTCATTCAGCTGCCCACAGCTGCTTATTGTTGCTTGAAGTCAGAATCTGGGTGACTATCACCAGATTGCTTATTGGGAGTCTGTATCAGTAAACCTGATGGTACTACTTCTCCTGGGTGTTAAGTCACACATTATCTATCTGTATTAGTGACTGGGATATTATCTATACATTCCCCAGTTTCCCACATCAGTGTGTGAATGGACACTGTTTTGTACATACTCTCAGGAGGTAAAATGGTCAAGCCTACTGTGCCTGGAGCCAAGGGATCCATAGGCTGGAGAGGAACAGATTTCACCTCTCCAGGGGGTATCTCAGTTGTCCCAGCTGCATACAACTCTATTCTCCCCAATTGTAATCCCTTTTTCTCATCAGGTTCCTTCCTAGCTGATTTATCTGAAGTGGAAGGACCCTCCTGAGACTGTGAGAAACATTACCTTTGTTTGAAACTGTCTTCAGTCAGAACTATGTTGCTAGCTTTTCACCCCCTAATGCAGATGGTATTTACTGTTTTACACCCCAGACGCACTGCTATGCACTCCCTAAGACCTTGACAACTTGATAAACATAAAGAAATATTGTCTCACTGCCTGTCTGGGAATGGAATTCTTAAATGTGATAACTTTACTTTCTGTCTGGGAAACGGATTCTATTATCATATTGAATGCTCCAAGAAACCTCTTTTTAGATTTTTCTATAAACATGTGAAACTGCTGGCAATGACCCCTGGTCCAGACCGGGCTCAGTCCTGGCCAGTGATCAATAAACACTCTTAGACTTTCCTTATTTTGGCTGTCCTGTATTTTGTCTCCCCTGGGCACTTCATTTGGAGGCTCCCTAGCAAGATAGCCTTTGGCTCTGTTTGACAGCCAGTCCCTTTCCCTGGAGGGTGAAGGGGGTTACTGTCTCTAGAGGATGGCTACCAAGAAGATGTTCCTTGGTCCCGGACCTTAGTAACCCACTTCTGCAGACTGGAAGAGTGAGACCTAATTTGACTCAACTGGCTTCGAGTGTTCTGGGAACTGGTTCAATTTTGTGGGATGGTGGGTGGCTATGCTGGATGCAGCAACAGTACCCCCTACTGGCCTCCACAATACACTGTCAGAGTGCCCTGGCTGGTTGTCTGTCTTTTGTGTTCCGGAATTGTTTGTCTACTGTCTCTTTGTGTTTAAGTGTACTTGTGTCTATCTGGTTCTGTGTGCCAGTGACACACCTCTGGTTCTGAATGCCTTTTTCCACTATCTGGTTATCTCTGAGCATTATCTGTTCAGGCAGAGAAATGCACCAAAAGTCTAAAAAGTTCCATTTGGATTGTGGGAGGGAAGACTCTTGAGCTGCAACAACTTCCCCCAGGGCTATTCTAAGGTTTCCAGATAGCCCCTAGTCTGTATGTGTTAAATGTTTTGTTTAATGTTGTAATTGTGCCATCTATGTGATTTGTGTTCTGTTTGTGACTTGTTTATCTGTTGTGTTGATTTAAAGAGCTCTGTTAAGTTTAACAATGATTACAGAACAATGATTAAGAAATTTGGCATTGGTTATTTCAATGTTGCAAGTGTGTTTAGTATAAAAATTTGCGTGTAATTTTAAACTTTTTAACCTGTTGTATTAATTTGTAAGTAAAAAAACAGAAAAGCTTGGCTATTTTTTTAATTATAGCTTTTTATTGACAGAACATATGCATGGGTAATTTTTTTTTACCACATTATCCCTTGCACTCACTTCTGTTCCGCCTTTTCTCTTCCTTCCCTTAACCCCCTTCCCTAGATGGCAGGCAGTCTTATCCATCTTAAATATGTTATAGTATATCCTAGATACAATGTATAAATGCAGAACCATATAGTTCTCTTGTTGCACAAGAAAAAATGGATTAGAAGGTAAAAATACCCTGGGAAGAAAAACAAAAATGCAACTGATCCACATTCATTTCTGGGTGTAGCTGATTCTGTCTATCAGTGATCAATTAGAACTGAATTAGGTCTTCTCTTTGTCGAAGAAATCCACTTCCATCAGAATACATCCTCATACAGTATTGTTGTTGAAGTATATAATGATCTCCTGGTTCTGCTCATTTCACTCAGCATCAGTTCATGTAAGTCTCTCCAAGCCTCTCTGTATTCATCCTGCTGGTCATTTCTTACAGAACAATAATATTCCATAATATTCATATAACACAATTTACCCAACCATTCTCCAACTGATGGGCATCCATTCATTTTCCAGTTTCTAGCCACTACAAACAGGGCTGCCACAAACATTTTGGCACATACAGGTCCCTTTCCCTTCTTTGGTATTTCTTTAGAATATAAGCCCAGTAGTAACACTGCTGGATCAAAGGGTATGCACAGTTTGATAACTTTTGGGGCATAATTCCAGATTGCTCTCCAGAATGGTTGGATTTGTTCACAACTCCACCAATGCATCAGTGTTCCAGTTTTCCTGCATCCCCTCCAACATCCATCATTATTTTTTCCTGTCATCTTAGCCAATCTGACAGGTGTGTAGTGGTATCTCAGAGTTGTCTTAATTTACATTTCTCTGATCAACAGTGATTTGGAGCACTCTTTCATAGTGGAAATAGTTTCAATTTCATCATCTGAAAATTGTCTGTTCATATCCTTTGACCATTTATCAATTGGAGAATGGCTTGATTTCTTATAAATTAGAGTCAATTCTCTATATATTTTGGAAATGAGGCCTTTATCAGAATCTTTAATTGTAAAAATGTTTTCCCAGTTTGTTACTTTCCTTCTAATCTTGTCTGCATTAATTTTGTTGGTACAAAGGCTTTTTTAATTTGATGTAATCAACATTTTCTATTTTGTGATCAATAATGATCTTTAGTTCTTCTTTGGTGACAAATTCTTTCCTCCTTCACAAGTCTGAGAGATAAATTATCCCATGTTCTTCTAATTTATTTATGATCTCATTCTTTATGTCTAGATCATGGACCCATTTTGATCTTATCTATTGGGGTCCTCAGGTGGTGCTGACCTGCTGACACAAGTGAAGGTCTGAGCACTTACCTATAGTTATCATTGCCTCTACAACCTTCAGTGTCTCCAGATCTGACAGAGTAGACAGACACCACTATGCAGTTAAGAAGCTTTATTGCTTGGTTACATCATCTTATCTGCTTCTCCTGCTTGCTTCTGCCTTCTCTCTCTCTGCAGTCCTGTATTTATATCCCTCTCTTCTGCCCCTGCCCACATGCCCCAGCAACAAGTATGAGTATAGCTTGTGTATCTCAGAGCCCAACCCTTGTGATGATGTAGGTTATCTCGATCTGGTGTGTGCTCAATGCCTGAGCTGACATCTCAACAGAATGTAATCTGGACCTTTTGTCAGCCAGAAAAAAAAAAAAACATATACCTGAGGACCTCAACATCTGTTCCCAAGAGTGTGCTGACCAAGAACTAACCAGCTACAGACTACAAGGTCAGGTTTGCACAAGATTTCTTTTCACACATACCTGTTGTTTACACAAATGGTGCATTGTGTGCAGGGTATACATTGATAAAATTAATACAGACTCTTGTTATCCTGTTCCCTAGCACGGTGTTATATGGTATATGGTGTTAAGTGTATATGGTGTTGTGTGAGTACATGCCTAATTTCTGTCATACTAATTTCCAGTTTTCCCAGCAGTTTTTGTCAAATAATGAATTCTTGTCCCAAAAGTTGGGATCTTTAGGTTTGTCAAACACTAGATTGCTATAGTTATTGACTATTTTGTCTTGTAAACCTAACCTATTCCACTGATCAGTTAATCTATTTTTTAGCAATACCAAATGGTTTTGGTGATTGCTGCTTTATAATATAGTTTTAGATCAGGTACAGCTAGGCCACCTTCATTTGATTTTTTTACCTCCATTAATGCCCTTGAAATTCTCGACCTTTTGTTCTTCCATATGAATTTTGTTGTTATTTTTTATCGGTCATTAAAATAGTTTCTTGGGAGTCTGATTGGTATAGCAATAAATAAATAGATTAGTTTAGGGAGTATTGTCATCTTTATTATATTCGCTCGGCCTATCCAAGAGCACTTAATATTTTTCCAATTATTTAAATTTGACTTTATTTGTGTGGAAAGTTTTTTTGTAATTTTGCTCATATAATTCCTGACTTTCCTTTGGTAGATAGATTCCCAAATATTTTATGCTATTGACAGTTATTTTGAATGGAATTTCTCTTTGTATCTCTTGCTGTTGGGTTTTGTTGGTAATATGTAAAAATGCTGAGCATTTATGTGGATTTATTTTGAATCTTATAACTTTGCTAAAGTTGTGAATTATTTCTAATAGCTTTTTAGTAGAATCTCTGGGGTTCTCTAAGTATACCATCATATCATCTGTGATAATTTGGTTTCCTCATTACCTACTCTAATTCCTTTAATCTCTTTCTCAACTCTTATTGCCAAGGTGCTAGTGTTTCTAATACAATATGGAATACTAATAACTAAGGTGGGCAACCTTGTTTCACTCCTGATCTTACTGGGAAAGGTTCCAGTTTATCCCCATTAACTATGATGCATACTGACTGTTTTAAATATATGCTCCTGCTATTTTAAGGAACAGTCCATTTTTTCCTATTCTCTCAAGTGTTTTTTATTAGGAATGGATGTTGGATTTTATCAAATGTTTTTTCTGCATCAAATGCATCTGCATTGAGATGATCATATTAACTTGGATATTGATATAGTCAATTATGCTAATAATTTTCCTAATATTGAACTAGCCCTGCATTCCTGGTATAAATCCTACTTGGTCATAGTGTAATATCCTGGGGATGAGTTTCTGTAATCTTTTTGCTAATATTTTATTTAAGATTTTAGCATCAATATTCATTAGGGAGATTGGTCTATAATTTTCTTTCTCTGTTTTCAACCTCCCTGGTTTAGGTATCAGTACGATGTCTGTGTCATAAAAGGAATTTGATAGGACTCCTTCAATTCCTATTTTTTCAAATAGTTTATATAGTATTGGAGCTAATTATTCTTTAAATGTTTGGTAGAATTCACATGTAAATCCACCTGGTCCTGGGGATTTTTTCTTAGGGAGTTGATTAATAGCTTGTTCTATTTCTTTTTCTAAGATGGGACAGTTTAACGAATTTCCTTCTTCCTCTGTTAATCTGGGCAAGCTATATTTTTGAAGGTATTCTTCCATTTCATTTAAGTTATCAAATTTATTGGCATAAAGTTGGGCAAAGTAACTCCTAATTATTGCTCTAATATCCTCTTCATTAGTAGCAAGTTGTCCCTTTTCATTTTTAAGACTAACAATTTTATTTTCCTCTTTCCTTTTTGAAATCACATTTACTAAGTGTTTATTTTGTTGGTTTTTTCATAGAACCAACTTTTAGTTTTATTAATTCAATAGTTTTTTTTTTTTTACTTTCAATTTTATCAATCTCTCCTTTCATTTTTAGAATTCCAAATTTAGTGTTTGACTGGGGGGTTTTAATTTGTTCCTTTTGTAGCATTTTTAGTTGCAAGCCCAATTCATTGACCTTCTTTTTCTCTATTTTATGCAAGTAGGCCTCTAGAGATATAAAATTTCCCCTTATTACCACTTTGCATCCCACACATTTTGGTATGACATCTCATTATTGTCATTTTCTTGGGTGACGTTATTAATTATGTCTATGATTTGCTGTTTCACCCAATTATTCTTTAATATGAGATTATTTAGTGTCCAATTTTCTTTGGTCTATTTTCCCTTGGCTTTTTATTGAATGTAATTTTCATTGCATTATGGTCTGAAAAGGATGCATTTACTATGTCTGCCTTACTGCATTTGAGTTTGAGGTTTTTATGTCCTAATATACGGTCAGTTTTCATATAGGTTCCATGAACTGCTGAGAAGAAAGTATACTCCTTTCCATCTCCATTTAGTTTTCTCCAAAGATCTATCATATCTAACTTTTCTAGTATTCTATTTACCTCTTTGACTTCTTTCTTATTTAATTTGTGGTTTGATTTATCTAATCCTGAGAGTGCAATGTTGAGATCTCTCACTGTTATAGTTTTGCTGTCTATTTCTTCTTGCAGCTCTCTTAATTTCTCTTTTAAGAATTTAGATGCTACACCACTTGGTGCATCTATGTTTAATATTGATATTGCTTCATTATCTATGTTATCCTTCAGCAATATATAGTTTCCTTCCTTATCTCTTTTAATTAGATCAATTTTTGCTTTTGCTTGATCTGAGATAAGGATGGTTACCCCTGCTTTTTTGACTTCACCTGAAGCATAGTAGATTCTGCTCCAACCTTTTACCTTTCCCCTGTATATATCACCCTGCTTCAGGTATGTTTCCTGTAAACAACACATTTTAAGATTCTGGCTTTTTATCCAGTCTGCTAACCACTTCCTCTTTATCGGGTAGTTTACCCCATTCACATTTATGGTTAAAATTACCAATTATGTATTACTTGGCATCTTGTTAACTCCTGCTTATGCTTTTCTCCTTTCCTTCTCCCTTACCTCCCTCCCCAGTATTAAAATTGTGAGCACCACTTGCTTCTCACAGCCCTCCCTTTTTAGTATCCTTCCTCCCACCTTAGAGTTCCTTCCCCTATTTTACCCCTTTTGCTCACAATTTCTGTATTCCCTTCCACTTAGCTTACTCCTTTCTTTTTCACTTTTCCCCTCCCACTTTTCAATGAGGTGGAAGAAGTTTCACCATAAATCGAATATGTCTCTTTAAGCCAGTTCTGATGAGAGTATGATACACACTATGTTCATCCTCCTCCATTCTTTCTCTCAGATATAATAAGTTTCCTTTGTCTCTTCATGAGATGTAGTACCCCCACTTTATCCTTTTTCTGGTACAATTTCCTTTCCACCTCTAGTTTCTAGAACAAATTGTACATATGTTCTTTATATCTCTTTATAACAGAAATATAGTTTCCAAGATTTCTTTTTACCTTTTTTCGGTTTCTCTTGAGTCCTATATTTGGAGATCAAATTTTTTTAGTTCTGGTTTTTTCATCAAAAATAGATGAAATTCACTTCTTTCGTTGAATGTCCATCTCCTTCCCAGGAAAAAGATGCTCATTTTTGGTTGGGTAAGTTATTCTTGGCTACATACCAAGTTCCTTAGCCCTTTGGAATATCAGATTCCAGGCCCTTCGATCCTTTAATGTGGACACTGCTAGATACTGAGTAATCCTTATTGTGGCTCCTCTATATTTTAATTCATTTTTTTCTAGCAGCTTGTAGTATTTTTTCCTTGGTCTGATAGTTCTGGAATTTAGCCATTATATTTCTTGGAGTTTTGATTTTAGGGTCCCTTTCAGTAGGTGATCGATGAATTCTTTCAATGTCTATTTCACCCTCTGTTTCTATACCATCTGGGCAGTTCTCTTTGATAATTTCCTGAAAATAGTGTCCAGGCTCTTTTTTTCATCATATTTTTTCAGGAAGTCTAATAATTTTCAGATTATCTCTCCTAGATCTATTTTCCATGTCAGTTGTTTTCCCAAGAAAGGTATTTGCCATTTTTTCCCATTGTTTCTTTTTTTTTTTTTTTTTTTTTTTTTTTTTTGGTTTTGCTTGACTGATTCTTGGTGTCATCCAATTCTCGAGTCATTCAATTCCATTTGTTCAATTCTGATTTTTAATGAATTGTTTTCTTCATTCACTTTTTTATATCTTTTTCTAATTGTCCAATTGAGTTTTTAAGTGAGTTGTTTTGTTCTATGGAATTTTTTTTCCATTTTGCCAATTTTACTTTTTAGAGAGCTATTTTCTTTTTTCAATTCACTAATTCTGTTTTCCTTGGAGTTGTTTACCTTCTCCAATTCACTAATTCTGTTTTTCAAGGATTTGATTTCTTTATCCACTCTATCTTTAAATGAGTGGGATGATTTATCCAGACCCTCTTGCCAAGCTTCCCTTTCCTTTTCCCATTTTTCTTCTAGCTCTCTTGTGAGAGCCTTTTTAATTTCTTCTTTGAGAGTCTTGTGTGTTGAGGATTAGATCATATTCCACTTTGGGGATTCATCTGCAGACAATCTGTTTTTAGTCTCCTCAGGGTTTGAAGTCTGCTTTCTATCCATATAGGAGCTATCAATAGTTAGAGCCTGTTTTAATTTTTTGCTCATTTTGTCAAAAAAGAATTAAAGAATACAAGCTAACAAGAAAAACCAAAAGCTGTCTGCTATTTTTTTTTTGGGGGGGGGGTGCTGGTTGGCATTACCAAGGTTCATCTACAGACTACAGGGGGCAGTAGTGAGGCACTAGCAGGACAGCAATGGCTGTGCTGAGTCTGTGCTCTGAGACTCTGAGAGCATGTTGAGTCACTCCTGAGCTTTTAACTGTTATCGTCTTTACTACCGTGTTTGTAGCTTCTCTGCTGATCTTCTAGCTTGCTGCCAGGGCAAAGTGTTAAAGTTCTCCCCACAGAAATGGATGAGATCACACCCCACCACCTTCAGTTCTGCTCAGTATGAGCTGCCTGCCCTGCTCTCTTTGTCTGTCTGCCCTCAGCCTTTACCCAATCTGACTGCCCCACCTATGAGCAAAAACAGACCTTTTCTGGTGAATTTTGAGGATATCTTCTATTGGTAATTATTTGTGGGTTTTGTCAGTCAAGCACTAATTCCAAGCCCTTGTCATGGAAAAAAAGTGTTCTGAGGGCAAGATGGAGCTTAATTAGATGTGTGTGTCCTCTCCTCCATCTTTATTGGAAGTAAGCTTGGCTATTTTAAACTGGCAGGGAAGTTTTTTTCTGAAAAGCAGGTTTTCAAAGACTGCTAGAGAGGAGTAAGGGCAAAAAAAACTTTATCTCATTGAAGCCTCTTGGGGGAAAGAATTTTATGCTAGGGGCCTTGAAACACTCTGCCTTCTCAGGCTGAAGGAAGAAAAACTTTAACAAAAACTATTTGGTTTGCTTCAGTTTGTGGAAACACTGGGTAATTTGTTAACATTATAAGTTATGTTTTGCTGGACATGTGGGTTTTATGGAGTTATTTAGCTATTCACTGTATTGTGAGTCTTAAAACTTTTGAAAGTAAAAAGAAAGGAGAATAAAGGTGATTTTTGAAACATTGATTTGTAGGAGGAGTTGTAGGTTTGAAGGGTTTCAGGAGTCAGGAAAAGATGAGGTGGGGGAGGGAGAAACTGGAGAGCATCTTTTGTCTTCAAAGGTAAATATTCAACTCATGCCCCCCCCCCATCCTCCCCCCATTGCTTCTGCTGGATCAATGGAGCATCTAGTTAGAAAGGTTATTAGATGAGCAGGACCAGGAGAACATTATATACTTCAACAACAATACTATATGATGACCAGTTCTGATGGACCTGGCCATCCTCAGCAACGAGACCAACCAAATCATTTCCAAAGGAGCAGTAATGAACTGAACCAGCTACACCCAGAGAAAGAACTTTGGGAGATGACGAAAAACCAATACATGGAAATCCCAATCCCTATATTTATGCCTACCTGCATATCTGATTTCCTCCTCAAGCTAATTGCACAATATTTCAGAGTCTGATTCTTTTTATAGAGCAAAATAATGTTTTGGTCATGAATACTTATTGTATATTTATTTTTTTTATTTATATTTATATTTATTATTTATTTTTATTTTATATATATATTTATTTATATATATATATATTTTTAATAATAGCCTTTTATTTACAGGTTATATGCATGGATAACTTTACAGCATTAACAATTGCCAACTTTCTTGTTCCAATTTTTCGCCTCCCACCCCCCACCCCTTCCCCTAGATGGCAGGATGACCAGTAGATGTTAAATACATTAAAATATAAATTAGATATACAATAAGTATTCATGACAAAAACATATTTGGCTGTATAAAAAGAATCTGATTCTGAAATATTGTGCAATTAGCTTGTGGAAGAAATCAAATATGCAGGTGGGCATAAATATAGGGATTGGGAATTCAATGTATTGGTTTTTCGTCATCTCCCAAAGTTCTTTCTCTGGGCATAGCTGGTTCAGTTCATTACTGCTCCATTGGAAATGATTTGGTTGATCTCGTTGCTGAGGATGGCCAGGTCCATCAGAACTGGTCATCATATAGTATTGTTGTTGAAGTATATAATGTTCTCCTGGTCCTGCTCATTTCACTCAGCATCAGTTCATGTAAGTCTCTCCAGGCCTTTCTGAAATCCTCCTGTTGGTCATTTCTTACAGAACAGTAATATTCCATAGTATTCATATACCACAATTTATTCAGCCATTCTCCAACTGATGGACATCCATTCAGTTTCCAGTTTCTAGCCACTACAAAAAGGGCTGCCACAAACATTCGTGCACACACAGGTCCCTTTCCCTGCTTTATAATCTCTTTGGGATATAAGCCCAGTAGTAACACTGCTGGATCAAAGGGTATGCACAGTTTGATAACTTTTTGAGCATAGTTCCAAACAACTCTCCAAAACGGTTGGATTTGTTCACAGCTCCACCAACAATGCAACAATGTCCCAGTTTTCCCACATCCCCTCCAACAATCATTATTATTTTTTCCTGTCATCTTAGCCAATCTGACAGGTGTGTAGTGGTATCTTAGAGTTGTCTTAATTTGCATTTCTCTGATTAATAGTGACTTGGAGCATCTTTTCATATGACTCGAAATAGTTTCAATTTCTTCATCTGAGAATTGTCTGTTCATATCCTTTGACCATTTTTCAATCTAATTTATATTTTAATGTATTTAACATCTACTGGTCATCCTGCCATCTAGGGGAAGGGGTTGGGGGTGGGAGGTGAAAAATTGGAACAAGAGAGTTGGCAATTGTTAATGCTGTAAAGTTATCCATGCATATAACCTGTAAATAAAAGGCTATTAAAAAAAAAAAGTAAAAAAAAAAAAAAAGAAAGGTTATTAGAATTTGTTTAAAATACATAGCTGTAGGAAAGAGAAGAGTTAAGTAGAAAGAGAAAAAGGAAAGTTTTTAATGTGGGGAAACTTGAGTGGGGAACAAGAGGGAATCTTTTGTGCAGATTTAGCTCAGCTTCCCTACTCTCCCCACTCCAAGTGTGTTCTGGCTGTTATTTTTTGTTTATTTGTTTTTTTATTTTGGTTTTTGTTGTTGTTGTTTATTTTGGGTTGTTTTGTTTGATTGTTTATTTTTAATTAAGTTGCAATCACCTGATTCTCAGCTGAAAGGAGCAAACTGTGATTTTAAAGAGACAAGCCTACAATGTTTTGAAACAGGGTCCAAGTTTTTAGTTTGATTATGGTATTCAAGGAGACCAATGATTCTTTAATTATGTCTCCTCAACCTGTTTTTTCAAGTCACCTGATTTGGATAGCAGATACATTATATTTTCTTTTATTTTTATTTTTTATTTTATTTATATTTCTTTTGATTAATTTAATCTTAGGTTTCTTGTCTCAAATACTGAATTTTGTTTCTAGAATTCTGTTTTTTTTCTTCAAGGAATTCACTAATTGGGTAAAAGTTTTCAGTTTTTACTTTAAATGATTATTCCTTTAATATTTCTTGTACTAAATCCTAATCTTATTTCTTTTTTTAAAATAACGTTTTATTGACAGAACAGATACCAGGGTAATTTTTTATAACATTATCCCTTGCACTCACTTCTGTTCTGATTTTTCCCCTCCCTCCCTCCACCCCCTCCCCCAGATGGCAAGCAGTCCTATACATGTTAAATATGTCACAGTATACCTAATCTTATTTCTAATTTCATCTTGTTTCTCTTGTTTACTTCTCTAGACACTCTTGTGGCTCTTGTGATCAAGTTATTTTTTTTACTTTTGCTTGATTTAATATATACATACATATATATATATATATATATATATATATATATATATATATATATATATATATATATTTTGCCTTCTCAGTGAATATGGGAGAGAGGGGGAATACTGCTTTTGGAACTGAAGATGAAATTGAATTTTTACAAAGGACTAATCATGATTCCTCAATAGATAAGTGGCCAAAAGATAGTATTTTAAAAGTCTCAAAAGAATCCTTACATATTATTCCTAATCAAATTATTAGTCATAAGAGAAAAGAAAAAAACCTTTATGTTTCATCTCTCAAGTAAAATTTAGCTAAGAGGACCCAAAAAATGGCAATAGGTAATGGTGGAGGAGTTGTGGGATGATAGAAATAATAATTTTATTGTTGGTGGAACTGTGAAATGCTACAATAGCACTTCAGAATTATGCAAGTTAAGTGACTAAAATTTCAATATCCTTTGAACCAGAGAATCCATTACAGGCCTTAAAAGTGAAGAAAATATAGAAATGAAGTCCCCATAAACAACCAAAAATTCATAATGGTACTTTTTGTGATAAGAAATAAAATGGAAGCCCATAAATTGTAGAATGTGTAAACAAATCATGGAGTACTAATGTAGGGGGATATAAGTATAATTTAAGAAAAATCTTTTAAAAAGTAATGATTATAAAGTATCTAGGTGACAGTCAATAGAACACTGGCCCAGGAGTAAGAAAACCTGAGTTCAAATCTAGCCTTAAATATTGGCTGGATATTTGACCCTGGGCAACAGAAAACTAAAGAATGAAAGAAAGAAGAAAGGAAGGAAAGGAAGAAAGAATGAAAGAAAGAAGCAAGGAAGGAAGGAAAGAAGGAAGAAGAAAAAAAGGAAGGAAGGAAAGATGAGTGTATTGAATATAGAGAAACATGGGAATATATGCATGAAATGATGAAGAGGGATATTGTTGCAGTTATTGTTCAGTGATGTCAGTTGTATTTGACCCTTTGTGACCCTATTTGAGCTTTTCTTTAAAAAGAAAAAATAAATGGGGTGGTTTGTCATTTTTTCTCCAGTCTATTTTACAAAGGCAAAAGGATTTACACCAGATTCACTCCGGCAATAAGTATCTAAGGCCAAATGTCAATTTAGGTCGTCTTGATTCTAGGCCTGGCTTTGTGCCCTATCTCTACACCTATTTGGACCGCCTCTAGTTGGGCAATGAATATATTTGGAAGGAAAAAAATAAGTTCAAGTGACAGAAAAAATGTAAAGCGATTGACAATTAACTTGAAAAATCCCATTTTAGTAAAGATCATCTTCTTGAGCATTGTTCCCCCGGGGGCAGATATGCAAGTATCCAGAGGTGTTTTTCCCCTTTGGAAAGCAAGGAGAGAAACAAGGGACAAGGGGACCTTGGAAAGCCTTATCTGGGGGACTATAGATGAGAGTTGCTTCTGCAGCATTGTAAAATGCTATGTGCCCTCTTTCATAATCAAGGAAAATGCCCAGCTTCCGGACTGGTTTGCAGGAAGGAACGATTTGATTTGAATGCCACAAGTGAAAGTCCCTGTCAAAGGTGAAGGCCGCCAGGGTCAGTCTGTCTCCCAGAACCTTGTGGCCACTGTCCCCCTTCCTTCTGATGGATTCCTTACAGACGCCCACTTCCCACTCCCTTTGCTCCCCCACCCCCACTTCCCAGTAGTGTCTCCCGGAAGTGAACTTCTGCTGAGCCAAGACCCAGAGAGCAGAATCGAATCTCTCTGGGTTGTCTGGTACATCCCCTGGGACAGGACGGTATTCCACACTCTGCAGATCTTCAGAGAGGGCCAGATGGGGATTGGCGGTCTGAGGGTCCAGACTTAGATGCCTGTGGAAGGTCAGCAGCATTTCTCTCATCCCGGAGACCGACAGCATGGTCCATGTCGGGGAAGCCACCACTGGGTTCTGAAGGAGCAGCTCCTCACTCCTCCCTAATGTGCCTTTTGCCTCCTGGAGCATTTCAACAGGAAGCTGGACATAATTGTCCTCTAGTTCTGATATCGCCATTTCCAGCTTGTGGATCTCTTGGTTCATTTTTGTCTTGCTCTCCTCAAACTTTGCCAGGTTGTCTGTGACTTCTCGGTCCAGCCTCTGCAGGTGTAGCTTCTTTTCCTCTGACAAGAACTGGAGCCTTTTCTCCCACTCAGAGATGGCAGCCTGCTTCTGAGCCTGGAGCCTCTGCCCAGGCTGCTTCTTTGACTTCAGTAGCAGATAAAGCTTCTTTCTAAAGGGGCTTTTCTGCTGCTTCCAATTGTCTCTTGCTTCCTGGTCTAATGATTGCAATTGAACCTCCTCTTGCTCCCCCAACAACTGGTGCATTTTCTCATATTCAGACACAACCAAGGCTTTGAGAAGGCGGCCGTCCTTTTCCCACTGGGCCTCTCTGATTTTCTCAAATTCCAGGTCCATCTGAAATCTTTTCTTCCTGGTCCTTAAAGTCTCACATGTAGCCTCGATCTTCTCCATGCACTGACTGACAGCCTTGTCCAGGAGAACGACTCTGTGGTTCTGGTGATCTGTGGTTAAAAAGCAGGGTCCACACAAGGGGCTGTGATCCTCCTCACAGAATAAGGTGGGTTCCAGGCCATGTTTATCACAGGTGGGCAGATCCCCGAGGCTCTGCATCTTGCTAATGTGAGCCAGATCCCTCAGCCTCCTGTCGGGTACCTTGTCTTCCAAGGCAGTGGCTGTCCTGCACACTGAGCAGGTTGTGGGAAGGCAGATTTCCCTCCAGGAGCTGGGAAGACACTCTTTGCACAAACTGTGGCCACACTGGAGAATCCCTGGGTCCGAGAAATAGCCCAAACACAGGGGATAGGAGGCCTCTACTCTGAGGCTTTCAAAGCAGTTTTTAGTATCCTTAGGCCTTCTACTCCTTTTTTCAGAGATAGTCAACCCAGGAAATGTCACTAGTTCTTTCTCTGAGCCCTGACAGCCAAGAAAATGACAGGAGTCCATATATTGGGCTCTTTTATAGGGCTTCCATTTAGCCCCCCGCCTCCCCTATCACCAAGGTGTCAACTCATGGCCTGATAAGGACTCTGCTTTCTCCCTGTAAGAGTTATCACCTCACTGAGTTTTCACTTTGGTGAGCTTACACCTAGGGATTTCATTCTACTCATGGGTACTGACCATGGTGCTAACACCTGGGTAATCCAGCACAGAGCTGTTTTCTCCAGTTTGACACTTGAACCAAAGGATTGTGTGCAAAGGGTTTCAGACACCAAGCAGATATTGTTAATTATGCTATTATTGAGCTTCCTGCCGGACCCTGGGGATGCCCTACTTTCTTGCCTTAGGCTCCAATGTTCCCTGCCTGGGCCTGGGCTGACTGCTCATTGCCCTTTCCCTGGGACCTTGTGTGGTCCTGCATTGCCCAGGCATCGATGGGATCTTGTTTCTTGAAACCTGTCCCCTCCCCCCATTCCAGTTTAGCCTGTTTGACCTCAGTAGATATCTCTCCTAAGTCTGAAAGTGCTATTGAACCCAGAGAGGAGACAGCCCCAGGCTGCTGAAGGAGGATCAAACTTGTTTCAATAAGATAAAGTTGAAGCTTTGGTTCAATCAATAGGAAGATCACTTCCTGAGTGTCTGGGGCACTGCTCATGTTGGAGCAATAGAGAATTCTATCTTTTTTTTAAAAAAAAGCATTGTGTGGTTTTATTCATATGGTACTTCTGTGACACAAATGTTGAACTCCCAGATATTTTATATATTTTGTAGGTTTGTTGAATGGCATTTCTTTCTCTATCTCTTCCTGCTGAGGTTTGTTAGTAACTCAAAATAGGTAATGGTTCTTGTTGGTTCATGTCATAACCTGTTAAAACTTTTCCAGGCTTCTCTAAATATCCCAAGCTGCCATCTGCCAAAAAGCAATCATTTTCTTTACCTAGGAATATTCCTTCGATTTATATTTTATTGCTGTTTATTAAATGTATGTCTAAAACTACATTTTTTCCTGAGATACTACAAGTTTGAGGAGAGTTAGGATCTTTGGAAACAGGGTCCAAGTTTTTAGTTTGATTATGGTACTCAAGGAGACCAATGATTCTTCAATTATGCCTCCTCAACCTGTTTTTCCAAGTCACCTGATTTTGATAGTAGATACATTATATTTTCTTTTCGTTTTCTTTTTTCTCTTATTTATATTTCTTTTGATTAATTTAATCTTAGATTTCTTGTCTCAAATACTGAATTTTGTTTCTAGAATTCTGTTTTCTTTTTTTTCAGGGAATTCACTAATTGGGTAAAAGGTTTCAGTTTTTATTTTAAATGATTTTTCCTTTAATATTTCTTCTAATAAATCCTAATCTTATTTCTTTTTTTTAAATAACTTTTTATTGACAGAACCCATACCAGGGTAATTTTATATACCATTATCCCTTGCACTCACTTCTGTCCTGATTTTTCCCCTCCCTCCTTTCATCCCCTCCCCCACATGGTAAGCAGTCCTTTCATGTTAAATATGTCACATTATATGGAATCTTATTCCTAATTTCATTTTTTCTCTTGTTTACTTCTCTAGACACTCTTGGGGCTCTTGTGATCAAGTTATTCTTTTTTCTTTGGCTTGATTTAAAATATATATATATATATAAATATATATATCTATATATATATATAGATATATATATATTTAGCCTTCTCATTGAATATGGGAGAGAGGGAGAATAGTGCTTTTGGAACTGAAGATGAAATTGAATTTTTACAAAGGACTAATCATGATTCCTCAATAGATAAGTAGTCAAAAGACAGGATTTTAAAAGTCTCAAAGGAATCCTTGCATAGTATTCCTAATCAAATTAGTAGTCATAAGAGAAAAGAAAAGAAACCTTTATGTTTTATCTCTCAAGTAAAATTTAGCTAAGAGGACCCAGAAAATGGTAATAGGTAATGGTGGAGGAGTTGTGGGACGATACACATCCTAATGTTATTGTTGGTAGGACTGTGAAAGGCTACAATTGCAATTCGGAATTATCCGAGTTATGTGACTAAAATTTCAATATCTTTTGAACCAGAGATTGCATTAGAGCTCTTAAAAGTGAAGAAAGTTTGGAAATAAAGTCTCGATACAGAACAATATATTTGTAGTGGGAATTTTTCTGATAAAAAATAAAATGGAAGGCCAAAAATTGTAGAAGGTCTAAATAAATCATGGAGTACTAATGTACTCCATGTAGGGGGATATAAGTATACTTTAAGAAAAATCTTTTAAAGAGTAATGATTATAAAGCATCTACGTGACAGTCAATAGAATACTGGCCCAGGAGTAAGAAGACCTGTGTTCAAATCTAGCCTCAAATATTGGCTAGATATTTGACCCTGGGTAACAGGAAACTAATGTATGAAAGAAAGAAGAAAGGAAGGAAAGGAAGAAAGAATGAAAGAAAGAAGGAAGGAAGGAAAGAAGGAAGGAGGGAAAAAGGAAGGAAGGAAAGATGAGTGTGATGAATACAGAGAAACATGGGAAGATATGCATGAAATGATGCAGAGTGATATTGTTGAAGTTATTGTTCAGTGATTTCAATTGTATTTGACCATTTGTGACCCTATTTGAGCTTTTCTTTAAAAAGAAAAAAGATAATGCGGTGGTTTGTCATTTTTTTCTTCAGTCTATTTTACAAAGGTAAAAGGATTTACACCAGATTCACTTAGGCAATAAGTATCTAAGGCCAAATTTCAATTTAGGTCTTCTTGATTCTAGGCCTGGCTTTGTGCCCTATCTTTACACCTATTTAGACCTCCCCTCCTCCCCCAAATAGTGCCTACAACATAATGATCTCAACAATGTAAATGAAATGAAGAGGCCACATAAATATATGAAAAATAAATGTCACAAAATTAGAAAGTGCTAAAACGACTACATAATAGAGAAAAACAAGAAGATACCCTTACTCCCATCATTGAAGAAGTAGGAGGTAGATAGATACTACATATTACACATGCACTAAAATTTTTTTAGAGTATTTTTCTGGTTTTATTATTTTTTTTTTGATAAATACTATTTGTTGAATCACATGATTCTCTGAAAGGACGAGAAGGAAACAGTGAGAAACTGTAGTGGTGCAAAAAAAGAAAAGATTTTTATTAAAAAAATGTTGATGCTCCCATTTATATAATACCTTACTATTTTGAAAAATACCCATCATGAAAATTTGGCAAAGTAAGTGATTCAAGTATCAGGAGTTCCACTTTACTGATGAGGGACCATCTGAAGTCAAAAAGGATAAGCAACTTGGCATAAGCCACACATTCAGTGCCAGATTGGATTCACACCCAGATCTCCTGACTTTATGACCCAAATTATTTCTCTGCAGAGCTTTCTTCTGTCTACCAATATATTCTAGCACTCTCTAGGCTAAAGATCCCCTACTAAGCACTTAGTTTATTCTTGAGAACGAAATATTTTTCAAGTAGTTATTTCCGTGTTATTATCAATTGGTTCCCAGTGCTGTAGTAACAAACTGCCTCTAGTTGGGCAATGAACATATTGGGAAGGAAAATAATAAGTTCAAGTGACAGAAAAAATGTAAAGTGACTGACAATTAACTTGAATTTAAATTCAAAGTAAAGGTAAGGACACATAGTCACCATGGGTTCTCATGAATGGAAAGTCGTTGTAGAGGTTGTTTGGTTGCTTGTATTTGAAAAATCCCATTTTAGTAAAGATCATCTTCTTGAGCATTGTTCCCCCGGGGGCAGATATGCAAGTATCCAGAGGTGTTTTTCCCCTTTGGAAAGCAAGGAGAGAAACAAGGGACAAGGGGACCTTGGAAAGCCTTATCTGGGGGACTATAGATGAGAGTTGCTTCTGCAGCATTGTAAAATGCTATGTGCCCTCTTTCATAATCAAGGAAAATACCCAGCTTCTGGACTGGTTTGCAGGAAGGAACGATTTGATTTGAATGCCACAAGTGAAAGTCCCTGTCAAAGGTGAAGGCCGCCAGGGTCAGTCTGTCTCCCAGAACCTTGTGGCCACTGTCCCCCTTCCTTCTGATGGATTCCTTACAGACGCCCACTTCCCACTCCCTTTGCTCCCCCACCTCCACTTCCCAGTAGTGTCTCCCGGAAGTGAACTTCTGCTGAGCCAAGACCCAGAGAGCAGAATCGAATCTCTCTGGGTTGTCTGGTACATCCCCTGGGACAGGATGGTATTCCACACTCTGCAGATCTTCAGAGAGGGCCAGATGGGGATTGGCTGTCTGAGGGTCCAGACTCAGATGCCTGTGGAAGGTGAGCAGCATTTCTCTCATCCCGGAGACCGGCAGCATGGTCCATGTCGGGGAAGCCACCACTGGGTTCTGAAGGAGCAGCTCCTCACTCCTCCCTAATGTGCCTTTTGCCTCCTGGAGCATTTCAACAGGAAGCTGGACATAATTGTCCTCTAGTTCTGATATCGCCATTTCCAGCTTGTGGATCTCTTGGTTCATTTTTGTCTTGCTCTCCTCAAACTTTGCCAGGTTGTCTGTGACTTCTCGGTCCAGCCTCTGCAGGTGTAGCTTCTTTTCCTCTGACAAGAACTGGAGCCTTTTCTCCCACTCAGAGATGGCAGCCTGCTTCTGAGCCTGGAGCCTCTGCCCAGGCTGCTTCTTTGACTTCAGTAGCAGATAAAGCTTCTTTCGAAAGGGGCTTTTCTGCTGCTTCCAATTGTCTCTTGCTTCTTGGTCTAATGGTTGCAATTGAACCTCCTCTTCCTCCCCCAACAACTGGTGCATTTTCTCATATTCAGACACAACCAAGGCTTTGAGAAGGCGGCCGTCCTTTTCCCACTGCGCCTCTCTGATTTTCTCAAATTCCAGGTCCATCTGAAATCTTTTCTTCCTGGTCCTTAAAGTCTCACATGTAGCCTCGAGCTTCTCCATGCACTGACTGACAGCCTTGTCCAGGAGAACGACTCTGTGGTTCTGGTGATCTGTGGTTAAAAAGCAGGGTCCACACAAGGGGCTGTGATCCTCCTCACAGAATAAGGTGGGTTCCAGGCCATGTTTGTCACAGGTGGGCAGATCCCCGAGGCTCTGCATCTTGCTAATGTGAGCCAGATCCCTCAGCCTCCTGTAGGGTACCGTGTCTTCCAAAGCAGTGGCTGTCCTGCACACTCAGCAGGTTGTGGGAGGGCAGATTTCCCTCCAGGAGCTGGAAGACACTCTTTGCACAAACTGTGGCCACACTGGAGAATCCCTGGGTCTGTGAATAGCCCAAGCACAGGGGATAGGAGGCCTCTACTCTGAGGCTTTCAAAGCAGTTTTTAGTATCCTAGGCCTTCTACTCCTTTTTTCAGAGATAGTCAACCCAGGAAATGTCACTAGTTCTTTCTCTGAGCCCTGACAACCAAGAAAATGACAGGAGTCCATATATTGGGCTCTTTTATAGGGCTTCCATTCCCCTCCCCTCCCCTATCACCAAGGTGTCAACTCATGGCCTGATAAAAAACTCTGCTTTCTCCCTGTAAGAGTTATCACCTCACTGAGTTTTCACCTTGGTGAGTTTTCACCTCGGGATTTCATTCTATTCATTGGACTGGGTCCTGACCATGGTGCTAACACCTGCTTAGTCCAGCACAGAGCTGTTTTCTCCAGTTTGACACTTGAACCAAAGGATTGGGTGCAAAGGGTTTCGAAAAGGGTTTCAGACACCAACCAGATATTGTTAATTATGCTATTATTGAGCTTCCTGCCAGACCCTGGGGATGCCCTCCTTTCTTGCCTTAGGCTCCAATGTTCCCTTCCTGGGCCTGGGCTGACTGATCATTGCCCTTTCCCTGGTACCTTGTGTGGTCCTGCATTGCCCAGGCATTGATGGGATCTTGTTTCTTGTAACCTGTCCCCTCGCCCCATTCTAGTTTAGTATCGTTCACCTCAGTGGATGTCTCTCCTAAGTCTGAAAGTGCTATTGAACCCAGAGAGAAGACAGCCCCAGGCTGCTGAAGGAGGATCAAACTTGTTTCAATAAGATAATGTTAAAGCTTCGGTTCAGTCAATAGGAAGATCACTTCCTGAGTGACTGCGGTACTGCTGTTGGAGCAATGTTGGAGCAATAGAGAATTCTATCTTTTTTTTTTTTAAAAGCATTTTGTGGTTTTATTCATATGGTACCTCTGTGACACAAATGTTGAACTCCCAGATATTTTATATATTTTGTAGGTTTTTTGAATGGCATTTCTTTCTCTATCTCTTCCTGCTGAAGTTTGTCAGTAACTCAAAATAGGTAATGGTTCTTGTTGGTTCATGTCATAACCTGTTAAAACTTTTCCAGGCTTCTCTAAATACCCCAAACTGCCATCTGCCAAAATGCAATCATTTTCTTTACCTAGGAATATTCCTTCGATTTATATTTTATTGCTGTTAAATAAAGGTATGTCTAAAACTACATTTTTCAAGAGATACTACAAGTTTGAGGAGAGGTAGGATCTTTTGAAACAGGATCCAAGTTTTTGTTTGATTATGGTATTCAAGAGACCAATGATTCTTTAATTATGTCTCCTCAACCTGTTTTTTCAAGTCACCTGATTTGGATAGCAGATACATTATATTTTCTTTTATTTTTATTTCTTTCTTTTATTTATATTTCTTTTGATTAATTTAATCTTAGATTTCTTGTCTCAAATACTGAATTTTGTTTCTAGAATTCTGTTTGTTTTTTTAGGGAATTCACTAATTGGGTAAAGGTTTCAATTTTTATTTTAAATGATTTTTCCTTTAATATTTCTTGTACTAAATCCTAATCTTATTTCTTTTTTTTTAAATAACTTTTTATTGGCAGAACCCATACCAGGGAAATTTTTTACATCTTTATCCCTTGCACTCACTTGTGTTCTGATTTTTCCCCTCTATCGCTCCACCCCCTCCCATAGATGGCAAGCAGTCCTTTCATGTTAAATATGTCACAGTATACCTAATCTTATTTCTAATTTCATCTTTTTTGCCTTGTTTACTTCTCTAGACCCTCTTGGAGCTCTTGTGATAAAGTTATTCTTTTTTCTTTTGCTTGATTTAAAATATATATAGTTTTTGCCTTCTCAGTGAATATGGGAGAGAGGGGGATTAGTGCTCTTCGAACTGAAGATGAAATTGAATTTTTCCAAAGGACTAATCATGATTCCTTAATAGATAAGTGGTCAAAGGATAGGATTTTAAAAGTCTCAAAGGAATCTTTGCATAGTATTCCGAATTAAATTAGTAGTCATAAGAGAAAAGAAAAAAAACCCTTATGTTTCATCTCTCAAGTAAAATTTAGCTAAGAGTACCCCAGAAATGGCAATAGGTAATGGTGGAGGAGTTGTAGGATGATAGACATACTAATTTTATTGTTGGTGGAACTGTGAAATGCTACAATTGCAATTTGGAATTAATCAAGTTAAGTGACTAAATTTTCAATATCCTTTGAACCAGCATCTCCATTACAGGCCTTAAATGTGAAGAAAATACAGTAATAAAGTCCCCATAAAGAACAAAATATTTGTAGTGGTACTTTTTCAGATAAAAAATAAAATGGAAGCCCATAGATTGTAGAATGTCTGAACAAATCATGGAGTGCTAATGTAGGGGGATATAAGTATACTTTAAGAAAAATCTTTTTTTTTTTAAATTTCAATAGCCTTTTATTTACAGGTTATATGTATGGGTAACTTTATAGCATTGATAATTGCCAAACCTCTTGTTCCAATTTTTCCCCTCCTTCCCCCCAGTCCCTCCCCCAGATTTAAAAGACTTTTCCAGGCTTCTCTAAATACCCCAAAAAACCATCTGCTAAAAAGCAATCATTTTCTTTACCTAGGAATATTCCTTCAATTTATATTTTGTTGCTGTTACATAAAGGCATGTCTAAAACTGTATTTTTCCTGGGATTCTAGCAATTTTGAGGAGATTTAGGATCTTTTGAAACAGGGTCCAAATTTTTAGTTTGATTTTGGTAATCATGGAGACCAATGATTCTTTAATTATGTCTCCTCAACCTGTTTTTTCAAGTCACCTGATTTGGATAGCAGATACATTACATTTTCTTTCATTTTTTATTTTTTTCTCTTATTTATATTTCTTTTGATTAATTTAATCTTAGATTTCTTGTCTCAAATACTGAATTTTGTTTCTAGAATAGTTTGCTTTTTCAGGGAATTCACTAATTGGGTAAAAGTTTTCAGTTTTTATTTTAAATGATTTTTCCTTTAATATTTCTTGTACTAAATTCTAATCTTATTTCTTTTTTTTAAATAACTTTTTATAGCAGATCCCATATCAGGGAAATTTTTTACAACTTTATCCCTTGCACTCACTTCTGTTCCCATTTTTCCCCTCCCTTCCTCCACCCCTCCCCCAGATGGCAAGCAGTACTATACATGTTAAATATGTTAGAGTATACCTAATCTTATTTCTGATTTCATCTTTTTTCTCTTCTTTACTTCTCTAGACACTCTTGGGGCTCTTGTGATCAAGTTATTCTTTTTTCTTTTGCTTGATTTAATATATACATATATATATATATTTTGCCTTCACAGTGAATATGGGAGAGAAGGGGAATAGTGCTTTTGGAACTGAAGATGAAATTGAATTTTTATAAAGGACTAATCATAGTTCCTCAATAGATAAGTGGGCAAAAGATAGGATTTTAAAAGTCTCAAAAGAATCCTTGCATAGTATTCCTAATCAAATGGTTAGTCATAAGAGAAAAGAAAAAAACCTTTATGTTCCATCTCTTAAGTAAAGTTTAGCTACTAGGACCCAAAAAATGGCAATGGTAATGGTGGAGGACTTGTGGGATGATAGAAATAATAATTTTATTGTTGGTGGAACTGTGAAATGATGCAATTGCAATTCAGAATTATCCAAGTTAAGTGACTAAAATTTCAATATCCTTTGAACCAGAGACCCCATCACAGGCCTTAAAAGTGAAGAAAATATAGAAATAAAGTCCCCATAAAGAACAAAATATTTGTAGTGGTACTTTTTGTGATGACAAATAAAATGGAAGCCCATAGATTGTAGAATGTCTCAACAAATCATGGAGTTCTAATGTAGGGGGATATAAGTATACTTTAAGAAAAATCTTTTTTTTTTATTTTAATAGCCTTTTATTTACAGGTTATATGTACGGGTAACTTTATAGTATTGACAATTGCCAAACCTCTTTTTCCAATTTTTCCCCTCCTTTCCCCCAGCCCCTCCCCCAGATTTAAGAGACTTTTCCAGGCTTCTCTAAATATCCAAAACTGCCATCTGCCAAAAAGCAATCATTTTTTTACCTAGGAATATTCCTTCAATTTATATTTTGTTGCTGTTGAATAATGGCATGTCTAAAATTATATTTTTCCTTGGATCCTACCAAGTTTGAGGAGAGTTGGGATCTTTTGAAACAGGGTCCAAGTTTCTAGTTTGATTATGGTATTCAAGGAGACCAATGATTCTTTAATTATGTCTCCTCATCCTGTTTTTTCAAGTCACCTGATTTGGATAGCAGATACATTATATTTTCTTTTATTTTTATTTTTTATTTTATTTATACTTCTATTGATTAATTTAATCTTAGGTTTCTTGTCTCACATACTGAATTTTGTGTCTAGAATTCTGTTTTTTTTTCTTCAGGGAATTCACTAATTGGGTAAAAGTTTTCAGTTTTTACTTTAAATGATTTTTCCATTAATATTTCTTGTACTAAATCCTAATCTTATTTTTTTAAATAACTTTTTATTGACAGAACGGATACCAGGGTAATTTTTTATAACATTATCCCTTGCACTCACTTCTGTTCTGATTTTTCCCCTCCCTCCCTCCACCCCCTCCCCCAGATGGCAAGCAGTCCTATACATATTAAATATGTCACGGTATACCTAACTTTATTTCTAATTTCATCTTTTTCTCTTGTTTACTTCATTAGACACTCTTGGGGCTCTTGTGATCAAGTTATTCTGTTTACTTTTGATTGATTTAATATATACATATTTGTATTTTGCCTTCTCAATGAATATGGGAGAGAGGGGGAATAGTGCTTTTGGAACTGAAGATGAAATTGAATTTTTACAAAGGACTAATCATGATTCCTCAATAGATAAGTGGCCAAAAGATAGGATTTTAAAAGTCTCAAAAGAATCCTTGCATAATGTTCCTAACCAAATTAGTAGTCATAAGAGAAAAGAAAAAAACCTTTATGTTTCATCTCTCAAGTAAAATTTAGCTAAGAGGACCCAAAAAATGGCAATGGGTAATGGTGGAGGAGTTGTGGGATGATAGAAACAATAATTTTATTGTTGGTGAAACTGTGAAATGGTACAATTGCACTTCTGAATTATGCAAGTTAAGTGACTAAAACTTCAATATCCTTTGAACCAGAGACTCCATTACAGGCCTTAAAAGTGAAGAAAATATAGAAATGAAGTCCCCATAAAGAACAAAATATTCATAATGGTACTTTTTGTGATAAGAAAAAAAATGGAAGCCTATAAATTTTAGAATGTGTAAAGAAATCATGGAGTACTAATATAGGGGGATATAAGTATAATTTAAGAAAAATCTTTTAAAAAGTAATGATTATAAAGTATCTAGGTGACAGTCAATAGAACACTGGCCCAGCAGTAAGAAGACCTGAGTTCAAATCTAGCCTTAAATATTGGCTAGAAATTTGACCCTAGGCAACAGGAAACTAAAGAATGAAAGAAAGAAGGAAGGAAGGAAAAGAAGAAAGAATGAAAGAAAGAAGGAAGGAAGGAAGGAAAGAAGGAAGAAGGAAAAAAGGAAGGAAGGAAAGATGAGTGTGATGAATACAGAGCAACATGAGAAGATATGCATGAAATGATGCAGAGGGATATTGTTGCAGTTATTGTTCAGTGATGTCAGTTGTATTTGACCCTTTGTGACCCCATTTGAGTTTTTCTTTAAAAAGAAAAAAGATACTGGCGTGGTTTGTCATTTTTTTCTCCAGTCTATTTTACAAAGGCAAAAGGATGTACACCAGATTCACTCAGGCAATAAGTATCTAAGGCCAAATTTCAATTTAGATTTTGATTCTAGGCCTGGCTTTGTGCACTATCTTTACATCTATTTGGACCTCCCCCCTCCCCCAAACAGTGCCTACAACATAATGAGGTCAACAATGTAAATGAAAAGAAGAGGCCACATAAATATATGAAAAATAAATGTCACAAAATTAGAAAGCTCTAAAACGACTACATAATAGAGAAAAACAAGAAGATACCCTTACTCCCATCATTGAAGAAGTAGGAGGTAGATAGATACTACATATTACACATGCACTGAAATTTTTTTAGAGTATTTTCTGTTTTTTTTTTTTTTGATAGATACTATTTGTTGAATCACATGATTCTCTGAAAGGACGAGAAGGAAACAGTGAGAAACTATAGTGCTGTAAAAAACAAAAGATTTTTATTAAAAAAATGTTGATGCTCACATTTCTGTAATACTTTCCTATTTTGAAAAATACCCATCATGAATATTTGGCAAAGTAAGAGATTCAAGTATCAGGAATTCCATCTTACTGATGAGGGAACATCTGAAGTCAAAAAGGATAAGCAACTTGGCATAAGCCACACATTCAGTGCCAGATTGGATTCACACCCAGATCTCCTGACTTTATGACCAGTATTATTTCTCTGCAGAACCTTCTTCTGTCTACCTATATATTCTAGCACTCTCTAGGCTAAAGATCCCCTACTAAGCACTTAGTTTATTCTTGAGAACGAAATATTTTTCAAGTAGATATTTCTGTGATATTATCAATCAGTACCCAGTGCTGTAGTAACAAACTGCCTCTAGTTGGGCAATGAATATATTTGGAAGGAAAATAATAAGTTCAAGTGACAGAAAAAATGTAAAGCGATTGACAATTAACTTGAATTTAAATTCAAAGTAAAGGTAAGGACACATAGTCACCATGGGTTCTCATGAATGGAAGGTTGTTGTAGAAACTGTTTTGGTTGCTTGTATTTGAAAAATCCCATTTTAGTAAAGATCATCTTCTCGAGCATTGTTCTCCCGGGGGCAGATATGCAAGTATCCAGAGGTGTTTTTCCCCTTTGGAAAGCAAGGAGAGAAACAAGGGACAAGGGGACCTTGGAAAGCCTTATCTGGGGGACTATAGATGAGAGTTGCTTCTGCAGCATTGTAAAATGCTATGTGCCCTCTTTCATAATCAAGGAAAATGCCCAGCTTCCGGACTGGTTTGCAGGAAGGAACGATTTGATTTGAATGCCACAAGTGAAAGTCCCTGTCAAAGGTGAAGGCCGCCAGGGTCAGTCTGTCTCCCAGAACCTTGTGGCCACTGTCCCCCTTCCTTCTGATGGATTCCTTACAGACGCCCACTTCCCACTCCCTTTGCTCCCCCACCCCCACTTCCCAGTAGTGTCTCCCGGAAGTGAACTTCTGCTGAGCCAAGACCCAGAGAGCAGAATCGAATCTCTCTGGGTTGTCTGGTACATCCCCTGGGACAGGACGGTATTCCACACTCTGCAGATCTTCAGAGAGGGCCAGATGGGGATTGGCGGTCTGAGGGTCCAGACTCAGATGCCTGTGGAAGGTGAGCAGCATTTCTCTCATCCCGGAGACCGGCAGCATGGTCCATGTCGGGGAAGCCACCACTGGGTTCTGAAGGAGCAGCTCCTCACTCCTCCCTAATGTGCCTTTTGCCTCCTGGAGCATTTCAACAGGAAGCTGGACATAATTGTCCTCTAGTTCTGATATCGCCATTTCCAGCTTGTGGATCTCTTGGTTCATTTTTGTCTTGCTCTCCTCAAACTTTGCCAGGTTGTCTGTGACTTCTCGGTCCAGCCTCTGCAGGTGTAGCTTCTTTTCCTCTGACAAGAACTGGAGCCTTTTCTCCCACTCAGAGATGGCAGCCTGCTTCTGAGCCTGGAGCCTCTGCCCAGGCTGCTTCTTTGACTTCAGTAGCAGATAAAGCTTCTTTCGAAAGGGGCTTTTCTGCTGCTTCCAATTGTCTCTTGCTTCTTGGTCTAATGGTTGCAATTGAACCTCCTCTTCCTCCCCCAACAACTGGTGCATTTTCTCATATTCAGACACAACCAAGGCTTTGAGAAGGCGGCCGTCCTTTTCCCATTGCGCCTCTCTGATTTTCTCAAATTCCAGGTCCATCTGAAATCTTTTCTTCCTGGTCCTTAAAGCCTCACATGTAGCCTCGAGCTTCTCCATGCACTGACTGACAGCCTTGTCCAGGAGAACGACTCTGTGGTTCTGGTGATCTGTGGTTAAAAAGCAGGGTCCACACAAGGGGCTGTGATCCTCCTCACAGAATAAGGTGGGTTCCAGGCCATGTTTGTCACAGGTGGGCAGATCCCCGAGGCTCTGCATCTTGCTAATGTGAGCCAGATCCCTCAGCCTCCTGTAGGGTACCGTGTCTTCCAAAGCAGTGGCTGTCCTGCACACTCAGCAGGTTGTGGGAGGGCAGATTTCCCTCCAGGAGCTGGAAGACACTCTTTGCACAAACTGTGGCCACACTGGAGAATCCCTGGGTCTGTGAATAGCCCAAGCACAGGGGATAGGAGGCCTCTACTCTGAGGCTTTCAAAGCAGTTTTTAGTATCCTAGGCCTTCTACTCCTTTTTTCAGAGATAGTCAACCCAGGAAATGTCACTAGTTCTTTCTCTGAGCCCTGACAACCAAGAAAATGACAGGAGTCCATATATTGGGCTCTTTTATAGGGCTTCCATTCCCCTCCCCTCCCCTATCACCAAGGTGTCAACTCATGGCCTGATAAAAACTCTGCTTTCTCCCTGTAAGAGTTATCACCTCACTGAGTTTTCACCTTGGTGAGTTTTTCACCTAGGGATTTCATTCTATTCATTGGACTGGGTCCTGACCATGGTGCTAACACCTGCTTAGTCCAGCACAGAGCTGTTTTCTCCAGTTTGACACTTGAACCAAAGGATTGGGTGCAAAGGGTTTCGAAAAGGGTTTCAGACACCAACCAGATATTGTTAATTATGCTATTATTGAGCTTCCTGCCAGACCCTGGGGATGCCCTCCTTTCTTGCCTTAGGCTCCAATGTTCCCTTCCTGGGCCTGGGCTGACTGATCATTGCCCTTTCCCTGGTACCTTGTGTGGTCCTGCATTGCCCAGGCATTGATGGGATCTTGTTTCTTGTAACCTGTCCCCTCGCCCCATTCTAGTTTAGTATCGTTCACCTCAGTGGATGTCTCTCCTAAGTCTGAAAGTGCTATTGATCCCCAGAGAGAAGACAGCCCCAGGCTGCTGAAGGAGGATCAAACTTGTTTCAATAAGATAATATTAAAGCTTCGGTTCAGTCAATAGGAAGATCACTTCCTGAGTGACTGCGGTACTGCTGTTGGAGCAATGTTGGAGCAATAGAGAATTCTATCTTTTTTTTTTTTTAAAAGCATTTTGTGGTTTTATTCATATGGTACCTCTGTGACACAAATGTTGAACTCCCAGATATTTTATATATTTTGTAGGTTTTTTGAATGGCATTTCTTTCTCTATCTCTTCCTGCTGAAGTTTGTCAGTAACTCAAAATAGGTAATGGTTCTTGTTGGTTCATGTCATAACCTGTTAAAACTTTTCCAGGCTTCTCTAAATACCCCAAACTGCCATCTGCCAAAATGCAATCATTTTCTTTACCTAGGAATATTCCTTCGATTTATATTTTATTGCTGTTAAATAAAGGTATGTCTAAAACTACATTTTTCAAGAGATACTACAAGTTTGAGGAGAGGTAGGATCTTTTGAAACAGGATCCAAGTTTTTGTTTGATTATGGTATTCAAGAGACCAATGATTCTTTAATTATGTCTCCTCAACCTGTTTTTTCAAGTCACCTGATTTGGATAGCAGATACATTATATTTTCTTTTATTTTTATTTCTTTCTTTTATTTATATTTCTTTTGATTAATTTAATCTTAGATTTCTTGTCTCAAATACTGAATTTTGTTTCTAGAATTCTGTTTGTTTTTTTAGGGAATTCACTAATTGGGTAAAGGTTTCAATTTTTATTTTAAATGATTTTTCCTTTAATATTTCTTGTACTAAATCCTAATCTTATTTCTTTTTTTTTAAATAACTTTTTATTGGCAGAACCCATACCAGGGAAATTTTTTACATCTTTATCCCTTGCACTCACTTGTGTTCTGATTTTTCCCCTCTATCCCTCCACCCCCTCCCATAGATGGCAAGCAGTCCTTTCATGTTAAATATGTCACAGTATACCTAATCTTATTTCTAATTTCATCTTTTTTGCCTTGTTTACTTCTCTAGACCCTCTTGGAGCTCTTGTGATAAAGTTATTCTTTTTTCTTTTGCTTGATTTAAAATATATATAGTTTTTGCCTTCTCAGTGAATATGGGAGAGAGGGGGATTAGTGCTCTTCGAACTGAAGATGAAATTGAATTTTTCCAAAGGACTAATCATGATTCCTTAATAGATAAGTGGTCAAAGGATAGGATTTTAAAAGTCTCAAAGGAATCTTTGCATAGTATTCCGAATTAAATTAGTAGTCATAAGAGAAAAGAAAAAAAACCCTTATGTTTCATCTCTCAAGTAAAATTTAGCTAAGAGTACCCCAGAAATGGCAATAGGTAATGGTGGAGGAGTTGTAGGATGATAGACATACTAATTTTATTGTTGGTGGAACTGTGAAATGCTACAATTGCAATTTGGAATTAATCAAGTTAAGTGACTAAATTTTCAATATCCTTTGAACCAGCATCTCCATTACAGGCCTTAAATGTGAAGAAAATACAGTAATAAAGTCCCCATAAAGAACAAAATATTTGTAGTGGTACTTTTTCAGATAAAAAATAAAATGGAAGCCCATAGATTGTAGAATGTCTGAACAAATCATGGAGTGCTAATGTAGGGGGATATAAGTATACTTTAAGAAAAATCTTTTTTTTTTTTAATTTCAATAGCCTTTTATTTACAGGTTATATGTATGGGTAACTTTATAGCATTGATAATTGCCAAACCTCTTGTTCCAATTTTTCCCCTCCTTCCCCCCAGTCCCTCCCCCAGATTTAAAAGACTTTTCCAGGCTTCTCTAAATACCCCAAAAAACCATCTGCTAAAAAGCAATCATTTTCTTTACCTAGGAATATTCCTTCAATTTATATTTTGTTGCTGTTACATAAAGGCATGTCTAAAACTGTATTTTTCCTGGGATTCTAGCAATTTTGAGGAGATTTAGGATCTTTTGAAACAGGGTCCAAATTTTTAGTTTGATTTTGGTAATCATGGAGACCAATGATTCTTTAATTATGTCTCCTCAACCTGTTTTTTCAAGTCACCTGATTTGGATAGCAGATACATTACATTTTCTTTCATTTTTTATTTTTTTCTCTTATTTATATTTCTTTTGATTAATTTAATCTTAGATTTCTTGTCTCAAATACTGAATTTTGTTTCTAGAATAGTTTGTTTTTTCAGGGAATTCACTAATTGGGTAAAAGTTTTCAGTTTTTATTTTAAATGATTTTTCCTTTAATATTTCTTGTACTAAATTCTAATCTTATTTCTTTTTTTTAAATAACTTTTTATAGCAGATCCCATATCAGGGAAATTTTTTACAACTTTATCCCTTGCACTCACTTCTGTTCCCATTTTTCCCCTCCCTTCCTCCACCCCTCCCCCAGATGGCAAGCAGTACTATACATGTTAAATATGTTAGAGTATACCTAATCTTATTTCTGATTTCATCTTTTTTCTCTTCTTTACTTCTCTAGACACTCTTGGGGCTCTTGTGATCAAGTTATTCTTTTTTCTTTTGCTTGATTTAATATATACATATATATATATTTTGCCTTCACAGTGAATATGGGAGAGAAGGGGAATAGTGCTTTTGGAACTGAAGATGAAATTGAATTTTTATAAAGGACTAATCATGGTTCCTCAATAGATAAGTGGGCAAAAGATAGGATTTTAAAAGTCTCAAAAGAATCCTTGCATAGTATTCCTAATCAAATGGTTAGTCATAAGAGAAAAGAAAAAAACCTTTATGTTCCATCTCTTAAGTAAAGTTTAGCTACTAGGACCCAAAAAATGGCAATGGTAATGGTGGAGGACTTGTGGGATGATAGAAATAATAATTTTATTGTTGGTGGAACTGTGAAATGATGCAATTGCAATTCAGAATTATCCAAGTTAAGTGACTAAAATTTCAATATCCTTTGAACCAGAGACCCCATCACAGGCCTTAAAAGTGAAGAAAATATAGAAATAAAGTCCCCATAAAGAACAAAATATTTGTAGTGGTACTTTTTGTGATGACAAATAAAATGGAAGCCCATAGATTATAGAATGTCTCAACAAATCATGGAGTTCTAATGTAGGGGGATATAAGTATACTTTAAGAAAAATCTTTTTTTTTTATTTTAATAGCCTTTTATTTACAGGTTATATGTACGGGTAACTTTATAGTATTGACAATTGCCAAACCTCTTTTTCCAATTTTTCCCCTCCTTTCCCCCAGCCCCTCCCCCAGATTTAAGAGACTTTTCCAGGCTTCTCTAAATATCCAAAACTGCCATCTGCCAAAAAGCAATCATTTTTTTACCTAGGAATATTCCTTCAATTTATATTTTGTTGCTGTTGAATAATGGCATGTCTAAAATTATATTTTTCCTTGGATCCTACCAAGTTTGAGGAGAGTTGGGATCTTTTGAAACAGGGTCCAAGTTTCTAGTTTGATTATGGTATTCAAGGAGACCAATGATTCTTTAATTATGTCTCCTCATCCTGTTTTTTCAAGTCACCTGATTTGGATAGCAGATACATTATATTTTCTTTTATTTTTATTTTTTATTTTATTTATACTTCTATTGATTAATTTAATCTTAGGTTTCTTGTCTCACATACTGAATTTTGTGTCTAGAATTCTGTTTTTTTTTCTTCAGGGAATTCACTAATTGGGTAAAAGTTTTCAGTTTTTACTTTAAATGATTTTTCCATTAATATTTCTTGTACTAAATCCTAATCTTATTTTTTTAAATAACTTTTTATTGACAGAACGGATACCAGGGTAATTTTTTATAACATTATCCCTTGCACTCACTTCTGTTCTGATTTTTCCCCTCCCTCCCTCCACCCCCTCCCCCAGATGGCAAGCAGTCCTATACATATTAAATATGTCACGGTATACCTAACTTTATTTCTAATTTCATCTTTTTCTCTTGTTTACTTCATTAGACACTCTTGGGGCTCTTGTGATCTCTCACAGAATATCTTGTGATATTCTGTTTACTTTTGATTGATTTAATATATACATATTTGTATTTTGCCTTCTCAATGAATATGGGAGAGAGTGCTTTCAAAGTGCTTTCAAAGCACTTTTTAGTATCCTCGGCCTTCTAGTCCTTTTTTCAGAGATAGTCAACCCAGGAAATTTTACTAGTTCTTTCCCTGAGCCCTGGCAGCCAAGAAAATGACAGGGGTCCATATATTGGGCTCTTTTATATGACTTCCCTTTTAGCCCCTCCCCATTTATCACCCAGGTGTCAACTTTCGGCCTGATAAAGTCTCTGGTTTCTCCCTTATAAGAGTTCTCACCTCGGTGCATTCTCACCTTGGTGAGTTTTCACCTAGGGATTCCATTCTATTCAGGAGCTGGGTACTGACCATGGTGCTAACACCTGGGCAATTCAGCACAGAACTGTTTTCTCCAGTTTGACACTTTAACCAAAGAAAATCCCCAGGTCATCGCTGATTGTGTCCAAAGGGTTTCAGGCACCAATCAGATATTGTCAATTGTGCTGGTATCGACCTTCCTGCCAGACCCCGGGGATGCCCTCCTTTCCTGCCTTAGGCTCCAATATTCCCTGCCCTTTCCCTGCGACCTTGTGTAGTCCTGCATTGCCCAGGCATTGATGGCATCTTGTTTCTTGCAACCTGTCCCCTCCCCCATTCCCCTTTGTCTCTGCTCAGACTTTCAGTAGACTTGTGACATTGCTAGTCTAGCAAAGGTGTTTATAGTTACTTCTCTCTAACTTCCTTTATCATTGTTCCTTCTACATTTTTAGAGTTTTTATGGCATGGTTCTGGAAGGTTCCTAGATATTCCTTTTGGTCTTATTATTTTATGGACTTAGTTGGAAGTTTGGAGCATAGGCTTTTAATCAGTTATCTTTCAACATACCTAATCTCCTGCACATGATACCTACATCACAACACTTCCTGTTCCCCAGCCTCTTGCTTCTCCCGCCAAACTCCCACCCTGAAACCCTGAGTTCTGGTCACTGACCTTTCACTGTATCTACCCTACAATCACACTAATCCTGCTGCACTCCCTGGTTAGCTTCGTACTGCACTGCTGTGCATGTGCCCTTTATCATTCCTTTCTAACTCTACCTTTGAAAATAATTATAAAATCTCTACTACCAAAATATCCCTTTTTGCTAATTTGCATGGGAACCTTATATCTCCTCCATGAGAATATAAGATCCTTGCGGACAGGATGTACCTTGCTGAATTGTACTGACTATCTTCTGTGCTGCTCTGCTTAGCATATAGTCAGCACTAAATAAATGCATTTTATATTATTGTTCCCTTTTTTAGTCTTGAAGTTTTGTTTCTCCAGATAAAATATGTTTTTATTTTTCCTAAAATAAAAAAAATTCTAAAATAACACTGTGGTCTATCTGTTTCAGCATTGAAAATATAAGTTGATTTGGACAATATCATTTTTCTTCTACTAGTAGAGCCTAAATATGAGCAATTACTAAATTTTCAATTATTTATGTCCCTTTTTATTTCTGTACAGAGTGTTTTGGCTGGGAGTATTGTGACATGCCTCTAATCCCTGAAATTAGAAGAAGCTAAAGATTTTTTGGTCTGCTTTAATTGGGAGTTCTGAGATGTACCATGGTTCACCTCACTGGATGTCTTGTTTTTACTAAGTCTGAAACTGCCATTGAATCCCAGAGAGGAGAGAGCTCCAGGTTGCTGAAGGAGGATGAAACTTGTTCAGATAAGACAATGAAATGAGTTAAAGCTTCAGATCAATCAATAGGAGGATCAAGTCATGAGTGACTGCTGTATTTCTTATGTTAGAGCAATGGAGGTTTTTATCTTCTTTGACAAAGCATTTTGTGTGTTTGTGACAGCCCTGTTTGTAGTGGCTAGAAACTGTAAACTAAATGGGTGCCCATCAATTAGAGAAAGGTTGGGTAAATTGTGGTATATGAATGTTATGGAATATTATTGTTCTGTAAGAAATGACCAGCAGGATGAAAGAGAGGCTTGGAGAGACTTACATGAACTGATACTAAGTGAAATGAGCAGAAGCAGGAGATCATTATATACCTCAACAACTATACTGTATGAGGATGTATTCTGATGGAAGTGGATTTCTTCAACAAAGAGAAAATCTAACTTAGTTTCAATTGTTCAATGATGGACAGAAGCAGCTACACCGAAAGAAAGAACACTGGGAAATGAATGTAAACTGTTTGCATTTTTATTTTTCTTCCCAAGTGGTTTTTGCCTTCTGAATCCAATTCTTCCTGTGCAACAAGCAAACTGTTCAGTTCTGCACACATATATTATATCTAGGTTATACTGTGACATATTTAACATATAGGACTGCTTGCCAAATGGGGGAGGCGGTGGGGGCGGGGGGAGTCGGAACAGAAGCGAGTGCAAGCGACAATGTTGTAATGAATTTTTTTTCAAAATTAAAAAAAACTAAAAAAAAAGTATTTTGTGATTTTATTCATATGATACCTCTGTGACACGAATGTTGAACTCCCAGATATTTTAAACATTTTGTGGTTCTTTTAAATGGCATTTCTTTCTCTATCTCTTCCTGCTGAGGTTTGTTAGTAACTCAGAGTAGTTAATGGTTCTTCTTGGTTTATGTCATGCCCTGCTAATACTTTTCCAGGCTTCTCTAAGTACACCATCATGCCTTCTGCCAAAAAGCAATCATTTTCTTTATCTATGAATATTCCTTCAATTTATGTACATTTTGTTGTTGTTAAATATGGCATCTCTAAAACTATATTTTTCCTGGGATTCTAGCAAGTTTGAGGAGAGTTATGGTCTTTTGAAACAAGGTCCAAGTTTTTAGTTTGATTATCATATTCAAGAAGACCAATGATTCTTCAATTATGTTTCCTCAACTTGTTTTTCAAGTCAGCTGATTTTGATAGCAGATACATTATATTTTCTTTTATTTTCATTTTATTTTTTATTTTATTTATATTTCTTTTGATTAATTTATTCTTAGATTTCTTGTCTCAATCATAGAATTTTGTTGGTAGAACTCTGTTTTTTTTTCAAGGAATTCACTAATTGGGTAAAGATTTTCAGTTTTTATTTTAAATGATTTTTCCTTTAATTTTTTTGTACTAAATCCTGATCTTATTTGTAATTTCATCTTTTGCCTCTTGTATACTTCTCTAGACACTCTTGTAGCTCTTGTGATCAAGTTATTCTTTTTTCTTTTGCTTGATTTAAATGTTTATTTTTAACCTTCTCCAATGAGAAGATAATATGGGAGAGAGGGGGAATAGTGCTTTTGGAACTGAAAATGAAATTGAATTTTTACAAAGGACAAATCACGATTCCTCAATAGATAAGTGGTCAAAGGTTAGGATTTTAAAAGGCTCAAAGGAATTCTTGCAGAGTATTCCTAATCAAATTACTAGTCATAAGAGAAAAGAAAAAAAAAAACTTTATGTTTCCTCTCGCAAGTAAAATTTAGCTAAGAGGACCAAAAAATGGCAATAGTTAATGGTGGAGGAGTTGTGGGATGATAGACATACTAATTTTATTGTTGGTGGAACTGTGAAATGCTATAGTTGCAATTCAGAATTATCCAAGTTAAGTGACTAAAATTTCAATATCCTTTGAACCAGAGACTCCATTACAGGCCTTAAAAGTGAAGAAAATATAGAAATAAAGTCTCCATAAAGTACAAAATATTTATAGTGGTACTTTTTGTGATAACAAATAAAATGGAAGCCCATAGATTGTAGAATGTCTGAACAAATCATGGAGTACTAATGTAGGGGGATATAAGTATACTTTAAGAAAAATCTTTTAAAAAGTAATGATTATAAAGCATCTAGGTGACAGTCAATAGAACACTGGCCCAGGAGTAGGAAGACCTGAGTTCAAATCAGGCCTCAAATATTGGCTAGGTGTTTGACCCTGGGCAATAGGAAACTAAAGAATGATAGAAAGAAAAAGGAAGGAAAGGAAGAAAGAATGAAAGAAAGAAGGAAGGAAGGAAGGGAAGGAGGGAGGGAGGAAGGAAGGAAGTGTATGGGATGTAGAAGACCCTTACCCAAAATGACTACTCAGACATCACTCAAAATAGAAAGCAGAAACGTTGCTTATTATCTGCAGAGGATGAGCCATTCTATCAAGAGATAAGGGAAAGAAAAATTTCATGCTAAGAGGGCTAAAGAAGTAGTAAAGATACAGAGCTTTTATACAAGAGCTTGTATCACCAATAAGAGAGCATTGAGATGGGGAGGGGGGCAGCATCTAATTGGTTGTTGCTATCTGGAGAGATTGGAATAAAAGGTTTTTGTTTCCCCGAAATCACCTGAATTCTAGGAAACAGAAAATCAGGCCTTCAGACTTTTAGATAATCAAGCAGACAGTTGTCAAGCTAATGGACTAAATATCAATAAATGTCAAATACTGATAAATATCATCAGTTTAGGTTAAGTAAAAATGTTTATAGCTGGCCAAAGCTGAAGTAAATATGGGTCTGCACATATTATACAGGCCATAGGAAGAACATAGAAATAATGAAAATAAAATACAGAAAAAGAATTCACATATTCCTATAAGTTCTTTACCTTATCTCTCTATTCCACACAGAAGGAAAGAAGAAAGGAAGGAAGGAAGGAAGGAAGGAAGGAAGGAAGGAAGGAAGGAAGGAAGGAAGGAAGGAAGGAAGAAAGGAAGGAAGGAAGGAAGGAAGGAAGGAAGGAAGGAAGGAAGGAAGGAAGGAAGGAAGGAAGGAAGAAAAAAGGGAGGGAAGGAGGGAGGGACGAAGGAAGGGAGGAAGGAAGGAGAGAAGAAAGAAGGAAAAAATGAAGGAAGGAAAGATGAGTGTGATGAATACAGAGAAACATGGGAAAATATGCATGAAATGATGCAGAGTAATGTTGCAGTTATTGTTCAGTGATTTCAGTTGTATTTGACCCTTTGTGACCCTATTTGAGATTTTCTTTAAAAAGAAAAAAGATACTGGGGTGGTTTGTCATTTCCTTCTCCAGTTCATCTTACAAAAGCAAAAGGATTAACCTCAGACTCACTCAGGCAATAAGTATTTAAAGCCAAATTTCAATTTGGCTCTTCTTGATTCCAGGCCTGGCTTTGTGCACTATCTCTCCACCTATTTGTCCCCCCTGCCCCCAAAACAGTGGTGGCAACATAATGACCTGAATAATGCAAATGAAAAGAAGAGGCCACATAAACATATGAAAAATGAATGTCACAAAATTAGAAAGCTCTAAAATGAATATAGAATAAAGAAAAAACAAGATGATACCCCAACTCCAATTTTTGAAGGAATAGGAGGTATATAGATACTGCATATTAGACATTCATTGAAATTTTTTAGAGTATTTTTTTTCTTTGAAAAATACTATTTGTTGAATCACATGATTCTCTGAAAGGATGAGAGGGAAACTGTGAGAAACTGTGGTGATATAAAAAACCAAATGATTTTAATTTTAAAAAAAAGTAGATCCTGACATTTATGTAATACTTTACAATTTTGAAAAATAACCCTCATAAAAATTTGGGAAAGTAAGTGGTACAAGTATTCGAAGCACCATTTTACAGATGAGGGATCATCTCAAGTCAAAAAGTTTAAATAACTTAGCATAAGCCACACAGTCAGTGCCAGACTTGGATTCATACCCAGATCTCCTGACTTTATGACCTGTATTATTTCTCTTCAGTATCTTCTGCTGTCTACCAATATATTCTAGCAACCTTTAGACTAAGGACCCCCTGCTAAGCACTTAGTTTGTTCTTGAGAACCAAATATTTTACAAGTAGATATTTCAGTGTTGTTATCAATTAGTTCCCAATGCTGTTGTAATAAACTGCCTCTAGTTTGGCAATGAACGTATTTGGAAGGAAATTAATAAGTTCAAGTGACAGAAAAAATGCAGAGTGACTGACAATTAACTTGAATGTAAATTCAAAAGAAAGGTAAGGACTACTTTCTATAAAAAGAAGAAAACTACTTAATTAAAACGCAATGCAAAAAGTAATTTTTAGAGGATGAACTTTTTAATTTAAAGATTTTTTCATTCATTTTTCTGCTTCCGACAATGACATATAACTTTATTGAAATATTCAACAAAACATATGTATGGGTAAGTTTTCAACATTGACCCTTGCAAGACCTTTTGTTCTTCTTTCCCCTCCTTCCTCCCACCCCATCCCCTAGATGAAAGATAGTCCAATACATGTTAAATATGTTAAAGTGTATGTTAAATCCAATATATATATATGTATATTTATATACATATATTTATATATTTATACGGTTATGTATAATACAAGAAAGATAAGATCTAGAAAGAAAGAAAAAACCTGAGAAGGAAAACAAAAATTCAAGCAAATAATAACAGAAAGAGTAGAAATGTTATGTTGTGGTCTAATTTCATTTCCCATGGTTCTCTCTCTGAGGGCAGCTATGATTTCATTTTTCTTTCTTCCTTTTTCTTCTTTTCTTTCCTGTGCCTTGCTTTTCATTTCTTTTCTTGGACACAGTTTTTCTTTTCTTCTCACAGTTGCCCAGAGTTACAGAGCTAGAAACCATTTAGTGACTGATGCCAGATTGAACCTGAAATACTCCAGGGCTTGCTTATTTTCTTTGTGCCATCTATCAGTCCCTCACTTTTCCTATATTGGTTATTGACAGTAGGGAATTGGGAACTGATAAAAAAAAGGATTCCAGGGGGGGTTCTCTGTGCTATTATTGTTCATATGTATTGCTCTAGTAATATTTGGCATCTCCCTTGTCTATTCCCACACCCTAGTTAACATTTCAGTTGGGAAATAAATTGTGGAGCTTCCAAAGTTTCATTAAAGGACTGCTAGTCAAATTCCTAGGTCAGAAAGTAGCATCAAGTAAAGAAACAGACCAAGAATTTCAAAATCAGAATGTCTATTGCAATTCTTCTTTTGGGGGGAGAGTTATTTATTTATTTTTATTAAAGCTTTGAATTTAATTTAATTACCCATATACATGGGTAATTTTTCCAACATTGACCCCTGCAAAACCTTTTTTTTTTCCAAATTATCCCCTGTTACTCCCCACCTCTCCTCTAGCTAGGAGGTAATCAAAGTACATGTTAAGTATGTTGTAATACATGTTAGATCCAATATATTTATTCATATTTATACAGTTGTCTTATTGAACAAGAAAAATCAGATCAAGAAGGAAGAAAAAGAAAAAAACTTTGAAAGAAAACAAAATAAGCAAATAAGAGCAGAAAGAGTTGTTATATCCCTATGGACTACTCTATCCTGGCAGCTCCTCTTTGAGTTACTCTTAATGCCCATTTGTCAACCCACAGCTAGGCCACATTTACCCGTCTTCAGGCACCAACCCGGATCCCATAGAGACAGACCATCAGGAGGTAGGGGTGAAGTGAAAGAGAACTTTATTCTTAGATAGCACATATTTATACCCCCCTGAGGTTCTGGGGGAAGGGGAGGTCCTCTAGGAACAATGGGATAATGGGATTGGCCCCAGAAGAAGGAGGGAGGCATGCTAGACTTTGAAAGCACTTAGGAGGGAGAAGTCATAACTGGGGTCAGACACTGCCTCCTGGGGCTATGCCCCATCTCCATGTAGGACTTGCCTGCGCCTTGGAACCTCTCATCCCTCAAGTCCTTCCACATGCCTTGAGCCACATTCCTTGCTCCCAGAGGCTTTTTAACCCTTACAAGAATGAGAATGCTATGTTGTGATCCACAATCAGTTCCCACAGGCCTCTCTCTGGGGGAAGATGGCTCTCTTCATCACTGAGCAAGTGGAACTGGTTTTAATCATCTCATTGTTGAATAGTCATGTCTATCAGAATTGATTGTTGTATAGTCTTCTTGTTATTGTGTACAATGATCACCTGGTTCTCCTCATTTCACTTAGTATCAATTCATGTAGGTCTCTCCACGCCTCTCTGAAATCATCCTTCTGATTGTTTCTCACAGAACAATAATGTTCCATAACATTCATATATCATAATTTATTCAGCCATTCTCTAATTGATGGGCATCCACTCAGTTTCCAGGTTCTTGCCACTACAAAGAGGCCTACCACAAACATTTTTGCACATGTGGGCCACTTTCCCTCCTTTAAGATCTCTCTCCTGGATATAATCCCAGTAGGAACAGTACTGGATCAAAGACTATGCACCGTTTGATAACTTTTTGAGCATAGTTTGAAGATCCTCTACATGAATATTTTTCTTTATTTTTAATTTTTTTGGAGTTTGACATCATATTGACAACTGGAAATGGTTCTTCTAGTTGTATATGTTTAAGCTAAATTGGATTGCCTGCTGATTAGGAAAGGAGAGGGGAAAATTTGGAATTCAAGGTTTTGCAAGTATGAAAGTGGAAATCTATCTTTGCCTGTATTTTGACCAGTAAAAAGCTATTATTACTATTTTTAAAAAGAAATGTCTCTTCAATCACAGAAAGGAGAAGTGATGAACAGAATGGCCATGGTTAAACAAACACTAAATTATTATTATTTTTTAATGGCCTTTTATTTACAGGTTATATGCATGGATAACTTTACAGCATTAACAATTGCCAAATCTCTTGTTCCAATTTTTCACCTCCCGCCCCCCACTCCTTCGCCTAGATGGCAGGATGACCAGTAGATGTTAAATACATTAAAATATAAATTAGATACACAATAAGTACACATGACCAAACCATTATTTTGCTGTACAAAAAGAATGGAACTCTGAAATATTGTACAATTAGCATGTAAATGAAATAAAAAATGCAGGTGGGCAAAAATAGAGGGACTGGGAATTCAATGTAATGGTTTTTACTCTTCTGGGTTATTATCAATTAGTTCCCAGTGCTGTAGTAACAAACTGCCTCTAGTAGGGCAATGAACAAATTTGAAGGGAAAATAATAAGTTCAACTGACAGAAAAAATGTAAAGTGACTGACAACTTGAATCTAAATTCAAAGTAAAGGTAAGGATTATTTTCTATAAAAAGGAGACAACTACTAAATTAAAAGACCTTGATGCAAAAAGTAATTTTTAGAGGATGAACTTTTTAATTGAAAGATTTTTTTCGCTCATTTGTCTGCTTTTGACAATTTCACAAAACTTTTTTTAACATATTCACGATGGGTTCTCATGAATGGAAAGTCATTTCAAAGGTCCTTTTGGTTGCATGGATTTGAAAAATTCCATTTTAGTAATGATCATCTTCTTGAGCATTGTTCCTCCTGGGGCAGATATGCAGATATCCAGAGGTGTTTTTCCTCTTTGGATAGCAAGGAGAGAAACATGGGACAAGGGGACCTCGGAAAGCATTATCTGGGGGACTATAGATTAGAGGTCGTATCTTTTGAAACAGGGTGCAAGTTTTTAGTAGGATTATAATATTTAAGGAGACCAATGATTCTTCAATTTTGTCTCTTCAACCAGTGTTTTCAAGACACCTGATTTTGATAGCAGATACATTATATTTTCTTTTCTTTTTCTTTTTTTATTTTATTTACATTTCTTTTGATTTTGATTAATTTTTTCTTAGATTTATTGTCTCAAACACTGAATTTTATTTGTAGAATTCTTTTTTTTATTTTCAGTGAATTCACTAATTGGGTAAAAGTTTTCAGTTATTATTTTAAAAGATTTTCCCTTTAATATTTTTTGTACTAATTCCTAATCTTATTTCTTTTTTGTAAATAACTTTTTATTGACAGAACACATACCAGGGTAATTTTTTACAACAATATCCCTTGGACTCACTTCTGTTCCCATTTTTCCCCTCCCTCCCTCCACCCCCTCCCCCAGATGGCAAGCAGTCCTTTCATGTTAAATATGTCACAGTATACCTAATCTTATTTCTAATTTCATCTTTAGTCTCTTGTTTACTTCTCTAGGAACTCTTGGGACTCTTGTGATCAAGTTATTCTTTTTTCTTTTGCTTGATTTAAAATATATATTTATATATATATATATATATACATGTATATATATATATATATATATATATATATATATATATTTGCCTTCTCATTGAATATGGGAGAGAGGGGGAATAGTGATTTTGGAATTGAAGATGAAATTGAATTTTTACAAAGGACTAATCATGATTCCTCAATAGATAAGTGGTCAAAGGATCGCATTTTAAAAGTCTCAAAGGAATTTTTGCATAGTATTCCTAATCAAATTAATAGTGCTAAGAGAAAAGAAAAAAAACTTTATGTTTCATCTCTCAAGTAAAATTTGGCTAAGAGGACCCAAAAATTGGCATTAGGTAACGGTGGAGAAGTTGTGGGATGATAGACATACTAATTTTATTGTTGGTGGAACTGTGAAATGCTACAATTGCAATTCAGAATTATTCAAGTTAAGTGACTAAATTTTCAAGACCCTTTGAATCAGAGACTCCATTACAGGCCTTAAAAGTGAAGAAAATATAGAAATAAAGTCCCCATGAAGAACAAAATATTTGTAGTGGTAATTTTTGTGATAACAAATAAAATGGAAGCCCAAAGATTGTAGAATGTCTGAACAAATCCTGGAGTACTAATGTAGGGGGATAGAAGTATACTTTAAGAAAAACCTTTTTTTTTTAATTTGAATAGACTTTTATTTACATATTACATGTATGGGTAACTTTATAGCATTGACAATTTCAAAACCTCTTGTTCCAGTTTTTCCCCTCCTTCCCCTAGATTTAAAAGACTTTTCCAGGCTTCTCTAAATACCCCAAACTGCCATCTGCCAAAAAGCAATCATTTTCTTTACCTAGGAATATTCCTTCAATTTATGTTTTGTTGCTGTTAAATAATGGCATGTCTAAAACTATATTTTTCCTGAGATTCTGGCAAGTTTGAGGAAAGTTAGGATCTTTTGAAATAGGGTCCAAGTTTTTAGTTTGATTATGGTAGTCACGGAGACCAATGATTCTTTAATTATGTCTCCTCAACCTGTTTTTTCAAGTCATCTAATTTTGATAAAAGAAACATTATATTATCTTTTATTTTTATTTTTTTCTTTTATTTATATTTCTTTTGATTAATTTAATCTTAGATTTCTTGTCTCAAATACTGAATTTTGTTTCTAGAATTCTGTTTTCTTTTTTTTCAGGGAATTCACTAATTGGGTAAAAGTTTTCAGTTTTTATTTTAAATGATTTTTACTTTAATATTTCTTCTAATAAATCCTAATCTTATTTCTTTTTTTTAAATAACTTTTTATTGACAGAACCCATACCGGGATAATTTTATATACCATTATCCATTCCACTCACTTCTGTCCTGATTTTTCCCCTCCCTCCCTTCACCCCCTCCCCCACATGGTAAGCAGTCCTTTCATGTTAAATATGTCACATTATATGTTATCTTATTCCTAATTTCATTTTTTCTCTTGTTTACTTCTCTAGACACTCTTGGGGCTTTTGTGAACAAGTTATTCTTTTTTCTTTTGCTTGATTTAATATATATATATATATATATATATATATATATATATATATATATATATATATATATATATTTAGCCTTCTCATTGAATATGGGAGAGAGGGAGAATAGTGTTTTTGGAACTGAAGATGAAATTGAATTTTTACAAAGGACTAATCATGATTCCTCAATAGATAAGTAGTCAAAAGACAGGATTTTAAAAGTCTCAAAGGAATCCTTGCATAGTATTCCTAATCAAATTAGTAGTCATAAGAGAAAAGAAAAGAAACCTTTATGTTTTATCTCTCAAGTAAAATTTAGCTAAGAGGACCCAGAAAATGGTAATAGGTAATGGTGGAGGAGTTGTGGGATGATAAACATCCTAATGTTATTGTTGATAGGACTGTGAAAGGCTACAATTGCAATTCGGAATTATCCGAGTTATGTGACTAAAATTTCAATATCTTTTGAACCAGAGATTGCATTAGAGCTCTTAAAAGTGAAGAAAGTTTGGAAATAAAGTCTCGATACAGAACAAAATATTTGTAGTGGGAATTTTTCTGATAAAAAATAAAATGGAAGGCCATAGATTGTAGAATGTCTAAATAAATCATGGAGTACTAATGTAGGGGGATATAAGTATACTTTAAGAAAAATCTTTTAAAGAGCAATGATTATAAAGCATCTACGTGACAGTCAATAGAATATTGGCCCAGGAGTAAGAAGACCTGAGTTCAAATCTAGCCTCAAATATTGGCTAGATATTTGACCCTGGGTAACAGGAAACTAAAGTATGAAAGAAAGAAGAAAGGAAGGAAAGGAAGAAAGAAGGAAGGAGGAAAAAGGGAAGGAAGGAGAGATGAGTGAGATGAATACAGAGAAACATGGGAAGATATGCATGAAATGATGCAGAGTGATATTGTTGCAGTTATTGTTCAGTGATTTCAATTGTATTTGACCATTTGTGAACCTGTTTGAGCTTTTCTTTAAAAAGAAAAAAGATAATGCGGTGGTTTGTCATTTCTTTCTTCAGTCTATTTTCCAAAGGTAAAAGGATTTACACCAGATTCACTTAGGCAATAAGTATCTAAGGCCAAATTTCAATTTAGGTCTTCTTGATTCTAGGCCTGGCTTTGTGCCCTATCTTTACACCTATTTAGACCTCTCCCTCTCCCCCAAATAGTGCCTACAACATAATGATGTCAACAATGTAAATGAAAAGAAGAGGCCACATAAATATATGAAAAATAAATGTCACAAAATTAGAAAGTGCTAAAACGACTACATAATAGAGAAAAACAAGAAGATACCCTTACTCCCATCATTGAAGAAGTAGGAGGTATATAGATACTACATATTACACATGCACTAAAATTTTTTTAGAGTATTTTTCTGGTTTTATTATTTTTTTTTGATAAATACTATTTGTTGAATCACATGATTCTCTGAAAGGACGAGAAGGAAATAGTGAGAAACTGTAGTGCAGTAAAAAAAAACCAAAAGATTTTTATTAAAAAAATGTTGATGCTCCCATTTATATAATACCTTCCTATTTTGAAAAATACCCATCATGAAAATTTGGCAAAGTAAGTGATTCAAGTATCAGGAGTTCCACTTTACTGATGAGGGACAATCTGAAGTCAAAAAGGACAAGCAACTTGGCATAAACCCCACATTCAGTGCCAGATTGGATTCACACCCAGATCTCCTGAATTTATGACCTGTATTATTTCTCTGCAGAGCCTTCTTCTGTCTACCTATATATTCTAGCACTCTCTAGGCTAAAGATCCCCTACTAATCACTTAGTTTATTCTTGAGAACGAAATATTTTTCAAGTAGATATTTCTGTGATATTATCAATCAGTACCCAGTGCTGTAGTAACAAACTGCCTCTAGTTGGGCAATGAACATATTGGGAAGGAAAATAATAAGTTCAAGTGACAGGAAAAAATGTAAAGTGATTGACAATTAACTTGAATTTAAATTCAAAGTAAAGGTAAGGACACATAGTCACCATGGGTTCTCATGAATGGAAGGTTGTTGTAGAAACTGTTTTGGTTGCTTGTATTTGAAAAATCCCATTTTAGGAATGATCATGTTCTTGAGCATTGTTCCCCCTGGGGCAGATATGCAGGTATCCAGAGGTGTTTTTCCCCTTTGGAAAGCAAGGAGAGAAACAAGGGACAAGGGGACCTTGGAAAGCCTTATCTGGGGGACTATAGATGAGAGTTGCTTCTGCAGCATTGTAAAATGCTATGTGCCCTCTTTCATAATCAAGGAAAATACCCAGCTTCTGGACTGGTTTGCAGGAAGGAACGATTTGATTTGAATGCCACAAGTGAAACTCCCTGTCAAAGGTGAAGGCCGCCAGGGTCAGTCTGTCTCCCAGAACCTTGTGGCCACTGTCCCCCTTCCTTCTGATGGATTCCTTACAGACGCCCACTTCCCACTCCCTTTGCTCCCCCACCCCCACTTCCCAGTAGTGTCTCCCGGAAGTGAACTTCTGCTGAGCCAAGACCCAGAGAGCAGAATCGAATCTCTCTGGGTTGTCTGGTACATCCCCTGGGACAGGACGGTATTCCACACTCTGCAGATCTTCAGAGAGGGCCAGATGGGGATTGGCTGTCTGAGGGTCCAGACTTAGATGCCTGTGGAAGGTCAGCAGCATTTCTCTCATCCCGGAGACGGGCAGCATGGTCCATGTCGGGGAAGCCACCACTGGGTTCTGAAGAAGCAGCTCCTCACTCCTCCCTAATGTGCCTTTTGCCTCCTGGAGCATTTCAACAGGAAGCTGGACATAATTGTCCTCTAGTTCTGATATCGCCATTTCGAGCTTGTGGATCTCTTGGTTCATTTTTGTCTTGCTCTTCTCAAACTTTGCCAAGTTGTCTGCGACTTCTCGGTCCAGCCTCTGCAGGTGTAGCTTCTTTTCCTCTGACAACAACTGGAGCCTTTTCTCCCACTCAGAGTTCACAGCCTGCTTCTGAGCTTGGAGCCTCTGCCCAGGCTGCTTCTTTGACTTCAGTAGCAGATAAAGCTTCTTTCTAAATGGGCTTTTCTGCTGCTTCCAATTGTCTCTTGCTTCCTGGTCTAATGATTGCAATTGAACCTCCTGTTCCTCCCCCAACAACTGGTGCATTTTCTCATATTCAGACACAACCAAGGCTTTGAGAAGGCGGCCATCCTTTTCCCACTGGGCCTCTCTGATTTTCTCAAATTCCAGGTCCATCTGAAATCTTTTCTTCCTGGTCCTTAAAGTCTCACATGTAGCCTCCAGCTTCTCCATGCACTGACTGACAGCCTTGTCCAGGAGAACGACTCTGTGGTTCTGGTGATCTGTGGTTAAAAAGCAGGGTCCACACAAGGGGCTGTGATCCTCCTCACAGAATAAGGTGGGTTCCAGGCCATGTTTGTCACAGGTGGGCAGATCCCCGAGGCTCTGCATCTTGTTAATGTGAGCCAGATCCCTCAGCCTCCTGTCCGGCACTTTGTCTTCCAAGGCAGTGGCTGTCCTGCACACTGAGCAGGTTGTGGGAAGGCAGATTTCCCTCCAGGAGCTGGGAAAACACTCTGCACAAACTGTGGCCACACTGGAGAATCCCTGGGTCCGAGAAATAGCCCAAGCACAGGGGATAGGAGGCCTCTACTCTGAGGCTTTCAAAGCAGTTTTTAGTATCCTAGGCCTTCTACTCCTTTTTTCAGAGATAGTCAACCCAGGAAATGTCACTAGTTCTTTCTCTGAGCCCTGACAGCCAAGAAAATGACAGGAGTCCATATATTGGGCTCTTTTATAGGGCTTCCATTTAGCCCCTCCCCTCCCCTATCACCAAGGTGTCAACTCATGGCCTGATAAGGACTCTGCTTTCTCCCTGTAAGAGTTATCACCTCACTGAGTTTTCACTTTGGTGAGTTTACACCTAGGGATTTCGTTCTACTCATGGGTACTGACCATGATGCTAACACCTGGGTAATCCAGCACAGAGCTGTTTTCTCCAGTTTGACACTTGAACCAAAGGATTGTGTGCAAAGGGTTTCAGACACCAAGCAGATATTGTTAATTATGCTATTATTGAGCTTCCTGCCAGACCCTGGGGATGCCCTACTTTCTTGCCTTAGGCTCCAATGTTCCCTGCCTGGGCCTGGGCTGACTGGTCATTGCCCTTTACCTGGGACCTTGTGTGGTCCTGCATTGCCCAGGCATCGATGGGATCTTGTTTCTTGCAACCTGTCCCCTCCCCCCATTCCAGTTTAGCCTGTTTGACCTCAGTAGATATCTCTCCTAAGTCTGAAAGTGCTATTGAACCCAGAGAGGAGACAGCCCCAGGCTGCTGAAGGAGGATCAAACTTGTTTCAATAAGATAAAGTTGAAGCTTTGGTTCAATCAATAGGAAGATCACTTCCTGAGTGTCTGGGGCACTGCTCATGTTGGAGCAATAGAGAATTCTATCTTTCTTTTAAAAAAAGCATTGTGTGGTTTTATTCATATGGTACCGCTGTGACACAAATGTTGAACTCCCAGATATTTTATATATTTTGTAGGTTTGTTGAATGGCATTTCTTTCTCTATCTCTTCTTGCTGAGGTTTGTTAGTAAATCAAAATAGGTAATGGTTCTTGTTGGTTCATGTCATACCCTGTTAAAACTTTTCCAGGCTTCTCTAAATACCCCAAGCTGCCATCTGCCAAAAAGCAATCATTTTCTTTACCTAGGAATATTCCTTCGATTTATATTTTATTGCTGTTTATTAAATGTATGTCTAAAACTACATTTTTTCCTGAGATACTACAAGTTTGAGGAGAGTTAGGATCTTTGGAAACAGGGTCCAAGTTTTTAGTTTGATTATGGTACTCAAGGAGACCAATGATTCTTCAATTATGCCTCCTCAACCTGTTTTTCCAAGTCACCTGATTTTGATAGTAGATACATTATATTTTCTTTTCGTTTTCTTTTTTTTCTTTTATTTATATTTCTTTTAATTAATTTAATCTTAGATTTCTTGTCTCAAACAGTGAATTTTGTTTCTAGAATTCTGTTTGTTTTTTCAGGGAATTCACTAATTGGGTAAAGGTTTCAGTTTTTATTTTAAATGATTTTTCCTTTAATATTTCTTGTACTAAATCCTAATCTTATTTCTTTTATTGAAATAACTTTTTATTGGGAGAACCCATACCAGGGAAATTTTTTACAACTTTATCCCTTGCACTCACTTCTGTTCTGATTTTTCCCCTCCCTCCCTTCACCCCCTCCCCCACATGGCAAGCAGTCCTTTCATGTTAAATATGTCACATTATATGGAATCTTGTTCCTAATTTCATTTTTTCTCTTGTTTACTTCTCTAGACACTCTTGGGGCTCTTGTGATCAAGTTATTCTTTTTTCTTTTGCTTGATTTAAAATATATACATGTATATATATATACATATATATATATACATATATATATATGTATATATATATATATATATATATATTTATTCATCCTTCTCAGTGAATATGGGAGAGAGGGGGAATAGTGCTTTTGGAACTGAAGATGAAATTGAATTTTTATAAAAGACTAATCATGATTCCTCAATACATAAGTGGTCAAAAGATAGGATTTTAAAATTGTCAACGGAATCCTTGCATAGTATTCCTAATCAAATTAGTAGTCACAAGAGAAAAAAAAAAAACCTTTATGTTTCATCTGTCATGTAAAATTTAGCTAAAAGGACCCCAAAAATGGCAATAGGTAATGGTGGAGGAGTTGTGGGATGATGGACATACTAATTTTATTGTTGGTGGAACTGTGAAATGCTACAATTGCAATTCAGAATTATTCAAGTTAAGTGACTAAATTTTCAATATCCTTTGAACCAGCGACTCCATTACAGGCCTTAAAAGTGAAGAAAATATAGAAATAAAGTCCCCATAAAGAACAAAATATTTGTAGTGGTACTTTTTCAGATAACAAATAAAATGGAAGCCCTAGAATATCTGAACAAATCATGGAGTACTAATGTAGGGGGATATAAGTATACTTTACCTAAAATCTTTGTTTAAAAATATTAATAGCCTTTTATTTACAGGTTATATGTATGAGTAACTTTATAGCATTGACAATTGCCAAACCTCTTGTTCCAATTTTTCCTCTCCTTCCCCGCAGCCCCTCCCCCAGATTTAAAAGACTTTTCCAGGCTTCTCTAAATACCCCAAACAACCACCTACCAAAAAGCAATAATTTTCTTCATCTAGGAATATTCCTTCAATTTATATTTTGTTGCTGTTAAATAATGACATGTCTAAAACTATATTTTTCCTGGGATTCTAGCAATTTTGAGGAGAGTTAGGATCTTTTGAAACAGGGTCCAAATTTTTAGTTTTATTATGGTATTCAAGGAGACCAATGATTCTTTAATTATTTCTCCTCAACCTTTTTTTTCAAGTCACCTGATTTTGATAGCAGATACATGATATTTTCTTTTCTTTTTATTTTTTATTTTATTTATATTTATATTTCTTTTGATTAATTTAATCTTAGATTTTTTGTCGCAAACACTGAATTTTGTTTGTAGAATTCTGTTTTTTTTTTTTTCAGGGAATTCACTAATTGGGTAAAGGTTTTGTTTTTATGTTAAATGATTTTTCCTTTAATATTTTTTGTACTAAATCCTGCCAAGGCCTCTCACCCAGACATCTGCTCACCCAGACATCTACAAACCATTTTAAGATTAGACAAGAGTCTTGGCCCTAGAGGAATGTCCTGGTTGTGTGAAAATATCCTGCCCCAAGGTTTCTCTAACCTTGATGTTAACAATAAAGTATTCTTTAGATCTTAGACCTGTCAAACATGACGAATGTTCTAATCATAAAACTGTTACACATTGCCTTGACTTCCTGATATGTAGTTATATCCTTTGTTCTATGGAAATTTACTTGCATTTGCTCCACAACATATATAAACCCTTTACTTTGCTTTAATAAACGAGCTATTCTGTCACTACACAGAGTGGTTTCCGTTTCTTCCCTTTCTCAGCCCATCCCCAGGTTGTTGCCTCCCCCAGCCTTTGGGCTTACAGGGTGATGCGAGACTTCAGGTATCCCTAGTTCTGGACCCGCTGGACGGGTCAATTGGCGCCCTGAACAGGGACCTGAGGATCCGCGTCGCCCCGGCGGATTGACGGAGATAAGGAAACACGAAGAAGAAGACGAATCACCTGGCCAGGCCCCCGTCTATCGACCCCGCAAAGATTCTACAGATCATGGGTAAGTAAACCAATCCGCCGCAATCATGGGCTCCCATCTCTCTAAAGAACAGGCTTTTGTCAAAGATCTTAAAGAAAGCTTTAGAGAAAGAGGAATTAGGGTAAAGAAAAAAGACCTCATAAAATTTTTCATTTATATTGATAAGGTCTGTCCTTGGTTTATTGTTAACGGTCCAGAAATCCATCCTGCAAAGTGGCAGAAAGTAGGCAGGGACTTAAATGAAATTCTCAGAAAAAAGGGACCTGACTCCATGCCCCTTAATATTTTCCCATATTGGACACTCATTAATGAGGTTGTAGAAAGCGCGGCATCTGACGGCTGCATCAGACAACTTCTCATTAGTGCTGAGTCCTGCTTACGTCCGCTTTCACGGACCTCCTCTAAGGCTTCTTTATGCGAAGATAAAGATAGAAAAAATCCATTAGAAGATAAACAGACAAAGCCTCCCTCCCGCCCTTCCTCAATCATTCGTGATTCCTCCCCACCCAATCGTATCCCACTCTTGTATCCTCCTCTACCCACCTATCCAATGACTCTCCCGTCTTCACCAACGACCCACACCGGTAAAAATGAAACCCATAAATCCAGTAAGTCAGGCCCGGTAAAAAACGAAACCGTGGACGGCACCCTAAATGACGCCGATGCTGCGGACTTAGAGGCAGAGGCAGCTGCGTATAATTCCCAAAATATATTTCTAAATCAAATCGGAAACCCTCAACCATTGCCCCTTACACTCCCCAACTACTTCCCCCAAAACGTCCCCACCCCCGTTCTCAGTGCTCCCAATTCCGACCTTAGGACCATTAAGGAAAAACTCATTAGTGATTTAAAGGAGCTTGGAGAAATAATGACAGTACAGGGACAATACGCCAGAATGACTCTTCAATTTAATAACATTCAGGACTCCCTGAGATCGTCCCTCTCCCTCCTCTCAAGTCACCCCTTAAAGAGGGAAGTACCACCCTCCTCCAAAAAGAAAAAAGAAAAACGTACACTTGCCTTCCCCATAATCGAAAGACCTAGACCCAAAACCAGGTCCCAAAGCAAAAATGAAACTACCCCGGACCCTGCCTCGTCCTTAGGCGAGGAGGAAAACGAACTAATCTTAGCCTTAAATCTGACAAATGATAATCCCTCTAATGACGGTATAGCTCAGGAATCTGATAGCGAAGCCTCTGATAGTGATGAACCTATGATAGATAAGGAGACCCCCATTCGAGAGACTCCCAGAGCAAAATTTAAAAATATTAAAGATCTCCACTCTGCCGTAAAAAAATACGGACCTAATGCCCCTTTTACTATATCGGCATTAGAAGCGATAGGACAAGGAGGCTATTTAATGCCTGGGGAATGGATTAGAGTAGTTCAAGCCCCGCTCTCTAGAGCGCAGTTTTTGACTTGGAAAACGGATTTTCTTGATAGGTGTGCAGCCATTGAAAAAAGGAATAGACAATCCTCTAATAAGGAGACCAGACAATGGACTTTAGATAAATTAACAGGCCAAGGTTCTTATGTAACTGAGGCCAATCAAAAGACACTTCCCTATGGACTATTAGCGCAGACTTCAGAAGCAGCCATAGGTGCATGGCGGGCCCTTCCCACCGCAGGCTCGGCCCTCGCCCCATTAAGTAAAGTACTTCAGAAAAACAATGAAGACTACTCAGAATTTATAAGCAGGTTATTAGAGACAGCAGAAAGGACACAAGGTACAGAGGTTGCTGAAAATCATCTAATCAAAAGATTAGCCTACGAAAATGCTAATGAAACCTGCTGTGATGTACTTACGGGACAATGGAGGGATAAAACCCTCAATGAAATGATTAAACTGTGCAGGGACATAGATCCAACCACTGATAAACTAGCTAAAGCTAACAAAGAAGGCCTTCTAGCCATCGGAACTGCCCTGCAGCAAAACCGGAAACCTGAGACATGCTATGGATGTAACAAGGAAGGCCATTTCGCTAGACAATGTCCCCTGAATCAACTAACAAACAATCCTCCTTTCGGTAATCTCCCCAATAACCCTGCCTTTAACCAACCCTCCAATAGCCAACGGCCAGCTCCGGCTTCTCTTTGCCCCAGATGTAGGAAAGGGTACCATTGGAGCAATGTCTGCCGCTCCACCCATGATGTAGAGGGGAAACTCATACGCCCCCCTCTTCAGGGAAATGGCAGACGGGGTCCTCCCCGGACCCCCCAAGGACCTGCCCTAGCAGCCACGGGGAACCAGCTAACACCCAGCTTTGCAGAGCCACAACATGCATCATTAATGGCTTTGCATTTCTATATAAAGCTGTGTCCAATGTAAAGTAGAATGAAATATTTAAATGAGATTTTAATATCTAAGGTTACTTTATAGTTCATCTTCTGCCCATCAATACTGTCCCCTATTGCTCTCCTATTCATCTTCTTGTAGCAAAATTAAATAATTATACTTTAAGTCTTCATTGTCTTTGAAGATTTTAGTTTCTTGCTGATCAATGCTAACATTAAACCTGTATTGAATTTAGTGTTTTTTCTATATTATAGAGCAGCAGTTACCAAAACCATTTGGTATTGGCTAAGGAATAGATTAGTTGATCAGTGGAATAGGTTAGGTTCAAGGGATAAAACAGTCAATAAATATAGCAACATAGTCTTTGACAAACCCAAAGACTCCAGCTTCTGGGATAAGAACTCACTGTTTGATAAAAACTTGCCTGCGCCTTGGAACCTCTCATCCCTCAAGTCCTTCCACATGCCTTGAGCCACATTCCTTGCTCCCAGAGGCTTTTTAACCCTTACAAGAATGAGAATGCTATGTTGTGATCCACAATCAGTTCCCACAGGCCTCTCTCTGGGGGAAGATGGCTCTCTTCATCACTGAGCAAGTGGAACTGGTTTTGATCATCTCATTGTTGAATAGTCATGTCTATCAGAATTGATTGTTGTATAGTCTTCTTGTTATTGTGTACAATGATCACCTGGTTCTGCTCATTTCACTTAGCATCAATTCATGTAGGTCTCTCCACGCCTCTCTGAAATCATCCTTCTGATTGTTTCTCACAGAACAATAATGTTCCATAACATTCATATATCATAATTTATTCAGCCATTCTCTAATTGATGGGCATCCACTCAGTTTCCAGGTTCTTGCTACTACAAAGAGGCCTACCACAAACATTTTTGCACATGTAGATCTCTTTACCGTCCTTTAAGATCTCTCTCCTGGATATAATCCCAGTAGGAACAGTACTGGATCAAAGGCTATGCACCGTTTGATAACTTTTTGAGCATAGTTTGAAGATCCTCTACATGAATATTTTTCTTTATTTTTAATTTTTTTGGAGTTTGACATCATATTGACAACTGGAAATGGTTCTTCTAGTTGTATATGTTTAAGCTAAATTGGATTGCCTGCTGATTAGGAAAGGAGGGGGGAAAATTTGGAATTCAAGGTTTTGCAAGTATGAATGTGGAAATCTATCTTTGCCTGTATTTTGATCAGTAAAAAGCTATTATTATTATTTTTAAAAAGAAATGTCTCCTCAATCACAGAAAGGAGAAGTGATGAACAGAATGGCCATGGTTAAACAAACACTAAATTATTATTATTTTTTAATGGCCTTTTATTTACAGGTTATATGCATGGATAACTTTACAGCATTAACAATTGCCAAATCTCTTGTTCCAATTTTTCACCTCCCGCCCCCCACCCCTTCCCCTAGATGGCAGGATGACCAGTAGATGTTAAATACATTAAAATATAAATTAGATACACAATAAGTATTCATGACCAAAACATTATTTTGCTGTATAAAAAGAATTAGACTCTGAAATATTGTGCAATTAGCTTGTGGAGGAAATCAAATATGCCGGTGGGCATAAATATAGGGATTGGGAATTTAATGTAATGGTTTTTCGTCATCTCCCAAAGTTCTTTCTCTGGGCGTAGCTGGTTCAGTTCATTACTGCTCCATTGGAAATGAATTGGTTGATCTCGTTGCTGAGGATGGCCAGGTCCATCAGAACTGGTCATCATATAGTATTGTTGTTGAAGTATATAATGTTCTCCTGGTCCTGCTCATTTCACTCAGCATCAGTTCTTGTAAGTCTCTCCAGGCCTTTCTGAAATCATCCTGTTGGTCATTTCTTACAGAACAGTAATATTCCATAGTATTCATATACCACAAATTATTCAGCCATTCTCCAACTGATGGACATCCATTCAGTTTCCAGTTTCTAGCCACTACAAAAAGGGCTGCCACAAACATTCATGCACATACAGGTCCCTTTCCCTGCTTTATAATCTCTTTGGGATATAAGCCCAGTAGTAACACTGCTGGATCAAAGGGTATGCACAGTTTAATAACTTTTTGAGCATAATTCCAAACTATTCTCCAAAATGCTTGGATTCGTTCACAACTCCACCAACAATGCATCAATGTCCCAGTTTTCCCACACCCCTCCAACAATCATTATTATTTTTTCCTGTCATCTTAGCCAATCTGACAGGTGTGTAGTGGTATCTTAGAGTTGTCTTAATTTGCATTTCTCTGATTAATAGTGACTTGGAGCATCTTTTCATATGACTAGAAATATTTTCAATTTCTTCATCTGAGAATTGTCTGTTCATATCCGTTGACCATTTTTCAATTGGAGAATGGCTTGATTTTTTATAAATTAGAGTTAATTCTCTATATATTTTGGAAATGAGGCCTTTATCAGTACCTTTGACTGTAAAAATATTTTCCCAGTTTATTGTTTCCCTTTTAATCTTGTCTGCATTAGTTTTGTTTGTACAAAAACTTTTCAGTTTGGTATAATCGAAATTTTCTATTTTGTGATCAGTAATGATCTCTAGTTCTGCTTTGGTCATAAAGTCCTTCCCCTTCCACAGGTCTGAGAGGTAAACTATCCTGTGTTCCTCTAATTTATTAATAATTTCATTCTTTATGCCTAGGTCATGCACCCATTTTGACCTTATCTTGGTGTACGGTGTTAAGTGTGGATCAATGCCTAGTTTCTGCCATATTAGTTTCCAATTTTCCCAGCAATTTTTATCAAACAGTGAGTTCTTATCCCAGAAGCTGGAGTCTTTGGGTTTGTCAAAGACTATGTTGCTATATTTATTGACTGTTTTATCCCTTGAACCTAACCTATTCCACTGATCAACTAATCTATTCCTTAGCCAATACCAAATGGTTTTGGTAACTGCTGCTCTATAATATAGAAAAAACACTAAATTCAATACAGGTTTAATGTTAGCATTGATCAGCAAGAAACTAAAATCTTCAAAGACAATGAAGACTTAAAGTATAATTATTTAATTTTGCTACAAGAAGATGAATAGGAGAGCAATAGGGGACAGTATTGATGGGCAGAAGATGAACTATAAAGTAACCTTAGATATTAAAATCTCATTTAAATATTTCATTCTACTTTACATTGGACACAGCTTTATATAGAAATGCAAAGCCATTAATGATGCTGTCAGATTTCCTAACCAAGGCAATAGAAAGAAAGTTCTTACAAAAAGATGATTGAGTAAATGAAAAAATAACTAGCACCATGGACAGAGCTCACTGTGAATTAACATGACCCTAAGCTAACTGTAAAGAACCAGAAATTGCACTGAGTCCAAAAATTATACTCAATTCTTCAATCACTTTAATGAGTCAAAGCAAAAAGAGCAATATAATCAAGACGTGGAGTAAGATTTTTTCTGAATGCCAAGTCAAGAGAGTGGACCTAGCGGTTTTGGAAGTCATCAAAAACAACATAGAAAATGAGAGCATTTTTACTGAGTTTGATGAAATTCAGGAGACAGTGATCATAGCAGAGAGATTAGAGGAGGTACAAAGAGCCTAACCACAAATGTGGGTTCTGATAGAATGGAATACCAACAATTAGAAAGGAAAAACAAAACATAAGAGAAAATTTGACTATGTGTCTTGGAAGGTTTTCCATTTTACACAAAGATGGGTTAGAGAAGACTCTCAACACTTACATGAACTGATATTAAATGAAGTGAGTAGAACCAAGAGAACATGGTACATAGCAACAAGAAGATTATGTGATAATCAACTCTGATGGATGTAGCTCTTTTCAACAATGAGGTAATTTAGGCCAGTTCCAATAGGTTTGTGATGGAAAGAGCCAGGTGCATCCAGAAATAGGACTATGGGGATAACAACATAGTATTTTCACATATTTATTATTGTTTGCTTGCTTTTTATTTCTTATTTTCCCCATTTTTGATCTGATTTTTCTTGTGCAGCACGATAAATATGGTGATATATATATACACACACACACACACATATATATATATATATATATATATATATATATATATATATATGAATTGCACATATTTAACATAAAAAGAGACTCTCCACAAGAATACCCTGTAATGTTCTGGCTTAGCTTTCTGGGGGTCTTGAGACCAGCCTTTGTCAGGAATAAAGTCCAAAGTCTTTATTATCTCCTTCACAGTCTGTCTCCTTCATTTAAACCCAGCTAGCTTTTTGGAGGCCCTCCAGAATGGGTCTTGGTTTCAGTGGAGGAAATGCAGGAGGCAGGCAGCCACCAGAGGCTGCTCCGATGGGATGTCTGTGGCTGACTTTGTCCTCAGTTTATATACTCTATTACAATTACATCATACAGTATACTGAGTATAATCCAATCATTATATCACTAGGGAACCATCATTTGTTGTAAGATTAAACCAATCATACTGAACTAGAGAACTCACATGCTAAATTAGATAACCATTGTTTTATCAATTCCACCAAGTTAACACCTTGTTGTAAGAATCATTGTACATTTCTCCAGAATTCTGGCCCATTAAAATACCCAGAGCTGAAAGTCACATACAATGCCCTCACAAAGAGCATTTGCCTAATTAGTTTCAGATGTGTACAAAACAAAGAGTGAAATTCTGCAGAAGCTACAAGAGTTGGCTCAGAAATCCTTTCATCTTCCTCCTCAGATAATCCAGTTTTTGTAATAGATAAACTATGATATATTCTCTGAATCTCTTTTTGGAGGTGAGGAAATTCCTACTGTTTATGAATTGGAAGGTGAAATAGTGGTGAGATTGACTCCTCTCCACAGGTTCTTTCAGAAACTGAAAAACATGAAGAAAGTCGGGTACTTCAAGTGCATCAAAAAAGGTAAACAGTGGGATTCTTAGTGATTCTCAGTGAAAAACACTCCACAATTTGAACAAAATATTAAAATGCTCTGCAAAGACTGTAATAATAGAAGAGCAAAATCAAAACATTGGAGTTAAGATAACTATTGCTGGTTGTGTTAATCTAGTTTCTGAAAGCTATCAGCTGTTTTGTGAATTCAAAGAAAAACCACAAAAATACAAGAAAATTGTTCTATGATTTCTAAATTATAGGAAGATGGAAAATAAGCAAATCTAACATGAACTCAGGATGAAAGATGTGAAGACAGATTTCAAAACTCAGGCTAATAAAAGAGGCATTTTCTGAATTACCCCAAAGGAGAAGTGATGAACAGAACGGCCACGGTTAAACAAACACTGGATTCAATACAGCTTTAAATGTTGGCATTGATCAGCAAGGAACTAAAATCTTCAAAGACAATGAAGCATTAAAGTATAATTATTTAATTTGGCTACAAGAAGATGAATAGGAGATCAGTAGGGGACAGTATTGATGGGCAGAAGATGAACTATAAGGTAACCTTAGAATATGACATATTATTAGTCAGGAAAGTGACTTGACATGGTTTTCAGTAGATTGGTGGCAAGTGCAGCAATTGAAAGTCTCAAGCACTATGAAGGCCTAGGCAGCTGCACTCTCTAAAGCAGCAGGCCCAGAATTATAGGAGACTGTGACCAGATAATTCAGCAAACTTGGTAAGATCCTTCCCGACTGGGATATAGTCTCATCCACTGGACATCTCCCATATCAACAAGTGATTCATGCTGTTGGCCCTCAGTGGAAGCAAGAAGATATTTACAGAAGAAAGTGGTTACTAAAAACTGCTATCACAGAAAATCTTCATCTGGCTAGACAATTTGGACCCATTTCAATGGTTATCCCAGCTTCTAGCTCTAGGGACTTTGGTTTCCCCTTAAAGGAGAAAATGTCCAATATATTGAAAATGAGAGCATTTTGACTTAGTTAATTAAGCTTCAGGAGACAGTGATCATAGCAGAGAGACTAGAGGAGGTACAAAGAATCTATCCACAAATGAGAGCTCTGAAATAAAGGGCCATCCACAAAATAGAAAGGAAAGGCAAATTTTAAGACAAAACTTGGCCGTCCAGCCTGGAAGATTTTCCATTTTACACAACCATGGGTTAAAAAAGATTCTCATAATGAATATCCAGAGCTGAAAGTCACATACAATGCGATCCCATTGGAATCCAGTTGATAAAGGAAAATTTTCAGGACTCCCAAAATAAACATAGCTTCAAAAAGATTCATCTTGTTGGTTCATCTTGGGAGACAGCCAAAGCTCTTTCCAAAGTTATGAAAAACATCTTTTAAGATCTCTTTCCTGATAACAATTCAATGCTCTGTAAATGATTAGAAAATCAGGAAATCAACCTGAGGAAAAAAACTAAATATAGAAATATGTGAACTTCCATCAAAACTAGTGAAGATCTGAGCATCTTGCTTATGGAGGGAGATATTCAAGATGCTAAGATGGGTATCACCATTTAGGAAATATCCCTCAAGGTGATTTTGAAATGGAAGTAGCCTAATCCCTATGTAATTAGGATCACATAGCTCTCCAGCAAGTTATCCTAGTGAGACTACAGAAGATTTAGCCTGAGGCTGAAATTCTATTCTTCTCAATGTGTATAAATTCAGAATCTCTCAATCTATATTCATTTATTAAAGATTAACTTTACAGCTGGCATTTTGCTAAGTGCTGGTGACACAAAGATTTCTGTTTCTGACCTCAAGGAGGGTACCAGTTAATAGAAGAGCAAACTAGGTACATAAAATAGATATACAGAATGGATGAAAGTTATCTGGAAGAGCTAGGCATTAGCAGTTAACATTAGCATTAACAGCATTCTTTTTGTCCGTCTGACATTTAGGTCAGAAAATTTAGTCAAGTAATTTATTATCCACCTGTTATGCACCAGGAACTATGGTAAACACTAGAGATATAAAGAAAAATAAAAGACAATCCCCGCTCTTGAGCAACTTACTATCTAATAGGGAAGAGTAATTATACTTTGCACATCATGGAGTTTAGGGTGCAGTGCCCCCTGGATCAGGAAAATTTATGTAAAATGTTTTGGTCTTCCCTTCCTACTAACAAAGTCTAAATTGCCTTCTTTTTCTTTAATAAGGTGGTTACAGTATTAAAAGATAAAATATATTAAGATTGTGTAATACTCTAGCTATCCATATAGACAGATACATAGATAAATATAGCTATTGATATGCTGAGTTTCTAAACTTTTTCTGTATTATCTACTGGCCTTTGTGTGTCATCTGCAGCTTCTACAAAATTTCCCCAAATTTCCCATTTAATTTCTTATGACCTCATCCCATATATAGAAATGGGGATGAGGAAAAGCATGATGTGGAAAGAAAACTGTACAAGTAAAACCTGTAATGGGCCAGAATTCTGGAGAAAGGTGTTAACTCAGTGGAATTGATGAGACAATGGTTATCTAGTTTAGCATGGTGATTAATAGTTCTCTAGTTCAGAAATGTACTTAGTACTTAATATAATTCTACAAGATTGATACCTATTCTACACAATTGACACCTATTCTACAAGAATCACACCTACGATGATGTAATTATAATAGAGTATATAATGGAAGAGAGATTTTCATTCCATCTCCCACCCTTGTGGTGGCTGGCCTGTCCTTCTTCATTTCTCCACTGAAACCAAGTGCCATCTGAAAGACCTCCATAAAGCTGTCCTGGGCCCCAGGCAAGGAGAATAGACTGAGAAAGAGACAATGAAGAATCCGGACTTTATCCCTGGCTATTCTCGTTGTGGTTACTCTGCTTAAATGAAGGCTGGTCCAAAGACCTCCAGAAATCGAACCAGGATATTATAAAATCCTATGTACAAACAAGCTACATATAGAATAAGTTGGAAATTATCAACAAAGAGAATACACTAAAATTAAGAGAGACTGGGAAACCCTTTCAGTTGAAGGTGGAATTTTATTTTATTTTATTTTTATTTTTAAAAAAATTTTAATAGCCTTTTATTTACAGGTTATATGTATGGGTAACTTTACAGCATTGACAACTGCCAAACCTCTTTTCCAATTTTTCCCCTCCTTCCCCTGACCCCCTTCCCCAGATGGCAGGATGACCAGTAGATGTTAAATATATTAAAATATAAATTAGATACACAATAAGTATACATGACCAAACTGTTATTTTGCTGTACAAAAAGAATCAGACTCTGAAATATTGTAAAATTAGCCTGTGAGGGAAATCCAAAATGCAGGTGGGCAAAAATATAGGGATTGGGAATTTAATGTAATGATTTTTAGTCATCTCCCAGAGTTCTTTCACTGGGCATAACTGGTTCAGTTCATTACTGCTCCATTGGAACTGATTAGGTTCACCTCATTGCTGAGGATGGCCAGGCCCATCAGTTTAGTCATCATATAGTATTGTTGTTGAAGTATATAATGTTCTCCTGGTCCTGCTCATTTCACTCAGCATCAGTTCATGTAAGTCTCTCCAATCCTTTCGGAAATCCTGTTGGTCATTTCTTATTGAACAATAATATTCCATAAAATTCATATACCACAATTTATTCAGCCATTCTCCAATTGATGGGCATGCACTCAGTTTCCAGTTTCTGGCCACTCCAAAGAGGGCTGCCACAAACATTTGTGCACATACAGGTCCTGAAGATAGGATTTTAGCTGAAATTTAAAAGAAGTCAGGCAAACCAAAGAACACAGATGAGAGGCAGGCAGTGAAAATATACAGTAGGGAACTGGGCCGTCTCAAATGTAGCACTTGCAGAGTGCACCTGCTATGGACTATATAGAGTCCTCCCTTACATGGAATATGGCCATATTCTCTATTGCTCTTCTCCTGTCCTCTCTCCTCCCCGCCCCCTCTCCCTTTCTCTTCCCCTTCCTTTCTCTTCCTTCCTCCCTTCTTTCTTCCTCTCTTCCCTTCCCCCCCTCTTCTCTTCTTTCTCTGTCTCTCTTAATAAAATCATTTCTCTACCTCTTTCCTCCCCAAATATATAATGAAAAAATGAAAATGAAAGAAAACTTTCATAATAATTATGCATAGTCAAGCATTGGACATGTCCTAAAAGTATCTATCAAATTTTGCCTCCTGAATTCATCACCTCTAAATAGATAGGTAGGATGCACCCTTATCAGTCTTCTGGAATCTTGGTTGGTCATTGAGTTGATAGGAGATCTTAACCCCTTTAAAGTCATATGAAAAATCCACTTATTCACTATAAACAATTTCATGATGTTCCACATATTCTTATTGACTTCTTCATTGAAACACAAGTACTTTGTTAGAAGAAATTATTGCACTCTAGATTGGTATTTTCTGTCCTTGGTACAACGTCTTGCATATAGTGGGAGTTAAATAAATGCACATTGATCTCCTGAGCTCCCCATCTCCCTTCTGATTCCCCAAAGTCATGCAGTAGTGAGGGTGACTGATGTAGCCCTTTGGGGGCATAAACCATCAGGTCTGAGGAAGCAAAAGCTTTCCCATAAAGTCTACATCATGACCAAGGGACTGCCTAATCCTACTTTGGCAGGGAACCACCTACTAATATTTTGGAATCTTTGTATTTTAGTTGACTCTATGGCAAGGACTCCTTAATTTCCAGGCTTTAGGATTATATCTGTACTATAGCCTAAGGATTTCTCTTTTGAAATCCCATTTGATCCAAACCGTTCTTAATGTATAAGCCAGGCCAGACATAACTTAGCCCACAAACAAAGAATGAATACAGCATTCCATATCAAATGAGTCTTCTTTTGTGAACCTTGTTGACCTATTATGCTTTTGATGGAATCTCTGTGTTAAACATTGTCACACTTAAGGTAGTATATAAATATTAGCTATAATGATCATTATTCTGTGTACAATTTTTTCATATCACACAACTCTTCTTGCATAAATTGTTTTCCAAAATGGTTGATAAAAGAAGCAACAGTAAATTGACATGGTCAGATATTTTGTTACTAGCTTTTACTGATCACAATGAATGCTGGTGTGAATATTTGTAATGCATATGGGACTTGATGTTAGCTATCACTCCCCCAACCTCCCTGTGTTTCCTGACTTTAATCATGTGATTCAGGTGTTTTAATGTGTCTTAATGCTTGATACTCTGAATTTTTACACATCAGGGTCAATCTTGGGTCTTCACCCCAAATTATTTCATTGGCTGGTTTTGTCCCTAAATAACTCATTGCTAGTTCCTCTTCGTCAGCTTTTTCATTTCAGATTATATCTAACAAAATTATCTGCTACATCAAACCAGTCAATGTATACTTTTCTAAAAATCATAAAATAGTTCTGAGATGCAAAATCCCTTAATTTTTAACTCTTGCTGTTCTATACAAAAGCACAACTAACGCAGAACAGCAGATTTTAGTTTACATTAGGGAATCATCTCTGCAGCAAATTTATTAGTATTGTTTATATGTAAAATTCATATTTATTTTTAATCTTAGACTTCTTTCAAACATCAAAATTGTCAGAATCTAGAAGAATCATGGTTACATGCATAGCCATTGTTTCAAACATTTATATTACAGGGGTTATAGAAACTGTTACTGTCTCTAAGATTAGAAGAACAAGAAAAAATACAAATAGCATATTCTGAAAAATTGTGTTGTGCTTGCAGTTGAAACCATCAAGTTGAAAAAACTGTCTCAACATAGAAGTCTTTTTCTTCTTGGAGTTAAGATGAAAACATATGTTTTATTTATATTCTATGAGGACATATGACCAGTCATGGAGAATACAGAGAAATTATGAACATGACAGAGGAGAAAATGACTTCTTATGAAATATTTTTGTTATATTTGTGATTCATGAGGAGGTCCCACCGAGATTTAATACCAGCATTATATTTTGTAGGTTCCCCAGAGAGAGAGGCGAGTAGCATTACATTTTGGAGGTCCCAGCGAGATGTGATACCAGCATTATATTTTGGAGGTTCCACAGAGAGATATGCAAGCAGCATTACATTTTGGAGGTTCCAGTGAGAAATGCGACCAGCATTATATTTTGGAGGTTTTAGAAAGATATGAGAGCAGGATGAGAGATTAGAGACTTTCAGGTCTGGGCCTTGCACCTTGGGGTGGCTGAGGTCTGGGCTGTTTGTTTGGAAAGGCTGGCCTTCTGGATTGCTCCAGAGATTGCTGAAAGAGAGCAGTTTTTAGCCTGGACAAGACTCATTGCGGACACCTGCATCTGGCTAAAGGAAAGTCTGTTTTAGACTCTCTGCAGGGTAAGTGACTTTCTGTTCTATTCTGTGGCTAGCACTTCAGGTCCCCAGGCATTAGGTTGACAAATCATAAGTAAGCTGGGAAGCCCTTGTGGTGTCAACTGTTCTTCATGTCTTTCAAGACACATCTGGTCTGGATATGTCTCTGGACAATAAATCTGGGTTTTTAAAAACACCAACTGGTTCTGGGTGCCTGTTTCCACAACTCTGGGTGTTCTGAAATTCAATTCTGGATTCTGGGTTTGGTTCTGGGTGCCTCCAGGCACAATTCTGGGTTGAGGATTTTTTTTTATTACATTCAGGCATTCTCTATAAAGGCAAATAATGCACCAAACTGGAGCTGGGAAGCCTATTTTAAAAGGCTCAGTTTGAATTTATGAGAGGGAAGAGAATCAAAACTTCCCTCTTGGGCATTCCTGAAATTCCAGGAGCTTGCTCTTCCCTTGTATATGTTAAATCTTTTTGTGATTAGTGTTCTATGTTCTGTGACTTGTCTGTCTGTTTTGTTGCTTGAAGAGCTCTGTTAAAGTTTTAAGAACAATGATAAAGAAATTGGGTACTTGGTCATTTCAGTGTTGAAATGTGCTTAGCATTAAAAAAATTGCTTGTGCTTTTTAAATTCTTAACTGGTATGCACTAATTCAAAAGTAAAAGATTAGCTACTTTTAAAAGTCTGGCAGAAAAGTTTTCCAGCAAAAGCTGCCTGCTAGTTAGAGTAAAAGAAGAGAGCAATAAAAACCTTACCTGATTGAAATTCAAGCTCTTCCTGGGGAGATAAGAACTCTGCAGAAGAAAGAAGTTGATGTTAATTGTTTTCAGAAGTCAGGAGAAAAGAAGAAAAGCCTCTGGGAACAAGTTCACAGTGTGTGTGTGTGTGTGTGTGTGTGTGTGTGTGTGTGTGTGTGTGTGTGTGTGTTTGTATTTGTGTGTTTGCATGTATGTGTGTATATATATATAGATAAATATATATGTGTGTGTATGTATATGTAACCAACAGATAATTCAATTTGTCTGCAACATTTGATTAGGAATTTTAGGAACCTTACTTAAGTGAGAGAAGAAAAAACATATCCTTTTCAGCATTTTAAAGTGGTATTATGATTCTGAAATTTTGGGAAATAATTCTATTGTTGCATTATGAATGCTAGATTTTTTCTGAGTATAAGAACTGAAGAAGTTGTTTGAATATTTAAACCTTTACTACTGAAGAGGAAAAAAATTACAGCAGTATTTGATTCGATTCATTTTAATAATAGCTTGTTAAAACAAAGTTGTGATAATTTACCTGAAAAGGTCACATGCCCCTAATTAGATGAAGTATTTTACCTTCTGAAAAAATTTTTGGGTCATTTGCAAACATTATAAGTCACGCTTTAAATTTTGTCAGCTCTGCTGTACATGTTTAGGTTTTATGTGCTTATTTATTCGCTATATTGTGAATCTGATAAGTTTTTGAAGGAAAAGAAAGAAAGAAAAGGAGAACAGAAAGTGATTGGGAAGAAATGGGATAATAAAAATTGATTTGTAAGAGAAATTAAAGAGTTGAAAGATTTCAGGAAGGAGAGAGAGAAAAGAAACAAAAAATCAGGTGGAAAGAGGGGAAGAAAGTCTTTTGATGGAAGGAATATTTGTTTGGAGAAAGAAAGTATCCTGGCTGGGTAAATCCTGAGAAGGATTTGGCACCCTAAAAGTTAATTATGGAGAAAAGTTGAGTGGGGGTAGGGAAGCATGGTGGAGTTGGAAGAAATGCCATGTGGAGTGGGGGGAAGGGTGGCTTTGGAAAGGACCTTCTCAGGTGATAATTTTATTTCCCCTTCTCCCATTAAGTGTGTTGCAGCTAATTTTTGAAGAAACAAACTACAGCTCCTTGGCCTTCTGCTGCAGAAAGCAATTTGTGATTTAAAGAGACAGCCTACTTTTGCATGGTGTTAATTGACTGAATGTTTGTTTCTTTAGATACCTAATGGTCTCCTTGTTTAAAGAATAGGGTCATAAATGTGATCTATAATTTGGTAGGGTTATTTCTAAAACTTTAATTGATACTTTTTAAAGAATCTTTCAGATTGTTTTATATGAAATTAGGATACTTGGTATGATTTTTAATTGATTGAATTGAATCATCTTGAGATTATACCCATAATTTAAAGGGACTCTGAGAATAATCGTTTTTTCCTTTGTTCTTCTGAAAATGTTTCTGTTATGGACAATATGCAATTTGGGATTTTTCGTTGCATTGGGTATTTTAGAGTAAAATGATTTGTGTAATGTTCACTTATAAAACTACTTAGCTATGAAAGATAAGCTGTGAACATTTTGGGATAAATCTCTTACTGATATTAATATAAGGTCATGGTAAATATCTGCTTAGGATTTATCTGAAGTTTGGGTTAATGGGATTTGTTATTGGAAGTAAAATTTCTTGGGCTTGTTGCTAATATTATTTGGGAGTTTTAAAGCTCCACCTTCTGAAAGCTATTGGGACAATAACCTGGAGCAAAAGTGAGTTAAGGCTATTTTATCCTGTGTCCTCTATGTGCTGAAGAATCAGTTTTGACTGATTATATTATATTATACACATTTTCCTTATTGTATTACAATCTGGTTATATGTAATCATTAGATCCTAAATACTTAGGGAAATGAGTATTTAGCCTGTTCATTTTATATTATTGGATATTATGTTTGTGGATATAAAAGTTTTTAAAAGTTCCTAAATAATGAGAGGACAATTGGCACAATGGTCTGTGAGACCCAACTGCTCTTTGGTTTATTGGGACTACAGCAGTTTGCCTGCCCTGTGAAGTAGACTTGTTTCTCCACATGGGAAGCTGATGGCCAGTCTATACTGGCCTCTGCACATTTTGTAGCAGTCCCTGTGGTCCGGCCTTTCTATCTCAGACTGTTCTAACCTTTATTTGTTAGATTTGTTTTTGTTCTAGATTTTAGTCAAATGACACATGTATTGACCAGCTTCTGGGACCTGGATCAGCCCACTGAAGCTCTGATCATTTTCAGCACAGGATACCACACCCAACCCCTACCTGGATCAGTATTAAGTAGGTGCTCATTCTCAGCAGGAAGCAGCTTTGAAAGAGACCATAACCCCTTCCCATGATGGACTTTGATATGGGGGGGCTGGAAAGAGTTGATGAATAGGTGTAGAGAGAGGGCACAAAGCCAGGCCTAGAATCAAGAAGACCTAAATTGAAATTTGGCCTTAGATACTTATTGCCTGAGTGAACCTGGTGTAAATCCTTTTGCCTGTGTAAAATGGACTGCAGAAAAAAATGACAAACCACCCCAGTATCTTTCTTCTTTTTAAAGAAAAGCTCAAATAGGGTCACAAAGGGTCAAATACAATTGAAATCACTGAACAATAACTGCAACAATATCGCTCTGCATCATTTCATGCATACCTTCCCATGTTTCTCTGTATTCATCACACTCATCTTTCCTTCCTTCCTTTTTTCCTCCTTCCTTCTTTCCTTCCTTCCTTCTTTCTTTCATTCTTTCTTCCTCTCCTTCCTTTCTTCTTTCTTTCATACTTTAGTTTCCTGTTACCCAGGGTCAAATATCTAGCCAATATTTGAGACTAGATTTGAACTCAGGTCTTCTTACTCCTGGGCCAGTATTCTATTGACTATCCCGTAGATGCTTTATAATCATTACTCTTTAAAAGATTTTTCTTAATGTATACTTATATCCCCCTACTAATGTAGTACTCCATGATTTATTTAGACATTCTACAATCTATGGCCTTCCCTTTTATTTTTTATAAGAGAAAGTCCCACTACAAATATTTTGTTTTTTATCGAGACTTTATTTCCAAATTTTCTTCACTTTTAAGAGCTCTAATGCAATCTCTGGTTCAAAAGATATTGAAATTTTAGTCACTTAACTCAGATAATTCCGAATTGCAATTGTAGCCTTTCACAGTCCTACCAACAATAACATTAGTATGTCTATCATCCCACAACTCCTCCACCATTACCTATTACCATTTTCTGGGTCCTCTTAGCTAAATTTTATTTGAGAGATAAAACATAAAGGTTTCTTTTCTTTTCCCTTATGACTACTAATTTGATTAGGAATACTATGCAAGGATTCCTTTGAGAATTTTAAAATCCTGTCTTTTGACTACTTATCTATTGAGGAGTCATGATTAGTACTTTGTAAAAATTCAATTTCATCTTCAGTTCCAAAAGCACTATTCTCCCTCTCTCCCATATTCACTGAGAAGGATAAATAAATAAATAAATAAATAAATAATATATATATATATATATATATTTTAAATCAAGCAAAAGAAAAAAGAATAACTTGAGCACAAGAGCCCCAAGAGTGTTTAGAGAAGTAAACAAGAGAAAAAATGAAATTAGGAATAAGATTCCATATAATGTGACATATTTAACATGAAAGGACTGCTTGCCATGTGGGGGAGGGGGTGAAGGGAGGGAGGGGAAAAATCAGGACAGAAGTGAGTGGAATGGATAATGGCATATAAAATTACCCTGGTATGGGTTCCGTCAATAAAAAGTTATTTTAAAAAAAGAAATAAGATTAGGATTTATGACAAAAAATATTAAAGGAAAAGTCACTTAAAATAAAAACTGAAAACTTTTACCCAATTAGTGAATTACCTGTAAAAAAAACCAGAATTCTAAAAACAAAATTCAGTATTTGAGACAAGAAATCTAAGATTAAATTAATCAAAAGAAATATAAATAAAAGAAAAAAAATAAAAATAAAAGATAATATAATGTTTCCTTTATCAAAATCAGGTGACTTGAAAAAACAGGTTGAGGAGACATAATTAAAGAATCATTGGTCTCCTTGACTACCATAATCAAACTAAAAACTTGGACCCTGTTTCAAAAGATCCTAACTTTCCTCAAACTTGCCAGAATCTCAGGAAAAATGTAGTTTTAGACTACCAGCAACAAAACATAAATTGAAGGAATATTCCTAGGTAAAGAAAATGATTGCTTTTTGGCAGATGGCAGTTTGGGGTATTTAGAGAAGCCTGGAAAAGTCTTTTAAATCTAGGGGAAGGAGGGGAAAAACTGGAACAAGAGGTTTTGAAATTATCAATGCTACAAAGTTACCCATACATGTAACATGTAAATAAAAGGCTATTCCAACTAAAAAAAAAAAAAAGATTTTTCTTAAAGTATACTTATATCCCCCTACATTAGTACTCCAGGATTTGTTCAGACATTCTACAATCTTTGGGCTTCCATTTTATTTGTTATCACAAAAAGTACCACTACGAATATTTTGTTCTTCATGGGGACTTTATTTCTATATTTTCTTCACTTTTAAGGGCTGTAATGGAGTCTCTGGTTCAAAAGATCTTGAAAATTTAGTCACTTAACTTGAATAATTCCGAATTGCAATTTTATCATTTCACAGTTCTACCAACAATAAAATTAGTATGTCTATTTTCCCACAACTCCTCCACCATTACCAAATTTTGAGTCCTCTTAGCTAAAATTTACTTGAGAGATGAAACATAAAGGTTTTTTTCTTTTCTCTTAGGACTATTAATTTGATTAGGAATACTATGCAAAGATTCCTTTGAGACTTTTACAATGCGATCCTTTGACCAGATTAGGTATACAGTAACATATTCAACATGTATAGCACAGCTTGCCATCTGGGGGAGGGGGTGGAGGGAGGGAGGGGAAAAATCAGAACAGAAGTGAGTGCATTGATAAAGTTTTAAAAAATTTCCCTGGTATGGGTTCTGCAATAAAAAGTTATTTAAAAAAAAAGAAATAAGATTAAGATTTAGTACAAAAAATATTAAAGGAAAATTAATTTAAAGTAAAAACTGAAAACTTTTACCCAATTAGTGAATTCCAAGATTAAATTAATCGAAAGAAATATGAATAAAATAAAATATAATAATAAAATAAAATATAATGTATCTGCTATCCAAAACAGGTTGAGGAGACATAATAAAAGAATCACTGGTCTCCTTGAATACCATCATCAAACTAAAAACTTGGATTCTGTTTCAAAAGATCCTAACTCTCCTCAAACTTGCTAGAATCCTCGGAAAAATAGCATTTTAGACATGCCATTATTTAACAGCAACAAAATATAAATTGAAGGAATATTCCTAGGAAAAAAAAATGATTGCTTTTTGGCAGATGGCAGTTTTGGCTTTTTAGAGAAGCCTAGAAAATTCTTTTAAATCTGGGGGAGGGGTTGGGGGGAAGGACGGGAAAAATTGGAAAAAGAGGTTTGGCAATTGTCAATACTATAAAGTTACCCATACATATAACCTGTAAATGAAAGGCTACTAAAATTAAAAAAAAAAAAAAGATTTTTCTTAAAGTATACTTATATCCCCCTACATTAGAATTCCATGATTTGTTCAGACATTCTACAATATACGGGCATCCATTTTTTTGGCATCACAAAAAGTACCACTACGAATATTTTGTTCTTTATGGGGACTTTTTTTCTATATTTACTTCTCTTTTAAGGCTTGTAATGGGGTCTTTGGTTCAAAGTATATTGAAATTTTAGTCACTTAACTTGCATAATTCTGAATTGCAATTGTAGCATTTCACAGTTCCACCAACAATAAAATTATTATTTCTATCATCCCACAAGTCCTCCACCATTGCCCATTGCCATTTTTTGGGCCCTCGTAGCTAAACTTTACTTAAGAGATGGAACATAAAGGTTTTTTTCTTTTCTCTTATGACTACCCATTTGATTAGGAATACTATGCAAGGATTCTTTTCAGACTTTTAAAATCCTATCTTTTGGCCACTTATCTATCCAGGAATCATGATTAGTCCTTTATAAAAATTCTATTTCATCTTCAGTTCCAAAAGCACTATTCCCCCTCTCTCCCATATTCACTGAGAAGGTAAAATATATATATATGTATATATTAAATCAAGCAAAAGAAAAAAGAATAACTTGATCACAAGAGCACCAAGAGTGTCTAGAGAAGTAAACAAGAGAAAAAAAGGTGAAATTAGAAATAAGATTAGCTATACTGTGTCATGTTTAACATGAAAGGACTGCTTGCCATCTGGGGGAGGAGGGAGGGAGGGGAAAAATCAGAACAGAAGTGAGTGCAAGGGATAAAGTTGTAAAAAAATTTCCCTGGTATGGGTTCTGTCAATAAAAAGTTATTTAAAAAAAAGAAATAAGATTAGGATTCAGTACAAAAATATTAAAGGAAAAATCATTTAAAATAAAAACAAAACCTTTACTCAATTAGTGAATTCCCTGAAAAAAAAAAAACAAAACAGAATTCCCGAAACAAAATTCACTGTTTGAGACAAGAAATCTAAGATTAAATTAATTAAAAGAAATATAAATAAAATAAAAAATAAAAAGAAAAGAAAACATAATGTATCTACTATCAAAATCAGTTGACTTTAAAAAACAGGTTGAGTGACATAATTGAAGAATCATTGGTCTCCTTCAGTACCATAATCAAACTAAAAACTTGGACCCTATTTCCAAAGATCCTAACACTCCTCAAACTTGTAGTATCTCAGGAAAAAATGTAGTTTTAGACATACATTTATTTAACAGCAATAAAATATAAATTGAAGGAATATTCCTAGGTAAAGAAAATGATTGCTTTTTGGCAGATGGCAGTTTGGGGTATTTAGAGAAGCCTGGAAAAGTCTTAACAGGGTATGACATGAACCAACAAGAACCATTACCTATTTTGAGTTACTAACAAACCTCAGCAGGAAGAGATAGAGAAAGAAATGACATTCAAATAACCTACAAAATATATAAAATATCTGGGAGTTCAACATTTGTGTCACAGAGGTACCATATGAATAAAACTACAAAATTGCTTTTTTTTACAAAAAAAAGAATTCTCTATTGCTCCAACATGAGCAGTACCCCAGTCACTCAGGAAGTGATCTTCCTATTGATTGAACCGAAGCTTTAATGTTATCTTATTGAAACAAGTTTGATCCTCCTTCAGCAGCCTGGGGTTGTCTCCTCTCTGGGGTTCAATAGCACTTTCAGACTTAGGAGAGACATCTACTGAGGTCAACGATGCTAAACTAGAATGGGGGGAGGGGACAGGTTGCAAGAAACGAGATCCCATCAGTTCCTGGGCAATGCAGGACCACACAAGGTCCCAGGGAAAGGGCAATGACCAGTCAGCCCAGGCCCATGCAGGGAACATTGGAGCCTAAGGCAAGAAAGGAGGGCATCCCCAGGGTCTGGCAGGAAGCTCAATAATAGCACAATTAACAATATCTGCTTGGTGTCTGAAACCCTTTGCACCCAATCCTTTGGTTCAAGTGTCAAACTGGAAAAAACAGCTCTGTGCTGGATTACCCAGGTGTTAGCACCATGGTCAGGATCCAGCCTCATGAATAGAATGAAATCCCGAGGTGAAAACTCACCAAGGTGAAAACTCACTGAGTGGAGAACTCTTACAGGGAGAAAGCAGAGTCTTTATCAGGCCATGAGTTGACACCTTAGTGATAGGGGAGGGGAGAGGCTAAATGGAAGTCCTATAAAAGAGCCCAATATATGGACTCCTGTCATTTTCTTGGCTGTCAGGGCTCAGAGAAAGAACTAGTGACATTTCCTGGGTTGACTATCTCTGAAAAAAGGACTAGAAGGCCCAGGATATCAAAAACTGCTTTGAAAGCCTCAGAGTAGAGGCCTCCTATCCCCTGTGCTTGGGCTATTTCTCAGACCCAGGGATTCTCCAGTGTGGCCACAGTTTGTGCAGAGTGTCTTCCCAGCTCCTGGAGGGAAATCTGCCTTCCCACAACCTGCTCAGTGTGCAGGACAGCCACTGCCTTGGAAGACAAGGTACCCGACAGGAGGCTGAGGGATCTGGCTCACATTAGCAAGATGCAGAGCCTCGGGGATCTGCCCACCTGTGACAAACATGGCCTGGAACCCACCTTATTCTGTGAGGAGGATCACAGCCCTTTGTGTGGACCCTGCTTTTTAACCACAGATCACCAGAACCACAGAGTCGTTCTCCTGGACAAGGCTGTCAGTCAGTGCATGGAGAAGCTCGAGGCTACATGTGAGACTTTAAGGACCAAGAAGAAAAGATTTCAGATGGACCTGGAATTTGAGAAAATCAGAGAGGCCCAGTGGGAAAAGGACGGCCGCCTTCTCAAAGCCTTGGTTGTGTCTGAATATGAGAAAATGCACCAGTTGTTGGGGGAGGAAGAGGAGGTTCAATTGCAAACATTAGTCCAGGAAGGAAGAGACAATTGGAAGCAGCAGAAAAGCCCCTTTCAAAAGAAGCTTTATCTGCTACTGAAGTCAAAGAAGCAGCCTGGGCAGAGGCTCCAGGCTCAGAAGCAGGCTGCCATCTCTGAGTGGGAGAAAAGGCTCCAGTTCTTGTCAGAGGAAAAGAAGCTACACCTGCAGAGGCTGGACCGAGAAGTCACAGACAACCTGGCAAAGTTTGAGGAGAGCAAGACAAAAATGAACCAAGAGATCCACAAGCTGGAAATGGCGATATCAGAACTAGAGGACAATTATGTCCAGCTTCCTGTTGAAATGCTCCAGGAGGCAAAAGGCACATTAGGGAGGAGTGAGGAGCTGCTTCTTCAGAACCCAGTGGTGGCTTCCCCGACATGGACCATGCTGCCGGTCTCCGGGATGAGAGAAATGCTGCTGACCTTCCACAGGCATCTAAGTCTGGACCCTCAGACCGCCAATCCCCATCTGGCCCTCTCTGAAGATCTGCAGAGTGTGGAATACCGTCCTGTCCCAGGGGATGTACCAGACAACCCAGAGAGATTCGATTCTGCTCTCTGGGTCTTGGCTCAGCAGAAGTTCACTTCCGGGAGACACTATTGGGAAGTGGGGGTGGGGGAGCAAAGGGAGTGGGAAGTGGGCGTCTGTAAGGAATCCATCAGAAGGAAGGGGGACAGTGGCCACAAGGTTCTGGGAGACAGACTGACCCTGGCGGCCTTCACCTTTGACAGGGAGTTTCACTTGTGGCATTCAAATCAAATCGTTCCTTCCTGCAAACCAGTCCGGAAGCTGGGTATTTTCCTTGATTATGAAAGAGGGCACATAGCATTTTACAATGCTGCAGATGCAACTCTAATCTATAGTCCCCCAGATAAGGCTTTCCAAGGTCCCCTTGTCCCTTGTTTCTCTCCTTGCTTTCCAAAGGGGAAAAACACCTCTGGATACCTGCATATCTGCCCCAGGGGGAACAATGCTCAAGAACATGATCTTTACTAAAATGGGAGTTTTCAAATACAAGCAACCAAAATAGTTTCTACAAGGACCTTCCATTCATGAGAACCCATGGCGACTATGTGTCCTTACCTTTACTTTGAATTTATATTCAAGTTAATTGTCAATCACTTTAAATTTTTTCTGTCACTTGAACTTATTATTTTCCTTCCAAATATATTCATTGCCCAACTAGAGGGAGTTTGTTACTACAGCACTGGGAACTAATTGATAATAACACGGAAATATCTACTTGAAAAATGTTTCGTTCTCAAGAAGAAACTAAGTGCTTTCTAGGGGATCTTTAGCCTAGAGAGTGCTAGAATATATAGGTAGACAGAAGAAGGCTCTGCAGAGAAATAATACAGGTCATAAAGTCAGGAGATCTGGGTGTGAATCCAATCTGGCACTGAATGTGGGGCTTATGCCAAGTTGATTATCCTTTTTTACTTCAGATGGTCCCTCATCAGTAAAATGGAACTCCTGATACTTGAATCACTTATTTTGCCAAATTTTCATGATGGGTATTTTTCAAAATAGGAAAGTATTACATAAATGTGAGCATCAACTTTTTTTTTAATAAAAATCTTTTGTTTTTTTTACAGCACTACAGTTTCTCACTGTTTCCTTCTCGCCCTTTCTGAGAATCATGTGATTCAACAAATAGTATTTATCAAAAAAAAAACAGGAAAATACTCTAAAAAAATTTTAGTGCATGTGTAATATGTAGTATCTATATTCCTCCTACTTCTTCAATGATGGGAGTAAGGTTGTCTTCTTGTTTTTCTCTATTATGTAGTCATTTTAGAGCTTTCTAATTTTGTGCAATTCATTTCTCATATATTTATGTGGCCTCATCTTTTCATTTACATTGTTGAGATCATTATGTTGTAGGCACTGTTTGGGGGGGGGGGGGAGGTCTAAATAGGTGTAAAGATAGTGCACAAAGCCAGGCCTAGAATCAAGAAGACCTAAATTGAAATTTGGCCTTAGATACTTATTGCCTGAGTGAACCTGGTGTAAATCCTTTTGCCTGTGTAAAATGGACTGCAGAAAAAGATGACAAACCACCCCAGTATCTTTTTTCTTTTTAAAGAAAAGCTCAAATAGGGTCACAAAGGGTCAAATACAATTGAAATCACTGAACAATAACTGCAACAATATCACTCTGCATCATTTCATGCATATCTTCCCATGTTTCTCTGTATTCATCACACTCATCTTTCCTTCCTTCCTTTTTTCCTCCTTCCTTCTTTCTTTCATACCTTCTTCCTCTCCTTCCTTTCTTCTTTCTTTCATACTTTAGTTTCCTGTTACCCAGGGTCAAATATCTAGCCAATATTTGAGGCTAGATTTGAACTCAGGTCTTCTTACTCCTGGGCCAGTGTTCTATTGACTGTCACGTAGATGCTTTATAATCATAACTCTTTAAAAGATTTTTCTTAAAGTATACTTATATCCCCCTACATTAGTACTCCATGATTTATTTAGACATTCTACAATCTATGGGCTTCTATTTTATTTGTTATCAGAAAAAGTCCCACTACAAATGTTTTGTTCTTTATGGGAACTTTATTTCCAAATTTTCTTCACTTTTAAGAGCTCTAATGCAATCTCTGGTTCAAAAGATATTGAAATTTTAGTCACATTACTCGGATAATTCCGAATTGCAATTGTAGCCTTTCACAGTCCTACCAACAATAACATTAGTATGTCTATCATCTCACAACTCCTCCACCATTACCTATTACCATTTTTTGGGTCCTCTTAGCTAAATTTTACTTGAGAGATAAAACATAAAGGTTTCGTTTCTTTTCTCTAATGACTACTAATTTGATGAGGAATACTACCAAGGATTCCTTTGAGACTTTTGAAATCGTGTCTTTTGACTACTTATCTATTGAGGAATCATGATTAGTCCTTTGGAAAAATTCAATTTCATCTTCAGTTCCAAAAGCACTATTCCCAATCTCTCCCATATTCACTGAGAAGGCTATATATATAATTTTATATCAAGCAAAAGAAAAAAGAATAACTTGATCACAAGAGTCCCAAGAGTGTCTAGAGAAGTAAACAAGAGAAAAAATGAAATTAGGAATAAGATTCCATATAATGTGACATATTTAACATAAAAAGACTGCTTGCCATGTGGGGGTGGGGTGGAGGGAGGGAGGGGAAAAATCAGAAGAGAAGTGAGTGCAAGGGATAAAATTGTAAAAAATTTCCCTGGTATGGTTCTGCCAATAAAAAGTCAGTAAAAAAAAAAAAAAGAAAGAAGATTAGAATTTAGTACAAGAAATATTAAAGGAAAAATCATTTAAAATAAAAACTGAAAACCCAATTAGTGTATTAACTGAAAAAACAAACAGAATTGTAGAAACAAAATTCAGTATTTGAGACAAGAAATCTAATATTAAATTAATCAAAAGAAATATAAATAAAAGAAAAAAATAAAAATAAAAGAAAATATAATGTCCTGCTATCAAAATCAGGTGACTTGAAAAAACAGGTAGAGGAGACATAATTAAAGAATTATTGGTCTCCTTGAATACCATAATCAAACTAAAAATTTGGACCCTGTTTCAAAAGATCCTAACTCTCCTCAAACTTGCCAGAATCCCAGGAAAAATATAGTTTTAGACATGCCTTTATTTAATAGCAACAAAATAGAAATTGAAGGAATATTCCAAGGTAAAGAAAATGATTGCTTTTTGGCAGATGGTTGTTTGGGGTATTTAGAGAAGCCTGGAAAAGTCTTTTAAATCTGGGGGAGGGGCTGGGGAGAAGGAGGGGAAAAATTGGAACAAGAGATTTGGCAATTGTCAATGCTATAAAGTTACTCAGACATATAACCTGTAAATAAAAGGCTATTAAAATTTTTTAAAAAAAAAGATTTTTCTTAAAGTATACTTATATCCCCCTACATTAGTACTCCATGATTTGTTCAGACATTCTACAATCTTTGGGCTTCCATTTTATTTGTTATCTGAAAAAGTACCACTACAAATATTTTGTTCTTTATGGGGACTTTATTACTGTATTTTCTTCGCTTTTAAGGGCTGTAATGGAGTCACTGGTTCAAAGGATATTGAAAATTTAGTCACTTAACTTGAATAATTCCAAAATGCAATTGTAGCATTTCACAGTTCCACTAACAAGAAAATTAGTATGTCTATCTTCCCACAACTCCTCCATCATTACCTATTGCCATTTTTGGGGTCCTCTTAGCTAAATTTTACTTGAGAGATCAAACATAAAGGTTATTTTTCTTTTCTCTTATGACTACTAATTTGATTAGGAATACTATGCAAAGATTCCTTTGAGACTTTTAAAATCCTATCCTTTGACCACTTATCTATTGAGGAATCATGATTTGTCCTTTGTAAAAATTCAATTTCATCTTAAGTTCCAAAAGCACTATTTCCCCCTCTCTCCCATATTCACTGAGAAGGCAAAATGTATATATGTATATATTAAATCAAGCAAAAGAAAAAAGAATAACTTGATCACAAGAGCTCCAAGAGTGTCTAGAGAAATAAACAAGAGAAAAAGATGAAATTAGAAATAAGATTAGGTATACAGTAACATATTCAACATGTATAGCACAGCTTGCCATCTGGGGGAGGGGGTGGAGGCAGGGAGGGGAAAAATCAGAACAGAAGTGAGTGCAAGGGATAAAGTTGTAAAAAATTTCCCTGGTATGGGTTCTGCAATAAAAAGTTATATAAAAAAAAGAAATAAGATTAGGATTTAGTACAAAAAATATTAAAGGAAAAATCATTTAAAATAAAAACAAAACCTTTACCCAATTAGTGAATTCCCTGAAAAAAAAAAATAAACCAGAATTCTAGAAACAAAATTCACTGTTTGAGACAAGAAATCTAAGATTAAATTAATCAAAAGAAATATAAATAAAAGAAAAAATAAAAATAAAAGTAAATATAATGTTTCTTCTATTAACATTAGATGACTTGAAAAAACAGTTTGAGGAGATATAATTAAAGAATCATTGATCTCCTTGAATACCATAATCAAACTAAAAACTTGGACCGTATTTCAAAAGATCCTAACTTTCCTCAAACTTGCCAGAATCTCAGGAAAAATATAGTTTTAGACATGCCATTATTTACCAGTAACAAAACATAAATTGAAGGAATATTCTTAGATAAAGAAAATGATTGCTTTTTGGCAGATGGCAGTTTGGGGTATTTAGAGAAGCCTGGAAAAGTCTTTTAAATCTAGGGGAAGGAGGGGAAAAACTGGAACAAGAGGTTTTGAAATTGTCAATGCTATAAAAGTACCCATACATGTAACTGTAAATAAAAGGCTATTCAAATTTAAAAAAAAAAAAAAAGATTTTTCTTAAAGTATACTTATATCCCCCTACATTAGTACTCCAGGATTTGTTCAGACATTCTACAATCTTTGGGCTTCCATTTTTTTTGCCATCACAAAAAGTACCACTGCGAATATTTTGTTCTTTATGGGGACTTTTAAAAGTTCCTAAATAATGAGAGGACAATTGGCACAATGGTCTGTGAGACCCAACTACTCTTTGGTTTATTGGGACTACAGCAGTTTGCCTGCCCTGTGAAGTAGACTTGTTTCTCCACATGGGAAGCTGATGGCCAGTCTATACTGGCCTCTGCACATTTTGTAGCAGTCCCTGTGGACCGGCCTTTCTATCTAAAACTGTTCTAACCTTTATTTGTTAGATTTGTTTTTGTTCTAGATTTTAGTCAAATGACACATGTATTGACCAGCTTCTGGGACCTGGATCAGCCCACTGAAGCTCTAATCATTTTCAGCACAGGATACCACACCCAACCCCTCCCAGGATCAGGATTAAGTAGGTGCTCATTCTCAGCAGGAAGCAGCTTTGAAAGAGACCATAACTCCTGCCCATGATGGACTTTGATATGGGGGAGCTGGAAAGAGTTGATGAATAGGTGTAGAGAGAGGGCACAAAGCCAGGCCTAGAATCAAGAAGACCTAAATTGAAATTTGGCCTTAGATACTTATTGCCTGAGTGAATCTGGTGTAAATCCTTTTACCTTTGTAAAATGGACTGGAGAAAAAAATGACAAACCACCCCAGTATCTTTTTTCCTTTTAAAGAAAAGCTCAAATAGGGTCACAAAGGGTCAGATACAACTGAAATCACTGAACAATAACTGCAACAAAATCACTCTACATCATTTCATGAATATCTTCCCATGTTTCCCTCAATTCATCACACTCATCTTTCCTTCCTTCCTTCTTCCTTCCTTCCTTCTCTTCCTTCCTTCCTTCCTTCCTTAGTTCCTTCCTTCCTTCCTTCCTTCCTTCCTTCCTTCCTTCCTTCCTTCCTTCCTTCATTCCTTCCTTCTTTCTTTCATTCTTTCTTCCTTTCTTTCATTCTCTAGTTTCCTGTTGCCCAGGGTCAAACATCTAGCCAATATTTGAGGCCCTATTTGAATTCAGGTCTTCTTACTCCTGGGCCAGTATTCTATTGACTGTCACATAGATGCTTTATAATAATTACTTTTTAAAAGATTTTTCTTAAAGTACACTTATATCCCCTTACATTAGTATTCCACGATTTATTTAGACATTCTACAATCTATGGGCTTCCATTTTATTTGTTATCAGAAAAAGTACCCCTACAAATATTTTGTTCTTTATGGGGACTTTATTTCCATATTTTCTTCACTTTTAAGGGCTCTAATGCAATCTCTGGTTCAAAGGATATTGAAATTTTAGTCATATAACTTGAATAATTCCGAATTGCAATTTTATCATTTCACAGTTCTACCAACAATAAAATTAGTATGTCTATTTTCCCACAACTCCTCCACCATTACCATTTTTTGAGTCCTCTTAGCTAAAATTTACTTGAGAGATGAAACATAAAGGTTTTTTTTTTTTTTTGTTCTCTTATGACTACTAATTTGATTAGGAATACTATGCAAGGATTCTGTTGAGACTTTTAAAATCCTATCTTTTGGCCACTTATCTATTGAGGAATCATGATTAGTCCTTTGTAAAAATTCAATTTCATCTTCAGTTCCAAAAGCACTATTCCCCCTCTCTTCCATATTCACTGTGAAGGCAAAAAATATGTATATATATATATATATATTTTAAATAAAGCAAAAGAAAAAAGAATAACTTGATCAAAACAGCCCCAAGAGTGTCTAGAAAAATGAACAAGAGAAACAAAATGAAATTAGAAATAAAATTAGGTATACTGTGATATATTTAACATGAAAGGATTGCTTACATCTGGGGGATGGGGGGGAGGGACGGAGGGGAAAAATGGGAACAGATCTAAGTACAAGGGATAATGCTGTAAAAAAAATTACCCTGTAATGGATTCTGCCAATAAAAAGTTATTTAAAAAAAAGAAATAAGATTAGAGTTTAATACAAGAAATATTAAAGGAAAAATCATTTAAAATAAAAACTGAAAACTTTTAACCAATTCGTGAATTCCCTGAAAAAAAAAACAGAATCTAGAAACAAAATTCAGTATTTGAGACAAGAAATCTAAGATTAAATTAATCAAAAGAAATATAAATAAAAGAAAAAAATAAAAAGAAAAGAAAATATAATGTCCTGCTCTCAAAATCAGGTGACTAGCAAAAACAGGTTGAGGAGACATAATTAAAGAATCATTGGTCTCCTTGAAGACCATAATCAAACTAAAAACTATTTCAAAATAGACCCTATTTGAAAAGATCCTAACTCTCCTCAAACTTGCTAGAATCCCAGGAAAAATGTAGTTTTAGACATGCCTTTATTTAACAGCAACAAAATAGAAATTGAAGGAATATTCCTAGGTAAAGAAAATGATTGCTTTTTGGCAGATGGTTGTTTGGGGTATTTAGAGAAGACTGGAAAAGTCTTTTAAATCTGAGGGAGGGGCTGGGGGAAAGAAGGGTAAAAATTGGAACAAGAGGTTTGGCAATTGTCAATGCTATAAAGTTACCCATATATATATATAACCTGTAAATAAAAGGCTATTAAAAATAAAAAAAAACAGATTTCTCTTAAAATATACTTATATCCCCCTACATTAGTACTCCATGATTTGTTCAGACATTCTATAATCTATGGGCTTCCATTTTATTTGTTATTAGAAAAAGTCCCACTACAAATATTTTGTTCTTTATGGGGACTTTATTTCTATATTTTCTTCACTTTTAAGGCCTGTAATGGAGTCGCTGGTTCAAAGGATATTGAAAATTTAGTCACTTAACTTGAATAATTCTGAATTGCAATTGTAGCATTTCACAGTTCCACCAACAATAAAATTAGTATGTCCATCATCACACAACTCCTCCACCATTACCTATTGCCATTTTTTGGGTCCTTTTAGCTAAATTTTACATGACAGATGAAACATAAAGGTTTTTTTTCTTTTCTCTTGTGACTACTAATTTGATTAGGAATAATATGCAAGGATTCCGTTGAGAATTTTAAAATCATATCTTTTCACCACTTATGTATTGAGGAATCATGATTAGTCTTTTATAAAAATTCAATTTCATCTTCAGTTCCAAAAGCACTATTCCCCCTCTCTCCCATATTCACTGAGAAGGATAAATAAATTAATAAATTATATATATATATATATATATATATATATATATTTTAAATCAAGCAAAAGAAAAAAGAATAACTTGATCACAAGAGCCCCAAGAGTGTCTAGAGAAGTAAACAAGAGAAAAAATGAAATTAGGAATAAGATTCCATATAATGTGACATATTTAACATGAAAGGACTGCTTGCCATGTGGGGGAGGGGGTGAAGGGAGGGAGGGGAAAAATCAGAACAGAAGTGAGTGCAAGGGATAAAGTTGTAAAAAATTTCCCTGGTATGGGTTCTCCCAATAAAAAGTTATTTCAATAAAAGAAATAAGATTAGGATTTAGTACAAGAAATATTAAAGGAAAAATCATTTAAAATAAAAACTGAAACCTTTACCCAATTAGTGAATTCCCTGAAAAAACAAACAGAATTCTAGAAACAAAATTCACTGTTTGAGACAAGAAATCTAAAATTAAATTAATTAAAAGAAATATAAATAAAAGAAAAAAAGAAAAGAAAATATAATGTATCTACTATCAAAATCAGGTGACTTGAAAAAACAGGTTGAGGAGGCTTAATTGAAGAATCATTGGTCTCCTTGAGTACCATAATCAAACTAAAATCTTGGACCCTGTTTCCAAAGATCCTAACTCTCCTGAAACTTGTAGTATCTCAGGAAAAATGTAGTTTTAGACATACATTTAATAAACAGCAATAATATATAAATCGAAGGAATATTCCTAGGTAAAGAAAATGATTGCTTTTTGGCAGATGGCAGCTTGGAGTATTTAGAGAAGCCTGGAAAAGTTTTAACAGGGTATGACATGAACCAACAAGAACCATTACCTATTTTGAGTTACTAACAAACCTCAGTAGGAAGAGATAGAGAAAGAAATGCCATTCAACAAACCTACAAAATATATAAAATATCTGGGAGTTCAACATTTGTGTCACAGCGGTACCATATGAATAAACCCACACAATGCTTTTTTTAAAAAAAAGATAGAATTCTCTATTGCTCCAACATGAGCAGTGCCCCAGACACTCAGGAAGTGATCTTCCTATTGATTGAACCGAAGCTTCAACTTTATCTTATTGAAACAAGTTTGATCCTCCTTCAGCAGCCTGGGGCTGTCTCCTCTCTGGGTTCAATAGCACTTTCAGACTTAGGAGAGATATCTACTGAGGTCAAACAGGCTAAACTGGAATGGGGGGAGGGGACAGGTTGCAAGAAACAAGATCCCATCGATGCCTGGGCAATGCAGGACCACACAAGGTCCCAGGTAAAGGGCAATGACCAGTCAGCCCAGGCCCAGGCAGGGAACATTGGAGCCTAAGGCAAGAAAGGAGGGCATCCCCAGGGTCTGGCAGGAAGCTCAATAATAGCATAATTAACAATATCTGCTTGGTGTCTGAAACCCTTTGCACACAATCCTTTGGTTCAAGTGTCAAACTGGAGAAAACAGCTCTGTGCTGGATTACCCAGGTGTTAGCACCATGGTCAGTACCCATGAGTAGAATGAAATCCCTAGGTGTAAACTCACCAAAGTGAAAACTCAGTGAGGTGATAACTCTTACAGGGAGAAAGCAGAGTCCTTATCAGGCCATGAGTTGACACCTTGGTGATAGGGGAGGGGAGGGGCTAAATGGAAGCCCTATAAAAGAGCCCAATATATGGACTCCTGTCATTTTCTTGGCTGTCAGGGCTCAGAGAAAGAACTAGTGACATTTCCTGGGTTGACTATCTCTGAAAAAAGGAGTAGAAGGCCTAGGATACTAAAAACTGCTTTGAAAGCCTCAGAGTAGAGGCCTCCTATCCCCTGTGCTTGGGCTATTTCTCGGACCCAGGGATTCTCCAGTGTGGCCACAGTTTGTGCAAGGAGTGTCTTCCCAGCTCCTGGAGGGAAATCTGCCTTTCCACAACCTGCTCAGTGTGCAGGACAGCCACTGCCTTGGAAGACAAAGTGCCGGACAGGAGGCTGAGGGATCTGTCTCACATTAGCAAGATGCAGAGCCTCGGGGATCTGCCCACTTGTGACAAACATGGCCTGGAACCCACCTTATTCTGTGAGGAGGATCACAGCCCCTTGTGTGGACCCTGCTTTTTAACCACAGATCACCAGAACCACAGAGTCGTTCTCCTGGACAAGGCTGTCAGTCAATGCATGGAGAAGCTCGAGGCTACATGTGAGACTTTAAGGACCAGGAAGAAAAGATTTCAGATGGACCTGGAATTTGAGAAAATCAGAGAGGCCCAGTGGGAAAAGGACGGCCGCCTTCTCAAAGCCTTGGTTGTGTCTGAATATGAGAAAATGCACCAGTTGTTGGGGGAGGAAGAGCAGGTTCAATTGCAATCATTAGACCAGGAAGCAAGAGACAATTGGAAGCAGCAGAAAAGCCCCTTTCGAAAGAAGCTTTATCTGCTACTGAAGTCAAAGAAGCAGCCTGTGCAGAGGCTCCAGGCTCAGAAGCAGGCTGCGAACTCTGAGTGGGAGAAAAGGCTCCAGTTCTTGTCAGAGGAAAAGAAGCTACACCTACAGAGGCTGGACCTAGAAGTCACAGACAACCTGGCAAAGTTTGAGGAGAGCAAGACAAAAATAAACCAAGAGATCCACAAGCTGGAAATGGCGATATCAGAACTAGAGGACAATTATGTTCAGCTTCCTGTTGAAATGCTCCAGGAGGCAAAAGGCACATTAGGAAGGAGTGAGGAGCTGCTCCTTCAGAACCCAGTGGTGGCTTCCCCGACATGGACCATGCTGCCGGTCTCCGGGATGAGAGAAATGCTGCTGACCTTCCACAGGCATCTAAGTCTGGACCCTCAGACAGCCAATCCCCATCTGGCCCTCTCTGAAGATCTGCAGAGTGTGGAATACCGTCCTGTCCCAGGGGATGTACCCGAGAACCCAGAGAGATTCGATTCTGCTCTCTGGGTCTTGGCTCAGCAGAAGTTCACTTCCGGGAGACACTACTGGGAAGTGGAGGTGGGGGAGCAAAGGGAGTGGGAAGTGGGCGTCTGTAAGGAATCCATCAGAAGGAAGGGGGACAGTGGCCACAAGGTTCTGGGAGACAGACTGACCCTGGCGGCCTTCACTTTTGACAGGGAGTTTCACTTGTGGCATTCAAATCAAATCGTTCCTTCCTGCAAACCAGTCCAGAAGCTGGGTATTTTCCTTGATTATGAAAGAGGGCACATAGCATTTTACAATGCTGCAGATGCAACTCTCATCTATAGTCCCCCAGATAAGGCTTTCCAAGGTCCCCTTGTCCCTTGTTTCTCTCCTTGCTTTCCAAACGGGAAAAACACCTCTGGATACCTGCATATCTGCCCCAGGGGGAACAATGCTCAAGAACATGATCATTCCTAAAATGGGATTTTTCAAATACAAGCAACCAAAACAGTTTCTACAACAACCTTCCATTCATGAGAACCCATGGTGACTATGTGGTGACCTTTACTTTGAATTTAAATTCAAGTTAATTGTCAATCGCTTTACATTTTTTCTGTCACTTGAACTTATTTTTTTCCTTCCAAATATATTCATTGCCCAACTAGAGGCAGTTTGTTACTACAGCACTGGGTACTGATTGATAATATCACGGAAATATCTACTTGAAAAATATTTTGTTCTCAAGAATAAACTAAGTGCTTAGTAGGGGATCTTTAGCCTAGAGAGTGCTAGAATATATAGGTAGACAGAAGAAGGCTCTGCAGAGAAATAATTTGGGTCATAAAGTCAGGAGATCTGGGTGTGAATCCAATCTGGCACTGAATGTGAGGCTTATGCCAAGTTGCTTTTCCTTTTTGACTTCAGATGGTCCCTCATCAGTAAAATGGAACTCCTGATACTTGAATCACTTACTTTGCCAAATTTTTATGAGGGATATTTTTCAAAATAGGAAAGTATTACATAAATGTGAGCATCAACTTTTTTAAATAAAATTTTGTTTTTTTTACAACACTACAGTTTCTCACTGTTTTTTTTCTCGTCCTTTCAGAGAATCATGTGATTCAACAAATCATATCTATCAAAAAAAAAAAACAGAAAAATACTCTAAAAAAATTTTAGTGCATGTGTAATATGTAGTATCTATATACCTCCCACTTCTTCAATGATGGGAGTAAGGGTATCTTCTTGTTTTTCTCTATTATGATGTCGTTTTAGAGCTTTCTAATTTTGTGACATTCATTTTCCATATATTTATGTGGCCTCTTCTTTTCATTTGCATTGTTCAGATCATTATGTTGTAGGCACTGTTTGGGGCGGGGGGAGGGGGGAGGAGGTCCAAATAGGTGTAGAGATAGTGCACAAAGCCAGGCCTAGAATCTAGAAGACCTAAATTGAAATTTGGCCTTAGATACTTATTACCTGAGTGAATCTGGTGTAAATCCTTTTGCCTTTGTAAAATAGACCGGAGAAAAAAATGACAAACCACCCCAGTATCTTTCTTCTTCTTAAAGAAAATCTCAAATAGGGACACAAAGAGTCAAATACAACTGACATCACTGAACAATAACTGCAACAATATCACTCTGCATCATTTCATGCATATCTTCCCATGTTTCTCTGTATTCATCACACTCATCTTTCCTTCGTTCCTTTTTTCCTTCTTCCTTCTTTCCTTCCTTCCTTCTTTCTTTCATTCTTTCTTCCTTTCCTTCCTTTCTTTTTTCTTTCATTCTTTACTTTCCTGTTGCCTAGGGTCAAATATCTAGCCAATATTTAATGCTAGACTTGAACTCAGGTCTTCTTACTCCTTGGCCAGTGTTCTATTGACTGTCACCAAGATGCTTTATAATCATTACTTTTTAAAAGATTTTTTTTGTTTTATTTACAGGTTATATGCATGGATAACTTTACAGCTTTAACAATTGCCAAATCTCTTGTTCCAATTTTTCACCTCCCACCCCCCACGCACTCCCCTAGATGGCAGGATGACCAGTAGATGTTAAATACATTAAAATATAAATTAGATATACAATAAGTATACATGACCAAAACATTATTTTGCTGTGTAAAAAGAATTAGACTCTGAAATATTGTGCAATTAGCTTGTGGAGGAAATCAGAAATGCAGGTGGGCATAAATATAGGGATTGGGAATTTAATGTAATGGTTTTTAGTCATCTCCCAAAGTTCTTTCTCTGGGCATAGCTAGTTCAGTTCATTACTGCTCCATTGGAAATGATTTGGTTGATCTCCTTGCTGAGGATGGCCACGTTCATCAGAACTGGTCATCATATAGTATTGTTGTTGAAGTATATAATGTTCTCCTGGTCCTGCTCATTTCACTCAGCATCAGTTCGTGTAAGTCTCTCCAGGCCTTTCTGAAATCCTCCTGTTGGTCATTTCTTACAGAACAGTAATATTCCATAATATTCATATACCACAATTTATTCAGCCATTCTCCAACTGATGGACATCCATTCAGTTTCCAGTTTCTAGCCACTACAAAAAGGGCTGCCACAAACATTCGTGCACATACAGGTCCCTTTCCCTGCTTTATAATCTCTTTGGGATATAAGCCCAGTAGTAACACTGCTGGATCAAAGGGTATGCACAGTTTGATAACTTTTTGAGCATAGTTCCAAACTACTCTCCAAAATGGTTGGATCTGTTCACAACTCCACCAACAATGCATCAATGTCCCAGTTTTCCCACATCCCCTCCAACAATCATTATTATTTTTTCCTGTCGTCTTAGACAATCTGACAGGTGTGTAGTGCTACCTTAGAGTTGTCTTAATTTGCATTTCTCTGATTAATAGTGACTTGGATCATCTTTTCATATGATTAGAAATAGTTTCAATTTCTTCATCTGAGAATTGTCTGTTCATATCCTTTGACCATTTTTCAATTGGAGAATGGCTTGATTTTTTATAAATTAGAGTTAATTCTCTATATATTTTGGAAATGAGGCCTTTATCAGAACCTTTGACTGTAAAAATATTTTCCCAGTTTATTGCTTCCCTTCTAATCTTGTCTGCATTAGTTTTGTTTGTACAAAAACTTTTCAGTTTGGTATAATCAAAATTTTCTATTTTGTGATCAGTAATGATCTCTAGTTCTGCTTTGGTCATAAAGTCCTTCCCCTTCCACAGGTCTGAGAGGTAAACTATCCTGTGTTCCTCTAATTTATTAATAATTTCATTCTTTATGCCTAGGTCATGAACCCATTTTGACCTTATCTTGGTGTACGGTGTTAAGTGTGGATCAATGCCTAGTTTCTGCCATATTAGTTTCCAATTTTCCCAGCAATTTTTATCAAACAGTAAGTTCTTATCCCAAAAGCTGGGGTCTTTGGGTTTGTCAAGACTAGGTTGCTATATTTATTGACTGTTTTATCCCTTGAACCTAACCTATTCCACTGATCAACTAATCTATTCCTTAGCCAATACCAAATGGTTTTGGTAACTGCTGCTCTATAATATAGTTTTAGATCTGGTACAGCTAAGCTAAACCACCTTCATTTGATGTTTTTTTCATTAATTCCCTTGAAATTCTTGACCTTTTGTTTTTCCATATTAATTTTGTTGTTATTTTTTCTAGGTCATTAAAATAGTTTTTTGGGAGTCTGATTGGTATAACACTAAATAAATAAATTAGTTTAGGTAATATTGTCATCTTTATTATATTTGCTCGCCCTATCCAAGAGCATTTAATATTTTTCCAATTGGTTAGATCAGACTTAATTTGTGTGAAAAGTGGTCTGTAATTTTGCTCATAAAGTTTCTGATTTTCCCTTGGCAGATAGATTCCTAAATATTTTATATTATCAGTAGTTACTTTAAATGGAATTTCTCTTTGTAACTCTGACTGTTGGATTTTGTTAATGATATATAGGAATGCTGATGACTTATGTGGGTTTATTTTATAACCAGCAACTTGGCTAAAGTTGTGAATTATTTCTAATAACTTTTTAGTAGATTCTCTCGGGTTCTCTAAATATACCATCATGTCATCGGCAAAGAGTGATAATTTGGTTTCCTCATTGCCTATTCTAAAAGATTTTTCTTAAAGTATACTTATATCCCCCTATATAAGTACTCCATCATTTGTTTACACATTCTACAATTTATGGGCTTCCATTTTATTTCTTATCACAAAAAGTACCACTATGCATATTTGGTTGTTTATGGGGGCTTCATTTCTATATTTTCTTCACTTTTAAGGCCTGTAATGGAGTCTCTGGTTCAAAGGATATTGAAATTTTAGTCACTTAACTTGGATAATTCAGAATTGCAATTGTAGCATTTCACAGTTCCACCAACAATAAAATTATTATTTCTATCATCCCACAACTCCTCCACCATTATCTATTGCCATTTTTTGGGTCCTCTTAACAAAATTTTACTTGAGAGATGAAACATAAAGGTTATTTTCTTTTCTCTTATGACTACTAATTTGATTAGGAATACTATGCCAGGATTCTTTTGAGACTTTTAAAATCCTATCTTTTGGCCACTTATCTATTGAGGAATCATGATTAGTCCTTTGTAAAAATTCAATTTCATCTTCAGTTCCAAAAGCACTATTCCCCCTCTCTCCCATATTCACAGCTAAGGCAAATATATATATATATATATATATATATATATATATATTTTTTTTTTAAAAAAGCAAAAGAAAAAAGAATAACTTGATCACAAGAGCCCCAAGTGTGTCTAGAGAAGTAAACCAGAGACAAAAGATGAAATTAGAAATAAGATTAGGTATACTGTAACATATTTAACATGTATAGGACTGCTTGCCATCGGGGGGAGGGGGTGGAGGGAGGGAGGGGAAAAATCAGAACAGAAGTGAGTGCAAGGGATAATGTTATAAAAAATTACCCTTTTATGGGTTCTATCAATAAAAAGTTATTTTAAAAAAAAGAGATAAGATTAGGATTTAGTGCAAGAAATATTAAAGGAAAATTCATTTAAAGTAAAAACTGAAAACTTTTACCCAATTAGTGAATTCCAAGATTAAATTAATCAAAAGAAATATAAATAAAATAAAAAATAAAAATAAAATAAAATATAATGTATCTGCTATCCAAATCAGGTGACTTGAAAAAACAGGTTGAGGAGACATAATAAAAGAATCATTGGTCTCCTTGAATACCATCATCAAACTAAAAACTTGGATTCTGTTTCAAAAGATCCTAACTCTCCTCAACCTTGCTAGAATCCTCGGAAAAATAGCATTTTAGACATGCCATTATTTAACAGCAACAAAATATAAATTGAAGGAATATTCCTAGGTAAAAAAAAATGATTGCTTTTTGGCAGATGGCAGTTTTGGCTATTTAGAGAAGCCTAGAAAATTCTTTTAAATCTGGGGGAGGGGCTGGGAGGAAGGTCGGGAAAAATTGGAAAAAGAGGTTTGGCAATTGTCAATACTATAAAGTTACCCATACATATAACCTGTAAATAAAAGGCTACTAAAATTTAAAAAAAAGATTTTTCTTAAAGTATACTTATATCCCCCTACATTAGAACTCCATGATTTGTTCAGACATTCTACAATATATGGGCTTCCATTTTATTTGCCATCACAAAAAGTACCACTACGAATATTTTGTTCTTTATGGGGCTTTATTTCTATATTTACTTCACTTTTAAGGCTTGTAATGGGGTCTTTGGTTCAAAGGATATTGAAATTTTAGTCACTTAACTTGGATAATTCTGAATTGCAATTGTAGCATTTCACAGTTCCACCAACAATAATATTATTATTTCTATCATCCCACAAGTCCTCCATCATTGCCCATTGCCATTTTTGGGGGCCTCTTAGCTAAAGTTTACTTGAGAGATGAAACATAAAGGTTTTTTTCTTTTCTCTTATGACTACCCATTTGATTAGTAATACTATGCAAGGATTCTTTTCAGACTTTTAAAATCCTATCTTTTGGCCACTTATCTATCGAGGAATCATGATTAGTCCATTCTAAAAATTCTATTTCATCTTCAGTTCCAAAAGCACTATTCCCCCTCTCTCCCATATTCACTGAGAAGGCAAAATATATATATGTATATATTAAACCAAGCAAAAGAAAAAAGAATAACTTGATCACAAGAGCTCCAAGAGTGTCTAGAGAAGTAAACAATTCATTTTTCATATATTTATGTGGCCTCTTCTTTTCATTTACATTGTTGAGATCATTATGTTGTAGGCACTGTTTGGGGGGGGGGTCTAAATAGGTGTAAAGATAGTGCACAAAGCCAGGCCTAGAATCAAGAAGACCTAAATTGAAATTTGGCCTTAGTTCCTTATTGCCTGAGTGAACCTGGTGTAAATCCTTTTGCCTGTGTAAAATGGACTGCAGAAAAAGATGACAAACCACCCCAGTATCTTTTTTCTTTTTAAAGAAAAGCTCAAATAGGGTCACAACGGGTCAAATACAATTGAAATCACTGAACAATAACTGCAACAATATCACTCTGCATCATTTCATGCATATCTTCCCATGTTTCTCTGTATTCATCACACTCATCTTTCCTTCCTTCCTTTTTTCCTCCTTCCTTCTTTCTTTCATTCTTTCTTCCTCTCCTTCCTTTCTTCTTTCTTTCATACTTTAGTTTCCTGTTACCCAGGGTCAAATATCTAGCCAATATTTGAGGCTAGATTTGAACTCAGGTCTTCTTACTCCTGGGCCAGTGTTCTATTGACTGTCACGTAGAGGCTTTATAATCATAACTCTTTAAAAGATTTTTCTTAAAGTATACTTATATACTTATATACTTATATTCCCCCTCTCTCCCATATTCACTTAAAATATATATATAAATATATATTTATATATATATTTTAAATCAAGCAAAAGAAAAAAGAATAACTTGATCACAAGAGCCCCAAGAGTGTTTAGAGAAGTAAACAAGAGAAAAAAATGAAATTAGGAATAAGATTCCATATAATGTGACATATTTAACATAAAAAGACTGCTTGCCATGTGGGGGAGAGGGGGAGGGAGGGAGTGAAAAATCAGGACAGAAGTGAGTGCAAGGGATAAAGTTGTAAAAAATTTCCCTGGTATGGTTCTGCCAATAAAAAGTTAGTAAAAAAAAAAAAAGGAAATAAGATTAGAATTTAGTACAAGAAATATTAAAGGAAAAATCATTTAAAATAAAAACTGAAAACCCAATTAGTGTATTACCTGAAAAAACAAACAGAATTGTAGAAACAAAATTCAGTATTTGAGACAAGAAATCTAAGATTAAATTAATCAAAAGAAATATAAATAAAAGAAAAAAATAAAAATAAAAGAAAATATAATGTCCTGCTATCAAAATCAGGTGACTTGAAAAAACAGGTAGAGGAGACATAATTAAAGAATCCTTGGTCTCCTTGAATAAGATAATCAAACTAAAAATTTGGACCCTGTTTCAAAAGATCCTAACTCTCCTCAAACTTGCTAGAATCCCAGGAAAAATATAGTTTTAGATATGCCTTTATTTAATAGCAACAAAACATAAATTGAAGGAATATTCTTAGATAAAGAAAATGATTGCTTTTTGGCAGATGGCAGTTTGGGGTATTTAGGGAAGCCTGGAAAAGTCTTTTAAATCTAGGGGAAGGAGGGGAAAAACTGGAACAAGAGGTTTTGAAATTGTCAATGCTATAAAATTACCCATACATGTAACTGTAAATAAAAGGCTATTCAAATTAAAAAAAAAACAATTTTTCTTAAAGTATACTTCTATCCCCCTACATTAGTACTCCAGGATTTGTTCAGACATTCTACAATCTTTGGGCTTCCATTTTATTTGTTATCACAAAAAGTACCACTCCGAATATTTTGTTTTTTATGAGGACTTTATTTCTATATTTTCTTCACCTTTAAGGCCTGTAATGGAGTCTCTGGTTCAAAGGATCTTGAAAATTTAGTCACTTAACTTGAATAATTCCGAATTGCAATTGTAGCATTTCACAGTTCCACCAACAATAAAATTAGTATGTCTATCATCGCACAACTTCTCCACCGTTACCTATTGCCAATTTTTGGTTCCTCTTAGCCAAATTTTACTTGAGAGTTGAAACATAAAGGTTTTTTTTTCTTTTCTCTTAGGACTATTAATTTGATTAGGAATACTATGCAAAGATTCCTTTGAGACTGTTAAAATGAGATCCTTTGACCACTTATCCATTGAGGAATCATGATTAGTCCTTTGTAAAAATTCAATTTCATCTTCAGTTCCAAAAGCACTATTCTCCCTCTTTCCCATATTCAATGAGAAGGCAAATATATATATATATATATATATATATATATTTTTTTTTTAAATCAAGCAAAAGAAAAAAGAATAACTTGATCACAAGAGCCCCAAGAGTTCCTACAGAAGTAAACAAGAGACAAAAGATGAAATTAGAAATAAGATTAGGTATACTGTGACATATTTAACATGAAAGGACTGCTTGCCATCTGGGGGAGGGGGGGAGGGAGGGAGGGAAAAATGGGAACAGAAGTGAGTGCAAGGGATAATGTTGTAAAAAATTACCCTGGTATGTGTTCTGTCAATAAAAAGTTATTTAAAAAAAAGAAATAAGATTAGGATTTAGTACAAAAAATATTAAAGGGAAAATCATTTAAAATAAAAACTGAAACTTTTACCCAATTAGTGAATTCACTGAAAATAAAAAATAGAATTCTACAAATAAAATTCAGTGTTTGAGACAAGAAATCTAAGAAAAAATTAATCAAAATCAAAAGAAATATAAATAAAAAAAAAGAAAAAGAAAAGAAAATATAATGTATCTGCTATCAAAATCAGGTGACTGGAAAACACAGGTTGAAGAGACAAAATTGAAGAATCATTGGTCTCCTTGAATATTATAATCATACTAAAAACTTGCACCCTGTTTCAAAAGATCCGAACTCTAATCTATAGACCCCCAGATAAGGCTTTCCAAGGTCCCCTTGTCCCTTGTTTCTCTCCTTTCTTTCCAAGGAGTAAAAACACCTCTGGATATCTGCATATCTGCCCCAGGAAGAACAATGCTCAAGAAGATGATCAGTACTAAAATGGAATTTTTCAAATCCAAGCAACCAATAGAAGCTTTGAAATGACTTTCCATTCATGAGAACCCATGGTGAATATGTTAATAAAGTTATGTGTCATTGTCAAAAGCAGACAAATGAGTGAAAAAAATCTTTCAATTAAAAAGTTCATCCTCTAAAAATTACTTTTTGCATCAAGGTGTTTTAATTTAGTAGTTGTCTCCTTTTTATAGAAAATAATCCTTACCTTTACTTTGAATTTAGATTCAAGTTGTCAGTCACTTTACATTTTTTCTTTCAGTTGAACTTATTATTTTCCTTTCAGATTTGTTCATTGCCCTACTAGAGGCAGTTTGTTACTACAGCACTGGGAACTAATTGATAATAACCCAGAAGAGTAAAAACCATTACATTGAATTCCCAGTCCCTCTATTTTTGCCCATCTGCATTTTTGATTTCCTTCACAGGCTAATTGTATAATATTTCAGAGTTTGATTCTTTTTGTACAGCAAAATAATGGTTTGGTCATGTGTACTTATTGTGTATCTAAATTATATTTTAATATATTTAAAATCTACTGGTCATCCTGCTGTCTGGGGGAGGGGGTAGAGGGAAGAAGATAAAATTTGGAACAAGAGGTTTGGAAATTGTCAATGCTGTAAAGTAACCCATACATATAACCTGTAAATAAAAGGCTATTAAAATTTCAAAAAAAAAAAAACATAACACGGAAATATCTACTTGAAAAATATTTGGTTCTCAAGAACAAACTAAGTGCTTAGTAGGGGATCCTTAGCCTAGAGAGTGCTAGAATATATAGGTAGACAGCAGAAGGGTCTGCAGAGAAATAATACAAGTCATAAAGTCAGGAGATCTGGATGTGAATCCAAGTCTGGCACGGACTGTGTGGCTTATGCTAAGTTGCTTATCCTTTTTGACTTGAGATGGTCCCTCATCAGCAAAATGGAACTCCTAATACTTGAATCACTTACTTAGCCAAATTTTTATGAGGGATATTTTTCAAAATGGGAAAGTATTACATAAATATGAGCATCTGCATCTTTTTATTAAAATCTTTTGCTTTTTTACATCACCACACTTTCTCACTGTTTCTGTCTAATACTTTCAGAAACACAGTATTTTTCAAATAAAAATAAAAGCCAGAAAAATACTCTGAAAAAAACTCAATGCTTGCACAATATGCAATATCTAGGGAATGAAGGAGGGAGAGAAGGAAAGGTGGAAAGGAAGGGTAGGTGTAAAGTCAGGAGGGAGGAAGGGAGGGAGGGAGAAAGAGAAGGGGGGAAGAGAGGGATGAAGGCAGAGAGTGTAATGTCTGGTTGGCTCTCTGGAGGGCCTCAGGATTAACCTTTGGGAAAAGAAGTGAAGGAGGGAGTCAAGCTGTGACATGGCTGATCAAAGATGGATCCTGGACTCTGGAACCTGAATTCTTCCCTGATGAGCTTGCTGTGCCAGAGAGACTCAGCCCTCCCATCCTTCCCTAGGATTACCTCACCACCCCTCAATCAGAAAGGGCCAATTGTGAGGAGAGCCATCACATCATCATATCATCTAAGTATATGTTTATGGAACCATTATCTCACATTGAGGAGGTACTTAGCCTTAAGGACTCTATGGTTCTGGATCCAAGTACAGATTATCAGAGTTCCAGTCCTTTGCACTAGTCCCTGCCCTCTCCAAGGGAGGAAGAGAGGAATGGGGGAGGGAGGGAAGAATGAAAGGAGGGAGGGAGGAATGAAGGAAGAGAAGAAAAAGGAAGTGGGGGAGGGAGGAGGGAAGGAAAGGAGGAAGGGAGGAAGTCACTGAGCATTTAAAGAGCACACCTTTACATTCCTATTCAGAATCATATATTGTATAGACATTCTTAGGTTCCCTTATCAATGCCAGATTTGGATGAGGCTTGGGTGGGGCCCGTTTCTTTATTAGGATTAGAAATCAGAGAAGTTTGATTTGAGTATATGAGGCATAAGAAGGGAAATGACTTGACATAAAGACTGTTGCAGTAACTCAAATGTTTTATAATTAAAGTTTCAAGCTTGAAACAGGGCTGACATAGGTTAGAACTGTCAGTTTTTGTCTGTATGTTTTATAGGCATTATTACATTTAACCCAAATTATTCCATATTAGATCCTATCATCATAATGATAACATCAAACTACAATAAAGACTACAATATCATAGATATTGACCATAAGAAACCACTCTTAAAGGGAAATGGTCTAGGAGGAACTGAGTTGATGACTGTTCTTGAATGCCATTGTATTTACATGTTAAGAATTTTTCCTTGTTCAAGATTCCTGTAAATGTTACCTCAAATTACCTTGGAGCAATATTACATCAGGAGACATAAGGGACTATTTAAACACACACACACACACACACACACACACACACACACACACACAGAATGAAAATTTATTTTAAGCATTATTTTTTTTAAATTTCAGATATTCTCTCATCTTTTAACCTCTTATCAACCTATCTAGAAGACAAACAATATGACACCAATTATACAGTACTTGTAAAATCTTGCAAAACATATTTTTATATTAATCATTTTGCAAAACAAAGCAAACAAGAAAATTATACTTTAATTTACACTTGGACTTTTTCATTTCTCTTTCTGATAGTGGATAGAACCTATGGAATGAGTCCTATGGATCATTATGCTGATTAGAATAGTCAAATCTTTTGCAGTTGATCATCATTACAACATTGATGTTACTGTGCACAACGATCTCTGAGGTCTTCTCACTTCACTTTATATCAGTTCATAAAAGTTTTGTGATATTTTCCTGAAACTACGCCCTCTCATCTTTTCTTAGAGTACAAAAGTATCTTGTAACAATCTTATGTCTCAACTTCAGTTCATGAGTATCCCCTCAATTTCTAAGTCTTTGCCATCATAACAAGAGCTGCTGTAAATATTTTTGTATAAATAGGTCCTTTTTCCTTTTTTAATTTCTTTAGGTTAGGGACCTAGGAGTAGTATTGCTAGATCATAAGATATATCATTTTATAGCTCTTTGGGTTTAATTCCAGATTGTTCTCCACAATAGCTAAATCAATTCACTTCTCCACCAACAATTCATTAAAGTATCTGTTTCCCTTCATTCCACATAGGAGACTGTTAATAGAAATCTTTGTTTGAGCCTTGTTCTGATTAATGATACAGACTAAAAGAAATTTAGACAAAAGGAGTTTATTACAGGTAATAAAGGCAGCAGTACAGAATATGGTGGGGAATTCAAACTCTGAGCGGCTTTAATAGAATTAAACAATTTTCATATAAGGAAAAGACAATTCTGATGGGTATATTATTTCTCTCTCAATAGTGATTTTAAATTACAAGAAATTGGAATTTCAACATTGATTTTTGTAAGATTTTGTTTTCCAAATATTTTCTCCTTCCCTCTTGTACTTATCTTCTCCCTACGACAGCAAGCAATCTGATATAGGTTATATGTGCACTATTATGTAAAATATATTTCCATATTTATCATGTTGTGAAAGAAAAATCAGAACAAAAGGGAAATATCACAAAGAAAAAAAAGCAAACCAAAAAAAGATGAAAATAGTATGCTTCAATTCTCATATAATGTCCATGGTTCTCTCTCTGGATGCAGATGACATTTTTCATCGCAAGTGTATTGGATTTGTCTTGGATCACTGTATTGCTAAGAAAAGCTAAGTCTGTCATAGTTGATCAATACACAATCTTGCTTTTGTACAATGTGCAAAATATGTACAATGTTCTCTTGGTTCTGCTCACTTCACTCAGCATCAATTCATATAATCTTTTCAGACTCTTTTGAAATCAGGCTGTGCCTCACACATTCATATAGGTTATTTTTTCTCTTTTGCAGGGCATTTGGGGTTAAGTGACTTAGCAAGGGTCATCCAGCTAGTAAATATTAAGTGTCTGAAGCTGAATATGAACTCTGGTTCTCCTGACTTCAGGGCTGTTGCTCTATCTACTGCACTGTCTAGTTGCCCCTATAAATAGACATTTCAATGAGATGTGGTTAGTGCTATCTCATTTCCCACCCAATATATTATTGAAAGAGGAGGATAGGGGAGCATGGGTTTTGCCATCTTAAGCAGGGTAACTGCCATGCTATTGTTCAGTCCAATCTCACTGGACCATACCATATATGAAATTTTCTTGGAAAAGTCACTGGAGTCATTTGTCATTTCTTTCTCCAGCATAATAAGGCAAAGAAGCTGGTTTCCCCAGGATCACACAGCTAGTAAATGTCTACAGCTAGATTTGAACACAGGTCTTCCTCACTCTAGGACTCTATCCACTAAGCTAACCTTCAAAATCTAAAGTTAAAAATGGAATCATGTAGACTGATTCAGCACAAAAAGTTTCCTTTATATATGCCAGGTCAAACACCTCTCTTAGTTATGATGACTTGGATATAAATTTATGATAAATTGAGTGGTTCTGGCAGAGTTGAACTTGTTTAATGGTACATAGCTATTGATGTCTTTTATTCTCCTTTAAAACAAGTTGAGAATATAGTTTCCCCCCCCCCTTCTTTTTAGACTTTAGATGTGGAACACAGTATATACTATCAGACTCTGTAGATTTATTGGTTACTTCTGCTGGATTGCTTTTTTCTTTCTTTTTTAATTTAAATGGGTTATCGCTGACTGAGGAGTAGAGGGAAGAGGAATATATTCAGAAATTAAGGTATTGTTAAAATAAATGAAGTCAATGAAAATTAAGGATAGATTGATGAGCACAGGCCAGCATAGGACAACAACAATCTGGAAAGAGTTAAATACAAGAAAGCTGCTGAGTGCAGAGAGAGTCTAATAGCATCACTGGCCAGCAAGGAGTATGTCAGTTCTTCATCCTTGCTGATTATACCTGAAGAAATAATCCAATATTGAAGAGAATTGCCAGAGATAAGGTGAGCTGCAGAGTTCTGGGTGTTCCATAAAATTAAAAAAGAGTGTAAAAGCAGAGGTTTTAGCATAAAGCAAAAAAAAGACCCTGATGATCATAAAATGGAGGTTCCAAAGTTAAGAGAAGGGAACAGTTATAGGCAGAATTGAGTGAGATGGAGATAAGACTATCACAAAAAGACAGGAAAGGGTTTTTCATTTTGACAAATGGTGACCACATCCTAGGAATTTGGAGAGGCAGAAGTTTGTTAACCTTGGGGCAGAGGAAATGCCAGTCAATCGGAACTGACTTTAAGCAACAACGGGGAACTGAATGGTCAATGAAATTCTGGTTGGTGCGGTAAAAAAAGGTCCCCCTAAACACTGGCTTGACTCTCTTTTGCATATTGCATCACAGTGTTAAGTCCTGTGCGGACCTGCAAGCTTTCAGTATACCTAAAGTGGATGATCTAGGACTAAGCCTGAAAAATTTATTCCTGTCTGAGTTCCTGACCCGGATTTGTGTTTGAGAGGCAGACTACTTCTGCAATCAGCTCTTACCATCTAGCCAGGAAACTGTATTGATTCAGATGAACAGAACTATGGGCTCCCTTTCAGTCTGAGGGTCTTTCTTTGGTTATTTCTCTGAACTCAAAGCAAGAAATCAAACCCAGCTCTGTTCCTGGGGTCTGAATAGAGCTTTTGAACTTTTCCCTCTGTAATACAAGCCTAGAATCTGCAACTGCTTCTTATCCTTCCACATTCAACCCCAGATCTATGACCTACAATTTACTAATGAGTAACAAAGCTATCAGTCATCTTCTATTATTTAATCTACAGGAGGTTACCATGCAACAGTCTGGGTCTGGGGGTGCCCAGATGTTGTCTGGGATCTCTTCTTTTTCTGATGCACAGTATTTCCCTGAATGCTGGAATGCTCCAGTGGTCTTATTGTCAACTGACCACTCTGTCTTCTTATGTCAACCTGGGCTTGAAAAATGACTGTGTGACTTTTGCTTGCATTTCCCCATCAGGATTTGGTCTGGTGCATTTTCTGGTTCTGTTTAAAAGAAGTGTGTGAGTGTGTGTGTGTGTGTGTGTGTGTGTGTGTGTGTTTTGTTCACTGAATTTCTTCCTACTACTCTGCTATCTTGGGTCTGTCTTCAAAATAAATGTCTGTTGAATTGGATTTGGAGACATTTGTAAATGTCTCTTTACAACTTCTCTAAAAATCACTTTACTGCTGTCAAGCAAAGAAGGCAGAGTCAAAATAAACAACAGATCCCAAACTTATTGTACACAGTAATTACTACAAATAAAATTAGCACTGAAAGGCATAAAACTCTGGTCAAGCACAATGGTCAGAGGTGGCATCATATTGCCAAAGTTAAACAATAGAACTCACATTTCTATTAATAACTGAAAATTTGTTTTTCAGAAAATGTATTCTAATATGTTGTGATGACCACGTATTTTAAAATCAGCCAGAGTCAGGAATCCAGGTTAAGGGAAAATCTTCAATCTTTATTCTTTTTAAGGTGAAGGGGGATTGGCAATGTGAGCAGTTGCAACAAGACGCCAGCCAACAGTCTCTTTCTGCTTCTCTCTCCTCCCCTCTGCCTCCACCCACCAAAATCGTCATTTCCTATACAACACATCAGGACTTGCACAAAGAGTGGGAGGGGGCCATTCTTTCTCCAAACATATATATTAATAGAGTATGGTCCAATTACTATTTAGCCTCACGTGCTTGGGACCTCAGTGCATCAACTCGAGCTTCAGCCCATCACAGTATGTGTTGGCAAGTGTCTATTGTAGCAAAAGAAAATTACCAATAAATTTAATTTTGAAAATTCAGTTTTAGAAATAGCTACTTATATATTTGCTAGAGAAAATTATAATTTGTGCTCTGGGAAGAAAAAAGGGAGAGAAAAATGTCATGCAAGCTTGTACCAAAATTTTGCCCCCTTTAGAGTAGAATTTTGTAGTTTAGGCCATAGGCTAGAATTTAGTAGTCATCCACACTTTAGTGGATCCATTGAGGTCAGAATTCCTTCTAATGTACTTTTCCCAACACATCTAAACCTTCTCATCATTTTCTATTCTTGATGAAGTCATCTATTCTTGATGAACCATAAATATTCTATTAAAGATATACCTAGCATATTTTTTCTTTTTTCTTTATTGTTTTTATTTTCCCCAGTGACATGTAAAAACATTTTTTGTTATACATGTACATTCATTTTTTACATATTTCCATGTGAATCATGTTAGGAGAGAAAAATCAAAACAAAAGGTGAAAATAGTATGTGTTGATTCATATTCAGTCTCCATAATTCTCTCTCTGGATACAGATGACATTTTTCATCCAAAGTTTATTGGGACTGCCTTGGATCACTGAACTGCTGAGAAGAGCCAAGTTTATCATAGTTAATCATCACACAATTCTGCTGTTGCTGTTTTTCTGGTTCTGCTTGCTTCACTAAGCATCAGTTCATGTAAATTTTTCCAGGCCTTTCTAAAATCAACTTGTTCATCATTTCTTAGAGAACAATAATATTCCATTAATTCATATACCCCACAAATAATTCTGTTTGATGCTTGTTCAAGAGGCTTGACTAGCCATAGACATGTAGTTAAAATAAGTATTTGTACCCTGATGGAGAAAGAAGATTTTATGGAACTGCCTGTTCAATTTGGAATGATGTTGCTTTGCTACAAGGACCGGACATATAGAAAATGCAGATCAATGATTAAGTTGAACATATGATTTGGGAATAGATGTAATAGGTATAGATCTCTTAGGAAGATTTAAAATCATCATGGTTCTGAAATAGTTCTTAACTTGGTTCTTAAATCGTTATAATGGGAGATGTACATTTTACCTAATCTCTATTTGAAGTAAAAAATCACCACAAACTGTTTTATAGCTTACATAGCTTTAAGGTTTGCAAAGTGCTTTTTTTTGCACTTTTGCAAAGGTCTTTTTTTTTAAAAAAAAATCTTTTATATAGATGACTGAAATGCTGAAAGACTTAGTGACTTGCACTGCTGAGACAGCAAATAAATGATAGAAGCAAAATTCAAACTCATTTCTTCTGACTCCAAATACAAGTATTCACTATGCTACCTACGTGTAAAATTAACCCACTCTCACTTAAATCTAAGTCACTTAAATGTCAAGGCATTACCTCCCTGTTGTCATGGCCCTTCCAGAAAATGAAAGACAAACAACAACAATAATTTGAAAGATATTTTCTGCCTCTGCTTACCGTTTTCCTCAGCATAACTGTAATTAAAGACTTAGTTATTGACATGGGACATTGAGTCAGCACCTGTCCCATTGAAGAGTTGTCTCATTCATTGTCCATTCTGTTCTTTCTCCTTGTATTATAAAATTCCAAAGGTTTCTATTCTGTATCCTTTCAATCTGCAAATTACAAAAGGAAAATTATTTTGTAAATGAGCACTGTGTTAGACATATAATAATAATAATGAGCCAATTTTTAAATGATCAAGATAAAAAGAGCATGAAATCTTGATAAGCATCAATTTCATGTTCCAGACATTATCTTCCTATATCTAGACATCTGCTCAGTGTTATTTATTATTAATCTCACCACAGGCTTCATTAAAGGTCTTTGTGTGTGAAAAGTTCTTACAATATCTCCTCTCTGATCTAAGGAATCTCCATGAGCTTTATATTAAAAATACCTCAACTAAATGTTTTCTTTGAATTTGTCAACAGTAGGAAATATGCATCAGACTTAAGAGACAGACTGCATAGATGCTGAAATCCTAATTCAAGTTGAACTCTTAACTCATTCTCAGAGTTGCTGGTGTCTTTTAGAGAATGTGTTTTTTAATGTCACAGAATAAAAATCTCTTTGGACAGATAACTAGGAGAGTTTACTACAAACAATTCCAAAGACAAAGGAAATGTCATTGTGTTCTTTGCAATAAAAATATATATAGGAGTGGCAGCAAGTTGAATCCGAAAATAGAGTGTTAAAAAGCATTAGTTACCAAAATTGTTTGGTATTGGTTAAAAATGGAAAAGCTAAACAGTGAAATAGACTAGATAAGTAAGACATAGATACAGACAACAACACTGTGTTTGAAAAATAAGCACACAAATTATAGTAAAAATTGCCACATAGTAGCTTTTCCAATAATATTAGAGATAAAGGAAGTATGTTCAATTTTATCATTATTATTTGATAGAGTGCTAGAAATGCTAGCTAGAGTGTGATCAGAGAAAAAAATTAATGAATGAGCACAGGCTAAGAAAAAACAAAATTAATGCTATTTGCAGATTATATGTTGGCATGCAAAGAGATCTTAGAGATTTCATTTAAATTAATTGAAGTAATAACTGCTAAAATATCAAGATATAAAATAAATTGACAAAGATCACCATCTTTTTATATATTACCAACAAAAGAGAAGACCAAAAGAGAAAGTCCATTCCAAACAGCTAAAAATGTATAACCAAAGGCATTGACATAAATTTGAACAAGTTCATTGATTAATTTGGAAGGAGGGAATGTTGGAAAAAAGTAAGGTGGAAGTATATTTTATTGCCTGAAAAGCGTCATGGAGAAGTTCTTTGATTTACTCAAGATCACATAGCAGATGAATAATAAAGAGATCAAGTTCAAGATGCCATGCTACTCTCTGTCAAGTCAAAGAACTGATCCCTTGGGCACACAGTAGCCAAAAAAGAGATAAGGAGAAGAAAGAGGTACCAGTTTAGAAGAAAGAAAGAGAGGTTAAAGACATAAAAATGGGAGTGAAAAAATGTCAGAAGCTAAGAAAGGGGAAGTTTCATGAAAGTGGCAAGGACTACATAAAGGCAACAGATAAGGAGCCTATAAATATTAGATCTGTCCAGGAGAAATCTCTGCTATTCTTTAAGGAAAATATTTCAGTAGTGAGGGTGATAATCAAATTTCAGTATTAAATATTTGCTTGTATTCTGGTTGCAGAAAGATTTTTTAAATTGCTAATCTCAAACATCTCATGAGCCACAGAAATATGGGATGTAAAAGATCCAAACATCCTTGGAGATTATCTGGAAATTTTACAGATAATTTTACAAATGAAGAACCTGAGGATCAGGTGATATTTATGATCATACAGCAACTCAGGTGAGTCTAGAACCCAAAAATATATTCAAAATCACGTCCCCCCATTACCTGTCTAATACTTTGCTCACTACCTTATTATTTCATATAGTTAATATTAAAGAACTTTTGATTTTGTTCTTTGAAAAGTCCAATTACCAATTCTTATTACAATCTCTTTATAATTCAGAATCTTTTTAAATGGTATTTTATTTTTCCAAATACTTGCAAAAATAGTTTTCAACATTCACCTTTGTAAAATTTTGTGTTCCAGATTTTTCTCCCTCTCCTCCCTTCATTCCCTCCCTTAAGACAGCAAGTAATCTGATATACAGGTTAAATGTATGCAATTCATCTAAAGAGATTTCCCTATTCTTCATTCTGAGAAAAAAAATCAGATAAAAAGGGGAAAAAACACAAGAAAGAAAAGGAGAAGCAAACAAGCAAGCAAACAAACAATAACATGGTGAAAATACTATGTTTTGATCTACATTAAATTCTCTCTCTGTCAGCTAAAATACATAGATGTCCAAAATATTAGTAGGCTTTTTGCTGCTAAAGTAGGATCAGGCAGTCCCTTGAACATCATGCAGACTTTATGGGAAAGCTTTTGCTTCCTCAGACCTGATGGTTTATGCCCTTAAAGGACTATATCAGTCATCCTCACTGCTGAATGACTTTGTGGAAGCAGGAGGGAGATAAGGGGGAGGTCAAGAGATCAATATGCATTTATTAAGCTCCTACTATATGCCAGACCTTGTAACAAGGACAGAAAATACACATGTAGAATGCAAAGATTTCTTCTAACAAAGAACTTGTGTTTCAATGAAGAAGTCAATAAGAATATGTGGAGCATCATGAAATCATTTGTACTGAAAAACTGAGTTTTTCAAATGACTTTAAAGGGCTTAAGGTCTCCTATCAACTCAATGACCAACCAAGATTCCAGAAGACTGAAGAAAGTGCATGCTACCTATCTATTTAGAGGTAATGAATTCAGGAGGCATAATTTGATAGATACTTTTAGGACATATCCAATATGTGACTATACATACTTATTATGAAAGTTTTATTTCGTTTTAATTTTTTCATTATATATTTGGGGAGGAAAGAGGGAGAGAAATGATTTTATTAAGAGAGACACAGAGAAAGAAGAGAAAAGGGGAGGGAAAGGGAGGAAAAGGGAAGGGAGGAGGGGAGAGAGGGGAAGGGAAGGGAAGTTGGAAGGAGAAGGAAATATGCCATGTAAGGGAGGATTCTATATAGTCCATACCAGGCACACTCTGAAAGTGCTACTTAAGAGGCAGCCCATTTCCCTAATGCATATTTTCACTGCCTGCCTCTCATGAATTGGATGCTCTTTCTCCTCATCTGTGTTATTTGGCTTGCCTGACTTCTTTCGAATTTCAGCTAAAATCCTACCTTCAACTGGAAGGGTTTCCAAGTCCCTCTTAATTTTAGTATATTCTCTTTGTTGATGATTTCCAATTTATCCTGTGTACAGCTTGTTTGTACATAGGTTTGTACAGTTTTTCTTTCCACATCATGATTTTCCTCATACCCATTTCTATATAATGATGATGGCATATAAAATTAAATGGGAATTTTGTAGAGGCTGCAGATGACACAAAAGGCCAGTAGATAATACAGAAAAAGTTTAGAAACTCAGCATATCAATAGCTATATTTATCTATGTATCTGTGTATATAGATAGCTATAGTATTATATAATCTTAGTATATTTTATCTTTTAATACTGTAAACACCTTATTAAAAACAAAAGAAGGCAATTCAGACTTTTTGGTAGGAAGAGAAGACCAAAACATTTTACATTAATTTTCCTGATCCAAGGGGCACTGCACCCTAACCTCCATGATGTGGAAAGTATAATTACTCTCCCCTATTAGATTTACTCAAGTTGCTCAAGAGCAGGGATTGTCTTTTATTTTTCTTTGTATCCCTAGTGTTTAACATAGTTCCTGGTGTATAACAGATGCTTAATAAACATTAGTTGACTAAATTTTCTGACCTAAATGTCAGACAGATAAAAAGAATTCTGTTAATGCAAATGTTAACTGCTAATGCCTTGCTCTTCCAGATAACTTTCATCCATTCTGTATATCTATTTTATGTACCTAGTTTGCTCTTCTATTAACTTGCACCCTCCTTGAAGTCAGAAACAGAAATCTTTGTGTCACCAGCACTTAGCAAAATGCCAGCTTTAAAGTTAATCTTTAATAAATGCATATAGATTGAGAGATTCTGAACTTATACACATTGAGGAGAATAGAATTTCAGCCTCAGGCTAAATCTGCTGTAGTCTCACTAGGATAACTTGCAGGAGAGCTATGTGAGCCTAGTTACATAGGGATCAGGCTACTTCCATTTCAAAATCACGTTGAGGGATATTTCCTAAATGGTTATACTCATGAGCATCTTGAATATCTTCCTCCATAAGCAAGATGCTCAGATCTTTGCTAGTTTTGATGGAAGCTCACATATTTCTATATTTAGCTTTTTTCCTCAGATTGATTTCCTGATTTTCTAATTGTTTACAGGGCATTGGATTGTTATCAGGGAAGAGATCTTTAAAGATGTTTTTCATAACTTTGGAAAGAGCTTCGGCTGTCTCCTAAGATGAACTAACAAGATGAATCTTTTTCAAGCTTTATTTATTTTGGGAGTACTGGAAATTTTCCTTGATCAACTGGATGCCAATGGGATAGCATTGTATGTGACTTCCAGCTCTGGATATTCCTTGTGAGAGTCTTTTCTAACCCATGGTTGTGTAAAATGGAAAACCTTCCAGGCTGCATGGTCAAATTTTTTTCTTATACTTTGCCTTTCCTTTCAATTTTTTGGGTGTGCCTTTCTATCAGAGCTTTCATTTGTGGTTAGGTTCTTTGTACCTCTTCCAGTCTCTCTGCTATGATTACTGTGTCCTGAAGCTTATCAAACTAAGTCAATCAAACTAAGTAAAATGCTCTCATTTTATTTATAATGGACATTTTCTCCTTTAAGGGGAAACCAAAGTCCCTAGAGCTAGGAGCTGGGATAACTATGAGCTGGGATAGCCATTGAAGTGGGTCCAAATTGTCCAGCCAGATGAAGATTTTCTGTGATAGCAGTTTTTAGTAACCACTTTCTTCTGTAAACATCTTCTTGCTTCCACTGAGGGCCAACATCATGAATCACTTGTCGATATGGGAGATGTCCAGTGGATGAGGCTATATCCCAGTCGGGAAGGATCTTACCAAGTTTGCTGAATTATCTGGTCACAGCCTCCTATAATTCTGGGCCTGCTGCTTTAGAGAGTGCAGCTGCCTAGGCCTTCATAATGCTTGAGGGTTTCAATTGCTGCATTTCTACCAATTTACTGAAATCCATGTTAAGTCTCCTTCCTGACTGATAATATACCAGATTCTAAAATGACCTTATAGTTCATCTTCTGTCCATCCATACTGCCCCCTACTGCTCTCCTATTCATCTTCTTGTAGTCAAATTATATAATTATACTTCCATACTTTTTGTCTTTGAAGAATTTGGTTCCTTGTTGATCAATGCTAACATTTAAACATGCATTGAATCTAGTGTTTGTTTAACCATGGCCAGTCTGCTTATCACTTCTCCTTTGGGACAATTCAATAAATGCCTCTTTGATTTGTCTGAGTTTTGAAATCTGCCTTCATATTTTTCAGCTTCAGTTCATGTTAGATTTGCTTATTTTCCATCTTCATACACTGGATAATTGCTTAAGAAATCAGTAACAATTTTTTTTGTATTTTTTGTGTTTTTTTCTTGGAATTCACAAAAAAGCTGATAGCTTTCAGAAACCAGACTAATACAACCAGCAATTGTTATCTTCATTCCAATATTTGAATTTTGCTCTTCTATTATTACAGTCTTTGCAGAGCATTTGAATTTTTCATTCAAATTGTGGAGTGTTTTCCACTGAGAATCACTAAGAATCCCACTGTTTACCTTTTTTGATGCACTTGAAGTATAAGGCTTTCTTCATGTTTTTCAGTTGCTGAAAGAACCTGTGGAGAGGAGTCAATCTGCACAACTACTTCATTCTCCAACTCATAAAGAGTAGGAATTTTCTCACCTCCAAAAAGAGGTTCAGAGAATATCTCATAGTTTACCTGTTGCAAAAACTGAATTATCTGAGGAGGAAGATGAAAGGATTTCTGAGCCAACCCCTGTAGCTTTTGCAGAATTTCACTCTGTTTTGTACACATCTGCAAACAATTAGGCAAATGTCGTTTCTGAGGGCATTATGTGACTTCCAGCTCTGGGTATTCCTTGTAGAGAATCTCTTTTTTATGTTAAACGTGCAATTCTTCTACACATATTACCACATTTATGGTGCTGCACAAGAAAAGTCAGATTAAGAAATGGGAAAAATGAGAAATAAAAAAGCAAGCAAACAATAATAAAAAGATGAAAATACTATGTTGTGATCTCCATAGTCCTATTTCTGGATGCACCTGGCTCTCTCCATCACAAGCCTATTGGAACTGGCCTGAATCACCTCATTGTTGAAAAGAGCTACGTCCATCAGAGTTGATTATCACATAATCTTGTGGTTGCCATGTACCATGTTCTCTTGGTTCTACTCACTTCATTTAATATCAGTTCATGTAAGTGTTGAGAGTCTCCTCTAACTCACCTTTGTGTAAAATGGAAAACCTTCCAGGACACATGGTCAAGTTTTTTCTTATGCTTTGTTTTTCCTTTCTAATTGCTGGTATTCCATTCTATCAGAACCCTCATTTGTGGTTAGGCTCTTTGTACCTCCTCTAATCTCTCTGCTATGATCACTATCTCCTGAAGTTTATCAAACTCGGTAAAAATTCTCTCATTTTCTATGTTGTTTTTGATGGCTTCCAAAACCGCTAGGTCCACTCTCTTGACTTGGCATTCAGAAAAAATCTTACTCCACGTCTTGATAATATTGCTCTTTTTGCTTTGACTCATTAAAGTGATTGAAGGATTGAGTATAATTTTTGAACTCAGTGCAATTTCTGGTTCTTTACAGTTAGCTTAGGGTCATGTTAATTCACAGTGAGCTCTGTCCATGGTGCTAGTTATTTCTTCATTTACTCAATCATCTTTCTGGAAGAACTTTAATAGAAAAGTTAGGAATCTGGCAGCTTCTTTGGTGGCTTTGCATTTCTATATAAAGCTGTGTCCAAAGTAGAGTAGTATGAAAATATTTAAATAGGAATGCTAGAGAAAAGACATTTCTTTTTAAAAATAGTAATAAGAGCTTTTTTATTATAGCTTTTTATTTACAAGATATATGCATGGGTAATTTTTCACCATTAACAATTGTAAAACCTCTTGTTCCAATTTTTCCCCTCCTTCCCGCCCCCTCCCCAGATGGCAGGTAGACTAATACATGTTAAATATGTTAAAGTACATGTTAAATACAATATATGTATAAATGTCTATACAGTTATTTTGCTGCACAAGAAGAATTGGACTTTGAAATAATGTACAATTTACCTGTGAAGGAAATAAAAAATGCAGGTGGACAAAAATAGAGGAATTAGGAATTCTGTGTAGTGGTTCACACTCATTTCTTTGACTTCTTTCACTGGATGGAGCTGGGTCAATTCATTACTGCTCTATTGGAATTGATTTGATTCATCTCATTGTTGAAAAGAACCACGTCCATCAGAATTGATCATCATATAGTATTGTTGTTGAAGTATATAATGATCTCCTGGTCCTGCTCATTTCACTCAGCATCAGTTCATGTAAGTCTCTCCAAGTCTCTCTGTATTCATCCTGCTGGTCATTTCTTACAGAACAATAATATTCCATAACATTCATATACCACAACTTATTCAGTCATTCTCCAATTGATGGGCATCCATTCATTTTCCAGTTTCTGGCACTATAAAGAGGGCTGCCACAAAAATTTTTGCACATACAGATCCCTTTCGCTTCTTTAAGATCTCTTTGGGGTATAAGCCTAGTAGTAACACTCCTGACTTAAAGGGTATGCACAATTTGATAACTTTTTGAGCATAGTCCAAATCACTCTCCAGAATGGCTGGATATAGTCACAATTCCAGCAACAATATAACAGTATCCCAGTTTTCCTACATTCCCTCCAACACTCTGCATTATCTTTCCCTGTCATTCTAGCCAGTCTGACAAGTGTGTAGTGGATAATAATAGCTTTTTAATTTTCAAAATACATGGGAAAATAGTATTCAACATCCATCCTTGAAAAACTTTGTATTCCAAAATTTTCTCCCTCCTTTCCTAGTCAGCAGGCAATCCAACTTAGGTTAAACAGATACAACTACAAGAGCCATTTCTTTGTCAATAAGATGTCAAACTCCAAAAAATTTTAAATTTAAAAATAAAGAAAAATCTTTATGTAGAGCAATCTCTCAGTTTTTCTTTTTCTTCCTTCTTGATCTGATTTTTCTTGTGCAATAAGATTACTGTATAATTATGTATACATATATTGGATCTAACATGTATTTCAACATCTTTCACATGTATTGGACTACCTGTCTGCTAGGGGAGAGTGTGAGGGGAAGGAGGGGAAATTTTGGAACAAAAGATTTTGGAAAGGTCAATATTGGAAAAATTACCAGCTTTGTCAATTAAAAGCTTCAATAAAAATAAATAAATATTTTCTCCCCCCAAAATAATTGCAATACACATTCTAATTTTGAAATTCTTGGTCTGTATCTTTACTTGATGCTATTTTCTGACCTAGAAATTTGACTAGCAGTCCTTTAGTGTAACTTTGGAACCTCCAAAACTTATTTTGCCCCTGAAATGATAACTAGGAACTGGGAGTAGACAATAGAGGTGACAAATATTACTAAATCAATAACTATGACCAATACTAGCACAGAGAATCCCCTGGAATACTTTTTGATCAATTCTCCAATTTCCTGGTGTCAATAAACAATATAGGGAAAGTGAGTGACAGATACATGGCACGGTGGATATAGGCCAGCCCTGGAGTATTTCAGGTCAAACCTGGCATCAGTCACTAAATGCTTTTCAGCTCTATGACTCTGGGCAACTTTGACATCCTTTCCAAGAAAAGAAAAGAAAAACACAGGAAAGGAAAGGAAAGCAGAAAAAGGAAGAAAGAAAAATGAAATCATTTGGAAAAAATTAACAATGACCTGAATTTCTTTCTTTGGTAAAAGTGGCAAATTGGAGAAAACAGTTCTGTGCTGAATTGCCTAGGTGTGAGAACCATTGTCAGTACCTAGCCCCATGAATAAAATGAAATCCAAAAGTGAAAACTCACAGAAACGAGAATTCTGACAAAGGAGAAATTAGAGGCTTTATCGGGCCATGAGTTCACAACCAGATGATAGGTAAGAGGAGGGGCTAAGAAGGAAAGTCCTATAAAAGAGCCCAATATATGGACTCCTGTCATTTTATTGGTTGTCAGAGTTCAGGAAAAGAACTAGTTACATTTCCTGAGCTGACTATCTCTGTTTTTTTTTATTTTATTTTATTTTATTTTTACTTAATAGCCTTTTATTTACAGGTTATATGCATGGATAACTTTACAGCTTTAACAATTGCCAAATCTCTTGTTCCAATTTTTCGCCTCTTACCCCCCACCCCCTCCCCTAGATGGCAGGATGACCAGTAGATGTTAAATACATTAAAATATAAATTAGATACACAATAAGTATACATGACCAAAACATTATTTTGCTGTATAAAAAGAATCAGACTCTGAAATATTGTACAATTAGCTTGTGAAGGAAATCAAAAATGCAGGTGGGCATAAATATAGGGATTGGGAATTCAATTTAATGACTTTTAGTCATCTCCCAAAGTTCTTTCTCTGGGCATAGCTAGTTCAGTTCATTACTGCTCCATTGGAAATGATTTGGTTGATCTCCTTGCTGAGGATGGCCAGGTCCATCAGAACTGGTCATCATATAGTATTGTTGTTGAAGTATATAATGTTCTCCTGGTCCTGCTCATTTCACTTAGCATCAGTTCGTGTAAGTCTCTCCAGGCCTCTCTGGAATCATCCTGTTGGTCATTTCTTACAGAACAGTAATATTCCATAATATTCATATACCACAATTTATTCAGCCATTCTCCAGCTGATGGACATCCATTCAGTTTCCAGTTTCTAGCCACTACAAAAAGGGCTGCCACAAACATTCATGCACATACAGGTCCCTTTGCCTGCTTTATAATCTCTTTGGGATATAAGCCCAGTAGTAACACTGCTGGATCAAAGGGTATGCACAGTTTGATAACTTTTTGAGCATAGTTCCAAACTACTCTCCAAAATGGTTGGATCTGTTCACAACTCCACCAACAATGCATCAATGTCCCAGTTTTCCCACATCCCCTCCAACAATCATCATTATTTTTTCCTGTCATCTTAGCCAATCTGACAGGTGTGTAGTGGTATCTTAGAGTTGTCTTAATTTGCATTTCTCTATTAATAATGACTTGGAGCATCTTTTCATATGACTAGAAATAGTTTCAATTTCTTCATCTGAGAATTGTCTGTTCATATCCTTTGACCATTTTTCAATTGGAGAATGGCTTGATTTTTTATAAATTAGAGTTAATTCTCTATATATTTTGGAAATGAGGCCTTTATCAGTACCTTTGACTGTAAAAATATTTTCCCAGTTTATTGCTTCCCTTCTAATCTTGTCTGCATTAGTTTTGTTTGTACAAAAACTTTTCAGTTTGGTATAATCGAAATTTTCTATTTTGTGATCAGTAATGATCTCTAGTTCTGCTTTGGTCATAAAGTCCTTCCCCTTCCACAGGTCTGAGAGGTAAACTATCCTGTGTTCCTCTAATTTATTAATAATTTCATTCTTTATGCCTAGGTCATGAACCCATTTTGACCTTATCTTGGTGTACGGTGTTAAGTGTGGATCAATGCCTAGTTTCTGCCATATTAGTTTCCAATTTTCCCAGCAATTTTTATCAAACAGTGAGTTCTTATCCCAGAAGCTGGGGTCTTTGGGTTTGTCAAAGACTATGTTGCTATATTTATTGACTGTTTTATCCCTTGAACCTAACCTATTCCACTGATCAACTAATCTATTCCTTACCCAATACCAAATGGTTTTGGTAACTGCTGCTCTATAGTATAGTTTTAGATCTGGTACAGCTAAGCCACCTTCATTTGATTTTTTTTTTCATTAATTCCCTTGAAATTCTTGACCTTTTGTTTTTCCATATTAATTTTGTTGTTATTTTTTCTAGGTCATTAAAATAGTTTTTTGGGAGTCTGATTGGTATAGCGCTAAATAAATAAGTTAGTTTAGGTAATATTGTCATCTTTATTATATTTGCTCGCCCTATCCAAGAGCATTTAATATTTTTCCAATTGGTTAGATCAGACTTAATTTGTGTGAAAAGTGGTCTGTAATTTTGCTCATAAAGTTTCTGATTTTCCCTTGGCAGATAGATTCCTAAATATTTTATATTATCAGTAGTTACTTTAAATGGAATTTCTCTTTGTAACTCTGACTGTTGGATTTTGTTAGTGATATATAAGAATGCTGATGACTTATGTGGGTTTATTTTATAACCAGCAACTTGGCTAAAGTTGTGAATTATTTCTAATAACTTTTTAGTAGATTCTCTCGGGTTCTCTAAATATACCATCATGTCATCGGCAAAGAGTGATAATTTGGTTTCCTCATTGCCTATTCTTATTCCTTTAATCTCTTTCTCAGCTCTTATTGCCAAAGCTAGCATTTCTAATACAATATTAAATAGTAACGGTGATAGTGGGCAACCTTGTTTTACTCCAGATCTTATTGGGAATGGTTGCAGTTTGTCTCCATTACATATGATGCTTACTGATGGTTTTAAATAGATGCTGCTGATTATTTTAAGGAAAAGTCCATTTATTCCTATACTCTCAAGTGTTTTTAATAGGAATGGATGTTGGATTTTGTCAAATGCCTTTTCTGCATCTATTGAGATGATCATATGGTTTTTGTTAATTTGGTTGTTAATATGGCCAATTATATTGATAGTTTTCCTAATATTGAACCAGCCCTGCATTCCTGGTATAAATCCTACTTGATCATAGTGTATTATCCTGGAGATGATTTTCTGTAGTCTTTTTGCTAATATCTTATTTAAGATTTTAGCATCAATATTCATTAGGGAGATTGGTCTATAATTTTCTTTCTCTGTTTTCAACCTACCTGGTTTAGGTATCAGTACCATGTCTGTGTCATAGAAGGAATTTGGTAGGACTCCTTCATTCCCTATTTTATCAAATAATTTATATAGCATTGGGGCCAATTGTTCTTTAAATGTTTGGTAAAATTCACATGTAAATCCATCTGGTCCTGGGGATTTTTTCTTAGGGAGTTCTTTAATTGCCTGTTCTATTTCTTTTTCTGAAATGGGACTATTCAAGCAATTTATTTCCTCCTCTGTTAGTCTGGGAAGTCTATATTTTTGGAGGTAGTCATCCATTTCACTTAGGTTATCAAATTTATTGGCATAAAGTTGAGCAAAATAACTCCTTATTATTTCTCTAATTTCCTCTTCATTGGTGGAAAGTTCTCCCTTTTCATTTTTAAGACTACTAATTTCATTTTCCTCCCTCCTTTTTCTAATCAGATTTACCAAAGTCTTATCTATTTTATTGGCTTTTTCATAGAACCAACTCTTAGTTTTATTAATTAGTTCAATAGTTTTTTACTTTCAATATTTTTAATTTCTCATTTTAATTTTAGAATTTCCAATTTAGTATTTGATTGGGGGTTTTTAATTTGGTCTTTTTTTAGTTTTTTTAGTTGCAAGCCCAATTCATTAATCTTTTCTTTCTCTTTTTTTATTTAAGTAAGCTTCTAAGGATATAAAATTCCCTCTTATTACCGCTTTGGCTGCATCCCATAAATTTTGGTATGACGTCTCATCATTGCCATTATCTTGGGTGAAATTATTAATTGTATCTATAATTTGCTGTTTCACCCAATCATTCTTTAAGATGAGATTGCTTAGTTTCCAATTACTTTTTGGTCTATTTCCCCCTAACATTTTGTTGAATGTAGTTTTTATTGCATCATGATCTGAAAAGAAAACATTTACTATTTCTGCTTTCTTGCATTTAATTTTGAGGTCTTTATGTCCTAATATATGGTCAATTTTTTAATAGGTTCCATGAACTGCTGAGAAGAAAGTACATTCCTTTCTATCTCCATTCAATTTTCTCCAAAGATGTAACATACCTAATTTTTCTAATATTCTATTTACTTCTTTAATTTCTTTCTTATTTGTTTTGTGGTTTGATTTGTCTAATTCTGAGAGTGCGAAGTTGAGATCTCCCACTATTACAGTTTTGTTGTCTATTTCTTCTTGCAACTCTCTTAACTTCTCCTTTAGGAAGTTGGATGCCATACCACTTGGTGCATATATGTTTAATATTGAAATTGCTTCGTTGTTTATGCTGCCCTTTAGCAGGATATAGTTGCCTTCCTTATCTCTTTTAATTAGATCAATTTTTGCTTTTGCTTGATCTGAGATAAGGATGGCTACCCCTCCTTTTTTGACTTCACCTGAAGCATAATAGATTTTGCTCCAGCCTTTTACCTTTACTCTATATGTATCTCCCTGCTTTAAATGTGTTTCTTGTAAACAACATATTGTAGGGTTCTGACTTTTGATCCAGTCTGCTATTTGCCTCCTCTTTATGGGGGAGTTCATCCCATTCATATTTACGGTTAGAATTACTAAATCTGTATTTCCTGCCATCCTAATAACCCCAGATTGTGCTTTACTTATTCTTGCCTCCCCCAACCTTCTTTCCCCTTTTAAACTTATTTACTCCTCTTGTATCATGATGCTTACCCTCTTTATAATCCCTCCCTCCCCACCTTTGAGTCTTTTCCCCTTCCTTCCCTTATTACTCTTTTTCTTTTCCCTTTTCCTCTCCCCCGTTTTTAATGAGGCGAGAGAGAATTTTCTCTAAAACAAATGTCAATTATTTTTTCTTTGAGCCAACTCTGATGAGAGTAAGATTCACACAATGTTCCTCCCCCTCTCTAAATTCCCTCAGATATGATAAGTTTCCTTTCCCTCTTTGTGGGATGTGGTTTCCCTCTTTTTATCCCTCCTTCCCACCTTATTCTGCCATCATCCGTTTTCCATATCTACTTCCCTTTTTTTTTGTTGTATCAGTACAATCAAATTATACATGTATTCTTTTTGTATATCCACAACAGAAATACAATTCTCAAGAGTTGTTTTTACCTTTTCTGCATCTCTTGAGTTCTATGGTTGGAGATCAAATTTTTTGTTTAGTTCTGGTTTTTTCTTCAGAAACAAATGGAATTCATTTGTTTCATTAAATGTCCATCTTCTTCCCTGGAAGAAAATGCTCAGCTTAGCTGGATAGTTTATTCTTGGCTGAATCCCAAGTTCTTGTGCCTTTTGGAATATCATATTCCAGGCCCTTCTTTCCTTCAATGTGGAGGTAGCCAGATCTTGGGTAATCCTTATTATGGCACCTCGGTATTTAAATGGTTTTTTTTGGCTGCTTGTAAAATTTTTTCCTTAATCTGATAGTTTTGAAATTTGGCCACAATATTCCTTGGGGTTTTTATTTTAGGGTTTCTTTCAGAAGGTGTTCGATGAATTCTTTCAATACCTATTTTACCTTCTGATTCTATTACATCTGGGCAGTTCTCTTTGATGATTTCTTGTAAAATAGTATCTAGGCTCTTTTTTTCATCATAGTTTTCAGAAAGTCCAATAATCCTCAGATTATCTCTCCTAGATCTATTTTCCAAGTCTGTCATTTTTGCAAGTAGATAATTCATGGTTTTTTCCAGTTTGTCAATTTTTTGGTTTTGCTTGACTGATTCTTGCTGTCTCAATGAATCATTAGTTTCTATTTGTTCAGTTCTAATTTTTAAAGAATTATTTTCTTCATTAGCTTTTTTTTTACTTCTTTCTGTATTTGTCCAATTGAGTTTTTAAATGTATTGTGTTGGTCTGTGGAATTTTTTTCCATTTCACTAATTTTTTTTTTTAGTGAATTATTTTCTTTTTCCAATTCACAGGTCCTACTTTCTTGCGAGTTCTTTGTCTTTTCCAATTCACAAATCCTACTTTCTACTGTATTCTTTATTTTTTCCAATTCACAATTCTTACTTTCCTGAGTTTTTTTATTTTTTCCAATTTGTACCTCAGGAAGATGTTGCTCTCTTGTAAGGCTTCTCTTTCCTTTCCCCATTTATCTTCTAACTCTCTTTTGAGACTTTTAATGGTCTCTTCTATGAGAGCATCATGTAAAGGAGGACATTCTGATGCATTTTTGCTGTTTGAGATCTCTTCAGGTTTGCTGACCTGCTCTTTTTCTACATAGAAGCTATCGATGTTCTTTTCATCTTTTTATTCATGTTTTAAAGCCTTTAGGGTATGTCTCCTAGGCAAGGGGGTTACCAGCTTCCTCTTCAGAACAGGGAAAGATAAATGGATTTCCGGCTCTGAGGTATGGGAGTGCTCTGAGTGAGAGTTTTCCCTTCCCCCAACAGGAAGTGGATTCAGCACTGGCTGAGCTATCAAAGTGCCCAGTAGGGCTGTGTGGGTTAGCAATTGGTCTCTGCTAGAGACTAAGGGGTGAAAGTGTCACTGGCCCAGGCCGGAGCCTCTTGTGGGACTGTGAGTATTAGCAGCTGACCACAGACCACCGATTCTAGCTAACTCTGCCCAGGAACTCTCCCCGCCCTGTGTCTCTGCCTGATGCAAATCGGCCGTGTGCAAGCTCTATGGCCCCAAGCCGAGCCCCCCACTGCGCAGGTTGGAGGCTAACCCGGGCTGTGTCCTCCTGCCGTGCAGGATCACAACTGCCCCAAGGAAAAGCCCCGTACTGCGGGTTGGGGCTGCGCGCTTTGTACCAAGATCTGTGCTTTCAGTTTCGGTTTGAGACTCTCCTCAGAACCTAATTTCTCTCCCAGTCTGCGCTGATCTCCCCCCTGGCCCTGGAACCAACCTTTTTTGGCGAGACTGCAGATTTTCTTCGGCTGGTGAGTTGTTCTACTTCTTATCTTTACGAATTGTAGCAGTCAAGACTATTTTTGAGGCTCGATATAATATTGATAGAAAGGGTAAGAGAAGAGCTTAGAAAGTCACATGTGCCTTCTCCGCCATCTTGGCTCCGCCCGAGCTATCTCTGAAAAGAGACGAGCTCAGGGAAAGAACTAGTTACAGAGCCTGCTTGGATTATCTCTGAAAAAAGGACTAAAAGGCCTAGGAATATGGATGCCAAAAACTGTTTGAAAGCTTCAGAGTGGATGCCTCCTGTCCCCTGTGCTTGGGCTATTTCACAGACCCAGTGATTCTCCAGTGTGGCCACAGTTTGTGCAAAGAGTGTCTTCTCAGCTTCTGGAAGGAAATTTGCCCTCCAACAACCTGCCCAGTGTGCAGGACAGCCACTGCTTTTGAAGACATGGTACCTAACAAGAGACTGTGGGATCTGGCTAACATTAGTAAGATGCTGAGACCTCACTTACTGCAGAGCCTCAGGGATCTGCCCACTTGTGACAAACATGGTCTAGAACAGACCTTGTTCTGTGAGGAGGATCATAGACACTTGTGTGGACCCTGCTTTTTAACCACAGATCACCAGAACCAGAGAGTCCTTCTCCTGGAAAAGGCAGTCAGTCAGTGCATGGAGAAGCTCAAGGCTACATGCAAGACTTTAAAGACCAAGAAGAAAAGATTTCAGATGGAACTGGAATCTGAAAAAATCAGAGAGGTACAGTGGGAAAAAGGACGGCCGCCTTCTCAAAGCCTTGGTTGTGTCTGAATATGAGAAAATGCACCAGTTCTTGGGTGAGGAAGAAGAGCTTCAATTGCAAACATTAGGCCAGGAAGCAAGAGACAATTTGAAGAACAAGAAAAGCCCGTTTCAAAAGAACCTTCATCTGCTAATGAAGTCAAAGAAGCAGCCTGTGAAGAGGCTCCTGGCTCAGAAGCAGGCTGTTAACTCTGAATGGGAGAAAAAGCTCCAGTTCCTGTCAGAGGAAAAGAAGCTACACCTGAAGAGGCTGGACCGAGAAGTCACAGACAACTTGGCAAAGTTTGAAGAGAGCAAGACAAAAATGAACCAAGAGATCCACAATCTTGAAATGGCAATATCAGAACTAGAGGACAATTATGTCCAGCTTCCTGTTGAAATGCTCCAGGAGGCAAAAGGCACATTAGGAAGGAGTGAGGAGCTGCTTCTTCAGAACCCAGTGGTGGCTTCCCCAACATGGACCATGGTGCACATCTCCGGGATGAGAGAAATGCTGCTGACCTTCCACAGGCATCTAAGTCTGGACCCTCAGACAGCCAATCCCCATCTGGCCCTCTCTGACGATCTGCAGTGTGGAATACCGTCCTGTCCCAGGGGATGTACCCGACAATCCAGAGAGATTTGATTCTGCTCTCTGGGTCTTGGCTCAGCAGAAGTTCACTTCTGGCAGACACTACTGGGAAGTGGAGGTGGGGGAGCAAAGGGAGTGGGAAGTGGGCATCTGTAAGGAATCCATCAGAAGGAAGGGGGACAGTGGCCACAAGGTTCTGGGAGACAGACTGACCCTGGCGGCCTTCACCTTTGACAGGGACTTTCACCTGTGGCATTCAAATCAAATCGTTCCTTCCTGCAAACCAGTCCAGAAGCTGGGCATTTTCCTTGATTATGAAAGAGGGCACATAGCATTTTACAATGCTGCAGATGCAACTCTCATCTATAGTCCCCCAGATAAGGCTTTCCAAGGTCCCCTTGTCCCTTGTTTCTCTCCTTGCTTTCCAAAGGGGAAAAAACACTTCTGGATACCTGCATATCTGCCCCAGGGGGAACAATGCTCAAGAAGATGATCATAAGTAAAATGAGATTTTTCAAATCCAAGCAACCAAAACAACCTCTACAATGACTCCCCATTCATGAGAACCATGTTGAATATGTCAATAAAGTTATGTGTCAAATTAGAAAAACGTAGAAAAGTCAAAGAGTAGAAAAACGAATGAAAAATCTTTTAATTAAAAAATTAATCCTCTAAAAATTCCTTTTTGCACCAAGGTGTGGTAATTAAGAAATTTCCTTCTTTTTAAAGAAAATAGTCCTTACCTTTACTTTGAATTTAAATTCAAGTTAATTTTCAGTCCCTTTATATTTTTCCTGTCACTTGAAGTTATTAAATTCCTTCCAAATATGTTCACTACCCATCTGTAGGCAATTTATTACACAGCATTGGGATCTAATTGATAGTGCAGTGAATACAGTTCCTGAAGTCAGGAGGATCTGAGTTCAAATTTGGCTTCAAACATCTCAAAATCTACTTTCTAAATGTATGATTCTGAGCAAGTCACTTAGCCCCAATTGCCTCAGTAAAAGCAAACAAACAAAAAAACAAAAGGAAGCTATTAGAGGACCAGAACTCTGGAGATATATACTTTAAACACGGTGATAACTCAGTGGAATTGATGAGATTATGGTCTCTAGTTCACACATTATTTAGTACTTAGCATGGTGATGTAGTTAACCCTAACACTGGAGGCATCCATTGGATGTCTCCTGTCAATTACTGAAAGTTATTTAATGTGTTCAACTTCATTGTTCTTGAAGAAAGTTTTTGTACTATAAGCATGTTAGTATATACTTCATAACTTAAATATTGAAAAGGAGCATGTCTTTGAATTTTTTCTGGAATTATATGCAATTTGTAATTCCTTAGTGTTTCTATGGTCTTTTGTAGACATGCTTCTAAGATTTGCTCCTCAGGTGCACATCCCAATATATCATTCATGGAATGTAACAACATAACTTTTGGAAATGCTTTTCTTATTGGAGTAAGTGTATCAGCCATTATTGGAGTAAGTGTATCATACATTTGATAAAAAGTAAGGCTGTTTTTCATTCCCTGTGGCAAAACTATCTATTCATATCTTTTATAAGGCTCAGCTTAATTAACGCTGGGCACTGAAAAGGCAAACCTTTTCATATCCTCCTTATCCAGAGGGATAGAAACAATTCTTAATTTCTATAACCCAAAGAGGCCATTCTCTAGGCAATTGAGTAGGAGATGGAAGTCTAGGCTGAAGAGTTCCCATAGTTTCCACCTGTTCATTTACTTATCTTAAATGACTTAGCAACCCTTCTAGTGGTATGCCATTTACATAGATAGTGACCATAGGTCATTCATCTGTCCACAGCTGCTTATTGTTGCTTGAAGTCAGAATCTGGGTGACTATCACCAGATTGCTTATTGGGAGTCTGTATCAGTAAACCTGATGCTACTGCTTCTCCTGGGTGATAAGTCACACATTATCTACCTGTGTTAGTGACTGGGATATTATCTACACATTCCCCAGTTTCCCACATCAGTGTATGGATGGACACTGTTTTGTAAGTACTCTCAGGAGGTAAAATGATCAAGCCTACTGTGCCTGGAGGCAAGGGATCCATAGGCTGGAGAGGAACAGATTTCACCTCTCCAGGGGGTATCTCAGTTGTCTCAGCTGCATACAACTCTATTCTCCCCAATTGTAATCCCTTTCTCCCATCAGGTTCCTTCCTGGCTGATTGATCTGAAGTGGAAGGACCCCCCTGAGACTGTGAGAAACTACCTTTGTTTGAAACTCTGTCTGCAGTCAGATCTATGTTGCTAGCTTTTCACCCCCTAAGGCAGATGGTATTTACTGTTTTACACCCCAGACACACTGCTATGCACTCCCTAAGACTTTGACAACTTGATAAATATAAAGAAATATTGTCTCACTGCCTGTCTGGGAATGGAATTCTTAAATGTGATAACTTTACTTTCTGTCTGGAAAACAGATTCTAGTATCATATTGAATGCTCCAAGAAACCTCTTTTTAGATTTTTCTATAAACATGTGAAACTGCTGGCAATGACCCCTGGTCCAGACCGGGCTCAGTCCTGGCCAGTGATCAATAAACACTCTTAGACTTTCCTTATTTTGGCTGTCCTGTATTTTGTCTCCCCTGGGCACTTCATTTGGAGGCTCCCTAGCAAGATAGCCTTTGGCTTTGTTTGACAACCAGTCCCTTTCCCTGGAGGGTGAAGGGGGTTACTGTCTTTAGGGGATGGCCACCAAGAAGATGTTCCTTGGTCCCGGACCTTAGTAACCCACTTCTGCAGACTGGGAGAGTGAGACCTAATTTGACTCAACTGGCTTCGAGTGTTCTGGGAACTGGTTCAATTTTGTGGGATGGTGGGTGGCTATGCTGGATGCAGCAACAGTACCCCCTACTGGCCTCCACAATTCGCTGGCAGAGTGCCCTGGCTGGTTGTCTGTCTTGTGTTCCGGAATTGTTTGTCTAATGTCTCTTTGTGTTTAAGTGTACTTGTGTCTATCTGGTCCTGTGAGCCAGTGGCACAACTCTGGTTCTAAATGCCTTTTTAGACTATCTGGTTATCTCTGAGCATTCTCTGTTCAGGCAGAGAAATGCACCAAAAGTCTAAAAAGTTCCATTTGGATTCTGGGAGGGAAGACTCTTGAGCTGCAACAACTTCCCTCAGGGCTATTCTAAGGTTTCCAGATAGCCCCTAGTCTGTATGTGTTAAATGTTTTGTTTAATATTGTAACTGTGCCATCTATGTGATTTGTGTTCTGTTTGTGACTTGTCTATCTGTTGTGTTGATTTAAAGAGCTCTGTTAAGTTTAACAATGATTACAGAACAATGATTAAGAAATTTGGCAATTGGTTATTTCAATGTTGCAAGTGTGTTTAGCAAAAAAATTTGCTTGTAATTTTAAACTTTTTAACCTGTTGTATTAATTTGTAAGTAAAAAAACAGAAAAGCTTGGCTAATTTTTTTAATTATAGCTTTTTATTGACAGAACATATGCATGGGTAATTTTTTTTTACCACATTATCCCTTGTACTCACTTCTGTTCCGCCTTTTCTCTTTCCACCCTTAACCCCCCTTCCCTAGATGGCAGGCAGTCTTATCCATCTTAAATATGTTATAGTATATCCTAGATACAATGTATAAATGCAGAACCATACAGTTCCCTTGTTGCACAAGAAAAAATGGATTAGAAGGTAAAAATACCCTGGGAAGAAAAACAAAAATGCAACTGATCCACATTCATTTCTGGGTGTAGCTGATTCTGTCCATCATTGATCAATTAGAACTGAATTAGGTCTTCTCTTTGTCGAAGAAATCCACTTCCATCAGAATACATCCTCATACAGTATTGTTGTTGAAGTATATAATGATCTCCTGGTTCTGCTCATTTCACTCAGCATCAGTTCATGTAAGTCTCTCCAAGCCTCTCTGTATTCATCCTGCTGGTCATTTCTTACAGAACAATAATATTCCATAATATTCATATACCACAATTTACCCAACCATTCTCCAACTGATGGGCATCCATTCATTTTCCAGTTTCTAGCCACTACAAACAGGGCTGCCACAAACATTTTGGCACATACAGATCCCTTTCCCTTCTTTGGTATTTCTTTAGGATATAAGCCCAGTAGAAACACTGCTGGATAAAAGGGTATGCAGTTTGATAACTTTTGGGGCATAATTCCAGATTGCTCTCCAGAATGGTTGGATTTGTTCACAACTCCACCAATGCATCAGTGTCCCAGTTTTCCTGCATCCCCTCCAACATCCATCATTATTTTTTCCTGTCATCTTAGCCAATCTGACAGGTATGTAGTGGTATCTCAGAGTTGTCTTAATTTGCATTTCTCTGATCAACAGTGATTTGGAGCACTCTTTCATAGTGGAAATAGTTTCAATTTCATCATCTGAAAATTGTCTGTTCATATCCTTTGACCATTTATCGATTGGAGAATGGCTTGATTTCTTATAAATTAGAGTCAATTCTCTATATATTTTAGAAATGAGGCCTTTATCAGAATCTTTAATTGTAAAAATGTTTTCCCAGTTTGTTACTTTCCTTCTAATCTTGTCGGCATTAGTTTTGTTTGTACAAAGGCTTTTTAATTTGATGTAATCAACATTTTCTATTTTGTGATCAATAATGATCTTTAGTTCTTCTTTGGTGACAAATTCTTTCCTCCTTCACAAGTCTGAGAGGTAAACTATCCCATATTCTTCTAATTTATTTATGATCTCGTTCTTTATTCCTAGATCATGGACCCATTTTGATCTTATCTATTGGGGTCCTCAGGTGGTGCTGACCTGCTGACACAAGTGAAGGTCTGAGCACTTACCTATAGTTATCGTTGCCTCTACAACCTTCAGTGTCTCCAGATCTGACAGAGTAGACAGACACCACTATGCAGTTAAGAAGCTTTATTGCTTGGTTACATCATCTTATCTGCTTCTCCTGCTTGCTTCTGCCTTCTCTCTTTCTGCAGTCGTGTATTTATATCCCTCTCTTCTGCCCCTGCCCACATGCCCCAGCAACAAGTATGAGTATAGCTTGTGTATCTCAGAGCCCAACCCTTGTGATGATGTAGGTTATCTCGATCTGGTGTGTGCTCAATGCCTGAGTTGATATGTCAACAGAATGTAATCTGAACCTTTAGTCACCCAGGAAAAAAGATACACCTGAGGACCTCAACATCTATTCCCAAGAGTGTGCTGACTGAAAACTAACCAGCTACAGACCCCAAGGTCAGGTTTGCATAAGATTTCTTTTCACACATACCTGTTGTTTACACAAATGGTGCATTGTGTGCAGGGTACACATTGATAAAATTAATACAGACTCTTGTTATCCTGTTCCCTAGCACAGTGTTATATGGTATGTGGTATTAAGTGTATATGGTGTTGTGTGAGTACATGCTTAATTTCTGCCATATTAATTTCCAGTTTTCCCAGCAGTTTTTGTCAAATAATGAATTCTTGTCCCAAAAGTTGGGATCTTTAGGTTTGTCAAACACTAGATTGCTATAATTATTGACTATTTTGTCTTGTAAACCTAACCTATTCCACTGATCAGTTAATCTATTTTTTAGCAATATCAAATGGTTTTGTTGACTGCTGCTTTATAATATAGTTTTAGATCAGGTACAGCTAGGCCACCTTCATTTGATTTTTTTTTCCCATTAATGCCCTTGAAATTCTCGACCTTTTGTTCTTCTATATGAATTTTGTTGTTATTTTTTCTAGGTCATTAAAATAGCTTCTTGGGAGTCTGATTGGTATAGCAATAAATAAATAGATTAGTTTATTATATTCGCTCAGCCTATCCAAGAGCACTTAATATTTTTCCAATTATTTAAATTTGACTTTATTTGTGTGGAAAGTTTTTTTGTAATTTTGCTCATAAATTCTCAACCTTTTGTTCTTCTATATGAATTTTGTTGTTATTTTTTCTAGGTCATTAAAATAGCTTCTTGGGAGTCTGATTGGTATAGCAATAAATAAATGGATTAGTTTATTATATTCGCTCAGCCTATCCAAGAGCACTTAATATTTTTCCAATTATTTAAATTTGACTTTATTTGTGTGGAAAGTTTTTTTGTAATTTTGCTCATATAATTCCTGACTTTCCTTTGGTAGATAGATTCCCAAATATTTTATGCTATTGACAGTTATTTTGAATGGAATTTCTCTTTGTATCTCTTACTGTTGGGTTTTGTTGGTAATATGTAAAAATGCTGAGCATTTATGTGGATTTATTTTGAATCTTATAACTTCGCTAAAGTTGTGAATTATTTCTAATAGCTTTTTAGTAGAATCTCTGGGGTTCTCTAAGTATACCATCTATATCTGTGATAATTTGGTTTCCTCATTACCTACTCTAATTCCTTTAATCTCTTTCTCAACTCTTATTTCCAAGGCTAGTGTTTCTAGTACAATATTGAATACTAACAGCGATGGTGGGCAACTTTGTTTCACTCCTGATCTTACTGGGAAAGGTTCCAGTTTATCCCCAAAACATATGATGCATACTAACTGTTTTAAATATATGCTCCTTCTATTTTAAGGAACAGTCCATTTTTTCCTATTTTCTCAAGTGTTTTTTATTAGGAATGGATGTTGGATTTTATCAAATGCTTTTTCTGCATCAAATGCATCTGCATTGAGATGATCATATGCTTTGTGTTAACTAGGTTATTGATATAGTCAATTATGCTAATAGTTTTCCTAATATTGAACTAGCCCTGCATTCCTGGTATAAATCCTACTTGGTCATAGTGTAATATCCTGGGGATGAGTTTCTGTAATCTTTTTGCTAATATTTTATTTAAGATTTTAGCATCAATATTCATTAGGGAGATTGGTCTATAATTTTCTTTCTCTGTTTTCAACCTCCCTTGTTTAGGTATCAGTACCATGTCTGTGTCATAAAAGGAATTTGGTAGGACTCCTTTAATTCCTATTTTTTTCAAATAGTTTATATAGCATTGGAGCTAATTATTCTTTAAATGTTTGATAGAATTCACATGTAAATCCATCTGGTCCTGGGGATGTTTTCTTAGGGAGTTGGTTAATAGCTTGTTCTATTTCTTTTTCTAAGATGGGACTGTTTAACGAATTTCCTTCTTCCTCTGTTAATCTGGGCAAGCTATATTTTTGAAGGTATTCTTCCATTTCATTTAAGTTATCAAATTTATTGGCATAAAGTTGGGCAAAGTAACTCCTAATTATTACTCTAATATCCTCTTCATTAGTAGCGAGTTGTCCCTTTTCATTTTTAAGACTAACAATTTGATTTTCCTCTTTCCTTTTTAAAATCACATTTACTAAGTGTTTATTTTGTTGGTTTTTTCATAGAACCAACTTTTAGTTTTATTAATTCAATAGTTTTTTTTACTTTCAATTTTATCAATCCCTCCTTTTATTTTTAGAATTCCCAATTTAGTGTTTTTTTTTTTTATGTAATACCTTTGTTTATTATTTATTTATTTATTTATTTATTTATTTATTTATTTATTTATTTTTAATAGCCTTTTATTTACAGATTATATGCATGGATAACTTTACAGCATTAACAATTGCCAAATCTCTTGTTCCAATTTTTTACCTCCCGCCCCCCACCCCTTCCCCTAGATGGCAAGATGACCAGTAGATGTTAAATACATTAAAATATAACTTAGGTACACAATAAGTATTCATGACCAAAACATTATTTTGCTGTATAAAAAGAATCAGACTCTGAAATATTGTGCAATTAGTTTGTGGAGGAAATCAAATATGTCGGTGGCATAAATATAGAGATTGGGAATTTAATGTATTGGTTTTTCGTCATCTCCCAAAGTTCTTTCTCTGGGCGTAGCTGGTTCAGTTCATTACTGCTCCATTGGAAATGAATTGGTTGATCTCGTTGCTGAGGATGGCCAGGTCCATCAGAACTGGTCATCATATAGTATTGTTGTTGAAGTATATAATGTTCTCCTGGTCCTGCTCATTTCACTCAGCATCAGTTCATGTAAGTCTCTCCAGGCCTTTCTGAAATCCTCCTGTTGGTCATTTCTTACAGAACAGTAATATTCCATAGTATTCATATACCACAGTTTGTTCAGCCATTCTCCAACTGATGGACATCCATTCAGTTTCCAGTTTCTAGCCACTACAAAAAGGGCTGCCACAAACATTCGTGCACATACAGGTCCCTTTCCCTGCTTTATAATCTCTTTGGGATATAAGCCCAGTAGTAACACTGCTGGATCAAAGGGTATGCACAGTTTAATAACTTTTTGAGCATAATTCCAAACTATTCTCCAAAATGGTTGGATTCGTTCACAACTCCACCAACAATGCATCAATGTCCCAGTTTTCCCACATCCCCTCCAACAATCATTATTATTTTTTCCTGTCATCTTAGCCAATCTGACAGGTGTGTAGTGGTATCTTAGAGTTGTCTTAATTTGCATTTCTCTGATTAATAGTGACTTGGAGCATCTTTTCATATGACTAGAAATAGTTTCAATTTCTTCATCTGAGAATTGTCTGTTCATATCCTTTGACCATTTTTCAATTGGAGAATGGCTTGATTTTTTATAAATTAGAGTTAATTCTCTATATATTTTGGAAATGAGGCCTTTATCAGTACCTTTGACTGTAAAAATATTTTCCCAGTTTATTGTTTCCCTTCTAATCTTGTCTGCATTAATTTTGTTTGTACAAAAACTTTTCAGTTTGGTATAATCGAAATTTTCTATTTTGTGATCAGTAATGATCTCTAGTTCTGCTTTGGTCATAAAGTCCTTCCCCTTCCACAGGTCTGAGAGGTAAACTATCCTGTGTTCCTCTAATTTATTAATAATTTCATTCTTTATGCCTAGGTCATGCACCCATTTTGACCTTATCTTGGTGTATGGTGTTAAGTGTGGGTCAATGCCTAGTTTCTGCCATATTAGTTTCCAATTTTCCCAGCAATTTTTATCAAAGAGTGAGTTCTTATCCCAGAAGCTGGAGTCTTTGGGTTTGTCAAAGACTATGTTGCTATATTTATTGACTGTTTTATCCCTTGAACCTAACCTATTCCACTGATCAACTAATCTATTCCTTAGCCAATACCAAATGGTTTTGGTAACTGCTGCTCTATAATATAGTTTTAGATCTGGTACAGCTAAGCCACCTTCATTTGATTTTTTTTTCATTAATTCCCTTGAAATTCTTGACCTTTTGTTTTTCCATATGAATTTTGTTGTTATTTTTTCTAGGTCATTAAAATAGTTTTTTGGGAGTCTGATTGGTATAGCACTAAATAAATAAATTAGTTTAGGTAATATTGTCATCTTTATTATGTTTGCTCGCCCTATCCAAGAGCATTTAATATTTTTCCAAATAGTTAGCTCAGACTTAATTTGTGTGAAAAGTGGTCTGTAATTTTGCTCATAAAGTTTCTGATTTTCCCTTGGCAGATAGATTCCTAAATATTTTATATTATCAGTAGTTACTTTAAATGGAATTTCTCTTTGTAACTCTGACTGTTGGATTTTGTTAGTGATATATAAGAATGCTGATGACTTATGTGGGTTTATTTTATAACCCGCAACTTTGCTAAAGTTGTGAATTGTTTCTAATAACTTTTTAGTAGAATCTCTGGGGTTCTCTAAATATACCATCATGTCATCGGCAAAGAGTGATAGTTTCGTTTCCTCATGACCTATTCTTATTCCTTTAATCTCTTTCTCAGCTCTTATTGCCACAGCTAGCGTTTCTAATACAATATTAAATAGTAACGGTGATAGTGGGCAACCTTGTTTTACTCCAGATCTTATTGGGAATGGTTGAAGTTTGTCTCCATTACATATGATGCTTACTGATGGTTTTAAATAGATGCTGCTGATTATTTTAAGGAAAAGTCCATTTATTCCTATACTCTCAAGTGTTTTTAATAGGAATGGATGTTGGATTTTGTCAAATGCCTTTTCTGCATCTATTGAGATAATCATGTGGTTTTTGTTAATTTGGTTGTTAATATGGCCAATTATATTGATAGTTTTCCTAATATTGAACCAGCCCTGCATTCCTGGTATAAATCCTACTTGATCATAGTGTATTATCCTGGTGATGATTTTCTGTAGTCTTTTTGCTAATATCTTATTTAAGATTTTAGCATCAATATTCATTAGGGAGATGAGTCTATAATTTTCTTTCTCTGATTTTAACCTACCTGGTTTAGGTATCAGTACCATGTCTGTGTCATAGAAGGAATTTGGTAGGACTCCTTCATTCCCTATTTTATCAAATAATTTATATAGCATTGGGGCCAATTGTTCTTTAAATGTTTGGTAAAATTCACATGTAAATCCATCTGGTCCTGGGGATTTTTTCTTAGGGAGTTCTTTAATTGCCTGTTCTATCTCTTTTTCTGAAATGGGACTATTTAAGCAATTTACTTCCTCCTCTGTTAGTTTGGGAAGTCTATATTTTTGTAGGTATTCATCCATTTCACTTAGGTTATCAAATTTATTGGCATAAAGTTGAGCAAAATAACTCCTTATTATTTCTCTGATTTCTTCTTCATTGGTGGAAAGTTCTCCCTTTTCATTTTTAAGACTACTAATTTCATTTTCCTCCCTCCTTTTTCTAATCAGATTTACCAAAGGCTTGTCTATTTTATTGGCTTTTTCATAGAACCAACTCTTAGTTTTGTTAATTAGTTCAATAGTTTTTTTACTTTCAATATTTTTAATTTCTCCTTTTAATTTTAGAATTTCCAATTTAGTATTAGATTGGGGGTTTTTAATTTGGTCTTTTTTTAGTTTTTTTAGTTGCAAGCCCAATTCATTAATTTTTTCTTTCTCTGCTTTATTTAAGTAAGCTTCTAAGGATATAAAATTCCCTCTTATTACTGCTTTGGCTGCATCCCATAGATTTTGGTATGATGTCTCATCATTGTCATTATCTTGGGTGAAATTATTAATTGTATCTATAATTTGCTGCTTCACCCAATCATTCTTTAAGATGAGATTGTTTAGTTTCCAATTACTTTTTGGTCTATTTCCCCCTAACTTTTTGCTGAATGTAGTTTTTATTGCATCATGATCTGAAAAGAAAGCATTTACTATTTCTGCTTTCTTGCATTTAATTTTGAGGTCTTTATGTCCTAATATATGGTCAATTTTTGAATAGGTTCCATGAACTGCTGAGAAGAAAGTATATTCCTTTCTATCTCCATTCAATTTTCTCCAAAGATCTAACATACCTAATTTTTCTAATATTCTATTTACTTCTTTAATTTCTTTCTTATTTGTTTTGTGGTTTGATTTGTCTTCTGAGAGTGCAAGGTTGAGATCTCCCACTATTACAGTTTTGTTGTCTATTTCTTCTTGCAACTCTCTTAACTTCTCCTTTAGGAAGTTGGAAGCCCTACCACTTGGTGCATATATGTTTAATATTGATATTGCTTCGTTGTTTATGCTACCCTTTAGCAGGATGTAATTGCCTTCCTTATCTCTTTTAATTAGATCAATTTTTGCTTTTGCTTGATCTGAGATAAGGATGGCTACCCCTCCTTTTTTGACTTCACCTGAAGCATAATAGATTTTGTTCCAGCCTTTTACCTTTACTCTATATGTATCTCCCTGCTTTAAGTGTGTTTCTTGTAAACAACATATTGTAGGGTTCTGATTTTTGATCCAGTCTGCTATCTGCCTCCTCTTTATGGGGGAGTTCATCCCATTCACATTTACGGTTAGAATTACTAAATCTGTATTTCCTGCCATCCTAATACCCCCAGATTATGTTTTACTTATTCTTGCCTCCCCCCACCCTCTTTCCCCCTTTTAAACTTATATACCCCTCTTGTTTCACGATGCTTACCCCCTTTATAATCCCTCCCTCCCCCCCTTCGAGTCTTTTCCCCTTCCTTCCCTTATTACTCTTTTTCTTTTCCCTTTTCCTCTCCCCCGTTTTCAATGAGGCGAGAGAATGTTCTCTAAAACAAATGTCAATTATTTTTTCTTTGAGCCAATTCTGATGAGAGTAAGATTCACATATTGTTCCTCCCCCTCTCTAAATTCCCTGAGATATGATGTTTCCTTTGCCTCTTTGTGGGATGTGGTTTCCCTCTTTTTATCCCTCCTTCCCACCTTATTCTGCCATCATCCCTTTTCCATATCTACTTCCCCTTTTTATGTTATATCAATACAATCAAATTATACATGTATATTCTTTGTATATTCACAACAAAAATACAATTCTCAAGAGTTATTTTTACCTTTTCTGCATCTCTTGAGTTTTAAGGTTGGAGATCAAATTTTTTGTTTAGTTCTGGTTTTTTCTTCAGAAACAAATGGAATTCATTTGTTTCATTAAATGTCCATCTTCTTCCCTGGTAGAAAATGCTCAGCTTAGCTGGGTAGTTTATTCTTGGCTGCATCCCAAGTTCTTGTGCCTTTCGGAATATCATATTCCAGGCCCTTCTTTCCTTCAATGTGGAGGCAGCCAGATCTTGGGTAATCCTTATTGTGGCACCTCGGTATTTAAATGGTTTTTTTTTGGCTGCTTGTAAAATTTTTTCCTTAATCTGATAATTCTGGAATTTGGCCACAATATTCCTTGGGGTTTTTATTTTAGGGTTTCTTTCAGAAGGTGTTCGATGAATTCTTTCAATACCTATTTTACCTTCTGATTCTATTACATCTGGGCATCATCTCTTTGATGATTTCTTGTAAAATAGAATCTAGGCTCTTTTTTTCATCATAGTTTTCAGAAAGTCCAATAATCCTCAGATTATCTCTCCTAGATCTATTTTCCAAGTCTGTCGTTTTTGCAAGTAGATAATTCATGGTTTTTTCCAGTTTGTCAATTTTTTGGTTTTGCTTGACTGATTCTTGCTGTCTCAATGAATCATTAGTTTCTATTTGTTCAGTTCTAATTTTTAAAGAATTAGTTTCTTCATTAGCTTTTTTTACTTCTTTCTGTATTTGTCCAATTGAGCTTTTAAGTGTATTGTTTTGGTCTGTGGAATTTTTTTCCATTTCACTAATTTTTTTTTTTTAGTGAAGTATTTTCTTTTTCCAATTCGCAAATCCTATTTTCTAGTGCACATTGCTTACTTTCCTGAGATTTTTTTATTTTTTCCATTTCACAGATTTTGTTTCCCTGCACTTCCAGGGAATTTTTTAACTTTTCCAATTCGTTTCTCAGGAAGTTGTTGCTCTCTTGTAAGGCTTCCCTTTCCTTTCCCCATTTATCTTCTAACTCTCTTTTGAGACTTTTAATGGTCTCTTCTAGGAGAGCATTATGTAAAGGAGGACAGTCTGATGCTATCTCTTCAGGTTTGTTGACCTGCTCTTTTTCTGCATAGAAGCTGTCAATTGTTCTTTTCATCTTCTTATTCATGTTTTAAAGCCTTAAAGGTATGTGTCCTAGGCAAGGGGATTACCAGCTTCCTCTGCAGAACAGGGAGAGATAATTGGATTACCGGCTCCGATTGTGTGGGAGAGCTCTGAGTGAGAGTTTTCCCTTCCCCCAACAGGAAGTGGATTCAGCGCTGGCTGAGCTTTTATTAATTCAATAGTTTTTTTTTTTTACTTTCAATTTTATCAATCTCTCCTTTCATTTTTAGAATTCCAAATTTAGTGTTTGACTGGGGGGTTTTAATTTGTTCCTTTTGTAGCATTTTTAATTGCAAGCCCAATTCATTGACCATCTCTTTCTCTATTTTATGCAAGTAGGCCTCTAGAGATCTAAAATTTCCCCTTATTACCACTTTAGTTGCATCCCACACATTTTGGTATGACGTATCATTATTGTCATTTTCTTGGGTGACGTTATTAATTATGTCTATGATTTGCTGTTTCACCCAATTATTCTTTAACATGAGATTATTTAGTGTCCAATTTTCTTTGGTCTATTTTCCCTTGGCTTTTTATTGAATGTAATTTTCATTGCATTGTGGTCTGAAAAGGATGCATTTACTATGTTTGCCTTACTGCATTTGAGTTTGAGGTTTTTATGTCCTAATATACGGTCAGTTTTCATATAGGTTCAATGAACTGCTGAGAAGAAAGTATACACCTTTCCATCTCCATTTAGTTTTCTCCAAAGATCTATCATATCTAACTTTTCTAGTATTCTATTTACCTCTTTGACTTCTTTCTTATTTAATTTGTGGTTTGATTTATCTAATCCAGAGAGTGCAATGTTGAGATCTCCCACTGTTATAGTTTTGCTGTCTATTTCTTCTTGCAGCTCTCTTAATTTCTCTTTTAAGAATTTAGATGCTACACCACTTGGTGCATCTATGTTTAATATTGATATTGCTTCATTATCTATGCTATCCTTCAGCAATATATAGTTTCCTTCTTTATCTCTTTTAATTAGATCAATTTTTGCTTTTGCTTGATCTGAGATAAGGATGGTTACCCCTGCTTTTTTGACTTCACCTGAAGCATAGTAGATTCTGCTCCAACCTTTTACCTTTCCTCTGTATATATCACCCTGCTTCAGGTATGTTTCCTGTAAACAATATATTGTAAGATTCTGGCTTTTTATCCAGTCTGCTAACCACTTCCTCTTTATGGGGTAGTTTACCCCATTCACATTTATGGTTAAAATTACCAATTATGTATTACTTGCCATCTTGTTAACTCCTGCTTATGCTTTTCTCCTTTCCTTCTCCCTTACCTCCCTCCCCAGTATTAAAATTGTGAGCACCACTTGCTTCTCACAGCCCTCCCTTTTTAGTATCCCTCCTCCCACCTTAGAGTTCCTTCCCCTATTTTACCCCTTTTGCTCACAATTTCTGTATTCCCTTCCACTTAGCTTACTCCTTTCTTTTTCACTTTTCCCCTCCCACTTTTCAATGAGGTGGAAGAAGTTTCACCATAAATCGAATATGTCTCTTTAAGCCAGTTCTGATGAGAGTATGATACACACTATGTTCATCCTCCTCCATTCTTTCTCTCAGATATAATAAGTTTCCTTTGTCTCTTCATGAGATATAGTACCCCCACTTTATCCTTTTTCTGGTACAATTTCCTTTCCACCTCTAGTTTCTAGAACAAATTGTACATATGTTCTTTATATCTCCTTATAACAGAAATATAGTTTCCAAGATTTCTTTTTACCTTTTTTCGGTTTCTCTTGAGTCCTATATTTGGAGATCAAATTTTTTTAGTTCTGGTTTTTTCATCAAAAATAGATGAAATTCACTTCTTTCGTTGAATGTCCATCTTCTTCCCTGGAAAAAGATGCTCATTTTTGGCTGGGTAAGTTATTGTTGGCTACATACCAAGTTCCTTAGCCCTTTGGAATATCAGATTCCAGGCCCTTCGATCCTTTAATGTGGACACTGCTAGAGACTGAGTAATTCTTATTGAGGCTCCTCTATATTTTAATTCATTTTTTTTCTAGCAGCTTGTAGTATTTTTTCCTTGGTCTGATAGTTCTGGAATTTAGCCATTATATTATTTGGAGTTTTGATTTTAGGGTCCCTTTCAGTAGGTGATCGATGAATTCTTTCAATGTCTATTTCACCCTCTGTTTCTATACCATCTGGGCAGTTCTCTTTGATAATTTCCTGAAAATAGTGTCCAGGCTCTTTTTTTCATCGTATTTTTTCAGGAAGTCTAATAATTTTCAGATTATCTCTCCTAGATCTATTTTCCACATCTGTTGTTTTCCCAAGAAAGGTATTTGCCATTTTTTCCCATTGTTTCATTTTTTTTTTTTTGGTTTTGCTTGACTGATTCTTGGTGTCATCCAATTCTCGAGTCATTCAATTCCATTTGTTCAATTCTGATTTTTAATGGATTGTTTTCTTCATTCACTTTTTTATATCTTTTTCTAATTGTCCAATTGAGTTTTTAAGTGAGTTGCTTTGTTCTATGGAATTTTTTTTCCATTTTGCCAATTTTACTTTTTAGAGAGCTATTTTCTTTTTCCAATTCACTAATTCTGTTTTCCTTGGAGTTGTTTACCTTCTCCAATTCACTAATTCTGTTTTTCAAGGATTTGATTTCTTTATCCACTCTATCTTTAAATGAGTGGGATGATTTATCCAGACCCTCTTGCCAAGCTTCCCTTTCCTTTTCCCATTTTTCTTCTAGCTCTCTTGTGAGAGCCTTTTTAATTTCTTCTTTGAGAGTCTTGTGTGTTGAGGATTAGATCATATTCCACTTTGGGGATTCATCTGCAGAAAATCTGTTTTTAGTCTCCTCAGGGTTTGAAGTCTGCTTTCTATCCATATAGGAGCTATCAATAGTTAGAGCCTGTTTTAATTTTTTGCTCATTTTGTCAAAAAAGAATTAAAGAATACAAGCTAACAAGAAAAACCAAATGCTGTCTGCTATTTTTTTGGGGGGGGGGTGCTGGTTGGCATTACCAAGGTTCATCTACAGACTACAGGGGGCAGTAGTGAGGCACTAGAAGGACAGCAATGGCTATGCTGAGTCTGCGCTCTGAAACTCTGAGAGCATGTTGAGTCACTCCTGAGCTTTTCAGGGTTATAGTCTTTACCTACCGTGTTTGTAGCTTCTCTGCTGATCTTCTAGCTTGCTGCCAGGGCAAAGTGTTAAAGTTCTCCCCACAGAAATGGATGAGATCACACCCCACCACCTTCAGGTCTGCTCAGTATGAGCTGCCTGCCCTGCTCTCTCTCACTGTCTGCCTCAGCCCTTACCCAATCTGACTGCCCCACCTATGAGCAAAAACAGACCTTTTCTGGTGAATTTTGAGGATATCTTCTATTGGTAATTATTTGTGGGTTTTGTCTGTCAAGCACTAATTCCAAGCCCTTGTCTTGGGAAAAAAGTGTTCTGAGGGCAAGATGGAGCTTAATTAGATGTGTGTGTCCTCTCCTCCATCTTTATTGGAAGTAAGCTCGGCTATTTTAAACTGGCAGGGAAGTTTTTCCCTGAAAAGCAGGTTTTCAAAGACTGCTAGAGAGGAGTAAGGGCAAAAAAAACTTTATCTCATTGAAGCCTCTTGGGGGAAAGAATTTTATGCTAGGGGCCTTGAAACACTCTGCCTTCTCAGGCTGAAGGAAGAAAAACTTTAACAAAAACTATTTGGTTTGCTTCAGTTTGTGGAAACACTGGGTAATTTGTTATCATTATAAGTTATGTTTTGCTGGACATGTGGGTTTTATGGAGTTATTTAGTTATTCACTGTATTGTGAGTCTTAAAACTTTTGAAAGCAAAAAGAAAGGAGAATAAAGGCAGATTTGTGCAGATTTAGCTCAGCTTCCCTACTCTCCCCGCTCCAAGTGTGTTCTGGCTGTTATTTTTTGTTTATTTGTTTTTTTATTTTGTTTTTTTTTTGTTGTTGTTGTTTATTTTGAGTTGTTTTGTTTGATTGTTTATTTTTAATCAAGTTGCAATCACCTGGTTCTCAGATGAAAGGAGCAAACTGTGATTTTAAAGAGACAATCCTACAATGTTTTGAAACAGGGTCAGACCCTGGGGATGCCCTACTTTCTTGCCTTAGCCTCCAATGTTCGCTGCCTGGGCCTGGGCTGACTGGTCATTGCCCGTTCCCTGGGACCTTGTGTAGTCCTGCATTGCCCAGGCATCGATGGGATCTTGTTTCTTGCAACCTGTCCCCTCCCCCCCATTCCAGTTTAGCCTCTTTGACCTCAGTAGATGTCTCTCCTAAGTCTGAAAGTGCTATTGAACCCAGAGAGGAGACAGCCCCAGGCTGCTGAAGGAGGATCAAACTTGTTTCAATAAGATAATGTTAAAGCTTTGGTTCAATCAATAGGAAGATCACTCCGTGAGTGACTGGGGTACTGCTCATGTTGGAGCAATAGAGAATTCTATCTTTTTTTTTTAAAGCATTGTGTGGTTTTATTCATATGGTACCTCTGTGACACAAATGTTGAACTCCCAAATATTTTATATATTTTGTAGGTTTGTTGAATGGCATTTCTTTCTCTATCTCTTCCTGCTGAGGTTTGTTAGTAAATCAAAATAGGTAATGGTTCTTGTTGGTTCATGTCATACACTGTTAAAACTTTTCCAGGCTTCTCTAAATACCCCAAGCTGCCATCTGCCAAAAAGCAATCATTTTCTTTACCTAGGAATATTCCTTCAATTTATATTTTGTTGCTGTTAAATAATGGCATGTCTAAAACTATATTTTTCCTGGGATTCTAGCAATTTTGAGGAGATTTAGGATCTTTTGAAACAGGGTCCAAATTTTTAGTTTGATTATGGTATTCAAGGACACCAATGATTCTTTAATTATTTCTCTTCAACCTTTTTTTTCAAGTCACCTGATTTTGATAGCAGATATATTATATTTTCTTTTCTTTTTATTTTTTATTTTATTTATATTTCTTTTGATTAATTTAATCTTAGATTTCTTGTCTCAAACACTGAATTTTGTTTGTAGAATTCTGTTTTTTTTCTGGGAATTCACCAATTGGGTAAAGGTTTTATTTTTATTTTAAATGATTTTTCTTTTAATATTTTTTGTGCTAAATCCTAATCTTATTTCTTTTTTTAAAAATAACTTTTTATTGCATAACCCATACCAGGGAAATTTTTTACAACTTTATCCCTTGCACTCACTTCTGTTCTGATTTTTCCCCTCCCTCCCTCCACCCCCTCCCCCAGATGGCAAGCTGTGCTATACATGTTAAATATATTACTGTATTCCTAATCTTATTTCTAATTTCATCTTTTTTCTCTTGTTTACTTCTCTTGACCCTCTTGGAGCTCTTGTGATCAAGTTATTCTTTTTTCTTTTGCTTGATTTAGTATATATATATATATATATTGCCTTCTCAGTGAATATGGGAGAGAGGGGGAATAGTGCTCTTGTAACTGAAGATGAAATTGAATTGTTCCAAACTACTTATCATGATTCCTCCATAGATAAGTGGCCAAAAGATAGGATTTTAAATGTCTCAAAAGAATCCTTGCATAGTGTTCCTAATCAAATTAGTAGTCATAAAAGAAAAAAACCTTTATGTTTTATCTCTCAAGTAATGTTTAGCTAAAAGGACCCAAAAAATGGCAGTTGGTAATGGTGGAGGACTTGTGGGAAGATAGACATACTAATTTTATTGTTGGTGGAACTGTGAAGTGCTACAATTGCAATTCAGAATTATCCAAGTTAAGTGACTAAAATTTCAATATCCTTTGAACCAGAGACTACATTTCAGGCCTTAAAAGTGAAGAAAATATAGAAATAAAGTCCCCATGAAGAACAAAATATTCGTAGTGGTAATTTTTGTGATGACAAATAAAATGGAAGCCCATAGATTGTAGAATGTCTGAACAAATTACGGAGTACTAATGTAGGGTGATATAAGTATACTTTAAGAAAAATCTTTTTTTTTTATTTTAATAACCTTTTATTTACAGGTTATATGTATGGGTAACTTTATAGTATTGACAATTGCCGAACCTCCTTTTCCAATTTTTCCCCTCCTTCCCCCCCAGCCCCTCCCCCAGATTTAAAAGACTTTTCCAGGCTTCTCTAAATACCCCAAACTGCCATCTGCCAAAAAGCAATCATTTTCTTTACTTAGGAATATTCCTTCAATTTATATTTTGTTGCTGTTAAATAAAGGCATGTCTAAAACTATATTTTTCCTGGGATTCTAACTATTTTGAGGAGAGTTAGGATCTTTTGAAATAGGGTCCAAATTTTTAGTTTGATTATGGTATTCAAGGAGACCAATGATTAATTATTTCTGCTCAACCTGTTTTTTCAAGTCACCTGATTTTGATAGCAGATACATTATATTTTCTTTTATTTTTATTTTTTTCTTTTATTTATATTTCTTTTGATTAATTTAATCTTAGGTTTCTTGTCTCAAATACTGAATTTTATTTCTAGAATTCTGTTTGTTTTTTCAGGGAATTCACTAATTGGGTAGAAGTTTTCAGTTTTTATTTTAAATGATTTTTCCTTTAATATTTCTTGTACTAAATTCTAATCTTATTTCTTATTTTAAAATAACTTTTTATAACAGAACCCATACCAGGGAAATTTTTTACAACTTTATCCCTTGCACTCACTTCTGTTCCCATTTTTCCCCTCCCTCTCTCCACCCCCACCCCCAGATGGCAAGCAGTACTATACATGTTAAATATGTTCCTGTATACCTAATCTTATTTCTAATTTCATCTTTTTTCTCTTATTTACTTCTCTAGACACTCTTGGGGCTCTTGTGATCAAGTTATTCTTTTTTCTTTTGCTTGATTTAATATATACATATATATTTTTTGCCTTCTCAGTGAATATGGGAGAGAGGGGGAATAGTGCTTTTGGAACTGAAGATGAAATAGAATTTTTATAAAGGACTAATCATGATTCCTCAATAGATAAGTGGCCAAAAGATAGGATTTTAAATGTCTCAAAAGAATCCTTGCATAGTATTCCTAATCAAATGGGTAGTCATAAGAGAAAAGTAAAAAACCTTTAAATTTCATCTCTCAAGTAAAGTTTAGCTACTAGGACCCAAAAAATGGCAATGGGTAATTGTGGAGGACTTGTGAGATGATAGAAATAATAACTTTATTGTTGGTAGAACTGTGAAATGCTACAATTGCAATTCAGAATTATCCAAGGTAAGCGACTAAAATTTCAATATCCTTTGAACCAGAGACCGCATCACAAGCCTTAAAAGTGAAGAAAATATAGAAATAAAGACCCCATAAAGAACAAAATATTTGTAGTGGTACTTTTTGTGATGACAAATAAAATGGAAGCCCATAGATTATAGAATGTCTGAACAAATCATGGAGTTCTAATGTAGGGGGATATAAGTATACTTTAAGAAAAATCTTTTGTTTTTTTTTATTTTAATAGCCTTTTATTTAAAGGTTATATGTATGAGTAACTTTATAGCATTGACAATTGCCAAACCTCTTTTTCCAATTTTTTCCCCTCCTTTCCCCCAGCCCCTCCCCCAGATTTAAGAGACTTTTCCAGGCTTCTCTAAATATCCAAAGCTGCCATCTGCCAAAAAGCAATCATTTCCTATACCTAGGAATATTCCTTCAATTTATATTTAGTTGCTGTTGAATAATGGCCTGTCTAAAATGATATTTTTCCTGGGATTCTAACTATTTTGAGGAGAGTTAGGATCTTTTGAAACAGGGTCCCAGTTTTTAGTTTGATTATGGTATTCGAGGAGACCAATGATTCTTTAATTATGTCTCCTCAACCTGTTTTTTCAAGTCACCTGATTTGGATAGCAGATACATTATATTTTCTTTTTTTTATTTTTTATTTTATTTATATTTATTTTGATTAATTTAATCTTAGGTTTATTGTCTCAAATACTGAATTTTGTTTCTAGAATACTTTTTTTTTCTTCAGGGAATTCACTAATTGTGTAAAAGTTTTCAGTTTTTACTTTAAATGATTTTTCCTTTAATATTTCTTGTAATAAATCCTAATCTTATTTCTTTTTTTTAAATAACTTTTTATTGACAGAACCCATACCAGGGTGATTTTTTATAACATTATCCCTTGCACTCACTTCTGTTCCCATTTTCCCCCTCTCTCCCTCCACCCCCTCCCCTGATGGCAAGCAGTCCTATACATGTTAAATATGTCACAGTATACCTAATCTTATTTCTATTTTCATCTTTTTTCTCTTGTTTACTTCTCTAGACACTCTTGGGGCTCTTGTGATCAAGTTATTCTTTTTCTTTTGCTTGATTTAATATATACATATATATATTTTGCCTTCTCAGTGAATATGGGAGTTAGGGGAATACTGCTTTTGGAACTGAAGATGAAATTGAATTTTTACAAAGGACTAATCATGATTCCTCAATAGATAAGTGGCCAAAAGATAGGATTTTAAAAGTCTCAAAAGAATCCTGGCATAGTATTCCTAATCAAATTAGTAGTCATAAGAGAAAAGAAAAAAAACTTTGTTTCATCTGTCAAGTAAAATTTGGCTAAGAGGACCCAAAAAATGGCAATGGGTAATGGTGGAGGAGTTGTGGGATGATAGAAATAATAATTTTATTGTTGGTGGAACTGTGAAATGCTACAATTGCAATTCAGAATTATCCAAGTTAAGTGACTAAAATTTCAATATCCTTTGGACCAGAGACTCTATTACAGGCCTTAAAAGTGAAGAAAATATAGAAATAAAGTCCCCATAAAGAACAAAATATTCGTAGTGGTACTTTTTGTGATAACAAATAAAATGGAAGCCCACAGATTGTAGAATGTCTAAATAAATCCTGGAGTAGTAATAGAGGGGGATATAAGTATACTTCAAGAAAAATCTTTTAAAAAGTAATGATTATAAAGCATCTAGGTGACAGTCAATAGAACACTGGCCCAGGAGCAAGAAGACCTGAGTTCAAATCGGGCCTCAAATATTGACTAGGTGTGTGACCCTGGGCAACAGGAAACTAAAGAATGAAAGAAAGAAGAAAGGAAGGAAAGGAAGAAAGAATGAAAGAAAGAAGGAAGGAAGGAAGGAAGGAAGGAAAAAAGGAAGGAAGGAAAGATGAGTGTGATGAATACAGAGAAACATGGGAAGATATGCATGAAATGATGCAGAAGGATATTGTTGTAATTATTGTTCAGTGATTTTAGTTGTATTTGACCCTTTGTGATCCTATTTGCGCTTTTCTTTAAAAAAAAAAAGATACTGGGGTGGTTTATCATTTCTTTTTACAAAGGCAAAAAGTTTAACACCAGATTCACTCAGGCAATAAGTATCTAAGGCCAAATTTCAATTTAGGTCTTCTAGATTCTAGGTGTGGCTTTGTGAACTACCTCTCCCTACTGACCTCTCCCCCCCAAAAAAGTGCCTACACCATAATGATTTCAACAATGCACAAGAAAAGAAGAGGCCACATAAATATAGGAAAAATGATTGTCACAAAATTAGAAAGCTCTAAAATGACAACATAATAGAAACAAACAAGAAGATACCCTTACTCTAATCGTTGAAGAAGTAGGAGGTATATAGATACTACATATTATACATGCATTGAAATTTTTTAGAGTATTTTTCTGTTTGTTTATTTGATAAATACTATTTGTTGAATCACATGATTCCCTGAAAAGATGAGAGGGGAACGGTGAGAAACTGTGGTGATGTAAAAGAAACAAAAGATTTTTATAAAAAAAACTAAATGCTCACATTTATGTAATACTTTCCCATTTTGAAAAATATTCCTCATATAAATTTGGCAAAGTAAGTGATTCAAGTATTAGGAGTTCCATTTTACAAATGAGGTACCATCTCAAGTCAAAAAGGATAAGTAACTTAGCATAAGCCACACAGTCAATGCCAGACTTGGATTCATACCCAGATCTCCTGACTTTATGACCTGTACTATTTCTCTGCAGTGCCTTCTGCTGTCTACCTATATATATATTCTATCAACCTTTAGGCTAAATAGTTGTTCGTTGTGTGATCCTGGGCAGCAGTAAAGAAACAGAGAAAGGAAAGAAGGAAAGAGGGAGGGAAGGAAGGAAGGAAAGATGAGTGTGATGAATGCACAGAAACATGAGAAGATATGCATGTGTGCATGAAATGATGCAGAGTGAGGTTGTTACAGTGGATGTTCAGTGATTTCAGTTGTATTTGATTCCTATTTGAGATTTTCTTTAAAAAAAAAAGATACTGGGGTGGTTTGACATTTCCTTCTCCAATTCATTTTACAAAGACAAAAGGATTAAGCCCAGACTCAATCAGGCAGTAATCGTCTAAGGCCACGTTTCATTTTAGGTCTTCTTGATTCTAGGCATGGCTTTGTGCACTACCTCTCACCTACTTACGTCCCCTCCCTCCCCCCCCCCAAAAAGTGCTTACAACATAATGATCTCAACAATGCAAATGAAAGAAGAGGCCACATAAACATATGAAAAATGAATGTCACAAAATTAGGAAGTTCTAAAATGACTACATAATAGAGAAAAACATGAAGATACCCCTACTGCATCGCTTTGAAGAAGTGGGAGGTCAATAGATATTGCATATTGCACATGCATTGAGATTTTTTTCAGAGTATTTTTCTGCCTTTTTTTTTATTTGAAAAATACTATTTGTTGAATCTCTGAAAGGATGAGAGAGAAACAGTGAGAAACTGTGGTGATGTTAAAAAAAAACAAAATATTTTAATTTAAAAATGCAGATCCTCACATTTATGTAATACTGTAATGCCCGAGAAATTGAGGCAGGAGAGAGATTAGAGTTTTCAATAGTTTATTAATTGGAGAGTATAATTGATTGGACAGGACTCTCGTCTCAAATTATCCAATGAGATAAAGATATACTGGGACCAAGGAATCCATGTTGTTCCCAGGGCTGTCATCTCAAAGAATGAAGCAGCCCAAATAAGAGCGGTGTCTTGCTTTAAATAACCCTAGAGACAAAGACCCCCACACACACACAAAAAAAGCGGGAAGGCTTCTGTCAGGTTGGGGGGAGACCATAACTCCTAAAAGCCCAGAGACAGGATGTCTGAATACCCAGAGATAAAGATGTCAGTCAGGTATCTTGGAATATTTTAGAGGGATATTGTAAATTCTTGAGGACAGGGGAGGGTCAGAAGTTCTGCTCTCTTGTTTATCTTGCCAGCAATTTATAACCTTAGAGTAAAGGGTTCCCAGTCTTAATGAACTAGAGTGGGTTTTTCCGACTAAGGGGATTTAACAGAACAGCTAAGGAAACTGAGACAAAAGAAACAAGTTTAGGGAAACTGAGTCAGAACAGTTAAAGAGAACTGTGGCATAACATTACTTTCCAATTTTGAAAAATATCCCTCAAAAAATTTGGCAAATGGTACAAGTATTAGGAGCTCCATTCTACAAATGATTCTATAAATCTCAAGTCAAAAAGGATAAGTAACTTAGCATAAGCCACATAGACAGACTTGGATTCACACCCAGATCTCCTGACTTTATGACCTGTATATGTGTGTGTGTATATATATATATATATATAAATATATATATATATATATATGTGACTTTTATGACCTCTGCAGTACCTTCTGCTGTCTACCAATACATTCTAGCACTCTCTAGGCTAAGGATCCCCTACTAAGCACTTAGTTTGTTCTTGAGAACCAAATATTTTTCAGATAGATATTTCAGTGTTATTATCAATTCATTCCCAATGCTGCAGTACCAAACTGCCTGTAGTAGGGCAATGAAGATATTTGGAAGGAAATTAATAAGTTCAAGTGACAGAAAAAATGTAAAGCGACTGACAATTAACTTGAATTTAAATTCAAAGTAAAGGTAAGGATCATTTTCTATAAAAAGAAGAAAACTACTTAATTAAAACACCTTGATGCAAAAAGTAATTTTTAAAGGATGAACTTTTTAATTGAAAGATTTTTTTCACTCATTTTCCTGCTTTTGACAATGACACATAACTTTATTAACATAGTCACCATGGGTTCTTATGAATGGAAAGTCGTTGTATAGGTTGTTTTGGTTGCTTGTATTTGAAAAATCCCATTTTAGTAATGATCATCTTCTTGAGCATTGTTCCCCCTGGGGCAGATATGCAGGTATCCAGAGGTGTTTTTCCCCTTTGGAAAGCAAGGAGAGAAACAAGGGAAAAGGGGACCTTGGAAAGCCTTATCTGGGGGACTATAGATGAGAGTTGCATCTGCAGCATTGTAAAATGCTATGTGCCCTCTTTCATAATCAAGGAAAATACCCAGCTTCTGGACTGGTTTGCAGGAAGGAACGATTTGATTTGAATGCCACAAGTGAAACTCCCTGTCAAAGGTGAAGGCCGCCAGGGTCAGTCTGTCTCCCAGAACGTTGTGGCCACTTCTGATGGATTCCTTACAGACGCCCACTTCCCACTCCCTTTGCTCCCCCACCTCCACTTCCCAGTAGTGTCTCCCGGAAGTGAACTTCTGCTGAGCCAAGACCCAGAGAACAGAATCGAATCTCTCTGGGTTGTCAGGTACATCCCCTGGGACAGGACGGTATTCCACACTCTGCAGATCTTCAGAGAGGGCCAGATGGGGATTGGCTGTCTGAGGGTCCAGACTTAGATGCCTGTGGAAGGTGAGCAGCATTTCTCTCATCCCGGAGACGGGCAGCATGGTCCATGTCGGGGAAGCCACCACTGGGTTCTGAAGAAGCAGCTCCTCACTCCTCCCTAATGTGCCTTTTGCCTCCTGGAGCATTTCAACTGGAAGCTGGACATAATTGTTCTCTAGTTCTGATATCGCCATTTCCAGCTTGTGGATCTCTTGGTTCATTTTTGTCTTGCTCTCCTCAAACTTTGCCAGGTTGTCTGTGACTTCTCGGTCCAGCCTCTGCAGGTGTAGCTTCTTTTCCTCTGACAAGAACTGGAGCCTTTTCTCCCACTCAGAGTTCACAGCCTGCTTCTGAGCCTGGAGCCTCTGCCCAGGCTGCTTCTTGGACTTCATTAGCAGATGAAGGTTCTTTCCAAAGGGGCTTTTCTGCTGCTTCCAATTGTCTCTTGCTTCCTGGTCTAATGTTTGCAATTGAATCTCCTCTTCCTCCCCCAACAACTGGAGCAGTTTCTCATATTCAGACACAACCAAGGCTTTGAGAAGGTGGCCGTCCTTTTCCCACTGCGCTTCTCTCATTTGCTCAAATTCCAGTTCCATCTGAAATCTTTTCTTCTTGGTCCTTAAGGTCTTGCATGTAGCCTTGAGCTTCTCCATGCACTGACTGACAGCCTCTTCCAAAAGAACGACTCTGTGGTTCTGGTGATCTGTGGTTAAAAAGCAGGGTCCACACAAGGGGCTGTGATCCTCCTCACAGAACAAGGTGGGTTCTAGGCCATGTTTGTCACAGGTGGGCAGATCCCCGAGGCTCTGCATCTTGCTAATGTGAGCCAGCTCCCACAGCCTCCTGTTGGGTACCGTGTCTTCCAAGGCAGTGGCTGTCCTGCACACTGGGCAGGTTGTTGCAGGGCAGATTTCCTTCCAGAAGCTGGGAAGACCCTCTTTGAACAAACTGTGGCCACACTGGAGAATCCCTGGGTCCGTGAAATAGCCCAAGCACAGGGGATAGGAGGCCTCTACTCTGAGGCTTTCAAAGCACTTTTTAGTATCCTGGGCCTTCTAGTCCTTTTTTCAGAGATAGTCAACCCAGGAAATGTTACTAGTTCTTTCCCTGAGCCCTGGCAGCCAAGAAAATGACAGGGGTCCATATATTGGGCTCTTTTATATGACTTCCCTTTTAGCCCCTCCCCTCATTATCACCCAGGTGTCAACTTTCGGCCTGATAAAGTCTCTGGTTTCTCCCTTATAAGAGTTCTCACCTCGGTGAATTCTCACCTTGGTGAGTTTTCACCTCAGGATTCCATTCTATTCAGGTGCTGGGTACTGACCATGGTGCTAACACCTGGGCAATTCAGCACAGAACTGTTTTCTCCAGTTTGACACTTTAACCAAAGAAAATCCCCAGGTCATCGCTGATTGTGTCCAAAGGGTTTCAGGCACCAATCAGATATTGTCAATTGTGCTGGTATCGACCTTCCTGCCAGACCCCGGGGATGCCCTCCTTTCCTGCCTTAGGCTCCAATATTCCCTGCCCTTTCCCTGGGACCTTGTGTAGTCCTTCATTGCCCAGGCATTGATGGCATCTTGTTTCTTGCAACCTGTCCCCTCCCCCTTTTCCCCTTTGTCTCTGCTCAGACTTTCAGTAGACTTGTGACATTGCTAGTCTAGCAAAGGTGTTTATAGTTACTTCTCTCTAGCTTCCTTTATCATTGTTCCTTCTACATTTTTAGAGTTTTTATGGCATGGTTCTGGAAGGTTTCTAGATATTCCTTTTGGTCTTATTATTTTATGGACTTAGTTGGAAGTTTGGAGCATAGGCTTTTAATCAGTTATCTTTCAACATACCTAATCTCCTGCACATGATACCTACATCACAACACTTCCTGTTCCCCAGCCTCTTGCTTCTCCCTCCAAACTCCCACCCTGAAACCCTGAGTTCTGGTCACTGACCTTTCACTGTATCTACCCTACAATCACACTAATCGTGCTGCACTCCCTGGTTAGCTTCGTACTGCACTGCTGTGCATGTGCCCTTTATCATTCCTTTCTAACTCTACCTTTGAAAATAGTCATTAAATCTCTACTACCAAAATATCCCTTTTTGCTAATTTGCATGGGAACCTTATATCTCCTCCATGAGAATATAAGCTCCTTGCGGACAGGATGTACCTTGCTGAATTGTACTGACTATCTTCTGTGCTGCTCTGCTTAGCATATAGTCAGCACTAAATAAATGCATTTTATATTATTATTCCCTTTTTTAGTCTTGAAGTTTTGTTTCTCCAGATAAAATATGATTTATTTTTCCTAAAATAAAAAAAAATTCTAAAATAACACTGTGGTCTATCAGTTTCAGCATTGAAAATATAAGTTGATTTGGACAATATCATTTTTATTCTACTAGTAGAGCCTAAATATGAGCAATTACTATATTTTCAATTATTTATGTCCCTTTTTATTTCTGTACAGAGTGTTTTGGCTGGGAGTATTGTGACATGCCTCTAATCCTTGAAATTAGAAGAAGCTAAAGATTTTTTGCTGCTTTAATTGGGAGTTCTGAGATGTACCATGGTTCACCTCACTGGATGTCTTGTTTTTACTAAGTCTGAAACTGCCATTGAATCCCAGAGAGGAGAGAGCTCCAGGCTGCTGAAGGAGGATGAAACTTGTTCAGATAAGACAATGAAATGAGTTAAAGCTTCAGATCAATCAATAGGAGGATCAAGTCATGAGTGACTGCTGTATTTCTCATGTTAGAGCAATAGAGGTTTTTATCTTCTTTGACAAAGCATTTTGTGTGTTTGTGACAGCCCTGTTTGTAGTGGCTAGAAACTGTAAACTAAATGGGTGCCCATCAATTAGAGAAAGGTTGGGTAAATTGTGGTATATGAATGTTATGGAATATTATTGTTCTGTAAGAAATGACCAGCAGGATGAAAGAGAGGCTTGGAGAGACTTACATGAACTGATACTAAGTGAAATGAGCAGAAGCAGGAGATCATTATATACCTCAACAACTATACTGTATGAGGATATATTCTGATGGAAGTGGATTTCTTCAACAAAGAGAAAATCTAACTTAGTTTCAATTGTTCAATGATGGACAGAAGCAGCTACACCGAAAGAAAGAACACTGGGAGATGAATGTAAACTGTTTGCATTTTTATTTTTCTTCCCAAGTTGTTTTTGCCTTCTGAATCCAATTCTTCCTGTGCAACAAGAGAACTGTTCAGTTCTGCACACATATATTATATCTAGGATATACTGTGACATATTTAACATATAGGACTGCTTGCCAAATGGGGGAGGCGGTGGGGAGGGGGGAGTCGGAACAGAAGCGAGTGCAAGGGATAATGTTGTAAAGAATTTTTTTTCAAAATTAAAAAAAAACTAAAAAAATTTTTGTGATTTTATTCAAATGATACCTCTGTGACACGAATGTTGAACTCCCAGATATTTTAAACATTTTGTGGTTCTTTTAAATGGCATTTCTTTCTCTATCTCTTCCTGCTGAGGTTTGTCAGTAACTCAGAATAGTTAATGGTTCTTCTTGGTTTATGTCATGCCCTGCTAATAATTTTCCAGGCTTCTCTAAGTACACCATCATGCCTTCTGCCAAAAAGCAATCATTTTCTTTATCTATGAATATTCCTCCAATTTATGTATATTTTGTTGTTGTTAAATATGGCATCTCTAAAACTATATTTTTCCTGGGATTCTAGCAAGTTTGAGGAGAGTTAGGGTCTTTTGAAACAAGGTCCAAGTTTTTAGTTTGATTATCATATTCAAGAAGACCAATGATTCTTCAATTATGTTTCCCCAACCTGTTTTTCAAGTCAGCTGATTGTGATAGCAGATACATTATATTTTCTTTTATTTTCATTTTATTTTTTATTTTATTTATATTTCTTTTGATTAATTTGTTCTTAGATTTCTTGTCTCAATCATTGAATTTTGTTGGTAGAACTCTGTTTTTTTTCAGGGAATTCACTAATTGGGTAAAGATTTTCAGTTTTTATTTTAAATGATTTTTCCTTTAATTTTTTTGTACTAAATCCTGATCTTATTTCTAATTTCATCTTTTGCCTCTTGTATACTTCTCTAGACACTCTTGTAGCTCTTGTGATCAAGTTATTCTTTTTTCTTTTGCTTGATTTAAATGTTTATTTTTAACCTTCTCCAACGAGAAGGTAATATGGGAGAGAGGGGGAATAGTGCTTTTGGAACTGAAAATGAAATTGAATTTTTACAAAGGACAAATCATGATTCCTCAATAGATAAGTGGTCAAAGGATAGGATTTTAAAAGTCTCAAAGGAATCCTTGCAGAGTATTCCTAATCAAATTACTAATCATAAGACAAAAGAAAAAAAACCTTTATGTTTCCTCTCTCAAGTAAAATTTAGCTAAGAGGACCAAAAAATGGCAATAGTTAATGGTGGGGGAGTTGTGGGATGATAGACATACTAATTTTATTGTTGGTGGAACTGTGAAATGCTACAGTTGCAATTCAGAATTATCCAAGTTAAGTGACTAAAATTTCAATATCCTTTGAACCAGCGACTCCATTACAGGCCTTAAAAGTGAAGAAAATATAGAAATAAAGTCCCCATAAAGAACAAAATATTTATAGTGGTACTTTTTGTGATAACAAATAAAATGGAAGCCCATAAATTGTAGAATGTCTGAACAAATCATGGAGTACTAATGTAGGGGGATATAAATATACTTTAAGAAAAATCTTTTAAAAAGTAATGATTATAAAGCATCTAGGTGACAGTCAATAGAACACTGGCCCAGGAGTAAGAAGACCTGAGTTCAAATCAGGCCTCAAATATTGGCTAGGTGTTTGACCCTGGGCAACAGGAAGCTAAAGAATGAAAGAAAGAAAAAGGAAGGAAAGAATGAAAGAAAGAAGGAAGGAAGGAAGGGAAGGAGGGAGGGAGGAAGGAAGGAAGTGTGTGGGATGTAGAAGACCCTTACCCAAAATGACTACTCAGACATCACTCAAAATAGAAAGCAGAAAAGTTGCTTATTATCTGCAGAGGATGAGCCATTCTATCAAGAGATAAGGGAAAGAAAAAGTTCATGCTAAGAGGGCTAAAGTAGTAAAGATACACAGCTTTTATACAAGAGCTTGTATCACAAATAAGAGAGCATTGAGACGGGGAAGGGGGCAGCATCTAATTGGTTGGTGCTAACCTGAGAGATTGGAATAGAAGGTTTTTGTCTCCCTGAAATCACCTGAATTCTAGGAAACAGAAAATCACGCCTTCAGACTTTTAGATAATCAAGCAGACAGTCATCAAGCTAATAGACTAAATATCAATAAATGTCAAATACTGATAAATATTATCAGTTTAGGTTAAGTAAAAATGTTTATAGCTGGCTAAAGCTGAAGTAAATATGGGTCTGCACATATTATACAGGCCATAGGAAGAACATAGAAATAATGAAAATAAAATACAGAAAAAGAATTCACATATTCCTATAAGTTCTTTACCTTATCTCTCTATTCCACACAGAAGGAAAGAAGAAAGGAAGAAGGAAGGAAAAAGGAAGGAAGGAAGGAAGGAAGGAAGGAAGGAAGGAAGGAAGGAAGGAAGGAAGGAAAGGAGAAAGGAAGGAAGGAAGGAAGGAAGAAAGAAAAAAAGGGAGGGAAGGAGGGAGGGAGGGACGAAGGAAGGGAGGAAGGAAGGAGAGAAGAAAGAAGGAAAAAAATGAAGGAAGGAAAGATGAGTGTGATGAATACAGAGAAAAATGGGAAAATATGCATGAAATGATGCAGAGCAATGTTGTTGCCGTTATTGTTCAGTGATTTCAGTTGTATTTGACCCTTTGTGACCCTATTTGAGATTTTCTTTAAAAAGAAAAAAGATACTGGGGTGGTTTGTCATTTCCTTCTCCAGTTCATTTTACAAAAGCAAAAGGATTAACCTCAGACTCACTCAGGCAATAAGTATTTAAAGCCAAATTTCAATTTGGCTCTTCTTGATTCCAGGCCTGGCTTTGTGCACTATCTCTCCACCTATTTGTCCCCCCTTCCCCCAAAACAGTGGTGGCAACATAATGACCTGAACAATGCAAATGAAAAGAAGAGGCCACATAAACATATGAAAAATGAATGTCACAAAATTAGAAAGCTCTAAAATGAATATAGAATAAAGAAAAAACAAGATGATACCCCAACTCCAATTTTTGAAGGAATAGGAGGTATATAGATACTGCATATTAGACATTCATTGAAATTTTTTAGAGTATTTTTTTTCTTTGAAAAATACTATTTTTTGAATCACATGATTCTCTGAAAGGATGAGAGGGAAACTGTGAGAAACTGTGGTGATACAAAAAACCAAATGATTTTAATTTTAAAAAAATGTAGATCCTGACATTTATGTAATACTTTACAATTTTGAAAAATAACCCTCATAAAAATTTGGGAAAGTAAGTGCTACAAGTATTCGAAGCTCCATTTTACAGATGAGGGATCATCTCAAGTCAAAAAGTTTAAGTAACTTAGCATAAGCCACACAGTCAGTGCCAGACTTGGATTCATACCAAGATCTCCTGACTTTATGACCTGTATTATTTCTCTTCAGTATCTTCTGCTGTCTACCAATATATTCTAGCAACCTTTAGACTAAGGACCCCCTGCTAAGCACTTACTTTGTTCTTGAGAACCAAATATTTTTCAAGTAGATATTTCAGTGTTGTTATCAATTAGTTCCCAATGCTGTTGTAATAAACTGCCTCTAGTTTGGGAATGAACGTATTTGGAAGGAAATTAATAAGTTCAAGTGACAGAAAAAATGCAGAGTGACTGACAATTAACTTGAATGTAAATTCAAAAGAAAGGTAAGGACTACTTTCTATAAAAAGAAGAAAACTACTTAATTAAAACGCAATGCAAAAAGTAATTTTTAGAGGATGAACTTTTTAATTTAAAGATTTTTTTCATTCATTTTTCTGCTTCTGACAATGACATATAACTTTATTGAAATATTCAACAAAACATATGTATGGGTAAGTTTTCAACATTGACCCTTGCAAGACCTTTTGTTCTTCTTTCCCCTCCTTCCTCCCACCCCATCCCCTAGATGAAAGATAGTCCAATACATGTTAAATATGTTAAAGTGCATGTTAAATCCAATATATATATATGTATATTTATATACATATATTTATATATTTATACGGTTATGTATAATACAAGAAAGATAAGATCTAGAAAGAAAGAAAAAACCTGAAAAGGAAAGCAAACATTCAAGCAAATAATAACAGAAAGAGTAGAAATGTTATGTTGTGGTCTAATTTCATTTCCCATGGTTCTCTCTCTGAGTGCAGCTATGATTTCATTTTTCTTTCTTCCTTTTTCTTCTTTTCTTTCCTGTGCCTTGCTTTTCATTTCTTTTCTTGGACACAGTTTTTCTTTTCTTCTCACAGTTGCCCAGAGTTACAGAGCTAGAAATTATTTAGTGACTGATGCCAGATTGAACCTGAAATACTCCAGGGCTTGCCTATTTTCTTTGTGCCATCTATCAGTCCCTCACTTTTCCTATATTGGTTATTGACAGTAGGGAATTGGGAACTGATAAAAAAGGGATTCCAGGGGGGTTCTCTGTGCTACTATTGGTCATATGTATTGCTCTAGTAATATTTGGCATCTCCCTTGTCTATTCCCACACCCTAGTTAACATTTCAGTTGGGAAATAAATTGTGGAGCTTCCAAAGTTTCATTAAAGGACTGCTAGTCAAATTCCTAGGTCAGAAAGTAGCATCAAGTAAAGAAACAGACCAAGAATTTCAAAATCAGAATGTCTATTGCAATTCTTTTTTTGGGGGGGAGAGTTATTTATTTATTTTTATTAAAGCTTTGAATTTAATTTAATTACCCATATGCATGGGTAATTTTTCCAACATTGACCCCTGCAAAACCTTTTTTTCCAAATTTTCCCCTGTTACTCCCCACCTCTCCTCTAGCTAGGAGGTAATCAAAGTACATGTTAAGTATGTTGTAATACATGTTAGATCCAATATATGTATTCATATTTATACAGTTGTCTTATTGAACAAGAAAAATCAGATCAAGAAGGAAGAAAAAGAAAAAAACTGAGAAAGAAAAGAAAATAAGCAAATAACAGCAGAAAGAGTTGTTATATCCCTATGGACTACTCTATCCTGGTAGCTCCTCTTTGAGTTACTCTTAATGCCCATTTGTCAACCCACAGCTAGGCCACATTTACCCGTCTTCAGGCACCAACCCGGATCCCATAGAGACAGACCATTAGGAGGTAGGGGTGAAGTGAAAGAGAACTTTATTCTTAGATAGCACATATTTATACCCCCCTGAGGTTCTGGGGGAAGGGGAGGTCCTCTAGGAACAATGGGATAATGGGATTGGCCCCAGAAGAAGGAGGGAGGCATGCTAGACTTTGAAAGCACTTAGGAGGGAGAAGTCATAACTGGGGTCAGACACTGCCTCCTGGGGCTATGCCCCATCTCCATGTAGGACTTGCCTGCGCCTTGGAACCTCTCATCCCTCAAGTCCTTCCACATGCCTTGAGCCACATTCCTTGCTCCCAGAGGCTTTTTAACCCTTACAAGAATGAGAATGCTATGTTGTGATCCACAATCAGTTCCCACAGGCCTCTCTCTGGGGGAAGATGGCTCTCTTCATCACTGAGCAAGTGGAACTGGTTTTAATCATCTCATTGTTGAATAGTCATGTCTATCAGAATTGATTGTTGTATAGTCTTCTTGTTATTGTGTACAATGATCACCTGGTTCTGCTCATTTCACTTAGTATCAATTCATGTAGGTCTCTCCACGCCTCTCTGAAATCATCCTTCTGATTGTTTCTCACAGAACAATAATGTTCCATAACATTCATATATCATAATTTATTCAGCCATTCTCTAATTGATGGGCATCCACTCAGTTTCCAGGTTCTTGCCACTACAAAGAGGCCTACCACAAACATTTTTGCACATGTAGATCCCTTTCCCTCCTTTAAGATCTCTCTCCTGGATATAATCCAAGGAGGAACACTACTGGATCAAAGGCTATGCACCGTTTGATAACTTTTTGAGCATAGTTTGAAGATCCTCTACATGAATATTTTTGCTACAAGAAGATGAATAGGAGAGCAATAGGGGACAGTATTGATGGGCAGAAGATGAACTATAAAGTAACCTTAGATATTAAAATCTCATTTAAATATTTCATTCTACTTTACATTGGACACAGCTTTCTATAGAAATGCAAAGCCATTAATGATGCTGTCAGATTTCCTAACCAAGGCAATAGAAAGAAAGTTCTTACAAAAAGATGATTGAGTAAATGAAGAAATAACTAGCACCATGGACAGAGCTCACTTTGAATTAACATGACCCTAAGCTAACTGTAAAGAACCAGAAATTGCACTGAGTCCAAAAATTATACTCAATCCTTCAATCACTTTAATGAGTCAAAGCAAAAAGAGCAATATAATCAAGACGTGGAGTAAGATTTTTTCTGAATGCCAAGTCAGTGAGTGGACCTAGCGGTTTTGGAAGTCATCAAAAACAACATAGAAAATGAGAGCATTTTTACTGAGTTTGATGAAATTCAGGAGACAGTGATCATAGCAGAGAGATTAGAGGAGGTACAAAGAGCCTAACCACAAATGTGGGTTCTGATAGAATGGAATACCAACAATTAGAAAGGAAAAACAAAACATAAGAGAAAATTTGACTATGTGTCTTGGAAGGTTTTCCATTTTACACAAAGATGGGTTAGAGAAGACTCTCAACACTTACATGAACTGATATTAAATGAAGTGAGTAGAACCAAGAGAACATGGTACATAGCAACAAGAAGATTATGTGATAATCAACTCTGATGGATGTAGCTCTTTTCAACAATGAGGTAATTTAGGCCAGTTCCAATAGGTTTGTGATGGAAAGAGCCAGGTGCATCCAGAAATAGGACTATGGGGATCACAACATAGTATTTTCACATATTTATTATTGTTTGCTTGCTTTTTATTTCTTATTTTCCCCATTTTTGATCTGATTTTTCTTGTGCAGCACGATAAATATGGTGATATATATATATGCATATATATCTATATATATATATATATATGAATTGCACATATTTAACATAAAAAGAGACTCTCCACAAGAATACCCTGTAATGTTCTGGCTTAGCTTTCTGGGGGTCTTGAGACCAGCCTTTGTCAGGAATAAAGTCCAAAGTCTTTATTATCTCCTTCACAGTCTGTCTCCTTCATCTAAAACCCAGCTAGTTTTTTGGAGGCCCTCCAGAATGGGTCTTGGTTTCAGTGGAGGAAATGCAGGAGGCAGGCAGCCACCAGAGGCTGTTCCGATGGGATGTCTGTGGCTGACTTTGTCTTCAGTTTATATACTCTATTACAATTACATCATACAGTATACTGAGTATAATCCAATCATTATATCACTAGGGAACCATCATTTGTTGTAAGATTAAATCAATCATACTGAACTAGAGAACTCACATGCTAAATTAGATAACCATTGTTTTATCAATTCCACCAAGTTAACACCTTGTTGTAAGAATCATTGTACATTTCTCCAGAATTCTGGCCCATTAAAATACCCAGAACTGGAAATCACATATAATGCCCTCACAAAGAGCATTTGCCTAATTAGTTTCAGATATGTACAAAACAAAGAGTGAAATTCTGCAGAAGCTACAAGAGTTGGCTCAGAAATCCTTTCATCTTCCTCCTCAGATAATCCAGTTTTTGTAATAGATAAACTATGACATAATCTCTGAATCTCTTTTTGGAGGTGAGGAAATTCCTACTGTTTATGAATTGGAAGGTGAAATAGTGGTGAGTTTGACTCCTCTCCACAGGTTCTTTCAGAAACTGGAAAACATGAAGAAAGTCTGGTACTTCAAGTGCATCAAAAAAGGTAAACAGTGGGATTCTTAGTGATTCTCAGTAGAAAACACTCCACAATTTGAACAAAAAATTCAAATGCTCTGCAAAGACTGTAATAATAGAAGAGCAAAATTCAAACATTGGAGTTAAGATAACAATTGCTGGTTGTGTTAATCTAGTTTCTGAAAGCTATCAGCTGTTTTGTGAATTCAAAGAAAAACCACAAAAATACAAGAAAATCGTTACTATGATTTCTAAAGTATAGGAAGATGGAAAATAAGCAAATCTAACATGAATTCAGGATGAAAGATGTGAAGGCAGATTCCAAAACTCAGGCTAATAAAAGAGGCATTTTCTGAATTACCCCAAAGTAGAAGTGATGAACAGAACGGCCACGGTTAAACAAACACTGGATTCAATACAGCTTTAAATGTTGGCATTGATCAGCAAGGAACTAAAATCTTCAAAGACAAGGAAGCATTAAAGTATAATTATTTAATTTGGCTACAAGAAAATGAATAGAAGATCAGTAGGGAACAGTATTGATGGGCAGAAGATGAACTATAAGGTAACCTTAGAATATGACATATTATTAGTCAGGAAAGTGACTTGACATGGTTTTCAGTAGATTGGTGGCAAGTGCAGCAATTGAAACTCTCAAGCACTATGAAGGTCTAGGCAGCTGCACTCTCTAAAGCAGCAGGCCCAGAATTATAGAAGACTGTGACCAGATAATTCAGCAAACTTGGTAAGATCCTTCCCGACTGGGATATAGTCTCATCCACTGGACATCTCCCATATCAACAAGTGATTCATGCTGTTGGCCCTCAGTGGAAGCAAGATGTTTACAGAAGAAAGTGGTTACTAAAAACTGCTATCACAGAAAATCTTCATCTGGCTGGACAATTTGGACCCATTTCAATGGTTATCCCAGCTTCTAGCTCTAGGGACTTTGGTTTCCCCTTAAAGGAGAAAATGTCCAATATATTGAAAATGAGAGCATTTTGACTTAGTTAATTAAGCTTCAGGAGACAGTGATCATAGCAGAGAGACTAGAGGAGGTACAAAGAATCTATCCACAAATGAGAGCTCTGAAAGAAAGGGCCATCCACAAAATAGAAAGGAAAGGCAAATTTTAAGACAAAACTTGGCCGTCCAGCCTGGAAGGTTTTCCATTTTACATAACCATGGGTTAAAAAAGATTCTCATAATGAATATCCAGAGCTGAAAGTCACATACAACGCGATCCCATTGGAATCCAGTTGATAAAGGAAAATTTTCAGGACTCCCAAAATAAACATAGCTTCAAAAAGATTCATCTTGTTGGTTCATCTTGGGAGACAGCCAAAGCTCTTTCCAAAGTTATGAAAAACATCTTTTAAGATCTCTTTCCTGATAACAATTCAATGCTCTGTAAATGATTAGAAAATCAGGAAATCAACCTGAGGAAAAAAACTAAATATAGAAATATGTGAACTTCCATCAAAACTAGTGAAGATCTGAGCATCTTGCTTATGGAGGGAGATATTCAAGATGCTAAGATGGGTATCACCATTTAGGAAATATCCCTCAAGGTGATTTTGAAATGGAAGTAGCCTAATCCCTATATAACTAGGATCACATAGCTCTCCAGCAAGTTATCCTAGTGAGACTACAGAAGATTTAGACTGAGGCTGAAATTCTATTCTCCTCAATGTGTATAAATTCAGAATCTCTCAATCTATATTCATTTATTAAAGATTAACTTTATAGTTGGCATTTTGCTAAGTGCTGGTGACACAAAGATTTCTGTTTCTGACCTCAAGGAGGGTGCCAGTTAATAGAAGAGCAAACTAGGTACATAAAATAGATATACAGAATGGATGAAAGTTATCTGGAAGAGCAAGGCATTAGCAGTTAACATTAGCATTAACAGCATTCTTTTTGTCCGTCTGACATTTAGGTCAGAAAATTTAGTCAAGTAATTTATTATCCACCTGTTATGCACCAGGAACTATGGTAAACACTAGGGATATAAAGAAAAATTAAAGACAATTCCTGCTCTTGAGCAACTTACTATCTAATAGGGAAGAGTAATTGTACTTTGCACATCATGGAGTTTAGGGTGCAGTGCCCCCTGGATCAGGAAAATTTATGTAAAATGTTTTGGTCTTCCCTTCCTACTAACAAAGTCTAAATTGCCTTCTTTTTCTTTAATAAGGTGGTTACAGTATTAAAAGATAAAATATATTAAGATTGTATAATACTCTAGCTATCCATATAGACAGATACATAGATAAATATAGCTATTGATATGCTGAGTTTCTAAACTTTTTCTGTATTATCTACTGGCCTTTGTGTGTCATCTGCAGCTTCTACAAAATTTCCCCAAATTTCCCATTTAATTTCTTATGACCTCATCCCATATATAGAAATGGGGATGAGGAAAAGCATGATGTGGAAAGAAAACTGTACAAGTAAAACCTGTAATGGGCCAGAATTCTGGAGAAAGGTGTTAACTCAGTGGAATTGATGAGACAATGGTTATCTAGTTTAGCATGGTGATTAATAGTTCTCTAGTTCAGAAATGTACTTAGTACTTAATATAATTCTACAAGATTGATACCTATTCTACACAATTGACACCTATTCTACAAGAATCACACCTACGATGATGTAATTATAATAGAGTATATAATGGAAGAGAGACTTTCATTCCATCTCCCACCCTTGTGGTGGCTGGCCTGTCCTTCTTCATTTCTCCACTGAAACCAAGTCCCATCTGAAAGACCTCCATAAAGCTGTCCTGGGCCCCAGGCAAGGAGAATAGACTGAGAAAGAGATAATGAAGAATCTGCACTTTATCCCTGGCTATTCTCGTGGTGATTAATCTGCTTAAATGAAGGCTGGTCCAAAGACCTCCAGAAAGCGAACCAGGATATTACAAAATCCTATGTACAAACAAACTACATATAGAATAAATTGGAAATTATCAACAAAGAGAATACACTAAAATTAAGAGAGACTGGGAAACCCTTCCAGTTGAAGGTGGAATTTTATTTTATTTTTTAAAAAATTTTAATAGCCTTTTATTTACAGGTTATATGTATGGGTAACTTTACAGCATTGACAACTGCCAAACCTCTTTTCCAATTTTTCCCCTCCTTCCCCTGACCCCCTTCCCCAGATGGCAGGATGACCAGTAGATGTTAAATATATTAAAATATAAATTAGATACACAATAAGTATACAAGAACCAAACTGTTATTTTGCTGTACAAAAAGAATCAGACTCTGAAATATTGTACAATTAGCCTGTGAGGGAAATCCAAAATGCAGGTGGGCAAAAATATAGGGATTGGGAATTTAATGTAATGATTTTTAGTCATCTCCTAGAGTTCTTTCACTGAGCATAACTGGTTCAGTTCATTACTGCTCCATTGGAACTGATTAGGTTCACCTCATTGCTGAGGATGGCCAGGCCCATCAGATTAGTCATCAAATAGTATTGTTGTTGAAGTATATAATGATCTCTTGGCCCTGCTCATTTCACTCAGCATCAGTTCATGTAAGTCTCTCCACACCTTTCTGAAATCCTGTTGGTCATTTCTTATTGAACAATAATATTCCATAAAATTCATATACCACAATTTATTCAGCCATTCTCCAATTGATGGGCATGCACTCAGTTTCCAGTTTCTGACCACTCCAAAGAGGGCTGCCACAAACATTTGTGCACATACAGGTCCTGAAGGTAGGGTTTTAGCTGAAATTTAAAAGAAGTCAGGCAAACCAAAGAACACAGATGAGAGGCAGGCAGTGAAAATATACAGTAGGGAAATGGGCTGTCTCAAAAGTAGCACTTGCAGAGTGCACCTGCTATGGACTATATAGAGTCCTCTCTTACATGGAATATGGCCATATTCTCTATTGCTCTTCTCCTGTCCTCTCTCCTCCCCGCCCCCTCTCCCTTTCCCTTCCCCTTCCTTTCTCTTCCTTCCTCCCTTCTTTTTCCCTCTCTTCCCTTCCCCCCCTCTTCTCTTCTTTCTCTGTCTCTCTTAATAAAATCATTTCTCTACCTCTTTCCTCCCCAAATATATAATGAAAAAATGAAAATGAAAGAAAACTTTCATAATAATTATGCATAGTCAAGCATTGGACATGTCCTAAAAGTATCTATCAAATTTTGCCTCCTGAATTCATCACCTCTAAATAGATAGGTAGGATGCACCCTTATCAGTCTTCTGGAATCTTGGTTGGTCATTGAGTTGATAGGAGATCTTAACCCCTTTAAAGTCATATGAAAAATCCATTTATTCACTATAAACAATTTCATGATGTTCCACATATTCTTATTGACTTCCTCATTGAAACACAAGTACTTTGTTAGAAGAAATTATTGCATTCTAGATTTGTATTTTCTGTCCTTGGTACAACGTCTTGCATATAGTGGGAGTTAAATAAATGCATATTGATCTCCTGACCTCCCCATCTCCCTTCTGCTTCCCCAAAGTCATGCAGTAGTGAGGGTGACTGATGTAGCCCTTTGGGGGCATAAACCATCAGGTCTGAGGAAGCAAAAGCTTTCCCATAAAGTCTACATCATGACCAAGGGACTGCCTAATCCTACTTTGGCAGGGAACCACCTACTAATATTTTGGAATCTTTGTATTTTAGTTGACTCTATGGCAAGGACTCCTTAATTTCCAGGCTTTAGGATTATATCTGTACTATAGCCTAAGGATTTCTCTTTTGAAATCCCATTTGATCCAAACCGTTCTTAATGTATAAGCCAGGCCAGACATAACTTAGCCCACAAACAAAGAATGAATACAGCATTCCATATCAAATGAGTCTTCTTTTGTGAACGTTGTTGACCTATTATGCTTTTGATGGAATCTCTGTGTTAAACATTGTCACACTTAAGGTAGTATATAAATATTAGCTATAATGATCATTATTCTGTGTACAATTTTTTCATATCACACAACTCTTCTTGCATAAATTGTTTTCCAAAATGGTTGATAAAAGAAGCAACAGTAAATTGACATGGTCAGATATTTTGTTACTAGCTTTTAGTGATCACAATGAATGCTGGTGTGAATATTTGTAATGCATATGGGACTTGATGTTAGTATCACTCCCCCAACCTCCCTGTGTTTCCTGACTTTAATCATGTGATTCAGGTGTTTTAATGTGTCTTAATGCTTGATACTCTGAATTTTTACACATCAGGGTCAATCTTGGGTCTTCACCCCAAATTATTTCATTGGCTGGTTTTGTCCCTAAATAACTCATTGGTAGTTCCTCTTCGTCAGCTTTTTCATTTCAGATTATATCTACCAAAATTATCTGCTACATTAAACCAGTCAATGTATACTTTTCTAAAAATCATAAAATAGTTCTGAGATTCAAAATCCCTTAATTTTTAACTCTTGCTGTTCTATACAAAAGCACAACTAACTCAGAACAGCAGATTTTGGTCTACATTAGGGAATCATCTCTGCAGCAATTTTATTAGTATTGTTTATATGTAAATTTCATATTTATTTGTAATCTTAGACTTCTTTCAAACATCAAAATTGTCAGAATCTAGAAGAATCATGGTTACATGCATAGCCATTGTTTCAAACATTTATATTACAGGGGTTATAGAAACTGTTACTGTCTCTAAGATTAGAAGAACAAGAAAAAATACAAATAGCATATTCTGAAAAATTGTGTTGTGCTTGCAGTTGAAACCATCAAGTTGAAAAAACTGTCTCAACATAGAAGTCTTTTTCTTCTTGGAGTTAAGATGAAAATATATGTTTTATTTATATTCTATGAGGACATATGACCAATCATGGAGAATACAGAGAAAATATGAACATGACAGAGGAGAAAATGTCTTCTTATGAAATATTTTTGTTATATTTGTGATTCATGGGGAGGTCCCACTGAGATTTAATACCAGCATTATATTTTGTAGGTTCCCCAGAGAGAGAGGATAGCAGCATTACATTTTGGAGGTCCCAGCGAGATGTGATACCAGCATTATATTTTGGAGGTTCCCCAGAGAGATATGCAAGCAGCATTACATTTTGGAGGCTCCAGTGAGAAATGCGACCAGCATTATATTTTGGAGGTTTTAGAAAGATATGAGAGCAGGATGAGAGATTAGAGACTTTCAGGTCTGGGCCTTGCACCTTGGGGTGGCTGAGGTCTGGGCTGTTTGTTTGGAAAGGCTGGCCTTCTGGATTGCTCCAGAGATTGCTGAAAGAGAGCAGTTTTTAGCCTGGACAAGACTCATTGCGGACACCTGCATCTGGCTAAAGGAAAGTCTGTTTTAGACTCTCTGCAGGGTAAGTGACTTTCTGTTCTATTCTGTGGCTAGCACTTCAGGTCCCCAGGCATTAGGTTGACAAATCATGAGTAATCTGGGAAGCCCTTGTGGTGTCAACTGTTCTTCATGCCTTTCAAGACACATCTGGTCTGGATATGTCTCTGGACATTAAATATGGGTATTTAAAAACACCAACTGGTTCTGGGTGCCTGTTTCCACAACTCTGGGTGTTCTGAAATTCAATTCTGGGTTCTGGGTTTGGTTCTGGGTGCCTCCAGGCACAATTCTGGGTTGAGGATTTTTTTTTTATTGCATTCAGGCATTCTCTGTAAAGGCAGATAATGCACCAAACTGGAGCTGGGAAGCCTATTTTAAAAGGCTCAGTTTGAATTTATGAGAGGGTAGAGAATCAAAACTTCCCTCTTGGGCATTCCTGAAATTCCAGGAGCTTGCTCTTCCCTTGTATATGTTAAATCTTTTTGTGATTAGTGTTCTATGTTCTGTGACTTGTCTGTCTGTTTTCTTGCTTGAAGAGCTCTGTTAAAGTTTTAAGAACAATGATAAAGAAATTTGGTACTTGGTCATTTCAGTGTTGAAATGTGCTTAGCATTAAAAAAATTGCTTGTGATTTTTAAATTCTTAACTGGTATGCACTAATTCAAAAGTAAAAGATTAGCTACTTTTAAAAGTCTGGCAGAAAAGTTTTCCAGCAAAAACTGCCTGCTAGTTAGAGTAAAAGAAGAGAGCAATAAAAACCTTACCTGATTGAAATTCAAGCTCTTCCTGGGGAGATAAGAACTCTGCAGAAGAAAGAAGTTGATGTTAATTGTTTTCAGAAGTCAGGAGAAAAGAAGAAAAGCCTCTGGGAACAAGTTTACAGTGTGTGTGTGTGTGTGTGTGTGTGTGTGTGTGTGTGTGTGTGTTTGTATTTGTGTGTTTGTATGTATGTGTGTATATATATATAGATATACATGTGTGTGCGTATGTATATGTAACCAACAGATAATTCAATTTGTCTGCAACATTTGATTAGGAATTTTAGGAACCTTACTTAAGTGAGAGAAGAAAAAACATATCCTTTTCAGCATTTTAAAGTGGTATTATGATTCTGAAATTTTGGGAAATAATTTTATTGTTGCATTATGCATGCTAGATTTGTTCTGAGTATAAGAACTGAAGAAGTTGTTTGAATATTTAAACCTTTACTACTGAAGAGGAAAAAAATTAAAGCAGTATTTGATTTGATTCATTTTAATAATAGCTTGTTAAAACAAAGTTGTGATAATTTGCCTGAAAAGGTCACATGCTCCTAATTAGATGAAGTATTTTACCTTCTGAAAAAATTTTTGGGTCATTTGCAAACATTATAAGTCATGCTTTAAATTTTGTCAGCTCTGCTGTACATGTTTAGGTTTTGTGTGGTTATTTATTCGCTATATTGTGAATCTGAAAAGTTTTTGAAGGAAAAGAAAGAAAGAAAAGGAGAACAGAAAGTGATTAGGAAGAAATGGGATAATAAAAATTGATTTGTAAGAGAAATTGAAGAGTTGAAAGATTTCAGGAAGGAGAGAGAGAAAAGAAACAAAAAATCAGGTGGAAAGAGGGGAAGAAAGTCTTTTGATGGAAGGAACATTTGTTTGGAGAAAGAAAGTATCCTGGCTGGCTAAATCCTGAGAAGGATTTGGCACCCTAAAAGTTAATTATGGAGAAAAGTTGAGTGGGGGTAGAGAAGCATGGTGGAGTTGGGAGAAATGCCATGAGGAGTGGGGGGAAGGGTGGCTTTGGAAAGGACCTTGTCAGGTGATAATTTATTTCCCCTTCTCCCATTAAGTGTGTTGCAGCTAATTTTTGAAGAAAGAAACTACAGCTCCTTGGCCTTCTGCTGCAGAAAGCAATTTGTGATTTAAAGAGACAGCCTACTTTTGCATGGTGTTAATTGACTGAATGTTTGTTTCTTTAGATACCTAATGGTCTCCTTGTTTAAAGAATAGGGTCATAAATGTGATCTATAATTTCGTAGGGTTATTTCTAAAAGTTTAATGGATACTTTTTAAAGAATCTTTCAGATTGTTTTATATGAAATTAGGATATTTGGTATGATTTTTAATTGATTGAATTGAATCATCTTGAGATTATACCCATAATTTAAAGGGACTCTGAGAATAATCGTTTTTTCCTTTGTTCTTCTGAAAATGTTTCTGTTATGGACAATATGCAATTTGGGATTTTTTTTTGCATTGGGTATTTTAGAGCAAAATGATTTGTGTAATGTTCACTTATAAAACTACTTAGCTATGAAAGATAAGCTGTGAACATTCTGGGACAAATCTCTTACTGATATTAATATAAGGTCATGGTAAATATCTGCTTAGGATTTATCTGAAGTTTGGGTTAATGGGATTTGTTATTGGAAGTAAAATTTCTCGGGCTTGGTGCTAATATTTGGGAGTTTTAAAGCTCCACCTTCTGAAAGCTATTGGGACAATAACCTGGAGCAAAAGTGAGTTAAGGCTATTTTATCCTGTGTCCTCTATGTGCTGAAGAATCAGTTTTGACTGATTATATTATATTATACTCATTTTCCTTATTGTATTACAATCTGGTTATATGTAATCATTAGATCCTAAATACTTAGGGAAATGAGTATTTAGCCTGTTCATTTTATGTTATTGGATATTATTTCTGTGGATATAAAGATTTTTAAAGGTTCCTAAATAATGAGAGGACAATTGGCACAATGGTCTGTGAGACCCAACTGCTCTGTGGTTTATTGGGACTACAGCAGTTTGCCTGCCCTGTGAAGTAGACTTGTTTCTCCACATGGGAAGCTGATGGCCAGTCTATACTGGCCTCTGCACATTTTGTAGCAGTCCCTGTGGACCAGCCTTTCTATCTCAGACTGTTCTAACCTTTATTTGTTAGATTTGTTTTTGTTCTAGATTTTAGTCAAATGACACATGTATTGACTAGCTTCTGGCACCTGGATCAGCCCACTGAAGCTCTGATCATTTTCAGCACAGGATACCACATCCAACCCCTCCCTGGATCAGGATTAAGTATGTGCTCATTCTCAGCAGGAAGCAGCTTTCAAAGAGACCATAACCCCTGCCCATGATGGACTTTGATATAGGGGAGCTGGAAAGAGTTGATGAATAGGTGTAGAGAGAGGGCACAAAGCCAGGCCTAGAATCAAGAAGACCTAAATTGAAATTTGGCCTTAGATACCTATTGCCTGAGTGAATCTGATGTAAATCCTTTTACCTTTGTAAAATGGACTGGAGAAAAAAATGACAAACCACCCCAGTATCTTTTTTCCTTTTAAAGAAAAGCTCAAATAGGGTCAAAAAGGGTCAAACACAACTGAAATCACTGAACAATAACTGCAACAATATCGCTCTACATCATTTCATGAATATCTTCCGATGTTTATCTGAATTCATCACACTCATCTTTCCTTCCTTCCTTCTTCTTTCTTTCCTTCCTTCCTTCCTTCCTTCCTTCCTTCCTTCCTTCCTTCCTTCCTTCCTTCCTTCCTTCCTTCCTTCTTTCATTCGTTCTTCCTTTCTTTCATTCTTTAGTTTCCTGTTGCCCAGGGTCAAACATCTAGCCAAGATTTGAGGCCCTATTTGAATTCAGGTCTTCTTACTCCTGGGCCAGTGTTCTATTGACTGTCACCTAGATGCTTTATAATCATTACTTTTTAAAAGATTTTTCTTAAAGTACACTTATATCCCCTTACATTAGTATTCCACGATTTATTTAGACATTCTACAATCTATGGGCTTCCATTTTATTTGTTATCAGAAAAGTACCACTACAAATATTTTGTTCTTTATGGGGACTTTATTTCCATATTTTCTTCACTTTTAAGGGCTCTAATGCAATCTCTGGTTCAAAGGATATTGAAATTTTAGTCATATAACTTGGATAATTCCGAATTGCAGTTATATCATTTCACAGTTCTACCAACAATAAAATTAGTATGTCTATCTTCCCACAACTCCTCCTCCATTACCATTTTTTGGGTCCTCTTAGCTAAATTTTACTTGAGAGATGAAACATAAAGGTTTTTTTTTCTGTTCTCTTATGACTACTAATTTGATTAGGAATACTATGCAAGGATTCTGTTGAGACTTTTAAAATCCTATCTTTTGGCCACTTATCTATTGAGGAATCATGATTAGTCCTTTGTAAAAATTCAATTTCATCTTCAGTTCAAAAAGCACTATTCCTCCTCTCTTCCATATTCACTGTGAAGGCAAATATATATATATATATATATATATATATATATATATATTTTAAATAAAGCAAAAGAAAAAAGAATAACTTGATCAAAAGAGCCCCAAGAGCGTCTAGAGAAGTAAATAAGAGAAACAAAATGAAATTAGAAATAAGATTAGGTATACTGTGATATATTTAACATGAAAAGATTGCTTGCCATCTGGGGGAGGGGTGGAGGGAGGGAGTGGAAAAATGGGAACAGAAGTGAGTACAAGGGATAATGTTGTAAAAAAAATTACCCTGGCATGGATTCTGCCAATAAAACGTTATTTAAAAAAAAGAAATAAGATTAGGGTTTAGTACAAGAAATATTAAAGGAAAAATCATTTCAAATAAAAATTGAAAACTTTTAACCAATTAGTGAATTCCCTGAAAAAAAAAACAGAATTCTAGAAACAAAATTCAGTATTCGAGACAAGAAATCTAAGATTAAATTAATCAAAAGAAATATAAATAAAAGAAAAAAATAAAAAGAAAAGAAAATGTAATGTATCTGCTATCAAAATCAGGTGACTAGCAAAAACAGGTTGAGGAGACATAATTAAAGAATCATTGGTCTACTTGTAGACCATAATCAAACTAAAAACTTAGACCCTATTTCAAAAGATCCTAACTCTCCTCAAACTTGCTAGAATCCCAGGAAAAATAGAGTTTTAGACATGCCTTTATTTAACAGCAACAAAATAGAAATTGAAGGAATATTCCTAGGTAATGAAAATGATTGCTTTTTGGCAGATGGTTGTTTGGGGTATTTAGAGAAGGCTGGAAAAGTCTTTTAAATCTGGGGGAGGGGCTAGGGGGAAGGAGGGGAAAAATTCGAACAAGAGGTTTGGCAATTGTCAATGCTATAAAGTTACCCATATATATAACTTGTAAATAAAAGGCTATTAAAATTTAAAAAAAAAAACAGATTTCTCTTAAAGTATACTTATATCCCCCTACATTAGTACTCCATGATTTGTTCAGACATTCTATAATCTATGGGCTTCCATTTTATTTGTTATTAGACAAAGTATCACTACAAATATTTTGTTCTTTATGGGGACTTTATTTCTATATTTTCTTCACTTTTAAGGCCTGTAATGGAGTCGCTGGTTCAAAGGATATTGAAAATTTAGTCACTTAACTGGAATAATTCTGAATTGCAATTCTAGCATTTCACAGTTCCACCAACAATAAAATTAGTATGTCTATCATCCCACAACTCCTGCACCATTAACTATTGCCATTTTTTGGTCCTCTTAGCTAAATTTTACTTGCGAGAGGAAACATAAAGGTTTTTTTTTTCTTTTCTCTTATGACTAGTAATTTGATTAGGAATACTCTGCAAGGATTCCTTTGAGACTTTTAAAATCCTATCCTTTGACCACTTATCTATTGAGGAATCGTGATTTGTCCTTTGTAAAAATTCAATTTCATTTTCAGTTCCAAAAGCACTATTCCCCCTCTCTCCCATATTATCTTCTCATTGGAGAAGGTTAAAAATAAACATTTAAATCAAGCAAAAGAAAAAAGAATAACTTGATCACAAGAGCTACAAGAGTGTCTAGAGAAGTATACAAGAGGCAAAAGATGAAATTAGAAATAAGATCAGGATTTAGTACAAAAAAATTAAAGGAAAATCATTTAAAATAAAAACTGAAAATCTTTACCCAATTAGTGAATTCCCTGAAAAAAAACAGAGTTCTACCAACAAAATTCAATGATTGAGACAAGAAATCTAAGAATAAATTAATCAAAAGAAATATAAATAAAATAAAAAATAAAATGAAAATAAAAGAAAATATAATGTATCTGCTATCAAAATCAGCTGACTTGAAAAACAGGTTGAGGAAACATAATTGAAGAATCATTGGTCTTCTTGAATATGATAATCAAACTAAAAACTTGGACCTTGTTTCAAATGACCCTAACTCTCCTCAAACTTGCTAGAATCCCAGGAAAAATATAGTTTTAGAGATGCCATATTTAACAACAACAAAATATACATAACTTGGAGGAATATTCATAGATAAAGAAAATGATTGCTTTTTGGCAGAAGGCATGATGGTGTACTTAGAGAAGCCTGGAAAATTATTAGCAGGGCATGACATAAACCAAGAAGAACCATTAACTATTCTGAGTTACTGACAAACCTCAGCAGGAAGAGATAGAGAAAGAAATGCCATTTAAAAGAACCACAAAATGTTTAAAATATCTGGGAGTTCAACATTCGTGTCACAGAGGTATCATTTGAATAAAATCACAAAAATTTTTTTAGTTTTTTTTTAATTTTGAAAAAAAATTCTTTACAACATTATCCCTTGCACTCGCTTCTGTTCCGACTCCCCCCTCCCCACCGCCTCCCCCATTTGGCAAGCAGTCCTATATGTTAAATATGTCACAGTATATCCTAGATATAATATATGTGTGCAGAACTGAACAGTTCTCTTGTTGCACAGGAAGAATTGGATTCAGAAGGCAAAAACAACTTGGGAAGAAAAATAAAAATGCAAACAGTTTACATTCATCTCCCAGTGTTCGTTCTTTCGGTGTAGCTGCTTCTGTCCATCATTGAACAATTGAAACTAAGTTAGATTTTCTCTTTGTTGAAGAAATCCACTTCCATCAGAATACATCCTCATACAGTATAGTTGTTGAGGTATATAATGATCTCCTGCTTCTGCTCATTTCACTTAGTATCAGTTCATGTAAGTCTCTCCAAGCCTCTCTTTCATCCTGCTGGTCATTTCTTACAGAACAATAATATTCCATAACATTCATATACCACAATTTACCCAACCTTTCTCTAATTGATGGGCACCCATTTAGTTTACAGTTTCTAGCCACTACAAACAGGGCTGTCACAAACACACAAAATGCTTTGTCAAAGAAGATAAAAACCTCTATTGCTCTAACATGAGAAATACAGCAGTCACTCATGACTTGATCCTCCTATTGATTGATCTGAAGCTTTAACTCATTTCATTGTCTTATCTGAACAAGTTTCATCCTCCTTCAGCAGCCTGGAGCTCTCTCCTCTCTGGGATTCAATGGCAGTTTCAGACTTAGTAAAAACAAGACATCCAGTGAGGTGAACCATGGTACATCTCAGAACTCCCAATTAAAGCAGCAAAAAATCTTTAGCTTCTTCTAATTTCAGGGATTAGAGGCATGTCACAATACTCCCAGCCAAAACACTCTGTACAGAAATAAAAAGGGACATAAATAATTGAAAATATAGTAATTGCTCATATTTAGGCTCTACTAGTAGAATAAAAATGATATTGTCCAAATCAACTTATATTTTCAATGCTGAAACTGATAGACCACAGTGTTATTTTAGAATTTTTTTTTTATTTTAGGAAAAATAAATCATATTTTATCTGGAGAAACAAAACTTCAAGACTAAAAAAGGGAATAATAATATAAAATGCATTTATTTAGTGCTGACTATATGCTAAGCAGAGCAGCACAGAAGATAGTCAGTACAATTCAGCAAGGTACATCCTGTCCGCAAGGAGCTTATATTCTCATGGAGGAGATATAAGGTTCCCATGCAAATTAGCAAAAAGGGATATTTTGGTAGTAGAGATTTAACGACTATTTTCAAAGGTAGAGTTAGAAAGGAATGATAAAGGGCACATGCACAGCAGTGCAGTACGAAGCTAACCAGGGAGTGCAGCACGATTAGTGTGATTGTAGGGTAGATACAGTGAAAGGTCAGTGACCAGAACTCAGGGTTTCAGGGTGGGAGTTTGGAGGGAGAAGCAAGAGGCTGGGGAACAGGAAGTGTTGTGATGTAGGTATCATGTGCAGGAGATTAGGTATGTTGAAAGATAACTGATTAAAAGCCTATGCTCCAAACTTCCAACTAAGTCCATAAAATAATAAGACCAAAAGGAATATCTAGAAATCTTCCAGAACCATGCCATAAAAACTCTAAAAATGTAGAAGGAACAATGATAAAGGAAGCTAGAGAGAAGTAACTATAAACACCTTTGCTAGACTAGCAATGTCACAAGTCTACTGAAAGTCTGAGCAGAGACAAAGGGGAATAGGGGGAGGGGACAGGTTGCAAGAAACAAGATTCCATCAATGCCTGGGCAATGCAGGACTACACAAGGTCCCAGGGAAAGGGCAGGGAATATTGGAGCCTAAGGCAGGAAAGGAGGGCATCCCCGGGGTCTGGCAGGAAGGTCGATACCAGCACAATTGACAATATCTGATTGGTGCCTGAAACCCTTTGGACACAATCAGCGATGACCTGGGGATTTTCTTTGGTTAAAGTGTCAAACTGGAGAAAACAGTTCTGTGCTGAATTGCCCAGGTGTTAGCACCATGGTCAGTACCCAGCACCTGAATAGAATGGAATCCCGAGGTGAAAATTCACCAAGGTGAGAATTCACCAAGGTGAGAACTCTTATAAGGGAGAAACCAGAGACTTTATCAGGCCGAAAGTTGACACCTGGGTGATAAATGAGGGGAGGGGCTAAAAGGGAAGTCATATAAAAGAGCCCAATATATGGACCCCTGTCATTTTCTTGGCTGCCAGGGCTCAGGGAAAGAACTAGTAACATTTCCTGGGTTGACTATCTCTGAAAAAAGGACTAGAAGGCCCAGGATACTAAAAAGTGCTTTGAAAGCCTCAGAGTAGAGGCCTCCTATCCCCTGTGCTTGGGCTATTTCACGGACCCAGGGATTCTCCAGTGTGGCCACAGTTTGTGCAAAGAGGGTCTTCCCAGCTTCTGGAGGGAAATCTGCCCTGCAACAACCTGCCCAGTGTGCAGGACAGCCACTGCCTTGGAAGACACGGTACCCAACAGGAGGCTGTGGGAGCTGGCTCACATTAGCAAGATGCAGAGCCTCGGGGATCTGCCCACCTGTGACAAACATGGCCTAGAACCCACCTTGTTCTGTGAGGAGGATCACAGCCTCTTGTGTGGACCCTGCTTTTTAACCACAGATCACCAGAACCACAGAGTCGTTCTTTTGGAAGAGGCTGTCAGTCAGTGCATGGAGAAGCTCAAGGCTACATGCAAGACCTTAAGGACCAAGAAGAAAAGATTTCAGATGGAACTGGAATTTGAGCAAATGAGAGAAGCGCAGTGGGAAAAGGACGGCCACCTTCTCAAAGCCTTGGTTGTGTCTGAATATGAGAAACTGCTCCAGTTGTTGGGGGAGGAAGAGGAGATTCAATTGCAAACATTAGACCAGGAAGCAAGAGACAATTGGAAGCAGCAGAAAAGCCCCTTTGGAAAGAACCTTCATCTGCTAATGAAGTCAAAGAAGCAGCCTGCACGGAGGCTCCAGGCTCAGAAGCCGGCTGTGAACTCTGAGTGGGAGAAAAGGCTCCAGTTCTTGTCAGAGGAAAAGAAGCTACACCTGCAGAGGCTGGACCGAGAAGTCACAGACAACCTGGCAAAGTTTGAGGAGAGCAAGACAAAAATGAACCAAGAGATCCACAAGCTGGAAATGGCGATATCAGAACTAGAGAACAATTATGTCCAGCTTCCAGTTGAAATGCTCCAGGAGGCAAAAGGCACATTAGGGAGGAGTGAGGAGCTGCTTCTTCAGAACCCAGTGGTGGCTTCCCCGACATGGACCATGCTGCCCGTCTCCGGGATGAGAGAAATGCTGCTCACCTTCCACAGGCATCTAAGTCTGGACCCTCAGACAGCCAATCCCCATCTGGCCCTCTCTGAAGATCTGCAGAGTGTGGAATACCGTCCTGTCCCAGGGGATGTACCTGACAACCCAGAGAGATTCGATTCTGTTCTCTGGGTCTTGGCTCAGCAGAAGTTCACTTCCGGGAGACACTACTGGGAAGTGGAGGTGGGGGAGCAAAGGGAGTGGGAAGTGGGCGTCTGTAAGGAATCCATCAGAAGTGGCCACAACGTTCTGGGAGACAGACTGACCCTGGCGGCCTTCACCTTTGACAGGGAGTTTCACTTGTGGCATTCAAATCAAATCGTTCCTTCCTGCAAACCAGTCCAGAAGCTGGGTATTTTCCTTGATTATGAAAGAGGGCACATAGCATTTTACAATGCTGCAGATGCAACTCTCATCTATAGTCCCCCAGATAAGGCTTTCCAAGGTCCCCTTTTCCCTTGTTTCTCTCCTTGCTTTCCAAAGGGGAAAAACACCTCTGGATACCTGCATATCTGCCCCAGGGGGAACAATGCTGAAGAAGATGATCATTACTAAAATGGGATTTTTCAAATACAAGCAACCAAAACAACCTATACAACGACTTTCCATTCACAAGAACCCATGGTGACTATGTTAATAAAGTTATGTGTCATTGTCAAAAGCAGGAAAATGAGTGAAAAAAGTCTTTCAATTAAAAAGTTCATCCTTTAAAAATTACTTTTTGCATCAAGGTGTTTTAATTAAGTAGTTTTCTTCTTTTTATAGAAAATGATCCTTACCTTTACTTGAATTTAAATTCAAGTTAATTGTCAGTCGCTTTACATTTTTTCTGTCACTTGAACTTATTAATTTCCTTCCAAATATCTTCATTGCCCTACTACAGGCAGTTTGGTACTGCAGCATTGGGAATGAATTGATAATAACACTGAAATATCTATCTGAAAAATATTTGGTTCTCAAGAACAAACTAAGTGCTTAGTAGGGGATCCTTAGCCTAGAGAGTGCTAGAATGTATTGGTAGACAGCAGAAGGTACTGCAGAGGTCATAAAAGTCATATATATATATATATATATATATATATATATATATATATATATATACACACACATACACAGGTCATAAAGTCAGGAGATCTGGGTGTGAATCCAAGTCTGTCACTGACTATGTGGCTTATGCTAAGTTACTTATCCTTTTTGTCTTGAGATTTATAGAATCATTTGTAGAATGGAGCTCCTAATACTTGTACCATTTGCCAAATTTTTTGAGGGATATTTTTCAAAATTGGAAAGTAATGTTATGCCACAGTTCTCTTTAACTGTTCTGACTCAGTTTCCCTAAACTTGTTTCTTTTGTCTCAGTTTCCTTAGCTGTTCTGTTAAATCCCCTTAGTCGGAAAAACCCACTCTAGTCCATTAAGACTGGGAACCCTTTAAGGTTATAAATTGCTGGCAAGATAAACAAGAGAGCAGAACTTCTGACCCTCCCCTGTCCTCAAGAATTTACAATATCCCTCTAAAATATTCCAAGATACCTGACTGACATCTTTATCTCTGGGTATTCAGACATCCTGTCTCTGGGCTTTTAGGAGTTATGGTCTCCCCCCAACCTGACAGAAGCCTTCCCGCTTTTTTTTTGTGTGTGGGGGGGTCTTTGTCTCTAGGGTTATTTAAAGCAAGACACCGCTCTTATTTGGGCTGCTTCTTTCTTTGAGATGACAGCCCTGGGAACAACATGGATTCCTTGGTCCCAGTATATCTTTATCTCACTGGATAATTTGAGACGAGAGTCCTGTCCAATCAATTATACTCTCCAATTAATAAACTATTGAAAACTCTAATCTCTCTCCTGCCTCAATTTCTCGGGCATTACAGTATTACATAAATGTGAGGATCTGCATTTTTAAATTAAAATATTTTGTTTTTTTTTACATCACCACAGTTTCTCACTGTTTCTCTCTCATCCTTTCAGAGATTCAACAAATAGTATTTTTCAAATAAAAAAAAAAGGCAGAAAAATACTCTGAAAAAAATCTCAATGCATGTGCAATATGCAATATCTATTGACCTCCCACTTCTTCAAAGCGATGCAGTAGGGGTATCTTCATGTTTTTCTCTATTATGTAGTCATTTTAGAACTTCCTAATTTTGTGACATTCATTTTTCATATGTTTATGTGGCCTCTTCTTTCATTTGCATTGTTGAGATCATTATGTTGTAAGCACTTTTTTGGGGGGGGAGGGAGGGGACGTAAGTAGGTGAGAGGTAGTGCACAAAGCCATGCCTAGAATCAAGAAGACCTAAAATGAAACGTGGCCTTAGACGATTACTGCCTGATTGAGTCTGGGCTTAATCCTTTTGTCTTTGTAAAATGAATTGGAGAAGGAAATGTCAAACCACCCCAGTATCTTTTTTTTTTAAAGAAAATCTCAAATAGGAATCAAATACAACTGAAATCACTGAACATCCACTGTAACAACCTCACTCTGCATCATTTCATGCACACATGCATATCTTCTCATGTTTCTGTGCATTCATCACACTCATCTTTCCTTCCTTCCTTCCCTCCCTCTTTCCTTCTTTCCTTTCTCTGTTTCTTTACTGCTGCCCAGGATCACACAACGAACAACTATTTAGCCTAAAGGTTGATAGAATATATATATATAGGTAGACAGCAGAAGGCACTGCAGAGAAATAGTACAGGTCATAAAGTCAGGAGATCTGGGTATGAATCCAAGTCTGGCATTGACTGTGTGGCTTATGCTAAGTTACTTATCCTTTTTGACTTGAGATGGTACCTCATTTGTAAAATGGAACTCCTAATACTTGAATCACTTACTTTGCCAAATTTATATGAGGAATATTTTTCAAAATGGGAAAGTATTACATAAATGTGAGCATTTAGTTTTTTTTATAAAAATCTTTTGTTTCTTTTACATCACCACAGTTTCTCACCGTTCCCCTCTCATCTTTTCAGGGAATCATGTGATTCAACAAATAGTATTTATCAAATAAACAAACAGAAAAATACTCTAAAAAATTTCAATGCATGTATAATATGTAGTATCTATATACCTCCTACTTCTTCAACGATTAGAGTAAGGGTATCTTCTTGTTTGTTTCTATTATGTTGTCATTTTAGAGCTTTCTAATTTTGTGACATTCATTTTTCCTATATTTATGTGGCCTCTTCTTTTCTTGTGCATTGTTGAAATCATTATGGTGTAGGCACTTTTTTTGGGGGGGAGAGGTCAGTAGGTGGAGAGGTAGTTCACAAAGCCACACCTAGAATCTAGACCTAAATTGAAATTTGGCCTTAGATACTTATTGCCTGAGTGAATCTGGTGTTAAACTTTTTGCCTTTGTAAAAAGAAATGATAAACCACCCCAGTATCTTTTATCTTTTTAAAGAAAAGCGCAAATAGGATCACAAAGGGTCAAATACAACTAAAATCACTGAACAATAATAACAACAACATCATTCTGCATCATTTCATGCATATCTTCCCATGTTTCTCTGTATTCATCACACTCATCTTTCCTTCCTTCCTTTTTTCCTTCTTTCCTTCCTTCCTTCTTTCTTTCATTCTTTCTTCCTTTCCTTCCTTTCTTCTTTCTTTCATTCTTTAGTTTCCTGTTGCCCAGGGTCACACACCTAGTCAATATTTGAGGCCCGATTTGAACTCAGGTCTTCTTGCTCCTGGGCCAGTGTTCTATTGACTGTCACCTAGATGCTTTATAATCATTACTTTTTAAAAGATTTTTCTTGAAGTATACTTATATCCCCCTATATTACTACTCCAGGATTTATTTAGACAGTCTATAATCTATGGGCTTCCATTTTATTTGTTATCACAAAAAGTACCACTACGAATATTTTGTTCTTTATGGGGACTTTATTTCTATATTTTGTTCACTTTTAAGGCCTGTAATAGAGTCTCTGGTCCAAAGGATATTGAAATTTTAGTCACTTAACTTGGATAATTCTGAATTGCAATTGTAGCATTTCACAGTTCCACCAACAATAAAATTATTATTTCTATCATCCCACAACTCCTCCACCATTACCCATTGCCATTTTTTGGGTCCTCTTAGCCAAATTTTACTTGACAGATGAAACATAAAGGTTTTTTTCTTTTCTCTTATGACTACTAATTTGATTAGGAATACTATGCCAGGATTCTTTTGAGACTTTTAAAATCCTATCTTTTGGCCACTTATCTATTGAGGAATCATGATTAGTCCTTTGTAAAAATTCAATTTCATCTTCAGTTCCAAAAGCAGTATTCCCCTAACTCCCATATTCACTGAGAAGGCAAAATATATATATATATATATATATATTATATATATATATATATATATATGTATATATTAAATCAAGCAAAAGAAAAAGAATAACTTGATCACAAGAGCCCCAAGAGGGTCTAGAGAAGTAAACAAGAGAAAAAAGATGAAATTAGAAATAAGATTAGGTATACTGTGACATATTTAACATGTATAAGACTGCTTGCCATCAGGGGAGGGGGTGGAGGGAGAGAGGGGGAAAATGGGAACAGAAGTGAGTGCAAGGGATAATGTTATAAAACATCACCCTGGTATGGGTTCTGTCAATAAAAAGTTATTTTAAAAAAAGAAATAAGATTAGGATTTAGTAAAAGAAATATTAAAGGAAAAATCATTTAAAGTAAAAACTGAAAACTTTTACACAATTAGTGAATTCCCTGAAGAAAAAAAAGAATTCTAGAAACAAAATTCAGTATTTGAGACAATAAACCTAAGATTAAATTAATCAAAAGAAATATAAATAAAATAAAAAATAAAAAAATAAAATATAATGTATCTGGTATCCAAATCAGGTGACTTGAAAAAACAGGTTGAGGAGACATAATTAAAGAATCATTGGTCTCCTCGAATACCATAATCAAACTAAAAACTTGGACCCTGTTTCAAAAGATCCTAACTCTCCTCAAACTTGCTAGAATCCCAGGAAAAATATCATTTTAGACATGCCATTATTCAACAGCAACTAAATATAAATTGAAGGAATATTCCTAGGTAAAGGAAATGATTGCTTTTTGGCAGATGGCAGTTTTGGATATTTAGAGAAGCCTGGAAAAGTCTCTTGAATCTGGGGGAGGGGCTGGGGGAAAGGAGGGGAAAAATTGGAAAAAGAGGTTTGGCAATTGTCAATGCTATAAAGTTACTCATACATATAACCTTTAAATAAAAGGCTATTAAAATAAAAAAAAAAAAAAGATTTTTCTTAAAGTATACTTATATCCCCCTACATTAGAACTCCATGATTTGTTCAGACATTCTACAATCTATGGGCTTCCATTTTATTTGTCATCACAAAAAGTACCACTACAAATATTTTGTTCTTTATGGGGTCTTTATTTCTATATTTTCTTCACTTTTAAGGCTTGTGATGCGGTCTCTGGTTCAAAGGATATTGAAATTTTAGTCGCTTACCTTGGACAATTCTGAATTGCAATTGTAGCATTTCACAGTTCTACCAACAATAAAGTTATTATTTCTATCATCTCACAAGTCCTCCACAATTACCCATTGCCATTTTTTGGGTCCTAGTAGCTAAACTTTACTTGAGAGATGAAACTTAAAGGTTTTTTACTTTTCTCTTATGACTACCCATTTGATTAGGAATACTATGCAAGGATTCTTTTGAGACATTTAAAATCCTATCTTTTGGCCACTTATCTATTGAGGAATCATGATTAGTCCTTTGTAAAAATTCAACTTCATCTTCAGTTCCAAAAGCACTATTCCCCCTCTCTCCCATATTCAATGAGAAGGCAAATATATATATATATATATATATATATATATAAATATATATATTAAATCAAGCAAAAGAAAAAAGAATAACTTGATCACAAGAGCCCCAAGAGTGTCTAGAGAAGTAAACAAGAGAAAAAAGATGAAATTAGAAATAAGATTAGGTATACAGGAACATATTTAACATGTATAGTACTGCTTGCCATCTGGGGGTGGGGGTGGAGAGAGGGAGCGGAAAAATGGGAACAGAAGTGAGTGCAAGGGATAAAGTTGTAAAAAATTTCCCAGGTATGGGTTCTGCTATAAAAAGTTATTTTAAAAAAAGAAATAAGATAAGAATTTAGTACAAGAAATATTAAAGGAAAAAGCATTTAAAATAAAAACTGAAAACTTCTACCCAATTAGTGAATTCCCTGGAAAAACAAACAGAATTCTAGAAACAAAATTCAGTATTTGAGACAAGAAATCTAAGATTAAATTAATCAAAAGAAATATAAATAAAAGAAAAAATAAAAATAAAAGAAAATATAATGTATCTGCTATCAAAATCAGGTGACTTGAAAAAACAGGTTGAGCAGAAATAATTAATCATTGGTCTCCTTGAATACCATAATCAAACTAAAAATTTGGACCCTGTTTCAAAAGATCCTAACTCTCCTCAAGATTGCTAGAATCCCAGGAAAAATATAATTTTAGTCATGCCTTTATTTAACAGCAACAAAATATAAATTGAAGGAATATTCCTAGGTAAAGTAAATGATTGCTTTTTGGCAGATGGTTGTTTGGGGTATTTAGAGAAGCCTGGAAAAGTCTTTTAAATCTGGGGAAGGGGCTGGGGGGAAGGAGGGGAAAAATTGGAAAAGGAGGTTTGGCAATTGTCAATACTATAAAGTTACCCATACATATAACCTGTAAATAAAAGGCTATTAAAATTTTTAAAAAAAGATTTTTCTTAAAGTATACTTATATCCCCCTACATAAGTACTCGGTAATTTGTTCAGACATTCTACAGTCTGTGGGCTTCCATTTTATTTGTCATCACAAAAATTACCACTACGAATATTTTGTTCTTCATGGGGACTTTATTTCTATATTTTCTTCACTTTTAAGGCCTGTAATGGAGTCTCTGGTTCAAAGGATATAGAAAATTTAGTCACTTAACTTGAATAATTCTGAATTGCAATTGTAGCATTTCACAGCTCCACCAACAATAAAATTAATATGTCCATCATCCCACAACTCCTCCACCATTACCTATTGCCATTTTTTGGGTCCTTTTAGCTAAATTTTACATGACAGATGAAACATAAAGGTTTTTTTTCTTTTCTCTTGTGACTACTAATTTGATTAGCAATACTATGCAAGGATTCCGTTGAGAATTTTAAAATCCTATCTTTTGACCACTTATGTATTGAGGAATCATGATTAGTCTTTTAGAAAAGTTCAATTTCATCTTCATTTCCAAAAGCACTATTCCCCCTCTTTCCCATATTCACTGAGAAGGCAAAAATTGTATGTATTTTAAATCAAGCAAAAGAAAAAAGAATAACTTGATCACAAGAGCTCCAAGAAGGTCTAGAGAAGTAAACAAGACAAAAAAGATGAAATTAGAAATAAGATTAGGTATACTGTGACATATTTAACATGAAAGGATTGCTTGCCATCTGGGGGAAAGGGGTGGAGGGAGGAAGGGGAAAAATCAGAACAGAAGTGAGTGCAAGGGATAATGCTGTAAAAAATTACCCTGGTATGGGTTCTGTCAATAAAAAGTTATTTAAAAAAAGAAATAAGATTATGATTTAGTACAAAAATATTAAAGGAAAAATCATTTATAATAAAAACAAAACCTTTACCCAATTAGTGAATTCCCTGAAAAAAACAAAACAAAACAGAATTCTACAAACAAAATTCACTGTTTGAGACAAGAAAGCTAAGATTAAATTAATTAAAAGAAATATAAATAAAAGAAAAAAGAAAAAGAAAAGAAAATATAATGTATCTACTATCAAAATCAGGTGACTTGAAAAAACAAGTTGAGGAGGCATAATTGAAGAATCATTGGTCTCCTTGATTACCATAATCAAACTAAAAACTTGGACCCTGTTTCTAAAGATCCTAACTCTCCTCAAACTTGTAGTATCTCAGGAAAAATGTAGTTTTAGACATACATTTAATAAACAGCAATAAAATATAAATCGAAGGAATATTCCTAGGTAAAGAAAATGATTGCTTTTTGGCAGACGGCAGCTTGGGGTATTTAGAGAAGCCTGGAAAAGTTTTAACAGGGTATGACATGAACCAACAAGAACCATTACCTATTTTGAGTTACTAACAAACCTCAGCAGGAAGAGATAGAGAAAGAAATGCCATTCAACAAACCTACAAAATATATAAAATATTTGGGAGTTCAACATTTGTGTCACAGAGGTACCATATGAATAAAACCACACAATGCTTTAAAAAAAAAAGATAGAATTCTCTATTGCTCCAACATGAGCAGTACCCCAGTCACTCAGGAGGTGATCTTCCTATTGATTGAACCGAAGCTTTAACGTTATCTTATTGAAACAAGTTTGATCCTCCTTCAGCAGCCTGGGGCTGTCTCCTCTCTGGGTTCAATAGCACTTTCAGACTTAGGAGAGACATCTACTGAGGTCAAAGAGGCTAAACTGGAATGGGGGGAGGGGACAGGTTGCAAGAAACAAGATCCCATCGATGCCTGGGCAATGCAGGACCACACAAGGTTCCAGGGAAAGGGCAATGAGCAGTCAGCACAGGCCCAGGCAGGGAACATTGGAGCCTAAGGCAAGAAAGTAGGGCATCCCCAGGGTCTGGCAGGAAGCTCAATAATGGCATAATTAACAATATCTGCTTGGTGTCTGAAACCCTTTACACACAATCCTTCGGTTCAAGTGTCAAACTGGAGAAAACAGCTCTGTGCTGGACTAAGCAGGTGTTAGCACCATGGTCAGTACCCATGAGTAGAATGAAATCCCTAGGTGTAAACTCACCAAAGTGAAAACTCAGTGAGGTGATAACTCTTACAGGGAGAAAGCAGAGTACTTATCAGGGCATGAGTTGACACTTTGGTGATAGGGGAGGGGAGGGGCTAAATGGAAGCCCTATAAAAGAGCCCAATATATGGACTCCTGTCATTTTCTTGGCTGTCAGGGCTCAGAGAAAGAACTAGTGATATTTCCTGGGTTGACTATCTCTGAAAAAAGGAGTAGAAGGCCTAGGATACTAAAAACTGCTTTGAAAGGCTCAGAGTAGAGGCCTCCTATCCCCTGTGCTTGGGCTATTTCACAGACCCAGGGATTCTCCAGTGTGGCCACAGTTTGTGCAAAGAGTGTCTTCCCAGCTCCTGGAGGGAAATCTGCCTTCCCACAACCTGCTCAGTGTGCAGGACAGCCACTGCCTTGGAAGACAAGGTACCCGACAGGAGACTGAGGGATCTGGCTCACATTAGCAAGATGCAGAGCCTCGGGGATCTGCCCACCTGTGACAAACATGGCCTGGAACCCACCTTGTTCTGTGAGGAGGATCACAGCCCCTTGTGTGGACCCTGCTTTTTAAGCACAGATCACCAGTACCACAGAGTCGTTCTCCTGGACAAGGCTGTCAGTAAGTGCATGGAGAAGCTCGAGGCTACATGTGAGACTTTAAGGACCAGGAAGAAAAGATTTCAGATGGACCTGGAATTTGAGAAAATCAGAGAGGCCCAGTGGGAAAAGGACGGCCGCCTTCTCAAAGCCTTGGTTGCGTCTGAATACGAGAAAATGCACCAGTTGTTGGGGGAGGAAGAGGAGGTTCAATTGCAATCATTTGACCAGGAAGCAAGAGACAATTGGAAGCAGCAGAAAAGCCCCTTTGGAAAGAAGCTTTTTCTATTACTGAAGTCAAAGAAGCAGCCTGTGCGGAGGCTCCAGGCTCAGAAGCAGGCTGCCATCTCTGAGTGGGAGAAAAGGCTCCAGTTCTTGTCAGAGGAAAAGAAGCTACACCTGCAGAGGCTGGACCGAGAAGTCGCAGACAACTTGGCAAAGTTTGAGGAGAGCAAGACAAAAATGAACCAAGAGATCCACAAGCTGGAAATGGCGATATCAGAACTAGAGGACAATTATGTCCAGCTTCCAGTTGAAATGCTCCAGGAGGCAAAAGGCACATTAGGGAGGAGTGAGGAGCTGCTTCTTCAGAACCCAGTGGTGGCTTCCCCGACATGGACCATGCTGCCCGTCTCCGGGATGAGAGAAATGCTGCTGACCTTCCACAGGCATCTAAGTCTGGACCCTCAGACAGCCAATCCCCATCTGGCCCTCTCTGAAGATCTGCAGAGTGTGGAATACCGTCCTGTCCCAGGGGATGTACCTGACAACCCAGAGAGATTCGATTCTGCTCTCTGGGTCTTGGCTCAGCAGAAGTTCACTTCCGGGAGACACTATTGGGAAGTGGGGGTGGGGGAGCAAAGGGAGTGGGAAGTGGGCCTCTGTAAGGAATCCATCAGAAGGAAGGGGGACAGTGGCCACAAGGTTCTGGGAGACAGACTGACCCTGGCGGCCTTCACCTTTGACAGGGACTTTCACTTGTGGCATTCAAATCAAATCGTTCCTTCCTGCAAACCAGTCCAGAAGCTGGGTATTTTCCTTGATTATGAAAGAGGGCACATAGCATTTTATAATGCTACAGATGCAACTCTCATCTATAGTCCCCCAGATAAGGCTTTCCAAGGTTCCCTTGTCCCTTGTTTCTCTCCTTGCTTTCCAAAGGGGAAAAACACCTCTGGATACCTGCATATCTGCCCCAGGGGGAACAATGCTCAAAAAGATGATCTTTACTAAAATGGGATTTTTCAAATACAAGCAACCAAAACAGTTTCTACAATGACCTTCCATTCATGAGAACCCATGGTGACTATGTGTCCTTACCTTTACTTTGAATTTAAATTCAAGTTAATTGTCAATCGCTTTACATTTTTTCTGTCACTTGAACTTATTATTTTCCTTCCAAATATATTCATTGCCCAACTAGAGGCAGTCTGTTACTACAGCACTGGGAACTAATTGATAATAACACGGAAATATCTACTTGAAAAATATTTCGTTCTCAAGAATAAACATAGTGCTTAGTAGGGGATCTTTAGCCTAGAGAGTGCTAGAATATATAGGTAGACAGCAGAAGGCTCTGTAGAGAAATAATTTGGGTCATAAAGTCAGGAGATCTGGGTGTGAATCCAATCTGGCACTGAATGTGGGGCTTATGCCACGTTACTTATCCTTTTTGACTTCAGATGGTCCCTCATCAGTAAAATGGAACTCCTGATACTTGAATCACTTACTTAGCCAAAATTTTATGAGGGATATTTTTCAAAATAGGAAAGTATTACATAAATGTGAGCATCAACATTTTTTTAATAAAATCTTTTGGTTTTTTTACAACACTACAGTTTCTCACTGGTTTTTTCTCATCCTTTGAGAGAATCAGGTGATTCAACAAATAGTATCTATCAAAAAAATAGAAAAATACTCAAAAAAATTTTAGTGCATGTGTAATATGTAGTATCTATATACCTCCCACTTCTTCAATGATGGGAGTAAGGGTATCTTCTTGTTTTTCTCTATTTTGTAGTCGTTTTAGAGCTTTCTAATTTTGTGACATTCATTTTTGATATATTTATGTGGCCTCTTCTTTTCATTTGCATTGTTCAGATCATTATGTTGTAGGCACTGTTTGGGGGGGGGGAAGTCCAAATAGGTGTAGAGATAGGGCACAAAGCCAGGCCTAGAATCAAGAAGACCTAAATTGAAATTTGGCCTTAGATACTTATTGCCTGAGTGAATCTGGTATAAATCCTTTTGCCTTTGTAAAATAGACCGGAGAAAAAATGACAAACCACCCCAGTATCTTTCTTCTTTTTAAAGAAAATCTCAAATAGGGACACAAAGAGTCAAATACAACTGACATCACTGAACAATAACTGCAACAATATCACTCTGCATCATTTCATGCATATCTTCCCATGTTTCTCTGTATTCATCACACTCATTTTTCCTTCGTTCCTTTTTTCCTTCTTCCTTCTTTCCTTCCTTCCTTCCTTCTTTCTTTAATTCTTTCTTCCTTTCCTTCCTTTCTTCTTTCTTTCATTCTTTACTTTCCTGTTGCCTAGGGTCAAATATCTAGCCAATATTTAATGCTAGACTTGAACTCAGATCTTCTTACTCCTGGGCCAGTGTTCTATTCACTGTCACCGAGATGCTTTATAATCATTACTTTTTAAAAGATTTTTTTTGTTTTATTTAATAGCCTTTTATTTACAGGTTATATGCATGGATAACTTTACAGCTTTAACAATTGCCAAATCTCTTCTTCCAATTTTTCACCTCCCACCCCCCACCCACTCCCCTAGATGGCAGGATGACCAGTAGATGTTAAATACATTAAAATATAAATTAGATATACAATAAGTATACATGACCCATTTTGACCTTATCTTGGTGTACGGTGTTAAGTGTGGATCATTGCCTAGTTTCTGCCATATTAGTTTCCAATTTTCCCAGCAATTTTTATCAAACAGTAAGTTCTTATCCCAAAAGCTGGGGTCTTTGGGTTTGTCAAAGACTAGGTTGCTATATTTATTGACTGTTTTATCCCTTGAACCTAACCTATTCCACTGATCGACTAATCTATTCCTTAGCCAATACCAAATGGTTTTGGTAACTGCTGCTCTATAAAATAGTTTTAGATCTGGTACAGCTAAGCCACCTTCATTTGATGTTTTTTTCATTAATTCCCTTGAAATTCTTGACCTTTTGTTTTTCCATATTAATTTTGTTGTTATTTTTTCTAGGTCATTAAAATAGTTTTTTGGGAGTCTGATTGGTATAACACTAAATAAATAAGTTAGTTTAGGTAATATTGTCATCTTTATTATATTTGCTCGCCCTATCCAAGAGCATTTAATATTTTTCCAATTGGTTAGATCAGACTTAATTTGTGTGAAAAGTGGTCTGTAATTTTCCTCATAAAGTTTCTGATTTTCCCTTGGCAGATAGATTCCTAAATATTTTATATTATCAGTAGTTACTTTAAATGGAATTTCTCTTTGTAACTCTGTTGGATTTTGTTAGTGATATATAAGAATGCTGATGACTTATGTGGGTTTATTTTATAACCAGCAACTTTGCTAAAGTTGTGAATTATTTCTAATAACTTTTTAGTACATTCTCTCAGGTTCTCTAAATATACCATCATGTCATCGGCGAAGAGTGATAATTTGGTTTCCTCATTGCCTATTCTAAAAGATTTTTCTTAAAGTATACTTATATCCCTCTACATTAGTACTCCATCATTTCTTTACACATTCTACAATTTATGGGCTTCCATTTTATTTCTTATCACAAAAAGTACCACTATGCATATTTGGTTGTTTATGGGGACTTCATTTCTATATTTTCTTCACTTTAAGGCCTGTAATGGAGTCTCTGGTTCAAAGGATATTGAAATTTTAGTCACTTAACTTGGATAATTCTGAATTGCAATTGTAGCATTTCACAGTTCCACCAACAATAAAATTATTATTTCTATCATCCCACAACTCCTCCACCATTATTGCCATTTTTTGGGTCCTCTTAGCTAAATTTTACTTGAGAGATGAAACATAAAGGTTTTTTTTCTTTTCTCTTATGACTACGAATTTGATTAGGAATACTATGCAAGGATTCTTTTGAGACATTTAAAATCCTATCTTTTGGCCACTTATCTATTGAGGAATCATGATTAGTCCTTTGCAAAAATTCAATTTCATCTTCAGTTCCAAAAGCACTATTCCCCCTCTCTCCCATATTCACTGTGAAGACATATATATATATATATATATATATATTTAAAAAAGCAAAAGAAAAAAGAATAACTTGATCACAAGAGCTCCAAGAGGGTCTAGAGAAGTAAACAAGACAAAAAAAGATGAAATTAGAAATAAGATTAGGTATACTGTGACATATTTAACATGAAAGGACTGCTTGCCATCTAGGGGAGGGGGTGGAGGGAGGGAGGGGAAAAATCAGAACAGAAGTGAGTGCAAGGGATAAAGTTGTAAAAAATTTCCCTGGTATGGGTTCTGCCCATAAAAAGTTATTTCAATAAAAGAAATAAGATTAGGATTTAGTACAAGAAATATTAAAGGAAAAATCATTTAATATAAAAACTGAAACCTTTACACAATTAGTGAATTCCCTGAAGAAACAAACAGAATTCTAGAAACAAAAATCAGTATTTCAGACAAGAAATCTAAGATTAAATTAATCAAAAGAAATATAAATAAAAGAAAGAAATAAAAAGAAAAGAAAAGAAAATGTATCTGCTATCAAAATCAGGTGACTTGAAAAAACAGGTTGAGGAGACATAATTAAAGAATCATTGGTCTCCTTGAATACCATACTCAAACTAAAAACTTGGACCCTGTTTCAAAACATTGTAACTCTCCTCACACTTGCTAGAATCCCAGCAAAAATATAGTTTTAGATATGCCTTTATTTAAAAGCAACAAAATATAAATTGAAAGAATATTACTAGGTAAAGAAAATGATTGCGTTTTGGCAGATGGCAGTTTGGAGTATTTAGAGAAGCCTGGAAAAGTCTTTTAAATCTAGGGGAGGGGTTGGGGGGAAGGAGGGGAAAAATTGGAACAAGAGGTTTGGCAATTGTCAATGCTATAAAGTTACTCATACATATAACCTGTAAATAAAAGGCTATTAATATTTAAAAAAAAAGATTTAACTTAAAGTATACTTATATCCCCCTACATTAGTACTCCATGATTTGTTTAGACATTCTTTTTTTTTAAGCCTTTTATTTACAGATTATATGCATGGATAACTTTACAGCACTAACAATTGCCAAATCTCTTGTTCCAATTTTTCACCTCCAGCCCCCCACCCCTTCCCCTAGATGGCACGATGACCAGTAGATGTTAAATACATTAAAATATAAATTAGGTACACAATAAGTATTCATGACCAAAACATTATTTTGCTGTTTAAAAAGAATCAGACTCTGAAATATTGTGCAATTAGCTTGTGGAGGAAATCAAATATGTCGGTGGGCATAAATATAGGGATTGGGAATATAATGTAATGGTTTTTAGTCATCTCCCAAAGTTCTTTCTCTGGGCATAGCTGGTTCAATTCATTACTGCTCCATTGGAAATGAATTGGTTGATCTCGTTGCTGAGGATGGCCAGGTCCATCAGAACTGGTCATCATATAGTATTGTTGTTGAAGTATATAATGTTCTCCTGGTCCTGCTCATTTCACTCAGCATCAGTTTGTGTAAGTCTCTCCAGGCCTTTCTGAAATCCTCCTGTTGTCATTTCTTACAGAACAGTAATATTCCATAGTATTCATATACCACAATTTATTCAGCCATTCTCCAACTGATGGGCATCCATTCAGTTTCCAGTTTCTAGCCACTACAAAAAGGGCTGCCACAAACATTCGTGCACATACAGGTCCCTTTCCCTGCTTTATAATCTCTTTGGGATATAAGCCCAGTAGTAACACTGCTGGATCAAAGGGTATGCACAGTTTAATAACTTTTTGAGCATAATTCCAAACTATTCTCCAAAATGGTTGGATTCGTTCACAACTCCACCAACAATGCATCAATGTCCCAGTTTTCCCACATCCCCTCCAACAATCATTATTATTTTTTCCTGTCATTTTAGCCAATCTGACAGGTATGTAGTGGTATCTTAGAGTTGTCTTAATTTGCATTTCTCTGATTAATAGTGACTTGGAGCATCTTTTCATATGACTATAAATAGTTGTAATTTCTTCAGCTGAGAATTGTCTGTTCATATCCTTTGACCATTTTTCAATTGGAGAATGGCTTGATTTTTTATAAATTAGAGTTAATTCTCTATATAGTTTGGAAATGAGGCCTTTATCAGTACCTTTAACTGTAAAAATATTTTCCCAATTTATTGTTTCCCTTCTAATCTTGTCTGCATTAATTTTGTTTGTACAAAAACTTTTCAGTTTGGTATAATTGAAATTTTCTATTTTGTGATCAGTAATGATCTCTAGTTCTGCTTTGTTTATAAAGTCCTTCCCCTTCCACAGGTCTGAGAGGTAAACTATCCTGTGTTCCTCTAATTTATTAATAATTTCATTCTTTATGCCTAGGTCATGCACCCATTTTGACCTTATCTTGGTGTATGGTGTTAAGTGTGGGTCAATGCCTAGTTTCTGCCATATTAGTTTCCAATTTTCCCAGCAATTTTTATCAAACAGTGAGTTCTTATCCCAGAAGCTGGAGTCTTTGGGTTTGTCAAAGACTATGTTGCTATATTTATTGACTGTTTTATCCCTTGAACCTAACCTATTCCACTGATCAACTAATCTATTCCTTAGCCAATACCAAATGGTTTTGGTAACTGCTGCTCTATAATATAGTTTTAGATCTGGTACAGCTAAGCCACCTTCATTTGATTTTTTTTCATTAATTCCATTGAAATATCTAAATATACCATCATGTCATCGGCAAAGAGTAATAGTTTGGTTTCCTCATTACCTATTCTTATTCCTTTAATCTCTTTCTCAGCTCTTATTGGCACAGCTAGCGTTTCTAATACAATATTAAATAGTAACGGTGATAGTGGGCAACCTTGTTTTACTCCAGATCTTTTTGGGAATGGTTGCAGTTTGTCTCCATTACATATGTTGCTTACTGATGGTTTTAAATAGATGCTGTTGATTATTTTAAGGAAAAGTCCATTTATTCCTATACTCTCAAGTGTTTTTAATAAGAATGGATGTTGGATTTTGTCAAATGCCTTTTCTGCATCTAAGCAATAAAACTTCTTAACTGCATAGTGGTGTCTGTCTACTCTGTCAGATCTGGAGACATCTGAAGGTTGTAGAGGCAACGATAACTATAGGTAAGTGCTCAGACCTTTACTTGTGTCAGCAGGACCACCTGACGACCCCAATAGATAAGATCAAAATGGGTCCATGATCTAGGAATAAAGAATGAGATCATAAATAAATTAGAAGAACATGGGATAGTTTATCTCTCAGACTTGTGATAGGAGGAAAGAATTTGTCACCAAAGAAGAACTAGAGATCATTATTTATCACAAAATAGAAAATGTTGATTACATCAAATTAAAAAGCCTTTGTACAAACAAAACTAATGCAGACAAGATTAGAAGGAAAGCAACAAACTGGGAAAACATTTTTACAATTAAAGATTCTGATAAAGGCCTCATTTCTAAAACATATAGAGAATTGACTCTAATTTATAAGAAATCAAGCCATTCTCTAATTGATAAATGGTCAAAGGATATGAACAGACAATTTTCAGATGATGAAATTGAAACTATTTCCACTATGAAAGAGTGCTCCAAATCACTGTTGATCAGAGAAATGCAAATTAAGACAACTCTGAGATATCACTACACACCTGTCAGATTGGCTAAGATGACAGGAAAAAATAATGATGGATGTTGGAGGGCATGCAGGAAAACTGGGACACTGATGCATTGGTGGAGTTGTGAACAAATCCAACCATTCTGGAGAGCAATCTGGAATTATGCCCCAAAAGTTATCAAACTGTGCATACCCTTTGATCCAGCAGGGTTACTACTGGGCTTATATCCTAAAGAAATACCAAAGAAGGGAAAGGGACCCGTATGTGCCAAAATGTTTGTGGCAGCCCTGTTTGTAGTGGCTAGAAACTGGAAAATGAGTGGATGTCCATGAGTTGGAGAATGGTTGGGTAAATTGTGGTATATGAATATTATGGAATATTATTGTTCTGTAAGAAATGACCAGCAGGATGAATACAGAGAGGCTTGGAGAAACTTACATGAACTGATGCTGATTGAAATGAGCAGAACCAGGAGATCATTATATACTTCAACAACAAAACTGTATGAGGATGTATTCTGATGGAAGTGGATTTCTTCAACAAAGAGAAGACCTAATTCAGTTCTAATTGATCAATGATGGACAGAATCAGCTACACCCAGAAATGAATGTGGATCAGTTGCATTTTTGTTTTTCTTCCCAGGGTATTTTTACCTTCTAATCCATTTTTTCTTGTGCAACAAGAGAACTGTATGATTCTGCATTTATACATTGTATCTAGGATATACTATAACAAATTTAAGATGTATAAGACTGCCTGCCATCTAGGGAAGGGGGTTAAGGGAGGAAAGAGAAAAGGCGGAACAGAAGTGAGTGCAAGGGATAATGTGGTTAAAAAAAATTACCCATCCATATGTTCTGTCAATAAAAAGCTATAATTAAAAAAAATAAAATAGCCAAGCTTTTCTATTTTTTTTACTTACAAATTAATACAACAGGTTAAAAAGTTTAAAATTACAAGCAATTTTTTTTACTAAACACACTTGCAACATTGAAATAACCAATTGCCAAATTTCTTAATCATTGTTCTGTAATCATTGTTAAACTTAACAGAGCTCTTTAAATCAACACAACAGATAGACAAGTCACAAACAGAACACAAATCACATAGATGGCACAATTACAACATTAAACAAAACATTTAACACATACAGACTAGGGGCTATCTGGAAACCTTAGAATAGCCCTGAGGGAAGTTGTTGCAGCTCAAGAGTCTTCCCTCCCAGAATCCAAATGGAACTTTTTAGACTTTTGGTGCATTTCTCTGCCTAAACAGAGAATGCTCAGAGATAACCAGATAGTGGAAAAAGGCATTCAGAACCAGAGTTGTGCCACTGGCTCACAGGACCAGATAGACACAAGTACACTTAAACACAAAGAGACAGTAGACAAACAATTCCGGAACACAAAAGACAGACAACCAGCCAGGGCACTCTGCCAGCGTATTGTGGAGGCCAGTAGGGGGTACTGTTGCTGCATCCAGCATAGCCACCCACCATCCCACAAAATTGAACCAGTTCCCAGAACACTCTAAGCCAGTTGAGTCAAATTAGGTCTCACTCTCCCAGTCTGCAGAAGTGGGTTGCTAAGGTCTGGGACCAAGGAACATCTTCTTGGTGGCCATCCCCTAAAGACAGTAACCCCCTTCACCCTCCAGGGAAAGGGACTGGCTGTCAAACAGAGCCAAAGACTATCTTGCTAGGGAGCCTCCAAATGAAGTGCCCAGGGGAGACAAAATACAGGACAGCCAAAATAAGGAAAGTCTAATTTATTGATCACTGGCCAGGACTGAGCCCGGTCTGGACCAGGGGTCATTGCCAGCAGTTTCACATGTTTATAGAAAAATCTAAAAAGAGGTTTCTTGGAGCATTCAATATGATAATAGAATCCGTTTTCCAGACAGAAAGTAAAGTTATCACATTTAAGAATTCCATTCCCAGACAGGCAGTGAGACAATATTTCTTTATCTTTATCAAGTTGTCAAGGTCTTAGGGAGTGCATAGCAGTGCGTCTGGGGTGTAAAACAGTAAATACCATCTGCATTAGGGGGTGAAAAGCTAGCAACATAGATGACTGCAGACAGAGTTTCAAACAAAGGTAGTTTCTCACAGTCTCAGGGGGGTCCTTCCACTTCAGATCAATCAGCCAGGAAGGAACCTGATGGGAAAAAGGGATTACAATTGGGGAGAATAGAGTTGTATGCAGCTGGGACAACTGAGATACCCCCTGGAGAGGTGAAATCTGTTCCTCTCCAGCCTATGGATCCCTTGCCTCCAGGCACAGTAGGCTTGATCATTTTACCTCCTGAGAGTACTTACAAAACAGTGTCCATCCATACACTGATGTGGGAAACTGGGGAATGTGTAGATAATATCCCAGTCACTAACACAGGTAGATAATGTGTGATTTATCACCCAGGAGAAGCAGTAGCATCAGGTTTACTGATACAGACTCCCAATAAGCAATCTGGTGATAGTCACCCAGATTCTGACTTCAAGCAACAATAAGCAGCTGTGGACAGATGAATGACCTATGGTCACTATCTATGTAAATGGCATACCACTGGAAGGGTTGCTAACTCATTTAAGATAAGTAAATGAACAGATGGAAAATATGGGAACTCTTCAGCCTAGACTTCCATCTCCTACTCAATTGCCTAGAGAATGGCCTCTTTGGGTTATAGAAATTAAGAATTGTTTCTATCCCTCTGGATAAGGAGGATATGAAAAGATTTGCCTTTTCAGTGCCCAGCGTTAATTAAGCTGAGCCTTATAAAAGATATGAATAGATAGTTTTGCCACAGGGAATGAAAAACAGCCCTACTTTTTATCAAATGTATGTGGCTGATACACTTACTCCAATAAGAAAAGCATTTCCAAAAGTTATGTTGTTACATTCCATGAATGATATATTGGGATGTGCACCTGAGGAGCAAATCTTAGAAGCATGTCTACAAAAGACCATAGAAACACTAAGGAATTACAAATTGCATATAATTCCAGAAAAAATTCAAAGACATGCTCCTTTTCAATATTTAAGTTATGAAGTATATACTAACATGCTTATAGTACAAAAACTTTCTTTAAGAACAGTGAAGTTGAACACATTAAATAACTTTCAATAATTGACAGGAGATATCCAATGGATGCCTCCAGTGTTAGGGTTAACTACATCACCATGCTAAGTACTAAATATGTGTGAACTAGAGACCATAATCTCATCAATTCCACTGAGTTATCACCGTGTTTAAAGTATATATCTCCAGAGTTCTGGTCCTCTAATAGCTTCCTTTTGTTTTTTTGTTTGTTTGCTTTTACTGAGGCAATTGGGGCTAAGTGACTTGCTCAGAATCATACATTTAGAAAGTAGATTTTGAGAGGTTTGAAGCCAAATTTGAACTCAGATCCTCCTGACTTCAGGAACTGTATTCACTGCACTATCAATTAGATCCCAATGCTGTGTAATAAATTGCCTACAGATGGGTAGTGGACATATTTGGAAGGAATTTAATAACTTCAAGTGACAGGAAAAATATAAAGGGACTGAAAATTAACTTGAATTTAAATTCAAAGTAAAGGTAAGGACTATTTTCTTTAAAAAGAAGGAAATTTCTTAATTACCACACCATGATGCAAAAAGTAATTTTTAGAGGATTAATTTTTTAATTAAAAGATTTTTCATTCGTTTTTCTATTTTTTGACTTTTCTACGTTTTTCTAATTTGACACATAACTTTATTGACATATTCAACATGGTTCTCATGAATGGGAAGTCATTGTAGAGGTTGTTTTGGTTGCTTGGATTTGAAAAATCTCATTTTACTTATGATCATCTTCTTGAGCATTGTTCCCCCTGGGGCAGATATGCAGATATCCAGAAGTGTTTTTTCTCCTTTGGAAAGCAAGGAGAGAAACAAGGGACAAGGGGACCTTGGAAAGCCTTATCTGGGGGACTATAGATGAGAGTTGCATCTGCAGCATTGTAAAATGCTATGTGCCCTCTTTCATAATCAAGGAAAATGCCCAGCTTCTGGACTGGTTTGCAGGAAGGAACGATTTGATTTGAATGCCACAAGTGAAAGTCCCTGTCAAAGGTGAAGGCCGCCAGGGTCAGTCTGTCTCCCAGAACCTTGTGGCCACTGTCCCCCTTCCTTCTGATGGAGTCCTTACAGACGCCCACTTCCCACTCCCTTTGCTCCCCCACCTCCACTTCCCAGTAGTGTCTCCCGGAAGTGAACTTCTGCTGAGCCAAGACCCAGAGAGCAGAATCAAATCTCTCTGGGTTGTCTGGTACATCCCCTGGGACAGGACGGTATTCCACACTCTGCAGATCTTCAGAGAGGGCCAGATGGGGATTGGCTGTCTGAGGGTCCAGACTTAGATGCCTGTGGAAGGTCAGCAGCATTTCTCTCATCCTGGAGACGGGCAGTATGGTCCATGTCGGGGAAGCCACCACTGGGTTCTGAAGGAGCAGCTCCTCACTCCTCCCTAATGTGCCTTTTGCCTCCTGGAGCATTTCAACAGGAAGCTGGACATAATTGTCCTCTAGTTCTGATATCGCCATTTCTAGCTTGTGGATCTCTTGGTTCATTTTTGTCTTGCTCTCCTCAAACTTTGCCAAGTTGTCTGTGACTTCTCGGTCCAGCCTCTGCAGGTGTAGCTTCTTTTCCTCTGACAAGAACTGGAGCTTTTTCTCCCATTCAGAGTTAACAGCCTGCTTCTGAGCCTGGAGCCTCTGCACAGGCTGCTTCTTTGACTTCATTAGCAGATGAAGGTTCTTTTGAAATGGGCCTTTCTTGTTCTTCAAATTGTCTCTTGCTTCCTGGCCTAATGTTTGCAGTTGAAGCTCTTCTTCCTCACCCAAGAACTGGTGCATTTTCTCATATTCAGACACAACCAAGGCTTTGAGAAGGCTGCCGTCCTTTTCCCACTGCACCTCTCTGATTTTTTCAGATTCCAGTTCCAACTGAAATCTTTTCTTCTTGGTCTTTAAAGTCTTGCATGTAGCCTCGAGCTTCTCCATGCACTGACTGACTGCCTTTTCCAGGAGATGGACTCTCTGGTTCTGGTGATCTGTGGTTAAAAAGCAGGGTCCACACAAGTGTCTATGATCCTCCTCACAGAACAAGGTCTGTTCTAGACCATGTTTGTCACAAGTGGGCAGATCCCTGAGGCTCTGCAGTAAGTGAGGTCTCAGCATCTTATTAATGTTAGCCAGATCCCACAGTCTCTTGTCAGGTACCATGCCTTCAAAAGCAGTGGCTGTCCTGCACACTGGGCAGGTTGTTGGAGGGCAAATTTCCTTCCAGAAGCTGAGAAGACACTTTTTTCACAAACTGTGGCCACACTGGAGAATCACTGGGTCCGTGAAATAGCCCAAGCAAAGAGGACAGGAGGCATCCACTCTGAAGCTTTCAAAGCAGTTTTTGGCATCCATATTCCTAGGCCTTTTAGTCCTTTTTTCAGAGATAATCCACTCAGATTCTGTAACTAGTTCTTTCCCTGAGCTCTTCTCTTTTCAGAGATAGTCAGCTCAGGAAATGTAACTAGTTCTTTTCCTGAACTCTGGCAACCAATAAAATGGCAGGAGTCCATATATTGGGCTCTTTTATAGGACTTTCCTTCTTAGCCCCTCCTCTCACCTATTATCTGGTTGTGAACTCATGGCCCGATAAAGACTCTAATTTCTCCTTTGTTAGAATTCTCATTTCTGTGAATTTTCACTTTTGGATTTCATTTTATTCATGGGGCTAGGTACTGACAATGGTGTTCACACCTAGGCAATTCAGCACAGAACTGTTTTCTCCAATTTGGTACTTTTACCAAAGAAAGAAACTCAGGTCATTGTTAATTTTTTCCAAATGATTTCATTTTTCTTTCTTCCTTTTTCTGCTTTCCTTTCCTTTACTTTCCTGTCTTTTTCTTTTCTTTTCTTGGAAATGATGTCAAAGTTGCCCAGAGTCATAGAGCTGAAAAGCATTTAGTGACTGATGCCAAGTTTGACCTGAAATACTCCAGGGCTGGCCTATATCCACCGTGCCATGTATCTGTCACTCACTTTCCTTATATTGTTTTTTGACACCAGGAAATTGGAGAATTGATCAAAAAGTATTCCAGGGGATTCTCTGTGCTAGTATTGGTCATAGTTATTGATCTAGTAACATTTGTCACCTCTATTGTCTACTCCCAGTTCCTAGTTACCATTTCAGGGGCAAAATAAGTTTTGGAGGTTCCAAAGTTACACTAAAGTACTGCTAGTCAAATTTCTAGGTCAGAAAATAGCATCAAGTAAAGATACAGACCAAGAATTTCAAAGTTAGAATGTGTATTGCAATTATTTTGGGGGGAGAAAATATTTATTTATTTTTATTGAAGCTTTTAATTGACAAAGCATTGCATGGGTAATTTTTCCAATATTGACCTTTCCAAAATCTTTTGTTCCAAAATTTCCCCTCCTTCCCCTCACACTCTCCCCTAGCAGACAGGTAGTCTAATACATGTGAAAGATGTTGAAATACATGTTAGATCCAATATATGTATACATAATTATACAGTAATCTTATTGCACAAGAAAAATCAGATCAAGAAGGAAGAAAAAGAAAAACTGAGAGATTGCTCTACATAAAGATTTTTCTTTGTTTTTAAATTTAACATTTTTTGGAGTTTGACAAGTTATTGATAAAGAAATGGCTCTTGTAGTTGTATCTGTTTAACCTAAATTGGATTGCCTGCTGACTAGGAAAGGAGGGAAAAAATTTTGGAATACAAAGTTTTGCAAGGATGGATATTGAATACTATTTTTGCATGTATTTTGAAAATTAAAAAGCTATTATTATCAACTACACACTTATCAGACTGGCTAGAATGACAGGGAAAGATAATGCGGAGTGTTGGAGGGGATGTAGGAAAACTGGGATACTATTATATTGTTGCTGGAATTGTGAATATATCCAGACATTCTGGAGAGCGATTTGGACTGTGCTCAAAAAGTTATCAAACTGTGCATACCCTTTAAGCCAGGAGTGTTACTATTAGGCTTATATCCCAAAGAGATCTTAAAGAAGGGAAAGGGATCTGTATGTGCAAAAATGTTTGTGGCCGCCCTCTTTATAGTGCCAGAAACTGGAAAATGAATGAATGCCCATCAATTGGAAAATGACTGAATAAGTTGTGGTATATGAATGTTATGGAATATTATTGTTCTGTAAGAAATGTCCAGCAGGATGAATATGGAGAGGCTTGGAGAGGCTTACATGAATTGATGCTGAGTGAAATGAGCAGGACCAGGAGAACATTATATACTTCAACAACAATACTATATGATGATCAATTCTGATGGACGTGGCTCTTTTCAACAATGAGATGAACCAAATCAATTCCAATAGAGCAGTAATGAATTGACCCAGCTACATCCAGTGAAAGAAGTCAAAGAAATGAATGTGAACCACTAGATAGAATTCTTAATTCCTCTATTTTTGTCCGCTTGCATTTTTTATTTCCTTCACATGTAAATTGTACATTATTTCAAAGTCCAATTCTTCTTGTGCAGCAAAATAACTGTATGGACATGTATACATATATTGTATTTAACATATACTTTAACATATTTAATATGTATTAGTCTACCTGCCATCTGGGGAGGGGGGGAAGGAGGGGAAAAGTTGGAACAAGAGGTTTTGCAATTGTCAATGGTAAAAAATTACCCATGCATATATCTTGTAAATAAAAAGCTATAATAAAAAAGCTATTATTACTATTTTAAAAAAGAAATGTCTCTTCTCTAGCAGTCCTATTTTAATATTTTCATACTACTCTACTTTGGACACAGCTTTATATAGAAATGCAAAGCCACCAAAGAAGCTGCCAGATTCCTAACTTTTCTATTAAAGTTCTTACAGAAAGATGATTAAATGAAGAAATAACTAGCACCATGGACAGAGCTCACTGTGAATTAACATGACCCTAAGCTAACTGTAAAGAACCAGAAATTGCACTGAGTCCAAAAATTATACTCAATCCTTCAATCACTTTAATGAGTCAAAGCAAAAAGAGCAATATAATCAAGATATGGAGTAAGATTTTTTCTGAATGCCAAGTCAAGAGAGTGGACCTAGCGGTTTTGGAAGCCATCAAAAACAACATAGAAAATGAGAGCATTTTTACTGAGTTCGATAAACTTCAGGAGACAGTGATCATAGCAGAGAGATTAGAGGAGGTACAAAGAGCCTAACCACAAATGAGGGTTCTGATAGAATGGAATACCAGCAATTAGAAAGGAAAAACAAAGCATAAGAAAAAACTTGACCATGTGTCCTGGAAGGTTTTTCATTTTACACAAAGGTGAGTTAGAGGAGACTCTCAACACTTACATGAACTGATATTAAATGAAGTGAGTAGAACCAAGAGAACATGGTACATGGCAACCACAAGATTATGTGATAATCAACTCTGATGGATGTAGCTCTTTTCAACAATGAGGTGATTCAGGCCAGTTCCAATAGGCTTGTGATGGAGAGAGCCAGGTGCATCCAGAAATAGGACTATGGAGATCACAACATAGTATTTTCATCTTTTTATTATTGTTTGCTTGCTTTTTTATTTTTCATTTTTCCCATTTTTTAATCTGACTTTTCTTGTGCAGCACATAAATGTGGTAATATGTGTAGAAGAATTGCACATGTTTAACATAAAAAAGAGACTCTCTACAAGGAATACCCAGAGCTGGAAGTCACATAATGCCCTCAGAAACAACATTTGCCTAATTGTTTGCAGATGTGTACAAAACAGAGTGAAATTCTGCAGAAGCTACAGGGGTTGGCTCAGAAATCTTTTCATCTTCCTCCTCAGATAATTCAGTTTTTGCAACAGGTAAACTATGAGATATTCTCTGAACCTCTTTTTGGAGGTGAGAAAATTCCTACTCTTTATGAGTTGGAGAATGAAGTAGTTGTGCAGATTGACTCCTCTCCACAGGTTCTTTCAGCAACTGAAAAACATGAAGAAAACCTTATATTTCAAGTGCATCAAAAAAGGTAAACAGTGGGATTCTTAGTGATTCTCAGTGGAAAATACTCCACAATTTGAATGAAAAATTCAAATGCTCTGCAAAGACTGTAATAATAGAAGAGCAAAATTCAAATATTGGAATGAAGATAACAATTGCTGGTTATGTTAGTCTGGTTTCTGAAAGTTATCAGCTTTTTTGTGAATTCAAAGAAAAAAACACAAAAAATACAAAAAAATTTGTAACTGATTTCTAAAGCAATTATCCAGTGTATGAAGGTGGAAAATAAGCAAATCTAACATGAATTGAAGCTGAAAAATATGAAGGCAGATTTCAAAACTCAGACAAATCAAAGAGGCATTTTATTGAATTGTCCCAAAGGAGAAGTGATAAGCAGACTGGCCATGGTTAAACAAACACTGGATTCAATGCATGTTTAAATGTTAGCATTGATCAACAAGGAACCAAAATCTTCAAAGACAAAAAGTATGGAAGTACAAGAAGATGAATAGGAGAGCAGTAGGGGGCAGTATGGATGGACAGAAGATGAACTATAAGGTCATCTTAGAATCTGGTATATTATCAGTGAGGAAGGAGACTTAACATGGATTTCAGTAGATTGGTAGAAATGCAGCAATTGAAACCCTCAAGCACTATGAAGGCCTAGGCAGCTGCACTCTCTAAAGCAGCAGGCCCAGAATTATAGGAGACTGTGACCAGATAATTCAGCAAACTTGGTAAGATCCTTCCCGACTGGGATATAGTCTCATCCACTGGACATCTCCCATATCAACAAGTGATTCATGCTGTTGGCCCTCAGTGGAAGCAAGAAGATGTTTACAGAAGAAAGTGGTTACTAAAAAATGCTATCACAGAAAATCTTCATCTGGCTGGACAATTTGGACCCACTTCAATGGCTATCCCAGCTCATAGTTGTCCCAGCTCCTAGCTCTAGGGACTTTGGTTTCCCCTTAAAGGAGAAAACGTCCATTATAAATAAAATGAGAGCATTTTGACTTAGTTTGATAAGCTTCAAGACACAGTAATCATAGCAGAGAGACTGGAAGAGGTACAAAGAACCTAACAACAAATGAAAGCTCTGATAGAAAGGCACACCCAAAAAATTGAAAGGAAAAGCAAAGTATAAGAAAAAATTTGACCATGCAGCCTGGAAGGTTTTCCATTTTACACAACCATGGGTTAGAAAAGACTCTCACAAGGAATATCCAGAGCTGGAAATCATATACAATGCTATCCCACTGGCATCCAGTGGATCAAGGAAAATTTCCAGTATTCCCAAAATAAATATAGCTTGAAAAAGATTCATCTTGTTAGTTCATCTTGGGAGACAGGCGAAGCTCTTTCCAAAGTTATGAAAAACATCTTTAAAGATCTCTTCCCTGATAACAATCCAATGCCCTGTAAACAATTAGAAAATCAGGAAATCAATCTGAGGAAAAAAGCTAAATATAGAAATATGTGAGCTTCCATCAAAACTAGCAAAGATCTGAGCATCTTGCTTATGGAGGAAGATATTCAAGATGCTAACATGAGTATCACCATTTAGGAAATATCCCTCAAGGTGATTTTGAAATGGAAGTAGCCTGATCCCTATGTAACTAGGCTCACATAGCTCTCCAGCAAGTTATCCTAGTGAGACTACAGCAGATTTAGCCTGAGGCTGAAATTCTATTCTCCTCAATGTGTATAAGTTCAGAATCTCTCAATCTATATGCATTTATTAAAGATTAACTTTAAAGCTGGCATTTTACTAAGTGCTGGTGACACAAAGATTTCTGTTTCTGACTTCAAGGAGGGTGCAAGTTAATAGAAGAGCAAACTAGGTACATAAAATAGATATACAGAATGGATGAAAGTTATCTGGAAGAGCAAGGCATTAGCAGTTAACATTTGCATTAACAGAATTCTTTTTATCTGTCTGACATTTAGGTCAGAAAATTTAGTCAACTAATGTTTATTAAGCATCTGTTATACACCAGGAACTATGTTAAACACTAGGGATACAAAGAAAAATAAAAGAAAATCCCTGCTCTTGAGCAACTTGAGTAAATCTAATAGGGGAGAGTAATTATACTTTCCACATCATGGAGGTTAGGGTGCAGTGCCCCTTGGATCAGGAAAATTAATGTAAAATGTTTTGGTCTTCTCTTCCTACCAAAGAAGTCTGAATTGCCTTCTTTTTTTAATAAGGTGTTTAAAGTATTAAAAGATAAAATATACTAAGATTGTATAATACTATAGCTATCTATATACACAGATACATAGATAAATATAGCTATTGATATGCTGAGTTTCTAAACTTTTTCTGTATTATCTACTGGCCTTTGTGTGTCATCTGCAGCCTCTACAAAATTCCCATTTAATTTTTTATGCCATCATCAGTATATAGAAATGGGGATGAGGAAAATCATGATGTGGAAAGAAAAACTGTACAAACCTATGTACAAACAAGCTGTACACAGGATAAATTGGAAATCATCAACAAAGAGAATACACTAAAATTAAGAGGGACTGGGAAACCCTTCCAGTTGAAGGTAGGATTTTAGCTGAAATTCTAAAGAAGTCAGGCAAGCCAAATAACACAGATGAGGAGAAAGAGCATCCAATTCATGAGAGGCAGGCAGTGAAAATATGCAGTAGGGAAATGGGCTGCCTCTTAAGTAGCACTTTCAGAGTGTGCCTGGTATGGACTATATAGAATCCTCCCTTACATGGCATATTTCCTTTTCCTTCCTACCTCCCTTCCCTTCCCCTCTCTCCCCTCCTCCCTTCCCTTTTCCTCCCTTTCCCTCCCCTTTTCTCTTCTTTCTCTGTGTCTCTCTTAATAAAATCATTTCTCTCCCTCTTTCCTCCCCAAATATATAAAGAAAAAATTAAAATGAAATAAATCTTTCATAATAAGTATGTATAGTCACATATTGGATATGTCCTAAAAGTATCTATCAAATTATGCCTCCTGAATTCATTACCTCTAAATAGATAGGTAGCATGCACTTTCTTCAGTCTTCTGGAATCTTGGTTAGTTATTGAGTTGATAAGAGACCTTAAGCCCTTTAAAGTCATTTGAAAAACCCAATTTTTCAGTACAAAGGATTTCATGACGCTCTACATATTCTTATTGACTTCTTCATTGAAACACAAGTTCTTTGTTAGAAGAAATTTTTGCATTCTACGTTTGTATTTTCTGTTCTTGTTACAATGTCTAGCATATAGTAGGAGCTTATTAAATGCATATTGTTCTCTTGACCTCCCCCTATCTCCCTTCTGCTTCCACAAAGTCATGCAGCAGTGAGGGTGATTGATATAGTCCTTTAAGGGCATAAACCATCAGGTCTGAGGAAGCAAAAGCTTTCCCATAAAGTCTGCATGATGTTCAAGGGACTGCCTGATCCTACTTTAGCAGCAAAAAACCTACTAATATTTTGGACATCTATGTATTTTAGCTGACAGAGAGAGAATTTAATGTAGATCAAAACATAGTATTTTCACCTTGTTGTTATTGCTTGTTTGCTTGTCCTTATCTTTCTTGTGTTTTTTTCCCTTTTTATCTAATTTTTTTCTCAGAATGAAGAATATGGAAATATCTTTAGATGAATTGCATACATTTAACCTGTATATCAGATTACTTGCTGTCTTAAGGGAGGGAAAGAAGGGAGGAGAAGGAGAAAAATCTGGAACACAAAATTTTACAAAGGTGAATGTTGAAAACTATTTTTGCAAGTATTTGGAAAAATAAAATACCATTTTAAAAAGATTCTGAATTATAAAGAGATTATAATAAGAATTGGTAAGTGGACTTTTCAAAGAACAAAATCAAAAGTTCTTTAATATTAACTACATGAAATAATAAGGTAGTGAGCAAAGTATTAGACAGGTAATGGGGGGATGTGATTTTGAATATATTTTTGGGTTCTAGACTCACCTGAGTTGCTGTATGATCATAAATATCACCTGATCCTCATGTTCTTCATTTGTAAAATTATCTGTAAAATTTCCAGATAATCTCCAAGGATGTTTGGATCTTTTACATCCCATATTTCTGTGGCTCATGAGATGTTTGAGATTAGCAATTTAAAAAATCTTTCTGCAACCAGAATACAAGCAAATCTTTAACACTGAAATTTGATTATCACCCTCACTACTGAAATATTTTCCTTAAAGAATAGCAGAGATTTCTACTGGACAGATCTAATATTTATAGGCTCCTTATCTGTTGCCTTTATGTAGTCCTTGCCACTTTCATGAAACTTCCCCTTTCTTAGCTTCTGACATTTTTTCACTCCCGTTTTTATGTCTTTAACCTCTCTTTCTTTCTTCTAAACTGGTACCTCTTTCTTCTCCTTATCTCTTTTTTGGCTACTGTGTGCCCAAGGGATCAGTTCTTTGACTTGACAGAGAGTAGCATGGCATCTTGAACTTGATCTCTTTATTATTCATCTGCTATGTGATCTTGAGTAAATCAAAGAACTTCTCCATGACGTTTTTCAGGCAATAAAATATACTTCCACCTTACTTTTTTCCAACATTCCCTCCTTCCAAATTAATCAATGAACTTGTTCAAATTTATGTCAATGCCTTTGGTTATACATTTTTAGCTGTTTGGAATGGACTTTCTCTTTTGGTCTTCTCTTTTGTTGGTAATATATAAAAAGGTGGTGATCTTTGTCAATTTATTTTATATCTTGATATTTTAGCAGTTATTACTTCAATTAATTTAAATGAAATCTCTAAGATCTCTTTGCATGCCAACATATAATCTGCAAATAGCATTAATTTTGTTTTTTCTTTGCCTGTGCTCATTCATTAATTTTTTCTCTGATCACACTCTAGCTAGCATTTCTAGCACTCTATCAAATAATAATGATAAAATTGAACATACTTCCTTTATCTCTAATATTATTGGAAAAGCTGCTATGTGGCAATTTTTACTATAGTTTGTGTGCTTATTTTTCAAACACAGTGTTGTTGACTATCTATGTCTTACTTATCTAGTCTATTTCACTGTTTAGCTTTTCCATTTTTAACCAATACCAAACAATTTTGGTAACTAATGCTTTTTAACACTCTATTTTCGGATTCAACTTGCTGCCACTCCTATATATATTTTTATTGCAAAGAACACAATGACATTTCCTTTGTCTTTGGAATTGTTTGTAGTAAACTCTCCTAGTTATCTGTCCAAAGAGATTTTTATTCTGTGACATTAAAAAACACATTCTCTAAAAGACACCAGCAACTCTGAGAATGAGTTAAGAGTTCAACTTGAATTAGGATTTCAGCATCTATGCAGTCTGTCTCTTAAGTCTGATGCATATTTCCTACTGTTGACAAATTCAAAGAAAACATTTAGTTGAGGTATTTTTAATATAAAGCTCATGGAGATTCCTTAGATCAGAGAGGAGATATTGTAAGAACTTTTCACACACAAAGACCTTTAATGAAGCCTGTGGTGAGATTAATAATAAATAACACTGAGCAGATGTCTAGATATAGGAAGATAATGTCTGGAACATGAAATTGATGCTTATCAAGATTTCATGCTCTTTTTATCTTGATCATTTAAAAATTGGCTCATTATTATTATTATATGTCTAACACAGTGCTCATTTACAAAATAATTTTCCTTTTGTAATTTGCAGATTGAAAGGATACAGAATAGAAACCTTTGGAATTTTATAATACAAGGAGAAAGAACAGAATGGACAATGAATGAGACAACTCTTCAATGGGACAGGTGCTGACTCAATGTCCCATGTCAATAACTAAGTCTTTAATTACAGTTATGCTGAGGAAAACGGTAAGCAGAGGCAGAAAATATCTTTCAAATTATTGTGATTGTTTGTCTTTCATTCTCTGGAAGGGCCATGACATCAGGGAGGTAATGCCTTGACATTTAAGTGACTTAGATTTAAGTGAGAGTGGGTTAATTTTACACGTAGGTAGCATAGTGAATACTTGTATTTGGAGTCAGAAGAAATGAGTTTGAATTTTGCCTCTATCATTTATTTGCTGTCTCAGCAGTGCAAGTCACTAAGTCTTTCAGCATTTCAGTCATCTATATAAAAGATTTTTTTTTTAAAAAAAAAGACCTTTGCAAAAGTGCAAAAAAAAGCACTTTGCAAACCTTAAAGCTATGTAAGCTATAAAACAGTTTGTGGTGATTTTTTACTTCAAATAGAGATTAGGTAAAATGTACATCTCCCGTCATAACGATTTAAGAACCAAGTTAAGAACTATTTCAGAACCATGATGATTTTAAATCTTCCTAAGAGATCTATACCTATTACATCTATTCCCAAATCATATGTTCAACTTAATCATTGATCTGCATTTTCTAAATGTCCAGTCCTTGTAGCAAAGCAACATCATTCCAAATTGAACAGGCAGTTCCATAAAATCTTCTTTCTCCATCAGGGTACCAATACTTATTTTAACTACATGTCTATGGCTAGTCAAGCCTCTTGAACAAGCATCAAACAGAATTATTTGTGGGGTATGTGAATTAATGGAATATTATTGTTCTCTAAGAAATGATGAACAAGTTGATTTTAGAAAGGCCCGGAAAAATTTACATGAACTGATGCTTAGTGAAGCAAGCAGAACCAGAAAAACAGCAACAGCAGAATTGTGTGATGATTAACTATGATAAACTTGGCTCTTCTCAGCAGTTCAGTGATCCAAGGCAGTCCCAATAAACTTTGGATGAAAAATGTCATCTGTATCCAGAGAGAGAATTATGGAGACTGAATATGAATCAACACATACTATTTTCACCTTTTGTTTTGATTTTTCTCTCCTAACATGATTCACATGGAAATATGTAAAAAATGAATGTACATGTATAACAAAAAATGTTTTTACATGTCACTGGGGAGAATAAAAACAATAAAGAAAAAAGAAAAAATATGCTAGGTATATCTTTCATAGAATATTTATGGTTCATCAAGAATAGATGACTTCATCAAGAATAGAAAATGATGAGAAGGTTTAGATGTGTTGGGAAAAGTACATTAGAAGGAATTCTGACCTCAATGGATCCACTAAAGTGTGGATGACTACTAAATTCTAGCCAATGGCCTAAACTACAAAATTCTACTCTAAAGGGGGCAAAATTTTGGTACAAGCTTGCATGACATTTTTCTCTCCCTTTTTTCTTCCCAGAGCACAAATTATAATTTTCTCTAGCAAATATATAAGTAGCTATTTCTAAAACTGAATTTTCAAAATTAAATTTATTGGTAATTTTCTTTTGCTACAATAGACACTTGCCAATACATACCGTAATGGGCTGACGCTCGAGTTGATGCACTGAGGTCCCAAGCACGTGAGGCTAAATAGTAATTGGGCCATACTCTATTAATATATATGTTTGGAGAAAGAATGGCCCCCTCCCACTCTTTGTGCAAGTCCTGATGTGTTGTATAGGAAATGACGATTTTGGTGGGTGGAGGCAGAAGGGAGGAGAGAGAAGCAGAAAGAGACTGTTGGCTGGCGTCTTGTTGCAACTGCTCACATTGCTAATCCCCCTTCACCTTAAAAAGAATAAAGATTGAAGATTTTCCCTTAACCTGGATTCCTGACTCTGGCTGATTTTAAAATACGTGGTCATCACAACATATTAGAATACATTTTCTGAAAAACAAATTTTCAGTTATTAATAGAAATGTGAGTTCTATTGTTTAACTTTGGCAATATGATGCCACCTCTGACCATTGTGCTTGACCAGAGTTTTATGCCTTTCAGTGCTAATTTTATTTGTAGTAATTACTGTGTACAATAAGTTTGGGATCTGTTGTTTATTTTGACTCTGCCTTCTTTGCTTGACAGCAGTAAAGTGATTTTTAGAGAAGTTGTAAAGAGACATTTACAAATGTCTCCAAATCCAATTCAACGGACATTTATTTTGAAGACAGACCCAAGATAGCAGAGTAGTAGGAAGAAATTCAGTGAACAAAACACACACACACACACACACACACACACACACACACACACACACACACACACACACTTCTTTTAAACAAAACCAGAAAATGCACCAGACCAAATCCTGATGGGGAATTGCAAGCAAAAGTCACACAGTCATTTTTCAAGCCCAGGTTGACATAAGAAGACAGAGTGGTCAGTTGACAATAAGACCACTGGAGCATTCCAGCATTCAGGGAAATACTGTGCATCAGAAAAAGAAGAGATCCCAGACAACATCTGGGCACCCCCAGACCCACACTGTTGCATGGTAACCTCCTGTAGATGAAATAATAGAAGATGACTGATAGCGTTGTTACTCATTACTAAGTTGTAGGTCATAGATCTGGGGATGACTGTGGAAGGATAAGAAGCAGTTGCAGATTCTAGGCTTGTATTACAGAGGGAAAAGTTCAAAAGCTCTATTCAGACCCCAGGAACAGAGCTGGGTTTGATTTCTTGCTCTGAGTTCAGAGAAATAACCAAAGAAAGACCCTCAGACTGAAAGGGAGCCCATAGTTCTGTTCATCTGAATCAATACAGTTTCCTGGCTAGATGGTAAGAGCTGATTGCAGAAGTAGTCTGCCTCTCAAACACAAATCCGGGTCAGGAACTCAGACAGGAATGAATTTTTCAGGCTTAGTCCTAGATCAACCACTTTAGGAATACTGAAAGCTTGCAGGTCCGCAGTCTAAACTATCACTGCAATTCTGGAATAACACAGCACTCAATAATCCAAGAAAGCAGCATTGGGACCAGCCTAGATCTTCCAAAGTCCCAGAATCCAACTCTAACACTGTCTGAAGTTTGGAAGTAAGCTGGAAGAATGAAGAAACAGAAACAGAAACCAACCACAAAGAAACTATTGTGTTATCAAGGACCCTAAAGATACAAACTTGGAAGAAAATAGTGACTCCAAAACATATAAAAGCAAACCCTCAGAAAAAAACAATTTAGACCCAAACTCACTCAAAATTTGTGGAAGAGATGAAAGAAGATATTTGGGTTTTCTCAGTTTAAAAATGTTTATAATCAATGAAATGAGTTCTAAAGAAAAAAAATCAGAAAAGACAAGAAATAAAAGGAAGAATTGGAAAGGGAATTAATAGCTTGGCACAAATAACAAACTCCATGAAAATTAGAATGGAACAAATAGAAGCTAAAGAGTCCATGAGCAACAACAAATATTAAAACGAATTAAAAAGTAGATAAATAGAAGTTGTCTCTCCTAGCAGAAAGCAATTGTCCTAAAAAACAGATTGAGAAAAAATATTAAAGAATAATTGGACTATCTGAACACTATGACAAAAAAAAGCCTAGAAATAGAAAAATCAAAATGGTTGTTGACTTTCATTTTCAAAGAGGACCGAAATGACTTCATTATGTTGGAACCAAAGTACAGTGTGTCTGACTGTGGTTGATTAGATCAATATGAACTCGGAATGCTTTTTCAAAGTTCAGACACAAATAGCTCATAAGGACATTTTAGGTGGAGATGTCTGTAAATTTTCACATCTATTTTTCTTTTGAGCTAAAAATTCTTCAAAAAGACTTTAAGAGCAAATTTATATCCCCTTTTCTGGCCACCATGTATCTTCTTTCATGAGTCTATTATGCACAAGTTATTTCATTCAAATTTTATCTCATGGTGGAATTCTACTTGGACCTTCAACCTCTATGGAGAAACTCATTGTTTCCATAGGGCAGTCTACTCTATTTTGGGACAGTTCCTATTATTAGAAGTTCTACCTATTATATTATTTAGCCTAATTCTGCCCCTTTGTGACCTCACATCCACTTATTTGTGCTAATCTGAACTTTGGAATTACTCAGAATAAATCTATTGCCTCTTCCATATGATGGCATTTCAAACATGAAGACAACTAATTGTTTCCCTCATCATCCTGGCTTATGAGAGCTGGCCCTCAGGGCAGTTACAAAGGGTACATTTTCACAAAAGATTAAAAAAATTCAAGAGAATTAATGAAAAAATGTAAAGAAAGATGTCCTACCTATATAAAATAAAAGCGGCAATCATTAAAGCTATTTGGTACTGGCTAAGAAATAGAGTGGTAGATTAAGTATATAAGACATAGCAATAAATGATGATATAATATACTATTTGATAAACCCAAAGACTCCAGCTTCTGGAACACAAGCTTACTATTTGATAAAAACTGCTGGGAAAACTGGAAAATAGTATGTCAGAAACTAAGCATAGTCCAACTTCTCATATCCTATACTGAAATAAGGTCAAAATTGGTACATAAAAAGGGAAATGTTTCTGATGAAGGCTTCATTTCTAAAATATATGAAGAACTGAGTCAAATTTATAAGAATACAAGTCATTCTCCAATTGATGAATGGTCAAATGATGTGAACAGATAATTTTGAGATGAAGATATTAAACCCATCTAAATCATATGAAAAAGGTTCTAAATCACTATTGATTAGAGAAATGCAAAGTAAAACAACTCTCAGGTACCTCTTAATACTTATCAGATTAGTTAAAGTAACAGGCAAAAATAATGATAAATGTTGATGAGAATGTGGGAAAATTGGGACATTAATTCATTATTGTTGGATTTGTGAACTGATCTAACCATTCTAGAGAATAGTTTGGAACTGTGATCAAAGGTCTATAAAAGTGTGCATACTCTTCAATCTATTAATGCCACTAATACATTTGTTTCTCAAAGACTTCATTAAAAAGGGAAAAGACCTATGTGTACAAAAATATTTGTAGCAGCTCTTTTTGTGATAGCAAAGAAATTGAAATTGAAGAAATGACCATAAATTGGGGAATGACTGAACAAATTATGGTATAGGATAAAATACTATTATAGTATTATAATATTCTATTATAATACTATAATAAAATATGCTCTAAGAAATCCAAGCAATTGGATTTTAGGGAAAACTTGGATTTACATGAACTGAAGTTGAGTGAAATGAACAGAACCAGGAAAACATTGTATATAGTAACAGCAACAGTATGTGATGATTAAATCTATGGACTTAGCAATAAAATGATCTAAGACAATTCTGAAAGACTCAAGGTAGAAAATGCTACCCACATCCAAAGAAAAGACTGTGGTGTCTGAAGCAGATTGAGCATGCTATTTTTACTTTGGGTGGAAGGTGTTGTTTTTTGTCTTTAATTTCTAATGGTCCCTTTTGTTCTAATTCTTATTAACATGACCAATGTGGAAATATGTTTAACATCATTGTACATGTATAACCCATATCAGATTGTTTGTTTTCTTGGGTGGGGGGAGTAAAAGGAGAGAGGGAGAAAATTTTGTAACTCAAAATCTTACAGAAATGAATGTTGAAAACTACATGTAATTGGGAGGGGGGAAAGTACAAAGAGTACATCTTCGATTCTGTAGCTTTCTCAGTTAGCATGCCTTATAATTACAGGGTCACAGATCAAAATTTAGAAAAAAACCTTAGAAACTAATATTACACCTTAATTTTTCAGATCAGAAAACCAAAGCCCAAGGAGGTTAAATGACTTGGTTTAAGGTAGTAAATGTTAAAGACCATACTTGAACTCAAATCTACTTTGCTGCAAAGCTAATGCTCTCTCTACATGTCATGCATAGCATAGCCAGTTTGAGGGTAATTCAGAATTTTTCCAGGGTCTTATTTATCTATATTGCTCAGGTCAGAAGTAATGTCACTATAAAGAAAAAAAAAAGAATTGTATTGAAATCTATCAAATATCAATGACAATAAAAGGACTCTAACACATCAATAATCTTTAGGAATAATATATGCATTTATAGAAAATACTGGGAAAATGATATGATAAATGTTGAAGAGGATGTAGGAAAATTGGGATAATAATGCATATGTATTTACCAAAATCAAAATAACCACAAAGTTAAAAGGACATATTTTAGAAAATGACAATTTTTTCAATAAAGTCAAATATCCAAGTTAATATGAAAATTGAGTTTAAGACATTAAAATCAATTAATCATCACTTCTGAAATGAAATTGATTTCACTCTTCCCTGATTTCTATACAAAACTGCATTAATCACATAGATAAGGTTTATCAACCATCAAATTATATTTTTGTTCCAAGGGAACAAAAATACAAAGTACAGTAGAGGAGAGGAAAAGGAAATAGTTCATTTGTATAGGAAGAAGTAAATGATTTATACTATTTATTCTAGCTTCAATTATAATTTTCATGTAATATTTCCTTTAGAATCAATTGCTACAGATGGTGAAGAACAGACACAACTCTCTGTAACCCCCTCTAACCTTTCAGACCAACAGCAGATCAAGCCTCTAAACTGGTTTTGAAGTCAAAGAATTCACAAATATTTTGAGTACAATACATTTCTAGAAGAAGATACCTTGGAAGAACTTCAGAACAGGTCTGTTTCAATCCGGCAAGGGGACAGTCTGATGAACCCAGACTGCAGCATAGGAGATCACAAGAAACTAGGGCTGAGAGTCAGAGCATTGTAGCTTCCACACACCTGGTAATCTTCTGTGAGCTTCTTGGGCCACGCTATCCTGGTTGCAGGCAGCTGGTTTGGCAGATTTGCCTTTTGTAAAAGACAAATTGTAAACCACTAAGTCCAGGAAGAATGCTGGACCTAGCTGCCATTACCCAGCCCTAGAAATCAATCAGCAAAACTGCCCCAAGGCAAATTAAAGCAGCTGTCACTTCTTTGCATTGAATAGACCTCAAACATTTAAAAAAAAAAAAAAAAAAAAGGACTCTCACCACAGACAGCTTTTATGGAGAAGAACAAATCTCAAATCCTGAGGTTCCTAAAGGCAAAGCAATTCCAGAAGAAACCTCAAAGAGAGGCATGAACTAGTCCCCATTTCACAAGGCTTTCTTTGAAAATTGCATAAAGGATCTTAAAAGAGAGTTAGAAGAAAAATTGGGAAATGAAATGAGATTATTGCAAGAAGGAATGGAGAAAAATGGAAAAACAATTCAGTAAACAAAAAAATTTAATTGGCCAATTGCAAAAGAAACTAAAAAAGGTCATTGAAGAAAATAATACACTAAAAATTAGAATTGAACAAATGGAAGTAAAAGTCAATAAGCTGAAGTTAAAGTCAATAAGACTTCAAGAATCAATCAAGTAAAAACAAAAAAATGAAAAAATAGAAGAAAATATGAAATATCTTCTAGAAAAAACAACTGACCTGGAAAATAGATCTAGGAGAGACAATCTAAGGATTATTGGTCTTCCTGAAAGCCATGATAAAAAAAAAAAGAATCTAGACATTATCTTACAGGAAATTATAAAAGAAACCTACTCTGCTGTTTTTGAATCAGAAGGTAAAATAGTCATTGAAAGAATCCACTGATCACCTCCTGAAAGAGATCCCAAAATTAAATCCCCAAGGAATATCGTGGCTAAATTTAAGAACTATAGAATAAACTGCTACTATATTTTACATCCACTGGGGATGATGCGGGGGAAGCTCCAGTTCTGTGGTTGATAAACCACTCTCACTTCAGAGGAGAGTTATAACTTTTATTTTTCCCTTTCAAAATGCTCCTTAATTATAAAAGGTTGTAAATGTGGGGCCAAATATCTGCTTTCTTTTCTAAACCTCTCATTTTATGACTAACTTTTCTTCTATGAAGTTATTTATAGAGCTTAACATATCTTTATTTTTAATTTTTATGGTTATCTTTTGTTTTGGAATCACCTTCATTACAAATATATCCCTCCCCTTCTCTTCTCCCCACACAGTAAACTACACTTTGTGGGAAAAGATAAAAAAATAAAGGAAGAATGCAGTATATTAACTCTAACCACATGAACTGAACACAGTATAATCAATGAAGAACATAATTGCTAATAAGTTGTTCATGCATAAATGATAATAAACCACAGGGAGAATGGCAAAAATGGCAGTGGGAGGATACAGTACAACCTAGCTCTCTCCTGAAACTATTCCATCAGAGACAGAAGGGGACTAGACCCATTCATCACCAGAAAAGTCAAGCAGAAACTAAAACGGGCCATCTTTCTAGTTTCATAAAAGAAGAGCTAAAGATTTGTGAGTAGCGGGGAAATTATCCAATCAGAAAAGCTTCCAAAATAAGTTTCCAGCTTGGGATCTGGTCTAGGCCCACTGCTAGATGACTAAGGAACCAGATCATGGATCCAGCAGGTACTAGGCCTGAAGCAGTATACCATTTGGGAGAGCAAGTACAAAGGTGATGGCAGTTTTATTATTTTGATTCTAAATCTATACTGTAGATCTAGCACAAGCCAAAATTGAGACTTGCAGAGATAAGGAACAGAGCCAGAATCTGAGTGTAGATATCAGGCAGGGAAGTAGAAACAGGAATAAAAATAGAATTCTCAGTATGACCACAGAGAAAAGTAATAGCTTCAATTCAACCAACAAATTCAGGCTGAGGTCAATAGCTGAGTGACCAGAGCTGAGAACTTAGACCAAGTACAATCTTGAAGTTCTGTTGCTGAACTCACAAGCCAATAGGAGTCAGGGTCAGCATCTTTCTTGTGCAAACCCACAGTTACGTCACACATTCCTAAAATAGGGGCTAAAAATCTAAAAAACTCAGAACAAGAGGACAGCATTAAGACTTCACCTAAGATCAAACTTAGAACACACTGAAAGTTTTAAGCTTCTTCACCTACTGTTTCTGACATAATTGAAATACAAAGCAATCAATACTCAAGCAAAAAATAAGCAAAACACTACAGAATTTTGATCAGGAGAAAACAAAGCTCTAATATTCTCTTCAGAAGTGAACAGAACCTAACAACACAAAAGTCCCAATTCAGGAGATAAAGCTGGGAGAATGAGAAAACAAGCCAACAAACAAGACACTTTAAAAATGTTATTATGAAGCCAGGGAAATGTAAACATAAATATCGAAGAGAATAACTACAACATCTATAAACCAAAACCTCAGAGAAAAATACAAATAGGCACAAGTTCAGCTAGAAGAGACGAAGTAATTGTTTTAAAAATTGTATTACAAAGAAGGACAGATTGCCAAGATGGCAGAGGAAATGCAGTACAGCTCCCTTACCATATTTCCCCCTTAAGACCTGTATAACATCAGACCCAATTCTGGTCAGGCAATCCAAGGGAAAAAAATCACAATGAATCATTTTTCTAGCCCAGGTCAATGCAGAGAGATAGAGAGCTGTAGCCAGTAAGGATAGGCACCAGTCATAAAAAGAGAAAATTTTGTTTAAATCAGAAAGTAACTTAAAAATAAATAAAATTTAAATTGGAAGAATATTTTGTGTTACCACTGTATTTTCTTCCGTGGATGATGTCACAGAACTTAAGGTGTTTGTAAAAGAAAATTTGATGGACTGAAGATTAATACAAAATCTGGGATATGATTACAAAATCAAGATTATAGAAATCAGGCACACAGGAAAAAAGTAAGAGAATATAGAAAGAAAAAAGAAAAGGATAATTTTGGAGGGTGGGAAGGAAGGAAGGAAGGAAAGAGGGAAGGAAAGAGGGGAGGAAGGAAAGAAAAAAGGAAGGAAGGAAGGAAGGAAGTAGAAAGAGAGAGGAGGTAGGAATAAGAGGAAATAGATAAAAGTCAAGAAAGTTGTAATTTGTTTAAGCTGATAGTGGGAACAGAGGGCTTGAAAGTAAAGGGAATGGATACTTGAGGAAGGGTTTTTAATCTCCTTTAGATAAAAAGGATATAAGAAATTTTATTTGGTTCCTTGAAATATCTCATTCTTTCAGGGCAATATAGAGATAATCCCCAAAAGGAAGAAATAAGACTTTTTTCTTTTTTGGTTTAAACTTTGAGTTCCAAATTCTCTTCCTCCTCACCTCTCTACTCACCCACTGAGAAGACAAGCAATATATCAGCTATATCATTGTGAAATCATGGGGGAAAATGTTTTCATGTATGCCATATTTCCCCCCAAAAAAAGGAAAAAGAATTAAGTGAAAAAGTTATACTTCAATTTGCACCCAGAATCTATCAGTTTTCTCTCTGGAAATAGATAATTATTCTCTATCATAAGATCTTTGAAATTGTCTTGGATCATTGTATTAATTTACACAACCAAGTCTTTCACAGTTGGTCATTGGTACAACATTGCTGTTTACTGTGCCCAATAATGTCCCTGTTCATCTTACTTTACTTTGTGTCACTTCATGAAGGTGTTTGTAATTTTTCTGATAGTTTCTCACAGCACAACAGGACTCAATCACAATCATATGCTATAATCTGTTCAGCCATTTCCCAACTGATGAGCATCTTGTTTAGTCTAATTCTTTGCCACCACAAGAACTGCTATTAATATTTTTGAACACATAAACCCTTTTCCTTTGACCTCCTCAGGATAAAGACCAAGTAGTTGTTTTTCTGAGTTCAAATGTTATGCATAGTTTGATAGCTCCTTGAATTGTTCTCCAGAATCACCGGACTGATTCACAACTATAAAAACACTGCTTTAAGGTATTTATTTTTTTCCAATATCCTCCAGCATTTCTCATTTCTGAGAACTACAGAGTTGTTTTAATTTGCATTTCTTTAGCCAATACTAATTTAGAGCATTTTTCATAAAACTATAGAGAGCATTGATTTCTTCTTCTGAAAGCTATCTATTAATATTCTTTTACCATTTATCAGTTGAGCAATGGCTCTTATTTTTATAAATTTGTTGTCTACAGAAATATTACAATATCCATGATACAATAAGAAATCTTACAATATCTGTGATAAAAAGAAACTGAGGCATGATGTTCTGAGCATAGTGAATTTTTTATATTTTTTATTAAAGTTTTTTATTTTCAAAACATATGCACGGATAATTTTTCAACACTGAACCTTGCAAAACCTTGTGTTCCAATTTTCCTCCCTTCTTCCCATCCCCTTCCCTAGATGGCAATTCAATCCAATTAATCCAATATATGTTAAACATGGTAGAAATATATGTTAAATCCACTATACGCATATGTATTTATATACTCATCTTGCTGCACAAGAAAAATCAGATCAAAAAGGAAAAAAAATAAGAAAATAAAATGCAAGCAAACAACAACAAAAAGACTGAAAATGCTATGTTGTGATTCACACTCAGTTCCCACAGTCCTGTTTCTGAGTATAGATGGCTCTCTTCATCACAAAATCACTGGAAATGACCTGAATCATCTCATTGTTGAAAACAAACCACATCTAGTGGCCATCTTCAACAATGAGATGAACCAAATTAGCTCCAATAGAGCAGTAATGAACTGAATCAACTACACTCTGGGAGATGACTATGAACCGCTATATAGAATTCCCAATCCCTCTATTTTTGTCTGCCTGCATTTTTGATTACTTTCACAGGCTAACTGTACACGATTTCAAAGTCTGATTCTTTTTGTGCAGCAAAATAACTGTTTGGACACATATACATATGTTGTATTTAATTTATACTTTAACATATTTAACATGTATTGGTCAACCTGACATCTGGGGGAGGGGTGGAGGAAAGGAGGGGAAAAATTTGGAACAAAAGGTTTTGCGATTGTCAATACTGAAAAATTACCCATGCATATATCTTGTAAATAAAAAAGCAATAATAAATAAATAATAAAAAAGAAAAAAGAACCATGTCTATCAGAACCAATCATCATATAATCTTCTTGTTACCATATACAATGATCTCCTGGTTTGCTCATTTCACTCAGCATCAGTTCATGTAGGTCTCTCCAGACCTCTCTGAAATCATCTTGCTGGTCATTTCTTACAGAACAATAATATTTCATAACATTCATATGCCATAATTTATTCAACCATTCTCCAATTGATGGGCATCCCCTCAATTTCCAATTTCTTGCTACGACAAAAAGGGCTGCCACAAACATTTTAGCAAATGTGGGTCCCTTTCCCTCCTTGAAGACCTCTTTGGGATATAAGCCCAGTAGTAACACTGGTGGTTCAAAGGGTATGCACAATTTGATAGCTCTTTGAGCATAGTTCCAGATTGCTCTCCAGAATAGTTGGATCAGTTCGCAACTCCACCAATAATGTATCAGAGTCCCAGTTTTCCCATATATCCTCCAACATTTATCGTTATCTTTTCCTGTCATCTCAGCCAATCTGAGAGGTGTGTTGTGGTATCTCAGAGTTGTCTTAATTTGCATTTCTCTGATCAATAGTGATTTGGAGCACCTTTTCATATGACTAGAAATGATTTTCATTTCTTCATCTGAAAATTGTCTGTTAATATCCTTTGACCATTTATCAATTGAAAAATGGCTTGAATTCTTATAAATTTGATTCAATTCTCTATATATTTTAGAAATGAGGCTTTTATCAGAACCTTTGAATATAAAAATGGTTTCCTAGTTTGATGCTTCCCTTCTAATCTTGTCTGCATTAGTTTTGTTTGTACAAAAACTTTTTAACCTAATATAATCAAAATTATCAATTTTATGTTCAATAATGAACTCCAGTTCATCATTGGCCACAAATTCCTTCTTTCTCCACAAATCTGAGAGGTCAACTATCCTTTGTTTTTCTAACTTGCTTATAATATCACTATGTCTAAATCATGAACCCATTTCGACCTTATCTTAGTATACAGTATTAGATGTGGGTCCTTGCCTAATTTCTGCCATACTAAGTTTCCAATTTCCCAGCAGTTTTTGTCAAATAGTGAATTCTTATCCCAAAATCTGGGGTCTTTGGCTTTGTTAAACACTAGATTACTATAGTCATTGACTAGTTTGTTCTGTGTACCTAACCTATTCTACTGATCTTAGCCAGTACCAAATATTTTTAATGACTGTTGCTTTATAATATAGTTTTAGATCTGGCACTGTTAGGTCACCTTACTTTGCTTTTTTTTTTTTCATTAATTCCCTTGAAATTCTTGATCTTTTGTTCTTCCAGATGAACTTTGTTATTATTTTTTTCTTGATCTGTAAAATAATTTCTTGGGAGTTTAATTGCTATGACACTGAATAAGTAGATTAATTTAGATAATATTGTCATTTTATTATATTCACTTAGCCTACTCATAAACATTTGATCTTTTTCCAATTGATTAGAACTGACTTTATTTGTGTGGAAAGTGTTTTGTACTTGTGTCCATCTAGTTCCTCACTTTCCTGAAATCAGCCTGTTCATAATTTCTTATAAAACAATAGCATTTTATTGTTTTAATTTACCATAACTTATTTAGCCATTTCCCAATTTATAAGATATCCACTCCATTTTCCAATTCTTTGCCATTTAAAGTGCTATTATCTTCAGTATTTTTTTGTGCAGCCTTTATCTGTTAATTCTCTTCTCATAGTTTTCTTTCCCCAATTTTTCCTCTACCACTTTTATCTCTTTCTCAAAATCTTCCCCAATTTCTTGTTGCATTTGGGTCCAATTAGTATTTTTTCTTTGAAGCTTTTTTGGTAACTGTTCTCACATTATTGTCTTCTTCTGAGTTTATGTTTTGGGCTTCCCTTTCACCATAGTAGTTTTTGTGACTGATTTTTTTTGTTCTTGTTTACTTATTTTTCCAATCTATTTCTTAAAATTCTGAACATTATGTTAAAGTTGGGTTTTCCCCATCTGGGGGGTAATGGGGTACTGACTTAGTTTCATATTTTTTCTTTCTATAGTTTTCAGAGTCAGTTCTAGGGATCTACAAGTTTTCAGTGTTTTCAAGGTGATATAATCTGGGAAGAAGTGTGATTACTGCTCTTCTTGTCTGAGCTCTGACTGAACCCAGAATAGGCCCCTGATCCCCTGCAGCCACAGGTAGTGCTTCTCTTTGCTTTTGTATTGATACTGCTTCACTAATTGTGGCCATTCAAGCACTCTCAACTCTCGAATTTCAACCCAGAATTGCATGTAGGCAATAAGAGTTGTCCATCATTGCCAGCTGCACTTCATGACAGCAAAGGATCTGCTACAATCTCTTTCTGACTAGTTGGTTAACCTTCTTATCCTCCCTGGACTAAGATTCCCGAAGCTGCTGCTATTATTGCAGTGGCTGCTGTTGTTGCTGCCATATGTGCGTTCTCAACAGCCCTCTACCCTAGTGTCACAAACTTCTCCTGTCAACTTCTTAATGATTCACTCTGACATTTTCTTGACTTTGCCACTTCAAAACTTGATTAAAGGTTTTATTATAAAGTTGTTTGGAAAAGAATGTTGGGAGAGTTAAGCAGAAAGGCTGTCCCTAATCTGCCAATGTGGCTTTGCTCCCTCTGTCTAATAATATTAAGACTCATTTTCAAAGTCAGGCTACTGTGGATTTTTTAAGTTTCTTCCTTCCCCTTTTGGTGCCATTGTCCATGTCACAAGTAAGTAAAGATGGAAAGAAAAAGTTATATTATAAACTGAAAATCTTTGCAGTTTCAGATGTTCCTCTAGCTCTGTTGTTTATAGGATAAGAATCATAAGACTTGAGCTGGTTTTCACCTTATGAATTCATTATTGGAAAATAAAATGAGATTTCTCTAAAGAATATTGTTTCTGGCGAATTTTAGTAGATTTATCTAAGAATCTAACAAGTGACTTGGAAAAAGAAAAGCAGATCTATTAAACAGATTCCCATTAAGAGCTGCCCTGAGAATGAGACCTACTATTCAAAAGAATCCAGGGCACCCATAGGACTCAAGATGAAATATGATGGTTAATTGGGTCAGGTTACTAGGTTATGAAGAGACTTTATGTAATATTGATGATTATTGCATTGCTCCACTTCATTCTATACACTACTACCAAGTGCAGATCTGGTCACATGACTCCCCTACTCAACCAACTTTAATGGCTTTCTATTACCTCTAAAATAAAATACAAACTCCTATGTTTACCTTTTAAAATTCTATACAATCTGGCCCCAAACTATCTTTCATTAGATATTATTCCTCATCCTACACTCTACAATCCATCCAAAGTATCCTATTCTCAGTCTTATACTCATAACACTATATTTTCATTTCCTTGACTTTGTGCTAGATAACCCCAAGTCTGTAATGCACTCTTTTTCCCTCTGCCTTCCAGATTCTCTCTCTTCCTTTAAGATGCAACTGAGGCATCATCTTCTGCATGAAATCTTTCCTAATTCTCAACTGCTACTGCCCTCCCTCCCAAACTATCTTACATTTAGCATCTTTGTAAATAATTTCATTTATTACATTTATATTCATGATGTGTATTTCTATATATATTTATTTTTGTATATTACAAAAACTTAGAGAAAACAAGTACCAGAGAGGGAGAGGGTGATCAAGGCATAAAAGACTAGGAGGTTAAGAAAGATAAAGATTGAGAAAAGTCATTGGATTTGGGGAATTAGAATATCATCAATAACTTTGTAGAGAACTATTGAAGTAGGATGATGAGATCAGAAGGAAAATTGTGGAGGATTAAAAAGAAAATGAGAGCATTAGAAAATGAAGACATGGCTTCTTACAGATGTTGAAAATTATCTATGTGTATGTTTTGAAAATAAAAAAAAACTTTAATAAGAACACTATGGATGTGTTCTGCCCATTTCTCCTGGATCATGTTCTTATCACTGATCAGTGTGGCTCCCTCAGCACTGAATAGTTGAGATGCTGTAGAAGTCTTTGACCCATAATCTTCAGGGCATCATCGAAGTGCTTTGGATTGTTTCTATCAGCATAAAACTGAATTTCATTTGCCTTTTTACTGAGCCAAGAACCCTGAATATCTCTAACCTTACTTTTAAAATGGAACTAAACACTTCCCTTCTTGAAGATTGGTAAACCCTGTGGAGTTCTAGGGGATTTTTTGTCTGTTTCTTTAGCAGCTTCTGAATTTCCCCATCATTTTTGTCAAGTCAATCTTCATATTTTCAAATAAGCAAATGCAATATTATAAACTAAGTCTCTAAAAGCTGCCCACTCTTTTTCTGCTCTACTATTTCTGTGTGCTAATTCAGCTTTTCCTCTAGGTCATAAATAAAACGTTCACACTGGGAGAAGCACTCTAATCTGTTTATGCCGAATCTCATTACAATCATTTTGCTTTGGGGGCACTACTTTTAAAAATGCAAATGTTTAGCTAAAGAAGGTAAGTCTATGATTAGTCCAGTACTCTGGGCCACACATCACCTTGGTCACTCTCACATTCTGCCAGTCTCTTGTCCTTGCAATAATGAAGTTCATTAAATGTCAGAGCTTGCTGCAAGAGCACATCCACAAATTTTTGTTGCATTTCAGTAAGTGGAAGACAGTACTAGTGATAAGAAGGCCTTAAATGCATATGTTTTCAGTGGTAAGTGATAACTCAAAATTACTAGCTTATCATCTTTTTGACACATTAATGATGAGAGTCTCCAGGTCTTAATAAAATTTTTCTTTGACCTCATCAGTGTTCATCATGGTGGGAGCATACATACTGATGTTTGTGTAGTATTTTCCTTCAAGTGGCAAGGGCATTGTCATGAACATTTCATCCAGTTCTTTTGGGAACTAGGTTAGCTCTGATTTTGATTATACCAGCTTCACAGGGCTCTCATCACAGTGGCCACTTCAGAAAAATGTGTATCTGACTCTGACTTCAGTAAACTGATCTTTATTTCCCAGCCTTGTTTCATTCAGGACTGCTTTTTTGTTTTTTTTTGTTTGTTTGTTTTTGTTTGTTTTTTTATTTAATAGCCTTTTATTTACGGTTATATGTATGGGTAACTTTACAGCATTAACAATTGCCAAACCTCTTGTTCCAATTTTTCATCTCTTATCCCCCCACCCCCTCCCCTAGATGGCAGGATGACCAATAGATGTTAAATACATTAAAATATAAATTAGATACACAATAAGTATACGTGACCAAAACGTTATTTTGCTGTACAAAAAGAATCGGACTCTGAAATATTGTACAATTAGTCTATGAAGGAAATCAAAAATGCAGGTGGGCATAAATATAGAGACTGGGAATTCAATGTAATGGTTTTTAGTCATCTCCCAGAATTCTTTCTCTGGGCATAGCTGGTTCAGTTCATTACTGCTCCATTGGAAATAATTTGGTTGATCTCCTTGCTGAGGATGGCCAGGTCCATCAGAACTGGTCATCATATAGTATTGTTGTTGAAGTATATAATGATCTCCTGGTCCTGCTCGTTTCACTCAGCATCAGTTCGTGTAAGTCTCTCCAGGCCTTTCTGAAATCATCCTGTTGGTCATTTCTTACAGAACAGTAATATTCCATAGTATTCATATACCACAATTTATTCAGCCATTCTCCAACTGATGGTCATCCATTCAATTTCCAGTTTCTAGCCACTACAAAAAGGGCTGCCACAAACATTCATGCACATACAGGCAGGACTGCTTTTTGAATGAAATACTGCTGAGTTCCTTTGCAACAATAACTGCTTGTTTTTCAGGTTTGGATTTCTTGTTGTCCATGACCACATTCCACATACCAATCATGAGTGGAACTGCAACATTTTTTGCATTTTTTTTTGGTATTTCAACAGGATAGGATTCCTACTTGCCATCATAAGCAACTAGGATTGGATGAAACTGACAATTTGAGGGCATCTTTTCTAGCCCCTTTCTCACACCAGGAAGAAAGTAGTGTGGTCTCTTAAAAAAACTGTTCAGCAGCTCTTTTTGTGGTGGCAAAGAATTGGAAAACAAGCAGATGCCCATCATTGGAGAATAGCCAAATAAGTTATGGCATATGAAAGTAATTGAATATTGTTGTTCTGTAAAAAAATTATGAACAAGTCTAGGAAGTCCTGGAAAACTTTACATGATTTGATGTTGACCAAAACAAGCAGAATCAGGAAAACTCTATACCAAGCAATAGCAAGATTTTTCAATGATCAGCTATAACAGATTTGATTCTTCTCAGTGTTTCAGTCCTAACAAAATTTGGAGGGAAAATGCCATCTGTATCCAGAGAGAAAACTATGGAAACTGAATGTAAATCAACACATAATATGTTCATTTTTTTCCTTTTTCTTCATTTTTTCTCATATTTTTCTTCTTGTTCTGATTTTTCTCTCCCAACATGATTCATAAGGAAATATGTTTTTATAAAAAGAATGTATATGTATAACCAAAATAAAAATGTTGGGTTTTTTACATGTAACTGGAAAAAATTTAAAAAGAAAAGAAAAAAGAGCAAAAGAAAAAAGATGCTCAGACACTCAGGAGGGTGCTAAATCTCACTGCTACTTTGGCCCAGCTAGAAGATGACTCGGTGCTGTGGGCCACTTGTACAAGACTGTGACTTCAATTCTCAGTGTATCTGCATATGCTGTTTCATCACTCATTTGTGGCCAAAGGACTTCAACATAGGTAAAAAAAAGTAAAATTATAAAGTGATGGGTAATGTCTTGACTTGCACATGATTTGGATTTAAGTGAGAAAGAGTTAGGCAAAGTCATCAGCTTTACTCTCACTTCCAGAGACATCAAAGTCCATTATTGAGAAAAACATCAAGATGACTGGTAATGATGTGGGATGTAATGTCTTTGATATATGATCAAGTTCTAAGCACTCCACAGAACTTGTTTTAATCATCTTTATAGCCCATTGGAAATAATTGCTCTCATCTCCCCACTCTGCCAGAAGTCTTCACATACTTGTGTTAGACATCCTCCTAATTCACCAATGGATTTGAGATTCATCATATACCCTCAACCTGGTTTAACTCATCTACCAAGATGATTTTACCCTGGTATGGTCAGTACACATGCTACAGCTTCTTGCAGTCAAAGGTGAAAGTTGGGTGATAGGTAAGATAGGATAAATCACTATTGATCAGAAAAATGCAAATTAAATAAACTCTGAGGTACTACTATATACCTCAGATTGACCAAGATAATAACAAATGTTGGAAGGGATGTGGGAAAACTGGGACACTGATACATTGTCGGTGGAGTTGTGAACTGATCCAACTATTCTGGAGAGCAATTTCGAACTATGTCCAAAGGGCTATCAAATTGTACATAACCTTTGATCCAACAGTGTCTCTATTGGACCTATATCCCAAAGAGATCATGAAAAAGGGAAAAGGGCCCACATGTACAAAAATGTTTGTGACAGCCCTTTTTGTAGTGACAAGGAACTGGAAATTGAGTGGATGCCCATAAATTAGAGAATGGCTGAATATATGGTGTATTAATGTTATAGAATATTATTGTTCTGTAAGAAATTAAATGATCAGCAGAATGATTTCAGAGAGGCCTGGAGAGACTTATATGAACTGATACCAAGTTAAGTTAGTAGAATCAGAACATTGTACCCAGCAACAGCAAGATTATATGATGATCAAGGGGTGGACATGTCTCTTTTCAACAGTGTTCTTTAAAACAGTGATTTAGGCCAGTTTCCAATGGACTTGTGATGGAGAGAGCCATCTGCACTCGAACAGAGGAATTGGGGACTGAGTTGGATTACAACATTGTATTTTTATTTTGTTGTCATTTACTTACATTTTGCTTTCTTTTTCATTTTTCTCCTTTTTGATTTAATTTTTCTTTTGCACCATGATAGTTGTGGAAATATTTATAGAAGTATTGCACATGTTTAACACATATTGGATTATCTGCCCTTTAGGGGAGGTGGGGAGGGAAAAGGAGGGAAAAAATTTCCCTCAAAACACAAAGGTTTCAAAAACATAAGATTTGGCAAGGGTGTATGTTGAAAATTATCTCTGCATATGTTTTGAAAATAAAAATCTTTACCATTCTCCAATTGATAAATGGTCAAAGGATATGAACAGACAATTTTCAGATGAAGAAATTGAAATTATTTCTAGTCATATGAAAAGGTGCTCTAAATCACTATTAATCAAAGAAATGCAAATATATATATATATATATATATTGGATTTAAAATATACTTTAACATATTTAACATATATTGGACTACCTGCCATCTAGGGGAGGGGAGAGAAGGAAGGGGGGGGGAATTTGGAACAGAAGATTTTGCAAGAATTAATGTTGGAAAAATTAACCATGCATGTGTTTTGTAAATAAAAAGCTATAATAAAATAATTTTTTTAAAGAAAATAAAAAGCTTTAGTACAAAATAAAATTTAAAAAATAAGTAAGATAGGGTGACAGTAAAGGTAGGTGAGCAGTCTTGCAAAGTGTTCAGCAAACCCTCTTATGAGAGATGCTAGCTTTCCCTAAACATCTCATATATCTCCTAGAAGGTAAAGTTGGGGAAAAGAAGAATTCAAAAAGCTTAGATGAGAACTGAAGGGTTGAGAGATTATTGGTCCTGTTGTGTTTGCCAGTCTGATCCTTTCCTCCTGAGATCAGAGTGACAAGCATAACAGGAGGTAGAAGTTGCCCAATGGTGGTGGAAATGGAAATTGTACCACACCCTTTGTTGTTTTCCATAAACTGCAAATGATAGAAACCTGTCAGTTGGAAGGTTTCTTCTCTCCTTAAAGCTGAAGATCAGAATCTGGGTTCAAATCCCTTTTCAACCAAGTACGTTCATGGACAAGTCATTTAACTTCATATGTAAAATGGGATGGTAAATCCTATGGTATTGATCAGTCTTACAGCATTTTTGTGTGCCTCAGATAGTAAATGCATGTAAAGTTATAGACACATCATCATCAACAACAGTAAACATTTAACATGTGGTTGCTATGAGCCTGGTACTGTGCTAAAAGGCTAGAGGTTACATATTATGAATAATCCACAAGGAGAGAAAATCCCACTAACAATGAGAACCAGGGTTGGAGAAATAAAGAAATTAGCTAGAGAAAATAGAAAGAAAATGGTGTTTTGAAACTGAACTTTAGCATCACCCCCAGTTCCAGTGCTGAGAAACAATACCTTCAACTCTGCCTGGAGGCTTTTCTGGTCCTTAAGCAGAGAAGCCCACTGTTCCCTAGAGCTGTAGCAAATTCGACCTGATTTCTCTCAAATCCTTGTGTTTGGAAGAACAAAGTGGTTAATTTGGAATGGTGATAAACGATCCCTGGTAGGGGTGGAGGGGGAACATGTTTGGAGGTGGAAGTCATTTGGAATTGAGTACAAGAACTTTGAATATATGATTCAACTCTATTTGCCTAGGTTTTCTGTTTCACTAAATGTCTGCTTTGAAATTATAATTATCTGGTTTAGTCTTGTAAAATAAGCATAGATGGAAACTGATAAGCTATGTATTTGAATGGATTTGAATGTAGAGGAAAAGTTGGCCACATTGAGGTGCACAGAGTGCTACAAATCTATTGAAAGAATAGAATCATGATTTTTGTCATATGAATTCCTCTTTGAATAATTTGCAGGGCAAATAAGGATGTGGATATAAGGGATCCAGTTGATATAGTCTATTTAGATTTTGGAAAAGTTCTGAGGTTTTATTTTGAATTTACTGAAACTTGAATAAATGTTTACATAGTATCTACAAATTCATAGTATTATGTAAGGTCCCTATCTCTTTTTGGGAGGAGTGGGGAGTGCTGATTTCATCTGGGTACATCTACCAGTGTAAACTAAGAACTATTCTGGCATTCATAGTATTAGAGAACTGGCTGAGTACACTGATAGGTTAAATTACTTGCTTCAGGTCTCACGCAGCCAAAAAGCATTAGGCCAAGAATTTAATCTAGTTTCTTCTTAACTACAAGCCTAGCACTCTCTTCATTATATTACATTGCTTCTAAGTTTTTAATATTTTATTAAAATGCTTAATTAATATGTTACATTGTTGAGTTTGAGATCATTGCTCTTGGATTTTACAAGTACTTCAATTAAAAGAAAAAAATCACAAAAACAAAAAAAAGAAAGAAAAAAGAAATGAGCAACTGGGTAACTCTTAATTGGTCCTTTGGTCCCTCTAATGAAGATTGGAGTAAGAGTCAGTAGGAATCTTCTATTTCTGTAGGCTATAAGAAGAAAAAGGCATCAGGTCTGTCTTTGAGATATTTAAGACTCTGCCAACTTTCCCTTAGACTTAAGTAAGGGAGGAAAATAAATCCTCTCTTCTCTCCTACTCCTACCAATCATGCCAACATGAATAGATTCAGGTAACTTCCCATGGACCTTTCGGTGTTCAAATTCCAATTCTATTAAAGACCATCTTCATGATCTTCTCAAGCCACAGTTTTTTTTTTAAATCTGTAAAATGAGAATACTGAACTAATATATTCCCAAGGTCCCTTCCAGTGCTAAATATATGATGATAATATCCCTCCAAGGCATAGATGGAGTTTTTTTTGTTTTTTTTTTTTTTGCTGAGGTAATTGGGGTTAAGTGACTTGCCCAAGCTAGAAAGTATGAGGCCAGATTTGAATTCAGGTCCTCCTGACTTCAGGGCCTGCACTCTATCCACTGTACCATCTACCCATTCCCTCAGTGGAAGGGAAAAGAACTATGAGAATAATTGATGCAAACTTAAACAAAAATATTCAGAATCCTAATTAACTGCAATGATAACTAAGAAGCCAAAAGAATCAAAATTAAATGCTTCACTCACTTCTTGACATAGAGGTGATGAGCTTAAAATGCAGAGACATACATTTTCAAACATGGTCAATGTAAGAATTTGTTTTGACAAAGCTATGCATTTATTATTTTATTTTGTTTTATTTTTGTTATGATACAAATAACAGGGACAGATTTTTGAAAATAAGGGACCTTTAGATTAAAAACAGACATTTTCTACCTTAGAAAAGATGAGAGTTGGGACAACCAGATGGTACAACAGATAATACATTTGGTGTCAGGTGTCAGGTGTCAGGAGGACCTGAGTTCAAATCTACTCTCAGACACTTAACACTTACTAGCTTTGTGACCCTGGCCAGTCACTTAAAGCCAGTTCCCTAGCAACAAAATAATAACAATAAAAAAGAAAAGATGGGAGTTGTATATTCTTTAATTACATATAAACAAGCCAGCAGGACAATGAAACTAACTCTCATTGGATACAGGAGATCTATTGTTAAACTTTCAGTCAGCATTTACATTTCAGAAATTGGCAAACAGTACAAATTAGGGTTATTTTATTGTTTATTAATTGCCTAGGCTTAGGAAAGTGATGGAGAAATGCCAATAATTCAGATTAAATTTAAAAGTTTGTCATGTGTCATGTCAAGAGGACATGTTGTTAAATATTTATCTATACACTACTACTCTAAGTCATAAACTATATTCACGTCTTTACCCCTCCAGCCCTTCATCTATATGAGATTTCCAAAAGAATGTGAGGATGAAAATCACTGAACTGAACTAAAAACTCTCGGGTAAAAAGAATAGCTTATTAAAGGAAGGGACTTTGGGTCTAGGAAATTGTTGAAAAGCAAAAGGGTCATTGTCTTAACTTAAAGGGTCAACAACAGGAAGCATTTATATATCCCCTAGAAGTTTGCAAGGAGCTTTACAGATTATTATCTCATTTTCTCTCCTGTCACTCTAGGAAATAGGTACTGTTAATATCCCCATTTTACAATTAAGGAAGCTGAAGAGAGAGAGAGAGAGAGAGAGAGAGAGATAAATGATTTCCCTATGGTGACTCAGCTAGGATTTGAACTTAGGTTTGTCAGACTCCAAGTACTTTATGTGGAATTGGTCTAATCATTCTGAAATCAATTTGAAACTATGACCCCAGATTACTCAAAGCCTTTTCTATACTGTCCCAACTAAATCACTACTAAAACTATACCCCAAGAAGAGCAAAGAAAGAAAGAAAGGTCCTATATGTAAAACATATGTGCATATATATTTATTGTAATTCCTTTTGTGATGTGAACAAGAAATTAAGGGGATGCCCATCTATTGGGGAATGGCTGAACAAATTATGGCATGTTAATATAATGAACTATTGTGCTATAAAAAATGAACAAAGAAACAATTTTGGAGAAACCTGGAAAAATTTGTATGAATTGATAGAGTGAAGTAAATTTGAATTAGAAGAGCAATTTATACTATAAAAGCATACCACTGTAAAAACAAAAAATTTTAAAATCTGTTAAGAACTATGATCATTATATACAATGACCATTCATGATTCCAAAGGACCAATGATGAGATATGCTATTCATCATAAATGATGGATTTAGGGCGTAGAATAAGATGAATAAGAATAGGGTGTAAGAATAAATATTTATCTGTACACTACTACTCTAAGTCATAAACTATATTCATATCTTTACCCCTCCAGTGTTTCATCTATATGAGATTTCCAAAAGAATGTGAGGATGAAAATCACTGAACTGAAACTAATAACTCTCAGGCAACAAAGAATAGCTTGTTAAAAGAAGGGACTTTTGGTCTAAGAAATTGTTGAAAAGTAAAGGGGGAATAACAAATATTTTTATATACAGTCTTAAAATTGTTTTTACTTGACTATACATATTTGTTACAAGAATTTTTTCTTTTTTTCTTATAGTGTAGAGGACAGGATAGAGAGAAAATAGATTTCTGTTAATCATGGGAGTACACTACAAATGTAAAATGTTGTATGCATATTCAAGTGAAGTCATTGTTATTTCTCTTAACTGCTTAAAATTCTTAGGAGAAGCCTCTCAGAAAGTGGGAATAATGTGCATTTTTATAATGTAAAAAAAATGACACATATCAATAAAATTTAAGAATTTCAAAAGAATAAAAATGAACGAATTTGAAAGACATAAGCCCTTTGATTAACATAATAATCAGCAATAATTCCAGTGAACCAATATTGAAGAATGTTATCCACCTCCTGACAGAGACATTACAGGCAAAATATGTAAATTAAGATATATTTCTGGATATGGTCAATATGTGAATTTGTTTTGCTTGATCATGAATATTTGTGGATTTTTTAAAAAGAATTTTGGGGATTAGAAAAGACAAAATATAAATGTTTGATAATTGAAAAAAATTTAATAAAAATGTGTTAGTTGTCTTATATTCTGAATAGATAAAGAGAAGGAATTTTCAAGAACAATTAATTTCTCACCCAAGAATGAGAAGGTGATTTCTAATAGCTATCATGTTTTTCATCCCTGTTGGGAGTGTTCTAGGAGCTCATTTGAAACTAGACTTCTCTTTTAAAGGAAAGGTTTATTTTGCTTTCTTTTTCTATTTTTTAAAAATTATCATTACGTTGAAATAGGCTTTTACAAGAGAGAGGAAGATGCTAAACTAAATAGGATTCAAGAAACAATTGCTTGTTGAATTTGCGTAACTATCTGAGAGTAGTATAAATATCCAAGTCTATCAGTTTTGTTAAGTGCAGAGACTCTCAAAACACTATGAATTCTGTGGCTCAAAGAGGAATTCACATACAAACTCAATATTGTAATAGAAATCTCTCTTACCCTGAAGAAAAGTAGGAGAGAAAGTGATATTAGAAGTGGGAAGGATAATAGAAAAGAGGGAATATCGGGGAAAGGGGGTTCAGAGGCAAAACACTTTTGAGGAGGGACAGGCAAAAAGAGAGAAAGAATAAACAGGCAGAAAATTCAGTTAGCAATAGTAATTAGGAAAAAATTTTGAAGCAAATTTCTCTGATGAAGGCCTCATTCTTGAGAATGAGGAAACTGAGGAAAATTAATTTTAAAAAGCCATTTCCCAACTCATAAATGATCAAAAGATATGATCTATGCCCAAAGATCTATAAAATCGTGCACACCTTTTTGTTGTGTCCTGCTTTCTAGAGCCCCCAAGTTATGATGACAAAAACATACCGTTGCTTTCTAGAGCCCCTATGAGGGGTAATTAAAATATACCTTCTTAGTGGAAAAGTGATGAGGCAGGACTCCTGAGGATGGTGGGAAAATGGAGTCCATTTATTTCAAAGACTTTCCCCTTTATATAATGTAACAAAAACAATACTGAGCATGTGGGACCACATAAATAACTTGCTATCGCATGTAGTTTGCCACCGGGTATCACTCTTTCACCTGTTATTACTCTGCTTCAATCTCCACACAGGTTGTTACTGCCCCCTGACTTCTCAGGAAGGCTGAAAGCCCTTATGGGAGATGGGAGCCCAATCAGACATTGTCAGCAGGTTCCCTCTGGGCTGAAGGGTCTTATACCTCACCTAGAGTTCCCCCACTGACTGTGACTCTCTACATCTTGCCCTTTCTTTTGTTTTAATTGAAGCAGTTATATAGCAGTGGTTAAATCCATCACCATGGGAGGAATCACATAGGCAAGTTGTAATATCATACAAGCAAGCAATAACATAACAAAAAATATGAATAAACAAAATACTTACAAGATTTCCATGAGTCCCAGAAGAAAGATATAAAAAATAACCATCAATTCACAACCACACATATGCCTTCTTCAGCAGCCAAGAGATAATCCAAAAGCAATCTATCATCCATCACTTCATGTGTCAGGAAATCCAATGATTACTGCAGGTTTTGAAGTCCTGCATCAGTCTTACTGAGAATTATTTTTGATGTTCATGAGTACACAAAGGGTTAACTGCCAAGCTCTTTCAGTGGTGGGTACAGTCAGCAATGGAACCACCTGATGTTTCTTGGGTCTTCTCCTTCATTTTGAGGATCTTGTCTTTTTCCATTTCTCTCTGACTGACAAGGTGGATATGGTTTGTTGGCACCCATTGGATTCCTTCTCCATCTGTTGAGATACAAGCTAACCCTCATCCCCAAGCAGTTAAAGTATCTGGTCCCTTCCATTCACCACTTTCTGGGTCTCTCCACATCACCTGGCAATTATCTAAAGATAGTGGAGCTTCTTGCACTGGACACTGCCCTTCCAGTGGGTTATAAAACCTGTCTGCTGGAGCCAGTGCATCTTTATCAAAAATCAAAACATTTTTAACATATATTGTTAAGTTTAGAAGTTCTCTAGGGTTACCTGTGGCTCCTCCTCTCTTTTGTTTTTGGAGGAGCATCTTGATGTCTTCAAAATTCCACATCAAAGGGGTAGCTCTAATTTCAGCTACTATTGATACTCCTCTGCCAGACATATGGGTGTTTGCTATAATCTTTGGCCAGTGCCTGGGATATTAGCTACACATTCCCCAGTTTCCCAAATCAGTATATGGATGGACACTGTTTTGTAAGGACTGTCAGGAGGTAAAATGGTCGAACTGACTGTGTGTGGAGGCAAGAGCTCTATAGGCCGGATAGGGACAGGTCTCAGCTCTCCAGGGAATATCTCAGTAGTCCCAGCTGCATTCATCTCTATTCTCCCTAATTGTAATCCCCTTTTCCCCACAGGCTTGCTTAAAGACTCTCTGGGTGTAATAGTTGCTATCATGACCTAAGTGTTTTTTGCCTGGGGACCTGGAGCCAAGCCCCACGTCTTGTAATGAGGAGATAGGGGGTGGGCAAAACTGCTTCATGTTTGGTGCTAATGGTATCATTGCCCATCCCATTCCTCCTCCCGCCCATGAAGGTGGAATTGAGGGAGGAGAGTCAAGAGATAGGGAATACCCTAAGGGCACATGCTCAGGTGTAAGCAGAATTGAAAATGAGCTTTGTAGGTGAAAAGCAAGCTCATCAGCAAGGAACTTAATTCCTTTTCTGCCCAACAGGCCATGGTACTTCAATATTTAACTCTCTTCTCACCCAACTGGCAATGCTCTGCAAACATCCTAGAGCAGTAAAAAGCAATATGAATCAGTAAAATACTAAAAAGGATTTCCTTATCTCTGCTCCAGGTGCTGTACCCTCCACAGAACCAACCCTCTTTTTGTTTTTCTCCTCATACTTCCTGGTTTGACCACCCAAATTAAAATCTTTCCTTGTTTTAAAACTTGTAGGATTCATTAAAACCAATTTTATTCCATTGTATTCAGTTAGTTGTTCTCCCACTACCTTCCACATCTCTGGCTCCAAATGCTCCTTCTTACAAAGCCATAGAGACATGCACTCCAAAGCATCTGAGAACCCAGAGATCTGCTTCCGAGTTACCAACAAATCTTGCTTCTCTGTTAACCTGACTAAGCCTGCTTCATACTTCCCTTGGAAGGGAGGCTCTTTTCTTAGTATTTGCCTCATTTCGGTAGAAAAATGAAAGTGACTAAATTAGCTCTTACCTGTTCTTCCACTTGCCTATTTCTATACTTACCCTTCTGGGTCACAGGGTCTTCTCCACTGAACTTGGCCGATCACATCAGTCGAGCTGATTTGTACAGGATCTCATCTAGAGCCCCACATTGGACGCCAAATGTGTGCTGCTTTGTAGAGCCCCTAAGTTGAGGTAACAAAAATGTACCATTGCTTTCTAGAGCCCCCCACACCAGGCTGATTAAAATATACCTTCCTAGGGGAGAAGTGATGAAGTGGGACTCCTGAGGATGGTGGGAAAATGGACTCCATTTATTTCAAGAACTTTCCCCTTTATATAATGTAACAAAAACAACATTATGCATGTGGGACCACATAAACAACTTGCCACTGGTATGTAGTTTGCCACCTGATATCACTTTGCCTCAATCTCTACATAGGTTCTCATTGCCCCTGACTTCTCAGGAAGGCCAGAGCCTTTAGAGGAAATGGGGAGCCAAGCCAGACATTCTTAGCAGGTTCCCTCTGGGTTGAAGGGTCTGATGCTTCACCCAGAGTTTCCCCACTGACTGTGACCCTCTACACCTTTTGATATAATACCACTACTAGGCATGTATACCAAAAGAGATTTTTTTTAAAAGAAGAAAAAATACCTATGCATATAAAAATATTTATAGCAGTTCTTTTCTCAGAGCAAAGAATTGGAAATTATGGGGATGCCCACTAACTGGAGAATGACTGAATAAATTATAAGACAATTTTATTGTTCTATAAGAAATGATGAGCAGGATGGTCTGAGAAAAACCTGGAATGTCTTCCATGAGCTCATGCAAAGTGAAATGTCCTATGTATAAATGTCCCCCAATGTTGTGGGATGATCAGCTGTGAATGATTTTGCTATTCTCAGCAATACAATAATCTGAAGATTACTCTGAAGCACTTAGGATAAAAAATGCTCTCCATACTCGGAGAAAGAACTGATTGCATCTGAATACAGACTGAAGCATATTTTTAAACTTTTTTATTCTTTTATTCTTATTATTATTATAGCTCTTTATTTACAAGATATATGCATGGGAAATTTTTCAGCATTGACAATAGCAAAACCTTTTGTTCCAACTTTTCCCCTTCTTCCCGACCACCCCTCTCCCCAGATGGCAGGTTGACCAATACATGTTAAATATGTTAAAGTATAAGTTAAATACAATATAAGTATACATGTCCAAGCAGTTATTTTGCTGTACAAAAAGAATCAGACTTTGAAATAGAGTACAAATAGCCTGTGAAGGAAATAAAAAATGCAGGTGGACATAAATAGAGGGACTGGGAATTCTATGTAGTGGTTCATAGTCATCTCCCAGAGTTTTTTCACTGGGTGTAGCTGGTTCAGTTCATTACTGCTCCATTGGAAATGATTTGGTTGATCTCGTTGCTGAGGATGGCCAAGTCCATCAGAATTGATCATCATATAGAATTGTTGTTGAAGTATATAATGATCTCCTGGTCCTGCTCATTTCACTCAGCATCAGTTCATGTAAGTCTCTCCAGGCCTTTCTGAAATCATCCTGTTGGTCATTTCTTATAGAACAATAATATCCTATAATATTCATATACCACAATTTATTCAGCCATTCTCCAACTGATGGACATCCACTCAGTTTCCAGTTTCTGGCCACTACAGGTCCCTTTCCCTTCTTTAGTATCTCTTTGGGATATAAGCCCAGTAGTAACACTGCTGGATCAAAGAGTATGCACAGTTTGATAACTTTTTGAGCATAATTCCAAATTGCTCTCCAGAATGTGTTCACAATTCCACCAACAATGTATCAGTGTTCCAGTTTTCCCACATCCCCTCCAATATTCTGTATTATCTTTCTCTGTCATTCTAGCCAATCTGACAGGTGTGTAGTGGTATCTCAGAGTTGTCTTCATTTGCATTTCTCTGATTAATAATGATTTGGAGCATCTTTTCACATGACTAGAAATAGTTTCATTTTTTTTGTCTGAGAATTGTCTATTCATATCCTTTGACCATTTATCAATTGGAGAAGGCTTGACTTCTTATAAATTAGAGTCAATTCTCTATATATTTTGGAAATGAGTCCTTTATCAGAACCTTTGACTGTAAAAATGGTTTCCCACTTTATTGGTTCCCTTATAATCTTGTCTACATTAGTTTTGTTTGTACAAAACCTTTTTAATTTGATATAATCAAAATTTTCTATTTTGTGATCAAAAATGATCCCTAGTTCTTCATTAGTCATAAATTCCTTCTTCTTCCACAGGTCTGAGAGATAAACTATCCTACATTCTTCCAATTTATTTATAATCTCATTCTTTATGCCTAGGTCATGAATCCATTTTGACCTTATCTTGGTGTACGGTGTTATGTGAGGGTCAATGCCTAGTTTCTGCCTTACTAATTTCCAATTTTCCCAGCAATTTTTGTCAAACAGTGAGTTCTTATCCCAAAAGCTGGGGTCTTCAGTAAACTTTATTATTCTTGAGAGTTTTTTTAGAGGGGAGGGATTTATGTTTCCTTTCACAAGGAGACTTTTTTATAAAAATGTTTTGCATAATTTTATGTCTGCCTTCTCAGTGGGAGGGAGTGGGAAAGAAAGAAGGAAGAGAATCTGGAACTCAAAGTTTTAAAAACAAATGTAAAAAAATTTGCTTTACAAGTAATTGGAAAAAATTAAAAACATATAAACATAGGGAAACATTGTCATTTTTGGTGAATTACATGATTTTTGTCAGTGATTTATTGTGACATTCTTAACATTTTAAATGCATAACTTTAGCTTCCAAGCTTTTAATATGACAAAAGATAAACTTGGTAAAATTCTGTTTACCTTAAAGTTATCAATCACATAGAACTCAAGGGGAAAAAGAGGCCTTTGTTATCATATATATTCACTTTTAATCTATAGTTTCTCCCCAAAAATCTTGCATCTGACTTTTACTTTCTCTATTTTTTTTCTAAATGAGATGCTATTGGGCTACTTATAAATGAGGTTGTCATGTTGCAACATTTTAATTAATTAATTTTTGGCTAAGTGTATGATTTCGTTACTGTAGGGAACTTCTACTGAGGGAGCAATGCCAATCAGTAAGTGTTTAGCATTCTATAATATTAAAGTACTTCATGGGACCCTAAGATTTAGATAACCGGTACAAGGTCACACAGCCAATTTGTTTCAGATATAGGACTCAAACCCAGGTCTTCCTACCTCTGACACATATCCTCCACCATCCCTCTTCTCTTTTCTTTATAAATACATTATAAAGCAAAAAATTGAAGAACATTTGCATATCATAACACTATAACTGGCTTATATTTATAGTAAAAAAATAAATTAGTTTTTCATTAAAAAGGTTTAATAAACATGAATGGAATTTTCTATTCATGCTAATCAGGACTTTGTCATTGTTGTTGTTCAGTTGTGTCCAATCCTTTGTTACCGCATTTGGGGTTTTCTTAGAGTGGTTTGCCATTTTCTTCTTCAGGTTATTTTACAGATAAGGAAACTGAGGCAAACATGGTTAAGTATTTTGCTCAGTTTCACACAATTAGTAAGTATCAGAAGCCAGATTTGAACTCAGAAAGAAGAGTCTTCCTGACTCCAGGCTGAGAACTCTTTCCACCTAGCTGTTCAATTAGGACCTAATTGTACATATTTGTAACAAAGATTTTGTTTCTTTCTTTGTTAAATTGTGGAAAAGATTTGGATAAAAGAAAGAAAAGGTGATTCTTGCATATTGAAAAAAAAGTATTTATTTTTAAAAGAAGCTCTTGGAAATCCCAGGTTCTGCAGAGAATTATCCAGAATTGGGGATAATGACAATTGTGCTAAAAAGCATTCTATTTAGTTTTCTGGGGACAAAAATAATTAACTATGTGGAAGAATATCATGTAATTAAACTGAAGAACTTCTCATGAAACTGGGGAAATGTTATTTTTCTAGGGGATGACGGCATATGTGGAGTGAAGCTACATCAAAGGCAGCTGGCAACATTTAGCATTTTATTAGCCCTTTTATCAGTAGGATTGTTTCATTTTGCCTTCTATCGTTTTCCACATTGCCACCCCTTTTTTCCACCCTTTAAATATGAATAGACAATTCTCAGACAAAAAAATTGAAACTATTTCTAGCCATATGAAAAGACGCTCCAAATCATTATCAATCAGAGAAATGCAAATGAAGACAACTCTGAGATACCACTACACATCTGTCACATTGGCTAGAATGACAGGAAAAGATAATGCAGAATATTGGAGGGGATGTGGGAAAACTGGGACACTGATACATTGTTGGTGGAGTTGTGAACACATTCTGGAGAGTAATTTGGAACTATGCTCAAAAAGTTATCAAACTGTGCATACCCTTTGATCCAGCAGTGTTTCTACTAGGCTTATATCCCAAAGAGATTATAAAGCAGGGGAAGGGACCTGTATGTGCACTAATGTTTGTGGCAGGTCTCTTTGTAGTGACCAGAAACTGGAAACTGAATGGATACCCATCAATTTCCCTAATCCTTATTAAGCATATGAGTGCTTTGGGATTGTTGTCATGCCTTAATTCTTCATGGACTATATATAGCACATCAGGCCCTTCTATTTTCCAGTGATCCCTGAAGTCTGTCCAAGCTCATGTTCATTGCTTCTATAATACTATCCATCCCATCCTTTGCTGTCTCTTTTTGGCTTCAATCTTTTCTAACCTTGTGGTCTTTTCCAATGAATCCTATCTTATTATGTTGACAAAGTATTTCAGCTTCAGCATTCATTCTTCTAATAAATAGTCTGAAATAATTTCTTTAAGTATTTATTAATTTGATTTCCTTGCCGTCAAAGGGACTCTTAAAGTTTTCTTTAGCACCACAATTTAAAAGCACTGATTCTAATATATTCATTCATCCTTCAAATAGGTCAGAATCAGCAATACTGAAGAAATGAATTTCTCCAATCCTAGAAGTAATCTCATGATTTCTAAGAAGTGAAGTTTCTAAGTCGGGTCCAAATAAGAAAATATGTGGTACTAAGCCTTAATATAATCCATTCCCTGTTTTGTAGGATTTATTAGGTATGAAAACAAAATTCAACCTTCAAGAAAACCACTTTTCATTGCAGTTGTAAAATGAGGTGGATACTCTCTTGAGGGAATCTAGATCTTTTCCCCAAAGGGAAAGCTGTCAGGAAAATGCAAAGTCAGTTCTCCAGATTTTCATCTCCCCTTTCTCCTAAAGAAAGAAAACCAAAGGAAGACAATGTCTGTGAAATTAAAGAAAGGTTTTTATTAAGCAGGAAAGAAACATAATCTTGTGATGAACAAGACACAAGGTAATGGATGGGAGAAGTTTGTATACTTTTAAACAAAGAAAGGTAAAGAATTTTGGGGAAAAGGCAAGCTTAGAAAGGATTGTCAGTAAGCCCTATTCCACAAAGGCAAGGGGGAGTGAGGAACTCTAGGTGTCAGAGCTTAGAGCCTTTGATACACAAATCAGAAGGCATCCTTGATGATAAGTAGTCCATAATTAATGACTTGATAGGGAAATGTTTTTTAAAAAAAAAACAGGATATTCCAAGAGCCCCATAACCAAAGTTAAGGGAGTCTCTGGAAATAAGATTATCTCCCCAAACCACAAAACAAAAGGTTTCCAAGAGTCTCATAACCTACAGAAAGGAATATATTTGAAGACAGAGATGCCTCTTGAAGGTCTATAAATCAAGAAATGAACTTCCTACTAGATTTACTCTTGGTCATTGGAAAGAATTGTTGGAATATTACTCTGTCTTAGTTAATGTTTCCAGTACTCATACAGCTCTTCTCAGTTACTTGGATAATTGGGGAGCTTAATCACAAATTCACTTGAACACAGTCTCTTTAGAAAAGCTATGAACAGAGAGTATTCAGCAAGTGCCCCCAGCCAGAGCTCCAAACTCAGTATCAGGACAATTGAATGCATATAACATGCTTAAAGTACAAAGAGAAGGCGCTTCCAAGCCCACAGTTCCTTTGATTATACAGTCTACCTAATAACCAGGATCCCGGATCTCAGCTGAATAGACAGGTTCATTTAACAAGGCTAAAGATTGTGCCCCTGAAGGAATTTTTGAAAAAGAAACCTTTTAAAGAAATCTGGACAAGAACTAATTCTAAGTGAAGCAAGAAGAACCAGGAATACATGGTTGTTATGGGAGTCACATACTAGTGGCTGTTTCCTTTCATGTGAGAGGATGATACAAGGAGACTGAGAGGCAGCTGCATTTGCTGACATCCCTCCTCTTCCTTTTGCCTCTAATTTATATCGTTTCCAAGTCACGAGCAACATCTGCCTCAGTAAATTTATTAATAGTAAAGGTTGATAACTTTGTTCTTAAGTGTGTTATGATTCACAACTATGGGGACTTTGGAGAACCCACTGGCCCCTTAATGGTGCAATCCACTTTAACCCTTTACAGGCTTTCTAGGTTTCACATTTAGGTGTGGTTCTCAACAATCCTCAACACATTATACACAGTAACAGCAAGATTAGACAGTGATCAACCATGAAAGACTTGGTTCTTCTCAGTGGTTCAGTAATCCAAGGCAATCCTAATAAACTTTGGATAGAAAATGCCATCTTCAGCCAGAAAAAGAATTATGAAGATTGAATGTAAATCAACATATGCGATGGTGACTTCTTTTTTTCTGTTTCTATTTTCCCCAACATTGATTTTTTTCTCCCAACATGATTCATAAAGAAATGTGTGTTTAAAAAATTAATATACATGTATAACAAGAAAAATAAAACAATTAATAAAGAAAAAAATAACACACATAGAACTACTGAAAGGTTAGGGTTTTCATACTCTCAAAAAAAGGATTTTTCTCTGTTTTAGACTGACTCATCCATGTGGACTAGATGCAGTCCTAGAAGGATAGAAGGGTAAAATGTTAGAGAAGAATAATGCTCTTTCCCTCACACACATACTTTGAATTTTTAAAATCCTACCTAGAGACCCACTTAAAACTTAAGTTTCATTCACATCTAAGGTTCCCTCAAGACCGAGGGAGTGAAAAAAATAGTTAATGTACAGTAGATATCAGTTGTTGGACAGCAATTTATTTCCTTCACACAAAAGAAATGCCAAACATAAATGACTCAGAAACTTAGAATAACAAGATATTTAAATAAGAAGTAGCATTAACTTATAATTACTTCTCTGTGAAGATGGAACAAAACATGAAACAGTTTTCAGAAATGATGAATTGGCATTTCACCTTCACCTCACCTGTTTATTATCTAAACAGTTTGCTACAAAACCCTAGGGGGGGGAAGGGGGGAGGAGAGAAAGAGGAGAGGAGAAGGGGAAAGGGCTAAGAGAGAGGGGGAGAGGAGGGTAGAGAGAGAGAAGGGGGAAAGAGAGAGGGGTAGAGAGAGAGGGGAGGGGGCAGAGAGGGAGGGAAGTGAGAAAGAGGGGGGAGAGAGACAGGGAGAAAGAGAGAGAAGAGGGGATGAGAGGGGGAGAGAGAGGGGAAGAAAGAGGGGGAAGAAAAAGAGGGAGAAAGGGGGAAAGAGAAAAAAAGAAAGGTGGGGAAAGAAAGGGGGGAGAGAGGAGAGAAAGGGGGAGGGGAGAAGAGAGAGGAAGGAAAGGGGAGGACAGGGGGGAAAGAGAGGGGGGAGAGACAGGGAGGAAGAAAGAGGAAAGGGGAGGGAGGGAGGAAGAGGAAGAGGGTGGGAAAGAGTCTTTATCCATGGTTTTTCCTCTCAATCTATCTTTAATCATGTCCCTAATTTATTTCATTTCATAACTACACCATTCATGATCTTCCAGATAAATATTTGCCCTTATGTACTATACAGTCTCTAATCCAAAGGCCAAACAAAGCATATAACCTGGCATCATTTTTGCAATTGTAAAACTCATTTGTCTCACAGTTTGGAAATTCAGCTTCCTATAAATCACTTGTTCTTCTTGAGGTAAGTTTAGAAGTTCAGATCTCCTGCTAATCACTAATCTGTTCTTGTGTCAAGGAAATATTATCCATGAAAGATGAAGGTGAATATCTGAAAATCTTCTCTGTTTTCTAAGATAGTCTGATTCACTATTGTTAAACGGTCCTTGCAGGAAGACTCAAACAACGAACATTTCTGAGCAACAGAATGGAAAAATAAGCTGTTGCTAGCCCCTTTCTAATTTCTATTTTCTAATTTCGAAATCTTATTTTTCCTTACATCTATGTTGCTTTAATCTGTATAACCAATTATATTGTTTTCCTCAGCTACAATATCATGACCTTTGTAACCAATCTATTTTACTCATCTATAATGCTGCCTTCTAGTTCTTGCATGCTCCTCCTTTTGTCTGTAAAAAATTATCTGTCTCAATCAAACTCCCAAGAAATTATTTTACAGAGCTAGAAAAAATAACAAAGTTCATCTGGAAGAACAAGAGGTCAAGAATTTCAATAGAATTAAGGGGAAAAAATGAAAATAAAGGTAGCCTACTGTACTAGATCTAAAACTATATTATAAAGCAGTGGTCATTAAAAGCATTTGGTACTAGCTAAGAAACTGAGTAGTGAATCAGTGAACAGTCAATGACTATACTAATATACTATTTGATAAATCCAAAGACCCCCAGCTTCTGGGATAAGAACTCACTATTTGACAAAAATTGCTAGGAAAATTGGAAATTAGTATGGTAGAAACTAGGCATTCACCCACCTAACACTGTATATGAAGATTAAGTAAAAATGTAATTTACACATAAAGAGTAATATTTTAAGCAAATTAGAAGAACAAAGAACAGTCTACTTCTCAGATCTGTGGAGAAAGAAGGAATTTGTGTCCAAAGAAGAACTGGAGTTCATTATTGAACACAAAAAAGATAATTTTAATTATATTAAGCTAAAAAGTTTTTGTACAAACAAAATTAATGCAGACAAGATTAGAAGGAGAGCAATAAACTGGGAGATAATTTTTATATCCAAAGATTCCGATAAAGGCTTCATTCTAAAATATATAGAGAATTGACTCAAATTTATAAGAATTCAAGCTATTTTCCAGTTGATAAATGGTCAAAGAATATGAACAGACAATTTTCAGATGAAGAAATTAAAACTATTTCTAATCATATAAAAAAGTGCTCTAAATCATTATTGATCAGAGAAATACAAATTAAGACAACTCTGAGGTACCATTACTGTCTCTCAGATTGGCTAAGATGACAGGAAAAGATAATGATGGATGTTGGAGGGAATGTGGGAAAACTAGGACACTGATGCATTGTTGGTGGAATTGTGAACAGATCCAACAATTCAGAGAGCAATATTGAATTATACTCAAAGGGTTATCAAACTGTGCATACCCTTTGAACCAGCAGTGTCTTTACTATATCCCAAAAGAGATCATAAAGGAGGGAATGGGACCCACAAGTGCAAAAGATGTTTGCAGCACCCCTTTTTGTAAGTGGCAAGAAATTGGAAACTGAGTGGATGCCCATCAGTTGGAGAATGGTTGAATAAATTATGGTATATGAATGTTATGGAATATTATTGTTCTGTAAGAAATGACCAGCAGGATGATTTCAGAAAAGCCTGGAGAGACTTATATGAACTGATGCTAAGTGAAGTGAGTAGAGCCAAGAGAACATTGTATATGGCAACCATTAAATAATACGATTTTCAATTCTGATGGATGTGGCTCTTTTCAACAATGAGATGATTCAGGCCAGTTCTAATGGTCTTGTGATGGAAAAAGCCATCAGCACCCAGAGAGAAAACTATGGATATTGTGTGGATCACAACATAATTATTTTCACTCTTTTTGTTGTTGTTTGCTTCCCTTTTGTTTTCTTGTTTTATTAAAGCTTTTTTTTTATTTTGAAAACATATACATGGATAATTTTTCAACATTGACCCTTTCAAAATCTTGCGTTCCAATTTTCCCCTTCTTCCCCCCACACCCTCCACTAGATAGCAAGTAATCCAATATATGTTAAACATTGTAAAAATATGTTAAATCCAATATATGCATACATATTTATACTATTATCTTGCTGCACAAGAAAAATCAAATCCAAGAGGAAAAAAATGAGAAATAATAAAATGCAAGCAAACAACAACAGAAAGAGTGAAAATGCTATCACTCTCAGTTGTGGTCCACACTCAGTTCCCACAGTCCTCTCTCTGGGTATAGATGGCTCTCTTCACCACAAGATCATTGGAACTGATTTGAATCATCTCACTGTTGAAAAGAGCCATGTCCATCAGAATTGATCATCATATAATCTTGTTATTGCCATGTACAATGATCCCTGGTTCTGCTCATTTCACTTAGCATTAGTTCATGTAAGAATCTCCAGGCTTCTCTGAAATCATCCTGTTGATCATTTCTTAACAGAACAATAATATTCCATAACATTCATATACCATAACTTTTTTAGCCATTTTCCAACTGATGGGCATTCACTCAGTTTCCATTTCTAGCCACTACAAAAAGGGGTGCCACAAACAATTTTGCACATGTGGGTCCCTTTCCTTCCTTTATGATCTCTTTGGGATACAGATCTAGTAGAGATACTGCTAGATCAAAAGGTATGCACATTTTGATAGCTCTTTGGGCATAATGCATTTTGCTTCCTTTCTCAATTTTTTTCTTTTTTGATCTGATTTTTCTTGTGCAGCCATTGTGGAAAAATTGTGGCAAAAATATATAAAGGAATTGCACACATTTAACATATATTGGATTACTTGCTGTCTAGGGGAGGGGATAGAGGGAAGGGAGGGAGAAAAAAAATGATACACAAGGTTTTGCAAGGGTGAATGTTGAAAACTATACATATGTTTTGAAAATAAAAAGCTTTATATTTAAAAGTTTGTCTGCCTTCATTTGGGCAGGATTTTGGATTTTGGATATTGGATTACTGAGGAGCTAAAGACCCCTTTTATTGGTAACTGCTAACCTTTCATCAAGCTTGGAGCTTCATGCCTAAACTCCTTAAGATCAGGAATTATTTACTTCTGTCTTTGTATAATCAGTACTTAGCATAGTGTCTGGCCCTTAGTAGGCCTTTATTAAATTCATTGATTTGGGGGCTGACCTTACATACATAAAACATACATGATTAGCTGAAGCTGGACAATATGACAATGGTTAATAAGTCCATTCATATGCTAAGACCATTGACCAAACCAGGTAGCCAGAAGATTTATCCCTTGATGGAAGTGACATTAGATTTTGTTATGGACCTTCCTTTATCCTAGGATATGATGCTATATTGATAGTGGTAGACACCCTGATAATGATGGCTTATTTTTTTTTCCCTTTGTTGGAGGTCAAACTATGGCTCATGTGGTTTATTTATTTCTGCATTTTTTTCTGCATTTTATCCATGACTTTTCTATTCAATTCACCTTTAATCAGATCCCTAGTTTATCTTATTTCATAGTTTCACTATTCATGGCTCTCTAGGTAAATATTCACCTTTATGTACTACACAAACTTCAATCTAAAGAAGAAACAAAGCATATAACCTGAACCCTGGAACAGCAGTTCATTGCTGTGTCACATAACTGAATCATATAACAGAGTTATCATCTTACTACTGCTGACTGTTGACTTGATTCCTTTAGTTTTTCACAAGTCAATCACTTCCCAACATTTCTTACCCCAAAATCCTATAGCAGAACCCATCCTATTACAAAGAAAAAGAGTGGAATCAGAATCTTCTTCCTTCATATTTTGTTGATTTTCTGGAACTTGAAATTTCTGCAAAAGGCTATGGATCAACTAGACATTGCTACCCTGAAGTACTATGAGGAATTTTATTTTCCTTCAGAAACTTTATTGTTTCTGGGCAGAACAATGGAGATTATTCATTCAAACTTATATAATCATATCCTGTTCATGTTACTTGATTCCAGATAAATGCCAACCATTATTCATTCAGTCACTGTCCTGATGACCCAAATGTGTACTACTGTCATTTATTTTCCAACTCTGAAGGACTTTCATTTGTTTCTGTCTTTTTAAACCAGTGTGAAAGTCTATAAAATGAGCAGCCTTTATTAAAGTCAGAGAAGAACATGTTAGTAGCATCCATTAGATCATCTGTGATCTGGCACTTACAGCTATTTAAACAATGTCTTGATTGGACAACTATAGACTACTGAATCTTTCAACATAGTTGATCAAAACCAACCAACAGAGGCAGAATACACAACATACATACATAAAGATAGAATACCCACATTTCCATACCCACCCCATAATTTTATAATAACATCATTCAGTTGATTCATTCATCTTGACCTCTATACAAACTATAATTTATAAAATAAATCATTAGTACATTGTTGGTAAAGGTGCAAACTGGCTCAGTCATTTCCAGAACAGCTAAACCAATGGAAAGCAATTTGGAGCTATGCTCAAAAAGTTACCAAGCTGTACATACTCTTCGACCCAGCTATAATACTATTAGGTCAATGTCCCCCAAAGAAATCAAAGAGGTAAAGGATCTATATATTTATAGTAGTTTTTTGTGGTAGCAAAAATTAGAAACTAAGAAAGTACTCCACAATTAAAGAGTAGTTAAATTGTGGTATATGTGGTAATGGCATATTATACTGCCATAAGAAATGATGAAATAATTTCAGAATAAATAAAGAAGATTTTTATGAACAGATACAGAGAATTAGGAAAACAATTTATATAATGATAACAACATTATAGAGAAAAACAATTTTGAAAGACTTTGGAACTTTGATTACAGTGATAAACCAAAAGGAAAAAAATGAAATGCTCCACTCACTTTCTCACAGGGAGGTGATGAACTTAAAATATAGAAAGAGGTATGTATTTCCAGCAATTGCCAATATGGGAATTTGTTTTGCCAAAGTGCATAAAAATGTATTGTGGGATTTTTTTATTTTTATTTTTTGTTTTTAAATTTGTTCATTGGGGATGGGCGAGAAATAGTTGGAGTAACAGATAGACTTAAAATATACCTCATACTTAAAAAAATAAAAACAACAAAGAACAAAACCTGTACATGACAGAGTGTTTCTCGTGCCAAATCCCTTTTTTGTCTCATATATGGAAATACTTAAGCTTGTTGATCATTGTCAAATTCACAAAGAATAGTATTTAACTTAAAAATACAAACTATGATTTGTGAATCTTTCATTTCTTATAACGAAGTTACCAGACTCAATAAGTATATGGCAGAGCTAGAAGCAACTCAGTGTAACTTGTAGAGTATATAACCTGCACGTGGCCAAACCACCATACCCACAAGGGATATCATTTCCCTTGAGTGAGGGAGAGATTAAGTCTAACCACTGTCCTAGAAACTGTAGTGAAAAGTTCTTCTCTATTAATGAATTGCTAAATTATGTGAGCAACGAGTTGGGATCACTTCAATGTCTATCCCATGTTTTTGGCTAAGACATGTTCATCTTTATCCTAAACTACCAATAATTATGAATATGTGGGAAGAATATATTGCATAAGACATAATCTAAATGCTGGAATAGCAGAAAGAAGTGAGTTCCATCTCTCCCTTAAGTTTCCAAAAAGATTAAATCCTAATTAGGAAATCAAGTGGAAAAAAAAATCACAGTGGATCACTTTTTCTAGCCCATGTTAGCATAGGGGGACAAAGAGGTATTAGGATACTAGGGACAGTATCTGGCAGGATGATGCTATGTAGAGCATTCCAGCATAGGGAGAAGTTATGCATTATGGCAAAAGGAGGTCCTAGATCCAGTATAAAGGGGCCTAAATATATGAAAGGTGCAAGAAAAGGTATAAGCTGACATTTCTGTCACCTTACTCAGCTCCATATCAGAGATCCAGGAAGGATAGAGAAAAGGATTTGTACTTAAAGGTGGGCATAAGTCCTACTACGTACCAAAAGAAGTAGCAAGTTAAAAAATAAATAGCAGCCATTTGGCTAAATCCATAGATTCCCAGAAGGATCTCAGTTTCATATTTTTGACCATTCTGAAGTCTGCAGAAATATAACCAGGGCAAGAATTCTAGACCAAAGGGAAGCCTGTAGTTCTGTCACTGAACCATCAGTTTTCCAATTATCTAATAGTAGCCAAGCCAATGAACTCCCAAAGAAACAAGATAATTGGCCTATTTCTTAGACCCAAACTCAAGTGATAAGAACTTGTAGGGCTGAAACTACAAGAAAAGTAATCAGGCTTTGCCCTGAGACACACCTCATTGAAAACACTTTAAATTGAAAGATCTCCACATTGAGCTATTTCTAAGATTTAAGAATAACACAAAACATAATATCCCTCAAAAGTGCTAGCAATATAGCCTAGATATTTCTTTCCTACTTTCCAGACAGAAATAGACTAAGTCTGAATTCAGTAAGTAGACTGGAAGAATAAGTTAAGAAAAAAAAGAATCCCACCTTTAAAAGATATTATGATAAATAACAATAACAATTGACACAAACCCTAAAAAAGAGAATGATTCTAATGAAAAAAGAGAATTCTGGGAAGATGGAGGAATAGGCCAGCAAATACCAACCTCTCAAGATTTTCTCCACAAACAAGGCAAAATTGTACCTGAGCCCAAACAGAGTGTTAAAGACAAACAAGAGTGAAGTAGAACAGTGGTCCTCCTGGGACAATTGGAGATCTGATGAAAGTTACTAGAATGGAAGTTTGCCCCTGTAAAGTGCAAACATCTCCAGGCTAGCTTCTATGAAACAAGAGAGAGCCGGGAGGATAAATGGGTTGGGAAATAACCTTACCCCAACCACAGGAATTTTCACCTCCTAGACAGTGTAGGGAGTCAGGTGTCTGTATCTGGGAAGATTGAGGGAATCTCTGCTAATAAGAAATGCCAAACCCAGCTATGCCATTGAGACACAGGACTGGGTGAGAAGGAACCAGAATGTGACCAGTGAGTGCAGAAGCAATAATGCAGAGATGCTGCTGATTGCAGGCACTTATAGGAGGATGGAGTTCTGGGTTCTGGGTTCTAAACTATATGGAGAACTGAAGGAGGACCTGAGACCAGAGGCACCATTTCTCAAACCCCAGGCCTAGAGATGATTGTGCTAATAATTTGCTACAAATACAAATTTTCAAAAAGAACAGGCAAAGAAGAAAGAACCAAATTATAGAAAGTTGCTATGGGAAGAGAGAAAACCCAGGTTCATCTTAAAGGATACTAAAGTAAAAAAAAAAGCCTGTCCTACCCCAAAGAGTAAAATTAAATGGTCATCTGCCAAAAAGAAATCATAGAAGAGTTCAAAAAAGACTTGACAAATCAAATGAGAGAGATTGGAGAAAAACTTAAAAAAATAAATATAACCCCAAAAAATCAAGATTATGAAAAGAAAGTCAACCAACTAGAAAAGGAGATCCAGAAGCTTAAGAAAATGACTCCTTGAAAAGCAGAATCGGGCAAAGGGAAGTCGGAGAAGTTATGAGATCAAAAAATAATAAAACAAAATATAGAGAATAAAAAAGAAGAGAATAGGAGACATTTCATAAGAAAAACAAAGCATCTGGAGAACAGATCAAGAAAATAAAGCATAAAAATAATTATATTACATAAACACTATGATCAGAAATAGAATCTTAATACAATAATACAAGAAATAATTAAATAAAATAGTTCTGAATGTTAGAACAAGTAGGGAAAGTAGAAATAGGGAAAAAAATTCATTAATCACCACCTGAAAAAGATCCTAGGAGGAAAACCTACAGGAATATCAGAGCCAAATTTCAAAATCCCCAGGTCAAAGAGAAAAATATGACCATCAAGAAAAAAATTCACATATGACAGAGCCACAATTAGAATCACACAAGATCTAGCAGCAACAACATCAAAAGACTGTAGGTCTTGAAATACTATATATTGAAGAGCAAAAGAACTAAGGTTGTGGCTGAAAACATCATACCCAGAAAAGTTAAGTGTAATCCTGAATTTTAAAAAAAAAAAAAGACTATTCAATTAATTGCCCGACTTCAGAATTTTGTTGTAGAAAGACCTAAACTTAACAGAAAATTTGACATATAAGAGCCAAGAGAAATATAAGATGAACATCAAAGATTAATTTCACGGGACCAAATAATGACAAACTGTTTGTTTTCTCTACATGGAAATGTAAACCATATGATTAAGATTGTCATTAGTAATTAGGTAGTTCAAAAGAAAAAATAGAGCTGAATATGATATCATTGTAAAAAGCAAAACCATGGTTTTTTTTGGAAAAGGTAAAAAGAGCAATTATGTTATACAAATGAGGTGAGAGAACAAAAAGTAATATAGAAGAATTAGACTGGGGATGGGAGCTTGCAGTCCTGGAATCATACAGGTAGTTCTAGAATTTTACTAACATTGGGAATGGATTAAAGAGAGAAATATATATATATATATATATATATATATATATATATATATATATTATGTACGACGTACATATTATATATACTACATACATATATATGTATATTCACACATTCTATATATAAACATATGTATGGATATATATACATATATACACACATTGGAGAAAAAGATAGAGAAGAGTATAAAAATCTTCTAAATTTATAAAGAAATGAGGAGGGAATAGGATGGGGGTATAGAGGGATATGTAGATTAATGGGAATGGAATAAAGAAGGAGGGAAAAGGTGAGGGAAGAAGATAAAGAAGGATCATTGGAGGGAAAGTAGGTTAAGTAATAGCAAGGCAAGGTAGCTGATAGAACTAAAGCAGAGATATCAGCAGGGATACACAAAATTATAATAATAATCATTATTTTAATAGAAGTAGAGTTGTTTTTTTTTTAAAGCAGGGATAGCAATCATTGATCTCAGACAAAGTTAAAGCCAATATAGATTTAATCAAAAGAGAAAATAGGGAAACTATACTATATGTCAACCATATTAATCAATATTATTTTAAACTTTTAAAAATAACTAAATAGTATAAGATTAGGATATTACATTGTGTAGGAATTGATAAGTTGATGGATTTAAAAAAGATGGAAAGACTTAGATGATATTATCTACTTTCAGAGAAACAAAGGACAAATATGCATAGTACAGCTTTAAAAGCTATATATATGTATATATATATCTGCATGATTACATATCTTTATATGTATGTCTGTATATATGTGTATGTAAATGTATATGCGTGTGTGTGTGTGTGTGTGTGTGTGTGTGTGTGTGTATGTGAGTGAATATGTCAGTGCTTATTGGTTCCTGGAGGAAGTGGTGAGAGAGGAAGGAAGGGAGGAAAAAAAATAAAGTAAAAAGTACACAGCAGAGAACAAAAGAAAACCTACTAAGGAGCAGAGAAAAGGTGGACCACTCTGAACTCAATATGTAGTATTTACTTTATAAGCTTTCTTAAAGTGGAAATTTATTGTCTCATATTTTGAATCTTCCCTTATGTTTGGCTGGGCACATGGTAATTTTTTTCTTTTTTCTATTTCTATTTTGTATGTTTTTTTCCATTTTTTAATTTTTATTTTCCCCAGTTACGTGTTTAAAAAAAAAACACCTTTTTGGACATTCAGTTTTTACATATTTCCATTTGAATCATATTGGGAGACAAAAATCAGAACTAAAGGGAAAAACCACAAGAAAAAAAACAGAAGGGAAAAAAATGAACATAGCATGTGTTAATTTATATTTAGTCTCCATTGTGCTCTTTCTGGATGCAGATGGAGTTTTTCATGACTGCCTGTATCACTGAACCACTGAGAAGAACCAAGTCTATTCTAGTTGATCTTGACACAATCTTGCTTTTGGTCATGTATCTAAAACCATCAGCAGGCATGTAATGAGGAAGCTAAACACATTCCCATTAAGATCAGCGGTGAAACAAGGATGCCCATTATCACCACTATTATTCAATATTGTACTAGAAATGCTGGCTTTAGCAATAAGAAAAGAAAAAGAAATTATAGCAATTACAGTAGCAATGAGGAGATAAAACTGTCACTCTTTGCAGATGATATGATGGCATATTAAGAGAATCTGAGAGAATCATCCAAAAATCTACTTGAGACAATGAACAATTTTAGCAAAATTCCAGGATATAAAATAAACCCACACAAATCATCAGCATTTCTATATGTTACTAACAAAGCCTAGCAGCTAGAGACAGAAAGAGGCATTCCATTAAAAATAACTATAGACAAAATAAAGTATTTGGGTATCTATCTATCTGCCAAGACAAACCCAGGAACTATATGAATACAATTATAAAACACTTTTCATACAAATAAAGTTAGGTCTAAACAATTAGAACAATATCTTTTGTACTTAAATTTTAAATAAATATATTTTTTAAATGAAAATGGAAAAATAGGAACTAGTGACTTAATGAAACAAAAAGAAATATAAAAACAAAATCAAAAAATTGAAAAAGTGAAACAAAATGGAAGTTATCTCATAACAAAAACAACTAACTTATGTTAAGGGACAGGTCTATTCTCTGAGATCTTCCACAGCTGTGAATCGTAACATCTGAAGGAGGTGCAAGGCAGCATTTGCTGACACAATTGTTGCAGACTGGGAATGAGATAAATTGGAGGCGGAGGGAAAAGGAGAGGGTTCAGACAAAGCAATAGCCTCTCAATCAGATCAGAGAACAGCAACTGCCTCTCAGTCTCCTGTATCATTCTCTCACAAGAGGAGATCCATTCTGGGCTGGATCTCAACAGCCACTGTCAGGTGGCTCCTGTGTATTCCAACAGCTCTCCCTTGTATTCCAACAAACTTGGAAAATAGATCAAGGAGGCAAAATTTAAGAATCATTGTATTATGTGAAAGCTGTGATCAAAAATAAAAGAATCTAGAAAACATATTTCAATTTTGTTAAAAGGGGGGAAATGATCCATGATCTTTATTTTTTTAATAATATTTTATTTTTCCATACTTACTATATAGACAATTTTTTAACATTCATTTAAAAAATTTTTGAATTCTAAATTTTCTCTCTCTTTTTCCTCACTAGCTTCCTCCCTGATATAATAAGAAGTATTATATAGGCTATATGTGTTCAATCATGAAAACATATTATAATACTAGTCATGTTGTGAAAGAAGACATAGACCCAAAGGGAAAAAAACACACCAAAAAAAAAAGTGAAAAGTGAAAAAGAGTATCTTCAATCTTCATTCAGACTCCATGAGTTCTTTTCCTGGAGATGGTTAGCACTTTTTTGGAATTGCTAGACAACATATTTTAAGAAACTACAAAGTAAACTATCTAGATCTCCTAAGAATTGGAGTGGTACTACACACCTGTCAGATGGCTAGGATGACAGGAAAAGATGATGCGGAATGTTGGAGGGGATGTGGGAAAACTGGGACACTGATACATTGTTGGTGGAGCTGTGAATGGATCCAACCATTCTGGAGACCAATATGGAATTATGCTCAAAAAGTTATCAAACTGTGCATACCCTTTGATCCAGCAGTGTTACTACTGGGCTTATACCCCAAAGAGATCTTAAAGAAGAGAAAGGCACCCTTGTATGTGCCAAAATGTTTGTGGCAGCTCTTTTTGTAGTGGCTAGAAACTGGAAACTGAATGGATGCCCATCAATTGGAGAATGGTTGGGTAAACTGTGGTATATGAATGTTATGGAAGATTATTGTTCTGTAAGAAATGACCAGCAGGATGATTTCAGAAAGGCCTGGAGAGACTTACATGAACTGATGCTGAGTGAAATGAGCAGGACCAGGAGATCATTACATACTTCAACAACAATATTCTATGATGATAAATTCTGATTGCCATGGCTCTCTTTAAAAATGAGATGAACCAAATCAGTTCCAGTTGTTCAGTAATGAAGAGAACCAGCTACACTCAGCAAAAGAACTATGGGAAATGAGTATGGACCACACCACAGCATTTCTACTTCTGTTATTGTCTGCTTGCATTTTTGTTTTCCTTCTCAGGTTATTTTTACCTTATTTCTAAATCCAATTTTTCTTGTGCAGCAAGATAACTGTATAAATATGTATACATATATTGTATTTAATATATACTTTAGCATATTTAACATGTATTGGTCTACCTGCCATCTAGGGGAGGGGGTGGGGGGAAGGAGGGGAAAAGTTGGAACAGAAGGTTTTGCAATTGTCAATGCTGAAAAATTACCCATGCATATGTCTTATAAATAAAAAGCTAAAGGGAAAAAAAAGAAAACAAAAGATAACTGGATTAACAAAAAAAAAAAACAAATTAGAGTGCTAGATCAAAACATAACCTATAGTCACCTCCTGAGAGAAACAAAAATAACAACTCCTGGGAACATTATAATCAAAACCCTGCTTTTCCAGGTTAAAGAAAAAATACTGCAAGCAATCAAAAAGAAAGAATCCAAATGCCAAGGAACCACCGACAGGATCAGTAACAATTTATCAGCCACCACCATAAAAGAACAGAGATGTTGGAATATAATATTCCAGAAGGCAAAGATGTAGATTTATAACCAAGAATTACTGACCCAGAAATAATGAATATAGTTCTTCAAGAAATAAATTTTTAATGAAAGAGCAATTCTAAGCATTCCTGATGAAAATACCAGAACTATACAGAAATACAGGAATTAAGAGAAAAATATGTTGTTAAAACATATAAAACAATTCTTAAAAGAATGACTTTGAGTGATTAAGTTATTTTTAAAATAAATATTTTCTCTTCATCCAGAGAAAGAGCTTAAAGAAGTATGTATAAAATAATTTTACATTTTTGTACCTATTTGTGTCTAATGATAGCCATTTTGAGGGTAAGGGGAGGAAGGAAAATATGAAATTTACATGATAATTTTGTCATATGTTTGGAAGGAATAGCAAGAACTACATGATAGATTTGCAATTTCATATGCTATTTTGTACCGTGAACTGAAAATAAAATATTTTTTAAAAGGGAAACATAAAAGAGGAATAAACAAGGAATATGTATCATCAGGAAACATAGAAGGTGTCTATTTAGACAGTAGGCTTATAATTGTTCATTTATGTCTTGATCTTAAAAAGAAGAATGGGAAGAGAAAAGATGAGGAATATAGTGGGTGGGGGGAAAGGGAGAAAAAAGCTAAGTAAAATTGTCTCAATTGAGGTGGGCAAGTAGAAGCTGATACAAATTAGAAGGGATGAGAGCTATAGTGGACACAAACCTCATTCATTTGTGTATACTCAAACATACACATATATAGTTGGGTACAAAAATACATTTCACTTAACTGGGAAACAGAAAGGAAAAAGGAGAATAAGGAATGAAAAAGGAAGTAAATTAAGTCAGAGATTAGTGCTATGCAAAACAGAGCAATTAAGAACATACAAAAATATTTATAGCTCTATTTTGGTGACAAAATATTGAAAACTGAGGTGGTGCCCATCATTTGAAGGCTTATTAAATACTAGGTTACTATGGTTGTTTCCTACTGTGTATTATGCACCTATTCTATTCCATTGATTTACCATGGTATTTCTTAGTTAATACCAGATTATTTTGATGATTATCACTTTGTATTATAATTTGATATCTAGTTCTGCTAGGCTACCTTTCCATTAATTCATTGATAGTCTTATCCTTTTGTTCTTCCAGATGAATGTTACTCTTTTTTTCTAGCTCTATGCTAATCTGATTGGCATAGCATTGAATAAATAAGCTAATTTAGGTAGCATTTTTTAAAAATATTGGCTCAGCTTACCCATGAGCAATTATTTCTCCAGTTGTTTAGATCTATATTTATTTGTGTAAAAAGTGTTTTGTAATTGTTTTTATCATTCTTAGATTCATCTTGACAGGTAGACTCCTAAATATTTTATATTGTCTGTAATTATTTTAAATGGAATTTTTCCAAGTCTTCCTTCTAGTTTTTGGGTAACATATAGAACCTTCAATTTTATTCATCTCTTCTTTGCCTTTCAGGATTTTTATTTTGGTGTTTAATTAGGAATTTAAAATCTGTTTTTTTCTAAGGATTTAGTCGCATTCATAATTCATTGATCTGTTTTCTCTCACTTTTATTGATGTAAACATCTAGAGATATGAATTTTCTCCTGAATACTGCTTTGGTTGCATCATACAAATTTTGGTATGTTGTTTCATTGCTGCCATTATCTTTAATAAAATTATTTCTTTGGTTTATTCTTGGACCCATTCATTCTTTAGGATTGGTTTGTTTATATCCAATTAATTTTTAATTTATGCTTCAAAAGGTCCTTTATTGAATTTAGTTTTTAATTGCATTATGATTTTAAAAGATGTATTTAATATTTCTTCCTTTGTTTTTATGCTTAATACATGGGTCAATTTTGTAAAAGTGTTATGAACAGCTGAAAAATAGATTTACTCCTTTCTATTATCATTCACTATTCTCCAGAGGTCTATTATTTAACTTTTCTAAAATTGCATTTATCTCTTTACCTTCTTTTTTATTCATTTTATAATGAAATTTATCTAAGTGTGAGAGGGATAAATTGAAGTTCCCCACTATTTATTTATTTATTAATAACTTTTTATTGACATACTCATACCAGGGTAATTTTTTACATTTTACATTTTACATAACTTTTTACATTGCATTACATTTACATTACATTGCATTCACTTCTGTTCCGATTTTTCCCTTCCCTCCCTCCACCCCCTGCCCCAGATGGCAAGCAGTTCTATACATGTTAAATATGTCACGGTATATCCTAGATACAATACGTGTGTGCAGAACCAAACAGTTCTCTTGTTGCACAGGGAGAATTGGATTCAGAAGGTAAAAATAACCCGGGAAGAAAAACAAAAATGCAAACAGTTTACATTCATTTCCCAGTGATCTTTCTTTGGGTGTAGCTGCTTCTGTCCATCGTTGATCACTTAAAACTGAGTTAGATCTTCTCTTTCTCAAAGAAATCCACTTCCATCAGAATGCATCCTTATACAGTATCATTGTTGAAGTACATAATGATCTCCTGGTTCTGCTCATTTCACTCAGCATCAGTTCATGTAAGTCTCTCCAAGTCTCTCTGTATTCATCCTGCTGGTCATTTCTTACAGAACAATAATATTCCATGACATTCATATACCCACAATTTACCCAACCATTCTCCAGTTGATGGACACCCATTCATTTTCCAGTTCTAGCCACTACAAAGAGGGCTGCCACAAACATTTTGGCACATACAGGTCCCTTTCCCTTCTTTAGTATCTCTTTGGGGTATAAGCCCAATAGTAGCATTGCTGGATCAAAGGGTATGCCCAGTTTGATAGAAGTTCCCCACTATTATAGTTTTTCTAAAAGGATATGTGACTCATCTTCTCACATAAGGATGTAAATAGTTTGACTTTGTTTAGTCTTTTATGATTTTTCACTCATGCTTAATCTTTTTATGCTTTTTTGTGTCATGTTTAAATGTCAAATTTTCTTTTTAGCTCTGGTCTTTTTAATTAGAAATGATTGAAAGTCCTCTATTTGAGTAAATATACATTGTTTCCTTTGTTGAGTTATACTCAGTTTTGCTGGGTAGGTTATTCTTTATTGTAATCCTAGACCTTTTGCCTTTAGAAGATCATATTTCAAATCATCTAGTCTTTAAGAAGGGTACTTATTATGCTCCAAATCATTATTGATCAGAGAAACGCAAATTAAGACAACTCTGAGATACCACTATAAACCTCTCAGATTGGCTAGGGTGACAGGAAAAGATAATGACAAATGTTGGAAGGGATGTGGGAAAACTGGGACACTGATACATTGTTGGTGGAATTGTGAATACATTCTGGAGAGCAATTTGGAACTATGCTCAAAAAGTTATCAAACTGTGCATACCCTTTGATCCAGCAGTGTCTCTACTGGGCTTATATCCCAAAGAGATCTTAAAGAAGGGAAAGGGACCAGTATGTGCCAAAATGTTTGTGGCAGCCCTTTTTGTAGTGGCTAAAAACTGGAAACTGAATGGATGCCCATCAATTGGAGAATGGCTGAATAAATTGTGGTATATGAATATTATGGAATATTACTGTTCTGTAAGAAATGACCAACAGGATGATTTCAGAAAGGCCTGCAGAGACTTACATGAACTGATGCTGAGTGAAATGAGCAGGACCAGGAGACCATTATACACTTCAACAATACTATATGATGATCAAGTCTAATGGACATGGCCCTCTTGAACAATGAGATGATCCAAATCAGTTCCAATTGTTCAGTAATGAAGAGAACCAACTACACCTAGAGAAAGAACTATGGGAAATGAGTGTAGGCCACAACATAGCATTTCCACTCTTTCTGTTATTGTTCACTTGCATTTTTGTTTTCCTTCTCAGGTTATTTTTACCTTATTTCTAAATCCGATTTTTCTTGTGCAGCAAGATAACTGTATAAATATGTATACATATATTGTATTTAACATATACTTTAACATATTTAACATGTGTTGGACTACTTGCCATCTAGGGGAGGGAGTGGGGGGAAGGAGGGGAAAAGTTGGAACAGAAGGTTTTGCAAGGGTCAATGCTGAAAAATTACCCATGCATATGTTTTGTAAATAAAAAGCTATAATAAAAAAATTAAATTAAAAAATTAAAAACTCTAAAAACTATGCCATAAATAGATCAATTGTATGTTAGATCAGATTACTAATCTGAGCTTTTTAAAAAGTATATTATTTATTTATTCTAATAATAAAAAATACTTTCCAATTCTCAAAAAAAAAAAAAAGGTACCTATTGGAATAGCTAGATGACATAGTGGATAGAGCATTAACCTTTAAGTCAGGAGGATCCGAGTTCAAATGTGACCTTAGACATTTAACACTTACTGTGTGACCCTAGGCAAGTCACTTAACCTCAATAGCCTCACACACACACACACACACACACACACACACACACACACATACACACACACACACACACACAAAAAAAAAAAAAAAAGAATGGTAGTTGTTAAATCTTGGGTGACCCTGACTGTGGCTCCATCATATTTGAATTCTTTCTTTCTGGCTGCTCACAGTATTTTTTCATTGACCTAGAAGTTCTAGATTTTAGCTATTAGATTTGTTAGGGTTTTCATTTTGAGATTTCTTTCAGGAAGTGACCTGAAGATTCTTTCAATATCTATTTTGCCCCCTGGTTCTAAGATTTCTGGATAATTTTTCTTTATAATTTCTTGAAATATAATGCATTTCAAGTCATCCAGTGATTCTTAAATTAACTCTCTTAAGTATCTTTCCCAGGTGAGATCTTATATTTCATATTTACTTCCTGTTTTTTCAATCCTTTGACTTTGTTTTATTATTTCTTGATGTCTCTCATTAGCTTCCACATGGCCAATTAAAATTTTTAAGGAGTTATTTTCCTCAGTAAGGTTTTATACCCTATTTACCATTAGGCCAGGGCGCTTTTTAAGGAGGTTTTATTTTTTTTTCCATTTTTGTACCTATTTTAAAAGCTGTTAATTCTCTTTTCATAATTTTATTTCATATACTTAATTTTCCCCCAATTTATCTTCTATGACTCTTTTTTGATTTTGAAAAACTTTTTTGCTATTTTTCAAAAATCTCTTTATTCTAAGGAATTTTGTTGGCCTTGTTTCTAATTTGCATTTTTATTTAAGGTTTTGTTCATAGATATTTCAAGTAAATATCTTCTGTTTTTGTATCTTGAGCTTCGGGTACCACAGTAGCTCTTTATGAATGAATTCTTTTGTTGTTTTTTTTTCCATGTCTCCAGATGACTTCTTGACTTTAGATTTTTTTAGTGTTAGGCTCTTCTCACTTCTAGGGGTACCTGGTCTGAACTTCTGTCTTTTATGTCTCACTGCATTGATGGTTCAATCTGGCAGCTTGGTAGTTTTTAATGCTTCCAAAGTGTTCTTTTTCCAGAGATATTTGTTCACTGCCTTCCTAGTCTGCAACTTTCTGCCCTAGTTTGGATCTGTTGATTTGTGTATGGTTGAGTTTCCATGAACTGCCATTGGACTCTAACACTTAGTGTGCTGGGAGGTTCTACCGTTTTAGAGTGGCTGAATTTGTAGTTCCCCTTTTTGATTTCCTGCTCTGCTTTAGTCTATGTCAGGTTTAAGTGTAGGCATAAAGATTAGAACTGAATCCTCATTCTGTTTTTACGACTCAAGAGACACACAGCTATGATTCTGCAACTTGTTTCTCCTTTCTTATCCAGGTAAGATCTTTGCTCCCTCTTGACAGTGACTGCTCATCTCTTGAATAGTTGTCTCCTTGTACTGTCATACAAAAACTGAATAAAGGGCAGCATTGCTGCCTGTAAGGTCATTGAATTCCTTATACAAGTATTTGCAATTATGGGTGTGCCACAAGCAATAAAAAACAGACAATGAACCTGCATATACTTCTAAACATTTTGCATACTTTTGTGCACAGTATCAGATTTTACACACCACTGGCATATCTTTTAATCCTCAAGGACAGGCAATAATAGAGAGGAGAGACAGAGACATTAAGATGCTCCTTCAAAAACAAAAGGTGATGTCAGATTGGCTAAGATGACAGGAAAAAATAATGATGATTGTTGGAGGGGATGTGGGAAAACTGGGACATTGATGCATTGTTGGTGGAGTTGTGAACGAATCCAAACATTTTGGAGAGTAGTTTGGAATTATGCTCAAAAAGTTATCAAACTGTGCATACCCTTTGATCCAGCAGTGTTACTACTGGGCTTATATCCCAAAGAGATCATAAAGAAGGGAAAGGGACCTGTGTGTGCACAAATGTTTGTGGCAGCCCTTTTTGTAGTAGCTAGAAACTGGAAACTGAATGGATGTCCATCAGTTGGAGAATGGCTGAATAAATTGTGGTATATGAATATTATGGAATATTATTGTTCTGTAAGAAATGACCAACAGGATGATTTCAGAAAGGCCTGGAGAGACTTACACGAACTGATGCTGAGTGAAATGAGCAGGACCAGGAGATCATTATATACTTCAACAACAATACTATATGATGACCAGTTCTGATGGACCTGGCCATCCTCAGCAAGGAGATCAACCAAATCATTTCCAGTGGAGCAGATGAACTGAACCAGCTATGCCCAGAGAAAGAATGCTGGGAGATGACTAAAAACCATTACATTGAATTCCCAATCCCTATATTTATGCCCACCTGCATTTTTTATTTCTTTCACAAGCTAATTGTACAATATTTCAGAGTCTGAGTCTTTTTGTACAGCAAAATAACGTTTTGGTCATGTATACTTATTGTGTATCTAATTTATATTTTAATGTACTTAACATCTACTGGTCATCCTGCCATCTGGGGGAGGGGGTGGGAGGTAAGAGGTAAAAAATTGGAACAAGAGGTTTGGCAATTGTTAATCCTGTAAAGTTACCCATGCATATATCCTGTAAATAAAAGGCTATTAAATTAAAAAAAAAAGGTGAGGGGGGCCACAGGTAACCTTAGAGAACTTCTAAATCTAGCTCTTTATACTATTAAGTTCTTGATTTTTGATAAAGATGCACTGGCTCTGGCAGACAGGTTTTATAACTGGAATCCACTGGATTCCACTGGAATGGCAGTGTCCAGTGCAAGCAGCTCCAATATCTTTAGATAATTGCCAGGTGATGTGGAGAGATCCAGAAAGTGGTGAATGGAAAGGACCAGATAGGCTAACTGTTTGGGGAGAGGGTTTGCTTGTATCTTCACAGATGGAGAAGGAATCAGATGGGTGCCAGCGAGCTGTATTTGCCTTGTTCATTGGAGAGAGACGGAGCAGACCCTTGAAACGAAGGAGAAGACCCAAGAAACACTGGGTGGTTCTGTCACTGACTGTGCCTATCACTGAAAGAGCCTGGCAGTTATGGCATTTAACTCAGGGACATCAAAAATTATTGGACTTCAAAACCCTCAGGAATCATTGGAATCCTTGAGACATGAAAAGATTGTTGTAGGACTTCAAAACCCTCAAGAATCATTGGATTCTCTGAGACATGATAAGACTGTTGTAGGACTTGAAAATCCTCAGGAATCATTGGATTTTCTGAGAAATGATAAAACTGTTGCAGGACTTCAAAATCTGCTGGAATCGTTGGATTCCCTAACACATAAAAAGACTGTTGCAGAACTTCAAAAACTTGCAGGGATCATTGGATTCCCTGACATGTGAAGCAATGGACAATAGATTAGTTTTGGACTCTCTCTTGGCTGTGAAGAAGGCATGTGTGTGACTGTTGTTTACACACCCTCCTTCTAGGACTTCTGGAAATCTTTTATACCATGTTATTGTTTGTTATATCACTACTTGCATGTACAATTCATGTTTGTTATACCACATCGAGCCTGCACTAACTGTGGGGAGAGTCATCACTAATAGCCTGTGCGTTATTGCTATGTGCTTGTGTAATACCTCCCATGCTGATGGGTTTGTGCATACCTGTTTCTAATAAGATCCTTTAGCCCAGAGCCCGCTAGCAATCCCCACTTCCCTTTGCTGAAATGTCAGGGAGGGTGTGATCATCTCCTTTTTAATGCTTTCACCTCCCTTCCTGAAAAGTCAGGGGAGTTGTGATCACCTCCTTTTGGGGGCTCTCACTTCCCTGAGAAGTCAGGGATGGCGTGACCACTTGTGTTCTAAAACAAAATTAAGTGGGAGATATAAAGGGCTGAAACTCTTGAGTTCATGAACTGAAGTTGGACAACCAAGCACTTAAGGCTAACTACCAATTGGACAATACTCTATTAGCATGTCCTTGGAAAATGACCCTTTCCACTATTTTGTGCTGGCTCCATAATTGGTATATACAGAGAATTGTAGGAGGGACTAAGTTGTGGAGTAAGATTAGCCAGAGTCACCTCTGGGCAAGAGATGAAGAAGGAAGGTCATGGAGATTCTGTGTCCATCCAATTCACTTCTATCTCTAAAGACCAAGAATAAAGACCAAGGACTTTTGCTTATCCTGACTCTGGCTGATTTTAAGGTATCCAGGGTACTAACACAGTTATCACACTTATAGCACAATAGTATTCCATCATATTCATATACTGCAACTTGTTCAGCCATTCCCCAGCTAATGGATATCTCCACAGTTTCAATTCTTTGCCACCACAAAAAGAGCTGCTACAAATATTTTTGTACATGTAGGTCCTTTTGACTTTTTTATGATCTCTTTAGGATAAAGAGAAAGTAGTAGTCTTACTGGATCAAAAGCTATGCCATTGGTTCATAGTTCCAAATTGTTCTTCAGAATAGTTGGATCAGTTCATAACTCTACTAATAGTGCATTAATGTTCCAATTTTCCCACATCCTCTGTAACATTTATCATTTTCATTTTCTGTTATATTAGCCAATCTGATACATGTGAGTAGTACCTCAGAGCTGTTTTAATTTGCGTTTCTCTAATGTTGATTTAGACAATTTTATCCTATAAATAGAGATAGCTTTAGTTTCTTCTGAATGAATGTTGTAACACCTCGGCTTAAGAGAGCTCTTTCCCTGCCTAGGCTACCAGTATTTGGGGAATCAGTATTGAAAGGAAAAGACCTTGTTGAAGAGATTACTATAAAAGAGAGTCCAACTTGATTTCTGTGTGAGAATATGTTGCCACTAAATAATGGTACGATTAAATCTGCAAAAGAACACTATTTCAAAGCACCTTTACATTTATTATCATACTTTATCCTCATTCAGCAAGGTTACATGATAATAAGAAAAATTATTTTGGTGTTATTTTGCAGAATACAAAAACATAAAAAATTGGGTGCTAAATGATTTTTTCCATTATACCAGATTTAGGACTTAAACCTGATTCTTTGGATTTCCAGCCCCAGGATTTTTCCTATACGGCACTTCCCTTGGCAGTCCAAGGATCAATTTCTAACTTGACTGAAGAAAAGAAAAAGGTATGGGCCATGGTATCATCTAGTCTTTTTAACCTCCATCCATCATCCTAGGCTTTATGACAGATTTCTTATTCAATTACTATTTGCTTTCTGCATATTTGTACTGGGTGATATTGTGGGAGAAAAGTATAAAACAAAGAATAGTCATGACTGCATATTATTATTGTCATTGAAAATGTCTTCCTCTGAGCTCAAATCTTTCCTGGACAGTGGATTTGAGACTACTGAAAGCTTCTGAGCTTGACTTTCATACATGTATCCTTGTCTACTGCTCTGAACAGCAGGGGGAAAGTAGTTCAGATGGCAGGAGCCATCTCAGTGACAGTGTTAGACCAATCAAGCATCAGAGACCTCTTGGATTCATTGGGTTTGAATTCTGCCTTTGATACTTTAGAGATGGGTAATTGTGTCCAGAGGATGACTATGGTCAAATTATTTATTCTCTCTCAGCCACAGTTTTCTTATCTGTAAAGTAGGAATAATCACATTATCTCAGGGTGGTTGTGAGGAATGTGCTTTACAAACCATAAAACATTACATTAAAGTAAAAGAATGTTTTAAATTAAACCTTTAGTGTTGTCTTTCCTACTCTCTAAAGAAATGAAGATCTGATGCTCATTTATGGATGCTCAGGTTCTTATTCACATTTAAACATGCACTGTATGCTGTAAAGTTACCCATGCACATAACCTGTAAATAAAAGGCTATTAAATTAAAAAAAAAAAAAAAAAGAAAAGAAAACTTAAAGCTTTTCCAGTTTGGGAGGGGCTGCAAGAGCTTATGTTCTTTGGGCATACTGTTTGGGAACCAGGGTCACCTCTAAGCCAAGATGGAGCATCCAAGCAGGGCATAAATATAAAAGCAGCATAAAGGAACCCTAAAGATATTTCAGAAGGCAGTAAATGGGTGGAGCAGACCAATCAGAAGAGGGAAAGGTTAATCTTCTGAAGTCTTCATGGAAGAAAAGGGATTTGAAGTCAGGTGAAGATGGATTCATTGGTATTCTAAACAGTCAAGCTTTATTGGGAGAAGATTGTGTCAGGTTTAGTTAAGGGAGGTTGGAGAGTGGGATGGGATACTGCTGACAAGGAGGAGGGAAGTTTCAAACCTGTTTCCAAAACTGATCTTGGCTTTATTAACTTTGCACTTAAGAAAAAGTCAGGTTTCTTTCTCTGTTAATTACCTAGCTAATAAATCAATATTGATAAAAATAAATAAATAAATAAATAAATAAATAAATAAATAAATAAATAAATAAATAAATAAATAAATAAACATGCATTTTATTCCCCAGATTTGTAGAACAGAGATTAGATTTATTTAGCTTGGCCTTAGAGAGCAGAAGTAAGAGGGAGTGGGAGTTCCAGAGGCAGATCATGCCTTGATTGTCAGTGAAAATTTTTTAGTGAATAGAACAATACAAAAATGAGATGGAGGTAGTGGGCTCCTTCAGTTAGAATTCTTCAGAAAGATGTTGGATGACTACTTGTTTTAAATGTCAGGAAGGGGAATGGGTTATTTTTTCAGTTACAACAATTTTCAAAAAAAACATATGCTAAGTCGCAGGCTGAGAATCCATAGGGTGGATAAAATGAATTGCTGCTTAATATGAGTTAAACCAGAAGTCGCTCCTCTGAAGCTCTAATGCTGAGATTCTGTGATTCTAAGAATCCTTGAGAAACATACATAAGAAAAAGACCAGGAGGTAGAAAGAAATCAAGGCGATTGCTCAGAACAGGTCTCATAGGTTGGCTCTAATTTGGTGAGATGAACATTGATCACCAACTTTGCAAGGTGAGGAAATCACAAATCCATTCCAGGGTGCTCGGTCATTTAAATTAATAAATAAAAATTTACATTAATAAATAATAAATAAATAAATTTATTAATAAATTAACAAGTCATTTATATTAATAAAGCTCATAAGCAGCTAACTGACTAACCGGAAACTAAATTTATTCATTTATATAACTGCCAGAAACCTAACTGCCAGACTGCGTTTGAATGATCTTCTTGGCTGATCTGCCAGCCTGCTGGAGCGGCTATAGAGCCGGCCTCAGAAAGATTTGTTTTCTAGGGCCAAATCAACATTTAACTTTGCTCAGTGCCTCGGGCAACCATATCAGATAATAAACTCCGGTACAGATCTGAAATGGTAGAGCGAGTTTCCTCCCCAGGGAGCTTCTAGAAACAAAAGGGCAAAGTCTGCTCCGGGAAACAAAAATGGACTTCAGGTCCACAAATGTTTCTCAGGACCCGGCAGCGTGCAGAGCATTTGGGCGTGGGAGAGGAGGATATTCCTGGGCTCGTGGACATCGTGGGATTACACAGGTAGCAGCCACGCAAAAAGGAATGCCGATTAGTGTAGTCGGAGCAAAAGGTGTCCGCCGCACGATCTTACAGGGAGGTTGTGGCCAAGCCATAATTCAAAATGCAGTTTTGCACCGTGGGGAAATGTTACAGGAGGTAAAACGCCCGCCTAGGCTGGTCGCAGCGCCCCTCCCCTCGTCCCTGGAGTGACAGGGCCCAGGCTTCCGAACGTCTCCGTTGCGCTGGCGGGCCCTGCTCCTTGCCCTTCCCTAGAACACTAGTTGCGCCTGCCTTCTCCCTTATCAGTCTTCCTAATCGCCAGACCCTTCAAGCCCCACATAAATCAACGACCGCTGACTTCATTCTCAGCCCATCCCTTTTTCCAAGCTAGACTGACTCTGGCTTTTCTTCTTTTTAACAGAAGTAGATGGGGGAGGGTCGGCGGATCAGAGGCCAACTACGGTGGGTGGAACTACCACTCCCAGCAACCCCTCCTGGGTTCTGGTCACAGAAAGGGAATGCGCAGGCGTAGAAACGACTTTCTCCCTCCCTCTGGTCTCTCCCTCCCACCTCCCCACCTCCGACGTCTGTGGGTGTTATCACGCAGGCGCGCTCCGAACGCCGGCTTCTCTGGTCTCGCTGCTCGCTCGGTACGCGGCGGCGGCGGAGAGCGAGCGAGGCCTTGTGAACGCCGCTGAAGCCGCAAGCCTGTTGTGCGATCGAGAGAACCGGTGATCGCTTGACGCCCCCCCTTAACCCATCTTGCGCTCGAGATCGGCTGCCACGGAACCAGGTGTGTGCGCGGGTGTCGGCAGTTGGGGAGGGCCAGGCGTCCGCAGGGATCCTCCCCTCTTTTTCTTTCTCCCTCCCCCTCCGCTCTTTCTCTAATCCCCCCGACCCCCCCATTCCGGACTGTCCTCCCGCGGGGAATAGGGAGAGGCCCCGGGGCGGGGGCGGGGGCTGGGAGGACGCGAGCTCGGGTCCCTGGGCCCTGTCAGCTCGCGCCGCCTCCTCTTGTAGCCGCGCAGCTAACGGCAGCGCTGCGGAGGCCCGGCCGGCCTGCGGCTGGGCCCTCAAGTGCTCGTCACAGTCAGGAACGCCGGCTGCGGCGGATCAGCTGCGGCAGCGACGAGAGGAGGAGGAGGAGGAAAGGAGGAGGAGGTGTGTGGGGGAGGGGAGCTAGGACTGGGCGCCCGTAGGGGCGTCGGCATCGGGGAGGGCGAGCACGGACGCGGTGTCTGCGTGGTAGATTGGGGGGCGGGAGGGGGGACGCCAGAGGAGGCTGTCATAGGCAGGAGACCAAGGGCGGCGTGTGAGTGTGTGAGCGATTGTGAGTGTGGTTGTGCGTGTGCGCGCGCGCGAGATCCTGTTAATCTGGACAGGAAGGGACAGTCTGAGTGGGAATTCACAAGTTCGAGCGCCCCCACCCCCCCCCTCCCAGAACTGGAGCGGATAGATCCTTTGGTGGGGGGGGGAGGGTTGGCCGAAGGAGGGAGGCGCGCCGTGGGGGTGGGGCGCGGCTACGGCGACAGATGTCATAACAACACGGGCCTGAAAAGGCCGATGGGGGTGTGGTAATTATAGGCATGACAGAAGCACTTGTGACTAGAGCGCGGATAAATGGCGATTCGTGTGCCGGCATGGCTGTGAACGTCAAGGTTGGGAGGTGTGACGTGCGGAGAGAAGCGGAGGATGGAAGCGCGCTGGAGGGGAGGAGGTAGAGCGCGGTGGGAGGGGCTGAAGCGTGGGGATCCAGGGAAAGTGCTGAGGGCTGCCTCGATTCTAAAGCTAGAGAATTGGGGAAAATAGTAATCCTTTAAAAATTGTCTTTAAGCTACTTAGGGTACTTAATTGCAAAATGCTTCCTCCTCCCTACTGCCTTATAGTAGGATTTTCAGAGGATCTTTATATACATACACGCTTTCTTGTGATTTATACAAAACAGGGCAAATCTAGATTTGGGTTTGTTTTTGTTTGTTTTGTTTTTGCTCTTCCCTTATTTTTTCTTGTTTTTGCTGTTTTTATTTTTGAAAATGATCGAGAGATTGTTTTGAGTAGTGATCACTGCATTTTCTCTGGCAGAAATCAAATTGCCTCATGTGCTTATTGGATTAAATTGTTATGTTTGAAGCACATGGGTTTCATGATAAGTGGAGAAGAGGAATGTTTGTGGGATAAGAATGGGGGAAGAAGTAGGGAAATTAGTAGAGTAATTGGGCAGGCTGAAGGAAGCTCTTAAGACTTGAGACAGCTCAGAAGGATTTGGGGCAGAAGCTGATTATCTTCTTAGTTTAATTTCAAGAAAGCATTCTGGAAGCGTTGGTATTTGGTGTAAGAAAACTGTATTTGGATGTATTCCTTTACGGGTACAGATCACAACCCATCCATACCTTCGAAGTATGTGCCACTCCTACCCCATGAACTACCATAAATACTACACACAGAGCCTTCTGAAATGTTAAGGACTCTTCCTTCCTTTCCCTTGTTAGAATGAGGATATCAAAAGAGCTTATGGGATGTCAAATCACTTACATCTCACTTCTGCCCAATCCCAACCTATCTTTAATATATTTCTCCTCAAATTCCATATTCCCTTTGCAACATGTCAAAAGTAATCCAAAATCTCTTGTCCATTTGATGTATATGAACAAGATTAATGCTAATAAACTATATAGATTTTTGGTTGTTATATGTCATTGTGAGGGCAATAGATTTTTTTCCACCTTTTTTTTTCTGCAGATGGTTTACCCAGATTTTTGAGTAATTATATTTGGCTCCAAAATGATCTGTTCTGTATGAAGCTAAAATCCAGTTTGGAATTAGTAGTTCACCACATATATCTTTCTAAAGAATTATGGGTTTGGATGCTCTTCGTCTCTACCTTTTATGCTTGTTGCCAATACTGTTCCTTTTAAATAGTACAGGGGCTAAGATAACCTTAATATTTGACCTGAAATATTACTTTAAAATAATGTTATGTGTTTGTGGAAAACAGTAATTGTTAAGTAATCTAGTGCAGTACTTTTATCAATTACATATTTGAGAGCCAATTTTATGAAGAACACTTGTACTAAATATTGTAGGAGTACTTAGGAAAGGATATAAAATATGGTCCTTGAGATTACTATCTAGAGAGGAGACAAAAATATACAGGCATCATAAAAAAAAAATACAGATCAAAGTGCAAATAAATATCTGTTAAAATTTTTATTATTCTGATGGAGTAGACCAACTTACTTAAGGTTACTAAACTCTTGAATTAAACTCACCTGATCATTTATTCCCTATTAAAATTTCAAGCTTTCTTTAAGTTTTCTGTTTTCTGCTAGAACCTTTCTTGATCACCAAAGTTGTTAGCATTTATTGAAAAAGCAAATTGTGTTTACTTATCATAAGCTTAAATGTTTTATTTCTCCTCTAGAATGTAATTTGGAGGGCAGGGACATTTTCAGGAACATTTTTGTATTTCTAGTACCTTGCTTATTAAGAACCTAAGTAGTAGATGCTTAATAAATTTCTATTGAATTGAAAATATGTATTTTCAATGATGAATTCACCCAGGATAGTGGAAGTGAATGCTTTTAGGCAGAATTGAAGAAACACTCTTCACTGATCCAATTTCAGTGGTTAATCAGTAGGAAGCAGGGAGATGGCCTTGATCCAGTTGGAGGCAGGTTGTAAATAGGAGAAAGTTTGCAATCCCTCCAAAGGATAATTGGAGCTGCCCAAGTGGTAGTGGTGGTTGAAGGATGATTACAGATGCAAATGATAGAAAAGGTGACTGTAGTGAAGAATTTTATCTGAAGTAGCTGGGTGACAAATGGTTAGGTGCTAGCTTCTCAGGGTTTTAAACCTTATAGAATGTGGTTACTGTGCCTAAGGATAATCTCTATTTCAAACAAGTTATAAATGATGCTGTCCTTTGAATAGAAATAAAGTTATTGACTTACCACGAGTTGTTTTCCAACAGTAATGATTAGGAATCCACCTGTGACTTAAAAGGGATAGGAAAAAGGAATCTGAACTTTTCTTTGAGGTTGTTTCTCAGTAATTATCAAACCAGGAAAGGTGACTTGAAATTAGGGCAGTTTGTGTGTTGCACTGTACATAGTTGTGTATAAATTACTTGTTACTAGCAGGCATTTTGGTATGATTTCATTTTAAGAGGAAGTATTTTGAAATTGTTAGCCCTGAAAGACCGAAAAACCTAGATTCAGATCATTTAACCTCTCATTACCTAACTATTTTAAGTGGAGGGGGTGATAATCTGTATCCTTACCTTAGGGTTCACTATAACAAAATCACAAGTCTAGTTATTATTCTAGGCTTTGATCTTGTGACAGCAAAGGTCATTTATATGTGCTTATGCAGACACTGATGGCTCAGAATGTCTTAACCTTGACCAGATAAAACTAGATATAGTTGATTTTTCTTTGCCCATTTTCACCTTTAATTCTGTCATTTGATTTAGTGGCACGCATAAATGTTGTGTTGCTCTCTTTGTTGTTTTTTTCTGGTTATTAAAAATGAACATTAGTCTAAGGAAATAATGCAAAAGTTGTAGTTTTTAAAAAGCACACTTTGATAATATTAGAGATATTGTGGTACTTCTTGGCCTGGACATCAAGTCAGTTCCCATAAGAATCAGTTACACTGAAATGCAAAGAAAAATGTGGTCCAATATACAAAAAACAATGTTAGGAATTGACATTTAGCTGCAAAACATTCTAATATCAAGAAAACAAAGACTTTCAAAAAGACCTGGTAATCAGAAAATTTGCTATAGATGTTTCCATTATGTGGGATAATTATGTTTCCATTATGTGAAATTGGAAGAACAGAGATAGATCACGATCTGTTTAAAAAATAAAAATTTCTGACTCTTGCGCTGAAAGAAAAAATGCTTAAAATAGGCAAGACTATAAAGACTTAAGTATTGATAATTTGAAAAAGGCTATTTTTACTGATGAAATTTACTTCTTAATTAAAATCTATGCCCAAACTGTTATTTTAGAAATTTCAATACACCTGTAGCAATGATAAAAAAACAACTTCATCAAATTGTAAAACACACACACATACACCAATCACACCAGATTGTTTTTTTTCTTTCTATGAGCCTATAAGTCTTATTCCCCACTAAAAGAATAATGAACTCTTGATCAGTGATCTAGAGCATAATTGATTCTAGAATTATGGAAATTCCAAGATGGAAATAGAATACCTTAACATAAAATTAACACCTTGCCACATGCCAACTGAAGATTAAGAAATTAATCTTTCAATGGCCTGGGAACTTGCTTGATTTAAAATCTTAAAAAAAAAAAAAAAAAAACCTGGACTTCGAAAAATGAATTTTTTGTCAGTCTTAACATTCAGTGTCATGATGAAGAATTAAAAAATTTGTCAGTCTTCTGAATTCAATACCAAATGATTTTTGACAAATGGAAGACTTATTATGTATATTAAATTGTTTTTAATGTTTAACTCAATAAATTAGTTTACTTTGTTCCAGTTAATTACCATACCACTATAACAAAATTTACTCATTCATGTCATCTTTTGAACTTTTCATTTTCTTCTGTATAGTTTTAAAATATTTTATTGATTCTTTTTTTTTTTTTTGCAACTATCTTTTCCCTTTTTTGTCTTCTCCCCAAATCAAACCAACCACCCTTGTAATAGGTATAATTAAGAAAAACAAATTTGTATGCAAATCATTTCAGAAAATTTCTATCTTCTCCTGCTATTCAGTTTTTTCCAACAAACATTTTGAATAAGGGACTATTGTGTGATCCAGCTCATTCTTAGATGTTGAAGCAAAATAATCAGAAAATAAAACCAAATTATCAAATTTGGGAAAGAGGATATGAGATACTGGAAGCCTTGAGTAATGAATGCAGAAAACCCTAAATATTAAGCCAGAGTATTCCCAGCACTGCTACTACCTGAGGCTACTAATGGCTCAGTGGAAAAAGCACTAACCTAGAGGTAGGAAGACTTTATTTCCAGGCTGACCTCATAGGCTTTATTAACATGTGTGACTGGCAAGTTACTTATCCTCAGTCAGCCTCAAGTATAAAATAGGGAAATAATAGCATCATCCTCACAGGGTTGTTGGGAGAATCAAATTTGATATTAGTGATTTAAAAATGCAAAAACTATTTATCATAGGGCCTGGCATGTAGTAGATATTATATAAATACTTATTCCCTTTTCTTCCCTTTCCCCCCCTTTCCCCTAATTACTAACTCTGACATTGGTCGAATAGTGTGATCTTTGTGTCTCAGTTTCCTCATCTCCAAAATGAAGAAGTTCTTACCCAACTGTAAATGTATGATTCTGGGAACAAGAATAATTCTAAGGATGTTTCCAAGGTGTGAGAAAATTGATTGTTGCATTTGTGAAGGAAAGTAGGCGTTTAGCTGTACTTTTAAGATAGATGAACTTCAGTTAATAACATTACTGTTGGATTTATATAGTCCTTAATGGTTATTGCTTTCATATACTGTCATTTGATCTTCACAAAACAGAAGTTGGTTATAGATAATATATTAGAAGTTATAGATAAGGAAATAATAGGTTATTTGCTTAAAGTTGCAGTGTATAGTTGAAATGCTTAGTATTTGTTGAATTTTTTCATTTGACATTTTATGGAATTCAAAGCATTTAGAGGCCATTGAGGCATTTTTTACACTTCTACTGATATCTTGGTGTTTTTCTCTGCATTCCTTTGGCCATCATCTCCATTATTTTTCTCCCTCAATAATTGTTGTCTTTCCTGGTACCTTTTTTCCTTCACTTTTTGGCCAACCTCTAAATTTTTCATTTTTCTTTGGCCAACTCTAATCCTTGTATTTCTATACTTCTCAATCTCAGTGATTCACTTAACCTGTTTAATTGCTTTAATATCCTCCCCAACCTCTTTTTATATGTACTGAGGGTTGAATTACATGTTTAGATATTCTGATAAGTCAGCAGTGGAGAAAAATTAAGAGATGGAGGAGAGTAATTTTTTAGAAATGCTATAGGATTTTCAGTCTTTCTCACCCCCTGAAGTGAGCATTTCACCTATGATAGTTTCTTAATAAATGTTTAACAATTAATTGCCAAAATCATAAATTATTTGGGTAAGGATTCCTGATCTAGGAAAACAAGAAAGCAGTTTGATAGAAATTAGCCCAGCATCTTACATGACATATTACATTAAACTCAAAATGGAGATGCAGTGTTCTTATAAACAATCACATTATAAAAATATTAGGAGATAATCAGATGAAATACTTTATCAAGTTATGACTAGGGGAACAATTCTCAACCAAATAAAAGTTAAGAGATGGTCACAAAAAATAAAATAGTTTCAACTACATGAAATTGAAAAGCTTTTTCAAAAACAAAATTATTGTATCTAGGATAAGGACAAACATGGAGAGTAGGGTGGAGTACGGAATGTCATATATGTCTGAAAAGGAATTTGGTACCCAAGATATAGAGATAATTAATAAAGATATATAAGACCAAGACTCCGTTTAATCAGTAAGCATTCGATCAGGAAAGGGATCGAGTATTGAGCTCCTATTACGCACTAGATACTTTCAAGCAGTAGATACAAAAAAATAAGTGAAGCTGTCCCTGTCTTTCAGCTAATAGAGAACATATATACACAATGGAAGATAACATACCTATAGATATATCCATGCCTACACAGCTTTATCTCTGTATCCCTGTGATAGATTACACACACACACACACACACACACACACACATATATATATAAAAGGTTGGTGATAAAAGCTTAGTGAAAAATTCAAGGGGAAAATATACCATTCCAGGTTTTTTGTGTGTTTGTCTTCCAGAAAAAAAGAGAAATGAACGTGTTTATCATGTTTATGGTGGAAAGGTTGAAGAAAAATAGTCATTCAAAATGGCCATTGCCTTGAGAAACTAGTGAGATAGTATTTGGGGCTTTCAAATGAAGGAAGCTAGAGAATTTAGTTCAGTTTAGTTTTCAGTTGCGTCCAAATGTTTTGTTTTTTGAGGTTTTCTTGGGATTGCCAATTTCCTTCTCTAGTTCATTTTACAGAGGGAGGAAACTGAGACAGAGGGTTAAATGACTTGCCCAGGGTCATGAAGTATCTGAGGCTGCTTTTGGATTTAGTTCTTCCTGATTCCAAAACCTGACCCTGCAAGCATTGCGCCTCTAGCCACCCTCTGTAACCTTTTATTTTTTTCTCAAGTGATGACTTGCCAGGACAAGGGTGAGATGAGACTATGGGCTTCTGGGACCATGTGCACAATGCATGCAGGACAAGGGTGAGATGAGACTATGGGCTTCTGGGACCATGTGCACAATGCATGCTGCCTCTGCATATTCTGACAGTAATAATAGCCTGAGTTATATTACTTTTTATAGTTACAAAATAACTTTCACATACATTATTTGATCTTCCCAAAAGTCCTATAAAGTAGGCAGCAAACTATATTACTCTACCAATTTTATAGCCAGGACTGAGACAAAAAAGTTTAACTGATATCCAAGGTCATGTAGCTAGTTAAGTAGCAGAAGAAGGGCCCAAATCCACTTCTGATTCTTAAATCCATTGCTTTTTTCTCTCAAGGGAAAAAAGCAGGATGGTTTTGCTTCCTTTGCCAGCAAAAGGAGTTCTAGTATCAACCTTTTTGTTCCTGTTTCTTGAAACAAGGAAAAGGAGGATCTAATATAGAGATAATATTTTTTAGATAAAAATAATAACTAATATTTATTATACTAATTGTTAAAAATAGCTCATGAATACATATGTATCTTGGTTTTGTTATTGTTTGTCTTTCTTTTTTTTTCCTTTTACTTTTTTTTTTTAATAGCTTTTTATTGACAAAGCATATGCTTGGGTAATTTTTCAACATTGCCCCTTGCAAAAACTTCTGCTTCAGCTTTTCCCCTCCTTCCCTCCACCCCCTCCCCTAGATGACAGGTAGTCCTATACGTGTTAAATATGTTAAAAGTATATGTTAAATACAATATATGCATACATATTTATACAGCTGTCTTGCTACACACAAAAAATTGTTTTTGAAGTGTATGATGATCTCCTGGTTCTGCTCATTTCATTTGGCATCAGTTCATGTAAGTCTCTCTAAGCCTCTCTGTATTCATCCTGCTGGTCATTTCTTACAGAATAATAATATTCCATGACATTCATATACCACAATTTACCCAACCATTCTCCAATTAATGGGCATTCATTCAATTTCCAGTTTCTAGCCACTACAAAAAGGGCTGGCAGAAACATTTTGGCACATACAGGTCCTTTTCCCTTCTTTAATGAGATAATTTATTTTAAAATCTTTAAAATGCATGGCTATTATTATAGAGAGGTGAGAGCTGATCAGAAGCCTTTCTAATCAGTCCTTCCTCCCAGTTCCAGATAAGGAACTGGATGGGGAGGAAATATATTCTACATCTCAGTATATCATCAGTACTTATTCATAGACCACACAGTAATTGTTGACTTCTTGTTTCAGATCAGATTAGGGATCAGTCCACTTTTTCAAATTATACTTATCAAGGGGATAACTATTTATGCAGTTGGCTAGGCATTTATTTTGTGTGAATTTTATTTTAGAGGGTAGTGATTATTTTTCCTTACAATTTAGAGATACCATTGTACTAGGATTTAAATCCTAGTCTTTTTGGTGTTTCCTGTCTGGTACTGTTTCCATTATAACGTTGTGTCCTAACACATCAGAATTCAATCTTGAACATGTTTAATTGGAAGTTGCAATGGGTGAGCAAATAGATATGTTTGAAAATAGCTGGAAATAATGGAACTATAAGTTTTTCCAAGTCTTGCACATTTCTTCCCCCTTCCCTACAACTTGCCTCTGATAAAATAAGATCTTCTTAGTCATGGTACTCTACCTTGTCACTAAGCTCTGTGGGTCTGATTGGAGAGTGAAGACATGAACTCCAATACGTTAGTTCTGGGAGAGAGTTCTGCTTAGACATCTCATTTATTCTCCACCATATCTCCTATCTTATTGAGTACCTCCATTCTTCTTTTACAGTTTACTTTTGTGTGTTGTCTTCCTCCATTAAATTTCAAGTTCCTTGAAGACAGGGACTATCTTTTCTTTATGTATATATATTTGTATTTTCAGAATTTAACATAGTGCCTAGCACATAAGTGCTTAATATAAATTTATTAACTATTGAGGAATTTAAGATTATTTTACTGTGTGAAATTTTGAGCAGTCTTTAATTTTCTTTGGTTGTGCCCCAAGGTACTGCCCTGGGCTACCTTCTTGCTATATACTTTCCCTCAGTCACCTCTTCAGGTCCTTTGGATTTAATTATAACTTCTATGCTGATGACTCACAAATTTATAAATCTTGTCCTAGTCTCTCTTTGATCTTTGTCTCTTACTAGTGTAACTAATGAGTTACTTATTGGACATTTCAAACTGGATCCTGGAGGTATTTTAAACTCAATTTGTACGAAACAGATTTTATGACCCTCTTTTCTTCCACACTTATTTCTGTCAAAGTCCCTATTATTTTTTTTTTCAGTCTCCCAGTTCATAGCTTTAGCATTAATAATCTTCAACTCTTTTTTTTTTCTCATCTCACTTATACATTTCTACTTTTAAAAGTGGCAATCCATTTTTATCTCATAACTCTTAAAACCTGCATTCCTAACTACATTATATTTTTTGATTTTGTAAAATTGCTTAATAAATACTGGCTCAGATCTTGTTTGTTTGTTTGTTTATAGCAAAGATCATAGTGGAATTTTGTTTTCTCTGGACTTTTAAATCAATTATATAATGGTGTATCCTGATGATCAGAGTATCATTTGCAAAAGTCTATTGTTTCTCTTTCCATATTTTTATAAAGCATGTCTTTATATGTGTAAGTTTCTCTTATTTTTGCAGTAATTGAAAGTAGCCATGTGAGTCAATAGTTGATAACTTTTACATATCTTGTTTTTAGTAGTAAAAAAAAAAGTATATTTTATTTATTTATTTTTCGCCAACCATGTGTCGATCTTCAAGAAACATCATAGTCTAGTAGTTAGAAGACTGGCCTTGAAATGATTCAGCATCTGACACATAATAGAAGGGTGATCATGAACAAATCACTTTATCTTTTTGTGTTCCTGGTCATTTCTTTTACAAACTTTAAGACTAAATTATAAAGAGTGTGCATATCTACATTCATGAAAGGAACTCATTTGGATATCTCTGTTGAGAGGGCAAGCTGACTTTAAGTTTTTTGTAAGAGTTCATGTTGGATCTCTTCTTCTCTCCACTTTTAGTAGTTTCCAGCCTCAGTAGCATAGTTTATTCTTTTTTTTTATCTTAATTGCACCTTCTTCTCTTGACTTTCATGGCTTCCACTTTTCTTGAGTTGGTGCTGGCTATTCTAGTTTGTTTCTTCTACCTATTCTATCTGTCCTCATTCTTTGCATAAAATGCTAGTGACTGAGGTATATTTATCTTCTTGGTAGCCTTTTTTGTAATGATAGATCTAAAAGTGGAGGCCATCTACTAGGACCCCTTTATGTGAGGAAACCAAAATCTAGGGAGGTTAACTGACTTGTCCAAGACAATAATCAGAGGTACATTAAACTTAATTCTTCTGACTCTTGAGCTAGTGTTTATTCCACTGTACCATACTAAGCATCTCATGTTATATGCATTTTTGCTTTAGGACCCATGATAACACTAATTATGTCATGGTAACATGAGTCATCTCCAAAACAATCTCTGAGCGTCTAACTTCAAATTTACTTTGTATTTTCTTGTATAAATTTTACATATACTTAATGTATACCTGTTGTTTTCCCTGATTGAATATAAAGTTTATTCCTTGGAAATAGGGACTGTTTAATTCTTGTCTTTATATGTTCATGGCATGATGCCAAACATAGTATGTGCTTAATAAAATTTTTTTTATTTCAACTTAACTATATCTTCTGGCTTCATTTATAGCAAGAATGTCACTATTGAGATAATTCAGTTCTCAACACATTGACTGGTTATTAGCAAATATTAGCACACTGATATTTAGAATTACCAGTGCTTTAAGTTGTTATTGATAGTTTAAAAAGTTGAGAATTTTAGCAACTTCTTTTTTTCTAAAAGCTTAAACAGCTTTTATGCTGTCACTTCAGAATAAGAAGAGGATTATGAATATAGTACACTGATGATGTTTGTATTTTTCTTTGTTTCTGTAAAATGTGTTTCTTTTTTTTATATAGCCTTTTATTTACAAGTTATATGTATGGGTAATTTTACAGTATTGACAATTGTCAAACCTTTTGTTCCAATTTTTTTCCTCCTTCCCCCTACCCCCTCCCCTAGATGGCAGGATGACCAGTAGATGTTAAATATATTAAAGTATAAATTAGATACACAATAAATATACATGATCAAACCATTATTTTGCTGCACGAAAAGAATCGGATTCTGAAATATTGTACAATTAGTCTGTGAAGGAAATCCAAAATGCTGGCAGGCAAAAATATAGGGATTGGGAATTCAATGTAATGGTTCTTAGTCATCTCCCAGAGTTCTTTTGTTGGTTGTAGTTGGTTCAGTTCATTATTGCTCCATTGGAACTGGTTCGGTTCATCTCATTGCTGAGGATTGCCAGGTCCATCAGAATTGGTCATCATATAGTATTGTTGTTGAAGTATATGATGAACTCCTGGCCCTGCTCGTTTCACTCAGCATCAGTTCATGTAAGTCTCTCCAGGCCTTTCTGAAATCATCCTATTGGTCATGTCTTACAGAACAATATTCCATATTCATATGCCACAATTTATTCAGCCATTCTCCAATTGATGGGCATCCACTCACTTTCCAGTTTCTGGCCACTACAAAGAGGGCTGCCACAAACATTTTGGCACATACAGGTCCCTTTCCCTTCTTTATGATCTCTTTAGGATATAAGCCCAGTAGTAACACTGCTGGATCAAAGGGTATGCACAGTTTGATAACCTTTTGAGCATAGTTCCAAATCGCTCTCCAGAATGGTTGGATGTATTCACAATTCCACCAACAATGTATTAGTGTCCCTGTTTTCCCACATCCCCTCCAACATTCCGCATTATCTTTCCCTGTCATTCTAGCCAGCCTGATAGGTGTGTAGTGGTATCTCAGAGTTGTCTTAATTTGCATTTCTCTGATTAATAATGATTTGGAGCATCTTTTCATATGGCTAGAAATAGTTTCTATTTCTTCGTCTGAGAATTGTCTGTTCATATCCTTTGACCATATAATGTATTTCTTAATCAGGCTTTGCCTTATTGTTGTTTTCAACATTATTTAAGTAATTTTTAATTGACTTTTCATCCTCTTTTGTCTTTTTCATTGCAATTAAGCTATTTTCAAGGTGTAGGGACTATTTTATATTATTTTGTGTTTCATATACCATCGTAGTGTTAATTCATCAAAGATATGCTAGAACTAGTAGTATGGAAGCAAAATAACAAAGTTCCTGTCTTTAACATTCTTTAAATTCTTTTGGAGAGGAGAAAAAGTATGACAAATAGAGCATGAACAACTTGGGGAAATTAGGGCAAGATGTTAAGGGACAAGTGGTACCTGTGCTGAATCCTAAGGAAGCTGAGGATTCTGTCAGGATTATGAAGGATATGAATTCTAGGCATGAGGGAGGGTGGCATGTGAAGTACACAGAGGAAGGGTAGAATGATCTGTGAAATATAGAATGCATAAAATGAAAACCTATCAGGGGGCAAAAATGTTGGAGGGGATGTGGGAAAACTGAGACACTATTGCATTGTTGGTAGAGTTGTGAAATAATACAACCATTCTGGAGAGCAATTTAGAACGATTCCTAAAGGACTATAAAACTGTGCACACCCTTTGAACTAGCAATGTCACTATTGGATCATAAAAGAGGAAAAGAACCCACATGTGCAAAAATGTTTATAGCAGCTTTTTTTGTGGTGGCAAGGAATTGGAAATTGAGTAGATGCCCATCATTTGGGGAGTAGTTAAATTATGGTATATGAATGTGATGGGATATTACTTTTCTATAAGAAATGATGAGCAGGTTTATTTCAGAAAAGCCGGGAAAGACTTAACATGAACTGATAGTGATAGAAGTGAGCAGAACCCAGGAGAACATTGTACATAGTTATAGCAAAACTATGTGATGATCATCTATAATAAACTTACCTGTTCTCAGCGATCCAACACAATTCCAAAAGACCTGGGATGGAAAATGCTATCTGGGAGGGAACTACTAAGACTGAATGCAGAACAAAGCATAGTATTTTCACCTTTTTGGTTAGTTGGTTGCTATTTCTTTCTTGTGGCTTTTCCCTTTTCTGATTTTTCTTTCATAACATAACTAATATCGAAATGTGTTTTACGATTGTACATGTATAATCTATATCAGATTGCTTTCTGTCTTGGGGGGGATGGAGTAGGGGAGGAAGGGAGAAAAAATTTGGAACTCAAAATCTTTTTTTTTTTAAATATGATTTTTTTTATTTTGAAAAAAATTTCTTTACAACATTATTCCTTGCACTCGCTGACTTTCTCTCCCTCCCTTCACCCCCTCCTTCAGATGGCAAGCAGTCCCACATGTTAAATATGTCACAGTATATCCTAGACACAATATATGCATGCAGAACCGAACAGTTCTCTTGTTACACAGGAAGAATTGGATTCAGAAGGTAAAAACAACCCGGGAAGAAAAACAAAAATGCAAACAGTTTACATTCATTTCCCAGGGTTCTTTCTTTGGGTGTAGCTGCTTCTGTCCATCATTGATCAATTGAAACTGAGTTAGATCTTCTCTTTGTCAAAGAAATCCACTTCCATCAGAATACAAACTCATACAGTATCATTGTTGAAGTACATAATGATCTCTTGGTTCTGCTCATTTCACATAGCATAAGTTCATGTAAGTCTCTCCAAACCTCTCTGTATTCATCCTGCTGGTCATTTCTTATAGAAAAATAATATTCCATAACTTCATATACCACAATTTACCCAACCATTCTCCAATTGATGAGCATCCATTCATTTTCCAATTTCTAGCCGCTACAAACAGGGCCGCCACAAATATTTTGGCACATACAAGTCCCTTTCTTTCTTTAGTATTTCTTTGGGGTATAAGCCCAGTGGAACTCAAAATCTCAAAAAAAACCCCAAATGTTTAATGATCTGTACTTGTAATTGGACAAATATAAAATACTGTTGAGGAAAGTTTTTTTTTAATTTAAAAAACTGAAATATAAAATGTATGAAGGGGAATAATAAATTTGTAATGGCAGACTGGGAGCCAGATTATAAGGATTTTAAGCACCAGACTGAGGAATTTGCATTTATGCTACTGGCAGGAAGCATCTTGAGTGGCATAGTCAGATATATACTTTAGTAAGATTATTTTGGCAACTATGAGGAATGGATTGTAGGGAAGACGGATTAGAGGTAGGCAGATGGATTAAGAAACTATTGAAATAATCCATAAAAGGTGATGAGGGTTTGAACTAAGATTGTGACACTTTAATGCAGAGAAAGGGACAGATTGTGAAATCTTTTTCAATTGAAGAAGTAGTAGGAAATGGCAATTATGGGAAGAAGTAACAATTAAGGGAAAGTGAAGTCAATAATAACTTCACAGTTAACACGTTTGAGTAACTGGGGAAATGATGGTACCCTCAACAGAAATGGGAAAGTTTGGAGAAACAGTGTTAGGAGGAATTCAGTTTTAAACATGCATGCTTAATTTGTGATTCCAGTGGATATCCAGGTAGAGAAGTACAGCAGCTAGTTGGTGATGGAGGATTGAAATTAGGGGGGAAAAAATGAGGTCTGAATATATAGATTTGGGAATCACCTGCATAAACATGATATCAAATTCATGAACACAGATAAATCAAGGACAACAATACTTAAAAAATTTGAACTGGCTAATAATCTGGCAAAGGAGAAGGAGCATTGGAAGATAGAGATCAGTATTATAGAATCTCTTAAGAAAAGAGAGGCTACAGGAGAAAAGAGATGATCAGTAATTACATAGGCTACAGAAATATAAAAAGGATGAATTCCAAGAAAAGGCCATTAGAGTTAGTAGTTAAAATACTTGGTAACTTTCTAGAGAAAAGTTGCAGTTGAATATAGTGATCAATTCTAATGGATGTGACTCTTCTCAACTGTGAGACAATTCAAACCAGATCCAATGATCTTGTGATGATGAGAACCATCTACACCCAGAGAGAGGATAGTGGGAACTGAATGTGGATCACAACATAGCGTTTTCACTTCTTTTGTTGTTGTTAGCTTGAATTTCATTTTCTTTCTCATTTGTATTTTTTGGTCTGATTCTTCTTGTGTGCAGCAAGATAATTGTTTGAATACTTATGCCTATATTGGATTTACATATATTTTTACCATGTTTAACATATATTAGATCACTTGCCATCTAGGAGAGTGTTTGGGAGAAAAGGGGAAATTGGAACATAAGGTTTTATAAGGGTCAGTGGTGAAAAATTATCCTTGCATATATTTTGAAAATAAAAAGCTTCAATCAAAATGTTTTTAAAAAAGAAAAAGAAAAATTTCTTGGGAAATAAAAGAGAGGGAGAAAAGTTCTAGTTGGATGGAATGGGAAGCCAGCTTGGTAGAGGTGTTTGAGAAGTGAGTCAGTGGGAAGGAAGTTGAACGGAGTGGGGATGAAGAGGTAGTAGAAAACTCTTAGAGGTGAGACATTGGGTGATAGTTTAAAGAGTGATAGTTTCACATTGGGTGAAAGTAAAAGGTTTTTGTGTGTGTGTGTGTGTGTGTGTGTGTGTGTGTGTTTTTAAGGCAGGGGATATAGGCAGAAAGGGAGCCAATAGATAGGAAAAGACTGAAAAAATGGGGGGAGGGCAACTACTTGGAGATAGAATGAGATAGTTTAGGGGTCTTGAAGAAAAGAGAAGTTTGCAAATATAGCTTTAGGGAAATATTTATAGGAAATCAATCAGTGAAGAATTTAAAGGATTTCTCTTGAGTGAGTAATCATTTGAACTTATTATAAGAGTTTGCAAATAATTGAGTTATCATGATTGACTTTAGCTGTAGTAGGGGCAAAAAGAATATTGATGATGGAGTTAACTCATAATTAGGAATTAGTAGAGCATGAATGAAGGAAACAAGAGATTAAAGGATGGAGGAAAGTGATCAGATGTTCAGTCATTTACTATCCTTGTGTTCTGTGATTCCCCCTGCTGTTGGTGCTGCCATTGCCAACTTCAAGGCAAACAGCCAACGTTGCTTCAGCTGAGCTCTTAGCTCAATTTTTATTTCTCAACTTCAAAATTAACTTTAAAGATCTAAGGGAGAAAAATGAAGCCAAAGCAGTGCTGATGATTTAGAGAACAGATGTCTGTGTGGACAGCAACAGGGTATATATAACAAGGTGCTTGGGGAAGTAAAATTAAGAATATGTGACGCTTGATTGTACATTAGGAGTGAAAGGGAGTAGCAAGTCAAGGATACTCACTGAGCTTGTGAAACCTGAGGGATGAAAATAAAGACATTAGATTTTAAATGTTTGGAGTTTGAAATGATTATGAAACATCTAAATAGTGAAGTCTAGAAGGTAGCTGGAGATTTTGATGGGAAGTTTAGGAAAAAAATAAGATAATAAACGAATACATGTGAGTAGTTGAGGTTATTGAGACTATAGAGATAGAGGAGAGAACACATAACATGAGAAATGATTTAGCAAAGGAAGACAGAAGTATTAATCAGATAAGAAGAGAACAAAGATAGAAGAACAGTGTCACAAAAATCAGATTTTTCTGAAAGAGGAAGATGGAATAGTCAATAGTATCAAATACTCCATCGTGGTCAAGAAAAGAAGAGAAAAGATAATTGAATTCAGCAATTAAAAGATTATTGGTCACTGTCAAAAGGGAAATTTGAGTGAAGTAATATGGTTAGAAGTTAGACTGTCAAGAATTGCAAAGTGATTAGGAAGTGGAGGTATTGTTATTATAAGTTTAGACTATTTTTTCCTAGATGTTTTTGTTGTGCCCAGAAGAAGCAAAAAATTTGATAGCTTGAGATGGGTGAAAATTTTTGGTTTTTTAAGATTAGAGAAAGATCATGTGTTTGTTGCAAGGAACATATTAATGGATAAGAAGTTGCAAATGATAGAGAGAAAACAAAAGTGAAAAGGAGACCAAAGGCAAAAGTTAAAGGGATTGGAACCAGCAAAGAGAAGGGCTACTTAATCTTCCTTCTTTAGAGCAAAGGTAGGAAAAAGGGGGTGGGGGTTGATCATTGCAATTTTAAGTGTGGAATTGGGAAGGAGAGGGAGCTTAGGATGGAGATCTTAATTTTTTCAGTATTATAATGTGAACTCTTGCTGAGGGAAAAGCATTGGCTATTTAACAGGAGAGAAAGATCTCAAGGGAGCATCATCTTCAGGGAATAAGCTGAATAGTGTGCAACAATGAGTACCCAATTGAGATGAAGGGAAAAGAGGAGGTAAAGAGAAAAACAAGATGGTGAAAGGAAAGATCACTGTTACCAAACTTCCTCAAAACCTCTCCTACAAGTGCCTGAATAGAACTAAAATTATAAAAGCGAACAAAAAGTCAGAATAAGTCATTGCTGCACTCCGGTTCAATTTAGCAGTTAAAGTCTGTAGATATTGGGATAGGGGCTAGCTAGCTAGCTAAGAGCTCAGCTGAAGTAACATTGACTGTTTGCCTTGAATTTGGCAATTGCAGCACCAACAGGAGGGGTAACCAATTAACACAAGGATAGTAAAATGACTGAACATCTGATCAGAAAGAGATTCCAGGAGACAACCACTGGGCTATTAGTATTGGATGCACATCTGGCTCCATATGACAGCTCAATATCCTATTTTTATCTAGTTTCATGTTGCATTTCTAAGGAGGAGAGGAACAATTGTAGTCCCAAGGGACCAGGGGCCCTACTGAGGTGAGGATTACAGTGTAGAACAGGAGGGGCAGTGATCAGACCTTTCCTCAGATCATACCACCTCTGAAGCAGTAAAAGTCTACAGGCTCCCATAACAAGCCACAAAAACTCAGGCTGGCCATCCCCTACCAGAGGTGAGCACAATTTAATTCTAACAAAATCCAAAATTTAAAAAAAATAGGCTGGAAAAAACAACAAAGAACCTGGCCATAAAAAGTTCTCAGGTGATAGGGGAAACTCAAAGACACAAATTCAGAAGAAAACAACTTGAAACTATTTAGAAGTAAAGTGTCAGAGGAAAATGCAGATTGAACACAATTCCAACAAGAATTCCTAGAAGAGTCAAAGAAATTTGTTTATAAATGTCAAAAAAAAATTGTTAAATCAAGTAATAAAGGTAAAGGAAAAATTGGGAAAAGAAATGAGCACATCACAGATTAGCTCCTGAAAGAGATCCCAAAATGAAAACTCTCAGAATGCCATATCCTAATTCTGGGAGCATCCAGGTCAAAGAATACATACAAGTATACACAAATACCATGAAATCACAAGATTTAGTGACTGCCACTATAATTGAGCAGTGGACTTGGAAATATTTCCAGAAGGCAAAAGGAGCTAAAATTAGCAACCTGACAAAAGTGAATATAATCCTAGAGAGGGAATAAAGGATATTTAATGAAATAGAGGACTTGCAAACATTCCTCATGAAAGGAGCAAAGCTAAACAGAAAATTGACATTTATATAAGATTCCAGAGAAGGATTAAAAAGGTCAACATGAATAAGAAATCATAAATGATTTAAGATTAAACTATTTTATCCCTATGTGGAAGTAGGATATATCACTTTTTGGGGTCAGAAGGAACACTTGGAGTTAAGTGATTTCCCAGAGTCACAGCTAATTTGTCTGAGTCTGAATTTGAACTCAAGTCATCTTAACTCCAGGGCTGGTGCTTAATCCACTGTGTCATCTAGCTCTTCTCTCGTGTAACTAAATATTAATAATTTTATCATCAAGGCAATTAGGAATCTATTTAGAAGATAGGTCTGAGTATTGAGTTGGAATGATCTTTAAAAAAAAAAATTGAAAGTTGAGAGAGTGGGGAAATTTTTCTGCTACAAGAGTAACACAAGGAAGAGTTTTTGCAGTAAAGGAGAAAATGAGGGGGAACAGGCAATACTTGAACCTCCTCTTCCTCACTAGTTCAAAAAAGTGGCAATATATACACATATAGAGTTGGGAGTAGGAGTTCATCTTATCCAACAAGGAAGTAAGAAAGCAATGAACTAAAAGAAAGGGGGTACAGTGATAAGAGGATAGATTAAAGGAAGCAGTGATCAAAGACTACAAGGGACAGTATCAAAAAAAAAAAAGGGAGATAAATGAAGAGAATAGGGTGAAGGGAAATAACATTCATAATTGTGAGTATAAATGGATCACTCACTCATAAAATGGAGCCAAGATAAGTTTAAAAATTGTCAGTTTCTAGGAGCTACAGAAGATTATAGGACTCTGACACAACCTTAGCAAGAGCTTTCATAAGATTGGCTAGGGATCCAGAAAACAAGGTAGGACCCAGGCACAGAATCATTCAACCATCAGCAAACAAGCATCTACTCTGTGCAATCTCTGGAGGTTAAAAAAGGAGGTAAAAGATGATACCCTGTCCTCAAGGAGCCTCAAGAAAAAAATCAAATTTGAAAGACAACATACCAAAAAAAAAAAAAAAAATATATATATATATATATATATATATATATATATATATATATATATATATGTGTGTGTGTATATATATATCACACTAAGAAAGAAACTATATATAGAGGTAAGTAAGAATTAACAGAAGGAAGCACTAGAATTAAGAGGGATTGAAAAAGGTTTTCTCTAAAAGATGGGATTTTAGTTGGGTCAGTAGTTGGAGTGGAAAGGAGAAAGCATTCCAGGCATGATTGACATCCAGCAAAAATATCTGGAGCTGAGAGAGTATCTTGTTTATAGAGTAGCCAAAAATCCATATACTTAGTGAGGAGAGTACAGTGTAAGAAGACTGAAAAAGTAGAAAGGGATTTGGATATGAAGGACTTTAAAAGACAGTGTTTTGTATTTACTTCTGGAGACTATAAGAAACCACTGGATTTAATTAAAAAATATATTGAAAATTTTCCCTTCCCTGCTCCCAGAGAATCATGCATCTAGTAACTTTGAGGATCTTGACTTTTTTCTTTTTTTTAAAGTTACATCAAAAAACCATTATTTGAAATATTCCATATATCTGGGACACCTCTGCAAAAGTGTATGTGTTAAGAGTTTTTTGTTTTTTTTTTGTTTTTTTTTTTTTTTCATATCTCTTCTTTAGGGCCAGGTTTGTTTTTTGGATTTTTGCAACATTCATTTGAAATTTTGTGGTTGAAACTGTTAAAGCCCTTTACAGCCTTATTCTAGCTTATCTTTTCATTTTCACTGAATATTACTATTATTCCTATATTCTTACCACCCAGCCAAATTTGCTTTTTCACCATTACACATAATAACATAAAAAAACTGTATTTACTATTTCTTGGTGCCCTTGCACTGGTCACTCCTCACCTCCCTTGTAAAACATGTACTCTTCATCTTAGTAAATAATTTGTTTAGTTGATTGATCAGGTTGTTTTGATGCTAAGCCAGACTGTATTTTCTCAGAATCAAAATTGAAAGTCATTATGGGGCCCACAGAAAGTAGTTAGCAGATAGAGTTAACTACTCAAAAGTAAAGAATATGGAGCATAAAACAGACTTAGCTAAAATAAGTTAATATTTGTAAAAAGTTTTTAGTATAGTGTCTGGAATATAGTAAGGGCTATATATTTAACCCATTCTCCTTTGCTCCTCTACTTCAACATACTTTTCTGTCAGAATTCGAATTTGTTGGTTGTTTCTTATTTTGGTATTCCCTCAGTTAGGACTGATATCCTGAATTTTAGTCTTGACCGTTACCTTCTAGATACTATCCCAAATCATCTACTTTGTTTAATCCCCAACTTTTTCTTGATTTTCCTGGTCATGCCTTTTTCCCTGCCTCTGAACTTCAGAGACTTCATGTTGACATTGTAATTTACTTTTGTGTGGTGTATGTGAACTTAGCTTAAGGTATTAGAAACAAAAATAATTACAACACAGTATAATTTTATAAAAGAGAGGGCATGTGATTTCATCAGTATGTGGAATTTTTCCCACTAGATCACATTTGTCTGACTTAGTAGCTTACACTTAAGAAGTTGTCTAAGTCACACAGAGGAAAATTGTTAATGGTCAGTCATCAAATTTTATTTGCCTCAGATTATCCTGTTTCTGCATGTTTTTTAAACTATATTGAATTGAAAAGTCATTCAATTCCATCAGATTTCAGAGTTGTAAAACTTCAGGATTTCAGAGATAGAACTTGGCAATTATATGTGGTTATTTTAGGAAAGTTGCATCCAAGGTCAAATATTTGCAAAACTGGAATCTAAGGTCCCTTTTCCTAACATATATTCAACAAATAATGTCACAAAGAGATGAGCATGACTGAAAAAATGACTGAACAAGAAAATATAACATGACAGAATGAGAATGAAAAAGAGCAAATAATCTCTTAGTTTGGGCTTCAAAACCCTCCTGAAAGGAACTTGGAGAACTAATTCCCCAAGACCACACTTTGAGATCAATTACTCTTTCTTGATATAGAAAAATTTGGAAGAGAGGGATGATTTTGAGCAGAAAGATGAATTAAGTTATATTGAGTATGAAATTCTTGCAAGGTATTCATGGATATGAATGAACAGGCAGTTGGTGATGTGGTTCTGGAGTTTAGGAGAATGGCAGAGAGCAAGATCTATAGATCTTGGAGTCATCTTAAGAGTTGATCATTAAACCTCCTGGAAGGTTTTGAGTTCACTTTTTACAGAGAATAGAAAAGATGGCCTAGGACCTGAAAGTACCTCATGGGATACTTGTATAATTAAGGCTTGTAATACCAATAATGATACCTATATGAGCTCATTGTCATCATTGTAGCAGTTAGTATTTTCATAACACATACTATATGCCAGGCATTGTGCTAAGTGCTTTACAAATATTATCTCATTTAATCTTTACAACAATCCTGAGAGGTAGGTGCTATTTATTAAGCCCATTTTGTAGTTTAGGAAATTGAAGAAAACAGATTAATTGATTTGCCCAATATGATGTAGCCAGGAAATGTCTGAGTTGAATTTGCTTATTCCAGACCTAGTGCTCTATTCCCTGTCCCACCCAGTTGCTTTATAAACAGGACAAACGAAGTGTCCATAGTATGATATATAGTTGAATTGACTGCTAGTCATAATATGATATAACAGTTCAGTGGACAATATTCTAGTCCTAGAACTGAACAAGAGAAGTTAGGTATTTAGAGGAAGGGAGATTTCTTGGACAGTACGCATGCTCCAACTAATATGCATTCAGTTCCAAAATAGCTAAAGCTAAATTCATGGCAGGAATACATCCATCAATGAAGGCATAGGCCCTTCAAAGTATAGAAATGCTCAGCAATTAGGTTTACATAAACATGTATTCAAAATCAATTTGTAAAGGGACAATGTGGAAGAAAATTGTGAAGTGTAAGACTTAATTACCATTTGGTACATACTATATGTTCTTATGTAATGATTGAATAATTCCTTTTTTAAAGAGTTCAATTCTTTTTAAAATCACCTTATATTTATACACAGAACCAATTCTCTTTTCATTGTACTATTTTTCCTGTTCTACATATTAACCTATGATATTCTCATGATCTCCAAGTTTAGTAACTATCAAAAAACCTCTTCACTTATCTTGGACTTCAACTGCCTACTAGGTATTTTTATTCTACTTTTTGAAGTCTAAAGATGTTTCTTTTTTTTTTCCTCTACCAAGAAAAGCAAATCATCTTGTTAAAAGAGTTCCACCTACTCTCCATTTTTGGTTATCATTCCCTTCTCTTAAGCAATTGCCTATTCCTTCTGGAGTGCCTCCCAGTGGCTATCCTCCTTAGCTCACATACTTATTTATGAGTTGATCCACTTATGTGGAAAGGCAGCTATCAAGGTTCAAGATACTTTGTATGTCCCCACTTCTTTTAAACTCTATAGTTCAAGTGCCTCCATCAATTTACACTTAACTTTAATAGCCCTAGACCCAATTATCTCAAAGAAGGAAACACTAAGATAGCATAGTAAGAAGAGTAGATACATATCTCTCCACCCCCTTCACTAAACCTTGGACTCACTGTGCCACCAATATACTTAGCATTAATGGGAAAAGTAACTAACTATGCCTGAAACTCATGCCTATTAACACTGCTTGTGCAGAGCCCTTTGTTCTTTTTCCTTGGGTCTTCATGCTTCTTCCTTCTGGACATAACATGGTTTTATGCAAAAATGCTTCAAATACATCTTTTTTTCATTGATTAGATTCAGATTTTACACCTTGAATATCTTTGCTTCAAATACATTATTTCATTCCTTTTGGTGGTTTCTGATTATATAGTATAATGTATGGTAGCTTTGTATCTTTATATCTGAAGGTTTTCTAGTCACTTCCATAATGTTATTTATCATTAGAATCACTAAATTTATGTGTCTTGGAGTTTGAAATAAGTTTGTGTTTTTGTTTTTCTCTCCTGGATATGATCTGTACATTCTTTTGATTAGTGTTTTGTTTTCTTTACTCAAGAGATTCTGGTTCAGAAGTTTTTTCCTATTATTTATTGCATTTTAGTGTTGAAGTTTTTGACTTGTCATGGTTGGACTATGATCCTTAAATGGTTTCTAGGCACCATCCTGTCTTAGAGATTAATGTATTTTGCTTTTGTTTAGAAATCATGTGTTCTTTTTAATTTACTGAATTTTAAAGAGATCTACTATAGTAGTTTTGAGTTTTTTCTATTATACTAATTTTTTCTGTTTTCCAGGCCATAAACCTATCATTTATTCCTGAGATTTTTTTTTTCCCCCTCTGAGATTGATTTTCTCTCTTGAATCATTCTGAAAAATCCTGTTGTGGCCATCAATTCTTTTGACTATCCTGAAACTATTCTGTAACATTTTTTTCTTTTGATCAGTAGATAACTATACATTCTCATTGTTCTTGTTAGAACTTTTTTTTTTTTCCATCAGTGGGATAATTAAAATCATTATTTGGTTCTTAAGAGATTCCATCCTTCCAGGGTTGAATTAGTGGGCTGTGGTAATTAGGGGTCCTATCTGAGCTCTTCAGAATCTTTTTTTTTATCAGATCTAGGGTATGTATCAGATTATGCTCAACTTTTCATTCCTTATTTCAGTACTTTGATGCTAAATATTACCAAACAAAAAATTATAAGTCTGAAACCTGAATAGCTGGTGTGTCTTTATTTATTTGGTTATTTATTTGTTTGTTTGTTTGTTTATTTTTATTTAATAGCCTTTTATTTACAGGTTATATGCATGGGTAACTTTACAGCATTAACAATTGCCAAATCTCTTGTTCCAATTTTTCACCTCTTACCCCCCCACCCCCTCCCCCAGATGGCAGGATGACCAGTAGATGTTTAATATATTAAAATATAAATTAGATACACAATAAGTATACATGACCAAACCGTTATTTTGCTGTACAAAAAGAATCAGACTCTGAAATATTGTACAATTAGCTTGTGAAGGAAATCAAAAATGCAGGTGGGCATAAATATAGGGATTGGGAGTTCAATGTAATGGTTTTTAGTCATCACCCAGAGTTCTTTCTCTGGGCGTAGCTGGTTCAATTCATTACTGCTCCATTGGAGATGATTTGGTTGATCTCGTTGCTGAGGATGGCCAGGTCCATCAAAACTGGTCATCATATAATATTGTTGTTGAAGTATATTATGATCTCCTGGTCCTGCTCATTTCACTCAGCATCAGTTCATGTAAGTCTCTCCAGGCCTTTCTGAAATCATCCTGTTGGTCATTTTTTACAGAACAATAATATTCCATAATATTCATATACCACAATTTATTCAGTCATTCTCCAACTGATGGGCATCCATTCAGTTTCCAGTTTCTAGCCACTACAAAGAGGGCTGCCACAAACATTCGTACACATACAGGTCCCTTTCCCTTCTTTATAATCTCTTTGGGATATAAGCCCAGTAGTAACACTGCTGGATCAAAGGGTATGCACAGTTTGATAACTCTTTGAGCATAGTTCCAAACTACTCTCCAAAATGGTTGGATTCATTCACAACTCCACCAACAATGCATCAATGTCGCTGGTGTGTCTTTATCAGTTACTGGTGGTAATCCTCTTTGAATTTTAGCAAAGCTTATTCTTAACAGTGAACATAAGATTTGTCATCATTAATTTCCTTTTTGGTTAGTATAGGATGTATTAGAACTTAAGCTATGTTGACACAGGCTTTAAGAAATCTGTCATTTCTGTGCCATGATGAGCTGTCATAGTGGTTCTTGGTTGTTAGGTTTTTGTTTTCTTATATGTTTTGTTTGGGCTAAGACCTAAAGCCTTTTTTTCTAGTTGAGATTACTTAACTTGTTGATATTAAGTTCTATCATTGAGACTGTGCTTTGCAGTTGATTAACTTAGCTTAATTTTAATTACATATACTGGTGAATATTTTAATATTGATAACCAAAGTAGAATTAAATCTAAAATTTGGAATTAACTATTGTTACCAAAGGATTTAAAGAAAACTTCTTTAAATGATTCAGAAAAAGATAATAGGGAACCTAAGGAAATGAATGCCATGCAACTTAATTTCTTCCAAGCTCTATTCAGTAGAGATTCACCTCCTTATTTGTGCCTTTCAACCATAAATTTTTTCTTTTTTTTATTTAATTAATGGGCTACAGTGAAAAAATTCTGGGAGATGACTAAAAACCATTACATTGAATTCTCAATCCCTATATTTTTGCCCACCTACATTTTGGATTTCCCTCACAGGCTAATTGTACAATATTTCAGAGTCCGATTCTTTTTGTACAGCAAAATAACGGTTTGGTCATGTATACTTATTGTGTACCTAATTTATATTTTAATATATTTAACATCTACTGGTCATCCTGCCATCTGTGGGAGGGTGTGGAGGGAAGGAGGGGAAAAATTGGAACAAGAGGTTTGGCAATTGTCAATGCTGTAAAGTTACCCATACATATAACCTGTAAATAAAAGGCTATTAAAAATAAAAAATAAAATTAAAAAAATTAATTTATGGGCTAAACATTTCCTTAACATAGTATCATTTAAAAACAATTGTACAAGAAACTATAAATCTTATATAACTTGCTATTCCTTTTAAATATATGATAAAGTTATAGCTTATAAATTTCTTTTTTCCTTTTTTCTCCTCCTTCTTCCCTCTCCCCCAAGATGACCATCAGTTTCTTATAGTCAGAATGAATTCCAAAATAACAGCTTTCCTTCAGTAGAATAGGTTAGGTTCACAGGACAAAATCGTCGATGACTATAGTAATCTAGTGTTTAATAAGCCCAAAGAGAAGAGCCCAGTTTCTGGGATAAGAATTTGACAAAAATTGCTGGGCAAATTGGAAAATAGTGTGGCAGAAACTAGTCATTGACCCACATCTGACAACCCTATACCACAAGTAGATCAAAATGAGTTCATGATTTAAACATAAAGAATGATATTATAAGCAAAGTTTATAACCCAGATATGTGGAGAAGGAAGGATTTGTTAGCCAAAGAAGATATAGAGTACATTATTGAATACAAATTGGATAATTTTGATTTTATTAAATTTAAAAATTTTTTGTACAAACAAAACCAATGCAGACAAGATTACAAGGGAAGCAATAAACAGGGAAATCATTTTTAAAAATTGAGGGGTTCTAATAAAGGCCTCATTCCTAAAATATATAGAAAATGGACTCAAATTTATAAGAATTCAAGCCATTTTTTAATTGATAAATGGTCAAAGGATATAAACAGACAATTTTTAGATGAAGAAATTAAAACCAATTCTATTTATATGAAAAGGTGCTCTAGATCACTATTGGTCAGAGAAATGCAAATTAAGATAACTCTTGATTTACTACTATACACCTTAGATTGGATAAGATGACAGGAAAGATAATAATAAATGTTGGAGGGATGGGGAAAAAATTGGGACACTAATACATAGTTGGTGGAGTTGTGAGCCGTTTCAGCCATTCTGGAGAACAATATGGAACTATACCCAAAGGGCTTTCAAACTGTGCATATCCATTGATCCAGCAGTGTTTCTACTGCGCTTGTATCCCAAAGAGATCATAAAAAGGGGGAAAGGACCCACATATGCAAAAATGTTTGTAGCACCTCTTTTTGTAGTGGCAAGGAACTGGAAACTGAGTGTGTGCCCCTCAGTTGGAAGATGGCTGAAAAGGTTATGATATATGAATAGAAGAATTGCACATGTTTAACATAGGTTGGATTACTTACCATCTAGAGGAGAGATAGGGGGAAGGAAGGGAAAAAATTTGGAACACGGGGTATTACAAGAATGTATGCTGAAAATTATCCATGCATATGGTTTGAAAATGAAAAGCTTTAATTTAAAAATAAAAAGTATAAAAAACTTAACAATAACAGAATAACAGCTTTCCATATTATCATCTTCCCTTCTTCCATTTACACTTTAGGAACTTGAGTCTCACAATTAAGACTCTCACAAATAGATTAAACAACTTGACCAAAGTTATATATATGATAAGAATCATTAAGACAAGTCAAGAATTTATCATGTGCTCTACTTTTGAAAGAAAAAAAGAAAAGAAAAAAAGAAAGATCTAGCCAGTGTCTAGGTTGAGTACCCTATCTCTACATGCATACATATATACACACACATATTTGTATGTGCTGTGTTTGTAATTTGTGTCTTGAAAGAAATATCGATATTTTTCCTTTTGACTGTGTTTTAGTATATTCCAGTCACAATATCTCTTCTCTTTTCTATCACATTTCTGCTCCGTTTTATGAATTTCCTCTCATGAATATATTTTAATACTTTGTACAAATCTGTTGCTGTTTGAACTTATGTCATTGTTGATATTGATTTAGACTTGCTGCTTTGAAATGCCCCAGACCCTAAATGTTGCCCGCATCAGGAAATCCCAATAATGTAATATAACATCTTAACTTGATTTATTTTGAATGTATTACTCTATGTAGGTTTACTTGTGAAGTCATGAGGAAAGTTGCCTTTTTATTTCCTGCCAGATCCTTTCCAGATAGATACATCATTAATTTGGTTAACCTATTAGACTATGATTTTTATCTGAATATAATAATTCTGGAGAACACACGCTGAGTCACTAGAAAATAAATCTTGGAAAATTAACTGATTTACTTCTGAGGTTTAGGGTTTTTTTTTTTTTTCTTTTCTTTAAATGCTTGATGATTTAACAATGAAAGGCTTCCTGTATTTATTTATAGCTGTAATTAGAGTGCTGGTGTGTCTTTATTTTCTATATTCCTAAAAGTGTTAATAGCAAGGTAATGTTAGCCAATTTTCTTTAAGCAAATTTGTGGGTGTAGGAGTTATATAAAGGTACCTGGAACATAGAGATAGGAAATTACAGGTGCAAAGAAGCAAATGCTGAAGTGTGCTTAAAAAGTGTGTACCTTGTACAGATCTTTTTTTTTTCTCCTTGCTTTCCCAAAAAGTCTTTTTTTTTTTTCTAGTTTGCAACACTACTATCCCAGTAAACCCCCTGCTTGAAAGAGCCTTTTGGTTTCTTTTGATCCCCCAATTTTGTCAGTTCAGACTGTTTTTACTTTGGGCTCCCTTCACTTGTGTTTCATGTTCTAATTGTCTAATTTTTAGTGTCTTCTGCCTCATTCCCAATATTTTCTCTTTCTTTTTAAAAAGCCTTTTGTTAGGTCTAGAGCCTAAACAAACCTAAAAGCATTTTCTTTCCTAGTGGTAATTACTTATTAATCTGTTGATAATCAGTTCTAGTATTTAAAGTATGTATGCTTACATTAGCTTAAGTAGACTAAATAAATATGTTGATATCAGATAAACAAAGATGAATAAAATTTTAAAATTGGAGGTTACCTGCTTCTATCTTTACTGGAAATGGTTGAGGAAAGCTGCTTTAAGGGGTTCAGAAAAAGTAGGGCATTTGGGGAAAATAATACAATTACTTCTGCAATGTATACTTATTTTAGAAATCTCAGAATTCCTTGAAACTGATTTCCAAGAAAGCTTGGAAACTTAGTTTGCCTGTCCTTTTGTTGGAAATAACACCTTTAAGGATAAAATAAACCTTAGTTTTAGACGCAGTTTTTGGCACAGAGCCATTATTATACAGTATAGAAAACACATTTCAAAGTAGTTTTTTCTAAGAAAACTTCTGTGCTGAACTCACTCTCAATGTAATATTGCAGAAATCATGACCACCTCAGGAAAAGAGAACTTCCGCCTGAAGAGTTACAAGAACAAGTCCCTGAATCCTGATGAGATGCGCCGCAGGAGGGAAGAAGAAGGACTTCAGTTACGTAAGCAAAAAAGAGAAGAGCAGGTAAATATTTTATCTTTATTAATTTGTTATAGTTTGCTATACCAGGATAAGTCTAAAAGAAAGCAAAGTCATTTTGTGCCTTTGTTTATGGTTTTACATACTTATAAGTTAAGTTATACTCTTAGGCCAGCTATTTGTGAAGGCAGTTTTCATACTGTAGCTCCCTAAATCACTGATCCATCTTACTCCCTTTATGACCCAAAGTGCCTTCTTGTTTTTTTTCTATCAAAACTTCTATAAGAGTCTTTGTTTTAAGTTTCTTTTTAGAATAGTTGCTTCTTTTTTAGAGCAGCTGGAACTTTTGGGACAGAATTGTAAGGTTCTCAAGCCTAGGAGAGAGAAGGAATGAAGGCTAAAAAGAGACAAATTGATGCTACTTTTTGCCAATTGTGGGCAAATCTAAAAAGGTTCTAAGAAGGATAGAGACATCTGAGACTTGGCTTATGATACAACATGTGGTATAACATACTTTTCCTTTTTTTTTTTTTAATTTTAAAAATATAATAGTTTTACTTTCCCAATAACATTTGATAAAGTAGCTTTTAACATTTATTTTGAGATTTTGAGTTTTAAATTTTCTTTTCTTTATTCCTCACTTAACTTGCTTCTTCCCTAAGATAGCAATCTTATATAAGTTGTACAGTCATTTTACATATATTTCCATATCAGTCATGTTTGCCCAAAAAAGGCATTTTATTTCATTAAATATTTCTCAATTACATTAATGATCATTTTTAAGATTGTGAGTTAAAAATTTTCTCAGTCCCCTTTTAGAGAAGGCAAGCTGTTATTATTTGTGCTTTGTTCTCAAAACAGGACTATGCAAAGTCAAAAGAGACATTTAGAGCAATGGCAAGATATAGATTAGGTGCTGTGTGTGCTGGATGTGCTGGATGTGATGACAAGCAATTTGATGATGGATTATATGTGTGAAGTCATGCCAAAAAAAAAAAGAAGAAGAAGAAGAAGAAAAACAGTTTTTAATTAGTATGCTTAAGTATTCATCCAGAGTTCATCAGTTCTCTCTCCGGAATCAGATCCTGTTTTTCTTCATGCATCCTTTGGAATTGTCTTGGATCACACTGTCTTCATCAGAGTAGTGAAGTCTTTCACAGTTGGTTATCTTTACAATGTTGCTGTTAACAGTATACAATATAACCAGCTTTTTTTTTTTTTAATCTATACATGTCAGCCATACTTAGTAGATTCTTTGTAGAGAAGCTTTTTTTTTCAAGTTTATATTCATTAATATTAAATTGCAATTTGTAAATAGAATGCAAAGTTCATTACTATGTGCCAAAAAAAAATTTTTTTTATGTGTTTGGTTTCCCAGTTACTTTTCCTCCATTTATTTGACTTCTTTCACAATAATGGATAATAATAATCATATGTATTTACCTTGACTTTCTGGGAAACAGAGCATTTTCCTATTACACAAGACAATTACCTTTCTCTTCACCAGTTTTGTTTTTTTTAAATTGTTGTTGCTTTAACTACCTCACATCTTCATAAAAATCACCTTCAGATTACTGCACATGATTTGATTGGATGTATACACATTCAGACAAGGAGTCTTATGATAATCCTTTTGACATCTAGTCCTCAGTACATGAATCTTTCTATAGCTGTTGACTGGAATTCATTGTACCTGCTTAGTGTCATGCAAATTTAGGACTAATTTCAAGTGAATGGCATACAACTCTAGGATGTGTTAGAATGTTTTTTTTTTTTTTAAGCAAAGCACAACATTGAAGGGAATAGACAGGTACAGTTGGGGATACAGTTACATGTGACTTCTGTTGCCTCCCTCTGTCCTAGTGACAGCATTTTGGGTGATAATTCAGACAGGTAGCAGCTAGACTTTTTTTGTGTGAAGGCCTAGAGACAGGGGGCCTGGGTTTATTTACAGAGATTTTTTTTAGACAAAAGTCCTGCTTTGATGGCAGTCATGTTGCTAGTGGGCCAAACAGAATGAACCAATAGCAAAAGGAGAGAGAGTTTCTAATACAGAAGCCCTACTTAGGATGAGAAAGGTGAAATAACTTTGTCACATTAATAAGATTGCTAGAGTTTCAATAGTCAGCTCTAATTCTAGGTGCGGTTTGAACCTTAAGTGTATCAGAGTTATATAATAGGAGATAGTCCTAGGAAAGTGGAGCCTTAGATTCCTCTAGCTATTCACTTGGTCACTGCTAGTTTCATGTAGTGCTATATTATTGGGGATGCATTTTTGATGCTACAATTCCTTGAAATTCAACGTTTGGGATGTAGAATGAAATAGCATGTTTAACATGCTTTTATATTAGAAAACTTCCAAAACAATTCTTTTTTGAATGGTTAACACCATTGATTTGTGTAAAATGACTTGACTGTTAAAACTACTAATACTATGGTATACCCTTATTTAGGCTAGAATTCTATTTCAAATTTAACTTATTTTGTTTGCATCATCTTTATAGACACAGCTTATTCAATTGTCTAGGCCTTCTAATATGTCTGCAATAGTATAGCATACAGATTTTTTTTCCAGTCTAATAACAAAAGTGGTGAGCATCATTGCACAATACAAGTTTATTTTGGAACTTAATTCCATGATCCTTCCAGTTACTTCATATCATCTGTCTGACAATATCATTGGCTTCTGTGAACTCAACCTTTTTTTTTTTTTTTCCTTCCCTGTTGAGGGTCTTATGAGAGATGATGTTTCAGAATTAGCAGGGAAAGCAGAGGTTGTTTCAATGATCAGCCATTTGGCAGAATGTCACTGGAAAGGCAAACCTCTCAGACCAAAGTAAAATTTTGGTAAATGATTCTGACATGCGTTGTTTTGCTTATTATTCAAAATATACAATATTAGTAATACTGAAGATGGAATAATCACTGTCTCTTTTTGTAAACAGGCTGATACATGAATCTTTGAAGGTAATGTAACATTGTTGAAAAGTAGATTAATAAACCTCTGTTTCCCTTTCCCATCAGTTGTTTTAATCAGTTCAATTTTTGACATAAGTCCTTATCTAGTGCTTTATTATGGAATAGAAGTGACATTGATTGAATTCTAGAAAGCTTTGTCAATGAAACACAAACTATAGTGAATTGTATTTTTTTTTTTTTTAATAGTGAGTTGTATTAAGCTGAAACAGCTTTAAACACAGTCTTACTTGTAGCCTGCATCAGCTTATTCAGGAGTTAAATTAGTTAGACTAGCCCAAGTATGGAAAATCACCACTAGGTGATGATTTATTATTTCTAGAGTTGTCATAGCTTAACAGAAATATAAAGTAGCCTTCAGTTGTGTTTTTCCTTTTGAACATCTACAGTGAAGTAACAGAGGATATTTAGAATCACAATTTTTAGACAATTTATAAATGTTATTTAACTAATGATACTCTAAATGTAAGGTCCTTATGTGAATCTCACATCTCACTACTTAGAAACAAGTAGGATTTAGGAAGACATAAATTGAAATCTACTTTCAGACACTTCTGGGTTTTATGACTCTGGACAAGTCATTTAACCTTTCTTAGAATATGAGAAGGGAAATAAATCAGATTCTGAAGGACTTTAAAAGTTAGATAGGTTTTTATATTTGATTCTAAAGATAATAGAAATTCCCTCGAGTTAATGGGAGAGAAGGTAACATGGGCAGAACTGCTTTACAAAGATTAGTCACCTCAGTGGAGCATGTAGAGACTTATGACAAGGAGATCAACTAGAAATCTATTGCAGGCTTGAAGAGATGAATGCCCTCACCATGGTGATTCTTGTGTAACTGGAGAGAAAGGAATGTATATGAGCAGTATTATGAAGGTAGAAATGACAAGACTTGGCAATAGGTGGATATTTGGAATGTGTGTAAGGAATCAAGAATGACACTGAAGGTGTCTGGCAGGATGGTGTTCTAGTAGGTTAATGCTTCTTTGACAGTAATAGGACATTTAGAAGATAGGAAGATTTGGGGGGAAAGATAAATTCTCTATTAGATATGTTGAGTTTGATACTTGCAGTATATCCATTTTGAGATGTCAAGGAGGCAACTGGTGATGATCTTTGGTGGGTGGGTGAGTGTGTGTGTGTCTGTGTGTGTATGTATTAGCTTCAATGAGATGATAATGGGACCTGATGAGATCACCAAATGAGATAATATATAGTGAGAAGAGAAGTGGACTAGGGACAAAGCCTTAGGGAATACCTACTATTAATGGACAAGCAAAGGAGACTAAAAAGGAATACTCAACCAGGTAGGAGGGAAAACTAAGAGAGAGTAGTGTCCTAAAAACTTCAAGTGAAGAAAGTATCCTGAAGAGAGGGAGATAAGATTTTAAGATGTTTAAGATTGCAAAGAGGTTAAGGAGACTGAGCATTGAGGGAAAAGGCCATTAGATGTTACAATTTAAGAGATCATTTGTTAACTGGAAATATCAGGTTCAATTGAAAGATGGACTTTATAAGTCATTCTGTAAGACAGGGAGAAGAAAAGAAGAGGAGACCCCCAGTAGTAAGATAGACTTTTTAAGTACTTTAATCAAGAAAAGGGAAAGTGAAAGAATGGTAATGATCAAGTGAAAGTTTTTTGAAGATGCTGTAGACCTAGGCATATTAGACATTAGAGAAGCAGCCAGTAAAGTAGAAAAGAATAAAGGTTAGTGAGAAAATAGGGATGATAAGGGATGGGAGGGAAACTGCTGGAGAAGCTGGGATAGAAAGAACTATGGAAACTGAATGGGAATTGAGATATATTGCTTTCATCTCTTTTTTTTTCCCTTTTGTTTTGGTTTTTTACAAGATGACAATATGGAAATATGTTTAAAATGATTGTACGTATATAACCTGTATCAGATTACTTGCTATTTTGGGGGGAAAGGAAAAACAAATTTAGAACTTGAAATCTTACATGTTGAAAATTATCTGTAAATGTAATTGGAAAAAATAAAATATTTTTAAATGAAGAGGGAAAACAAATGATGGAATGGGATGGCATGTACGAAGAAGAGTTTTCCTTGGTAAGGAAAAGTATTGATTTAACATTCTTTGCTCACCGTTCCACTATTGCTACGCGCTCATTGACTACACTGTCTGAAAATAAATGGTATGGTTCTTAGGTGACATCTATGAAACCTTGTTCTAAATTTTCTTGGAGTTTTTAAAGATCATGATGCTATGTTTCAGTTGAATACATTGCCTAGCTTTTGGGGATCACAGGATATATTCCCTGCTTTAAGAAAAGGAAACTTGTTAGTAAATATGTCATTTAGAATTAATAGTATATGTCCATTACTTTTAAATTATTTTCTTTATGCTTTTTGAAGTTATGATTATTAGTTAGCTAACTCTTAAATTTTTTTCTTTATCTCTTTTCACTGTGTTCCAGCAGTAGTTTAGAATTATCTTATTCAGGAGAAACTTTTTAATGGTTGATACTTGGCATTTTTTTAAATGTTAAAATTGTCTTTTTATACTCACACTTTTAGCATTTTGAAAAGATTGCCATCTTACTGTCATAAATGAGTCATGAGACCAAATCAGTGCTTTATAATAACTTGTGGTAATTAAAATTCACAAAGATCAAGCTGCTGCTTTTCTGATATAATCAAGAAAACATGAGGGTTTTTAAACCTGCTGACAAATATTGTTATGCTTATAAAGTCATGCTGTCCATATAATGGAAGTTGTGTACTGTTTAATTTTTCATTACTGTACATGAGATAACAAGTTAAATCAAATAATTTTACAAATAGTAGTCACCAAAAATGAAAACCTTTTGTGTATACCATATCATTTTCTTTTTCACTTGGAATGCCTTTCCTTTTTTAGTTGCTGAAATATTAAGTTTTTGAATTGCCAATTTTTGGGGGAGAGATCTTTTTTAAAAAATCACTTTCATTACCAACCAGATGCAGAGTGAAGTGAGTAAAGCAAGAACAGTTTTTACAATTGACAACAATATGAAGAAAAATAATTTTGCAAGACTTGAAAGCCCTCATTAATGCAATGACAAGCTACAATTCCAGAGGATTACAGGATTACATGTTATTTGTCTCTTGACAGAGAGACGATAGCTTCAACATGCAGAATGAGACATGCATTTTTGGTTTTAACATTGTATGAGTATATTTTTCCTAACAAAAGTTCAGTAAAATTAACCAACATCAAATGAGTCTGACAATAAATGTTCTTTTCTTTTAATTTTTATTTTCAGTTCCAAATTTTCTTCTTTTTTATACCCCTTCTCATATTCAATAAGAAGACAAGAAATTTGATACCCATTTTATTTATATATTACAGATACACATATGAAGTCGTACAAACCATATTTCCATATTAGCCATGTTGTGAGGGGAAAAGCAAGAAAAGTCCACAGTCTGTTGTGGTAACACTGAAAGTAGGGAAATACATTTTTAATCCCTTCTTTGAAGCCAAGTTTGGTGTAATTATAATTAGTTTTTAGTTTTGGTTTTTTTTTTCACTCATTAGTTTATTTGCATTTTCATTGTAGTCATTGTGCTTATGTTTTCATGATTCTGTTTACTTCACTTTGTATCATTTATAAGACTTCTCAAGCTCTTCTGTATTTTTGATATTCACCATTTCTTTTAGTACAATAATTATATATTATTATATTCACATACCACAGTTAAGCCATTTCCCTACTCACTGGGCATAGTCTTTACTACTACAAATTGTGATGTTCATGCACTTTTTCTCTTCTTCCTCCTGCACACCTTCTCACCTCTATCATTTTGTCATTTACTTCCTTAGGATGTATCTTTAGTAATGGAATCCTTGGGTCAAAAGGATATGGTCACTTTAGTAACTTTTAAAATCAATCCCAAATTGCTTTTTGGAATGATTAGACTTAATCCAGCTATAATATTCTTGGGAGTTTTCATCTTGCAATCTCAAGAGGTGCTCAGTGGATTCTTTCAATTCTATTCTTTGGTTCTATATCAGGGCAGTTTTCCTTGATAATTTCTTGGAAGATGATGTCCAGACTCTTTTTTGATCATGATTTTCAGGTAGACCAATAATTTTAAAATTATCTCTTCTGGATCATTTTTCCAATGAGAAATTTCACTTTTTTCCCCATTTTTTTGGTTTTGTCTTATTGGATCTTGATTTCTTATAAAGCCATTTGCTTCCATATGCTCAGTTCTAATTTTTAAGGAATTATTTACCTCATTGAATTTTTGTATTTCCTTTCCCAATTGGCTAATTTTGCCTCATTAGCTTTTTGGGTTTCTTTTGCACCACTGTCAATTATTTTTCTAATTTTTCCTCTGTCTTTCTTATTTGATTTTAAAATCCCTTTTGAGCTCTTGCATAGCCTGAGACCAATTCTTATCTTTCTTGAGGCTTTGAAAGTAGGAGCATTTGGATAGGTCGAGCAAATATAATAAAGATGACAATACTCCCTAAACTAATCTATTTATTTAGTGCTATACCAATCAGACTTCCAAGAAAATATTTTAATGATCTAGAAAAAATAACAACAAAATTCATATGGAATAATAAAAGGTCAAGAATCTCAAAAGAATTAATGAAAAAAAAATCAAATGAAGGTGGCCTAGCTGTACCTGATCTAAAACTATATTATAAAACAGAAGTCACCAAAACCATTTGGTATTGGCTAAGAAATAGATTAGTGGATCAGTGGAACAGGTTAGGTTCACAAGACAGATAGTTAACTATAGCAATTTAGTGTTTGACAAACCCTCACTTTTTGACAAAGATCCTCACTTTTGGGATAAGAATTCATTATTTGACAAAAACTGCTGGGATAACTGGAAATGAGTATGGCAGAAATTAGGCATGGACCCACACTTAACACCGTATACCAAGATAAGATCAAAATGGGTCCATGATTTAGACATAAAGAACGAGATTATAAACAAATTGGAGGAACATGGGATGGTTTATCTCTCAGACTTGTGGAGGAGGAAGAAATTTGTGACTAAAGACGAACTAGAGACCATTATTGATCACAAAATAGAAGATTTTGATTACATCAAATTAAAAAGCTTCTGTACAAACAAAACTAATGTAAACAAGATTAGAAGGGAAGCAACAAACTGGGAAAACATCTTCACAGTTAAAGGTTCTGATAAAGGCCTCATTTCCAAAATATATAGAGAGCTGACTCTAATTTATAAGAAACCAAGCCATTCTCCAATTGATAAATGGTCAAAGGATATGAACAGACAATTTTCAGATGATGAAATTGAAATCATTACCACTCATATGAAAGTGTGTTCCAAATCATTATTAATCAGAGAAATGCAAATTAAGACAACTCTGAGACACCACTACATAGTCAGATTGGCTAAGATGACAGGAAGAAATAATGATGAGTGTTGGAGGGGATGTGGGAAAACTGGGACACTGATACATTGTTGGTGGAGCTGTGAACGAATCCAACCATTCTGGAGAGCAATCTGGAATTATGCCCAAAAAGTTATCAAACTGTGCATACCCTTTGATCCAGCAGTGTTTCTACTGAGCTTATACCCCAAGGAGATACTAAAGAAGGGAAAGGGACCAGTATATGCCAAAATGTTTGTGGCAGCCCTGTTTGTAGTGGCTAGAAGCTGGAAACTGAGTGGATGCCCATCAATTGGAGAATGGTTGGGTAAATTGTGGTATATGAATGTTATGGAATATTATTGTTCTGTAAGAAATGACCAGCAAGATGAATACAGAGAAGCTTGGAGAGAATTGCATGAACTGATGCTAAGTGAAATGAGCAGAACCAGGAGATCATTATATACTTCAACAACAAAACTGTATGAGGATGTATTCTGATGGAAGTGGATTTCTTTGACAAAGAAACCTAATTCAGTTTCAATTGATCAATGATGGACAGAAGCAGCTACACCCAAAGAAAAAAAACACTGGGAAATGAATGTAAACTGTTTGCATTTTTGTTTTTCTTCCCGGGTTATTTCTACCTTCTATACCCAGTTCTCCCTGTGCAACAAGAAAACTGTTTGGATCTGCACACATACATTGTATCTAGGATATACTCGGACATATTCAACATATATAGGACTGCTTGCCATCTAGGGGAGGGGGTGGAGGGTGGGAGGGAAAAATCGGAACAGAAGTGAGTGCAAGGGATAATGTTGTAAAAAAAAAAAATTACCCTGGCATGGATTCTGTCAATAAAAAGTTAGTATAATAAAAAAAAATAAATAAAAAAGAAAGCATATAGCACAAAAAAAAAAAAAAAAAAAAGAAGAAGAAGAAAGTAGGAGGCATTGACTTTGTTGTCTTCTGAAGAGTATGTGTTTTGTCACCATAGTAATTTTCTATGGTCAGAAACCTTGTCTGTTGTTTCTTCATTTTCCTAGCCTCTTACTTGGCTTTTAACTCTTTGCTAAAGTATGGCTCTATTTTCAGGGTGGAGGATGCACTATCCCAAGTTTCAAGAGTGTTGTGTAGCTGTTATCAAAGATCCTTCTAGGGGCCTGACCACAAGCCCTGTTTTCTGCCCTGGAACAGTTAGGAGTGACTTCACCCCACTGTAGCTGTTAAGATCTCGTGTGCTAAAGCAAAAGAGTCCTACTTTGCTAGAACTGGGGCCGGGGCTGGGAATGAGTGCAAGATTCTTACCCTTACCTTTTTTGCTGACCTTCCAAGCTCTCTGGGCTGAGAGGTCTGGAAGCCACCAGTATTGCTGCTGATTTAGAGGTCCCTAGACCTATTCCTGCTTTATTGGAATGGGGCCAGAACTGGGACTGGTGTTAGGGCCCAGGCTGCACTAGTATGGCCTACACTGGGATTGAATAGTGGACTTCCATCTTTTCGGTTGACCTTTTAAGTTATATTCAACCAGAAAATGTCCTACTTTGTCTACTCTGATGTGCTAAAATTGGTTTAGAGTCATTTTAAGGAATTTGGAATGGTTTTGAGGAAAGAATGGTGAGTTTCTGCCTTTACTCTGCCATCTTGATTCTGCCTCCCGTGGTAAGAATTCAGAACTCCACCAAAGTCTGTTAGAGTTCTTGTCTTTGTATATCTCTAATATAGACCAATTAAATCATTTGTAATCTACCTTTTGTGATTGATTCTATCACTTTTTTGACTAAGAATTCACCCCAGTTCTAGCTCAGAAAAAGTATCTGATCTTTTTCTTTTCTTCTTTTCTCTCTCTCTCTCTTTTTTTTTTAATGCTGTAGTCTTTAATGTAAGGGTAACATAGTTGTTTTAAGAATATATTGCTATAACAGGGTAAGATATTTATCTAAATCTAATTTCTACCAAACTCTTTTTCAGTGTTTTCAACAGTGTCAAATAAGGAATTCCTCTAGAAAAACAAAAACTGATCTTTTTTAAAATAATAATAGCTTTTTACAACTCTGAGATACCACTATACACCTGCCAGATTGGCCAGAATGACAGGGAAAGATAATGCAGAATGTTGGAGGGGATGTGGGAAAACAGGGACACTGATACATTGTTGGTGGAATTGTGAATACATCCAGCCATTCTGGAGAGCAATTTGGAACTATACCCAAAAAGTTATCAAACTGTGCATACCCTTTGATCCAGCAGTGTCTCTACTGGGTTTATACCCCAAAGAGATACTAAAAAAGGGAAAGGGACCTGTATGTGTCAAAATGTTTGTGGCAGCCCTATTTGTAGTGGCCAGAAGCTGGAAAATGAATAGGTGCCCATCAATTGGAGAATGGTTGAGTAAATTGTGGTATATGAATGTTATGGAATATTATTGTTCTGTAAGAAATGACCAGCAGGACGAATACAGAGAGGATTGGCAAGACTTATATGAACTGATGCTAAGTGAAATGAGCAGAACCGGGAAATCGTTATATACCTCAACAACGATACTGTATAAGGATGTATTCTGATGGAAGTGGATTTCTTCAACAAAGACAAGATCTAACTTAGTTTCAATTGATCAAGGATGGACAGAAGCAACTACACCCAAAGAAAGAACATTAGGAAATGAATGTAAACTGCTTGCATTTTTGTTCTTCCCAGGTTATTTATACCTTCTAAATCCAATTCTCCCTGAGCCACAAGAAAACTGTTCGGTTCTGCACACATATATTGTATCCAAGATCTACTGTAATCTATTTAACATGTATAGGACTGCTTGCCATCTTTGGGGAGAGGGTGGAGGGGAGGGAGGGGAAAAATCGGAATAGAAGTAAGTGCAAGGGATAATGTTGTAAAAAATTACCCTGGCGTGGGTTCTGTCAATAAAAAGTTATTTAATTAAAAAAAAAATAATAGTAGCTTTTTATTTTTCAAAATGGATGCAAAGATAGTTTGTAACATTCACCTTAAAAAACTTTGTGTTCCAAATTTTTCTCCTTTTTTACCTACCTTCCTGCTCCCTAGACTGCAAGTAATCCAATATAAGATAAACATGTGCACTTTTGTAAACATTTTCTTGTTGCAAAAGATAAATCAGATCAAAAGGGCAAAAAAAAAGAGAGAAAAAAGCAAGCAAACAAGCAAAAAGATGAAAATGCAATGTTGTGATTCACATTCAGTCCCCATAGTCCTTTCTCTGGATGGATGTAGTAGATGGCTCTCCCTCCATCCTAAGTCTCTTGGAATTGACCTGAATCACCTCATTTTTTAACAGAGCAACTTCATCATAGCAACAAGATTATGGGATAATCAACTATGTACAATGTTCTCTTGGTTCTATTCCCTTCACTTAGCATCAGTTCATGTGAGTCTCTCCAGGCTTTTCTGAAACCATCCTGTTGATCATTTCTTATAAAACAATAACATTCCATTACATTCATATACTATAACTTATTCAGCTATTCCCCAACTGATGGCATCCACTCAATTTCCAGTTTCAGTAGAGACATTGCTGGATCAAAGGATAGTTCCAATTGTTCTCCAGAATGGTTGGATCAATTTACAACCCTACCAACGATGTATTAGTGTCCCTCCAATATTTATCATTGCCTTTTCCTGTCATCTCAGCCAATCGGAGAGATGTGAAGTGGTATCTCAGAGTTGTCTTAGAGTTTCTCTAATCAATAGTGATTTAAAGCATTTTTTCATATGTTTAGAAATGGCTTCAATTTCTTTGAAAATTGTTCCTATTCTTTTATCAGTTGGGGATGGCTTGTATTCTTATAAATTTGAATCAATTGTCTATATATTTTAGAAATGAGGTCTTTATCAGAAACCTTGGGTATAATATTCCCCGCCCTGTTTTCTGCTTCTCTTCTCATCTTGACTGCATTGTTGGGTTTGTTGTTGTTGTTGTTGTTTTTTACAAAAGTTTTTTAATTTAATATAATCAGAATTATCCATTTTGCATTTCATAATATTCTTTTATTGATCTTTGGCCATAAATTCCTTCCTTCCTTCACATATCTGAGAAATAGACTGTTCCTTATTCTCCTAATTTGCTTATAGTATCTATATCTAAATCATAAACCCATTTTACCAAATCTTGTTATAGAGTGTTAGGTGTTGGTCAGTACCTAGTTTCTGACATACTGTTTTCCAATTTTTCCAGCAATTGTCAAATAGTTCTTATCCCAAAAGTTGGAGTCTTTAGGCTTATCAAACACGAGATTACTATAGTCATTGATTATTGGATCTTGTGAAACTAACCTATTCTATTGATCCACTTCTCTTTTTCTTAACCAATACCAAATAATTTTGATGACAGCTGCTTTTGTAATATAGTTTTAGGTATGGTACAGCTAGGCCACTTTTATTTGCATTTTTTTTTTCATTAATTCCCTTTTAATAGGGTTTTTTCCCCCTGACACAGTTGGGGTTAAGTGACCTGTCCAGGGTCACACAACTTGGAAGTTTTTAAATGTCTGAGACCAAATTTGAACTCGGGTCCTCCTGACTTCAGAGCTGGTGCTCTATACACTGCCCCTTTATAGTTTATTTTTACATTACCTTTGTTTCCAAATATATTCCTTTTCATTCCTACCCAAACTGACATTTCTTAGTAACAGAGATTAAAGAGGAAAAAAAAGCAAGTTAGGAATACCAACCAATATTTATAGTATACTCAGTATTGCATAATCATCTCCTGCCTCTGTGTTGAAGAGAATAAGGTAAATTTTCTCAAATCTCTTCCTGGGTCAAGCTTGATCCTCTTTCCCTTTCTCTTGCCCTCTCTTCATTATTCCTTCCCTTCTTTCTCACCCCCTTCTTTATTTTTCTTTTTCCTTTTTCTTTACATTGTTATACTTACTGTGTATATTATCTCTTCATTTTCTTTGTGTTCATTGTCTTCCTATGCTTCTCTAAAATCTTTTTTTTATTTTATTTTTTTTGTTTTATAATTATTTTCTCATACATTCACATGTCATAATTTGTTTAGCTGTTTTCCAGTCATTGAATGTTTACTTTGTTTCTAGTTCTGTTATCACAGAAAGTGCAATTATAGATATTTTGGTTTTATTCTGCCTTTAACCTATATAACTATAACTATATTAGCCTGTATAAACTGCCCTGTAGTAGATGCCTGATAAAATGCTTGTTGTTAAACTTCTTTGGAGCATGTGTCTAACTTTGGGATCTTTCTGTTATTAAAGTTATTTATCAATATTTTATACACTCAGCACATGGAATACTCTTCTTAAAAGACTTTTCTTTTTCAGTTGTTCAAGCGAAGAAATGTTGCCACAGCAGAAGAAGAAGCAGAAGAAGAAGTAATGTCAGATGGAGGTTTCCATGAGGCCCAAATCAATAACATGGAGATGGCATCAGTAAGTGGCATGTGAAGGACAAACTTTTTTAATTATAAAAAACTCACACATCAGCTTTCTTTTAATCTTAAGTAAACTTTGTTATGTAACTTAGAATAGTATATTTTGTATCTAGGTTATATATTATCATCATCCCCTCTTGTCAATTTCTCACTCTGCTTCAAGGAAGCATATTTCTAGACTGAAGAGTTTAGAATACTTGAGTTTGAAGACTCTCTTGTCTAATTAATAACTGTATGATTGTGAACAAGTCACTTAAACAGTCTCATTTTCAGTTGCTCATATCTAAACTGAAGAAGGATGGTTTTTTAACTGCTGTAGTTTCACAAACATAGCACATAAGAAGGTCAGCTCACTTTGCACTAAACGTTTCTTTACCAAGCAACCTTTTGTTCTCTTATTTAGTACAGTTTAATTGAAGGAAAAAAAAGGATGACATATCACTATATTGGTGAATTTTACAGCAATTTTAAGTGATACATTTATATTTTATTAGTAAATTGGAATTCTATTTAGTGGGAAGAGCACAAACCTGGGAGTTAAACTGTATTCTAGTCACTCTGTTGCTAACAAGTTGTGTAACTGTGCTTAGGTCACTTTTCTACAGGCCTTGGTTTTTTTGATGTTAAACTGAGAAGGGTGAGATAAGATCATTTTTGGTGTTCTTTATAGCCTATGATCTTTATAAGGTAATACTACTTCATTATAAGCAGCATGATAGAGTGGATAGTCACTCTTAGAACTTGAAAGACATGGGTTCAAGTCCAGCCTTTGACACATGCCTGTTTCACCTTAAGTAGTTTCAGTTATAGAACAATAAGATTCCATTACATTCATATACCATATCTTACTCGGCCATTCCCTAGCTATTGGGTATCCACTCATTTTCCAGTTCCATTTTCAGTTGAGACTTAAGAGTTCAAGTTTGGGGGAAAGTGACAACCTGGATTAGTCAAGATTTTTCCTTATTTGGAAATTCTTTGTAAAAATTAAATCACAGATCCAAGCTCTCTCCTTGTATAAATTCCTTAGGGTCCTTATCACTTTGATAACTCATTGGTTAACTGATTAAACCAAGTTTCTGAATCCACAATTTTGTAAATTTTACAAATTTATAAATGAAACCTTCAGCTGCAGGTATATTGGCAGAGTACCTGTGGCCCCGCTGGAAGCATTAAATTCTGTTTACTTTCATATATTGGTGATTGTGCTAGCAGTAATAGATTTTGAGTTAAGGAAAGTTAAAACCTCTTAGCTTATTCTTTCACATTCTTAATTACTTTGGCAAAGTACATGAAGTACATTGGAAATAGATCATAGAAAACTTTGAAGTATAATATGTTGTGATTTTTATCAGTGAATAGGTCTTTAATAGGTTATTTATAAACAGTGTTTTCATTGTTTTCCAAACATCAGAATTTCCAAATCCGTGGAAGAGGTAAGTTAAAGTTATGTAAATCATAGTTTGCTACAATTTTATTATAAAGAAATGTTCCCAGACTATCCTGCTTAACATACATAATCAAAAATAGTATAGGGCAAAAATCTTACTAAGGGTATTAAATCCTTTTCACAAGCTGAGACTAATTGAAGCTGACATCAAAAACATTTTAACAACTTTTTAAAAAATAGATTGTTTAGGGAATTGCAAGGAAGAATTAGAAATAACCTATTACATTTAAGCATGCCACCATCTTGTGCTAGAGAGGAGAAAAATCTAGCTAAAAATCGTACCTGGTAGTGCTTTAAAGCTTCACCTAAACTAATCTGATTATTCTTATATGGAAGGTAGCTGCTTTTAAAAATAACTAGCAGCATTTTCAAGTTTGTTACTCTTTCTAGAATATTCTTACAGCAAAAGGAAGAGTTTGTTATTCCCATGTTTTTCGGGGCTTCACATTGAAAAGAAGTTTGAAGACTTCATATGTGAGAGAAGATACATTTAAGTTTATGTTAACTCTCATTTCCTATATAGTCCTGAAAAAAAAAATGCTTCTAGAGGCATGTTTTCTGTAATGTTTGGCCTTTCTAGTGTTTTATCAAACCTGTACTGATTTCATTTCTTTCTTTCTTTTGTTTTGGCTGAAGCAATTGGGGTTAAGTGATTTGCCCAGGGTCACACTGCCAGGAAGGGGTTAAGTGTTCGAGGTCACATTTGAACTCAGGTCCTCCTAACTTCAGGGCTGGTGCTCTATCCACTGTGCCACCTAGCTGCCCCCAATTTCATTTTTTTTTTTTTCAGTAAGAATTTACCTAAGCAATCTGGCATTTCTCTTTTGAAATGCCATTAAGAAATAATAGCAGAAGCATAGAGATCACGTGACTACCAAAATGAAAAACTAGCCATTTTTCTTTAATCCTCACACTCTCTCATATTTCTCCAGAATACATGTTATGTGCCAGACATAAAGCCATGTCAGCTGTCTGAATGATCTAGAACACCAAGAACCCAATCAAAGTAGAAACTTTCATGAACGACTAATCTTTAAATCCTAACATACTCAACACCCTTTTCTACCACTCATTTCTGGCAGCATGGTTGCAACAAGCTCAATGATCTTAAAATAGGACACAGCTCTACACATTTACTCATATGCCCTCTTCTTTCAGAGCTATAGAGTTTGATTCCAATGGCAGAAATTTACTATATTTAATAGCAACATTATTGTGCTCTGTGTTACTGAACCCTCCAAAAAAACAAGAAAAAAGGGAAAGGGAGGGGCAGGTTGGTGTGTGCATGTGACTGTGTGGCACTCCATAAAACTTAAGGAAAAGAGGCCAGCATAAGGCTGGTGCCAATTCTGTCCTTACAGAAATTACCCAGGAATGAGACCAAGACTATGACCACTGTGGGAAGAGGCAAAAGCATTTTGACATCTGAAACTGCCACCAAAGGAGAAGGAATAAGAAAGTGAGTAATAGGGTAAAATAAAAAATAAAAGAGCAGATATAGTTACTTAAGCTTTCAGGAGGTAATAAATTCAAGGATCTTGAACATAAGAAGATAAACTAACAAAGATTAATAGCAAATGGAAATATTACCTCTGGATCAAGTGAAAAACTTAAACTATCTACAAATAAGACTTCAAAAGCGAAGAAAAATGAATAAGGCATAGGAGGCAATGAATTCTGAAGAGAGTATGGAGCTTCTGCAGAATGTTCTTGAATATATTTAAAAAGAAATAAGAATTGTGAAAGCAGAATGTATGGCCTACACAGCAGAATAGAAAAATTTCAGTCCACTGTGGCAAATGTTAACCAAAGAAACAAAAAGAAAGAACTAATTGGGAATCCAAATATGCAAAAGTGAGACAGTCTGGAAGAAGAGAGACACAAAGAGTCAGTATTAAAAGAAAACTTGATCACCAATCAAGCAAAATACATTCATCTTGAAGTCAGAATATTTAGAGACTATTTAAGTATTGCAGGTTCTGCAGAAGAATAGGACAAGACAAAATGAAAGTGGCAATCAAAATAATCACCTCTAAAAACAAAAGCCTAGCCTCCAAACTACAGCATCTATAATAGTTTAGCCTAATGATACTATGGAAAAAATAACGAATTCTAAAAGCAACCAGGAGAGAAAGACTTTAAAAATTAGAAAGGTAAGGAAATTTGATTAAAACATGACTAATTTGCATCCACTAGAAAATCCAGAAGGAAATTAAGTAATGTGTTTCAAAGAGAAGTAGTGCTCAAGATGCAGCCCAGGAGGAAATAATGAGTAATCTGAGGCTGACCATGCATTTAAAAAAAAAAAAAAAGTGGACATTCTATTAAAAAGGTAACTTAAAATATTTCAAAGGGGGTAGGGGTGGGAAACAGATCTGAAGAGATTATTTGTTTCTTTAAGCAACCCAGAAGCCAGAAATACCAGAAGGGTAAACAAGTATAGCAACTAAAGACAACAACAAAATAACAACAGACTATTAAGGGATTTCTTTCCAAACATACATATAGAAAATGACAAAAGAAAAATCTAGATAAAAGTGATGTTAGGGAAGCATATCTGGAATATCATAGACTAAATTTCACAATAACCTGCCTACAAGTGTTTTTGTGAGTTTAATACTGAGATGAGTCTTCCTGTCTCTAGGATTGGCATTCTACCTACTGTGCCACTTATCTGTTCAATAACAAAATAAAGGAGGACTAAATAAGTTTAGAGATCAGGAAGCAAAGAACATATTTCAAATATTCAGGGAACACAAATAATGAAAAGAATGCAAGAAAGTTTAGAAAAAATATAATGAAATTTTAAAAACTAAAAAGCCAAGAGAAGGAAGATTCTTTACAATTTAACTAAGAGAGAAGAAAAAGAGGAAAATAAAAACAAGAAAAAAGAACTTGAAAAGGGCTAATAAGAGGCACAAGTTTAGGGGGCTCCAAGGTGAGGGAGAGAGAGAGCCAGTGGGAATAGGGCTATCTTAAACTGTAGATTAAGCTCAGATAACCAAAAAAATTGTTTCAGCAAACTTGGGGAAAGCATCCTAATTTGGCAGGGAAAGGAATTTTAGAGACATGGTGAAAAATATAAGCCCAACTGTCATGATTTTAATTGTGAATAGATTAAATGACCCAATAGAATGAAAAAGAGTGACAGATTGGAACCCTACAAATATGTTAATTACAAGAAGTACATGTCTAAAACAAAGTCATAAAAATAACGAGGGACTAGGAAAACAAGTGAAACCAAAAAAAGCAGAAGTTGCAGTGATTGCTAATTTTACAGATAATAAAACAAACATTTTAAATAAGGCAATTATATTATGTTGAAAGAAAGCATGGACAGCAAATCAGTATCAACTTCGAATGCCTTTGCATCTAAATTCATAAAGGAAACATGAAGTAAATTACAAGGAAACATAAATAGTAATACATTGATCCTTCTGCCTTACAGTCTGGAGTTTGGACAGAGAGACTATAGGATCACTTGGAGATAATGAACAGAGGGATGGCAGTAGAGGATGGACTGGGTAGGAAAACTTGAAACAGGGTGACCAACAGTAGGATAGTGGGATAGTCCAGGTGGGAGGTGATGAGGGCCTGTGCCAGGAAAGAGAAGAGAGCATATGTTAAAATGTTAAGTAGGTAAAATCTAAGACCTGTGGATTGATTGGAAATGGGAGAGTGAGGATAACATCTAGGTCACAGGGGCAGCTGGATGGTACAGTGGATAGAGTACTAGCTCTGAAGTCAGGACCAGAGTTCAAATCTGGTCTTAGGAACTTAACACTTCCTTGTTGTGTGACCCTGGGAAAGCCACTTAACCCCAATTGTCTAGCTAAAACTAATGATAATAAAAATAATAAAAAATGAGACTTCAGTGTGCCTCTCAGTTATAGCTGAGACTAAAAGAAAGGTAAATAAATTGTTATGGAAATTGTTTACATTTTGACTATAATATAAATGAGCATCATTTTATAACAAAGTCCCACTTCAGTGATTTACTACACAGCGGTTGTTGGTGGATGAGGCAGTGTATGGCTATTGGATGAGAAGGGTTATGTTTGTCCATCTCTTGGTTAATGCGAGCAATTACTCCTTTCTTAGATCCCACCATGCTAGGAGCATCATCAGTTGTCATGCTGGCTAATTTAGCCCTGTCCAGCTCCAAATAGTTCATAAATTGGCAAACCTTTTTATAGATATCCTCTCCTGTAGTTATTCCTTTGATGCTTTGCAGTGCAGCAAGATCTTCTATGACTTCAAAATAATCATTCGTCCCACGAATAAAAATTAGAAATTGTACAGAATCACGAACATCATTGATTTCGTCAAGTGCCAAGGAAAAATATGAAATTTTTTTTATGGAGTTTTGCAAATGCTGGTGCAGATTGTCTCCCATTTCTTCAATCCTCTGTGTAATTGTAGGTACTGAAAGACTCACTGTACTAAATAAATCGGTCTTCTCTGGACACATCTCTTTGACAATAGAAAGAAGGCATTCTTTAACATATTCTCCCTCCACAAGTGGTCTGCCAGTGTGTGCTATTAGCTTGGCCAATTGAAAACTTGCTCACAGTGATGAAATATTTATCTGCTTCTGCTTCACAAAAGTATTTTGTTGAGTTGTCAATGTATTTTTACTTTTAATACTTTATCTTTTCTCACTTCTCCAACCAAACAATCATATTTGTCTTTATGTTGAGTTTCATAGTATTGACGCCAATTATATTCTTTGAACACAGACACTATATTCTGGCATATCAGACATACATCTCTTTCCTTGTACTGCTTGAAAAAGTAATCATAAGTCCACGGTTCTTTGAATATCCTACATACACTCCGAATCAATTTATTTTTTCTTGACATCATTATTTCCTAGGGATTCCAAATTGCTATTAGTAAAATACTAATATATATAAGCGCTACAAAAACAATATACCAGCAATAACTTTGCCCACACACAGACATATAGACTGTAATGCCCAGCTTCCTCCAAGCTGCCTCTGCGCTGTGATGCCTCCATTTCCCACACACTCTCTCCTATTCTTCGCACTCCCACTTCGGACCTTCACTGCTGCAGTGAATTCCCCCTGCAGTGGCCGTGACTTGCACAGCATGTACTGTACATCCCCCCCCCCCCCGTCTGTTGTGGTGGCTGCTGTTACTGTACAAGGCTGCAGGCCATCAGTTCTCTGTCTTCTGCATCTCTCTCTCTTCCCCACACCACACACCACACACCCCAGCCTGGGAACTCACCTCACCTCGGTATCGCCTCACACTCTGTCTCTGCCGCTTCAGCCCAGTGCTGAAAGTGTGTGTTGCTGATGTGAGTTTAGGTCGAACATCACTTCCAGTCTGATTTTGCCATAATCCAGCAGGCCACATAAACGTCCTCAGCAGGTTGCAGTTTGAGGACCTCTGGTATAAAGCATTGATACTTGGGACTTCTAGAAGTCAGGCAAATCTTGCTCCAAGGCTTTATAGTATATAAGGGAATCAAAATAAAACAAGCAACCAGCCTATTTAAATACAAAAAGAAAATATAAATATTTTTTCAATAAGGTATCAGAATTTTAGAAGACCATATTTTCAGTAGTTTATAGGATTAATAGTAAAGTACTTAAAACACTTAACGCAACAGATGCAAAGATCTACAAGAATCATCCCAAAGAAATAATTACAGTCTGAAATACAAAAGGGGAAATTTGACAGTTGTTCTCAAGTGGAGTCCCAAATCCAGGACATGCAGAAATTTAAGTCATAAGTAAAAAATTTCTCCCAAGAAGGGTCCTTGCAAATGTAAGTACATTCAAAGGGCAAAATTTCATCCCAGATAAGATGTATACTTCCTACTCAATGGCCTCTTCGAGAGCAATGCCGACTGTATCTCCTGCTGAGAGTTCTAGGATACTCTGGTATTACTGAAGGAGTATGAGGATGTTTTTCTCTTAATATATTTGGTTCAAGCCTCCATTTTTTGGTGTATCCTCTTTTCCATACTTTTAGTGATTAATGCTTCATTTACATTTAATCAGTTAACATAAAATAACTTTTACAAGGGCACATTTAACTTACAGAGACATCAAGATCAGCAATGTATATATTTTCACTCCATACCTGGAGGAGAGAACAGTGTCCTCTGTATGTTCTACTGTGAGTCCTGGAGAAAGTGGCTTCCATCTTGATCTCTCTTCATAGCATTTGGACACACAAAGTTCAATTCCAAATATGGTATAGCCTCTGGATATGTCTTGCATATTAGTTATCTCTGGGCTTGTCATTAACATTATTCCTTGGAGCTTCGATGATGGAATGATTTTCTGATAAATACAGTACTTTTGGACCTCTAGGTGGCTTTGGCCTCTGATATTTTGAAGTTCATGAAGATCATAGAGCAAGAGGCCCTTGTTCTGATGTTTCCTGTCCTCAAATGGGAATCACCCCAAAGCTCTTCATAGCATTATTTTTCACCATAGTACCAGTCATGAAGTAGTCAAACCAAATATAACCACAGTTCTTTGAATGCATCCAAATTATGACTTTGCAAACAGTCAAGAAGACCCTTCTTCATCACATACCAGAACCAGTACAAAATGTCTGAGTGCTCTGGGACTTTCTAAGGCATTTTCATTTCATGTCATCATGCTTCTATGGAAGCAAGCTCTTCAGTCTCTGCCATGTTGGAGGATTAAGTCAGCCAAGCATGATCTGCATTCAGATTCCATCAGTTCTTTTTTCAGAAGTGTATAGCATTTCTCATTTTTAAGTCCTTCAGAATTGTCTTAAATCATTGTAATTTTTGTTGTCTACTGTTTTTTAAAAAATGTATTGATTAAAAAGAACACAATGTAATTTTGAAAGCTGTCCTACAAAAAGGTGTCATACCTCTAAAAGGGTGATTTTGAGAGTCGTCTTCAGCATTTTCAGTGATTCTAAATAGGCTGCTCATTTGTGCCACCACACAGAAAAGATCATCATTTAGAGGTGACCTCATTGAACTACAGGTAGATATATTGTATGTAAATCATAAGAAAAGTATTCAGTGGACATATGATTGACTCTTACTGTATATAGTCAGTTATTGTATATGTCAAAGTTCATTTAGAAGTCCTAAAGCCTGAAACCTGGACAGCCACCATGTCAACCTGATAAATACTCAAATTAAATTTTGAGGGACAGTTAGTTGGTTCAGTGGATAGAGCACCAACCCTGAAGTCAGGAGGACCTGAGTTCAAATGTGGTCTCAAGACACTTATTTCCTACCAATGTAACCCTGGCAAGTCACTTAACCCCTAACTGCCTCAGAAAAAAAAAAATTGACAAATGTTTCACATTAATTCCTCCAAAAACCTTTCAAATGACTATATATCTATTGAGGATTTATCAAGCTTACTCTAAGTTCATGGTATTGGGTTTAGTGTTAGTGGATATAAACATAAATAACATTTTCACTAATTGTCTTCAAGGACCTCACAATCTAATTGGGGAGACAGGACACGTACTTGTGTTATAACCTGTTAAGTTGTTAAGTAGAGAGAGATTTGGGGCACATCTTTCCTTTTTTTTATAATAGAACTGAATTGGAAAAATAGGGTCATTTTATTGTAACTATTAAAGTGAAGGAAACCTCCCTGAATGTTCTGATCTGACTTCTTATACTTGTTTGCTTTCTATTGTTTTTTGATGGCTACAATTTATAGTATTCTTGGCATATCACTTCTAAGGTGTGTCTTTCATTAAGGTTCCTTCCTTGACAACCTAAATGATAGGACAGGGATAAGGATAGGCCTATGATTTCATTCATAAAAGAAACTATTGAATAAAGAAACTTTTTAACAGAAGATCAGCAGCTTAACAATTTATAGTATTATAAGTATATCTAGAACATTGAGAGATTAAGTTATTTGCCTACGGTTATATGCCCTATCTATATCAGAAGCAGGACTTGAATTCATTTCTGTTATATATGTATGTATATGTTTTAATTTAAAACACAAGCTAAACTTAGTTCTATGTGCTTGCCCATTATTGCATCATCTATACTTTTAAAATTTTTCTTAAAAAGATATTTTTGTGAACCTATACTAGTATATTCATTTGATTATATATGAGTTTTGTTTATTTCAGGGTGGTGTCATTACTTCTGATATGATTGAAATGATATTCTCCAATAGCCCAGAGCAGCAACTTTCAGCAACCCAGAAGTTTAGAAAATTACTTTCAAAAGGTGGGTTATGAATCTGTTATTGCAAGTATATGTTTTATAGATAGTTCCATTATATGACTTGCACAAAGCACATTCCTTATTATAGATCAGCATATCTTTAGTAATCTTTTTATCAGAAGAAAAATTTCATATAATTTATATAATCTATTCATAAGCATATACTATATAAAATCTAATTTTTCTCACTTTAATTAGACTGGATATGACCAAAATGTTTCATTTCCAATATACTGCATAAAAGACTACTTACTGATTAGAGTTGTATTTAACAAACTCAAATTTTGGCTCTCCCTTTAGTCTTATTCCTTATTTTTCATTTAAGATAAAAAAAAGAGACAGAGAAAGAGACCATGTGAAAGGAGAATGAAGTAGCTAGTTTAGAAAAGAAAGTACTGATTTAGTCAGTTTGTCAAAGGTTTTGGTAATCTTGAATTTGTGGTGGTGTTCAGTTTCACATAGTCAACTAGGATTGAGTGAGATTATATCCCTGACTCAAATAAATCTTAGAATCTCAGAGTTAGAAGAAACAATAAAGATCACAGTGGAGAAAAAGGAAGAAAATAAATGCTTTCTCAAGGAAACAATAGCAGTGCTAGAAGAAAATCTTCATTAGTGGGTGATGCTAAGAATTTTTATACCTTTTATGAGATATCATCAAGCATAAAACTGGTGAAATTAGGGAGGATCTGGGAGAAGATCTCTGATATTTGCCCTCCACCCTTTCTCAAGGGTGAGCAGAGTAAGGCATTCTTAGTGGCAAAGAGTACTAAATGAGGAGTTGGAGGTTCAGGTTGGTGTGATCTTGCAAGATGATGAGTTTCTAGATTCCATGATAATTGATCTGCAGAGTCAAAGGACAGGGCATTAAAATCTGTCTGTGATTTAAATTACCTTGACATCTTGGACCTCAGTTTCTTCATCTTATAAATGAAGGGATTTGATTAAATTGCCTCCTTCCAACTCTAGATCTATAATCCTGATAAAAGTGATGACCTGAATCATATATGAGTTCAAGAGTTTAGAATAAGATTACTTCTAAGTTTTGTTCTGGTGTTAAGATTTTATATCTATCTATATATCTATCTATCTATATCTATATCTATCTATCTATCTATATATATATATATATATATATATATATGATTTTTCTATATTTATGATTTTTGAGTTTAGATTTATGTTGATAAAAATTGAATAGTATTTATTTGATAAAACTTCATTGCTAGTATAAAATGTATCTATTTCATTTGGTAGTAAACTTTTCTCATAAAGGGAAGAATAAAGGAATGAAAGAAACATTTGGAACTACTAATAAATATGTATATTAAAATTAAAAGTTAAACTTTTTTCCTTTTTTTGGTGTGTGTGTGTGTGTGTGTGTGTGTGTGTGTGTGTGTGTGTGTGTGTGTGGTGTTGTGTTTTGGGGGAAAAACAGAACCTAATCCGCCAATTGATGAAGTCATCAGCACACCAGGAGTGGTGGCCAGGTTTGTGGAGTTCCTCAAACGAAAAGAGAATTGTACATTACAGGTATGGAATTTTCTTCACTTTTTTGAATATTGTTTTGGAGTGAAAGAACACTGTTGACACACTGAAAACTTTCATGGCTTTGCTAATACCCATCAGGTTCAGTCACTTGAGTTAATTTCTTTTTGAGTTGATAAGTCTTTCCTTTTGTACAGTGATTTACTAAAAAAAAAAAAGACTAAATCCTTAAGAAACATTGGTAATAGAAGAAACTCATCATATGGAACACATTTTTGTAGTGCCTTATCTGTGATTCATAGTTATCACAGTCATAAAAAGGAGTTCAAAATTATTTTTTTTGAGTTATTAGTGACTACTTCTCATTCTTGATCTGACCATGTTAGAGCAACATCAAGAAAAAACCCTGGCTTCCTATGTTAGCTTATTTCCCTATTGAAAGAGTATTTCATAGAAGCTTTGTTTCAATATTGCAATCCATGCATGATATAAGACCAATAACAAATATTTATTGAGTCATCTACTATGTATTAGATACTAGGAAAAAGATGTAAATTTTAAATCATATTTGACTCCTGAGTTGGAGCATATAGCCTTATAAGGAGCTAAAACACCAGCACAGAAGAACAATATCACATGAAAATAAATTTTTTAAAATAGTACTTGAGATCTGAAAGAGGTGATTGTTGCTGTTAGAGGGAAATTGTCTTTCTGGAAGAGATTTTGAGTTGGGTTTTAAAAAGCGCCATATGATAAGTCATTGGGGCATTCTAGGAGTAGACAGTTTAATGGGAAAACTTCTGGAAGCATAAAAGTATAGCACAAATTTAGGGCGCAGAAAGTAGTTCAGTTGCACAGAAACCAAAGAGAAGAGAGTTGAGATTTGGGATAGAAAAAAAGCATGATGGCATATTTTGGAAGTAGAAAAATTTGAACTTATTTAATAGGCAATGGGGAGCCAATGAAAACTTTTAGTCCTTGAACAGATCTTGACATAAGAAAGATTCTGGCCTTGGTGTGAAAAATGGATTAGAAGGAGGAAAATGTAAAGATAGGAGGATCTGTAAATAAGATAATAAAGTAGATCAGGCAAGTAGTATAAGAACCTATACTAGAATGGTGGCAGTGGAACCCAAGATGGATACAAGAAATGGCTATGAGATGTACAAATCCCTTGTAACTATAGGTCAACAACATATGAGCGAAGTAAATGGTAATCTAGGTGAACGAAGGTGGTAAAAAGAAAATTATAAGGAAGAGCCTACTTAGGAAAGTATACCAGTTCTCATTTGAGAACACAAGCACACAAACATACACCTCTATCTCCAGGGAGTTAATTATCTACTGATATGATAAACTAGAAGATCAACTAATATTGAATTTATTTTGGATTGACAAATTTAATTTATTTAAATGTATTTCCAGTTGTATCAGAATTTGAAAAGAGATTACAATGCCACAACTCTCAGTAGCCTTTGGAGTTACTTTTGATCATTTGGTATAGTTCTTCAAATCAATTTTTGGAATTTTTGGTGTTCACCTTAAAAAATTAGCAAAGTGTCAAATCACCAGATTTTTTTTTATGTTGAATTATATAGATCTAAGTTTACTAAGAACATAGTAAATATGTTTCTAAAAGAGCAAAAAAATGGTATTGATAATAGTTTTCACTTATTTTACTGTCTGTTTTTTACATTGGGCTATTTTTTAAAACTAAGCACATTGATTGATAAATTCTATTATTTGATAATTCAGTCCATGATCTCAGGATTCATTATTTGATAATTCAGTCCATGATCTCAGGATTCTGCATTGATCTAAGACTTATGCTTCATGGGGAGTGAAACAAGCTGGTAAATTGCAGTCATTTCTGTAAGTTTCACGTGCTGCTGGTCTCCATATTTCTCACTGTTCAGAGCATTGTATAGATACATAGAATTATGCTTTTGAAATTTGTAAAGTATGTTCAAGATATCTCTTCTTTTTAATCTCTTCCCATCCCCGCTTTCTTCTTCTCATCTACTCTGTTTCAGTGATGAATTACTTCAAGAAGGGAAAACAAGAAATCAAGAGAAGGTAGAGTACTTCAACCTTCCATCAAGTTTCCCGTTCCAGTTTGAGATTCACCCAATCCCCATTTGGATTAGGACTGTTTTATTAGACGATTCCTGTATTATATTTTGGTCCTTCGCAAAGACCAGGATGGTCACTGGCCATCTGTATATCAAGAACACCTAGAGAGCAAGGAAAAGGCACATATCAGAAGAGTAAATCCAGACAACCAATACTGCAGAGAACAGAGCCTGAGCTTCAAACAACCTTCTGGGAAGGAAACCAAAGGAACCAAAAAAGGAACTTTACTGCAGTCTGTTGCATGATATTTTTAATTGGATGAGGGAGGTAGGGAAAGTGGAAAAACTGAGTTGATTTGTCCATGATTATAATGTGAAAAAACATCTCTTCTTCCATATTAGGAATTAAGAATGCCAGGGCAGTGCCGAATTTCTTCTTAGTTGAATTAGCTTTTGTGAATAGGTTCAGAATTCAGTGCTGTAATGTGGCACAAAGATTTTATAGCCCTAAATTGAACAGAGTGAGACAAATTCTGTTTAGACTCTAGTAATAACAAAAAAGCACAGCATAATTCTATTATCAGCTATTTTCCCCCTAGATCACATAATCCTATAACATCTCATCATCATCTACTCAGATTTTTCTGGATATTTGAGCCCCAGAAAAATTTCCTTTAGACTTTTAACCCAATTTCTTTGTTATTCTTCTAAGCAAGCACCCAGATTCCTTCCTTAAATTAGATATATTAGACAAATGTTTGAATGACTAAGGCTAAGAATGGGAAAAATTTTTTATACTGGGGAGTGTTTATAGGCAATAGTTGCAATAGCATTTTCATTCCCATATCAGCCTTTAATTCATGAGGCATTCCATTAGTTTGAGGACCAAGAGGAAATCCTTATTAGGGAAACTTTTAACCTGTTGGGCAGCTCTGTCACCCTATAAGAGCATCTCCAGTGTAACTTGGCTACCAAAGAATACTAATTATCATTGGAGTGAAAAAGAGGCAGAGAGGGCCCTTGTTAGTTATACTGCAGTTGAGCTCTTATCACTTTTCCTTTTTGTGTCCAGAGCACAAAATTTTTCTCTCCAAAATGTGACATATGGGGATAAGCAAAACCATTTTTAGAATGGAAGAAAGTTCTGGAGGAGGAGTTAGGATACTTCAAGTTAAGAACCCATGCCTTGCCATTTATTCAAGTGGGAAGAAGCTCTAAAGGGAGGTGGGGATGGCTTGGGTATAAAGTTGTGGAGAGTAGAATACCATCTGGCTTGATGAATTCTGGCTATTTGAAAAAAACCTTAGGTTGAAACTTGTCCTTGAGTCTTCCTACTTTTTGGCTAGGGAGCCACATTGCACTTTGACCAAATTCAAAAGAAAATTTGGTTTCTACTTTACCTTTGCGACTGTCTGTAAAACCTATCCCCATAGGCAGAGGAGAGCAAGAGATAGGAACGTGATATTGCTAGAGAGCTGTTCCTCACTGCCCACTTGGCTCTAACTAGGAGGAATCACTCAGTGAAATGTTCAGAACCTAAGGGAAAAGCAGTTAATTACAGAAGACAGACATATTTACTGTGGACATTGTAGTTCTGTGTCCTTTTCCAATTTATTACTTGAGAGAGACAAGTCTGTAGTTTCTCTTTCATATTAGATCATTGATGTGGTATAAAATCTGGAGGGTTGGTAACATCATTGTAGTATTTGAGGACATCAGCTTTTTAAAAGGAGGAGGGCTGGGTAGCCAGGTCAGAATACTAAAATTTAGCTTCCCCCATTTAGGAAATGCAGATAGTACTGGAATGTATAGTGTTCTCTTGGGGATGCCCTGGGCTGTCTCTTCCTAGATTTCCTTAGTTCATCTCTTTAATGACTATCAATTTGAACCTGTCATCTCTTAAGATCTCTTTGGCTTAGTGAGGTGCTTTAATACCCTTATGCCTACTTTATAAAAGGTAGCTAAAAACAGAAGTAAGTTATCTTATAGCCCCAAACATTGGACAGAGGTGCTCCATCTTAAAATTATGAATTTAATAAGATTGACTTGTTTTTCCCTTTGACACTCCCTCTTCCTGACTTAATGCAATAAATTGGAGTAAGTCCTTTCTTACCCCTCCTGTTGGTCCTTCTGCTTTTGTTGGAAGGTTGCTCAGAGCTCAGGCACTGTTCTCTGCAGGGTTTGATGTCTAGGTTTACTTTTCTGATATGAGACTCTCTTTTCACTTGCTCTCTAGGTGAGCCTGATGTAAAATGGGCGACCAGTGATCCTAGCATTTGCTAGAAAACAGTGAGACCTGCAAGGTGGCCAGCAAGAGTCCTGATCCAAATGGAGAAGGGGGACCAGGCGTACTTCAGCATGGAGTGGGAAACTTGATGGGAGGTCAGAAGTACTCCACCTTCTTTGGATTTCTCATTTTCCCTCTCTTAAAAGAATCCATCACTAGGAGGTAGAGATTGAGAAGGAGAAAGAGAAAACATCAATTCTTAAGAATGTCCCACAAATCCTCCAGTTGTAGCTGGTTTTAGTAACCTCCTCATGATGAGAGATGGAGCCAGGGCAAATAAAACCTACCGAAAATATCTACTGCTTGATGGCTTGTTTAGTTCTCCTCCACATGGTGCCAGACTTAGAACACTGCAAAAGCTTGAGACTGGGCCTTAGAGAACTAAAGAGGTAAAATAATCAAAATAAGAATAGTAAAAGTTAATCTGGCTGCTACTTTTTTCTGCAGGTGATTATTTGTTTAAAATACAAGTTCTTAAAGGAAATTGTTCATTTGGAGATTTATCATTCATCACACTTAAATGCTTTTAAACTTTAGAAGTATTTGATTTAATAGTTTTGCATAGCACTGTAAAAAAAAAGATTGAATTTTGGAATTACTTTCAGATATTACTCAAATTTTGTTCCCATTTTAAAAATTAATAGCATACATAATTTAAAACTTATGATGTGCAAGACACAGAAAGAGAAAAATAAAACATTGTCCCTGTCTTAAGGAATTTGTGGACTAGTAAGAAGATAAGATGTGTCCACAGATATTATAATGCTATAAGTGCTTAAGAATTAGAAGTAGAATTACAGAGGACTTAGAAATTGATTTTAGCTAGAAGAATCAGAAATTTTAGAGAATAGAGGACCCTGAACTGAGCTTTTAATGATAGGTAAGATTTCAGCTGATAGAGAAGAATACATTTCTCTTTTTAAAGGGGTGACATGAGTAAAGACAAATTGAGGTGGAGATTTGGGATCAATTTAGGGAATAAGCTGTATTGGCTATAGCACAATATGGTATAAGATAAACTTGCAAAAATAGATTGGACCTAGCTAGATGATGGAGTTTGTCTTTTGTGGAGGAGGTAATGAAAAACTTTGACTTCCCAATCACAAAGTAACATTTGGATAGGGATATGGATAGAGGAAAAATTAATCACCAGGTATGGTAACTTATTAGGAAGTTATTGTGGTAATCTACCAAATGATACCTGAAACTAGAGAATAATGACAACGGGAATAGAAAATTATAGTTCATTATGCTACTATAAAGAACAAATTGATAAATCTTAGAGACTGATCTGCATATAGCATGCATTCAGGATAGGAAGAAGCAAGAATAACACCCAACTCTTAAGTGATTTGCAATAACTAGGCAATTGAGTGACAAAGAGAATGTTGTTAGTTTACTAACTATGGGAACATGGACATTTCACTGTCTTTAGCCTCAATTTCTGCCTCTATAAAATGTTGTTTAGGGGCAGGTCTTCATAAATTCTAAAAAACTATTTTTAAAAATATATATGGTATTTCTATTAACAGAAACAGGAAGGTAGAAGAAAGAGGTTTGGGGAAAACATGAGGAGTTGGTTCTAAATCTGCTGTTTTTGAATGCCAGTAGAACATCCAGGCAAAGTGATTCACTAGGTGGTCGGAAATGTTGGTCCTGGAGCTCAGGAGAAAAGTTAAGGCCAGAGGTAAAGATTAGAAAGCATCTGTGTTAAAGTCACTTTGTGGGGATGGATAAGAGTCTGGGGAAAGGGAGAGAAAAAAGAGAAAACAAGAAAATGGCCCAAAAACAAGATCTTGGGGGAAATCAACTGAGAAGAAACAAGAACTATGAGAGTCCAATAATCCCTTAAATCAAGGGAAGAGTTACTATTAATGGTGTTGTTAGCTTTGCTAGCTGCTGAAGAGGTATTGAAAAGTTTAAAAGATTGAGGATTAAGAAAGCAAAATTATTCAAAGTTGGGTTAAAGGTTGGAATGAAAGTCATATATTGTACAAAGATTTAAAATGTTATATGAGTGATAAAGTAGAGGCAACACAAATAAACATGCTTCTTACACATGGGCAAATGTGATAATAAATTGGTTGGATACTGACAGGAATAATCTACCACTCTCAGTGAAAACAAGCTCAAATACAAATACAATAATTGATCTAGTAACAGCACATTTCCTTCATAAGTGGAATGAACTGTATCCTATATTAAAAGGCAATAGTAACAGATATACCAATCAGTTAATACCTGTGTTCTCTGCTCCACTTTCAGAAAACAAAGAATGTTTATGCCATTTTCTAGTATGTTTACTAGACTTACTTCAAGATCATAGTAGGCTCATAGATTTAGAAGTAAAAGTGATCTTAGAGATCATCTAAATCAGAGATTATCAAACTTGAAAGTTGCTCATAATCCCATTGGAGGAACCAGTTGTAATTGGGAATGTAATTGAGAAATGCTTAGCAAAGTGAATAAAAATATAATGTTAATTTGAAATTTTCTAAGTCATTGTGTGGCCAGCAAGAATCCAGTTTTATTTTTATTTGATGTAATTGATCTAGGCCATCCCCACCTTTTTTCTTTTTTTTTTTTTTCCCTTTTTTTTTCCCCTGAGGCAATTGGGGTTAAGTGACTTACCCAGGGTCACACAGTTAGGAAGTGTTAAGTGTCTGAGACCAGATTTGTATTCAGGTCCTCCTGACTTCAGGGCTGGTGCTCTATCCACTGCACCACCTAACTGCCCCTTCATTTTTTACAGGACAAGAAACCCAGTAACTTAAAGTCATACAGGTATTAAGAAGTGGCAAAATCAGATTCTTTGGTTCCATATCCAATACTAATTGTTTCACACTGAATATATGGGCCTCCTTTTTTACTTGACTACTGTTTCACAGATAGTAGGTGGCAGAACCTAAATTCAATTCCAGATCCTTTGACTCCAGATTCATCCTTAGGGACATCGATAACACCATGTTTTAGCTGTCACCCTTTCCACCTCTCCACTACTTTATTTTATAACCTGCAACTTTATGAAGTTATTGTCTTAGTGTCTCTGCTGATCCCTTAGTACTTTCTGTGTCTAGGGTCACACAGCTAGTAAGTGTTAAGTGTCTGAGACTGGATTTGAACTCGGGTCCTCCTAACTTCGGGGCAGGTCTTCCAGCCACTGCACCATCTAGGTGTCCCTCAATATTTTCAGCAGAGATAGTTTGTTATCAATGTATTTTTAAAACTTAGCTTTATGTCTATAACATTGTAAAGTACCTGCCACAAAGTGGGCACTTAATACATATTTAATAATTGATTGAGTTGTGGGGTTTTTGAGTATAAATATATGTTGAACTTTGTCTTAGGTTTTTTCTGTATGTCTTGATAATCACTTGATAATCATATGGTTTGGGGTGGGTTTGTTTTTAATGTGATTAATTATGTTAATTGTTTTCCTAATGTTCTTGATATAAATCCAGTTTAATTACAATAAGTGTTTTTTGGGGGGGTAAGAAACTAATCTTTTTGTGAAGATTGTATTTAAAAATTTTGAGTCTTTAGTTCTTTTTTGTGGTTTTACCTTTCCTTGGTTTAGATAGTAGGGTTATATTTGTGTCATGAACAAGATTTCGGTATGATATTCTCAATTTTTTGGGGGGAAATATGTGTAATATAGCTATTGTTCTTTAAAGTTTGAAAAAAATTCTTCAAATCCATCTAGACTAGGAGGTTCCTGTAATAACTTATCTAATGTTATTGTCTTAACTTATTAATTCTTATACCTTATGTTTCAGAACTTTCTCATTACTGGAAGGCCATCCTTTTCTTCCTCTGTTTTTTCTATTATTTTTATCTTTGTCATAGTTATCATTTTATACATTTTTTTCCTTGCCTTTGCTTTAAACTTTTACACTTACACCCCCTCCCAAAAGTCCTTTTATTTGTTTTTGATTTATCTTTAACTCCTTCTTGACCTAAAGTTAGTCATTCTGTATGTTGCATGAATAAAAAGGCATTTATTAAGCACTTACTATATGCCAAGGACTTTGCTAAGTGTGGGGAATATGAAAAAGAACAGTCCTTTCTGTCATGGAGCTAACATTCTAATTGGAGGAGAAGACACATATAGGAAGGGTCAACATCAGGGTGAGTAGAAAATCCTGGTGGGCCAAATGGCATAGTGACAGATCAAATGGTATAGCCCAGAAATATTATAGTTGATGATTCATTGAAGTGGCATGACTACATAAAATGTTCCTTTAGTTTGTGATACTCAGTTTAGAATTTCAGTTTATCTATTAAAAGACCCTTAACCTGCTGAAAACCACCATTAATGTTACCTTATTCTCATTTTCTTTAGTCAAACTCTTGAGTATTCTTCATGTTGTATAAGTTGTGACCTATACCAATAAAAAATTATTTTTATTTTCATAGTTTGAATCAGCTTGGGTGCTGACAAATATTGCTTCAGGGAATTCTCTTCAGACTCGAATTGTGATTCAAGCAGGAGCTGTGCCAATCTTCATAGAGCTGCTGAGCTCAGAATTTGAAGATGTGCAGGAGCAGGTAAAGAAACAAATATAAAAGAAAAGAAAATTAAAATTGCTGAGTAAAAAACCATCAGGCTTCCAGTACTAGAATAAGTTTTCCCTTCAACATTATTTAAAAATCAATCCATGTTTCTCAGAGGGAGACATTTCATAAACCCAATATTAACTGAAATGAAAACCTAGACTTAAGAATCCAGGTCTGGAATATAGTCACTGGGAATTATTTTGAGTGAAAAATTTTGTGAAACATAGCACTGATCATTTATTAATTGATTGTTAATTCAGCAAAAATGTGGTCATTTTCATTGTTTATGTATAGAAACTATATGATGTAGAATTGCGTATTTATAACAGATATAACACATAAAGAATTATATACAGACAGAAGTACTTCTACAGAATTATATAGGACAATATGTATTAGTTTTGGAAAAAATTTAAAAAAAAGAATGATCAAGAGCATTAATTGCTATAAAATATTATAATTTTACTTTGAAATAAAAATTTCCATCTTATTATTTTCTTATGTATGAAAAAAATGGACTACATTAATTGACATAATAGCTTAGTATTCTTTGAGGTATTCTTAAATTCCATTCCTTTTGATTAAGAATGTCTGGCATAGTTCAGTGTGGATACAAAAAAAAAAGGTAAAACAAACAATCCCTACTCTCAAATAGCTCTGAGACAACAACTATGTCCAAGCAAGGTTGAATTGTGAATAGTAATAGTCTTGTTATTATTAAGGAAGTTGGGAAAGACTTCTTGTAGATCTTTATTTGAGTCTTGAAGAAAGCCAGGAGGAGGCAGAAAGGAGAAAAAAGATTTCCAGGCGCATTGGAGTCAGCCAGTAAAGATGGCCATAAGTTGAACAATGAAGTGTCCTTCCATTGAGCTCTCCCTCCCTTTTAACAGAAAAACAATCAAAAACTAACCAACAATGCATATATAACATATTATACTTAAAACACCCTTCCTCTTTAGTGAGATAATTTCATCATCTATTCTACAGGACCACAACATTGGTCATTGTGTTGGGCTTTTTAGCTAAAGTTACAATTTCTCTTTAAGCTCTGGTTATGCTTTCGTTGTTCATCATTTCCTACAAAGTGGTAGACTATTTTTTCCCAAGAAAAAATGTACTTTGAGAGGAACAAGAATGCTGGGATATTGTGTATGTGTATAATAAAAATGTCACTAGGAAGAAATGAATGCTGAATCAAGTTTCTGAGGAAAAGATAGGGGAAAGGGATAGGATCAATGATAAGAGGAGGTGGAATTAATCTTAAATGTTGGGATATTTTTTTCCTCTGAGACAAAAGGGAAGGAAGAGAGAGAGACTAGGTAACTGGTATCTTGACTTGAATCTGATAAAAGACATTAAAAGTGTACTCTCGTTTAAAAAAAAAAATTTAAGATTGATTCAGGTTTTAGGCCATATGGTCAAATATGGTTGTTATAATAATAATAATAGTTAAATACTATCAATTTTAGCTCTCTTAATGCATATTTTAAAAGATTTTTTTTTCAAATTTTAAATAGTTTTTTGAAAAAACAGACTTATTAACAACCTGAATCCCATTACAAAGTGTGTTTGATGAAAAAGTTTATTATTAAACAAAAACAAGGAGTATGGTACCCTTTGACAATATGTACTAATATCTACTAATCCCTGTCAGATAATTATTATTGTTCCCTCCATCTCCCATTCCTACTTTTCATTTTCCTTTTGTGTAAATGAATTGAATTGGGAACTGTCTTTTTGCTTGTATCTCTATCCCCAGTGCTTGGTACAATGCCTGGCACATAGAAAGTGCTCAATCTATTCTTGTTTGTTTCCTTCCTTCTTCTTTCCCCCTAGAAATATGAATCTTTGTCATCAGATCCACTTTGTTGTTGTTGTTGTTCAGTCGTGTCCGACTCTTCGTGACCCCATGGACCATAGCACGCCAGGCCCTTCTGTCCTCCACTTGCTAGTCATGAAATGAATGTCATCATGTATTTTTAGATATAATGTAATAGGTGGCTAACATAGGAGCGATACATTAATAGGTAATGGTAGCATCTACCTCTTATTAAGATGGAATTAATCTACTGTGAAACTCTTTACTAACCAATCATTCTTTCACAGGCAGTCTGGGCTCTTGGTAATATCGCTGGAGACAGCACCATGTGTAGGGACTATGTGTTAGACTGCAACATTCTCCCCCCTCTATTGCAGTGAGTATCTGTCATTTGAGTTCAAAGTTTTGGTGAAAGGAAAACATTTCTATATGCCCCCAGTTCACTATAGCATTGGAAGTAATTTTAGATTACCTATTTTCTAGTTGAGGCATAATGAGATAGTGGAAAGAGTACTGTTTTTGGAGGCAGAAGAGGCCTAGATTCAAGTCTGACTGTCTTTGACCAGGGATAGATCACATCTTCAAACCTTAGTTTTCTCATCTGTATAAATGGGAAAATGGTCACTACTTCACAGGGTTATGAATCGAATGAGAATGTTTTTGTAAAATGCTATTTGATAGTCATAGTAGTTGTAGTAAATGTTATGATAATGATGGTAATGATGATTATTATTACTCTGACCCTGAATTAGGGTTTGAAATTCTGAATTCATATAGTCCAAATTAATGAGGTTTCACTATTACAGAGAAGCAAACCTTTTTTTATTTCTCAGTAGCATCAAAAGTTTCCCTGCTGCCACTTGACCAAGAATTACATTTTAATTTTTTGTGTTCCTATAGATTACTTTCAAAGCAGAACCGTTTGACCATGACTCGGAATGCAGTGTGGGCCTTATCTAATCTCTGCAGAGGGAAGAATCCATCTCCAGATTTTGCAAAGGTATATATTTGTGAAAATTTGAGAATTATGGGAGGAGGGGGGGAACATAAGGACAGAGGCCAATTTCAGATGTTAAAAGAGGAAAAAAAAGATATTGTGTGTAAGTCTAAAGACTGCACAGGTACAGTTTTCCCAATAGATCATCATATATTTGCCCGTTTGCTTTCTTGAGTATTTTCCTACTTCTGGCTTGAACTTCAATGTGACTGAATTTTCACAACTCATATCAATCTTTTTGCAGGTTTCCCCCTGTCTGAATGTACTTTCTTGGTTGCTGTTTGTTAATGACACTGATGTGCTAGCCGATGCATGCTGGGCACTATCATATCTGTCAGATGGACCCAATGATAAAATCCAAGCAGTAATTGATGCAGGAGTATGTAGGAGACTAGTGGAGCTACTGATGTAAGAATTTAATATCTGTCATTTTGTTTCCGTCTATCATTAGTGTTCAAGTTTTTGTATTTGACTGCAAGTACTGGTGTATTGTTAAGGGAGGAGGATGGGTGTTTTTTGTTTGCCTTGTTTATATGTATGCTCCATCCCCCGGTTGTTCATGGGTACAACCTTTAAGCCCTTATCTTTTGCCTTTAGTAGGATGTAGGGTCAAAAAGAGGACGGCTACCTGCTTCTGTGCCCTAGGGCAATATTTTATGGACCCAGGCTAATTATTCAGTGAGGCAGGGGTATGCCATCCCCCAAAAGAACACAGAGGGAGGAATGTACTCTAGCCACCACCAGTGACCTTATAGCTCTGACATGCTGTTTCCCTTCCTGAAGATTTCAAAGATCAGTAGAAGGTAGGAGAGAATTAAAGCTGATATCAGAGGATGCCCTGTTCTTCCAAAAACTGTCTCCTTAAAATAACCAACACCATTAATGTAGTTTTGTTAGGGAATGTTTTTTGTTTTTAATTATATGGCTTTCTGAAAGATTTTAACTTTCAGGGAAAGCAGGAAAGTCAAGGAGATTACTGTTTTCTGGCTCTCTGTTTACTCTAAAAATTATTTCTTCTACTTAATCTTTGTCTCCTAAGAATGTTGTAAGACTAGATTTAGGTGATAGTTGTTTTTCAAAAGTAATAGTTATATGTTGACTCAACCACCCATATAGGAAAAAAATATTTTCCCAGTTTTCATCATGTAAGAATTCAGAGATAGTTTTTCTGTAATGATTTTGTTATCAGACTATCATTTCAGGTATTCATTCTAAATTTTCATAGCCATATTTAGTGGTCTAGAACCCATGTAAACCTGGGTTCCCATTTCTGACACACATCAGATATGTCAAAAGTCTTTCTCCAGTTTTAAAACTTAAAACTGTCCTAAGACTTTTGGATCACTATTTATATGGGACTATGCCTGGGCAAATCACTTAATCTCTCAGTGTTTCAGATAACTCTAGAGTAGAAAGCACTTTTCATTCCTTAGCCCCTGTGTCAATGGCATACTTCTATTCCCCCATAGTTATATATTCCTGATTGGTTAATGAACTGTGGTTGAATTAAAAAGTTTTTAAGCAAAAGCAGCGCCCCCCCCCCATTTGCTTTTACAGGAGAAAAGACTATATAAACTTCGCGTATACTACCTATATAACCCAGCCACCTCAATACTATTTATTCTGTGAAAAAGGTTAAGTAAATTAAAGAATAGTTAATTATTCTTGCTTTGTCAAGACTTCAGGCTATATATAGTATTAGAAAATAGCAGCCTCTGAGTGACTGAGTATCCTAGTAGGTGACCAAATTAGACTAGACAAAATTACCCACTAAAAAGTGAACATTCACTTTCTTTATCTCACACTTGGTGTTTAATTCTTTATGTTTGCATAGGTGCCTTGATGTTGATTATGATTTATAATTAATACTACATTTTATTTCTATATTCTGTGTTTTATGATGCTTTTAATTGTGAGACATAAGAAATGTAATGAAGTCACTTCTATTTACTGTTTTTATTGATCACCTGAATTTGAAAATGTACTTTTTGAATTTATAAATTAAAAAATTCCTAGTTCACCTAGTTCAGGTGAGGCTGCTAATACTTTTGACTTAGACCTAATTAAGGAATGTCTCTACAAGGCAATATAAAATTCAATAGGAATAAGGTCAAATTGAGAACAGAGACAACAATATTATTACAGAAAGGAAGAAAGTATCAGAAAAGAAAAACCTGTCAGTCATAGCTGACCACAAGCTGCGTGTGAGACAATACAGTGTATTGTTTATATGTACACATAAACACATGTATTTGTGTGCAGGTGCACACAGATTATAATGCTCAAAGGACAGGAATTAGCCTGTCATTTCTGTTCTAGAAAAGAGAATTCAAACAATATAATCTTTAAAAAAAAAAACTTTTAAAGGGATTTTAATTATGATCAAGTGAAAATAAATAACAAAAGATTGGTGGAATTAGTGTTCTCTGAAGAAGAGAAGGTTGAGGCAATTCAATTATTGTCTTCAAACAAGTTTTATGAGCAAAATGTTAATCGTTATCTCTGGACTAACTAGAAGAAAAGAGATTTAAATGAAATTATGAATATTTTTAATTGTAAGAAAGAACTTCAAGCAAAGCTTTTAAAACACTGAGATATGCTAATGAGAAAAATAATAGCTTCTTCAGATATAAACATATACGAGAGACTAGTATGTAGAGCTGGGACATAGACCCCCTTAGAGAGTATTTACTCTTATCATTTTAAAGATAGAGAAACTGAAGCTTCTATGGCATAAATATTCATTTCTCTAGAAATCACTTGGTATCCTTAAGCTCTAATCCCTTCTAGCTCTAATCCCTGCCTGGTGAATATTTTTTAGTGTATTAAGCCCCCCCAAAAATAACAAAGGGGTCAACACATAACTTTTCAAAAAAATGTTTTGGCATTTGCTTCCAACCCCTTTGTACCTTGGTGTTTTCATAAGGAACCAGGACCAAAAAAAGTTTGGTGTCCAGCCTTCTGGTGACGAGCTTTTCTCTACTTTGCTAGTACTAAAAACATTTTCTCCTATCTGTACAACTGTATTTTGAAATACAATTACAAGTAGGTTCTATAATTTTTCTTTGAAATGAAAACTTGTTTTCTTTGCTATGTTGATTTTAAAAAATGCAGTGTCAATTGATGCAACTTGATCCTTCAAGATATTCTTAAATTCCAGTCCTTTTAGTGCTAGACTAATCCTCAGACAGGCCCAGAATATGTATATGAGACACACATCTCTTGGGTCTGTAATTTAAGCTTATCCAGGATGTTAAGGGCTACCAGAACCTGTCCTATTCTGATACAGTTTTCAGACGCAAAGGATCACCTTAATTCCATAGTGAGGTAGCATAATATAAGACATTAATGGGTGGATCACATTAAATAAATTGTTGTGAAAAATAAATCTTTTTTATAATTGCAGGCATAATGACTACAAGGTGGTTTCTCCTGCTTTACGGGCTGTAGGAAACATTGTTACAGGTGATGATGTTCAGACACAGGTATGATTTGAGTAGTTACAGTACACTTAGCCACATTTTTTTAATGAGAATTATATATTTCCCATTTATTTGAAGCATTGTGCTAAGATGTGGAAATGCAAAGGCAAAAAGTGAGAGTCCTTTCTCTCAAGGATCTTAAATTCTACTAGAGGGAAAAAGGAGTAAAGATTAATTTTTTTTGTAAACAAGATTTATATACATGTAATGTATAATGGATACTATGCTGTATAGGTAAGTGATGTCCAGCACTTTTCCTTTAGTATTTATATTGTTATTCAATTCAATATGTTGAGGTTTTACTGCAGTTAGCTGCTTTTTAAACCTTTCATCATATCCAATGATTGTTTTGTTGGCCTACATCCTTTGTTGTTTTTAGTTCCTGTATAAGCCAATCTCTATGTAGCCAAACTTGTTTTTTAAGCTAAAAGTACTCATGATGTACCTCAGCTGATTATAACAGCTTGATTTCCTTTTGCTTCATTATCTTCATCCTTCCCTCTCTTTAAATTGGCTTTCATAACATTCCATGATTTGGCGTCATTCTACTATTATCTTCCAGTATTCCCTTGTGATAACCTTCTTTGGAAGTTAAGCCAATTTGATCAGTGTATTCTGAAACCAGTACACTGTCCTATCTCTTTGCCTTTGTTCAATCTTTCCCTTTCTTTTAAAGGAGTGCCTTCCCTCCTTTAAAATCTTAATTAATTTTCAAAGCCTAAACACAGCAAAGTGTAATGGAAGAACCACTGAATTGGGAATTAGGAAGCCTAAAAGTGAACCTACTTTGTGCTTTATGACATTGAGCAAGTTACTTTACCTTTTGGATGCGTAGGCTTCATCTATAAAATCAGGGGATTAGACTAATCTCTGAAGTATTTTTTCCAATTCTAAACTCCCCTTTTATTTAAAAATATTGCTTTTTCTGACAGCTATTCAGAATGTTTACTGTTGTAGTAATAACCTTTTGTATTATTGTTTAATTTTTTGTAAATTCTTTGAGAAGAGACTGTCTTTTATATATCTTTGTACCATTCCTAGTCTCCCCATATCCTCTCAACATTAATTTAGTGTAATGCATTGCATATGCCAGATGCTCACTGAATGATGATTAGATGAGTTTTAAGTTAATTTTCCTTCATCAAATGATAACTGACCATTCATTTTTTTCTTTTAAATGGTCTAACTTTTCTGACCACTCAAGTTATCCACCCAGCTGTATTGTTTTGATATACCAAGGGCAGGTAGATGACTCAATCCTAATGTTAGTTGATATATTAATTATAAATATCATTTGCTGTCATGCTTAAAGGCATTCTTATTACACATATGTAAAATCCATGTTTGTGAATCTTGGATAGAGTGAAGATTGATTCATGGCTTATTTTATGTTTCAAAAACAAATTAATTTAGAAGATAATCAATTAGTCCTTTTTTATATGGTTTAAGTATAACTTTAACAGTAGAGAATGTGTTCGAATGAAATAATTTAATATTCAAAGCTAGTACTGTTGAAATATTTGGAGGAAACATTTGGTAAATTTAAGAGCATTATCTGAAAGTTTAAATTAAGAAAACTTAACTTACTAAGTCATAACTTTACCCAGGTTAATGCTAAAAATTGGGGGTTACTTGTAATATTGTAATAAAAAACATTCCAAACTTTTTTTTTTAAGGTAATTTTGAATTGCTCAGCTCTGCAGAGTTTATTGCATTTACTCAGTAGCCCAAAGGAATCTATCAAAAAAGAAGCTTGTTGGACAATATCTAATATCACAGCTGGAAACAGGGCTCAGATCCAGGTAATAATAAAGTTATAGTTAAACTTTTCATGTTTCAATCAGATTCATATTATTTTTCCTTTAGTATTAACAATAAAAATAACATGTTTGTGTTCATTCTTACATTAAAGACTCCAAATTTTGTAGTTTTATTTCATTTTCTTCTTGTTATTTGGTCATACATATTAAATCTTCTTAAATTAGGTTCTACTTTTTCTCCCTTTTGGCCATTTTTGTATATACATATATATTTCAGATATTGTGTGATACTTTAAAGATTGCTTTTATTTTTGCTGAATGAAGTGTTTTTTCTTCAGTGGATCTATGTTTGAAATTAATTTATTCTGAAACTATTGAGGGTCATTTTCTATAATTATTTTCTTCTTACATTTGCCTCCTTTATCCAAGTAATACTTGAGCATTAGACCAGGTCAGAAAGGAAGGGAAGGAAAAATCCAGAGAGAAGGAGAGATTCTTACACTAACAGTTCTGATCACTTAAGTCCTAAGCAAGGATTTAAAATTACCAAAATTTACCTCTTACCCATTCCCATCTACTTTTCTGTGTCCCTTTCCCCATCTTCTGGAGATATGAAAGGGACTAAAGAAAGAACTTGTCAATACAGAGTAATTTTTAATTGTTAGAGAGGTATGTGTTTGTATTGGGAGGATACAAGTATTATCTTTGAATAGGAACTTTCCCAGTGCTCCTTAAGAAACCTTTCTTCTCACCTTCCAAAAGAAGAGTCCAGCAATTTTAAAAAATACTGTTGATCAAAATATAATAAGCACTAGCCAAAATCAGATTTTTATAGTTCTGCTCTGAAACTAGATCTACATTCACTTGCTAATGAAAGCTTCTAATGTTTAAGACTCCAGCTTTTTGAAATTTTGGTTTTCTTATGGGATTACCCTCAATGGCTACATTGAAGGTCAAAATTTTTTAGGCTTTCCATTATGACTTTCCTTGGGGGACAGTACTGTGTACCCTTGGAATCCATGATTCTCTGGTTGTAGAAGATCTATATTGATGGGGTTGAATAATTTAAAAATGGAACCCGTTGATGGAGAAACCTTAAATATTCGGCTTACATCTTTAAACTTTATGATATTTTAAGTTCTTAACTAGAAGAGTGATATGATTAAAAAATATTTTAGAAATATTACTGCGGTGGTAGTATATAAGATGAATTGGAGGGAGGGAGAACAGAGTAGATTATTGTAGAAAATCTAGGTGCAAAGTGAGAGCTTGATTTGGTAGGTTATAGGAAGGAAAAATTAATAGTTTTGACATGACTTTAGAAACATTTTCATATAGGGTTGAAAATAATGTAAGAGACTAGAGATGTGGATATAGGTTTGGAAGTCATCAAAATGAATAGAGATGATAACCAATATATGGTAGTAAAGTGTGCACTGTAGAAGCAAATGGCAAACCATTCCATTATCTTTGCTAAGAAAACCTCATGGACAATATTGCCTGTCCATGGGGTCATACAAAGTTAAAAAACAAAGGATTGAATCTTGTTGCCCATTTGAATTAGAAAATATTTGTAAGTATTGGTGGTGTAGTGGATAAAGCATTAGGCCTGAAGTCAGGAAATTAGACTTGAAATTGAGTCTCTTTAAGATATCCACTATAGGAATGTGACCATAGTCAAATCATTTAATCTCTGTTTGCTTCTGTTTCCTCATCTGTAAAATAGGAACAGTATTACTAGCATTTACCTCCCATGATGATTGAGGATCAAATGAAATAAATAAAAAGTGCTTAAGTTAGTACAGAACAGGCACTGTATAAACACTATTTCCTTCCTTCTCTTCCCTAATTTAAAGATAGGAAGGGCAAGGAATTAATAAATGGAAAGGAAACCAGAAGAGAAAAGTGTTATACCCACTATAATTCAGTAATTGTTGACTAAGTAACCCACTACACAGGAGGCACTATGCTAGCTAGGCCCTGAGAATACTAAGAAAAAATTACTCTTTCAGTGTTATGTTAACAGATTGGCTTAAAGAAGATTAAGACTAAAAAAGAAAGGATCACACTTTTTGGTTAAAAGGAATTTGATGAAGTTGGCATTAAAAGTTAGATCTATAATTAAACAGCAATTTCCCTCACACTGATCCTTTATCATTGCAATTTTAATTTTTCTTGTAGACTGTGATAGATGCCAACATTTTTCCAGCTCTCATTAACATATTACAAACTGCTGAGTTTCGGACAAGGAAAGAAGCTGCTTGGGCTATTACAAATGCCACTTCTGGGGGTTCAGCTGAACAGATAAAGTAAGTACTCACATAGGAATGTATTTTATATTTTTTTAAAAAATACTCTTTCCATATATTGTTTCTATCTTCTGTGCCTTTGGGAGTGAATGAGTTGGCTCATTTAGCAGTAAGGGAAAAATAGATAGAAATGAAAAATAGCTTTCTGGGGCATTGTGACTTCAGTTCTATATTTAATTATACAGGATCAACTGTATCCTAGCTACATTTAGGCAAATACTATTGCCAGAATTGATTTAAACCCTAAGCTGCAATTCTTGGCATACAAATTTAGCAATACAAAGATTCCTAAGAGGATGAGAGGGAATTAGTAGTTTAGTAGTACATAATTGGGGATTGGTGTAGGGAATTGTCCAGCATTTTCTGGAGGCTTGAGGGAAAAGCTTGAGAAAGGTTTGGATAAGTCTAGAAGACAATGGAAAAGTTCTCTTTGAAAAGCCTTTAAAAGTCTAATTTATATTTTAATGTATTTAACATCTACTGGTCATCCTGCCATCTAGGGGAGGGGGTGGGGTGGGGGGTGAGAGGTGAAAAATTGGAACAAGAGGTTTGGCAATTGTTAATGCTGTAAAGTTACCCATGCATATAACCTGTAAATAAAAGGCTATTAAATTAAAAAAATAAATTCATATTTAAAAAAAAACCTTTAAAAGGCCTTTTTCTCATTTTATTTATAGTCCCTTAAGTCTTAGTAATAAAGTTTTTATTTTAATCTTGGCTTGACTTTGTTGTTTCAAATTTTGTAGATTGAAAATAAGCCCATAGTATAGGAGCTGTAAATAAGCCCATAGTATAGGAACTGTAGCCTACAGCCGAAGTAGCAGTGGTCTGAAGTCAGTTATATGCTGTAATTATGATATAGTTTGTTCATCCTGTGAGTTCAGAACAAATCTTCCTCAGTTTTGAATTGTAATATTATATCTTAGTTGAACATTCTGCTATCCAAAAAAGGTGAATTTCTTTACTTAAAGGGAACTATGCTTTCTTGTTTTCCTGGTCCAGTAAATTGATTTCCAGAGATGTTAATTGCAGTTGTACTGTATAACACTGTTAAATCCTTTCCTTTACTAGCTTTTTTTTTAATGGGTTCTCTGTTAATGCCAAATTAAATTTAATCAAAAGTTTTAAGAATCTTCTATGTGCAGTGCGTTATAGACATTACTTTGTTCTGATGTAGCTTTAAATAAATTACAATAAACATGAACACATGAAAGATAAAATGCAAAAGATAAAAATGTAAATGTTTAAAAAAATTAATTTTATTTAATTTAATAGTGATTTATTAAGTAGCATAAGTTCAGGGGAGTAGTCCCCAAAAAAAGGTATTTGAGAGGCATTAGTTACTACATGGAAAAGAGAAGGGGAATCATCTTGATTGCATATGGTGAAGAAGCCTTTTCTTAATAGTATTTTTTCCAGTTATAAAAAAACAAAATTTAACATTCTTTTTTAAAATTTTGAATAAATTTTCTCCCTCTCTTCTTCACCTACTTCCCTAAGACAGTAAACAATTTAATGTAGATTATATATGGGTAATCATGCAAAACATAGTAAAGAAATCTTGAAATATGAGTGAGTATAATGTACAGTAAGAGATGATTATGCTCGTAGTGGAAAATTTTTTAGTTCAGTGAATGTTAAATACTTTTGCTAAGTGCCTAGATGGTGTCACCTTTTAATTATTATTTTGCATTTTTAAGCACTGAAAGAATCAGATGGCATAATTATCTAAATCACTTGTAATAATTAAAATTCATCTCCAGTACCATCTCTGTGCATGAAAGCTTTTCTAATTCTTTCCTAAGTCCTAGTGCCCTCTTTCCCCAAACTACCTTGTATAGTTTAATAGGTTCTCTCTCTCTGTAGGTAGATAGGAGGCTGGAGGAAGAGGGAGGAAGAGAGGGGGGGAGAGGGAAGAGAGAAAAATGTGCTTTTACCAGTTCTGTAGCTATATTCCACCACTTTCCCCAAGTTTGTTTCACCAACTTGCTCTTTCCACCATGCATTCTTTGAATTACTTTACCCTCTAATTCTTTCACTTACCCTTTTCTCTTTTCACAACAATATGTTTTCTTTCTTTGAGTCTTCTTCTTTACTAATCCAAGCTTCAAATCACCTACACAATTTTGTTCTCCTTATTCAACTCTTCTCCCACAAAAGTATTATTCCAGTAACATCTTGGAATAAAGAAATAAAGTTCAGTGATGACAGGAAAAAAAAAAAATGTGTTTCTTTTTTTTTCTGCTAAGAAGAATCCAAATAAAGCCTTCTCGTGATAAGTGGCAACATGATTGATTGAAGCAGGTGGCTGTTTTGTCTCTGTTAAACAAGATTACCTCAATATCACATGATCTAGAGAAATTGAGCTCTTAGTTTGAGTAAAGTACTTTTGCTTTGTTTTTTAGGTACCTAGTGGAACTTGGTTGTATCAAACCCCTTTGTGATCTCCTCACAGTCATGGACTCTAAGATTGTACAAGTTGCCCTGAATGGCTTAGAGAACATCCTGAGGCTTGGGGAACAAGAAGCCAAGAGGAATGGCAATGGCATTAACCCTTACTGTGCATTGATCGAGGAAGCATATGGTAAGACATCATTTTGTAGAAGATGACCTTGAAATTGCTTTTGTTACTATCATCTTTTCTGGGTCTCCTTTCTGCATTTGTGACCTGATTTGTTACACAGGTTGTAAATATTTTCATTCATATTTCCCTAGCTGACTACTTTTATTTCTACTTTGCTTCCTAACCAAATGTGAGTGTTTGGATAACCTATACTTGCCTTCCAGTGTTGGCTTGCATTGTTCTACTAGAAGGGAAGATTTTAAAGTCAGTAGAATCTGCCAACTTATGAGATGAGTATTGACAATTTGAACCCACTCCCATAATTAATCTGTCCTGACCACTCTAGATTTTTAACTATAGTTTCTTGCCCCCACTTCAAAAAATGGTTCTAGGATCAGTGGAAACATAGGTCCAGTTCCTATTCTTGAAATCTTTTAGTTTTATGGGAAGTTCATCCTGCTCTTTGCTTTTTGCCTTGGTTTTTAACCAGATGTGGTCTCTCTCTGATAGAGAGACCTGCCAGTCTGACACTCCCTTAAACTCTGGAAATTGGGTCACTGAGAAGGTAGAGAGCCCTAGTCTCTCTTCCCTCTCTTTCCCTTCTTTCCTTCCCCTGTCCTTTCCCCTCTCTCTCTTCCTCCCTCTTTTCTTCTTTGTCTCTCCCTCCTTTCTTCTTCTTTTGTTCCTCTATCCTTCTTTTTTCTCTCTCTCCCTCCCCCTCTCTCCCTTCTTCCTTTGTCCTTCTCTGCCCCCCCTTTTCTCAGTTGGAGACAAATGGCTTGGCCAGGATCACACAGCTACTAAAGTAGTATTAATGTCTGGTGCATTTGAACTCGGGTTCCTGACTCCAGGACCAGTGCTTTACACTGTACCATCTAGCTGCCTTGATATAAAAAAATGAGAAAATAATTGTAAAATACTTAGCACAGTGCCTGTTACACAGTATGCACTTAATGAAAACTTATTTCCTCTTCTACTGCCTACTTCACAGGATTGCAGTAAGAATCAGATAAAGTAATGCATGAAAAGCATTTTTAATATGAAGTGCTATATAAACATCATATATAAATATTATTATGTAAGTATACTTTTTTGGAGGCTGTATATTGTCATAGAATCTATACTCATCACGTTTACTTTATGCTTGCAGGTCTGGATAAAATTGAATTCCTGCAGAGTCATGAAAACCAGGAAATCTACCAGAAGGCCTTTGATCTCATTGAGCATTACTTTGGGACGGAGGATGAGGACAGCAGCATTGCACCTTCAGTTGATCTTGACCAGCAGCAGTACATTTTCCAGCAATGTGAGGCTCCCATGGAAGGTTTCCAGCTTTGAAGAAAAGTTCTTTTATGTTCCTGTCAGATCAGGCTACTTGATCAAGTCCTCTTGTGGAGCCCACAGCCCTCATGGAGCTAATTTCTCAATGTTTTCCATAATACTGTTTGCGCTCATTTGCTTGCCTTGCGCACCTGCTCTCTTACACACATCTGGAAAACCTGGCTCTTTGTGGTGGAAATACCCCCTTAACAAAGGGGTAATCAGAATGGCCCACCCTCTTATGGAAAACCAATAGGCTTTGGATATCGGCATTTATATTTTACATGAGTTGTGTGGGAACATTTATATTAATATGGATCCCTGCCTTTGTTGGAAAAAAAAAAATTATTGCCCCTTTGTTCCCCTTTAAATGGAAAACAAAAATATTATACTGACAAAAGATAATACTAACATTTTATCTTTTATTCCACACAACTTGATTATAAGTCAAAGGAGATGTAGACACATTGTGTGTACTTCAGAGTTCTTTTCTTGTGCTATTCCACAGTAACCCCTTGGATTAGTTGGTGATTAACTCCAGCCAAATTGGCATTAATCCTCAGTGAGATTATTGAACTACTCCTTATTCCTTAGCCCCCCCCCCCCCCATCCATACAGCTCTTCAGACATTAAAGTAAGCCATCAGCGCCCCCCTTATCTTCAGTCTCTGGTGAATGTGCTTTTTGGTTGTCAAAAGTGATGAAGAATTAATTGACATTTTTATTCTAGAAAGTCCTAGTACCATGATCTGGGTTGCAGGTCCCCTTAGAGGAAAAGAGATAAAGGGGCATATATAGCTGTTGCTCCCCTTTGGTCATGAACATTTTAGGATTTGGAATGGTTCAGTTTTAATACTGTTATGAGGACTCTCAGAATTAAAACCTTCATGACATCTCCCCAGACCTGAACATGATGTGACCAGAAGCAATGTCTCTGCATTAATGAAGAAATGTTTCAGGCTTTGTGGTCCTGACCAAGGTCCTTAAGGTATTGAAGTTCTCCCTAGGTGCTCTCACTCTCTGTGGCTGTCAGAAAACATCCATTTAAAGATTGCTTAAGGATTGTTTTTTTGTTGTTGTTCTTAGGCAGCTTGATCTTAACACATTCATGCTGTAAACACAACTCTTTTAGCCTAGACCATCTTTAATCTGTTTTAATATTAACACCAGGAATAATAATAAGGAAATAACCAGGAAAACTGGATAGTGTTATGGTTCTTCCAGCTGTGAAATATAGTTCTGACCACAGCTCCCTCTCTTATGTTCCCTTCCTACCCAAAAACAAAATATCCACCTTCTCATCATAGCACTGTTTTAATTGAAAAGAGGGCATGGCTTTTCTTTTAACTTCACTGATGATTCCATCCCCTTACTATAGTACTACAATCCTTGAATTAGTGCTGTGTTTGTGGCTGTGTTGGTGAGGTGCTGCTTCGTGCATGATAACCCTCATCTGTACCGACAAACAGTACCTCATCTAGTCCACAGCATGTTTGGACCGGATCTTTGGATGAAAAGCTAATGCCAACGTCAGTTGAATACGGTTTCTTCTCAGTGCTACTTGGCCATCGGGATACAATGTTGGGACACCATCAGAGAAGACTTGCTGTTGCCCTTCTGTGCCAATGGGTTCTAAAGTAAAGCTGCTCACTTCTGTTTCTGAACATGCCCTTTCATGCAGCTTTGGATTTTTTTCTTGTTTTCTAGGATTCACAGGCACCCCCAAAGTAAACCATTTGAAAAATTACCATTGATGAGCTTCCCTACATCCCTGGGGAGCCCTGCTGGGCCTGGGGGATGTGCAGAGCTTTCATACCTCATCATGATGCTATTCACCATTGGCAACTGGCAACAGCAGCCTGCTTGACATGACCTGACTTAAAAAATCCAGAAAGATGCAAAGACAGTGGACATTGTCAGCTCCAAGTGTGACACATGCTTCCTTTACATCCAATCTGTATTTGTGTCTGTGATCTTGGATGAATAACATCTGATGTATGTATATTAATCTTGGAGCAGCCCCTGAAAAACTAGTCCACTCCATCCACAACTGTTACTTCTTCTAGTGCTGCTTTGTGCTGAAAGAACATCTAGTTTACTGCACTTGACCTGTAAAGGGACTTTGATTCTTTGTAATTTTAGGGATAAATTAGGTGGTTAATTTAAAGAAAAATCTTCAATGTTGCCTTTACATCACATTAAAAATAACTTCTCTTTCAGAAGGGTGATAGAAGCACTGATTCGTAGCAAAATCTTGTTTTTAGCTTTGACTTTTTTTTTTGTGGCTGGATTTTTTTAAATTGTAAATTACTGATAACATGTCATTTCTATAGGATCTGTTTTAAATCATGTACCTTTTATTGGACAGTACAAAAATACAGCATATTTTGTAAACCAATTTGAATGGAAAAAATATATAAAGCACAGCAGAAAGTTGTTTCCCCTAAGTTAGTAAGAAATAGTGTATGTTGGGAATTTTTGCTAGTAATGGCAGGTGCCTAAATGAGTGAATTAAAACAAAGAGTCCATTTAAAATGTGTTCCGTCTTTCTGTCCAAAACAAGGGATCTTTTCTTTTCCCTGATAGGGAGCAGGTTTGTGAATTATGACATGGGCTACCTCAACTTCTTCACAACAAAATCACCACTGCATAAATTTTAAGATTATTTTATTGCAGAAATTTTCCCTCCTTTCCTTACTTTCCCAAGGTTAGAGGGGGCTTATTTAGATCGTGGAAGAAGATCTCTTAATAGGAATCCTGTCAGGAGTTCTATTTTTCTCTGTTCTTGGCTTATAGCTTAGAGTTGGCATTATGGAATTCAGTGGTTCGGAGCAAAATAATAGTCAAGAGAGGGGAGGGAAAGGAGTAGTTCATATGAAGCACAAAGATTTACAACAAATTGTGGGACTACCCTAAAAGGAGGGGGGAGGGTGTGTGGAGGAAGAACAGAAAATAATAGGCAACTGAGAGTGATTCATGCATAGCAACTGCTTGCTCTCAGCTATGGAAAGCCTAACTTCCTATGTTTTCAGTTCTCAATTTTCCTACTTCCCCCAGGTCCCTTCTATTTGCTGTGTTGGTTTTGTGTTTCTATGTGGCAGGAACTTTTATTTACTTTTAATTGATTTCTCCCCCAAAAATCATTTTTAACAATAATTTTATGTAATTTTTTTCAGTGTATATCCATTTTTTTCCCTTTCAAAAAGATATAATTTTATAAAGGTGGCCTGTATTTGGACCAATATGCAATTTAAGTGTTGGTACGAATGAGGTAATTATAAACTAATTTTGTTTTCTAAAGTTCCTAGTTTGATCATTTAATTTCACTTAGTTTGAGCCAGCCACAAAGTGCCTGTCATAGGAAGTGTTAATTTTGTTTTCTGATGTATTAATTATTGAATGAACCAGATATGTTCACTTTCAACTATGTGTAAAGACACATATCCTTTTTCTTAGTTGTTTATTTTTTTCAAAACTTTCAGGTCTGAATAACTCCAGTTAGATTTTATTGTGAGGATCAAGGTGGAAAGAAATCAGTAGTCATCTGGAGAGACTAACTAGGATAAGATTGTTGTGGTAGGGAACAGGAAAGAAATGATGCACGTAGACAGGAAAAGAAAGATAAGACTAGAACACAGACTTCTCTGTAGGTCTTTTGAATTCTCTTATCCTTGTTTTCATTTACTCTTAGTTGCCTGCTGTGGAAAAGTCACCCTTTGGGTGATATTTACTAAGTATTTTCTTCACAAACCAGCTGATCTGAACCTGAACCAACTAATAAATCTTTTATAGTTATAGTTTTGAGTTATTAGTAACTTGTGGTAATGTTCATTTGCCTAAACAATCCATATGCCAAAATCAGAGCTCCTCCAAACTTTATATTGTTTTTAAAGCCTTCTATTGTCATTTTAAGCAAGTTTGTTCGCTCACCTAGAGCAAAATTACTGCCATAATTTAAACACTGTTTGCGGTAATGTTAAGAAGGACTTTGTAAGGTCAGAAGTATGCCATGTTCTTTTTCTTCTTTGGATGCAGTGGAGAAGATAAATTTTGTCCATCTTGAGCTGAGCCTTGGGTAGTATAAAATACTTTTTCTGCAGAGTGGTTTCAACATGAAAAATATTTTTCATGTAGTATGGTAAGTAATAATTTTAATATATATGTGTATTCACTCATATGGATCTGACTAATCTGGGGTTTTTAGAGCAATTGTAACATTGCCAGAGGAGTGTGATTGTCCAGACTTTGCAAGGAGCCTTGTTACTATTTCATGTTTATAGATCATAGTTTATTTCTAAAAATGACCAAATAGATCCTGCTTAAATTTGGAGAACTATTCAGAGCTTGCCTCAGTTTATACATCTGTAAAATGATGGATTGAAATAGATGACTTGAAAAGGTCACACACAGTCAGGGAATTTGAAGAGTTGGAAAGGACATAAATCCAAGTATCTAATCCAACTATCAAAGAAATCACCATTGTATTACACCTGATAAGTGGTGGTCATCTAGCTTATGCTTAAAAGCTGCCAAGGATGGAAGTATCTTTTTCCCCTTTGGAATCAGGCCATTTTGGGACAGCTTTTATCATTGGAGATTTCTTCCTCACTTCAGTCTCTTTGCTTTTTGCTCTTTGCTCCTGATTCTGCCCTGTGGGACCAGATCCCTATGACAGCCCTTCAAACACTGGAGAACAGCTGTTGTATCTCTTCTCAATAGTCCCTTTTCCCTAAGTCTTTGTGTCTGCTTCAAGCTAAACATCCTTCGCCTGATCCTCATATAGCATGTTCCTTCCAACTCTAAAATCCTATGATGCTATTAAAAACATTTTGCTTTATTATGAGTTATCCAAAATAAGCCCCTACCCAAATAGAAATTAATAAGATTTCTTCTTTTTGCTTTTGAGTCATCAGATCAAAAGTTAGATTCTTAATGTTGAGTGTTAAAAACTTCTGTAAATGAAGTATATCTGTTCTAGTGAGAAAATTCGTGATAGATGTAAAAACAAGAGACAGATAAATTTCTAAGATGTCTGGAAAAGGGCAAATTATTGCAAATATAAAATGTTAACATCAAATATATTCACAAAATATGTGATAAGTTTTTTTGAGCAAAAATATGGGTTAAGGTTACATGGAGATTAAGAGACAACAACCCCAGAGGCTAGGGAGATCTAGAAGCAGCCAGTAGAGATGTGCCAGCAATTCAAGACAGTAGGCCATGACCAAACCCCTCTGGATTGTTCACCCTTAGAATTTGGAGGCCAAATCACCCCAAAATGCTTAAAGGGAATTGCTATGGGTTCTCTTATGAAACCAAAGGCAAGACTTATACAACTATTACCTACAGAGTTCTCAATTAAAAAGCTTTTAATGTATTTGTGCAATATTTTTGAAGAGACATTCAGTATACTAAATGTTATTTAATAATGGCCTATGTAATATCTGTCCTATGTGTAGTGCTTTTTAAGTTTTACATAATATTTTCTTTAACTTTTAACAATTTTGATAAATGAGTACTATAACTATCTCTATTTTACAGAAAGAAAATGAGGTTCAAGTTAGGTGATTTGCCCAATAATACAGCTTATCTCAATTGCTTCTTAGAATATATGATAGTAATGTTCTAGAGTTATATAATTAAGTGAACGAGAGTCAGTTATTGAATGTGCATTGAATACTATCAATAGAGCAAAACGTTTTTCAACAGTTAATAAAGCATTTGTATAGCTTTAAGGTTTGCTAAGTGCTTCATACAGGATTTAATTTGAACCTTACCATAATTCTGTAGGTAAGTATTACAGGCACTCATCCCCATCTTATAGGTGGAGTAACTAGTCTCAGAGAAGTGAAATAATTTGCCCTGATCATATAATTTAACAAGTTTTGGAGGCATGTTTTGAACCCAGAATCCTATTGGTTATAGCACACTGCTGCAACAAAATGCTACTTTTTAGTTCTCAGTCATGGTGTTTCACAAAGCATTAATACTTTAATGTGTTTGTCCTTTTGCTACAACTTAAGATCAGCCAGAAAAAAAGTTTCTTGATATGTAGCTGCAGTAGTCTTTTTTCTTTATTTCTTCCTAAAAGAATTTAGCATTAACTATATGACACAAAGCTAGAAGCAACAGATGATTGTCACAAATTCAAGATCACCAGTAAATCTTGAAGCATCAATTGTGGTTTTCATAAATTATGAAAGCCAGTGGAAGACTTTAACTGCCTGATAGAAAGGTAAAAGCATAGCAGATGAAAGCCTGGGGAGAGGGGAGAGAAAGATGAGGAGATGGTAGTGGGACAGAAAAAATGCTGTATTTCACGTTTATATGGAATTTAGGATAGGAAACTAGTGAAATTGTGAAAAGGGGGGGGGAGGAGCTACAAGCAGAGGGAAGGAAATGTGCATTTGTCTAGCCTTTACTAACATGTGCCAGGCTCTATGCTAAGTGCTTCACAAATATCTCATTTGATATCTTAACTATGGGAAGTTTGACGCTATTGTGCTCTCCATTTTATAGTTGAAACTGAGGCAAACAAGTTAGTTAAGTGATTTACCCTATCAAGAACACTATCAAAATCTGAATCTGGATTTGAACTCTGGTCTTCCTGACTCCAGACCCAATCTTCGTTCTTCTATGCCACCTAGTTCTTAATGAAGGATCATTTAGGGGAGAAGCAGATAATACCTGGTTATTAAAGAACCCCCCCCTTGAAAGTTAGAAGAAAATAGAGATGGGGAAGAAGTTTCTCAGGATCTTTTATACAGTTGGGTAGGGGAGTGGACTCAAATAGTAACTGGTCTATTTGAAATTAGAAATTGAATTTTAGAAGGCATCTAATTATAGCAAGGGACTACAACATAAGCAACTGCTTCCCAAAGTGAAGAAATTTATGTTAAAAGGAAAAACTAATGCTCCCCAAGAAAGGTCATAGTACTAATAATAGCAATGCAATAAATCCTTCCAAGAGTAGATTTTCCCCTGTGAGGCCATATAAATTGAGAGAGTCTTTAGTTATAACTTTGGTATCCAGCAGCAGTACCGACCTTTTAACTGTCCTCCTCCAGCCTGGAAGTTTTCCAGAATCGCTGGTAAATTGCAGGCCTGATGATGGTTTGCTTTTTCTGTTGGATGCTACACAAAGATTCTCTGGGATCGGTGGCAAGTGATTGTTTATCCCTTATGAATTGTTAGCCTCACAATAGCAAGAGTAAGCCCTTAACTTTTTTCTCATTTCCCTTTTATTCAGTAAATTGGGTAGAGAAATGAGTCTTTCTATTTTTTCAAACATCTCCACCCAGGTCAATAATGTATTGCATTAGATTGCATTTCCTCTCATTGGTAGATCCTGTACTTGATTCTCGTGCGAAGTTTTACTCATAGCAGTCCTCATCAACTGTATTTGAATTGTTTCTGAGCCTATGTAGTCTGTGCTGTGTTATGATCTGAGGTTTGCAAACTACATTGTAAAAATAAGAGATTGTTAGATATGACATGCATAATCAGGGAATACTTGAAATGCTTGTTACATGTTAAATTTGATAACATCTAAGAATAAAGGGGCCACAACAATACTTTAATGGCAGTCAGTGCAGCTGTATCATATTTGCAATATTTAAAAACATATTGAAAGAATATCGGGACAACTTTTCAACTGGAGGTAGGGGAATGAATCCCTGAAAGTTTCATGGGGCCAAGGACCTCTAGTTTTGCCTTTATAGGAAAGTACATATGAGGGGAAGGAGGAGGGAGTTGATTATTTTCAATCCGGTATATTGCATATTTATTTTAGATAGACAATTCCAGTTGCTGGAACAAATTATGAGCATTTTCTAGATTCAATTTTGAGAATTCCCCACTTCATTTCAACAAACACTGTTGAATATCTTCTCTACCCCCTATGTTTGGATATACCAGTAATGAGAATGCCAGTACAGATTTGTCAGAAAACTGCAGAACTGCCAACAGTCATTCATTGGAGGCAGCATGGTGGAAGAAATGGAAGGCTGACTTTGGGAATCAGAAAGATGTCATTTCTGGTCATGACAATACATACTACATTGTGACCATGAGTAAATTATTTGTCAGTTCCCTAGGATGTAGGCCTCTCTGATTAAACCATAGATTTCTGGTATAAAAGGGTGAGTTGTATGTACACCATGGAATCACAGCTCCAAATCAAAACAATCCCACTAAGTCATAACTGAAAGCATTGGTATTAAGTTATTTTTATTTTCTTAAAAGGATTCATGTGAATTTTTAATATTCTATCAGGCGATTGTTACTCTAAAAAAGTTTTATAAAGTTCTATTAAACTATCATTCTTATAGCCTCTATGTGAGTTCCCAAAAAACTATTCATCTAGGGTGGTTTTCCAATGATTAACAATTGAAAATTTGTTAGAGGGCTTTTGGAAATGATAAAATTGGGGATAGTGGAATGGAAGTAGGACTTTTTTCATGAAGAGGAACAGTTATTGACTCAGTTGCAATGTCACAGTCATAGACCAGGATGGCCATGGAATACTGTTGGCCCCGGGGACATACTCTCTCTTCAGCAGTGGAAAGAGAATGGGGGCAGGGAAGATAAGTTCTGGGTACAACTTTCTGCTACTGACATAACACGGAGCAATGGAAAGAAAACTGGATTTGAAATCTGAAGATCTACATTTAAATGCTGACAAACTTTCTAGGCTGTAGTTTCTTCATCTGTAGAGGGATAGAGTTGGATTAGTTAACTTCTGAAATCATTCCAGCTCTCAAATCTGTGTGCCACAGCATGTTCTTCCATGGTCACCCACAGCCCACTGATAACCCAGCTTATGTTTGATCAATGGGACTAAGGCCTGTATTAGTGGATGATTGATATACAAAGAAGCAGCATTCAAATAAAATGGGGCAAACAGAAAGGTCCTCTAATAAGATCCCTTTTCTGACATGCCATTCACTGCCATAATTTGAGTAAAAGTTCCCTGCTATTTTCCTTTTCTACAGAAAACTCTAGCTTGAATGTCTAGCTCACTGCCCTTTTTAGTCCACTCTCTTTCCATCCTAAATTTAGGCTGAGTTGTCTTTATCAGTTCCCTAAATTGTTGAAGTAGAAGCCTCAATCTGGGTTTCATTTAGATCTGCCTCCTTCAGCATCAGTTTGGGACTTCTTATAACCACATGATGTTTACTTGGTCACTGTTGCCCGGGGGTTGTCCAAAATATATAAATAGCTTTCTTTTGGTTCTGGCCACTAGGTTTTCCACCTCCATCTGCACATTAGTTTTCCCTGCCATTTTAATGCTCTTCTAGAGTACTCGGGAGCTAATTGCTCAGCACCTCCATTCAATTGGGCCTCTCTTCCCTTCCCTTCCCTCCTCTAAACCTAATGCATAGATATTGTTATATAACAAACTGGACAGGAACTACTATTTTTCTTTTTTCTTTTTTTTTTTTTTTTTTTGCTAAGATGCCATTAGCACATTGTAAGATAACTCATCTAGAAGCAGGGGATCCTGCCAGAATCTTGTTCCTTGATAAACAATATCATTATGGGTATAAAATCCATTCATTGCCATGTGTAGCCTTGGATAAATTGCCAGCCATATTTAATGGAGGACCTGTGATTTCCTCAGCAATGAAGTTATTAACCTCATTCATAAGTTAGTACTTCAGTCTTAGGGAGTTGCCTAAGGTACTATTAGGTTCAGTGATTTACCCATAGTGACGCATTTAGTTATTCAGAGGCAGAGAAAACTTTAGAGACTTAGAAATTAATGGTTTTTCACTGAACTATTATTTCTGGACAAGGGTGCCAAGAAAATTAATTCAATACCTCAAGAATCTGGTATTTACCAGGATACATGTATCCTGGACATAGCAACAATCCTCAGAACTGAACTTGCAGGTAGATCACTATTTTTTGTGATAGTCACAAATGCAGTCCAGTAGTCAAAATGAAGATTAATTCTCCAAATCATAAAATCTGAACTTTTTACATTTTAATGAAAGAAAATATACCTTTAAAAATTAATAATTTATTGACTATTTTCCCTTCAGTCAACATCCATAAATTGCCTATTCTGTACAAGGACACAAAGACAAAAACCAAAGTTTTGCTCTTGAGGAGCTTAATCTACTAAGGGGAGACAACACATTTGTCTGTATATACATGTACATATTTAAATATGTAATAACTGAGATAAGGGGGAAGACACTAGTAGCTGATATCAAAAAGTTGTATTTATGTTGAACCTTGCAGAAAGCCAGAGATTCTTATAGTAGAGCTATATTCCAGGCATGAGGGACAGCCAGTGCAAAAGCATGAGATAGGAGATATGGGGTATATAATTAATAGCAAGGATGATTTGGCAGTAGTGAACATGAAGTAGAATAATATGTAATGAGGCCAAAAAATTTGAATACAAGCAAATGTCTAAGGGTTTTGAACCAACAGGAACCACTGGAATTTATTGGGGAAAATGGTAAGGTCAATTATACTTGCCCTCTAGGAAAATGCTTTGCAACTGTGTGAAGAATAGATTAGAGGAGTAGGGAGAAACTTGACACAGGGCAACCCATTAGAAGGTATTGGAAATGATCCAAATGAGTAGACATGAAGTTGACAAATCCTGGACTGGGGTGCTGGTTACATGAGAAAAAATGTAGATCCCAGAGATGTTATGAAGAAAGAACAATTTTGCAACTGATAAACATTAGGTGAGTAAAAAATAATCAAGGATGCAAATCTTGAGTGACTGGAAGTATAGCAGAACCCTAGACAGAGAAATAGTATGATGATGATAGCTAATGTTTATATAGTTCTTTAAGGTTTATAAAGCACTTTACAAATAAATTATCTTATTTTATCCTCACCACAGGCCTGGAAAGTAGATGATATTTCCAGTTTACACATGAGGAAACCGAGGCAAACAAAAGTGACTTGCCCAGGCTCACACAGCTAGTAAGAAGCTACACCTGGGTTTGAACTCAAATCTTCTGACTCCAGGTCCAGCACTCTAGTTACTTTACCACCCGGCTATGTTGGGAGAAATAATTGTTCTGTCAACTTGTTGAATTTGAGATGCCTGTGAGGTATGCAGTTTGAAATATTCAGAAGTCTGATATAAAGGGGAAAAACAGTAGGACTGGAGATGGTGATTTAATCCATGGTTCTTGATGACATCACCAAAGAGTATCTGGAGGTAGAAAAGAGGGTACTTTCTCATTTGGGGCTGAACGTGGGACACATGCATGTATGGGATAGAATATAGATGGTAGGCCGTAAGAAGATCCTGAGAAGAAGCAGACAGGGAGAGAAAATGAAAGAACAGTGTCCAAAAGGCTGGAGAAGCATAGTGGAGGACAGAGTACTTTAATGTCAAATGCTGCAGAAAAGTAAAGGAGGAAGATTATTGAGAAATGAACATAAATCACTGGTAATTTACCAGTTTTAGTTGAATGATGTAATCAAAAGCCAGATTAAAAAGAACTAAGGTTACAGGAAAGGAAGGAGAATCGGTCACTTTCGGTATGGTCCACTGTGCCTAGGTACTAGAATTACTAGTTGTAGAAATCACAAATTTAAAAAAGAAACTCCTTTTATTAAGAGTTTGAAAAATTAATGAGAAGTATAAAATGACAAAGAGGATCTTCTTCAGATGGCAGAGACCTGGGCATAATTGCCAGCCTTAGAGAAAAGGGAAAAATTAATGAAACGGGAGAAATGGGATATTTGTGGTCTCTTGTATATTCATAAAATTTGTAGTTGTCATTCTCTATATCCTTTTGTTTTCATTGTATTACTTTGTGTTATTACATATTTCATATTTTTGTAGCTCAATAATGTTCCATTATAGATAATACAGATCTGTTGTTGAGGTTTTTTCCCTACTCTAATCTTTGATTTCATAGGTTGTTTCTAGTTTTTTCACTATTACAAATAAAACAGCTAAAATATTTTGAACAGATTAGCCTTTTATAATGATTTATTTATGCTGAAGGCCTAGGAAAGGGATAATGAGATAAAGTATATGGTTAATTTTGTAATCTTCTACATTATTAAGTTGTGCTCCAAATAGATTGCACACAATTTATAGTTCTCCAAAAGGACATTTTGTTGTAATGGAAAGTTTAAAATTTGGAATAAGAAAGCCTGAGTTCAAGTTGAATGATCAATTTAAATGCCTAAAAAACCCCAACAAACTACAAAATTATTCATTAAATGGACTAATATATTTATCTGAGTTCTGGAAGGTAGATGATATTTCCAGTTTACACATGAGGAAACCGAGGCAAACAAAAGTGACTTGCCCAGGCTCACACAGCTAGTAAGAAGCTACACCTGGGTTTGAACTCAAATCTTCTGACTCCAGGTCCAGCACTTTCCAGAAAATCATCTGATTTTCTATTCAACAAATGGAAGGAATGATTGAGACAAATATTTATTACATTAAAATAAGTTTGTAATAAGAAAAATAACAGTTTGGGGTAAACAATAAATGACAAAAAGTGACATCTAAAATGTATGAAGTACTGTTATATAAAGATAACGCCCCATCCCAATAAATATTCAAGGCATAGAAATAATTTTCAAAGGAAAAAAATGTTAACAATTTGGGGAAAAGTCTAATATCATTAATAAACAGATTCAAATTAAAAACAATTTTATACTACTAGCTCATATCCATCTAATTGGGAAAAAATGAATAAACGAATGCTTGTGAATTTCTTCAAATGCCTAGAATTCTGAAAAACAATATGGCAGCTAAAAGAACAAAAATAATCATACACTTTGGACCAATAGTTGAGAATAAATTCTAAATGCATACTCAAAAGATTTTCAAGGAAATATTTGTAATTGTATAAAAGTAGAAGCATTCTAAATAACCAATAAAAGAATGATTAAATAGTGGTTATCAACATAATAAAATACGAATGCAATTAATATAAGGAATATAAATAAATTTAGAAAGAACTTTTTGAAATAATGCAAAATGAAAAAAGCTGAGCCAGAAGAGCAAAACTAATATAATATCGTGCTATTGATGAAAGTAAATGGAAATGAATAAAGAATCTTGATAGTCTTGGCGTGATGCCAAATTACCACATTTTATGGCTAGAAATTCATTTTATCTAAATGTTAGTAGTGGCAAAGCAAATTTTACATTGTTCTATTTTGGGCTAGACCTCTGATTTCACTGGTGTAGGTAACTCAAATACCTGTTTCCTACCAACCAATTTTTATAATCACAGAGATCAGAAAATTATATCCTGAAGGGAAACTTCCATACTAAGTAAATTTAATAAATTCCATGATGTATTTTAGCCACTAATTTTGGCACTGCCATTCTATTTTAGTCTACAAATCAGCCCTAACTAATGCTGTTTTCTAATATCATTATTTCCCATATTTATTCTTCTCATAAACCATAAAAGAAAGAAAATTAATTTTGTTCCCTTTGAGAGAATTTAACCTCATGAAAGGTTAATTGCCCATGCATTTATAAAATAGTTAAGAGATATAGCATGTTATAATGGATAAGGGTGCCAGCCTCCAAGCCAAGAACTGGTTAAAATTCCACCTCTGACATTTTCTGCTTTTGTATGTCTTTGGACTAACCCATCATACATAATATCATACCACCTACTATCATGTACTAGAAAACTCATCAGTGGAAAAGCTCATCATCCTGCAAGATCCAATGAACCTTCGCATCTCATCATCATCCTCTGCCCTTCAGAGAGGATCCTCTCATTGGAGTGAGGAACCATGGGCTCCAAGCCTTCCTTGAAGGAGAGGACTTCCAGGACAGTCATCTCATTTTCCACAGACTTCATTGCTTTTGGACATCTGTCATGCTCTGAACCAAGTCCTTCTTTCCCTTCCCCACTTCATTTTTAGTTTCTTGTTTTCCCCATTTAGATTGTGAGCTTCTTAAGGACAGGGACTATTGATTAACACAATTGCCTGCCATATAATAAATCTTTAGTAACTGGATGACTGGATAATTGACCAACTCACTCCTGATGAGAACATTTCCTTTACTAATGCAAGTTAATATTTGCTTTTCAATTAATCATCTTAAGAGTTACCTATTACACTGAGAAAGTAGCTTGAATTCAGATCTTTATGATTCCTACCATCACTTGCCCCTCTCTTAGTTATATTTGCTACGATTGGTTTTTGTAATTCATTTATTAAAAGATATAGACTTACATTCTAGCTCTAATACTTCTTACATTACTGTGTGAGCTTAGCCAAATCAATTAACCTCAAATCTTGAGGCCTTAGTTTCCCCATCTGTAAAATGAAGAGAGACTAAATGAACTCTAAGGCTCTAAATCCTATAGAATAAAATTTCTTTCCCCATAGTTCCATCAACATTAAGTTTTATGATTTTCAACATTTTTATATGTAAATTTTTCAGCTTTAGAGAATTTGAAAAATATGTTTCTTCTGAAAATTGTTCATATCTTTAGATCAACTGGGAAATGGATATTGTACAAATGTCAGAATTTTTTTTGAATGTCAGATTTTTATCAAATGTATTTATTTCAAATGTTTTTCCATCTAGTCTTTCCTTTTGGATATAATGTTCTTCAGTGTCCAAATTTTTAAAAAATTTTTAACTAATTACATTGTTTTATTTTTTTCCCCATTTCATAATTTTTCTTGATTTTTGTTTATGATATATAGAACTTGACTAAAGTCAATTTTTCTTTAGTCCTTTTGTTTAAGTCTCTTGGCAACAACATAGAGCAGTTGACTTAGAATCAGGATGACATGAATTCAAATCCCTCCTTAGCCACTTACTGTGTAATTCAGTTATTTAACCTCTGTGTGCTTCAGTTTCCTCTGTAAAATGGGGATCATAATAACATTTACCTCCTCTGGTTGTTGTGAGGATTAAATAAGATATCATGAAGTGCTTTGCAAACCTTAAAGTGCTACATAAATTTTTTTATCATTATCATCTAGATATGCAGTTATGTCAACTGAAAATAGACATGTTTTAGATTCATGATTACTATTTCTTATTCCTGTTCATTTTTCATATCTTACTAGTCTTAATGTCTGAAAGTATATGTTAAGTAATAATGATAGCTATGAACAAAACTATTCTATGTCTTTTACAGTGGAAATGAGTCTTTTCTCCATTGCATTTAATTTTTGCTCTTAATTTCAAATACTTTTTGAATTACATTATCATATAATATAAATTACATAAAAGAAAATCTTTTTATTCTTCTATCACATTTTAATATAAATATATTCTCTCATATTAAAAACTTTTTCTGCATCCATTGATAAAATTTTAATGATTTTTGTTGAAATGCTTTATTATATTTGCAGCCATTCTTGCATTCCTGGTATAAATCCTACATTGCCATAATGAATTTATATATATATAATGCACATATATTGCTGTATCTTATTTGTCAGCATAATTTTAAATATTTTTACATCAATTGTTATTAATGTGATTGGCCTATACTTCTTTATCAAGCTTACCTTTAATTGATTGGGGAATCAAATTATATTTTCCAAATGGAAAGAATTGTGTAACATAGCATATTTCTCTCTATTTAGAAATAATTTATGTAATATAGGGATTACATGTTCTCTGAAGGTTTAGAATAGTTTGCTTATAAAGCCAGTTGATTGTGGTGCTTTTTTAATAGGGCTGTTTATTAATGGCCTGTCTAATTTTCTCCTTCTGAAATTGATCTGTTTAGGTTATTCAATCTTTAAATTTTTGAATGTATTAGCATTATGTTATTCATAATAATATATTTCTAATTCTGTATTTTATATAATTTTTTTTCATTTTTATTTTAAAAATTGTTTTCTTTTTTTAAAAAGTTAAATTTGCCAATTATCAATTTTATTATTCTTTTAAAATGTTTAACTATGTGGTTTTACTTATTTCAAATGTCCTTAATTTTTCCATTTTAATCATTTTTGCCTTGTCATAATAATTTCCTTTTTGTTTTCATTTAGTACATTTAAATTTCTTTTTAGATCCCTTAAATGCAAGCTTGATTATTGTTTCTCTGTTTGCTTAGTTATAAGAATCCATTGCTATATATTTGCTTCAATTATTCATGGCCTGCAGCCCATACATTTTGTGATATAGTATTTTATTTGTGTTGTCATTAGTGAAGTAACTTATTACTATTTTAAAATTTATTCTTTGACCTATGTGTTGTTTAATAAATTATTTTTCTGATTCCCATGTAACCTTATAAATTTTGATGCTACTGTTGTTTACTTCTGGTTTTATTGTGCCTGTGGGTCTATAAATGTAGTATTTAAAAACCTCTGTCTTCTAAATGTATTTAGGAGTGATCTAAGGGCATGATCAATTTTTGTGAACATTCCATGGGAAAAAATACATATTCCTTGCGTATTCCATTAAGTTATTTCCATATATATAATACATATATGTATATATATTAAATCCAGTTTGTTCAGCATCCTTTTCAAGTCTAAAACTTTTCTTATTTATCCTCTTGTTCAAAATTTATTATTGATAAATTGATAGCTTGAATCAATTTCTTCTTATCAACAGTTGAACTTCTTCATAGATATAATTTCTATGCTACTTGGTTTCCAGGTAATCGAAATCATTGGGACTTCATTTTCAAAAGTACCTTTAAAATAGTACAATTTCCTTTTTTTTTCTATTATTACTTTCTAACATGAATATCAAAACCATTCCCAGTTTTCCTTAGCCATTATCTTGTAGATTTTAATCCATTTTTCACTTAAAATTTTTATATATACTTTTGTATTAGTTTCCATAGACAACATATTGATCATATTTTTTAGGTTATTATATGATGTTTTTTTCTTTTCATGGGATACTAATAGACACTAAAGTGATACAGTGGATAACTTAGTGGAGTAGATAATTCATTGCACCTGGAGAGTCAGGAAGACCTGAGTTTAAATCCTATCTCAAACACGTACTAGTTGTATAACCCTGAGCATGTCACTAAACTTCTGTCTGCCTCAGTTTCCTCACCTACAAAATGTGGCTAATGATAGTACCTACTTACCAGTGTTGTTGTAAGAATCAAATGAGATTAAAAAAAATTTGCTTTACAAATCCTTAAAGTACGAGGTAAATGCTAGTTATGATCAGTTCCAATTTATTTTTGTTATTTGGTTGATCATAAAGTAATGACACATTTATTTTGTTTCTATTATTAAACAAGTTTTATGAAAGATCATTATATAGAATTCCAAAATTTATGCTATTAGCACTATAAATATCTTTAAGACTCAATACTTCATCCTCTCTAATAGTAAAAGTTTTGCCCTGAAATCACCAGCATTAATTTACTTGTCTTTTATTTTTTGTCATTCTTGTTTAATAATCTATTCTAATTTAAATATTTGTTGTTTATAGTCGTATCCACCTCTTTGTGATCCTATCTGAGGTTTTCTTGGCATACTGGAGTGACTTGCCATTTCTTTCTCCAGTTCATATTACAGACGAGGAGACTGAGGCAAACAGGATTAAGTGACTCACCCAGGGTTACAGTAAATGTCTGATGCCAGACTTGAATTCAAGATGGGAATTCAAGAATTCTTGACTCCAGGTCTGGCCCTTTAATCACTGCTCCATCTATCTGCCTTAGCAATTATGAATATGAATAGACATATGTAATATATAATACTTTATATCTATTTGTCATTTTTCCCCAAGCCCATTTTTAATCATTCAGTAATTTAATAAATTGCTTTTTGTTAGACATATTTGAAATATAAATATCATTCTGAATCCTCAGATATTTAGTTATTCATTTTATTACCAAAGTTTCTTCTGAAATGTTTTATTTTTATCCATGTACTTAAGGGGATAACCAACAAGTTTCAATACTTTATTTTGACATAGAATGATTAGATTTTTTAGAAAACTAATTTTGGGTTTTAGAGTCATATTTTGAAATTCAATACAGATAACATGTTCCATGCTCCAATTTTCCCATAATTTACGAGTCCTATAAAAAAAATCTCATGAATTTTTTTTGATGTCATCTTTCTTCTATTTGAAGAATTTTTTCCTTTTGTTAGTGGTGATTCAGCAAACATTTACTAAGCACAAAATATGTGCAAATGCCAGGGAAATACAAAAAACAAAAATGAATCATTCTTGCTCTCAAGAAGCTTATATTCTATTGGAAGAATAGAACATGTATACAAATCTGGTGGCAGGAGAAAGAATAAAAAAGGAATGGGATGGTATAGATAAAGGAGAGTGTTCATGGAGGAAATGGCAAAAATCTTAAGGAAAATAAAAATACTAGAAAGAGGAGGAAATGAAAAGGGAATGAAAAATCTGAAATCAGCAATTGTGAGTGGAGAGAAGTAGGGTAGACACAATACATTTTATGTAGATAAAATCAAGACTTAGCAATAATAGACTAGACTATAGAGAAGGAAATGGCAAACCATGCCAGTATCTGCTAAGAAAACCTCAAATGGAGTCAAGAAGTGTTGGACATGATTGAAATAACTGAAGAACAAGCAAGGATCTAGGAGGCAGTGAATGAATTATTTTTCCTTAGGGGTTAAACTGTGAAAGAGGAAAGATATAACAGCTTAAGGGGATGATAATTTTTTTAGCCATGGAAAATAAGCAATTCAACCAAGATATTGAAGGAAAGAAAGAGAAGGGAAAGAAGATAAGAAGGAAGAGGGAAGTAAAAGGGAAAAAGGGGAAAGAGTAAAGGAGAGGCCAAACACCTTTCAGATTATAGAGCTAGGGAAAAATGATCGTGAAGTTCATCTGGAGGGGGGGGCGGAAAGATCAAAAATCTCAAGTAAAATAAGGGAAAGGGGAAAAAAAGTAGGAAGAAGGCCTAGCAGAGTATCAGATCTCAAACTACTATGAAGCAGTAGTCATCAAGACAATTTGGTACTGGTTTAAAGGTCAATCAATGAAAAAAATACACAGCATACAGAAGCAAATGAAGCTTGTAGTATAATGTTTGATAAACCTAAAGACTACCTACTGAGGTCTTTGGATTTATTTAATTAAAAATCGCTAGGAACATTGGAAAGCAGTGTGACAGAAATTGAATCATTTATCAAGAAAAGCTCTAATATATATCTTTTTTTATTTTTATTTAATAGCCTTTTATTTACAGATTATATGCATGGATAACTTTACAGCATTAACAATTGCCAACTCTCTTGTTCCAATTTTTCACCTCCCACCCCCCACCCCTTCCCCTAGATGGCAGAATGACCAGTAGATGTTAAATACATTAAAATATAAGTTAGATACACAATAAGTATTCATGACCAAAACATTATTTTGCTGTATAAAAAGAATCAGATTCTGAAATATTGGGCAATTAGCTTGTGAAGGAAATCAGATACGCAGGTGGGCATAAATATAGGGATTGGGAATTTGATGTAATGGTTTTTCGTCATCTCCCAAAGTTCTTTCTCTGGGCATAGCTGGTTCAGTTCATTACTGCTCCATTGGAAATGATTTGGTTGATCTCCTTGCTGAGGATGGCCAGGTCCATCAGAACTGGTCATCATATAGTATTGTTGTTGAAGTATATAATGTTCTCCTGGTCCTGCTCATTTCACTCAGCATCAGTTCATGTAAGTCTCTCCAGGCCTTTCTGAAATCATCCTGTTGGTCATTTCTTACAGAACAGTAATATTCCATAGTATTCATATACCACAATTTATTCAGCCATTCTCCAACTGATGGACATCCATTCAGTTTCCAGTTTCTAGCCACTACAAAAAGGGCTGCCACAAACATTCGTGCACATACAGGTCCCTTTCCCTGCTTTATAATCTCTTTGGGATATAAGCCCAGTAGTAACACTGCTGGATCAAAGGGTATGCACAATTTGATAACTTTTTGAGCATAGTTCCAAACTACTCTCCAAAATGGTTGGACTCGTTCACAACTCCACCAACAATGCATCAATGTCCCAGTTTTCCCACATCCCCTCCAACAATCATTATTATATAATATATATCTTAGCCATGAAGTCTGATAGAATAAAAAAATTAATGGAACAAGGAAGAAATTGCCTTTCAGATCTATAGCTGGGAAAGAATAAATGACAAAATAAATGATAGAGGATCACAGAAGATAAAATGAAAAATTAAATTATATAAAAATTACAAATTTTTGCACAAAAACAATACAGTTAAGATTAGAAGGGAAACAGTTAACTGAAGAAAAAATTTCTAGTCTAGAAAAATGTCCAAAATGGCATGGCCCTCCCCCTGCCACATATTTTTCAACATGACTATTGCAGCTCAGTAGACTGGAAACCTCTGGTGTGAGGGCTTACCAAGTCCTTTCTGAGACTTCTGGTGACTACCTGGCATTTAACTCTTACCAGTGACTCCAAGCAACTGTAGCATGCCCAGAAGCCACATCCTGGTAAACCAGGTGGGCTAAACCAAGTTGAAGATAACAAATGGGCTTCAAATCATTTTGATTTGAACCAGAAGGATATTTCCCCCAAGCAAGCAAAGACTTTCCCCAGTGGAATGGGCAGATGAGAACATTTTGATTCAATGGCTATGAAGGCACCTGAAGTGGGCTATGTGGAGCATATAGAGCTTGGTCATCCCAGATGCAACCCAGGATACCACCAGACTTCTTGATTTTTGTCTTGCCACTGGACTTTGATGATTCTGGAAGAGCGGGGCTAATAACTATACAATTCTGCCTCTCAAATTCAATACACATGAGTCAAGATAGCATCCATGATATCATTGATTCTTTTCAAAAACAAAGGACAAATAACATTGCAAGATGATGTGAGGTAACATGTATGGGAAACTCAAACAAGGAAAAGGATAGTATGTTGAAACAGTTTAGAGTTAACATTCCAGGATAGTCATTACTTAATTTCTACACCATTTGTCTTCCCTCTCACTTTCATTTTCATACCTTATATTCACTTTTCAACTCTTTAGAACTCCTGGTCTTTTTATTCAACTGATACTATTTTTTCCCAAGATACTACCAATACTTTCTTAATCGCCAAGTTGGATGGTCTTTTCCCATTCCTTAAGCTTATTGACTTCCTGCAGCATCTGAGCATCCCTTCCTCTTAGACACCCTCTCCTTCCTGGATTTTATGACCTTTTTCCAGACTCTATTCCTATTTGGGTAAACCATTCCTGATCAACTTGTACTTGTTTTACTTCTAATGTCTGAATGTGCCCCGGAGCTCTGTCCTGGTTCCTACATTTTTTTTTTTTTTTTTTTGGTGACACATTGTGGTCAACACAAAAATTTAGTCTTTCTACTGATCAATCTTGACTCTAGAGGATTGGTAAAATGTATTTTTCTTCTCACTTAGATATGCTAGAATGACCAGGGGTCCTCAAACTACAGCCCACGGACCAGATGCAGCAACTGAGGATGTTTATCCCCCTCACCCAGGGTTATGAAGTTTATTTAAAGCCCCACAAAACAAGGTTTTTGTTTTTACTATAGTCCGGCCCTCCAACAGTCTGAAGGACAGTGAACTGGCCTCCTATTTAAAAAGTTTGAGGATCCCTGGACTGTTAGATAACACAGCCTCCTAAGCCAGTGTTTTTGTTTCATCTGTAGAATGGGAATAATTGCAATAGAATCAAGATTTCAAAGTTAGATCTAGTCCAGCCCCTACTCGATGTAAAAACCCTCTCAACCACATCCCCAAGTATTCTCCTCGCTTTAGTGGTGGGGAATTAGTGTTTTAAGTCATTTGTTGTCAGTCTTTCTAGTTGTATCTGATTCTCTTCATGGCCTTATTTGAGCTTTTCTTCAGACACTGGAGTGGTTCACCATTCCCTTCTCCAGGTCATTTTACAGATGAGGAAACTGAGACAAACAAGATTAAGTGACTTGCCCAGGGTCATACAGCTAGGAAGTGTCTGTGGCCAGATTTGAACTGGGGAGGAGGAGTTTTCCTGATTGCAGACCTGCCACTCTATTATACCACTAGCTACCCACCCCCAAGCCATTATTTTTACCCATCAGTCTTTGCTTGCCCTCAGAGTCCAACTGAAGTCTAATCACTCTTCTATATGACATTGTATCAAATATTTTAAAACATGTATAATGCTATTCTTCCCATCCTCAAGTTAAAAACATTTCCAGTTCCTTCAACCCAAAGATGGCATAGTTGCCTAGATATCCGGTCAACCTCCTTTAGGCATGTCTTAGCTTATCTTATGATAGAGTCCAGTGGTGAACTCACCAATAATATCCTAGCTATTTGTCACTCTTGATTTTAGTCCAATATTGCATTGATATTTTTAGTTATAACAGCTTCTGACTCACAATGACTTTGCATCCACCAAGATATTTCAATCTTTTTCATAAGTCTACCCAACCACCCTTTTCTCCCATCCAATTCTCTACTTGAGCAATTGAGACAATACACGTAAAGCATTTTGCAAACCTCAATGTCATATAAATATTAGCTATTTAAAATTTTTTAATCTTAGGCAAGATTTTATTTTTTCCCCTCAGATTTGACTCTCTTCTTTTGCCTTGATTTTTAAAAATATTTCAATGCTGTCATTTAATGTATTAGCTATCCCTTTTAGATATCATCCTCAAACAAGACTGTTGAACAAACTTGGGCCAAGTTAAAAAATTAAACCATAAAAAAAATCAGAGAATAGCTCATTTCAGTATCTTTGCCAAGAAAACCCCAGGTGAGTCATGAAGAGTCGAACACGGAGGCCCCCTGCATCTTGTGTTTTCCCTAGCTTTATTAGCATGGCTTCCTAGAAATAGGCTGCATCTTTAAAACTAGCCAGATTAAGAAAATCTCTCTTCCTGTGGCATCCAAAAGATGAAAAGCACAGTTCATATACTATGCAGAGCCATGGCCTTCACCAAGAGGGACTTTCCCCTCCTTATTCATCTAGGCTTCAAGAAACAGGCTGCACAATTATGAAGTGCTTCGCAATGAAGAAAGAGAAGATGAATAGACATCACTATATAACACAAAATCAGAATGGGATGGGAATAAAACTTTGATAAATGATGTAACAGTTCGTGTAAAGTAATTGGGAATGATTCATGACTATGTATTTCCCTTAAGATTCTAATCTCAGCCCTCTTTTCTCTCTAGACTGTCTCTCTTAGTGATCTCATTAGCTCCCAGATGTTGTTATTTTCTCTATGAAAATCATTCCTAGGCTTACATAAACAGTTCTAGTCTCTGTCCTGAGAGGATCTCAAGCTGAGTATGTCCAAAACAAAACTTCTTCCTCAAAATAATCTTCCTCCACAAATGTTCCTCTCTTCCAGATTTCCAAATTAACTCTTACTGTATCAATCACCCAGGTTTGCAGGTTTAGTGTCATCTTGCACCCACTCCATATAGCCAATTCATTGTCAAGCATTTATATCAGCAAAATTTATCCATATGCCTCCCAAAGAGTCATTCCTTATAACTAAAGTTTTTAAAGAAAAAGTAAAACTGATGAATTCATTAAAAAGTCATTAAATAGGCTATATTTTTCTGAAACCATTCTCAGTTACTCCACTGCAGTTGAGGTGTGGGTTTCTTCTCTTTTTTTTTTTTTGAGATCTGCTTGCTATTTGTAATTTTTGTAACTTTGACTTTTGTGTGTGTGTGCATGTGTGGTTCTTTCTGATTACATTGTTATTGTGTGTGTTGTTTACTTATTTTATTCTGTATCAGTACATGTAGCTCTTCCAGTGCTTCTCTATATTCATCACATTTATCATTTCTTACACTACAGAATATTACTGTGCATCCCACAGTTTGGGATTTACCCACAATTTATTAAGCCATTCCCCAATTAATGGATATCTGTTTCCCCCACCCCCAATTCTTTGCTATTATGAAATGTGCTTCTATAAATATCTTATATGTGGGGACTTTTTATCAAGAGCCTACTTGTGGGATAAGTCCAATAATCAAACCTCTAGTCAAAGAATATGGACAGTACAGTCACTTTATATATTTCCAAAATGGTTGTACAAATGCACAGCTTCACCAGCAATACACCAGTATACCTCCTCCAACAATCTCCCCAATATTGACTCTTTTCATATTTGTCAGTATTAAAGGTTTGAGTTGAAATAAAAATTTGCATTTCTCTTGTTATTAGTAATTTGGAACATTCATAGAGTTAACATCTTGTTATTAAGAACTGTTTGTTCAGCAAGATTTTTCAAGGGCCAATGTAGAAAAATTATCCACACATATGTTTTGAAAATAAAAAACTTTAATAAAAATAAATAAAATTTTAAAAGAAGGGGAAAGTGGTACAATTACCTGAAAATTTGTAAGTTTGTAAAGATTTAAGTTTGATAGTTTGTAAAGATAATGATTTTTAGGATCTTCAAAATTTGAAGATTTGTCTTATGGAAGGGTACTTATTTTTATTCTGTTTGACCTTAGAGGAAATAACTAGAATCAGTGGATGAATGTTGCTAGAGGCATTCTGCAGCTCACTAAAGAAAAATAATTTGACAATTATAATTGTTACAAAAGTGGAATGGGCTTCTTTAGGACATAATGTTGAGGTGTGAGAAATGAGGGTGAGAGATCCCCTGGCAGGTGTTGCAGGTTCTTGCTAAAGAATTCTTAGTTCTGAATGCAGGCAAGGTGTGTGGCCAAATCCAGAAAGGAATTTTAGCACAGGTTTGGGGTTCAGCCTTAGATTACTTTGGGGTTTTGTGGCTTGAGACTAGGGAGTGATCTCCAGATGAATTTGAGGGACTAATTTTTAATTCAATAAAGGGTGGTGATTATGCCCCAGGCCAAAATCTCCAATTGAATTGTAGATGGAGATCCCCATGAGATCAGGAACAGGAGGGTGAGACCCTTCCCAAAGGTGGGGAGGGTTTGAGATTTTGTTGTGCCATAGTTCTCTTTTACTGTCTTGACCCTAATTGTTTCCCTAATTGTTCCCTAATTGTCTTATTCAATTACTCTTCCTTAGATTATAACAATTCCCTCTTAATGTAAGGATAAAGGTCTTATATATTTGACCTTAGGCTATAATCATTCCCTTTTAATGTTTAATGGGATAAAGGTCTTTATCCATTTTAGACATCATTAGAATATCAGAAGCCTCTCCAGTACCTGCCATTATGTCATCCTAGGTGCCTCCCCCCATTAGGTCATCCCCATCCAGGTACCTCCCCCATTATGTCATTGTTCTCATTATCCTATAAAAGAATCTTGTATCTGACATTCACTGCTGGATTCTTGGAGACTATAGTCTCATTCAGCTCTGAGACCAAACCACGGATCCATTTGGTCCCAGTAAATCTCTCCCATTTAATAAATTATTAAATTGTTCTCCAATCTCTATCTTGTTCAGTTTCTCTGGCATTACAATTTTAGGGTTTCTCTAACTCAGGTCTACCCCTCTCAAAGATCAGGAAAACACAATTTACATCAGTAATGAAGTTATAAATTGTTATAAATATTCAAGCCAATTTCTGACTTGTTGGGGATAATATTGAGCAAAACTTCTTAAACTTTTCCATTTGAGAACCCTTTTTGAGGAGAAATTTTTATATGACCCCAGTATATGGGTATATAAAATCAAACCTTTAATCATAAAGAAAATTATTTTAAAATTATTCTTTGGTACATAAATAATTTTACCACTTATTAAAAATGAAAGCTAATTTCCATGCTAAAAAAAACTTCATAACCTTTGACAGTTTTTACATTGAGAAATGGCTTTTGCTTCTTTTTAATATTAATTAATTAATATTAATAATTCTTTTTAATTCTTCTAGGTTTGCTGTGATTTCATTTTGCCATTTTTAAACATTTATTTTCTGCTGCCTTTTAAAAATTAAATTGGCTAAAGGCTAATCAATTTTATTAGTCTTTTCAAGAAATGAGCTTTTAGTTTAATTTACTCATCTAATGCTAAAAATGTACACTCAGTTTATTAATCCTTTTCTTACTATTTGGTTAGCTTATGTTCATAGGAATATAATTATCCCCCTGAGGACTACTTTAACATCATCTTGGAAATTTTTAATATGCTGTTTCGTTATTACCATTTTCTTTCATATGATTTGTTCTAGTTATTCTGTGATTTATTCTTTGACCCTTTCATTATTTAGGATTTAATTATCTCCATTTGTGTCTTTTGTTTATAACTCCCTGATTATAGTTTTTATTATGTTATGATCTGTAAAGGAAATGCTTTAAAATTTCTTCCTTTTTACATTTCTGTGTGGAATTAATTGGGTGAAGATGCTCTCATGGGAATATAGCCTTAAACTATATTTTTAATTGTGATTTGAGACTTTATAATAACAAATAGAGCAATAGCTAATAAGTTGTTGTTGGTGTCCCCTCCTATTTCCCTTTTAATTAGCATTTAAATATTTCTTTTAAAGGTGATGATGGCTTTGAATTATATCTGCTTGTATATCAATTCTCTAGGGATATTTAAATTAAGAGCTTATTATTATTGATTTGCATTCTTTTGTTTCTGGGTTAGATTTCTGTAATTGGAATATAAGCCAGGACTCCCCCAAAGAGAGAAAAGGTTAGCCTGAGGGGGTGGAGACCTCTGCATTTAGGCTATTTAATTTTTTGTTTCCAAGTTATGCTTTGCACTCCTTCTGCTGACAAACACTTTGTTATATGGGATATGCCCTTTCTCAGGATATTATAATAAACCCGTTTTTCCTTTTCTTACTTTGAGAGTCTGATAGTTTTTGTGGATGATATTTTTCCACATATTTCTTTGGAATATCATTGTGCCTAAAACTCAATTTTTGTAAAAGTCCTATGTGGTGCCAAGAAATGTATATTCCATTCAGTAGAAGCTGTAAGTCTTTTAGCTCTGATTTGCCCTGTGATTTGTTCAAGTCACTATTTCCTTTTTATTTATGTTTGTGTTGTATTTATCTAAAAGTGAGAAAGGGAAATTAAAATATTCTTCCACTATTATGTTAGTATGTATTCTTAGGTACAGTTAGGTGGTGCAGGGGATAGCCCTGAAGTCAGGAGGACCTGAGTTCAAATCCGATCTCAGACACTTAACGCTTCCTAGTTGTGTGACTCTGGATAAGTCACTTAATCCCAATTACCTCAGCAAAAATGTGTGTGTGTGTGTGTGTGTGTGTGTGTGTGTGTGTGTGTGTGTTGGTACTTTGTATTCTTTTAGTTCATGCTTACTTTATGAAATGGAATGCTATTTGGAGCATATAAGTTTAATATTAATATTTATTTGTTGTTTATGGTTCCTTTCAGCATAAGGTAATTTCCTTTGCCTCTTTTTTATAATTATAGTTTTTATTCTGCTATGTCTCATAGCATGATTGCATTTCCTGCTTTTTTGGATCCACCTGATAAATAATAAATTTTATTCCAACCCCTCATTTTTATTTTATGTTTTTATAAGCAGTTGATTGTGGGCTTGTTTTCTTATTCACTGCATCATTTTCTCCTTTTATTGGAATGTTTAATCCATTCCTTAGGTTTTTATATCCGCACCCAAAAAAATTAGTACATCTTTTCCTCTTCCTCAGTAAAGATAGTGATGTAATCTGACCTAAGAGTGCTTCTGTGCTAAGAATCCTATCTGTCAATAATTGTAAAGGAATATGACATATCTTCCCTTGGATTTTAGGATTTCCCTAAAGTCTAAGGGAAGATATATTAGTAATCCTAAAGCCCTCTGACCTAAGTGTATTATTGTTCTGACAACCTATCTGTCAATGATTGTAAAACTCTTCTGGCCTGGGAATGTAATAATATTTCTTCCCTTAGATGTATTAGTAATCTTAAGGCCCTCTGACCTAAATGTATTATTGTTCTGACAACCTATCTGTCAATGACTGTAAAACTCTTCTGGCTTAGGAATGTAATAATATTTCTTCCCTTAGATATATTCGTAATCCCGAAGCCCTTTGACCTAAGAATGCTCTTGTTCTAATAACCTGTCAATGATTTCAAAGTCTTCTGGCCTTACAATAGTTCTACAAACATTACTGTCAGATAATCTGTTGGTCAGTAATGACCAAATTCCTGAGACAATAGTAAATAAGACCACCCCTCAAACCTATTTGTACATAAAATTATCAATGTAATCTGTTGGTCAGCAATAACCAAGTTCTTAAAACAATAGTGAATAAGACCACCCCCTCAAAACTATCTGAAAGCCATAAAATTGGCAAATAAGTCACATGAAGCTCTGACCAATTTTGCCCTATAAATCTATTCCATGCTCTTAGGTCCTTTGGTCTTAGGTCCCTAATTTTTTGGAACTTAGCCCACCACAATTGGAGTTACAATTATAATAAACTTTGCCTCTTGACTTGGCTATGGGTCAAACGTGCAAATTCTTTTAAGACACCTTTGACACTGGTCTGTGACCCCAAACTTTTGGGGTGCCTCTTTCTCAACCTCAACAATAGTACTTTTTTTTCTATTATTTTAACTTAATTTACTTTAGGACAATCCTATTTCCACAGGCTTTTTTTTTTCTTCCCTTTAAAGTTTTCATGCCTTCCCCCCTCCAGTTTTTTACACCTTTCCCTTATTTTGGAGTTTTTTTTTTTTTTTTTTTTTTTTTTTTTTAGCTTCCTCCCCTTTCTTTTATCTAATTTTTCCCTTTTTTATTTTCTCTCAATTGAGTAATCAAGTAAAATGCCCTTGTCCTCCTTGACAGTGTTTTGTTAGTTTTATTTCATTTTCTATATCTTTTCAAAAAATAAAATCATTATTTCTCTTCCCTTTCTTTTCCTTTGTTTAGAAAAAGGCTATTCTATTAATTCTTTTATTCATGGTCCTTGTACTTATTTATTCCTCCTTTATTCTCTTTATTGTTCATGGAAATGATGTATAAATACAAAGGAAAAATATTATCTCTGATCTCTGAGAGAACAAAGTACTTCACTTCCCTCTTCCAAATAGCTTCTACTTTATTTTCTCATATATCTTGCAACCAGGTCCCTTTTACTGTCATATATCATTCTTAGAAATTCCAGTTCCTATAGGTGATGGAGGCATAGAAGAAACACTGTCTTGTGGTAGAGACTTTCCTAATTGTGCAGTTCATTACTCTTTGCCCTTCCCCTCATTATTCTCTTCCCCCTTTTTGCTATTAAGTCCCCTCTCTGGATCCATGCTCTCCCATTCTTCTGATTATCAGTTGAAACGCCTGAAATGGGATAAGTGATCCCTCTAAGCTTGGTGCTTATCCCTGGAGATAATATAAACTGCAAATTTCTCATCTTGTCACTATAGAATATTTTTCAATGGGAAAATTGTTTAGCAGTCTGACTTTCACTGAAGTGAAATTCTTTTCCCTGATTTGGTCCCTCCTTTTGCTTTTTCCCTCATTCTCTTGAAAGCCTTCTTTCTGAGAAACTAGAGAAGTTATTTTTCCTTTATCTTTGACTTGATATCATATATTCCCATCTACCGTCTTCCTCCCTTTTATCTATCTTCTTGTTCTTTTTTATTTTAGTCTCACAAAAAATATTAATTCACCTGTTTAGTACATTTCAGGCTTTTTTTTCTCTACCATACTTCTGCTATTTGCCTTCTACTTTCACCCTTGTCCCCTTGTATACTTTTAAAAAGAAATTGTTAGCTACGCCCAGAGAAAGAACTCTGGGAGATGACTAAAAACCATTACATTGAATTCCCAATCTGTATATTTTTGCCCACCTGCATTTTTGATTTCCTTCACAAGCTAATTGTACAATATTTCAGAGTCTGATTCTTTTTGTACAGCAAAATAACGGTTTGGTCATGTATACTTATTGTGTATCTAATTTATATTTTAATATATTTAACATCTACTGGTCATCCTGCCATCTGGGGGAGAAGGTGGGGGATAAGAAGTGAAAAATTGGAACAAGAGGTTTGGCAATTGTTAATGCTGTAAAGTTACCCATACATATAACCTGTAAATAAAAGGCTATTAAATAAAAAAAAAGAAATTGTTATTTTGTTATTACTGTTGTTAATTTCATATATGTTTTTGTCTTTTTAGTTTCTCTCTTTCTGGGAGAATTCCTTTTATTAACTGTGCCTCACTTGGTTACTGTATATATTATATTTCTTGTAATAATTCCATTCTTCAGGGTTTTTGCAAAAGAAATAATCTACTTTGGCTTGTTTGTTTGTTTTTTTGGGGAGGGACTGTTTCCAATTTTTTGTTGTTGTTGCTATTGTTATTGAAGGTTCATTTTTTACCATTCATGGTTAGAATCAGGTTCATAAGTTATGTCACTTAATGTTGCATCTTCATTTCACATGCTCTTCCATTCCCTCCTATTTTTTGGTAGGTGCAGAAGTTTTATCATTCAAATTTTCTTTCCTTTCCACTTGATCTTTCTCTTGATCATTTATACAATTTATCACAAATTGTTAAATTTAAATACTGTGTCCCAGAGTTTGCAGCATAAGTTTTTTGTTCTGGTTTTTTTTTTTTTTTTTTTTTTCTGGAGTTGTTATGTGGATTCTTTGGATAGGCATTTTGTTTTCTCTGTTCAGAAATTTCTTGTATTATAGTGCTCTGATTTTTGTCATACTGTGTTCTAGGACACAGGTAATCCTTAAGTTGTTGCTAAGCAGTTTGCTTTTTGAAATCAATGTCTTACTGGTCTAATGATTCAAAAAATTTTCTTAACATTGCTCTTTGCTTTTCTTCCTCATGATTGTTCTTGACTTCTGAGTATTTGTGTTCCCAATCACTTGTTTTGTTTCTCTTGCAGTGTTTGCCACTGTAGATTCAAGTTGATTTCTGTTGCAAGTTCATTAATCAACTTGTTCAGCCCTGGCAGTATTTTGGCAGTAGACTGAAGGGCTGGACCATGTTAGATATTAGCTGTCTGCTGTTGGTTTATAGGATTTTTAATTTACCTCATTAAGTTTCTTAGTGTCTTAGACCAGAGGCATCAAACATATGGCCACAATGTTGAAGTTGCAAAGGGGACCCCAAAAATTTGGGGTCATAGACCAGTGCCTGAGAGGTGTCTCAAAAGAATTTGCAGACTTGAACCTATTTCCCAATCAAGGGGCAAAGTTTATTCTAACTGTAACACTATTACAAGCAGACTGGATTCCAAAAGAGATTAGAAAGTCCTAATAGAGAGAAGACCCCTTTATCCAGCTTTCTCTCATTGACATGCTAATTCTATAGCCCATAAGTAGGATGGAGGAGTAGTCCCCGGAATTTGGTTCTCAGTTGACCACATTATTACTGACCGGATTATCCATCAGCGATGAACTGAGGAGTGGTCTATTCACTATTGTCTCAGGAGTTTGATCTGTGGGACATATCCTTTCCTAAGTTGGGAGGGTGGGGTGGTGAGAGGGAAAGCCAGAGGACTTTGGAATCAGATTGTCAGAACAGAACCCCCCAAAAACACCGCTCTATTTCCTTAGAAGCTATATGCCTTCAACAACACTCCCCAAGTACACTCAGACTAAATTAAAATGGAATTAGCTAATACTTAACAAAATAAAGCAAACAGAACAAAACATTTACATTAATATGTAGCTTTCTAAGTCAATATGGGGCCTGCAGGGATCTTTATAGATGGCTCAGTGGCTCTCATTTCTATTTGTCAGACCACTGCCTGTCCCTGGAAACAAGTGAGATTTTTTTTTACTTTTTTCAGCAAATTCCTATTTTGGAAGTTTAAGGGTTTGTTATCTGAGACAAGGACTAGTGCTCCATTTGGCTGGTCACATATCCCACAAGTTTTCTTTTAACATTCTTTTTAACATTCATCATAACCTTGACCTTCCCAGCTTTTTTACATTTTACTGTCCTACACACAATCTACATTTCTGCTACACTGATCTTGTAGGTCAAGCAAAATGTATCTCCCGCTTTTGAGTTGGCTATCCACCCCCATCCCCATGCCTTGAATGCTGTGACTCCTCCCTTCCAACTGTTCCATTACCTCAGCCACCTTCAAGACATGGCTCAACTCAAATCTTCTGCGGGAGATTTTTTCTGGCCCTGCTCCCTCTTGTCCTGGCCATTACTGTCTTCTGTGAGATTATCTTTTATACATTCTGTAATACATCTAGAACATCACTAGTTTTTTTGAACTTCTCTCTTGTTAGAATGTGATCACCTAGAGCTCAGGTGCAGTATTTCTTTGTATTCTGAGCTTTTAGCACAATGATTGGAATAGTAATGAGTACTTAAGTCTCAAAAACATAAAAGCTTAAAAGTCTAGCAAACTCTGAAATATAAAGACAGAGATAAACACAATAAATGGATAAACAGATGTACAGAAAGTAGTTTACTAAAACCAGCAATGATGTATTTGAATCAGTGGGAGTGGAGGTAGGTGAAGCAAAGTAACATGAATGCTAGGTCACCTTTAGACTTAAGTTGACCATATGGACATGACAGGTTTTTGAGCCTGGGAATGATGTTGGTACTCAGTGAAATATTATGGGATACGGAAGTAATTGGTCACAAGAACCTCCTACAACATGTAGGGAATTCTGTAATGAAAAAAAATCAAATGAAGGTGGCTTAGCTGTACCAGATCTAAAATTATATTATAGAGCAGCAGTTACCAAAACCATTTGGTATTGGCTAAGGAATAGATTAGTTGATCAGTGGAATAGGCTAGATTCAAGGGATAAAACAGTCAACAAATATAGCAACCTAGTCTTTGACAAACCCAAAGACCCCAGCTTTTGGGATAAGAACAAAGGTAAAGTTTGATAAAAATTGCTGGGAAAATTGGAAACTAATATGGCAGAAACTAGGCATTGATCCACACTTAACACCGTACACCAAGATAAGGTCAAAATGGGTTCATGACCTAGGCATAAAGAATGAAATTATTAATAAATTAGAGGAACACAGGATAGTTTACCTCTCAGACCTGTGGAAGGGGAAGGACTTTATGACCAAAGCAGAACTAGAGATCATTACTGATCACAAAATAGAAAATTTCGATTATACCAAACTGAAAAGTTTTTGTACAAACAAAACTAATGCAGACAAGATTAGAAAGGAAGCAATAAACTGGGAAAATATTTTTACAGTCAAAGGTTCTGATAAAGGCCTCATTTCCAAAATATATAAAGAATTAACTCTAATTTATAAAAAAAAATCAAGCCATTCTCCAATTGAAAAATGGTCAAAGGATATGAACAGACAATTCTCAGATGAAGAAATTGAAACTATTTCTAGTCATATGAAAAGATGCTCCAAGTTATTATTAATCAGAGAAATGCAAATTAAGACAACTCTAAGATACCACTACACACCTGTCAGATTGTCTAAGATGACAGGAAAAAATAATGATGATTGTTAGAGGGGATGCGAGAAAACTGGGACATTGATGCATTGTTGGTGGAGTTGTGAACGAATCCAACCATTCTGGAGAGTAGTTTGGAACTATGCTCAAAAAGTTATCAAACTGTGCATACCCTTTGATCCAGCAGTGTTACTACTGGGCTTATATCCCAAAGAGATTATAAAGAAGGGAAAGAGACCTCTATGTGCACGAATGTTTGTGGCAGCCCTTTTTGTAGTGGCTAGAAACTGGAAACTGAATGGATGTCCATCAGTTGGAGAATGGCTGAATAAATTGTGGTATATGAATATTATGGAATATTACTGTTCTATAAGAAATGACCAACAGGATGATTTCAGAAAGACCTGGAGAGACTTACACGAACTGATGCTGAGTGAAATGAGCAGGACCAGGAGAACATTATATACTTCAACAACAATATTATATGATGACCAGTTCTGATGGACCTGGCCATCCTCAGCAAGGAGATCAACCAAATCATTTCCAATGGAGCAGTAATGAACTGAACCAACTATGCCCAGAGAAAGAACTCTGGGAGATGACTAAAAACCATTACATTGAACTCCCAATCCCTATATCTATGCCCACCTGCATTTTTTATTTCCTTCACAAGCTAATTGTACAATATTTCAGAGTCTGATTCTTTTTATACAGCAAAATAATGTTTTGGTCATGAATACTTATTGTGTATCTAATTTATATTTTAATGTTTTTAACATCTACTGGTCATCCTGCTATCTAGGGGAGGAGGTGGGGGGAAAGAGGGGAAAAATTGGAACAAGAGGTTTGGCAATTGTCAATGCTGTAAAGTTACCCATGCATATAACCTGTAAATAAAAGGCTATTAAAAAAAAAAAAACATGTAGGGAATTCTGGAACATAGGTAGATAGGTAGTCCTGAGGATGAAGACAAGAGGGATAAAAAGGGAACTATACCTATAAGGAGAATGGGTGGTTTCTTGGGTTTATGAGGCAGTCTTCCTCAGTCTTGTTGCACCAAACTGCAGAATAATGCTGTCAGAATCTTTATATTCTTTGATTCTAAATTATTCCACTTTATTCTTAGAGAGGGAGTAATGTTTAGCAGAGACAAAACCATCTTTGATTTAAAAAACAAATTTATTTCAAGAAATATATTGTAAAGGTATGTTATTCAAAAATTTTAAATGGTAGCCTTTTATTGAGAAATATTTCATTTTTTTAAAGACAGCAACATTCCAATAGGTAAATATATGTATCAGTGAAATATGAGTACCCAAGGTAAAATAATTAATATTTAGTATATCAAGAAATCAGTTAAATGACATTTAAATAAAAACAAAATAGGCCTGAATGGAAAATTTTGTGATGCTATTGATGTGTCAAATACCATCTTAACTAAATATCAGTTTTAAAACATTAATATAAAATAATTTCTGGTGTTGATTTAATCTCTGTAAGGAAAAACTGAGTTTTAGAGTGACAATTAAAGGATTCCTACCCATTTATATTCAGGAAGCATGTGAGAATAAATAGCAAATGTTCAAAATAGAAATCATATGTACCTATGTTTTCAACAGATAACTGTAGCTAAGTCAAATTCTATGTGAAAAAGAAGGTTGCAAAAACTTCTGTTAAACCATTTATTTAAATCATAAAGTAATTATGAAAACATTTCACAACTGATTTTTTGCACAAGGAAACAAATAAATGTCAGGCACATAACTTAAGCCCCAGAAGTGGTTGTTTGATGGTCCTACAAGTTACAGAGTAGGGGGGAATAAGCTGCTACCCATGCGTGGAGAGAAGACTTGGTTTCAGCCATTCTTTCCTTGGGGTTTATTCACTAGCTATATCCTGTACTCAGGAAGTAATAGAGCTCTTATCTAGTAATAATCATAGGAAAATGAAGGTACGCAGTCTGTGGCAGACTCTCCGAAGGATGATGTTAATTCAGAATTGGTCACTGACAACCAGGTCTTTGCAAATTCTGGTATCACATCACCACAGAGGTATGATCCTGCATTTCCTGAAGACCTATTCCCTATCACTCTGTAACTTCTAGAATCCTCAAGCAGCTTGGGTACAAGGCAGATAACACTCCCTGTGCTTAAGTTGCATGCCTACTACTCCTTTTTTTGACTGTCCAGAAAAGCCAAGTGAGTGGTGAAATATTTTCATCATTACTTTTATGACAGAACCCTTAGCTGGTTCTCATCTAGCTCTTTCTGGGCTGTGTTGCTGAGTACTTAGAAAATTGGTACATAAATACAGAGTGGGCCACCTAGATTTTTCATTAAAAACTGTAATAAAGTATTTTTATGGTATGTGAAAGAAAAATAGTACCTGTGCTCTCAAACAAAACCCTTTAGCAATGTAGAAATAAATCAATCCTTTAGAATTATGAACAATGGGTATTTGACCTAAATCATATCACTTTTATTGTCTTTGTTTTTCAAATGACCAAGAGCTCGGTTTGGTTCAAACTCTGATCACTTGTGAAAAATGACAAGCTGTTCTGTTGAGATAGTTTATTGATAATGCTACAAAACACAGCAAAGGGGCACTGGTAAAAGTCATTCTTTTATGCAAACAGTTTTCCCACACTAGGCATCGGCCTACCACACTGTTCTTGCTGAGTTTTAAATACCCATCTAACCACTTCATATCTGTCACTCTAATCAGTTTTGGACTCCAGGGCTTCTTCCGCTTCCTTTCTTAAACGAGCTTTCCTTTCTAAGTTCAGGCTTGTCAAGCTCTCATGTCTTTTGGCAGCCTACAGGGAAACAAAACAGAAGGCCTCATGACTATTCACTCCACACCACTGACCAGTTTCACCTAAAGACTTCGCCCAGTCTGTTCCATTCCATTCCCCTTCATAGTTTTTTCTACTTTCTCCAAATGGGTCCTAAAGCTAGGGGCTAATCAGCCCAGGGTATAATCATTTCTTCCCTTTTCCAACAAAATTTCTTCTGCCTTTTTTTTTCCCCCTTTCTCCTCAACTTTATTTTTGTTACAGACATCAGTTTCTCTAGCAACAAGTCAATGGACAATTCCCAGGTTCCCTCTGCCCCATCTCCACAATCTTCCCATTTTCCTCTTGTTACCTAGGTCTCGGCCTGCATCCTGCCATCAAACTTCACCAAAATGTTGTTGGTGATGATTTTTGACATCACATATATACTTCAGATGCTGGAGTTGAAGCCAAGGAGGGCTTTAGACATGGAACTTGATTGAACAACACTATAGAGGAACTGAGGTAAACTGTGAAGTGAATCCTACTTCCTCCCCTACCCCACTCACCAAGCCCAGGGACATAGAGCCCCTGACAATGAAAGGGAGATGTTTGCCCTTGCCATGCCTGTGAAGTCATTATTTCTTTGTAAAAGCTAATCTGACTTAAATGGAAGTAAGATGCTTACACCTCTAAAATCGAGGGAATATGTACATGACAAAAATGTATATATTCTTCAACAGCAAAGACAAGGAAAACGGAGACCTTCCCACTCACCAACCCTCACATGTCACTATGTGGGACTGTTGACAAAAGCAACACCAATCTATCCCAGCCTGTTTTCTTTCACAGACCAGCACAGAAGGGGTGCTTCTCTTTATTTCACACTCTCTCCCCACCCAAGATGCACAGAACTCACAGAAACTTGTACACAAATATAAAAACCATGTGAAGCATTTAAGATAGTTTCCTTTGGAAGGAACTAACAAGACAACATCCTGACATCTTAACGAAGCCCTATCTGTCCTAGAGATTCCTACATAATTCTACCCAAACTCAGTGTTCCCTATAAATTGGAGTTCTTCTAAAAGGCAAATAAACTGTTCATTTTCTGCAGAAAATTGAGTCCCAGCCTTGTGGACTGCTTCAGTCATTCAAACTCAATCAGAGGTTATTGACCTCTTAAACTGAGCTCTTAACAAGTCATCAATTACTGATCAGATACCCCAAACATATGTTTGAAGCCCCATCAGTTCATCAAACTGACTGGATGAATTTTCTGATGAGTCCCCTTTAAATCCATCATTTTAAAATCTTTTCTTTTAAAGACATTGTCTCTTAAAATATACTCTCCTTGTTTTTCAAAGAGAAATGGTATATTTCTTGTTCTTTCTGTGCTCTATTCAAACTTCTTTTGTGTATATAATTCAACTTTGCTGTTTGCCCAGATTACGTAAAAAGGTAGCACCAGTGTAGGAGATGCAAGGAACCTGCTTCTGGTAGAAGACAGCCTATTTTGTGGGCAGGAATAGCCTCATTTCATCGGCCATGTAGTGTAGACTAAAGCTTCTTACAGTGTGGGTTGCCACCTTACAGGGGGTCACAAAACTGAATGTGGGGTCATGAAATAATGATCTACTAATCAGTAAATGTTTGATTTGTATACCTATTTTATATGCCTATACACCTGAGATTGCATAAAAATTTCTCAGGCAAAAAAGGGTCATGAGTGAAAAAAGATTAAGAAGTCCTGGCCTAAACAAGGAGGTAGCCATTTTCTCTCTTTTCAGGGGTGTCCATGGATGAAGCTCTTGTTCACCTACAAGCACAGGCACCATGCACAAAGCTGGATGCAGGGAAAGGCCATCTCCCTAACCCCACCTTCCAGTGTTTAGGCCTTGGTGCCCCCCAAGAAAAAATGCTTGGAGTCTTGGTCTGAGCCATGACAATCTTGGAGCCAGAATTTCAGGTCAAATGTTGATTTCTATTTAAAAAGGAAACTCTGAGGAGCCAGGATGCTGGGGTGCAAGCCCAGGAGGGCTTTGGACTTGGAAGTTGGTTAGACAACACTATACAAGAATTGAGTTAAACTGTGAAACTAATCCCACTTCACCTCCTTCCAAAGATCCAGAGGACACAGGGAAAGAATATACCTCCTGACATTAGAGGGGAGAGGTATGTTTTTGCTATGCCTCTGAAGTAAATTTTTCTTTGTAAAAGCTAATCTGACCTAAATGGAATTAGGATGCTTAGACCTTTAAAATCAAAGGAACACAATTAGTGGGAGCTTGAGCCAATGACAGAGTCTAGATACTCCCCAATCTTTTTTTTTTTAAAAAAAAGAGTCCTAGGGGAGGTAATAAAGTATAACATACCTGGCCTTGAGGCAATAGAGGCCAATAATCAGATTACTGATATGTATAGATACATCTAAGGTCTACCTTACCTAAAAAGTTGGATGAGCTTATCACCTATTTACAAGGTGATAGATTTTTTTGCCCATAACATTCAAAGACAATTTACTAAGTTACAGAAAGGTTCCACTACCTTTGTTGATGGAAGGAATATCCATAATGGAGAAATTACAAATTCTTATATATTTAATAATTATTTCGACTGAAGACACAAAGGGTCTGGTTTCTAACAATATTGAGGGAAAATTACTTCAAAAGGGTCAAAGCAATAATGAGATGTTTATGTGTGTATGTATAAAAATGTAAATAGATAATTTGTCAGTTTGTTAGAATAGTAGTTCTCAATTTTTTTTAGACTTGGGACCCACCCCTTTTACAATTACTGAGTCTTCCAAAATAACTTTTCTTTATATGGGTTTTATCTAATGATATTTATTATGTAAGAAATAAAAATGGATAAATTTTAAAGAATGTTTATCATTTTAAAACATAAATGACCCTTTAACAGAATGTGTTTTTTCTAAAAATAACAATATTTTCCAAAACAAAACAAAAAAAATTTAGTGAGAAGAATATTACCATTTTACAAATTTTTGCAAACTCTTTAGTGTCTAACTTAATAGAAGACAGTCAGATACTCCTATCTGTTTCAGCATTCAAGTTTCTGCAATATATTGTTTTGAATGAAGTATATGAAGAAATTCCAGCTTCACACAGAAAAGTAAATCAGGGAAGGAATATTTCGCTAGGAAAATAAGATCTAAATATTATTATGAAAAAGTTTTGACATCTTGGACCCTCTGAAAGGATTTCAAGGATATTATGAAGTCCACAGATAACATTTTAAGAACTGCTTTAGAAGGTAAAATGTCACCAGCAGTCTAGTTATAGAACCCCTGTGAACCAACAAAGTTATACAGAATAGTTTGGGAAACTCTAACTGAAATGATACTAAGAGAGCTCTGGTATAAAGTTCTAGAAGACTGAGCCCATGGCTCTAAATTGCCAAAAGAACAGCACTGCAATTCTCTCCCATGGTGAGTAGAAATGAATAATAAGAACAGCAAAATGAATCAGTTTTTATTTTGTTAACTCTAGTACCACCTACTTCTCTGTATATTTATTCCTCCATCATCTCTAAAGCTAAGAAAAGTTAGATGGGAGCATCTAGTTGACACAGTGGACAGACCACCAGTCCTGAAGTCAAGAGAACTTAAGTTCAACTTGGTCTGAGACCAAGTGTCTGGTTTCGGACACTTAACACTTCTTAGCTGTGTGACCCTGGGCAAGTAACTTAACCCCCATTGCCTCAGTGAAAAGAAAAGAAAAGTTAAGTTAGATGAAGGAAGATGCATATGCCTTGGTAAATTTAAATCACCAGATGTCATTAAGTATATTCAGAAATGAGAAAGAAACAAGAATAGCATTAATCCCTGAGCCTCTCGCCTCTCTCATATCTAAATCCTTTCGGAGAGGTCAGAATTTGGGCTGATGGAAAATGGAGTCATCTTTACCTGTGGCTATCAGAATATAGATTAATGTTTGTTTCACAGATCATCACAGAAAATAAGATGCAGAAGAAAAATTTACACTTACCTGTTTTCCCTGAAAAATCATAACTACACATCCTATTATAGTCAGGGCCATCATGAAGTAGCTGATCTTGACCCGGATCCTGTTCTTGGCAGCATCAAGGAACTCAAAACTAACAAAACAAGAACAGATAATTAAATGTGAGTAAGCACCAGGCAACATATCAGGCCATTTCACATCACAGAATCTTAGAAATCCCAAAGTTAAAAGGGAATTCAAACCTCAATTCTAACTCAAGTACAAATACTTTCTATAGCATACCCAACAGGGGATGAACAATTCCAATAAAGGAAGAACTCTGCCTCATAAAGCATTCTATTCTATTTTTGGATAGCTATTAAAAAAATTCAAGACACAGAAGAATAGAGATTCAAAGGTAGATGAAATAAACCCTCTCATTTTACAAATGAAGTTAATATATCCAGAGGTGAATAGACAAGCCAACCACACAGTAAAAGAAGAGGGAACTGAAGTCAAGTCTTCCTACTCCCAAGTCCAATATTTGGGCTATCATACCATACTACTTTTTCCTTTTAAAGTCTATTTCCATATAATTTATTTCAACATAAAAGACCATTTTGACTGATATAGAATAATCATGGCATCTAGAGGTGGAAAAGATGTTAGGAATATATAATCCATTCCCCTTTCTAAGAAACAAATCACCTGTACCACATTTCAGGTAAGCAGTTTCTCAGTCTCTATTTGGATATTTCCAATGGCAAGGAATTCATTACCTTACAAAGTAGCTCATTCCATCTTTGAACTGCTTTTAGAGAAAGTTCTTCCCCCTATTAAACTGAAATCTTCCTTCCCCTCTTGTAATTTCCATTAGTGGTGGAATATTTTTTTGACAAATAACTATTTTCTCATCCGATATATGACATCCTTTCAAGCATCCAAAGGTTGCTCTCATGTTTTCCCTGGCTCTTCTCTACTACAAAATGACATCTCCAACATCTGAGGAGCATGAAAGGGCAAGTTACATTTATAAAATGTTTTGTGTCATAGGAGAAGCATCAAAATATTACAGAAACAGGGTAGGCATATTCTCATTTGGCAGGTAGGAAAATTAAGATTTGTGAAGGTGAAAAACTTACATACACAATCTTGGTTAATCAGTGGTGGTTTGGGCAATTATCTAGAGCTGCCTTGTTCTATTCTTTTTCCAAGAGATTCAACTGCCAATATAGCAGCAATTTATAGAACATTTAGAGAAAATAGGAAATTTCAATAAAACACCACACACAATAAAAAATGCCCATACAGAATCATCTCAAAATCTAAAAAGAAACACATGCTTACAAAGCTCTTTAGATATATCATCTCATTTGATTCTACAACCTCTTTACAAGATAAGTGGGATATTATTTTTCTCATTTTATAGAAGAGGAAGGCGAGCTTCAAAAAGGCTAAGTGACTGTTGTCCTTGTCCCTAGGCTGGTTTAAGTGTCTGAGACAAAATTGAAGCCCAAATCTTCTGGAGTCCATTATTCTTCCCAACTAGATCAGCAACTCCCTTGATAGCTGGTTTAGAGACCAGTGAGATCTGGCTATCATCTAGAATGATCTGCTAAATTAGTCCAAAATAATAAATGTTTATAAAAAAAATTCTTCTTCATGGTAAAGAAAGAGAAGGATAAATAAAAGAAATTAAGATTGGGGGGGGGGAGGAGGGGAGGCAGCTAGGTGGCTCAATGTAGCCATCCCTGAAGTCAGAGGGACCTGAGTTCAAATCTGATCTCAGACATTTAACACTTCCTAGCTATGTGAACCTAGGCAAGTCACTTAGCCCCAATTGCCTCAGCAAAAAAAAGAAAAAAAGAAAGAAAGAAAGAGACTAAGATGGGGGAAAAATACACAGTAATCTACAACTATGAATGTAAATGGGATGAACTTATCAATAATATGAAAGTAGATAGCAAAATAGATTAGAAACAAGAGCACAAGAATATGCTGTTTACAATAAATATATTTGAAATAAAAAGACATGCACAACAGAGAGTTAAAATAAGAGACTGAAGCAAAATCTATTATGCTTCAGTTGAAGTAAAAAAGGCAAGCATCACAGACAAAGCAAAAGCAAAATTAACCTAATTAAATAAGATAATCACACAAACTACATTTTGGGTACACTGGGCAATGAAAGAACATCAAAAATTTTTACACCAAGTTTCTCTGATAAAGGCCTTATTTCTCAAATATTAGGGAACTTGATCAAACATAAAAAACCAAAAAGCCATTTCACAATTGATAAATGGTCAAGGGATATAAATAGGCAGTTTTCAAAAGAAATTAAAACTAAAGTCAAATGAAAAAATACTCAAAATCACTATTAATTAGAAAAATGCAAATTAAAATAATTCTGAGGTGCCATCTTTATATCCATTAGAAATGACAAATGCTAGAGGAGACATGAGAAAATAGGTACAGTAATGAATTTCGTGAACTGGTGCAACCACTGTGGATAGCAATTTTGAACTATGCCCAAAAGGCTATAAAACTATGCATACTCTGACCCAGCAATATCTACTAGGCTTATATCTCAAAGAGCTCAAAGTAAAAGAACCTATATGTACAAAAAATATGGCAGCTCTTTTTTGGTGGCAAAGTACAGGAAATTGAGGAGATATGCATTAATTAGGGAATGGCTGGAAAAAACTGATATATCACTGATATGGAATACTATTGTGCTATGAGAAATGAGAAAGAGGATGGTTTCAGAAAAACCTGGAAAAACCTATATGAACAGAAGCAAAATGAAATAAAACAGAACCAAGAGATCATTGGATATAATATTGTAATGGTTGTCAATAATGAAAGACTTAGCTATTCTGATCAATATAGTGATATAAGACAAATTGGAAAAAATCATAATGAAAATTCCTATCCCCTTCCAAAGAGAGAACTGATGAATTCTTGAATGCAAACTGAAGTGTAATTTTCTCAGTTTATTTTTCTTGCTTTTTTTGGTTGATATGGCTAACATATTTATGTTACATGATTTCATATATATAATGGGTATCATATTTTTTGCCTTCTTAGTAGGTAGGAAAAGGTCTAGAAGGACAAGAGAATTTGTAATGCAAATTTTTTTTAAAAGCTCTCAAAAAGAATTTTTTTAAGGAGAAAGAAGTATGGTCCCTGACAGTTATTATATTAACTTTTCTTTTTTTCCAAGCAATCAAGGGAGACAGTCTGGAGTAAGAGCAGATGATGTTTGAAAAGCACTAGTTGTCTAAAACTGAAAATTTCAGACACTGTCAAGATATTTTTGGCAATGCTCATGGCACTTTCTTTCAGAAACAAGAATTAACTGTGAGAATGGATCAGTTTTCTAGTTTATGTTAGTCAGAAAATGTATTCCAAATAGAGGGGAAAATATTTGATTTTTCTTCCATCACATTTGAGAAATAAATAAGATTAAGAGATGGATGCACTAATTTCTGGTAAAAAACAGCACATTATTTATCATACAAGGCACACATTTAGGGGAATAAGTTCTGGCAGGTGAACTTGGACACTTGGGAAAAAAAGACTAGGAAATTCAAACAGAGATACTCAAAGATTTGTTTTCCTCTAGGCAAACAGATCAATTCTGATATTTTTATAGTGGTAGCTGAATCCCAGGAAGTAGAGGAAGGCAAAAGAACTCAAGTGACCCAGGGTGAAAGCCAAGTAAAGATGACAAAAGTATAGCTAGGAAAAGAGCTCTGGCATAAAGCCATAATTAAGGAATTAAGGAGAGATGAATAAATCAAAGAAAACATGCCATCAGTAAAGTTATAATCAGTATAAATCTATAAATAGATTCACAGAATCTCCATTCCCTATTTTTTCAAATAGTTTATAAAGCATTGGGGGCTAATTGTTCCTTGAATGTTTGGTAGAATTCACATGTAAATCCATCTGGTCCTGGGGATTTTCTTTTTAGGGAGTTCATTAATAGCTTGTTCTATTTCTTTTTCTGAAATGGGACTATTTAAGCAATTTATTTCCTTCTCTGATAATCTGGGAAGCCTATATTTTTGGAGGTACTCATCCATTTTGCTTAGGTTATCAAATTTATTGTTATAAAAATTGGGCAAAGTGTAACCCCTTATTATTTCTTTAATTTCCTCTTCATTGGTGGAAAGTTCTCCCTTTTCATTTTTAAGATTACTAATTTGATTTTCCTCTTTCCCACAGAATCTCCAAAAGAAGAAGCACTATGATTACAAATAGATACTCAAAAAAATAGGGATTTTTTTTTCACAAAAACTATATGAATCCCTAAGAAGGAATGAAGCAAGAAATAAAAAATAAAATAAAAATTCTGGAGGAAAAAAATGAAAATAAAATGAACTCAGGAAAACAGTAAACTTTACTTAAGAATGGATTCTCTGAAAACCAGAATATACTAAAAAAAAAAAAATCAATGTCTCCATGAGACAGAAAAAATAACAATAATAAAAGATTGAAAATATTAGAAAATGTAAGTAACATGATATAAAAAACAATTGACCTGGAAAACAGGTCAAGAAAAGATCATTTAAGAATCAATGGATTCCCTTAAAACCATAATTTTTTTTTTCTAAATCTGGCCACTATATTTCAAGAAATCATATTAAAACTGCCAAAATTCATTATAAACAGAAAGCAAAGACAGAAAGAAGCCTGTGATCACCACCTAAAAAGAATTCCAAAAAGTCCTAAGAAAGCCATGACCAAAATCTAGAATTCCCACATCAAAGGAAAAAAAAAAGCATCAGAGAGAAGCAGTTCAAATATAAAGAAATCATCACTTCTATTAAAACTAAAAGGACAAATTATTGTATGTGAATATAATGGAATATTACCATACGAATCAACAAAATAGCTTAAAATAATCTTTAACGTATGTAATGATGTGGAGTCAAGTGAATACAACCAGAAAAACAATTTGTATAAGTATATCAACACCCCAACTCTGAATGAATTAAGGATTCCGAACAAAGCAACAATCCATCTTATCTTCAGAGGGCTGGTTTCTTCATTTTTAAAATGAAATGAATTAGGTGATCTCATAGTTCCCCTCCTTTTCTATGATACTAATGAAAGGCAGTCATCACAGAAAAAGCCTGAGTCTAAAATCCTAGGTTCTAGTATTAGCTCCACCAAAAATCTCCATCTGACTAGAAAACTGATTTTCTGATGGCTCTATGAATATGTTTTATTGCCTATAAAATGAAAATAGTATTTCCTTTACCTACTTCAGAGTTGTGAGAATCATATCAGATAATATAAAAATATAATGAAAAAATGTGAAGTACCATATACATGAAAAGTCCACTTGTTTTAAAAACAAAGAAACCACCTCTTTGGGCCTGAAGGAGACTTACATAAAATCAGCCATCAAATTAAAGAGGCTAGAACTCAGGTCTCCTCACTCCCAGTGGTCCTTGCTGCCAAATCAAATAATTCACATGTTTTCACTGACTAGAATTCAGTGACTTTGACAGATTAAAGAAACTGGCTTGATGGTGTATTATAACTTCACAGTTTCAGCCTACATTTTCTCATATGAAATGGAAAAATAAAATTTGTACTATTTGCCTCACAAGGTTGTTGTGAGAAATGTTCCTTGTAAACTGTAAAGCACTTGAGAATTGTGATAATCATAATTAGGGCTCACTATGGGAATGAGTCTAAGAGATTAGGGAGGAAAAGAATAGAGAAGACTGATAGAAGAAAGAGAAGTAAAAATCCCCAAACTCTAATTCAACCATTGAAGGACTTGTCAGGCATTTGGTTATAGACATCAGTAACTTAGTTTCAAGGTCAAAGGTTCTGCGCTTCTGTTTTAGTTCCCTTGTACTAACATAAGCAGGCATTCAAATATTTGACAGAGAATACCATGTGTACTACATAGGAAGGAGCACTTGACACAAGCTGGGGCTGAGTTCTATCTACCATTTTCTTACAGTTCTGGGTTCAGCACTCACGAGATCGTCTCTGGGATTTCTTCTTCTTTTTTGAAACGGCCTGACCAGAGGATTAACTTCTTTTCCCAGGGAGTGGGCTTATGTAATGGCACTCTAGATTTATAAAACTCTGTGGAAAAACAAGAGATAAATCTCACATTATTCAACTTTAAGGGATTTATCAGGCATCTCTAATTTAGTAAAGAAAGTGACAGATAAATGCTCAAACAGTAATATTAGCTGTGCTTACATATTTTAAAACATATAAACCAAATGTTAATTAGAAAGGACACTGAGTTACCCTGAGCTAACCTTTGATTGGGAAGAACATTCTAAGAAATGATTCCTTTCTTAATTCCTTCCAAAACAAAAGAGCTATTTATGCAACAAAATGTTTATATTATACATGAAGGAAACACTATCAGAAAAGGAGCAATAAAGAAGCTCAAGATTATGCCAAATAAACCCAGTTAGGGATTATATAAACTTGAAGTGCTATTTAACTTTTTGTGTTTCTGTGTTATCATTCTAAATAGAGTGCAAACTCTTCAAAGATATCCACCTCAACACTTGATGTAATGCTTTACATTTGGAAAGCATTTAATAAATTCATTGATATCCATGTATTCTATCCAAAAAATTGGAACAGAAAATGTATCACTTCTTCAATAAAAAAATTCATTCAACAAACACTTATTAAGCACCTACTGGGTTCAGAGCATGGTGTTAGGTGCTAGAGGGATACAAAATTTAGGTAAGACATTCTTCAGATTCCTGTTCTAGTAGGGGGACCAAACAGGTAACATATATAATATATATATATATAATATCATATAAGTACATTAAGTATTCACCAAAGTATTGTCTTAATGAGGATGAATTAGGGCAAAACCTTCCAAAATTGAGAAGTAAACACAAAAAGAGGATAATGGTAATTACAATTCTCATTAAAGAAACTCTTTTTCCAGATTCATGCAAAAATAAGTTTATCATATGGAGAATTTTAAAAGTAGCCTACTACAAAAATGACAATCTTTAATCTGAAATGACAATACTGCTGATTCAGTAAGAATGGCTAATTAGATCGGATCTACCAATCCATCTGGCTCTAAGTTTTCTCTCTGACAGATGTACTACAGAATATTTTGTAGAAGGGAATTGTCCTGTGAGGAATTAATCCCAAAAGGTTAATCTCTTTAATAACTTATTATGGTTCTAAGCATCCTCATAGTTACCTAAACTTTTCAATCTCTGTTGTCAGCCTGAATTACTTCTAATGACCAAAAAGCCTTTTTAAATTTGCCACCTGTTGTGTTAAGAGTATTTGCTTTTATATATCCTAAATTTATTCTGTTCCTATGCCTTAGGGCATCGCTGTATCTTAACATTGTAAGAATCGGAGAACAAATCCTTAATAAACATGACCATCCCTTTTATGAGTTTTCATACTGGTCATACTATTTTAGGTTAGACCCCAGAGTTACATATCTTTATTAGATATTTATTTTTATTGGATACTTATAAAGTAGTTTCTCCCTCCCTCTGAATAGTCTTACTGTTCTATTATTGTTTTTCTCCAGCTTTTTTATCTTTTTTTTTTAAGTAAGAATAAGAAAACTGACATGAATGAAGGCACCACAATGTGCTGATTATTTCTGATGTCTTTTCAGATGATTATAGCTTATGTGTTATAGTGAGGTGAAAACTAGTCTGTGACAATTAATTTAGATTAAGAGAAAAATCCTTAACAAGAGACACTCATTCAACAAATATTTAATACTTGTGCTATATGCACAACTATATGTGAAACCTATTCAGGGAAAAACAAGGCACAGTCCTCGCTCTCTGTAAGGAGCTCATAATTTAGTTAGAAAGGCAACGTCTCTCTCTATATATATATATACACACACATGTAAAAAGTTAAACAATACAAATGTTACAAAATTACATGGGACTCAAAATCAAAGGAGCAAGTTAGATGAGTGAAATAGGCTAGAATGTTATCATTTCATGGAAAAACCTGGGGTACAATTTCAAGTATGGATAATGATTTGACTGACCAAAAAAAAAAAAAAAAAAAATGAGGGAGGTATTCAAGATGAAATCTGTGATGTACATGCTTTGGGAACAGATACGCTTCATGCTGTGGCATAGTAGTTCCATAGTCAGTAAGTAGAGTTCTATATGGGGCAGACTTATGATTTCATTGAGACAGGGAAGTCTTTGTGGAAGGACTCCTTCTACTAATACAGATCAGCCATATTTGCCAAGTCTTAGTTACCAGAGGAGTCTGAGAAATTACTTAACTTGCCAGATTTCATAGCTAGTAATATGCTCAAAGTAGGACCTGAACCTACCACCAGCACTCTATTTCCAGGATATACTTCTTCTCCCAACATCAGAATGCTATGTGAGCAGTCGTTGTTATTATACAGTTCTTACTGTAAATGCTATAGCAAACCAAAGAATGAAATTCAAAAAAAAAAAAAAAAAAAAAAGATGATGTTTGTGTGAAATGAAGTACATAAAATGAAACTTAATTAAGATGTTGAGTCTTAAAATTTGAGCTCTGAGAAGTCAGAGATTAAAGGCAAAGTTTTGAAAGTCATCAGGAGGAATAACTAAAGTCATAAAAGAATTCTTCAAAAGAATTTTTTAAAAAAAGAACTAAGTACTGAGTTTTAGGAAATACCTCAAATTAAGGGACAGAAAAAGAAGACTGCAAAGAAAAGTAGTGTTGGAGACAGAAGGAGGGCTAGATTAATTTGATGCCATAAAAAGTCAAGTTTCAAGAAAAAAGGAGTAGTAAACTATATCAAATGCTACAGAGGTCAAAGTAAGAAATAAGAAAAGGTATTGGGAAAACAATGAGTAAAAGGAAAGAGATTTCAATAGATTAAAGTGAATGAGTCTATGTGGGGAGAAATGGATACAGATGGCAAGTTTAAATACTTCATCTGAGAAGGCTTCAATTTAAATACTCTAAGCATCAGATCAAAAAAGTAAATTTTGATTTTTTTGATTTGAGTTGTAAAGATTTAGACTGGTAAAGAGGTAACAAGAAAAGCAGGAACAGAAGTAATGAAGAACAAAGAATGAATGTGTATGGGACAGCAATGAAACTGGACTGATGAATAGCTAAATTAGAAAAGATTGTGAATGGGGCAGCTAGGTGGTGGAGAGAGCACTAGCCCTTGAAGTCAGGAAGACCTGAATTCAAATTTGACCTCAGACACTTAACAGTTCCTAGCTGCGTGAGCCTGGGCAAGTCACTTAACCCCAATTGGCTCAGCCAAAAAAGAAAGAAAGAAAGAAAAAACTGTGAATGCCAGTCAGGCTGAGGAGGTCTAATTCCTCCAGTGGTCAGAAAGTCTTTGGTATGTTGGTATGAGAGAATTGATAGGAGTAAAGTGCTGTTTTAGATTTAATCTTGTAGCAGTGTGCAGGATGAGTCTGAATAAAAAAAAAAAATTAGCCAGGAGACTACTTCAGAGTCTAGATTTATTTGGTACTGACTGAGTTAATTGTTCTCAGTAGAGCAAAATTTATATTATATATAGCCTAATCCAACTTTACCTTTAGATGAGGGTTTTGAATTTTCCTGTGGTTTTGTACAAAATCCTTTCATCATCTTCAAATCTCCTTTTCTGGCTAGCTGGAGAGAGGGGAAAACTTCTCTTTCACACAATCTCAGGCAGTTTCCTGAAAAAAGAAGAAATATTTCCAAGAACTGAGTTTGGAACTTTCTTCAGAGGAAAAATGCCTAAAGACCACATATCCCATTTACAATGAACCTTAAGTTTTGCTTAGTTTAAAAAACATATGAAGAGCATAAAATACAATCAAATTTTTTTATATCATGTTTGTTTCCCAATTAATACTTTCATTATATTTTACACAAGATATCCATAGTTCTTTGTTATCCCTGACTGTGTCATAAGCTAACAATTTACATCCTTGGATAAGGGAGTAGAAAAATGACCATTTTCCCTCAAACGAGTTCACCTCTCTCAAAATTTACAACTGGAGAAATTGGCCATATAGTATCGTCAGACATTCCTCATTCCAAAATGACTGTTTTCATTGACAAAAATTTTAACAGGCTGCATCACTCTTAGAGATGGTCTCGAGTCCTAGAAGGAGAACACATGACTAGAAGCAAGTGACTTAGTTTGATTAGAAATAACAAGTATGCAAGGACTTCAGGATAGGCATCTACTGCGGTCTCTTCCCTTTGGCATATCCCTTTTCTAGCTACAACAGGAGGGGCCTCCAACCTATGCTCTGGGTCTTTTCCTTCTTGTAGCCATGAAGGAGTAAACAGTAGGGCTGTCTTGGCTCAACTTTAACCTGGACAATAATCCTTATTTATACTGTTAAGTAAAAACCTTGTTTTGCAACACTCTTTTTCTCTTTCTCTAACTTCACATGGTCTTGCAATCTGCATAATCACAACTAGGCCTAAAACAAGAATTGTAACCTATTGTCACTGATATATTTATTTGTACGGTATTGATTGAGTAGTTCTCATAATCAATATGCCTGGCAGTTCATTCTCTACTATATTCATATTTACTGTTGTGCTATTTCTCTTATTGTCAATATGCTGTTATTATTTCCCATTAAACTCGTGCTTGCATTGGCAACACATACATTAAAACTGGAATGATACAGAGAAGATTAGCATGGTCCCTGCATAGGGATGACACACAAATTCGTGAAGCATTCCATTAAAATGCTCTTTTTTTTATAGCTTTTTATTTACAAGATTTATGCATGGGTTATTTTTCAACACTGACAATTGCAAAACCTTTTGTTCTACGTTTTTCCCCTCCTTCTCCCCACCCGCTCCCCCAGATGGCAGGATGACCAATACATGTTAAATATGTTAAAGTATATGTTAAATACAATATAAGCATACATGTCCAAACAGTTATTTTGCTGCACAAGGAGAATCGGATTTTGAAATAGTGTACAATTAACCTGTGAAGGAAAACAAAAATGCAAGCAAACAATAACAGAAAGAATGAAAATGCTATGTTGTGGTCCACACTCAGTTCCCATAGTCCTTTCTCTGTGTGTAGCTGGTCCAATTTATTACTGACCAATTGTAACTGGTTTGGTTCATCTCATTGCTGAGGATGGCCACGTCCATAAGAATTGGTCATCATATAGTATTGTTGTTGAAGTATATAATGATCTCCTGGCCCTGATCATTTCACTCAGCATCAGTTCGTGTAAGTCTCTCCAGGCCTTTCTGAATCATCCTGCTAGTCATTCTTACAGAACAGTAATATTCCATAATATTCATATACCACAATTTATTCAGCCATTCTCCAACTGATGGACATCCATTCAGTTTCCAGTTTCTAGCCACTACAAAGAGGGCTGCCACAAACATTTTTGCACATATGGTCCCTTTCCCTTTAAGATTTCTTTGGGATATAAGCCCAGTAGTAACTGGATCAAAGGGTACGCACATAAACTGCTCTTTCTTGAAAAATGTATAGTTATTCTATGAAACTCAGCTCTAAACATACTCTATGACAAAGACCATATGCTGAATCTCTTACTACAAATGATTTTGTTTGAATCAATTACCATCTAGCTGATAGTAATTACATTTGAGGGGACTACCTACTCTTGCAAAGCACCCAGCTTTACAAAACTCCTCTTCAACTCTCATTACTTGTTGTCTTGTTGATTTATCCAAGGACATAGTTCAGTCTGAGGCCAGATTTGAAGTCTTCAGGCATAGTACTGTATCCATTGTACCACTTAGATCCTTGATAATCCCTACTGACATGTTTTTTAAGTTAAGCTTTTGATTTAATTAAGATTTTCTGCCAGACTCAATTAAGTCTACCTATTTACAGTCCACCACCAAGCTCTAAGTTTTAGTCCATGTTTCTTCTTCCTCTTGCCAAGAACAAAGATAAAAAGGTGAAAGTTAGGTGGATCAGGTAGATACCAATAGTGAAAAGCAGCCCTGATCTACCTAACTTTCACCTGTGACTTCTAGAAGCTGTAGCATGCAGTGGTCACATCCTGGTAAAACCATTTCAGCCGACAAGATACAACAGACTGAGTGTACAAGGGGTCTCAAATCCTACAGTGAGTTAGGGGATTGTTTACTCCAAGCACGAGAAAACTTTGCCTGGTGGAATGGGCAGATGAAAACAATTTGCTCCAATGGCCAGGAAGGCTTCGGTGAAGCAGCTGCTGTAGAGCACTTAGTGCTTGGTTAGTAGTGCTTAGACACAGAAGATACCAAGGTCATCCACTGCTCCTTGAGTTAATCATCATCATTCATCTTGACTCATGTCCTGCCATTAGACAGAGCTGACCAATCACAAGGGCTTGATACTGTCAGTAACAAAGGCTTATGGAAAATTACATCAAAATTCGGTTGCCCAGAGAAATTCATCAGTATAGTACATCAATTTCATGACGGCATGCTTGCTCTGTGCCTATTCCCATGCTATTTAACATTATGTTTTCAGCCATTTTTTTCACTGAAGACAAATATGGCATCAAAATCAGCTACCACACTAATGGTACATTCTTCAATTTGAAAAGGCTACAAGTCAAATTAAGAAGGAGGCAGTGCTGGTGCATGATTTTTTTGGTTTGCAGATGATCGTGGACTCAATGTAGCTTCCAAAGCTGAGATGCAACAAAGTATGAATTAATTTTCTGTGGCTTATACTAATTTTGGTCCAACAACTAACATCAAGAAAACAAACAAACAAAAAAAAACTCCATCAGTCAGCACCACACTATCCATATGTGGAACTATTATTTACAGCAAATGAAAAAGTTAAATGCTGTAGAGAAGTTCTCTTACCTTGGCAGTATACTTTCTAGGAATGTCCACAAGCATTGATAGAACTAGCTCAGTGTTTGGAAAGCTCCAAAGGGAAGTGTGGGAGAGAAGAGTTATTAGACTGATTACCAAACTGAAGGTCTACAAATCTGTTGTGCTGACCTCATCACTGCATACTTGTGAAACTTGGACAGTCTATCAGCACCATGCCAGAAAATTGAATAGCTTCCATTTGAAATGTCTTAGGAAGATTCTGAAGACCATCTGGAAAGATAAGATGCCAGACACTGAGATCCTTTCTCAAACTAAACTGCCAAGCATTCCAACTCTCTTGCAGAGAGCACAACTCCATTGGGCTGGCCGCACTGTTCGAATCCCAAATGTATGCTTGCCAAAAAGATTATTTTATGGAGAACTCACCTAGAGTAAGCACTCACAAGGTGGTCAGAAAGAGCAATAAGGACACTTTTAAGATCTCTCTTAAGAACCTAGAATTGGGGGCAGCTAGATGACACAGTAGATAGAGCACCAGCCCTGAAGTCAGGAGGACCTGAGTTCAAATCTGATCTCAGGCACTTAACACTTCCTTGCTGCGTGAGCCTGGGCAAGTCACTCAACCCCAATTGCCTCAGCCCCCCCCAAAAAAACCCTAAAATTGATTGTATGATATGGGGGATAGGACAGCTATGGAGGTATTGTGCTCTGTGAGCTAAGCATAACTAAATTAACTCAGAAGAAACTTGAGATATGCAAGTTAGAGAAACCAGACCAAATGTTCATAGGGACTTTTTAAGTCTGACTTGTGGCACAACATGCTGAGCTCATATCGGTCTGATCAGCTACAGTCAGACACACTACCTTGACTAATACAGTGATATCATTTTGGTCCTCTTAAAGAACAAAGGACAATAACCAACCAACCATCTAAAAATGAATTACAATCTTTAATGAACTCTGTTTTCTAACTTTTTGTCTTTTTTTTTTAATGTTTGGGTTTTATTTTTTCCAAACTCCATCTAATAAATTTTTGAAAAATTTTCAGAAATATACGATTTCTTCAGCACCAACCACTTTTCAAATTGTATTAAATTAATAGTCACCTATAACCTAACTTTAGATTTGCTCTAATTGACTTCAGTTCTTTACCTATCCCTGAGAATTTTTTTTTTTAAAAAAGGAATTAATATCAAAATTTTGTCTTTTTTGGTAAACTGGAGATAGGGTAATCAAAAAGTAGAAAGGTGAGAATCAAATCCTAAAAGGTCATCCTTTCCACCCATTTTCTTAGAAAAGGAAATAGAACTATTTTAGTTCTTCTCCTGAAACTACTTTAGTTCTTCTCCTGAAGAAGTATAAAATAACAATAAAAGTGCACATGTTTTCTTAGCATTTCAATATTAAAAATTACCATTCTATCCTTTGAGTGGATTAAGAAAAAACATTGGAGCACTTTTAGAAGCATTATACTTGGGAATATTTTTGACATATAAATTCTGACATATAATTTCCTCTCAACACCTAGTCTAGATAAAATCTAGATAGTAGATTTTGGAAGGAATTATAGAGATATTTAGTACAACATGTTTATTTTATAGATGAAGAGACTGAGGCTCTGAGAAGTTATGACTTGCCTAAGGTAACCAGCTAAATAGCTGGACCAGGATATAAACTCAGATTCCAACTTCAATGTTCTTAAATAAACTTAGAAAAGGTCACACCATACCCATTCAGTGTAATAGTGATAAACTGAGTTCTATTCAACATCTTATTATTTGGTTCTGTAACTATAAAAAGAAAATCAATTTCTAAAGGGAATACAATGAATATAAACAAAATACTTCTTGAAACCTTAACAAAAGGTACTTCACCTGGATGTGCAGAAGTAGGGCAAGAATCAAGATTAGATATTATTTCAACTTTAGTAATAAAGACTCAGAAATGTATACAATCAGCATTTCCAACTACTGAGTTTGAAAAGCCCTGAATCAGCAGGTGATCAGGAAATAATTGCATCCTGAAGAAGGGTCAAAGGTTCCCAGTCACATTCTGGAGAAAACAAGGGCAAGGACACTAAGATTACAAGGAAGTTTTTATGCTCTTTCAAAGAAAAAAAAAAAGCAATAAAGTAAGAAGAAAAACTTCCACAGTAGCTTAAGGAGTGAGAGTTATCCCTGTTTTACTAGTGAGGAAAAACTGAAGCTCAAAAGTAACCCTTGTTAACAGAATCAGTAGTGGAAATCAAGTCTCGGATTTCTCATTCAGCATTTAGTTCACTGCTACATACTGTCAGGGGTTTTAAACCCCTGGATTTGGATGAAGTATATCTTGGATGAATGAAGTATAAACTTTACAAGACTGTGTGAATGTTGTTATTTGTTGGTATGTTGGTGGAATGTTGGTATGAGCATATCTGTGCAAAAATATGACTTTTACCTCCTGCCAAGTATGGCAGTTTAATCTTATTCTAGGACAAATGAGCCAAGAGAGAGAAGCTATCAGCACTATAACTCAGTCACAAAGATAGTTTTATCATGAAGAAACAATATCTACTGGACTGTGAAGTGGTGATGTTATTTTAAATCTTCACTTGCCTTTTCAGAAATGTTTGATTTACAGATAAATCTGAATTTGGTTAAATGAATATAAACAAACCATACTCAGTTGTCAAAACAATCCATCTAAGATAAAGTTTGATTTGTCATTCCACAAACTGAAAACAACCAGTGACTTCTGTCATCACATTTGACACAAGGAATTACTTTTCCATTTCTAAATTTCCAGACTTATTTTACCTTAAGTCCCGCCCCCCTCCCCCCCCCACCTCCACTCCAACTCTTTTTCATGTACCTTCTAAACTAGACTACTAGATCAACAGGCTATCTCTGGCCTCCAACAGGTGTCTGGACCAAACTATCACTTCCTTTTGAAATTTTTCTTTAAAGGAAAACTTTAGGTGTTCCACTTCCTCAGTTCCAAAGTTTCCTTTTCCTCCTGAAGTTTTCACAGAGAACTTGGGAGCTTTCCTCTGTGAACTTCAGGACATTTGAAAAGCCTTAGAAGTACATAAAGCCATAATAGTAATACATTCAAAAGTAACACATAAAGCAAATAATGAGTTATTTCAAAGCAGTGATTAAAAGAAGAGCAAAGAGCAAATATTCCCCTCATGCCATTTTTTCATTTCAGCCTCTGCACTACGATGCACTGATTTCATAAGGAGCTAGTGTGTAGTAGACACAGCACTTAATTTTGAGTCAGAAGACCTAGATTCCCAAACCAACTCTGTCACTGACTGAGGTTGACTTTATTTGAGTCAATTCCCTTCTGTTTTGTTACCTGTAAAACTGGAATATTACTTCCCTATATACTTCATAGGATTGGTAGAAGGACCTCTCAGAGTTGAAAGGAATAAAAGATAATGCCAGGGTCTTAGAAAACAGCAAAAACCTGTATGAATAGAAGCTATTGTTGTTGTTGCTGTTTGTCCTTCTCAAAGAATACCATGACATCAGGGAGGATGACATGCCATGACATGCCATGACATGCAAGAGAATTGGATTTAAGTGAGGAAGGGCTGTGGCAAGGTCTCCTGCCTCACTTTCCACTCCAGAGCCATCTGGGTACAGTGGCCAGAGATAGCTCAGATTATCATCTATACATTGGAACCTCAGTGAACCAGAGCTAGGATATCTCTTCCTTGAAGGCTGTTTCCTTTGTTTTCTATCCTTTGCCAAGGACTAAGTATTTCAGTTCTGCTTTGCTGACTTAGTAATCTGATTTTCTGTAATGAGCAAATGAGATAGAAAATCCAGCAAAATTATCTGAGATTAATTACTTTTTGCCTTTGTATCTTCCTTGCCTAGTATAGAATTTTTCAGGTTTATTGTTGAATGAACTGAAAAGGGGAAACTGACTGACCAAGGCTGTCTTTAAAACTGTACACAGACATTTTGATTACCTCATTGGGTGCTTAGTGAAATTTTAACTAAAACATTCCTTAAAGATGATCTGTTCCCTTTCTCAAGGGTACCGGCAAAACAATCTAAACTTGTTTCCTCTCCAACCAGGTACATTGTAGTCTCTCCTGTCAACCAAACGATCCCCCCAAAAGGACAATGAAAAAAAACACACTCTAGGATAATCAAGACAGAACAAGAGGTCATTTCTCCCTTATCATACACCTGAGTAAATAAAATTCCTATTTTCCAACTTGTCTTTTGTTCCTCCTTAAATGACCAATAGAAGTGGGGTAAAATAGAAGCAAAAAGGTGCAACACAGAGCCATAATATCTTCCTTCTCTCAGCTACCTGGACCAAAGGCAAAAATATTTCCTTTAAGAAAAAGGGATGAGTAAGAAAGGATTTGAATTTCAAAGCTGTTGGCCTTGGGACCTATCTTAACAGAACAATTGGACTGAAAGCTTCCCGAAAAGTCACCTGAATTATCATATATTTGGATTTTCTATCATACTGATTTAGACTAAAGTACTACACCACAGCTATGTAACTATGGGGTCATGGACACTTTGCATGTTCTTTTTTCTTAAAAAATGCACACTGACAAATTCTCCTTTTGTGTTCAAATTACATTTTAGTTTTTGAATTCACAGACAAAAGACTAGCTTCTATGAACTGGAAACATGACAGCAATCGTTAAATTTCTCATGCTGCCTATTACTGTAGAATGTAACTATCTTGAAAGATTTTGTATTTGTGTCTCTAGTGCCAACAGTGCTCAGCATATAAGATGATTGTGGCAGTTGGCTGATTGAAAACTAAGATTTCACCTAGAGTACTCATGGATATATAAAAATATTCAGATTTATTTATTATTATTATTATTATTTTTGCTGAGGCAATTGTGGTTAAGTGACTTGCCCAGGGTCACACAGCTAGGAAGTATTATCTGAGACCAGTTTTGAACTCAGGTTCTCCTGGGCTGGTGCTCCAGAAATATAAGAAAAATAAGAATAATATATTACAGTGCCTAACCATGATAATTAGGCATATGATAAGCAAATAAATATTTGTTGAGGTTAGATAAGTATATGGTTTCCTTGGAGAGGAAAAAAAGAAAATAGAAAATGTGGAAAGTTAGGTAGCTAAATAGGAAAAAGTAAAAGTGAAAATTAATTGGATAACAGATATGAGCTGGAAGATGGTGTAGCAACTGACAACATATCAGATACAATCGTACTTTTAAAAATCATATTCAATTCAATGTTTCTATGTAGCAGCTTATTTCTCTGTGACATATAATCTTCATGCTAGGTTATAACAATTTCGGATCAACATTTCACTGTTCATATTTTTTTTTGCAAATTAATGATTACTCCATGGCTGGAAAGAAGCCAGCATAAATTGTGAGAGTCTAGAGAAAAAAGGAATTGGAGCGTGGGAATCATTACTCCCAAAAGGAAAAAAAAAAAAAAAAAAAAAAGGTGATAAACTACTGGAAAAAAACTTCCAGGCAATTTTAATGGTGAAACTATCAGAGTCCTAGGAGAGAACTGTTCATAAAGCTCTCATGCATCTATACAGAAAGCTTTTCTAATTCACAAATAAACATGTATACACCCACCAATGCAATACTATATTTTAAAGGTTTAAAAAAAAAAAAAGATACTTCACTAGATAGATTAGCTTATAGCAAAATGCCAATAGATAATAGAGACTAGAGGACAGAGAACTTGTGAATTTGGTAGTTATTTTATACCTCTTTAATGCAATGGTCTTTACCACATTCATTTTGAAGTTTTAATAACTGTACCAGAATCCTATTTTTATAGAGGTTTTTCAATACCCCATAAGATAATATAGTGTAAGGCTCTCTTGTTTGGATTAATAAAAAAATCAATTAGACTCTATCCAAATGACATTAACTGGATTAACTCTCTTGTTTGGATTAATAAAAAATTCAACTAGACTCTATCCAAATGACATTAGCTGGATAGAGACTAGTAAATGAATACATCTCTGAAGGATTTCATTTGGCAGAATTTTTGAGAGGGTAAGTAATGTTATCCCTAAGCCTATATGTAAGAAGTAAAACTTAAACTCATATCTTCTAACTTGTAGACCATCTAGCTCTTAGGTGGTCTCTTACACCCTCAAACCCCTCTGTGAGCCAAGTTGGTATAAGTTATATAAAACTGTTAAGGTCAAAATCATGAAGCATGATGGGGATCATGACAATGAAATGCTGTTCAACCAATTCAGAGACTAGCTCAGCTCAATTTAGATATCCAATTTCTGTTTTTGTTCTTTCCCTAGATTTTAAATATCAGAGAAACTAAAAATGTAACATCCCTTCAAGGAGCTTAAACCTACACAGTAGATTTAAAAAGGGTGGGGGAAGAGAACAAGAAAGTGCTAAATGTAGAAGATGGCCCCTTAGGTTGGGCTTTGGAGGAAGTTAGAAATTTTATAAGAAAAAAAGAGTGAATTTTAAATGTGGGGAGGGAAGGATTGTCATGTGTAAGGAACAACATCAAATAGTTGTTCTACTACAAAATGTTCTTCTATTAAATGAGGCAGTGAGGTGTAATAGTGAATAATATTGGCCTTGGGACCAGACCAAATCCTGCTTTACACACTAATAAATGTTTACATGAGATCCTAGGCAAGTCACTTAACCTGTCTCAGTTCTTGAAGTGTAAAAAGGGCAAAATAAAAAAGGGGGGGGGCCCATTCATTGACGATCAAATGGACCATTTGTAAAGCATTAAATAAATGCTAGCTATTATTACTTAAAATGAACTCCCAGGGTTTTAACCTCATCTCACTATTTCTAGCCACTGTACCTCTTTTTTAGAAAGAACAAATTATGATTACCATCCATATTCCTTCCTTAGCAGTTGCAGTCACATTAGCAACAAGAACATTAACTGTTCTACCAACAGATTTTACTAAAATAATAGGCAGAACATTGAGTATTTAAAATTTTAAGCCCAATTTCAAAGTTATTTTATTGATGGCTTTTTTTTTTCCAGGATCCTGAAAAAAATTAAGAGGTCAAGGGAATTTGAATTTTGAACTCCCAGGCTTTAATTAATGTCACTTTTTTCCCTACTGAACCAAGGCTCACTAACTTTTCCCATCACTCTAATTCAGTAGGGATATGGATTGTTCCACATCTTCCCCAGATGTGGAAAACGACTTTTTTTTTTCTTTTTTTTTTTTACATGTCCAAACCCATTTGCAGAGTTGTCCTTTCTAACTATACTTTAAACTACAAGGTAGGCAATTTCTGGGAAAACATATAATTTAAAGGATACTTAAAAGATCATTTAGTCCAACATCTTCATTTTACAGATGAGGAAACTGAGGAAGCCAACTAGCATCCCCAATATTACAAGATGACATAGATGAGAATTGGAAGAGACCTTTCACAGATTAGAAAACTAAGAAACCGAGATGTGGTCAGTTCACACTGCTAGTAGACTGAAATGGATTCAAACTCGTGTTCCTGACTCCTAGCTCAGTCTATTATACCAAAGGTTTTTAAACATTTTCCACTTGTGTCCCCTTTTTGCCCAAGAAATTTTTACGTGCCCCCAGGTATGTATAAAATAGGTATATAAATCAAACATTTACTGATAAGAAATCATCATTTTGTGATCCCCTGCATTCAATTGCAAGACCCCACAGGAAATTCAGGAACCACAGTTTAAGAGGCCAGGCACTATACCATTTAGTTGTTTTCAGGAATTTATATAGTACATTAGTAACAGGTCAGTACTTTTTCCATTATGAGCCAATGCATGCCTAGAAGGCTTGAACAATTAATAAGAATTACTGCAACCCAGCAAGATAATTGTATAAATATGTATACATATATTGGATTTAACATATATTTTCACATATTTAACATGTTTTGGATTTTCTGCCCTCTGTGGAGGAAGAAGAATATTTGAAACATAAAGTTTTGCAAGGGTCAATGTTGAAAAATTACCCATGCATATGTTTTGTAAATTAAAAGCTTTAATTAAAAAAAAAATTACTGCAACCTATTCAACTTGCCATAGAACTATAAAAAAAATTTTTTCTAATGTGGCCTGTATTGAATTTAGAGGTGGAAAAATGGAAGGTTTTAGGGGGGGAGAAAGAGAACAGAGAGATGAAAATAATTATAGACACAACAGTAGAGATGAAAAATGGGATAGGGCATGAATGATAAAAGGCCCGGGTAATAAGAGTTTTGGTGGAGAGGTCAGTCACCCTTTCACACCAAGGAAATATTAAATTAGCTTTCCCTTTCCCCTATATATTAGCAATGAAAATTCTTCCATAAAGCTGAGTAAAAGACCACTGAGATCTTTTAGAAGACTATGTATAACTGGGTGAGATGGGGTTATTTTCAGATTTTGCTTCACTTACTGGGGAGAGGGAGGTGAAGGGAAATCTGTGAGATCTGAGAGAGAAGTTCATTGCTAGTCACCAGCTATTTCTTCCAGGTAGGGAGACATAAAAAATATCTTATTAAATTATAAATAGCGAAAAATCAATACAACTAAAGTTGCTTAGTAGCAATTAATATTTAATTTCATTCATTAAGAAGCTTACATAATCATATATACAACATATCCCAATTCATTTTAAAAAGCATAAAGCTTCATTAAAAGCAAATATACTCTTTCCTAGTCACTCTCTTTTACATCCTCATGAGGAGTCTATGATCATTTTCATTCATTTTCCTTTTATATAGTTGTAGTTTGTGTATACTTATAGGCAGGCTTTTGAAAAAGTTGAAAGGGCACAAGAATTACCATAATACGTAATGGGAAGAAAACTGCCTGGGATTTAGGTCAGCATTAAATTCCCAGGCCTGTCATAAAAACCTTGATCATGGACAAAACAATCTGTCTAGCTCTCAGTTTCTTTATTTATAAAATGAAGGGTTAGATGAGTTGATCTCTAAGAATCCTAGTAACACTAATGTACCATGACTATGATAAATATTGTTGCAGGCTAAGCAGATTCAATTTTATCTTCTTGTCTAGGCAAAAGGAAAACATCAGTCTTTTTATATGATGTAATCTCTACTATCATAATTCTTGCTCTGGGTCCCAGAAGTAGAATGGAGCACCTTAAGACAAGGATTCTGAGTAACAGTTAACAATTTTCCTGGACTGATGGAAGTGGATTTCTTCAACAAAGACAAGATCTAACTTAGTTTCAATTGATCAAGGATGGACAGAAGCAGCTACACCCAAAGAAAGAACACTAGGAAATGAATGTAAACTGCTTGCATTTTTGTTCTTCTTCCCAGGTTATTTATACCTTCGAAATCCAATTCTCCCTGAGCAACAAGAGAACTGTTCGGTTCTGCACACATATATTGTATCCAAGATCTACTGTAATCTATTTAACATGTATAGGACTGCTTGCCATCTTGGGGAGAGGGTGGAGGGAGGGAGGGGAAAAATCGGAACAGAAGTGAGTGCAAGGGATAATGTTGTAAAAAATTACGCTGGCATGGGTTCTGTCAATAAAAAGTTATTTAATATTAAAAAAAAAAACAATTTTCCTGGAAAGACTAAGTTCTTATCTATCGATTTCAGGGTATGACCCTATAGAGCTCCTGAGGCTCTTTTCTTCTCACTCTCAACAGAGTTTCTTTGTTAATATCTGTGTTTTTTTGTTTTGTTTTCCACCAGACACAAATATGCTAAGTTTCCTGAGTTGATAAAGAGATGGGTAATGACAACCTTGGAGATCTGGGATTGTCCTGACTAATCAAGGATGTTTATGGCCATAAAGTACAAGTTTTTTTGGAGTTTTTTGGGGGGAGGGGGAGAATAGGGGATCAAGATCAACTTAATAGCTGATTAAAAAAAAAAAGATAAATAATACTTTTTTTTCTTCAGCAACTTCTCCTTAGAAATTCTTGATGTACATAATTTAATCTGATTGTGTCTTCCTTGAAGGCCTGAAACCTTAACATTGGATTATCCTGTTTTGCCTAGCTGTGTTCTACTGTTAAGACCCACACTGATGAGACTACCACTTATCTGACATCAATCTCTCTAACTTTAGAAATCTAACTTTACTACTATTGGGATCTGATTATACCTATTATCCACAACATGACCACTACTGCCTGGACTTTGTCTTGCTTAGCACATTCCTATTATCGGGATCTGCACTCTCTTGAGTTCTGATAACTGTGCTGGACTTTTAGCTGGCCTAACTCAAGATTTTGTCTACTTGTGAGTCATTGCCAAGACTTATGCTAACATCCTCTCACCTTGCTTATGACTATAAATCTGAATCACCACAGTGGGGAATGACATAATTAAAACAGATTTCATAATACTCTAATTATAGGATACAGGATTGAAAGGAGAGATTAATTCCATCCCAGATAGGAGATAAGGGCCAAAACTAGGCAGAAGTTGTGGGAATAAAAAGGAATAAAAGTTAGTGAAATTGCAAACAAAAAAATAGAGAGTTAGACTATGGGTTAATTTTGTGGGATAGCCTGGGAATCTTATTATTATTCATAATCTTTTCATGGGAAAATGCTTCCAGAATTCTAAAATTACTTATGTGAATATTTGGAGCACAGCCCATTTCTAAAAGCTAGGGACTCCTTGTACTAGAGACAGTCTGTTAATTAAACAGATTTGATCTATACAGTCAAATACAAGGCCAGACCACTGGAAATTTTTTTTGGCTTCCTCACTAATGTCCAAGTTTAATTCCCACAGTGACTATTCCAAAAACTTCTCTTTTAAGCATCTACTCTCATTACTTATAAAATGATTACTACAACTCTTCATCAAAACATAAGAAATCTTAAGCCTATCATGAGATTCTCATTCATATTTTTCATCTATACATAGCCCTCTTTTCATCTGTTCTTTCATTCTTCGCTCTATAAGCTTAGTGGAAGAAGCAAACTTCATTTAGAAATTGCCTCTTACTAAAAACTCCTTTCTTCTCCAATCTCCTTATTTCTTCCTAACTTTTTAGGGTTATAAATATGAATCATCTTTTTTCCTTCTCGGGAAAACCTAATAAAATCTTCAAAATCTTTTAAGATTCTTCCTTCATAATATCTTTAATATTTTCTCTTTTCAATATTTCAATGGACCCACTGCCCTGATCTGAGCCCTTGTAACCTCATGTCTGAATTATTCTAATATTTTAGCTATCTATCTCTAGTTTCATATCTTATATAAAACCACCAGGCTATTTTTTTCTGTTCTCCTTGGTCAAGAACAAACAAAAAAGCCCACACACCCATACTGCCAAACACACTAAGTAAAAATTCTGTCTGGCATTCAGGGATCTCCATCAATTGGCCTCACATTAACTATCTAACCCTACTGCCCAATTTAAGCCAAGATTTCTGTTTTAACTCCTTAAGTCTTTCCCATTCTCCTCACACATTGTCTTCAAATCTGCATTTGTTCATCTTCTTCATTCTTCTGCTTAGAACTGCTCTCCAATCTGACATTTTCTTCAAGGAGCTGTCATTTCACCGAAGTGGGTATCATTGGTAGGTCCTCTAGTAGTCAGTCAACTAGGCATTTATTAAACATCTATGTGCCAAGGACTGTACTAAGTGCTATGGACAAAAAGAAAGGAAAATCACATCACAACAAAGTGATCGTTTCTCTTTTTAATTGGCCTACTATAGGATAAGCCAAATATACTTAGACTTGACCATTTTCCTGACTCTTAAGTCTAGTGCTGTATTGCCACATGGCTCCTCTACATGGCATAGGGCAGTTGGAAAGTAGTCCTTCAACTACTTGGTTTATTACCAGGGTATTATATATAATTTGGAAGAATCTGCCAGGTTGTGCAATGGAGGAATAGTCTTTGAAAACTTCTATACTATTACTATCTCATTATTTTAAGACCCAAATCAAATCATAATCTTTTCCCTAGAAGCTGTTCCATATTAATCTCAGTTTATAAAGATCTTCTCCAACCTTGAATGTCAAATATTAATTTCTTAATAATTTCTACCATTAGCTATCATTTGGTACAATGAAAAGTAAACAGGCGCTGAAGCCAGAGAACCCAGAGTTCAAATCTTCTCTCTGATAATTATATTTCTATGGGTTTGGATGGTCACTTACTCTTTCTGGACTTCAGTTTCTTAGGTGTAAAATGAGACAGCTGGTCTAGAACTCAGAGGTCCTTTCTAGCTCTAAATGATGTTGAGAAATACATATTTTTTTTTAATACAGGTTCTTTGGCAAGTTTCATGTACTGATTTTGTTCCTCAAACACCAAGGACCTTGAGAGACTATTTCAATAACAATGGCCTGAAGCTGGATGATGAGGAAAGGCCAGAGGCAGAGAAGTAAACCTAAGGTTAGTCCTGAGGCCAGTCAACAAACATTAAGAATCTGCCATGTAGCAGGCCTATATTAAGGGCTAAATACAAAGAATTCCATCTTGGAACTCTCAAGGAGCTCACAGTCTAATGGGGGATATACAACTGCAAACAGCTATGTGTAAACAAGCTCTGCTTGAGGGTAAATTGGATATAATCAACAGAGGAAAAGGCACTCAAATTAAGGAGGAATGAGGGAAAGCCTTTCTGTAGATGTTGGGATTTTTACTGGGACTTGAAAAAAGCCAAAGAAGCTGGGAGGCATAAATAGGGAAGTTTTTAAGAGGATCAAAAGAAATGAGGAGATATACCAAACTGAAAAGTTTTTGTACAAACAAAATTAATGCAGACAAGATTAGAAGGGAAACAATATTTTGGGAAAATATTTTTACAGTCAAAGGTACTGATAAAGGCCTCATTTCCAAAATATATAGAGAATTAACTCTAATTTATAAAAAATCAAGCCATTCTCCAATTGAAAAATGGTCAAAGGATATGAACAGACAATTCTCAGATGAAGAAATTGAAACTATTTCTAGTCATATGAAAAGATGCTCCAAGTCACTATTAATCAGAGAAATGCAAATTAAGACAACTCTAAGATACCACTACACACCTGTCAGATTGGCTAAGATGACAGGAAAAAATAATAATGATTGTTGGAGGGGATGTGGGAAAACTGGGACATTGATGCATTGTTGGTGGAGTTGTGAACGAATCCAACCATTTTGGAGAATAGTTTGGAATTACGCTCAAAAAGTTATTAAACTGTGCATACCCTTTGATCCAGCAGTGTTACTACTGGGCTTATATCCCAAAGAGATTATAAAGCAGGGAAAGGGACCTGTATGTGCACGAATGTTTGTGGCAGCCCTTTTTGTAGTGGCTAGAAACTGGAAACTGAATGGATGTCCATCAGTTGGAGAATGGCTGAACAAATTGTGGTATATGAATACTATGGAATATTACTGTTCTGTAAGAAATGACCAACAGGAGGATTTCAGAAAGGCCTGGAGAGACTTACACGAACTGATGCTGAGTGAAATGAGCAGGACCAGGAGAACATTATATACTTCAACAACAATACTATATGATAACCAGTTCTGATGGACCAGGCCATCCTCAGCAACGAGATCAACCAATTCATTTCCAATGGAGCAGTAATGAACTGAACCAGCTACGCCCAGAGAAAGAACTTTGGGAGATGACGAAAAACCATTACATTAAATTCCCAATCTCTATATTTATGCCCACCGACATATTTGATTTCCTCCACAAGCTAATTGCACAATATTTCAGAGTCTGATTCTTTTTAAACAGCAAAATAATGTTTTGGTCATGAATACTTATTGTGTACCTAATTTATATTTTAACGTATTTAACATCTACTGGTCATCCTGCCATCTAGGGGAAGGGGTGGGGGGCGGGAGGTGAAAAATTGGAACAAGAGATTTGGCAATTGTTAATGCTGTAAAGTTATCCATGCATATAATCTGTAAATAAAAGGCTATTAAAAAAAAAAAAAAAGAATTGAATAGATTTTCCCCCTTCCATCTCACTATAATTTGAGATTTAATCTGTGCTAAGAGCAGACCCAATCCTATGCCTTATTTAGCTCATGTTTTCATTAAGATTGTCTCAATGCATTTGGGATAACAAGCATTTATTCTAGAAATCCCTTATTTTCTTCTTTATTTCAAAATTCCAAGCTAAATGCCTTTATCTGCTGGTTCTGGCCATAAAATGGGCTTCTTATTTTTTGTGAAAAATAATGTTGTACCAAAACAATTTTTAGAGCATAGTCTATTATATAAAGAACTGCTTTTGGAGTCAAGGACACATAAAGTTAAACCCTGTCTCTAACAAAAAAAAAAAAAAAAAAAAAAAAAAAAGAAATGAGGAGAGCATATCATAGTAGAGAGATAACTGAAATGAAAACCTGAAGACCCAGATTTAGTTCTAGCTTTGCCTTGCCACTAGGAAGTTTTGTAAACTTGGGCAACCATTATCTCTGTGGGCCTCAGTTTCTTAATCCATAAATAAAAGGGCTTAATAATTGATCATTTGTAAGGTCCCATCTATATTGCCAGTGATACAGAAATTACCCATAATGTCTCAGATAGTGCTAACAAACTGAACAATGATGATCAGTGAGGTAATGTTTCTGGTATCTTAAAGGTAAAGAATCTCATCTTATTTACCTTTATATCTTTCCCAGAGCAGACTGTTGCACATATCCAATAAGCTAAATATTTGTTGAATGCTGAATAAGAGAATCCTTGAAGAAAGCTGTTTAATCTTTTGATGATTAATTTTATAGAAAGATAGCCAAGTCATATGCCCCGGAGGTCAGACAGCTGCATATCCTCCATTTCCACTTTAAAAGTATCATATCCTGAAATTCAAGTGAACATCAGAGCCCCTTTGAAAATAATAAATGAAAGTATATCTCCTGGAGAGCAATACATATTTCAACTTTATATTATCTATAGTATTAGGATCATAAAGCTAAAGTAGAAAGGAATCTCAAAGTCATATACTTCACTCTCCTCATTTTACAGATGAGGAAACTGAGACCCCAGTGATATTACTTAACTTCACATAGCCAACAAGCTTCAGGGGCAGGATTTGGACTAGGACCTCTGACTGGAAAATAAGGACTATGCTAAGATTTCTCTGATATAGATAACCTCTTCACTTACAGCACTCTGGTTAAGGATACCTTTAGTCCAGACATATTAAAACACACCATCAATGAGCACAATAACACTCCCTTGAGGACCAAACATGGCCCATATTACATTAACATGTGATGAGGAAATATTTTTACAAATAAAGTACAATAAAACACAGATATTACATTTTAAAACTACATTGATATGCAGCCAGTAGGGCAAGATTCTTATGAAAAGTTTAGTGGCTCTAATTCTATTTAATTCAGAACTCACTGGAGAAGATCCTGAAGTTGGGAAAGGCAAAAGGAAAAAAGGATGCCAGAAAATGAGATAAATATACAGTATCATGGAAACAATGAACATGACACACTATCCTGGAAGCAATGAACATGACCTTGGACAGATCTTGAGAGATTGGAAAGGGTGGAAGAACTTGGTGTGCTTTGGCCCATCGGGATCGGTCAGATCCAAGTGAACAACAACAAATGATCAAATGTGATATATTTGTAAAGCTTTCAGCACAATGGGTGGCATATACCATGGGCTGTATAAATGCTAGCTAACATATAAGTATACTCAAAATAATTTCTTGCAAGGGCTCTAGCAGTCAACAGTTACCTGATGGAGGAAGAGAAGGAATCATAAAAGATCTCAAATAGATCTTACACTAGAGCTTAACTCTTAAGTAAGTTATGGATTCTAGGAGACAAAGGTAAGAACAGAATATTCAATTATTGTTCTGAGAAATGACGAACAGACTGATTTCAGAAAAACCTGGAAAGACTTACATGAACTGATGCTGAGTAAAGTAGTAGAAACAAGAGAACATTAGATTATATGATGATCAATTGTGATGGACTTGGCTCTTTTCAACAAGAGGTGATTCAAGGCAATTCCAATAGATTTGGAATGGAAAATGCCATCGTCATGCAGAGAGCAAATTGTAGAGACTGAATGTGAATCAAAGCATAGTATTTTCATCATTTTTCTTGTAGTTGTTTGCTTGGTTTTTTTCTTTTTTGTCTTTCCTCCCTTTAATCTGATTTTTCTTGCACAGCCTGATGAATATGGAAATATGTTTAGAACTGCCCGTGTTTATCAGATTGCTTAGTTGTCCAGGGGAGAGGGAGAATGGAGAGGGAATAAGAAAAATTTGGAACACAAGGTTTTGCAAAAGCAAATATTGAAAACAATCTTTGCATGTATTTGGGAAAATAAAAAGCTATTAAAAAAATAGAATATTCCAGATGGGAGGGGAAGTATTGTCACTGTATGGAGAAAATGCTCATTATTCAGATGATAAGGAGAAAGCTTCTCCTCCAAAATATACAGGCCTCTTCCTGCATTCACAGTAAGATCTTTCTTTGGACCTTAATTATTCTGAAATAATAAGCAAACACAGCACTTTAAGAGTTTTCAAAGCATCTCACAAATATTATCTCATTTGATAACCACAACAATTCTGTGTTGTTATAACTTATTTTACAAATGAGAAAGTCTAGGCTGACCTTTTTATAGAAGCAAGGAACTGGAAACTAAAGGGATGCCCATCAGTTGGGGAATAGCTGAGTAAGTTATGAAATATGAATAAAATGGAATATTATCATTCTATAAGAAACTATCAGCAGGATAATTTTAGAAAGGCCTGGAGAGATTTACATGAACTGACACTAAGTAAAGTGAGTAAAAACAAGATAACTTTGTGAAGTGGCAAAATTATGTCATGATCAACTGCGATGGATGTGACTCTTTTCAATAATGAGGTGATTTAGTCCAATTTCAATAGACTTGTGAGAGAATCATGTACATCCAGAGAGTGGAATGTGGAGATTCAGTGTGGACTATAGCATAGTATTTTGCCTTTTTCTGTTGTTGTTGTTTTTGTACTTCTCTGTTTTCTCTTTTTCATCTGATTATTCTTGTGTGGCATGATAAATGTGGAAATATATCTAGAATAATTGCACATGTTTAAAATATATTGGGTTACTTGCTTCTTAGGGAAGGGGGTAGGGGAAAGGGAGGGAGAAAAAATTTGAACACAAGGTTTTGCAAGGGTAAATGTTGGAAATTATCTTTGCATGTATTTTGAAAATAAAAAGCTATCTTTTTTTTTTTTTTTTTTAAAGGAAAAGAAAACTTAGGCGAGAGATTGAATAAGCATCTTGACCATGGACATACAGGCAATACATTGAGGAAGAATTTGAATTTGGGTCTTCCTAATTTTCTCTACCCTTTAATCCACTAAGACACTTAGCTACTTCTGGAAGTCCTTACATGTTCCTCAAGTACTTTTTGTTAGAGAGAAGTCAGTTTTAGGTACCCTGAACAAGGTCGTGAAATAGGCAAGAGTTATGCTTGTGACTAAACCAATGATGTTTTCTGATATTTACCATGTGACCAAAACCTTAGAGTCTTAGAAAACCTGGTACTGAGTAATAGGTATTTCTTCCTCAATTAGATGACATGAATACAGGAAAGATCTGGCAGTCAACATTAAAACTCCTGGAGTGAAAGTTTCCTCCACTCTCTAGCTGGCAGATATGTTCAAGGGCATTGGAGTTGTATGAGGTAGATACAAGGAGATTCAGGATTTGCCCTGAAGTCACAAAGTGTTAAGTTAATAGTGATAATACTGAAAACCATATACTCCTGGATTTATTCTGTCCTCTATGTCAATGATTAAGGTTATTAGTACATTAAAATTAATTTTGCAGGTGTGCTTGTATTACATGACCAGAGTCAGGCTAATCTAAACCAAACAGGGATAAAAGTGGTCAAGATTGGTGGCCTGGTGCAGTATTTAGCTATAAGTCTAAGTTTAATTATTTTTAAAACGGGAATAATACTAGGCTAAATTCATTATCTCATGATTAGGCTCAAATAAGAATGTATGAATATCACTTAGCAAACTTTCTGGGGGCTAAATAAATGTCAATCTTATTACTTTAGGATTAGCTGGGGTTGCAAGGAAGATATCAAAAAAAGATAATTTGAAGTTGTTTATAAAGCCATTAGGATAGGCTATAAAGCTCTTATGTAAGTCATAATTGTTTATGTCTTACTTCCACTGGTCAAAAGGAAGTGATGCTAAACTGTATAATAAGTAGTAGTACTCTCACTTTTAACAGTTTTGCTAAACAGAATCAGATTTAAGGGAGATTCTGAAATTCTTCTAGAACTCAGTAGTTCCTTCAGACAAGAAAGCGATTCATTTAATAATTTTAGTTTCTATATTTTTATATCCAAGAAAGCAGAGTTCCTTTTCACTATCTTAATTAGTTTTAATACAATGCAGCAACAAACTGCTCCTCCCCGCCAAGAAAACACTGACCAACCCATTTACTAGGGTTTTTATTTCTAAATATATCATTTCTTTCCTGGCTAACAACTTTAAAGTATATTTCCCACTCTCTCTATTTACAGACACACCCAAAAGGCAAATTACCTAAGGAACAATCATTAGGACAAAAACAGTCATTTCTAAAAGCCATTTACCAAATTTGTCACCTAAAAGTAGACACCATTGACTTAGCTTTTCAGAGCCTTTTCATGAGGCATAGTTTGGGGGATTCAGATATTTTCTCTTATTTGTTCTTGTAAAATCTCAGGGAAACTAGGTGACTCAAATGGATAGAGGGCAGAGTCTGGAATGAGGAAGACTCCTCTTCCTGAATTCAAATCTGGCCTCACATCCTTACTAACTGTATGAAGAAGTCCCTTCAACCAGTTTGCCTCAGTTTCCTCATTTGTAAAATGGGCTGAAAGAAATAGGAACCCACTCCAGTATCTTTACTATGAAAATTCTCAACCAAATGCAGAGATCAAGCCCGTCTCTACAACATTCTTGACAAGTGAGCCTCTGATGGATCAGTGTTAGTGATAGCTCACAAATTCAAAAGGCAGCCGTAATGAGCAGTTCTGGCAAAGACTTTTAATTTAAAATGAATGGAAAACTTCATAACCAAGGCTTCTACTCATTAATTTGAGTTCTATACTCTAGAATCACAAATAATAATAATAGAACTTATATAATATAAGAAGAACACTTTATAAACATCATTCATTTCATATTCACAACAACTCTAGAAGTAAATACCATTATTATCCCCATTTTACAGATGAGAAAAACTGGGCTGAATGGGGATTAAGTGAGCTGTCAGGGGTCCCACAGTGTCTGATGCTGAATTTGACTTCAAGTTTTCCCCACTCAGCCCAGAGCTCTGCCTACTCCCTGACCTAGCTTCTCTAATAAATGGAATTCCCTCTGTGATTTTGTAACAGTTCTACTTATTTCTGATGTTCTCCTTATCGTATTCTAGCCCTGCATCAACATGCAATTCCCTTATCAAATGTTTTATTCCCTATAATCATTTTCCTGGTTGCGCTGGTCTATACTGGAGAACTCCTCAAGGCCTTTCTAAAACAGGTGCCCCTGGAGACAAGGATACAAGACCAGAAATGGTTTGATCAGAATCAGTTGGGTCTTATCTCTACACAACTTTTGCTTAAGACTGAAATACACACTCGCTCGAGTATCTATGCAGTTCTTTATCTCGAGAACATCACACACTTATTCCTTGGATTTATTTGTAGAAATATTGCTAAAGAGAATAATTCATGCAGGACCTTTTCCTATTAAAAAAAAAAAAAAACCCACAATACAGATCTAATTTAAGCAAAACAAGACCGGGGCAGTTAGATGGAACACCGGCCCTGAAGGCAGGCGAGCCTGAGGTCAGATACCGATAAACACATCCCCGCTGGGCGACCCTAGGCAAGTCACTTAACTCTGATTGCCCCCCCTTACTCCTCCGGACATGTGTGCCCATTTCACAACCCGATCGCACAGTCGGGGTGACCAGGAACTAACAACTAAACGCAAGCCCTGGATGCTGAATTCAAGCCCTTCATTCTTTAAAATAAATAAATAAAAATAATTAAACATTTAATCTATTGTTTCCGGTTTATGGGTGGATCCGTCCAATCCAGACTTCGTCATAATTATTCGTTGCTCATTTTCCTCCTCCTTTCCCTCACCTTCCTCACGCCTCTACTTTTCCTACCTGCTCTTCCTTAGTTAGGGATACGGAGCGGGTCGGCCCTTCCCAGACCCTCTCCCCCTTACGCTCGCCCCCCGCCCTATACTTCCGAATTGGGAGGACTTCTATACCCTTCTAGATATACCCCCCCTTTATCCCATTGGGGTGACGAAGGTTTCAGCACCGCTTAAAAGACCCTTCCCGGGCACCCGGAGAAGCGGCTCAGCAAAGGGACACGACTCTCCGGAGGGCGACCCCAGCAAAGGGTACGCGCCGCGCCGCGCCGCCCCCGGGGCCCCTCGGCTTAAGCGAGGCAGAGGGAAGCTACCTGCCCGCGGCGGCGGCGCGGGGGATCCAGCCTGCGGTGGGACGCGGGGCCGGCTGAGGGGGGCGGCGGGTAAGCCGGGGGGTCTTCGGGGCTCCCAGCTGCGGAGCTCCCGCCCCCTCCCCTCAGGCAGCAGCGGCGGAGGGCCGGCCCGGGGGGGGGGGGTTACGCGTCCGCCCTCCTCCCCCGCCCCCGCCCCGGGTCTCACCCGCCGCCAGGCGCAGGCCGCGCAAGCTCCCCATCGCGCCCTGGAGGGGACGTCCTGCCGCTTCGCGGAGCAGCCGAGTTTGCAGGGCACCGCCAGCTCGGAGCAGCCTCAAAGTCATCGAGGACCCAGTGACGTAAGCCCGAGCTGGCCGCGCCGCCGCCTGCTCTGCCCTGCTCCCCCCACGTGGTCTCCTAGCGGGCGGGGGCGGGGGGGTGGGGCGGGGGAGGAGCGCTCTGCGCGGGGGTTGCATGGGCTGCTCCGCCCTGGCACGTAGCAGATGCCTGGGTTCTGACTTGTACTTAGGTCTCACTTTGCTGCTGCTGCTGCTGTTGCGTTTCTTTTTTCTCCCCAAACTGCCTGCCTTTTTAGAAATGGATCAGAGACAAGATTTCCTGCTGGAAAAAGCACTGGCCTGAGACTCAATACCTTGGCTCCGGCTTTTAATTCTGTTATCTGGTTGGCACGCAGCTTTTTGCGTTTTGTTTCCTAGTTCCTTGGGGGCAAGGCCAGTCCCTGGCACACAGTAGGATCTGACAGCTCTAGCACCAGTTTTTGTATGCTGGACTATCAGCAAATGGTACGCTCAGTGAGGGAGCTCCATTCATCATTCTTTGAACTTATATCGATGCTGCTAAAGTGAACAATTCTTTTAAAAAAAGCTTCGCTTTTTACCACGATGTCCCTCCCTAGCTGAATAAATCCCAGTGGCTCCATATTGCCCACCTCTGGGACCAGATATAAAATCGTTTGTTGTTCAAAGTCCTTTATAGTATCCCCCTTCCATCTTTCCAATATTCTTATATGAAATACTATGGGCGAGGTATTGCGCTGATAATGATACAGAGAGGCAAAGTTGTTTAAAATCGGCTACTTTTTATCAGTATCAGGACAAAGCCGACAAATCATCTTGCTTCGCTGAGCATCCTCGGTTTCCTCATCTGTCAAATGAGGAGATCTGGGTAGATGATTGACATAAGCGATAAAGTGCTCTACTTGGAATCGGGTAGACTGCCACTCAGCATCTGTGTAATCATGGGCAAGTCGCAACTTCTCTGAACTTCAGAAGAGTCCCTCCCTTGCAGAGTGGGTTCTTCTTAATAAGAATTTGTTTTTTTAAAGTCTTTTAATAAGTGGGTTCACAAGTAAGATTGACCAGGATTGTCCTTGGTAGGACAATGCTCAAGACCTCTCAGATAAAACCACTGAGCTGAACTAATCGATCACAGTCCAGCTCCCAGAAGATTGTAACTTTGCACCCTATTAGCATCAACTACACCCTAGCCCCTAGCTGATGTGACTCATAATGGATGTGACTCCTTTATGGAAAAGGGCTTGTTGAATGCCTTATTCCAATGAACGATTTACTCAATTTAGAGACAGCTTGAGCTTTAATTCATGAAACACACATGTACCTATTCATCTACTGAGGAGCCCAACTGGGCACTGGAGAATATAGATAAATGTCTGACTTCATAAACTTAATGCTCTCCAAATTGACTTAATATTTGTGGACCTTATTTGCATATCTTCTAATCGTAGGTGCTGCCTTTTTGACATCTTGAACTCAGCATGTCCAAAACTGAATTCATTATCTTTCTTTTTAAACCCATCCCTTTTCCTAAATTGCCAATCCATGTTGGGTATATTCTCTCAAATCACCCAGGCTGTTTACAGCTTAGGTTTCATCCTGAACCTCTCACTCTCATATCCTTCCCTTTATCTGATCTGTTGCCAAAGTTTGTTGACTTTGAATTTCGAAATAAACCCTCTTCTCCCCTCTACTGCTGCCAAGGTCTATTTTGGCTTTCTCTCAATACCTTATACTTGGTTGCTTTTTGTTCTTTCTGCCTTTCCCTGTTAGAATCAATCCTCAGCTACCAAAAGCACAGGGCTTAGTATGTCACTACCTAGCTGAATAAATCCCAGTGGCTCCATATTGCCCACCTCTGGGACCAGATATAAAATTGTTTGTTGTTCAAAGTCCTTTATAACATTCCCCTTCCATTTTTCCAATATTCTTTCATCATAAGTCCCATCATGTACCTTGTGAACCAATAATACTGGTTTCCTTTTGGTTCCTGTGAAGATGCTTCATATTGCCCACCTCTGGGACCAGATATAAAATCATTTGTTGTTCAAAGTCCTTTATAACATCCCTCTTCCATCTTTCCAATATTCTTTCATCATAAGTCCCATCATGTACCTTGTGAACCAATAATACTGGCTTCCTTTTGGTTCCTATGAAGATGCTCCATCTCCCAATTCTGGGCATTTTCACTAACTTGGTGAATTTGCTTGGAATTTGCTTTCCACTCATCTCTCTTCTTACTTCCTTCAGATATTAGCTATATTAACTAACCTTCCTCAGAAAACTTTTCCTGAGCCCCCTTAACTTTAATACTTTCCCTTTGTTAATTATTTCTAATTTATTTGATAAATAACTTGTTTATATTTTGTTTCCTCCAATTAAACTTCAAGCTCCTTTGAGAAGAGATACTGGCTTTTATCTTTCACCAATGCTTTATACAATAGTCTTTTAATAAGTATTTAAATATGACTTTTCAAGGTGATGAAGAGGCCCCAAAACTCTCTCTTTCCCTCTCTCTGACTTTGGGGGGACCACTCAGCTCTCCCCTGAGAGACCTGCCCCAGGGAATCAAGATAAAGTTTTTTTCATTCTGTTATCTGGATGGGACTAGTTGAGTCCAGGACCACTCCTACTTAGCCCTAGCAGGAAATGGAAATTGAGTTGAAAATTAGCTCAGAACCACTCCCAGTAAATTGTCCCAATACTGGAAATCTAGACCTGGGGTAGTGATCTCATTCAATTGAAACTTCTATTGAAAGATTTAGGTCTGATTCCAGCTCAAACTGTTCCCAGCCCCCACCAAGAGCTGCCCCCAGCTTCTAGCCAAGGTTTCAATTATAAAAGGAAGCAGCAGAGGACCTCAAAGCAGGAATCATGTCAGGCAAAGGAACCTCCCTTGGCATAGCTACCTGTGAGGGACTCCCTGACCACTGAAAGACATTTTCTTTCAGTGTTACTCTCTCTTTATCTCTCTCTCTCTTATTTCCCTAACAAGACCTTATTCACTTTCTCTGTTAGGATAGGATTTTTCTGCTAAAAACTTTATGTCCCTCTGTCAGGACTTTGCCACCAAGGAATTCAGTCTTTCTAGCAAAGGCTGACTTCCCAATGCCAATAATAAACCTCTTTTGCCACTTTAACTTTTTGGGTTCATAAGTTCATTTAGGAAGGACCTGCACAGCCCTTGCCCTATGTAGATCCTCATCAAAGGTTCTTTTCAACCTCAAAATTATAACAAGAAAAAAGTATCTATTTTCAAGTTCTTCAATACAGTCATAATAACAATATAAATGGCTTAAAAGATTGTTACCCTCATTTTACAGATGAAATCTAAGTAAAGGGAGAAGCACACATTTTTTAAAAGATCAATACAGTTTTTTAAAAATTTTTGACAGTGTGAGCATGGAGGAAAAACGAAGAATCAAATTGAAGTGGAAAGACTGAGGATATGGAAAGAATAATTGAGAGAAAGAAATCCTGAAATAGAAACGCATGAGATAGCAAAAACAAGGAAGAAGGACTATAGGAAGACAAGGTGAATAAAGGAATTATTGGGATGGAAAGTATCGGAGAAGAGGGAAGTTGTTTCATCCGGATTAGATGCTCATGTTCTTTCCAACTATAACATAATTTTTGAGTCTTATAGACGGCATATTGTATCTATTAAGGGACTTTTTTTTGCACTAAGTCCTTAGCACTGTTATATATGAAAGTGGAGGAGATCCAACTGCACACTTTTCATGTTGTGTATAATATACATTGACATTCACTCTTCCCTCATGCCTGCGCGTGTTTGTGTAGTGTGACAGGAATTCAACTAACTTTTTGTTTGTGACTTTAAATAAATCACTCAGCAACATTGCCAGACACAAAGTCAAGGTGATCAGAAGCTCAACAAAGGTGAAGACAGACAAGATTTGAAGGATGCGGGGAAAGAGATAACGGAAGATCCAGAGACGAGAGGCTATAAGAGGGTAATAAGCAAAGATGCCTTCCGAGTTTGAGCCTTCCTTCTGGACCCAATCCAGATTTTCTGATCAGGCTTTGCTTCGGACAGCCTCGCTCCTCTGTGATTGGCCTCCGCCGGGGTCCTCGCGCCTGTCCAATATGTCGGCGCCCACTGGCGGTGTGAATTGTGAGGAGTTCGCCGAGTTCCAGGTGAGGAGTCTCCTTGCGGCGGGCGCACCCCGACTTCCCAAGCCCGCGGGGCCCGTGTCCCCGCTGGGGCCGGAGGAGCGAGCCGAGTTCTGCTCGGGCGGAAGAGCGGAGCGAGAGGGGCCCCTTGCCTCGGGCCCTTGGAGGTCACGGAGGGGCGAGGACGGCGGCCGCGGGAAGCTGGAGGGCCGCCGCCGGGCTGGAGGAGGGCCGGGGTCCCGCTCCGCAGCACACTCCCGCTGGCTTGGGGAAGGGGACACGGGGCAGCGGGGCAGCTGATGGGCCTGCGCCGCCGAGGAAACGGGGCGTCGTTCGGCCCCATCCCCCAGGCGGGCAAGTCTCGGACCCGCGGGGGGATGAATGAGGGGGGGTGGCCGTGTTTCCCTCCCCCTCCTCACTCGCCCTCCGGTGCAGCCGGGAGAGAGCGGAGGCAGAACGAGAGACGGAAAGAAGTGTGTGTGCACGCGCGGGCAGAGACACGTGCTTGCAGGGTCCGAGTTGTCTAGCGTGTGTCTCCCTCTCGCTCGCTCCCTCCTCCTGCCGGTTTTGGTTTTGGGGGGTGGGGGTAGCGTGTATGTGTTGCTTTTGGGGGATGGGGGGGTCTGAGTTTGGTACCACTTAGATCCGTTTCTCTGTTCCCCCTCCCTTAACGTCCTCTCTCCTTGCGGGTGGTACCACTTAGGGGGTAGGTCTTCTGCCGCTCACTGGCAGCACTTAAGCTGTGCCATTCAGGTGGAATAGAACTGAGGATGCCCGCGGAAACGTTTGTGAAGTTTGCCCTTACAGAACAAATTCATGAATGCTTAGGAGGGACAACCGCCTTCAGAAACCTGCCCTGGGACTCCACCAAAGCCTTTTGTCTCACTAGAGGAAAAAGTTGAAATAGACTGAAAGGGAAGGAAAAAAAAAAGCCACCGGCAGGATTAAATCCCGGTGTGATCCAGATAACTCAAGCGCTGTGAAGGAACTTTGGAGGACGCTGCAGAGCCTGTTCAGTTAGGGAAGGAAAATAGTGTTTTTGTTTCAAACTCGGCATTTGAGCTAATTGCAGTTTTCATAATTAATGTGGACTTGGGGGGGGTGGGATGTGTTTTAAAATGTTTTACTCCATATAGGATGAAATTGATCACGTTTCATGTGAAACGTGATCAATTTCATCGTGTATGTAAACCTATTCTTTTTTTTCCCCTGAGGCAATTGGGGTTAAGTGACTTGCCCAAGGTCACACAGCTAGAAAGTGTTAAATGTCTGAGATCAAATTTGAACTTGGGTCCTCCTGACTTAAGGGCTGCTATTCTAATCGCAGCGCTGCCTAGCTGCCCCTGTAAACCTATTCTTAAAATATATTCTTATTTAAGTGTTTGAATTTTAAGAGCAATCTGGATTTGCTAAAGAAAATTGATTATTGAACCTAAGTTTAAGTACCCATTACACTAAATATTAGTATCACATATCTTATGTAATACTGTAAAAACTTTGGGGCCACCCCCAAATTTTGCAGATTAGTCTCCTGCAGTACTTCACGACAGGCAAAGGCAGCTGGGTAGCAGAGTGGGTAGAACTCAGCCTGAAGACTGGACAGACCCTAAGTTTAAATTCATACTTACTAGTGTCCTCACCTGTAAAATAGATGATAATAATAGCACCTACCTCCCAAGGTTGTGAGAATCTAATGAGAGAATTTTTGTAAAGTACTTGGCATATTGTAGCTACTGAATAAATTGCTTACATTTTAATAATATATCATTGATCCAATTTCATAGAACATGTAGTTGAAGTATTCTACCAATCACAAGAGTTACTATATTTTTGTATTTGATTTCCTGAGCTTTCAGGTAAGAAAGTTTCATCAGACCACACACATAAGTAACTTGTTCTGCAAATTGTAGCCTTAGAAAGTTGTCCTGGGGACATGACAGTTATACAGCCATATATGTTGGAGGCAGAACTTGAAACCCAGGTTTTCTTTAACTGAGTCAAACTATTCACAATGTGTATATTTTGTATACAGGTGGAAATGATCTTTGAAGGTCATTTTTAATAGATTATATGCCACTATTTGTTTTCATAAATCATCCAAATTTTACCTATTTCCCTCATGGTCATTTTCGTAAAAAGTGTTTCTCATTAAGTTGTCACGTGAGCATAGTGTGGCAGAGTTAGAAGATGTCTTCATCTGATTCAATCTTCCTCATGTTGAGGTGAGGAAAGGAAGGCCCTCAGAGGTGAAATACTTTGATCAAGGTCACACTACTGTTTGGCAGAACTAAATTCTATACCCAGATCATTGGACTGCCAGACCAGTGACATTTCTGCTATGTTATCAGAACAACCTTCTGACCATAGCAATGTTTCATTCTACAGTCTGGGAATACTTCTCTGGCAGCATGTTTGATCATGAATCCTTTAGAATCATGCTTGATCAGAGTTCAAGTCTTTCAGAGTTTTTGTCTTTACAGTATTGTTATAAATTGTTTTCCTAGTTCTAACCTCAATTCTACATCAGTTCATTCAAGTATTCCCAGAGCTTACTGATGCTTTTCATCATTTTTTAAAATAGCATAATAGTATTAGTATTCTTTTATAATATACCATAACTTATTCAGCCACTCTACAGTTGATGGACACCTCAGTTTTCCAATTCCTTGCCAACATAAAAAAAGTTATAAATATTTTGCACATATGCCTCCTGTTCTTTTTTTAATCTCTTTGAGTGATTGATCTACTCAATTTGTATTGACCCAGTATTGCTGGGTCAAATGATAGGCACAGTTTGAAAGTATTTTGGACCTAGTTTCAAATTGCTTTCCAAAATGGATGAACCACTTCAATAGGCTGTTCTTTGTATAAGAATTTACCTTGTTGCCTCATGAGTAATAGGTTTTTTTACCCTTTCATCTGATCTCTTGTGATACATTTAGAATTGAGTTGTCACTAAACTGGGAGTACTGCCCTTTTTAAAAATTCTTTCTGTGTAAAGTTAACCCACACATTCCAAGCAAATTTGTAACTTCTCATGCCATATGTAAATCAACCAGGTTTCTCTAGTCTAGGTATCCAGGTATTATAATTTTAAGATTATAAACCAGAGGTTTTATCCTGCTTTCTCAAAAGTTCAGGTTCTTGAAATATAGGATGATTTTTCTGTAGGAACCTAGAATTTGAGGTCTGGAAAGGACGCGAGTGTTTAATCCAATTTATACCATTACAACATTCCAGGGGCTTTACAAGAAGAACCCCTGTCATAGGGTGCTCAATAGGGAGGTCTAAAACTACTGTGCATAAAGTTTTGTGTTAAGCACTATGGATGTGGCAATTAAAAAATGAATTAGTTTCTGCATTCCAAGAGCTTCCATTCTACTAGGAGTAGAATGACTGTTTAAGAAACCTATGGTTTGGGATTGTCCTTTTATTACAGTTTTTTAAAAATACTTAATTTTTTTTTTAATTTATGTAATTGTTCTACTTTATAAGTAACAGGTGTGTCCCAACATAGTTTTTCGTCAAATGTTCTTATTCTTTCAAGACACGAAAAAAAAAACAGTAGAAGGGAAGGAAATAATTCTTCTTATGAACTTGAGCAATTAGGCCTTACTTCCCTGGGCCTCTATTTCCTCATTCATTAAAGAGTATTCGATTAGATAATCTCCAAGTTCCCTTCCAGTGCTAAAATTTAGGAATTTGGTTTTTAAAAAAGCTTAAGGGTTACCACAATTCACTTATACTTCTTTGTCCTGTATTCCAGTATTTGGTAGAGCAGAATTAATTGAATTTGGAGTCAAAAGAATATGGGTTTGAATCCTGGCTCCTAGAATGACTTTGGGCAAGTCACTTTCATTTCTTGGGGGGGGGGGGGGGGGGAGGTCTGTTTTCTCATCTGTTATGTGATAGTTCTAAACTAGAATGATCTCTAAAGCTCAGATCCCCTCAATGTTATTCGGTTCTCTCCTTTGATCCACTCTCAGAAGATAAAACGGTCTTTCTAAATAAGACTGACTTCTCTACTTGTGCTCTTGATTTTTATTTTTTATTATTGAGAAGCCTGCCCTTAATCTTCAGGCTCTTCCTCAATCTCTTTAGATAACATTCTATCTCCCATTCCCATGTCCTTGCTAGGCCTTTCCTATTTTTGTAATATTCTCTCTCTTAACCCTTTAAACTCGGACTCCTGCAGAGAAGTCCTTTCTTGATTATTACTAGCTGTTAGTGATTGTCTCACAATTACTTTGTGTTTACTTTGTATTTACTCATCTATGTATATGTTGCTTCCCTTTAGAGAAGATAAATTCTTTGAGAACAGGAACTCTTTTCATTTTTGTCTTTGTATTCCCAACCCCAAGCACTGTGTTTGATATGTAATAGATACTGATAAACAATTTTTGAATTTAAGTGAATCTTTTCTATAAGAGTAACAAATTTCCATTAAAATAAAATGCCATATTTTGTTGATGAATAAGCCATAATATTCTTGTTAATAATTTTTCAAAAATTATTTCTCCGATGTTTTGGTTATCTGTAAAAAATGTCATTCCCATAAAATATCAGTTGGAAGGATCATGACCAAGATTGGGTGTTATTGTAGATAAAAAAAAAAGCAAGGTTTAAAAAAAAGGCAAGAACTAAACTGTCTAGTTAAGGTCTTCCTTATTATGGAAACAGTGAAGTGAGAAAATAATTAAATTAACTCTAAGGTTCAGTTTGAGTTCTTTCTGTGATAGAACTAATGGCAAAACCTCATCCAATCTCAGACAAATACAAATTCACCGATACACAGACACTTTCATTTTAACAAGAATCTTGGGATTTTAGAGTTGAAGGTGATGACTCAAGGATCAGTTAAAACTGTGTCATTTTCTAGATGAGACTGAGGGCTAATCTCATTAAGTTAGCTTGTGAGAGTGCTATATTTGGACTTTCCTTTTCACTACAACATTTTTCATACATATATCCTTAAAGATATCACACAAGAATTAGCTAGATAACAAAATCATAAGGAAGCACTATCTATACTAATTTATGTTCTTTCTTTGTTCCATATATATATATATATATACATACATATATATATATACTGCTGCTGGAAAGGAAGTAAAAACAACCAAATCCATGTAATTTACATTAAGAGAGTTGAAAATGTAAGACCAAACTTAAAGCAAATCTAGAAGGTAGGGGAATTGGGGTTTCTAACTTTACCTTTTAATGACCTCTTAACTACTGCTTTAACCAGTGGGCTTTAATTTCTTTGTTATCAAATATGGAGAGAATATCAGTTATTTACATTTTGGTATAATTTTTTTTAAAGCCCAACTCAACTGCTACCTTTTATTTCTAGGAAAGTTTTAAAAAATTTCTCACTAGTAATGACCTTCCTCCTTCAGTTCTTATAAAACAGTATCTTGAAACTCCATAAAGTGCTTATTTTTAAATTTTCCCTTTATACTGAAAGCTCTTTGAGGAAAAGGACCATATTATTTAAATATTACCTCCCTTCCAGAGCCTAGCCATTATTTATTACAATTGCTTTTAATAAATGCCCTTTTCAACGAAAAGTTGTAAATAAAATTATGCCTGATGAGAAAAGCATAATTACTGACTTGACTGGAAAACTTAATGACAAAGGTAGGCCTTAGGTTGATCTTTTAAAGATGGATGAAAATATTATAGAGGGAGGAAAGGAAAACATTCAGAACAACATAAACCAAAGTAATTTTTTAAAAGACAGAATTGTTCATTATATTGGCTCACCCATGATCAATTGATATTTTTTTTTCTTTTCTATTTAGTATATATGGAGGATAAAAGTAAGAATTTTTAAATTTATAAAAAGTAGGGTAGTGGCAGATTGTATCAGGTTTAAATGTCAGACAAATTTGAGATTTACTAGTTTAGACAATAGGAAATTAGAGAGTTTTGTGAAGAGTAACATGATCAGATGTCATTTAGGGAAGATAAGTATCTTGAAATTTGTTTCCTAGAGACAGAAGAAAAATAAGCAGAAAGGAAGAGTTAGAGGAGAAAGAAGATAGAAACAAGAAGCATTATTAGGAAACTATTGCTGTAGTTCAGTATGGTAGTAATAAAGGCCTGTACTTGAGTGACAGCTATTAAGCTGAAGGGGCAGAGAAAGAAAAAGATACCACAGAGATAAAACTAATAGATTTGGAACCAACAGGATAAGCAGAGGTGGAGGAGAAGAGTGAGTCAGTAATAAGACCAAAGTTTCAAACTAGGATGACTAGATGAATGGTTGTACCCATAATAAAAATTGGAGAGTCAGAAAGACCAAGGAATTTAGGGGGAATATAATAAGCCCTGTTTGAGGTAATGATAAGATATGGAGTCAAGGTAGAAAGGGTGTGATGAATGCAACTGGAGAAACAGATCTGAATTTGCCTTAGGGTTTGGATCTAAAGCTATGGAAGAAAGCCACAAACCACGAATACATATGTATTAAAATTCTGTCTTTGGTTCCTCTATTTCAAGATTGGCATTCCTTAAAATAGGAGCATGTTAGTATTTTCAATTTATAGCAAGTTCCTTATTTGTGTAGACGCTATGGCAAAGATAGGGTAAGTAGCATTTCCACAACTAGCAACTGGTAGGCAGACCCATCTTGAATGACTCCAGATCTAGCAAAATTATACAACCTAGGTTTAAATAGTTGTAACATGCCAGTCTAGTACTTTTTATACCTCTATTATTTGAACAGTTCTAGGGACATAAAATGGGTTAAGGCCTACAATAATCCAAAACCTTAAAATAGTAGTCATCTGTTGCATAGTTCATGTGGACCTATGTGATTTTTGCTACTGATATGCCCTTCTCCTTTCTGTGTTACCTGGTTTGCTATATAAAGTTATCAGTGGCTATTTTCTTGTTTTTCTTACTTTTCAATTTAAAGTCTTTTAGATCAGATTTTTACTAGATTCTTTAGATATGCCCTATTCTTGGTGAAAAGATCTTCATGTCTATATTTTAAGCAGTTTTTCAGAAATCCAAATAGAAACTCATGCAATTTCAAATTTAGAAGGGAACTTAGTCTCTGTTTGTATCAACCCATCCCTTACCCAAACAAGAATTCTTTCTTCAGTATATCTGACAAGTGGGCACCCTTGGAGGTGCCCTACAGATCTCCAGAGAGAGGAAACCACTCCCCTCATCATCACCGTAGTAGCTCATTCCACTTGGGAAATTTTTCTTTACCTTAAGCCTAAATTTGTCTCTTGCAACTTCTAATCTTAGCTGTAATATTCGGGCTAGTTTCTGGAGGTCCTCCAGAAGCCTTGATCTCAGCAGGATAGTCACCACAAGGATGGACAAAAATCCAAAAAAAAAAAAAAGTCCAAAGTCTTTATTGTCTCCTTCACAGTCTGTATCTGTCATAGTCTGACCCACTCTCAGTCTGAGTCTGACTTTATTCCCAGTTCTTAAATACTCTATACAAATTGCATTATTATAGTATACTGAGTATAAGCCAATCTAGAGTGATTTTGTCATTATTTCAAACTAGAGTGATTATATCATTATATCATACTGGACATATGTGAACTAGAGCACCATTATATCCTCAATTCCACTGAGTTAACACCTTGTTGCAAGTATGATTCTCCAGAGTTCTGGCCCTCTACAATTTGGTCTTGAGGACCAAACAGAACTATCCATGCGATAGCTCTTCAGATACTTGAATATAACAATCATGAGGCCCTTTAAACCTCACATGACAAGAACTAGAGGCTCTTTGTCATTATGATTGTCTTCTTTGTTTTCCAACTTATCAGTGTCCTAAAAAAAAAAAAAAAAAATGCCCTCAGAACTGAATACAATATTCCAAATGGCTGACCAGGGTTTTTGACTCTAGCCTAGAGAGGTATTTGTTTTCTTGCCTGCTATGTCTTGTGTTTTACTTATGTTGAATATAAGTGTGTGTGTACCATGCATTTCCTCCATCTTATGAAATTGATCTTTTGACCATGAGTTATCTTTGTATAATATACACACACAGATCTGTGTATATGTGTATGTGTGTGTGTGCATATATATACATATTACTCAATATAGTCTAATATTCTGACACATCAAGACATTTTTGTATCTTGATTCTTTAATTCATTGGTTTAGCTATTCCTCGCAACTTTGAGACTTTTGCAGTTTTAGGAAGCATATCATATATTCCTTTAGTTAAATAATTGTGTAAAATATTATACAAGACTTACTCAAGCACAGGTCCCTGGGAAATTTTATCAGAGAGATGCCAGAGTAAAATGAAAATGTTGATGTCTATTCTTTGGATCTAGCTGTACAACCAGCTCCAAATCTGTCTGAAATTTCTTCTAGTTCAGGTGGATCCCTCTCTAGTTTTTACAAGATTAAAATGTGATTATCAAATAAATGCTTTGCTAAAATCTAGGTAAATTAATCACCTCAGTTTACCGGTTTTGTAACCCAAATTAAAAAAATAAAAATCAAGTTAATCTGGCTCTATCTGTTCTTAATGAAGCCAATTCTAGATCTTAGTTAAAAAAAAAAAAATTAAGCAGGCTTGTGATTTTTATCAATATAGGAAATTACTGCTGAGGGATTTGCTCTACTAATGTAAAATAGCCCTCTTTCTGTAACTTGTAGTTTTATAGAGTTTCCTGGGATACTTATGTATCCCTGGAATACTTATGTTTAGCTAAGATAGGACTTAAACTCACATCATCTGAAATCAGAATCTAACTCTTAATTCTTTGTGATTCCTACTACTGTTATTTTTAGCTGCTTGTTAACTATTCCTTTAGAGCTTCAGGTTTGGAGTCAGGAACATGAGTTCAAATTTGACCTCAGACATTTAACTACCTGGGCAAGTTACTTAACCTTTTTTTTGCCTCAGTTCCTTATTTGTAAAATAAGCTGGAGAAAGAAATGGCAAAACTAGTGGCTTTACCAAGAAAAGGCCAAATGAGATCATGAAGAGTTGGACGTAACTGAAATGATCAAACAAAATCATCTATCCCTTTAGTCATAGTTATAAAATTTTCCAAGAACTGAGTCAAGCAAGAAACATTTATTGAGTTCTGGTGCCAGTCACTGGACTGAACTCTGAAAATACAAAGATAAGTGAGAACAGTCCCTGCCCTAGAGGAGCTCACCATTTATCTGAAAGGAAAATCTGTAAATTAGGTACATCTAAGATGTATGCAGAATAGTTGCAAAGTAACCCTGAAGGACCAGTCTCTACCTACCAGAGGAAGTGAAGGAGGCCAGAAAGGCGTCTGAGAAAAGGCAGCATTAGCTAGGTATTTTAGGAAATCACAACTTCTAAAAGGTGAGAGTTAGTAGCTTGGGTCTGTGTGGCTGCACCACGGAGTATGTAGTAAGGACTGAGTTGTAGGAAGGTCACAAAGATTGTGATTCAGATTGTGTTTTCAGATTGTGATTTAAATACCAAAGGACTTTATGTATTTGGTCCTGGAGGAAATAGGGAGACACTAGTTTTGTTGGATAAAGTGATGACATCAATTCAGTTCAGTTATAGTTATGAATCAAATTAGCTCATACTTTGTAGATTCCCTTCTACCTCTTTTGCAGGCATTTGTTTTTCTCTAACCCTGCAAAGAAGCATTTATTTCCATGTTTATTCTCTTTTCAGATTAAGGACTGTTGTTATTCTTGCAGGAAAAATGTCTAATCCTATTCTTTTATCCTATTTCCCCCCTAAATAGTTAAAGGAGAAAAAGAAATTGTCCATTAAACCACCTATTAAATATGTACTTTATTTCCAAACTCCTACCTTATTTTTGTGTTCAGATGAATTCAATGAAATTAAGTATAAATCCCAACTAGATCAGGACTTCATAGAAGTCCTTTCTAGCTTCCTTCTGTCTGTTTCCCTTCTCTCCAAAATTGCCATAATTTTGTAATGATAATAAGATATAATCAGGCTGTGTAGCTCAAATTGGTAAGGGGTCACCATTTAATAAAAAGCTGGAGGTATCTCTAGGAGCAAAGCAAAAGTTAATTATTATACGTTCTTCCAGTCAGGCAGGCAGTCGAAGGGAGGAGGCACCTTTTGGGACAGGTTTTACTTTAAATAGTCCCTAACGCACATACCCCTGACCATATACACTTACCATCATCCTTATTGGCTGAGGGTCTTACATTCTAAAGAGGGAACTACCCAAGAACTTGAACTTGACCAGTAAGTACATAGTTGCCCATATTTGAGCAAAGTAAAGAGAAAATGATATCATGAGAGGATAGCAAAAAGGGGACTTAGGTGTGTCCTTGAGTGAATGTTCAACGACCTTCAGGCCTACTCCAACTCTGAAGTAAATGAAGCCTTACTCAATTTTCACAACTGTCTTGAGAGATCTCACCTCATCTCATTCAAGGCAAAGCATTTTTCAAGCATCAGCTTGTCTGTCAGCAGCCCTTTCTAATGTTAATGTCAGATCAACAAGCAGGAATATTTTGTTAGATTGTAACAGAATCACCAAATAGCCCTTTTCCTTTCTTTTTTTCTGTAATCATTGTGGAATAGTTTCTTTCCTCCCAGTACTCCCATAAGTGGCTCAGGAAAAGCACAATCAAAGTGTAGTAATTGAGAAGAATGAGAGTTTTTAATTCTTTTAGTTTTCTCAGTGGGAAATAGAGAAAATAAATAGTTTTCCTTAAGTATTTCATAGAATTTAGAACTAGAAGAGACCTTACAGATCATCTAGTCCAACTCTCTTACTTTATAGGAAGTTAGATAGATTCGTTTAATAGAAGGCTGGGTTTGGAGTTATGAAGACCTGAATTGGCAATCCTGTCTCATATACTTACTGACATTGTGGTACTGGATAACTAATCTTTTTTTTAGTCTCAGTTTCCTCATCTGTGAAATGGGAATAATAGTGACACCCACTTCACAAGGTTGTTGTGAGGATCAAATGAGATAACATGTAAACTGTTTTGTAAAACTTAAAGTCCTATATAAATGTTAAGTATTATTGTTTTACATGTAAAAAAAGAAGGGATGAAAAAATTCATTAAAAATGAGAAATAAAGGGAATGTATGTGTTCAGATGAATTTAGTGAAATTAAAAAGTCCATATTAATGCTGTGCTGAATTGATGAAGGTGGTCTTCATAGAGGAGAATTTTAAGTTTACCATTGAAGATAGACAAAGTTTAGAGGAAGTCATTCCAGGCCGAGAAATTAGTTTGAGCAAAGTTTAAAAGTTAGAAACAAACAGATTGTGCATTGAGTAAGACAGTTTCCTAAAGCCAAAGTAGGCTTCATTTAGGAGTTTGTTTTTTAGACATTGTAAGCTAGCTTTTATTTAGTGATTAGTGTTGGCCCTTCCAAGGCTGTTTATTTCAAGAATGATAATGAAGACTAAGAAAAGGCCTTTGGACTTGGCAAGTGTTGAGGAGTGGAGTCCTGATTCCAGAGTATAAGAGATTTGATTTAGTGCAATAGGCAATACATAAATGACACTTGAGAAATTAGCAATGAAGGGAAAGACACAAAAAAGTGTATTAACCTCAGGGAAGTATTTTTTGAGTTATATCATATTAAGTTGGATGATTGATAACTTATTAAATGAATTCTAAATATCATTCCCAGTTTCTAGAAACTAAGAAATGGAGTAGGGAGTGGGATGGTGGAATATAGCTGATTAGTAAGTGAAATTTTTTAAACACCACAGGATAAAAGGAGAGCTATGCCTTTTTTTTTTTTACCTCCATCATCATATCTTGATGGCTTAGATCTCTAGAAAGTTATTTGACTAGGTGCCAAAAAGATTTTTAAAATTTGAGTTACTCCTACTCAACCAAAATGCTGTGTCTGATATCTTAAAGTTTCAAGTAGGTCTTTTTTTTTATTGTGGTGGTGGTTGTACTGATGTTTTACTTGTGTTTGGATCAAACTTATCTTTTGATTGCTTTAAGAATTACTTGAGGCAGGTGGGTAAAGTTTTCCCCCTACAGACAAAAATATGGTACAGAAGCCTTAAAAAGAAAAGAAAAGAAAAGAAAAGAAAAGAAAAGAAAAGAAAAGAAAAGAAAAGAAAAGAAAAGAAAACATTTAAGAAAGGGGAGTTTAGGATTAAAAATTTTTCAGGGATAATTATATTTTAGTATTAAATATACTTCATACCCCTCTACTGATAAAGCTTGAAGCACCCCTCTAACTTAGTAAATTGGTCTTCAAGAGTGTTGTGGCCTAACCAAAATCACCGTGGGGAATTCAATTTAGTGAGAAACCACTCCAAAGGTCTTTGCACAATAGATCTATAATTCATCATTGGACCTGGGCTTGAAGCTTGAAGCCTTTCCAGTTTGTTCCAGGACCTACCAAAGCTTATATTCTACTGCTATAGCTTTTGCAAATTGAAAGTTACTCCTTGCCACAGTCGGTCAGTTTTTAGCATCAAGTATAACTTTTAACTAATTTAAAATAGACCCTCAATAATAGTTATTTCCTCTGCTTGCCATAATTTCCCCAGCCCTGATATAAAGGGACTCACAGTGTCCCTTTGCATTGTTGTTGCTTTATTGCTCATTTGCTCTCTGATTTTTCATTCAGACTGTTATTCTTTTATTTTTCAAATACATATAGGAATTACTCAAGGTGATGAGGACGATTGATGACAGAATAGTACATGAATTAAACACTACGGTTCCAACAGCTTCCTTTGCAGGAAAAATTGATGCCAGCAAAACCTGTAAACAACTTTATGAGTCTGTAAGTGTATCTTTTGGATCTCCCTTTCCAATTTCTTTTAACTTTCCCTTATAGGCAAAATAAGAATCAAATTAATTATTTAATTCATCTGGGGGTGGGGGATGCTAATTAACTGTCCCCAAACTTTCCTTTTCCATATCTGAGTAGATTCTGGTCCACCTTTTATGAATCAAAGAAAACTGGGGATGTGAAGAAGAAATAAATTCCTACACAAGAGCAAACCAGTGGTGGTTTTCGGGAAAAACAGATTTTGGAATAGTATTTGTTGTATGTCCTCTATATGCAGGCCTTGTCATAGATATACTTAGTCAAATCATACACATATTTTAAAAGTTGGATAGTGACAATAAGAAATGTTTAGTTCAATACATTTTCTATTAAGTTTAGTAATACTTATCAGGCATGGAAAGGTATTTGAAAGAATAATGAGAACCCAGAGAAGTATAAAAGTTAGATTGAAGTTTCTTACCTTTTCTTATGTTTTCTTTCCTTACCCATCACAAGAAATTGCAGCAATTGAGGGAAAGCACAGAAATATAAGTTCCCCTCTGAAAACAATAAAAAAGAGAAAGTAATATGTTTCTGGGATATCAGATTGTTCATGTTTAAAGGGCCTCTCCAAAATTAAACTTAAATAATAACTTCTATATTTGCATCAGCAAGAGGGGAAAAAATGATATTTTAAAGTATTACTCCCCAGCTCTTTTATTAGTCTATATGCTAAATTTGATTTTAGCAAGATCAATTGCTTGTTTTTTTAATTAAGTTCTATTTTGAGCTCTTTCTTTGGCTTTAAAGTACTTTAGTGAAGATATCATTTCCTTACAAACCAAAATCATTTTAAAAATTATGAAAGTATTTTCAGTTTGGATAATTGTCACTAAGGACAATCCAAATTTTGAATTTAGTTTTCATTGGCTGCAATAGTTTTAGTTCTTTTAAAAAATTGTGTGTGTGTGTGTAAATTATTGCATATTGCTGCTAGGTAACTCAACAAAGTGGCCAGCTTCCTCATCAGGAAGACTTAGATTTAAGTCCCATCCCTGACACAGACTGGCTGTGTGGTCCTGGATGGATCATCTAATCTTTCAGTACTCTAATAGTTCTCTAGGACAATAATTTGTGAAAAAATTGCTCATCTACATAATAGAGGAAATTTCTCTCTGAGGAGTTCCTTATGTACAAAATCACAGGTCTTATCAAAAAAGGAAAGAAAAATTATTGCTTATTATTTTGCAGGCTAAATCTACAAGAATCATCTATCCACAAAGCTTACTTTTTTTTTTTCCATTTAGTTATCTTGGTCCAATCGAAACTTCTCAGTTGCCTATCTAATTTTTGTTGTAACTATGTTCTGAGTATGATGTATATCTTTGTTGTGGGCAAATTCCTGGAATGTCTATTACTTTTATGAGGATAGGTATCATTGATTGTATCATTATCATAGGATGAAGAGCTGGAGAAGTTGCTTGGAATTCATTCAACTCACCCCTTCCTTTTCTAACATTTAGAATTAGGTAAAGTTACTTGTCCAAGGTCACACAGTGGCACATCCAGCATGAAAACGTGTCTTCTGACCTTGATGAGTTGTTCTTTGCATCATGCAACCTGTGCACTTAGTAGTGTTGGGTTAGAGAAAAGTTCCTAATCAAAGTGTCTATACCAGTATTTCCATATGAGTATTTACTTGGACTTGGGCAAGAAATAGAAGCTTGTAGGACCTGCAACTTCCCCAATATTCTTTTGGATCTTTAACCTCAGACTTGTCCTTGACACTTCTTCAATATTCTGGAATCTGTGAATGATGCTGTTTCTAGAACTATCTGATGCCTCTTTCAGCTATCCCATAGTTCCAGTGAGCAGGTTGGGAAAGGCACCCAAAAGTGTTGGGCCAGGGCTGACCTTGGCATGAGGTCTAGGAGATGGATGCTCAGGAAATCTGTAACTATAACTCTATATTTTAAAGCAGGAGTCTGTGAGAAGGTTTCAGGTTGTTCAGGAACTTAGGGGAAAATATTACATCTTTATTTCGATGTAATTTGTTCCCCTTATAATCCTATTTATTTTGTTTTATGCATTTAAAAACATTATTCTGAGAAGTCCTGAGGTTTTCATCAGACTGTCAAAAAGGCCTGTGATCCCCAAAAAAGTCCTCCATGCTAAAGGGAAAATTCATAACTCTATATGTGACATTTACTAATTGATCAATCCATGCATGTCTGACTACATAAAAGGATATAACTTAAGATAAGCTAGCTATATGTGTATGAATGCATATGATTATTGTGTTTTGAATTTGAGTAAGATTTATATAAATAGCATATGTGTTATATTTGGGAACTCTTATGTATAGTTATACATCTATGCATAAATCTGTGTGATAAACATCTATCCATACGAATTGAGAATGTCTTGTAATCCCATGTCCTTAAGAAAGTGACAGGAGACCACTAGTATAGGTCAGAGCAAGAGGGACTCTGGGACTATAGTAGGTATGGTTGAGTTTTTGTTGGTTTTAAAATTGATTTATTCCTTTAACCTTTTCTTTCTGCTTAGAAGTCCTAGACCTTGTTCTCTGAAGACAAATTTCCTTGAAGATATAGTTTGGTTTTTCACTGTACCTGTTTTGGATTTTTTTTTTTTAAAGTCTTATTGATATTTCTTTATTGGAGATCATTTGAAAAGGTGTTTTGAGGCTTAATGAAATATTGATTGCTTGGAGGAACTTATCCTACTCTCAATGCATGTGTTTTACATTCTTTCCCCGTAGGATGGCCATAAATGCCCATGAATTTTAAAAACACCGTAAAATGCAAAATAATTATTGTTGACATCATCATCCTTGTCATTCAGGATTGTATTCCTAAATTTTTTTTCTTTAATACAATGCATACATTAGAAAAAAATTATCAATTTTGCTTTTGAGATATGCATTACTTCAATGTGCACATCTTCCTTTACTGCTGCTTATTGTGAAAAATTATTTCAAATGGATTTTAAATACCAGAAGATATAATAACAGAAACATGTTAACTTTTTTTTTTCTTAAAGACTGACTGAACAAAAGTTCCAGGAAGGTAAATGTTTGGGAAGTAGAAGAAGGCTGATTCTATCCAAAAAAATAAGATGCTATAATTCTTTGCTGTTTCTCTCCCACTTAAGGCTAGAGAAGTCACTGTTATTTTAGTGAAAAATTGAGCTCCAAAAATGGTCTATGAGGGAGTGAATAACCCAGATTTGATGGATAGATATGGAATAATTCCTTTTGTCTGCTTTTGAACACTATTACTATGTTTTCTCAAAAATGTCTTCATTCTAATTTTAGAATTCTGGATTCAGAACTTCATTCTACCAGCCATTGAGATCTTTTAATCCTGCTTAGGTTTTCTTTTAAACATCACATCTGGTTGTTCAGACTTTTTATAATTAATTATTTTTTACTTTATATAGCACTTTCAATCACATAATTCTCAGGGGTTGAATTGCTTGTCGTGGCAAATCTGTTGGCTTTGAAAATTTTTGCTTTGTGGGCATTTCTTCCTGTCTTTTCTGTGCTACTCATTTGTTCCTGGGGACCCCTGAGGTACTCTCACAGATGTTTCACATCAACACAATACTCTTAGGTTTTGAAAGCTGTGGAGAATGTGCCGTTCATATCTTGATTTTATATGTGTATATAAACACAATTTGAGAAGCAGTGTTGTCTAGTGGATAGAGCACTGTGCTGAGGAGTCCAGAAAATCTGAATTCAGGTCCCACATGAAACATATTAAATGTGTGACTTTGTGCAAGGCACTAACCTAATATTTCCAGGCAGCTCTCTAAGAGTGTAAATTGTAGAATAGTTGCAGATCTGTATTGGCAGAGTTTCCTTACCAGTAATTCCTTACAGCAATTAAATTATAGGTCTGGATAGCAATAATATTAATACTGATAGTAATAATAGATTTAGACACTTGGACTCAAAGATCTGATCACCACAACACATTTTGATTATTCAGTGCTACCACTAGATGCCACCAAGAGAAGAAAAAATGAAAGATGAGGGAAGGGAAAAAATAACTTTGGGAAGTATGTCCAACAGTACCCTTCAAATGTCTCTTGCTCTTTCCTTCCTCCCTTTTTCCATCCAAAATAAGAAAAAATGATATGGGAAGATTTAGATAGAAAGAAGGGAAAGAAATGAATGCAGATTAGCCAGATAAAGAGGTATGAACTATAAAAGCAAAGTAAAGAAGGGGGAAAGGAAGATAGAGGAAGAAAAGAAGAATGACAGAAGCAATTCTATAAAGCAGAATTAGTTTTTCCACCCCAGGCTTTGATTATTACAGATCACCAGAACTTTCACATTTTTAACACTTGATTTTTCTTGCCTTTTTTCTTCTTCTATAAATAAACATAATAGATTCAGCAAAATCTTCTGTACTAAAAGGTTATTTAAGAATTTGTTTTGAAATTTAAAAATATTTTTAAAAAACTTTTTTGTGGGTTTTTTTTTCCTTCTTTTTTCTTTTAGTTGATGGAAGCGCATGCCAGCAGGGAGAAAGTAATAAAAAAGTGCATAGCTCAGACGTCAGCCGTAGTAAAGACTCTTCGAGAACAAAGAGAGAAGGATTTGAACAATTTAACATTATTAAAGCAAATTAGAAAAGAGCAAACAAAGGTAAGTAGAAACATACTTTTTTTTTCATCAACAGGTGTCAGCATTTCAGTAAATGGAAAAAAAGAATAAGACTTTAAACCCACAAACCTTGAAAAAACCTAAAAAGTGTTTATAAGTGATTGTGTATGTAGAGTTATATTTATGATATCAATTCATAGATCATTTAAAGCAGTTTTCAGATTGTAGTTTGGCGATTCCTTGAGATCCCCAACAGACTTTAAGGGAATGTTTTCATAATAATGCTGGGACATTCTCGTTTTTAACATGGTAAGTACTGATAGATGTAACACATATAAAGAAGAGCTTTTGGGGAAGTTCATAATGATGTTTAAGAATATAAAGAGGTTCTGAGACTCATAGTTTCAGAAATGCTGATCTCAAGAAATAAGAGCTGTATATTAATTTTAATAAAGTGGTAACAAAGTAGCTATGTATATTTAACAAGAATTTTGTTGTTTACTGTTGCATAGTTGGTTGTCACTATGTATTTTGTTCTTTTGGTTCTTTGCTTTGAATGGTTTCTTGTAAGTCTTGTAAGTTCTTTTTTGGGAGGTAAAGTATTTTATTAAAATGCAAATCAATTAACTAGTCTGTCTTTCTAGTAGCAGTTGAATTTCAGTGTTCGTGTCAATTAAAATAGTTTCCAATTTATTCTTGACTGAAAGAAGGGTGGTATTCTGAATTTTAAAACATGAGCCTTTGCTAAAAAACCCTTTGCCTGTTCAATATTTCTTACTGCTCCTGACTTTTCATTCACTTTAATTAAGCATATTTGCTCCATAGATTCCGGAACACATTTAGTTCTCATTATTCATCTGATAAAATGTGACAGTGACAAAAAGTCTCATCCCCTTAAGAAAGCAAGCCTGATGTCACTTTCATACCAGTATTTGAGTTATTTACTTGTTGTTGGAATATGCATTATCTAAAAGTCCTCAGGACAGATGGAAAGAATCATACATTACATTCAAAAAAGAGATCTCTTTTGAGTGATGCCTTAAGGACTGTATTTCTTTTACGTTCTTCATATTCATTACTCCTGTCTATTTTATCCTTAAGAGATAAAATTAGCAATGAGGTTAATCAGCCAAAGAGAGATTATTTTTGTAATTTGTGGTACAATTCCATATTACTTTCAGAAAAAATTGAAATTGCTCACAAGAATAAGTTCCCCATTGTGTTTGCAAGTTTTCCAGTATTAAAAAAAAATACTGAAGTATATCACATAAGCTTACTTTACTGTTATCAACTGTTGATAGTGATGGTGAGTGCGTTAGCCTATTCATACTGAAACAGTTGAGCATAACACTATTTCAGTTGTTAATTGGATGTAGCTAGTCTTATTTCAAAGATGTACAATCTACATATATTAATAGTTTTAAATGCTTTTGCATTGTCTTAATGCTGTGTACAATTTTTCTTTGTTTTCATTTAAGGAACAAAAATTTCATTAGTATAGGGAATTGTTAGTGAGAAAACTCCCTTGACCATTACAAATCAATATAATTACTCTGCAGCTGAGATTTAGAAAATTGTACTAAGATTAAATGACCTGCCCTAGATCCTAGAGCTAGTATTTGTCTGAAATGGTATTTGAACCCAGATTTCTTCACTCCAAGACTGGCCTTCCCACCACCGTGCCATTCTGCCTCTTATGTCATTCTCAACTTTTAATGTGCAACTTTTTGCCATTTCTTTCTAGACACAGTGTCATTCTAGGAATGTTCTAGTAATGTATAGATTCATTAATCGCTACATAAAAATTTGGAGCAAGGCTTTTAGTGGTATAGTATAAAAAGACTTCCTGGGAGTTGTTCCAGTTAGATTTTTTTTCTTAGTGGTCGAAATGATCATGGAAATTTCTAAATCTTTAGTCATTTTTCCCCTTAACATGTTGAAATGGTATAGTCATTAAGTGATACTTGCCCTTCTTGATTAAAGAGGTCTCTAAGTTCTAGATGTTTACCACTCTTCTTGGCAGTGACAGGAGTAGAATAATCTTTTCAAAAAGAATGACACTGAAGTTGTTAGAATTGATAGGTTCTCTACATTGTATCATCTGAATGGAGAAGTTTTTTTTTTGTTTTGTTTTGTTTTGCCTTTGTCTTTGCCTTATGGAGACAGAGCTGTAATGGCCTTCTTTTTTGGGCATAGGGATGTGGTTTAGTTTCTACAAAAGTGTATTCAATTCATTAGCTATTGATCAACCTTCTGGCAATGAGCCTCTCTATTTATCCAGGATGTTCTTCAGCAGCAGGCATAACTTGTGGCCAGAATTGACTTCTCAGTCTTGTAGACCTTATCAAAATTTATAGTTTGAAGACCTAACTTTCAAGAAACTATTATCATGTCCATGTTGTGATAAGTTACTGTGGTAAGGTTGTTATAGTGGAGACATTATAGAATCTTGAGCACTTTGGGAGTGAAAGGGCGTTGAGAGAATACTGAAGTCTAAAGAGGTAAAATTAATAATAATAATAAATATAATTGGTTACTAGCACAGCTAGAACTAAAATCCAGGTCTCTGTGTTCTTGTACTTCACTGATCTTTTCCTAAGAAAAGATAAATCCCATATTTAATCATGAAAATAACAGGTACTCATCAGTTGTGGAATGGCTGAACAAATTATGATTTTCAAATATTACAGATACTGTTGTCAAAATGGAAAAAAAGGGATAGTTTCAGATAAATCTAAGATTTGTATGAACTGATAGAGTGAAGTGAGCAGAACAAAGAATAATTTATACAATAACAACATTGTTTAAAAAAAAAAGAACTACCAAGAAAAAAATTAAGAAATCTGTTCAGTTCAATGACCAACCACAATTCTATAGGACTAATGGTGAAACATCTTACCTAACTCTTGACAGAGAGGTAATGAACTCAAGGTACAAAATGAAAATTGACTATGTATGTTTAATAAATTTTAGTTTAATTTAATTCTGATAATATGGAGTTTTCCTAACACAATAATCATGAAATAATCCATAAAATGCAATATACATTATAAGATTGGTAACATTTTTTCTCACTAGTAATTCCCTAGAATTCTGTCAATTTTTGTTAACATTTCAGTAAAAGGATCATCAATTTCACACATTCAGTTTCCATAACATGTGTACCATGGGTATAGTACAGTTAATAAAATTCTTTAAACTTTTTTTTAACTTAAATCTTACTTTCTACTGTGTCAGGTGGCAGTATGAGGCTCTTATACTGTATGCTGTGCTGCTTCAAACCTCTCTATCTACACTACCCTCTGAAAACCAAGGAGAAATTTATGGGACTTTAGTCACTGCTATTATAAGATGCCAAGACTCACAAGGTCTTGACATTATTGCCAGTGTTATGTCCTGGTGGATAGCATTGGGACATCATGAAGGACCCACTAGCTTGATAATAATCCATCAGCAAATATCTACTTCATGGCACCCTTTGAAGTCCTTAAAGGTCTCAAGAGTACTGGTATAGTAGTAAAACATCTAGTATGATACTAGCCATTCCCCAAATTTGTGTGCATTATGTCCCTCTTTTTTCTCATGTGTCGTGTTGCAAAAGAAAACCAACCAAAAACTCCTCAAAGAATAATAAAGTTAATAAAGTATACATCAATCTACATTTAGATTCTGTCATTTCTTTCTCTAGCAGTGAATAGCATCTTCCATAATAAGTCTTTTGGAATTAAATTATATCATTGTATTGTTCAGAATAGCTAAGTCACAATTGGTTATTGTACAATATTGCTTTTACTATGTACAGTGTTTTGGTTCTTCTCTATGCTCATTTCACTTCGCATCAACTTACATTAGCCTTCCTGGGCTTTTCTGAAACTATCTTGCCATTTCTTATAGTACAATCACACGTCACATCTTGTTTATTCATTCCCCAATTGTTGGACATTCCCTCTATTTCCTAAGTCTTTGCCATCACAAAAAGAGCTGCTATAAATATTATTTGTGCAAATAGGATATTTTTCCCTTTTAAAAATATCTTTGGAATACAGATCTAGCAATGGTATTTTTATTATTATTATTATAGCTTTTTATTGACAAAACATATGCATGGGTAATTTTTCAACATTGACCCTTGCAAAAATTTCTGTTTCAACTTTTGCCCTCCTTCCCTTTACCCCCTCCCCTAGATGGTACATAGTTAATGGTATTTTTTTTTTTTTGCTTCTCTTATCATTTTCTATTAAAGCTTTTTATTTTTAAAACATATGCATAGATAATTTTCAGCATTCAAATTTTTTCCCTCCCTTCCTCCCATCTCCTTCCTAGATGGCATTCCTTCAATGTTAAACATGTGCATTTCTTCTATACATATTTCTACAATTATCATGATGCACAGGAATGATCAAAAAGGAATAAAATGAGAAAGAAAACAAAATTTGCAATGGTATTGTTGGATCAAAGGATATGCCGTTTTATAACTCTTTGGGCATAGTTCCATTGCTTTCCAGAATGATTGGGTCAGTTCATAACTCTACCAACAATACTTTGGTGTCTTAATTTTTCCACCTCTCCTCCATCATTTATCATTTTCTTTTCTGTCATTTTAGCCAATCTGAGATAAGAGATGGTATCTCAGAGTTGCTTTAATCTGCAGTTTTCTAATCAATAGTGATTTAGAGTATTTTTTCATATGACTACAGTTAGCTGTGATTTCTACTTCTGAAAATCAATCTGTTCATATTCTTTGACTATCTGCTATTCTGCTTGATTTCAATTCCACAAACAAGATTCCCCTTCCCCACCTTACTTTGCTTTGTACTAACTAGTATTTCCCACTCCACTTTCCTCCTCCCTTTCATAATGTCTCCTTATTTACTTTGTAAATTCCTTGAGGGCAGGGGCTGCCTTTTTATTAACTATAGTCAGTGCATATTTCTGGTTCTGGACCTTATAATAAATGTTGATTGGATTGGAGAACAGTGATTGGTTGGAGATAAGAATCAGGAATGTTTCCAGGACTGGAGAAGGATAGAAGTCCATGAAATGGGGAGTTACATGCATACAGGATTACAAAATTTTATTGATCAGTTAGATAAAGATCCATGGCCAAAGATAGATATGCAGGTACAGTAGCACCTCCCAGCAATAATCTATAAAGATATTTTATATCTTTATTTGATATTTGACATAAATAACAAATCCTGATTTGATTTCTGGGACTTCCTATTGGAAAGAAATAAGGATGAAAGAATTCTGATTTGTAATTGCCTAGGATTACTCTATGAGCCACGGTTCAAATTCCTCTTGCCCCAGACTGCTGTTTGCTGGGAAATTCATTGTATGTAGTGATAGATGGCACAATTCAAGTTACACATTATACACATTTACACATTCTGGTCAATGATTACTTCAGCAAAGTAATGTATTCCTTTAAAATGTTATTTATGTTAATCAACTCTCATTCATGCCTTGAACCAGTTAAAAAACTAAACAAAGGTTCATGTTTGTCTCTCCTTCCACCCCCTGATTAATTTTCTACTTCCAGTTGTGATGAGGAAGTATGTTTGCTTTTTAATTTTTTTTCTCCTGATCTCTTTTCCCAAATACCGCCCTCCACCCCCAGAAGTAGTAACTCTGAAAGTTCCATAAAAGTCACTGAAGGAAAGAGGGGCAGAAAGTGAGTTCAAAGAAACTTTTTGTTGAAAGTTGCAGGGAAAAGTATTAAAGCACTCCTTCATAATTTTCAGTTACATTTCCCTACATCAGGGGCTTCTAAGGTTTTCAATAATGGGCCATATGCTGTGGCACTGGTTGAAAACATATTTGCTTTTACAATGGTATTTTATTTTTCCAAATACATGCACAGATAGTTTTCAGCATTCATTTTTGTGAGACTTTGCATTCCAAATTTTTCTCCTTATCTTTTCCCTCCCAAGGACAGCAGCTAATCTGATCCAGGTTAAATATATTTTATTCTTTTAAACATATTTCCATATTTGTCACATTGTGCAAGAAAACGTGGACTAAAAGGGAAAAAAAAAAAAAAAAACATGAGAAAGAAAAAAATAAACAAACAAAAAGATGAAGATACTATGTTCTCTCTGGATGTGGATGACATTTTCCAAAGCAAGTCTGTTGGAATTACCTTGATTCATTGCATTGTTGAGAAAAGCCAAGTTCATCACAGTTGACCAACACATAATCTTGTTAGTGTGTACGGTATTGAGATGTCAATATTGATTCAACCATTCTGGGAAGCAATTTTGTATTATGGGTTAAAAAGTTACTAAAGTATTCATACTTTTTGATCTCATTATTGGATTTTTGGTCTCATTATTGGATTTTTGCAATAGAAAGATTATTGGCAACAAACGGCCAAATATGCAAAAACATTCATATGCATTAGATTTATGTATATAAACCCATGAACTCATTAATATGAATAGTCTCTCAAGAGGTGCAGAGAGTATCTAATTTGTACTGTATTTGTAATAACAAAAACCAAAACCACTTGAACAAAGTAATGTATCTGTAAATTGAAAAATGGCTGGTTGTGGTCTATGCATATATTAAGAGATATATAAGATAAATATGAATTATTCACAGAACTGTGGAAAGACTTAGGTGATCCAGGAATGAGGAAAGCAGAAGCAAAAACAAACAAAAAACCCACTTTAAGTGAAGACAATCCTAAATGGCAACAAAATTCAGAACAAATGCAATGAACAGCATTGGTACCATCCTTTCTGTTAAATCTTAAACTACAAATATGGAATGTGACTTACTATATAAGTTATTGCAACCTCTTTTAGGCAATTTTGTTTACTTGTTTGGGAAGTTATTCTTGGTCTGTTTGGATGTCTGTCATTTAAAATAAAAATATATCAGTGTTATATCATATAATCAGAAATTTGTGAATAGCATCATGAATTTAATTAAATGATTATGATTATTATGATTTTATATAATTATATGTTGAAATATATATATGGTGATTATAATTAAATTATTAAAATAATTCATAATTAATTCAAGCTTGCTAGCCTGACACTTGGTCATGTTGGTATTGGCAATAAAGCTACCCAGGTAGTTTTTAAAAATTGCTATATTTTTCAGGTGAGGTGCATTTGACTCCAGAAGCTAGACCTTGCATTCATGGCAATAATCTTAGAGTCCATCAACTTCATCCTGGCCACAGCAGCAATTCACTTGCATGATTTCTCCTATTTGTTTCAATGTATTGAAGGGGAAGAAACTGTATTAGTAAATTAGTAAGAAACAAATGTTTCATGTTTTATAAATTAAAAGTTTAGTTTCATGTAAATGTTCTTTGATCTAGGTATTTTAATTTTAGCTTTTATAACTTCATATGTCATTACCTGTTTTTTTTTCCCCCTACAGTTGAAATGGATGCAGTCAGAACTGAATGTTGAAGAAGTAGTAAATGATCGGAGCTGGAAGGTACTACACAACATAATCTTTGTTCTGCTTGCTCTGTTGTATTTTTGTTAGTTGACAGTTCTCTATTTTAGTCTGGCATGATCGCAGAACGGGGAATGAACTGACCATCCTGAAACAGCAATGTCAGAGAGAGAAACATTAAAGAATAAGAGCCTTGTTGCTTTGAAGAGGGAAGAAGAGATGTGAGACTGGATTTTTCTCTCATCTAGGGTGGAAAAACAACAACCACTCTTGAGCCCAACCTCACAGCTGATTGGCATGGAAGTTTTTACTCTTGGTATTTCAGATCTTAGTTCTTTCCCCCTTAGGCAGTTCCCATGGTTTCCCCATATTAGTTCTGTACAGAATGTGAACATGATAGACTTTAACTCCCTTTTAGCTTATAACTTCTGAGCTCAAGTGATCCGCTAGCCTTAGCCCCCTCAGCAGGATGTATCCTCACACTTTGTTGTGGTGCAATTTTTGTAACATTCTTGGCACTAATTTAAATTTTAGCTAATAAGAATATTTATTTTATTACAAATGTGAACAGCTTGATGTCATAGAAAAATTTTTATTGATTAGCCTTTTTCATCAGAGATGTATGACCTTTCTAAAATTTACTTCATAAATAATAACTATCATGGCTCCTTATTCTCCAATATATATGATTACAAAACATAGGTTCAAATTAATACCAGTACAAACCTATCCTTACTAAAGCTCTGAAGGGTTTTGTTTTTGTTTTTGTTTGTTTTTATTGAAAATATTTATTATTTATATTTATTCAAAGGCTACCTTGAAATGATTTTTTTTTTTTTTTTTTGAGGCTTGGTATATAGAGACAGGCCAACATTCTTTTTTAAACAGATTAGCATTGCTTAATTTCTAAGCCAAATTTTTCTCCAGCATCATAACAGCTTATATTTACCACTATAACCAGAAAAGGACTCTACTTATGGACTAGGAATGAAAAGACCAACTTTTAGTCCTGTCTTGTGTCTCTTATTCACTGTATGAACCTTGGCCAAAACACTTAGCCTCTTTTTGCTTCAGTTTCATGGGACTTCTTCAAAATAATGTTGTTATTTTTATTTTGTTTATTCTTTTTTTGGAGAATGGATTTCCCAATAGTATTTTATTTTTACAAAAACAGATATAATTTTCACTTCATTTTTTGTAAGACTCTGTGTTCCTAATTTTTCTCTCTCCTTCCCTTGCCTTTCGCCATCCCAAGACTGCAAGCAATATGATATAGAAAACAATGTTTTTAAGTATGTAAAACAAACAGAATTACCAAGGATTAAATTATATACATTGAAATAGTTATTGTACTATTTAAAAAAATAAGTTGACAGACCTTCAGGAAGAAACACTATAGTAAGTAATTTAACTTTCTTAAGAGTTCAAATATTCTGTGATTAAAGAGCTAAAGATTGGGTGCAAAAAATATCTTCATTTAAAATGAATTGCAGTATGACATTAATTCCTTAAGTTGAAGATAATAAAGAAATACAAGAGCAATATAATTCTTACCTCGTGCTTATGTTTCCATTCTTCTCTCACTTCTCTGCAGAATACCCTGTGCTCTAGTCAGTTAGTAAATAAACTTCTCAAGGTGTTCACACTCTTATGAGGGCAATAATGTACCAACAACTATGTACACATAAGTTTGTATAGGACAGATTACACATAATCAACCCTGGAATGAGAAGGGTGGGAAGGGTTGACTCAAGAAAGGTTTCTTGTAGAAAGTAGAATTTTTAACTGAGATTTGAAGAGAAGCCAAGGAAGCTAGGAGGCCGAGTTGAGAGAAAGAATTATATAGTGGGCACAGGGGACAGCTGGTGAAAATGTCCAGAGGCAGGAGATGGAGGAACTTATCTGAGGAGCAGCAAAGAAGCCAGTGCTGCTGTATCTCAGGATCTAGGGTTCCAGGTTAAGAAGGACTTTGAACTCTAATTTGTTGTTATTGTTGTTTTTCCAAATAGAGGATTTTATGTTGTATCCTGGAAGCGATCGGGATTTTTTTTCATATGGGGAAATGATATGGTCATTTGAGCTTTAGGAAGAACAGTTTGACATCAGTCTTGGATATAGGCCACCCACTATCTAACTGCTTCCCTTGTGCTTTCCTGACTCTCTGCTTTTACTATTGAGACCTCTTTTCTGAATACTTCTCTCCTTTTTGCCTTATTCAAGACTTAGCTTATACTGTACTACTGACACTTGCACCTCTTGATTACCGTTATCATCAAAGATGACCTTCCCAAATTTTCATTTATAATTACCCTTAACCCATTTCTATATGAATTTTTCTGTGGTTGGTAAAGAGGGAAAAGTATTTTTAATTATAAAAATGCTTTATTGTTAATGACATTCCTTAAGTCATTTTTTTCCTTTAAAAAAAAATTAAGCATTGTACAAATATCATGCAATTACTATATATAAATAATATCTTTTCCAAGTTCATTGCCAAATGACAGACTGAACAATATGCTTAAAGGATTTCATGTTCATGAGAAAGCACTGTAGCTTTATCAACCAAATACTTTTTTTTTTAAATTTATTTAATAGCCTTTTATTTACAGGTTATATGTATGGGTAACTTTACAGAATTAGCAATTGCCAAACCTCTTGTTCCAATTTTTCACCTCTTACCCCCCCCACCCCCTCCCCCAGATGGCAGGATGAACAGTAGATGTTAAATATATTAAAATATCAATTAGATGCACAATAAATATACATGACCAAACCATTATTTTGCTGTACAAAAAGAATCAGACTCTGAAATATTGTACAATTAGCTTGTGAAGGAAATCAAAAATGCAAGTGGGCATAAATATAGGGATTGGGAATTCAATGTAATGGTTTTTAGTCATCACCCAGAGTTCTTTCTCTGGGCATAGCTGGTTCAGTTCATTACTGCTCCATTGGAAATGATTTGGTTGATCTCATTGCTGAGGATGGCCAGATACATCAGAACTGGTCATCATATAGTATTATTGTGTGTCAACCAAATACTACAAATATGGTATATTATCAATATGGAAGTAGACTTTTATCAAATTGAACTATAATAGCTATTAGTTTTTATCAACAGGTACCATTCTTAAAATAAAATAATTACATCAGAAAAATAAAACTGCTCAGTCTCAAATTCTACATTTATATTAATTTTAATTAAAATTGTATTCCATTTAATTGTATAAAATCTCTAGGATATGTTACTGGGTAAATTGTCTATATATATATTTTTTTTCTCTTTTGAGATTTCTTACATAGATTACAGTATTTATTTGGATATTATCGACTCTTATTTGTTTGCTTCTCCCCCAAAACATTTAAACACACACACACACTCACACTTCATGAATCAGTTGGAATTAATTAGTAAAGAAACGTTTTTTACTAAGGAAACATTTTCTAAGTCTATGAAACTGGAACAAAACCAGGATATTTTTTAAAATAGTATTTTATTTTTCCAAATACATGCAAAGATAGTTTCAACAATGTGCCTTTGTAAAAGTTTGTATTCCAAATTTTTCTCCCTCTCTTCCCCACTTTCCCCTCATAGCAATCTGATTTAGGTTAAACATGCTACAGAATATTTTTCTTATACAATTAATATTTCTTTTGATTTGAGTCACTAGTTTTACAGAAGACAACTCAATGACTTTTGTTTTTGTTTCAAATAACTAGGTATTTAATGAACGCTGCAGAGTTCACTTCAAGCCTCCAAAGAAGGAATAAAGAAGAATACTAAAGGAGACAGTGATATCCTAAGAGCTGAGCAAGACAGACAAAGAAAGGGCAGGGTGCTTAGAAGGATGATTTCTGAGCCAACAGACCTTTTGTTGATTTCAGGCCCACTACGCCAAGACCTCAAATATAAATAATTCTAATAATTATGGAGAAATCAACTGCTATTTTATACTGAATCTATGAAAAAATGTTTTGTAACTATTAAAATAATTTTCAGACTGAGTGTACATCTTTTCTTTCCATATTGAAGTAGTGAATTCCCTTTAAAGAAGTATGAATATGATTTCATTACATGAAATTTATTCACTTTTGTGTTATACTTATTTTGTGTGGGGAAACAATAGGATGGGATGTTCAACATCTTTTGAGATATTAAGAGAATCCAATATTGAATTTATCCTTTTATTTTTACAAGAATTTGCTGGTCAATGATAGACCAGCCAATAATTAAAGTAGTCCTTGTAAAACTCAAAGTACAGAATGTCCAAGCTGGTAGTCTTTCAAAATCATCAAATGCAATTAGAGTGCCCTTACTCCTTACTTGTTGTAATCTTTGGTCAGGGTATTTAAATTCTTTGTCCAATTCTTCACTTCATCATGCTGTGTAAAAGGCAGTTGATGGTATTGCTTATTTTATGGGGACCAAGTCCCTTGGTTTTACAGATAAGGAAAGTGCACCCTTGAGAGACTATAAATGACTTCTATAGGACAACACTAGGGAATAGTAGGATTGTATTTCAAATTCAGATTCTTTCTACTCTACAGAATGGATATCAAACTCAAAAAGGAACATATCCCTGCCTGCTTCATTATTGATTTAGAAAACAAATTAACCTTGTGTTGCATTATATTTATTTATTTTGTTAAACATTACATTTTAAACTAAAATTGACACTTGCTCTACAATACAGGTAGAGATGTGAGGCTGGAAGTTAGGTAAAAGGTTCCTTGTCCTGAGAGTCCATTACCACTTTGTCCAGAGCTGGGTAACTTGTTTCACCCTAGGTCCCCATGGAGACATGGTTGTTAATTGTACTATCAAGAGCTCTTATTAAGTTTATCAAAGGTTTGGTTGGTTGGTTGTTTTTAGCAGTGATGTTATCCTTGTATAAAAATTGTTCTCCAGATCCTGCTCACTTTATTCTGTGACAGATCATATTATCCAACATTCTTTGAAATATTTTTTCAAAATTTCAAATGCAAGCAAATAACAGAATGAGAATGCTATGTTATGGTCCATACTCTGTTCCCACGGTTCTCTCTCTGGGTATAGATGACGCTTCATTACTGAACAATTAGAATTGGTTTGAATCATCTCATTGTTGAAGAGAGCCACATCCATCAGAATTAATCATCGTATAATCTTGTGTATAATAATTTCACTCAGCATCAGTTCATGTAAGTCTCTCCAGGCCTTTCTGATATTATCCTGCTGGTCATTTCTTACAGAACAATAATATTCCATAGCATTCATGTGCCATAATTTATTCAGCTATTCTCTAATTGATGGGCATCCATTCAGTTTCCAGTTTCTTAACACTACAAAAAAGGGCTGCCACAAACATTCTTGCACATACAAGTCCCCTTCCCTCCTTTAAATCCTCTTTGGGGTTTAAGCCCAATAGAAATAGTGCTGGATCAAAGGGTTTGCACAGTTTAATAACTGTGTTCCAAACTGCCCTCCAGAATGGATTTGTTCACAACTCCACCAACAATGCATCAGTGTCCCAGTTTTCCTGCATCTCTTTCAACATTCATCATTATCTTCCTGTCATCTTAGTCAATCTGACAACTGTGTAGTAGTATCTCAGTTGTCTTAATTTGCATTTCTCTGATCAATAGTGATTTGGATCACCTTTTTTAAGTGACTACAAATTTCAATTTCTTCATCTGAAAATTGTTCATATCCAACCATTTATCAATTGGAGAATGGTTTAATTTCTTATAAATTTGAGTCAATTCTATATTTTGGAAATGAGGCCTTTCTCAGAATATTTGACTGTAAAAAGGTTTTCCAAGTTTATTTGCTTCCCTTCTAATCTTGTCTGCATTTTTTGTACAAAGCTTTTGTCCAGAAACTTTTTAACTTGATGTAAACAAAATTATCTATTTTGTGATCAATAATGGTCTCTATTTCTTTGGTCACAAATTCCATCCTCCTCCACAAATCAGAGGTAAACTATCCTGTGTTCTTCTAATTTGTTTATAATATCATTGTCTATGTCTAGATCATGAACCCATTTCAACCTAATCTTGGTATACAGTGTTAGATGTGGGTCTGTGCCTACTTTATGCCATAGTAGTTTCTAGTTTTCCCAACAGTTTTTGTCAGTAAATTCTTATCCCAATATCTGGGGTCTTGGGGTTTGTCAAATGCCAGATTGCTATAGTTATTGACTATTTTGTCCTGTGAACCTAACGTATTTCACTGATCAGCTACTCTTTCTTAGCTAGTACCAAATGGTTTTGATGAGTGCTGCTTTATAATATAGTTTTAGGTCTGGCACAGCTAGGCCACATTCATTTGCTTTTCCCCCCCATTAATTCCTTTGAAATTCCTCACCTTTTGTTTTTCCAAATGAATTTTGTTATTTTTTCTAGTTCAGTAAAATAGTTTCTTGGGAGTTTGGTTGGTATATAAATTGCTAAATAAATAGATTCACTAGACCTATCTAAGAGCACTTGATATTTTTCCAATTGCTTAGATCTGACTTCATTTGTGTGGAAAGTGTTTTGTAGTTTTGCTCATATAGTTCCTGGCTTTCTCTTGGCAGATAGATTCCCAAATATTTTATACTATATACTATACAGTTATTTAAAATGGAATTTGTCTTTGTATCTCTTGCTGTTGGATTTTGTTAGTGATGTATAAGAATGCTGATGATTTATGTACTGCTTTACATTCTAGTGCTTCTTGGTCCTCCCTGATTTTATTACCCTGTCCAGGATTAGGAAGTTTTGCTAGCAGCTATACCCTCTCCTGTATTATCCTCTCTCTCTTTACTACTCTATCTCTACTGGTTTTCCTGTGTTGTATTTTTGTATTTCTACACCAAAATTTGCTTGTATTTAACTTTTCTTTGTTCATTTCAGATAAAGATAAAATCTGAGAAAAAAGATAAACCTTTTTTTAGACCTTATCTTCTAATTTTTTTAAAACTTTGTTCATTTCAGATAAAGTTAAGAAAAGAGAAAAAATAAACTTTTAAAAAGGGTTTATGTCCTCTAATTCCTCCTTTTTTAAGGAAATAGAACTCTTTGTTCATTTCAGTTAAAGATAAGAATCTGATTGAGGACTCTACTCGCCCATCCCTTCTTCCATTTTTGTATATTCTTTTGCTTATTCTAGTTACAGAAGTTACAAGTGATAGCTTCTTCTTTCCCATGCAGGAATCCCTTCACTACTATGTATTCTCACTTTTCTGCCTTCTCTAAGCCCTCAGAACAGAACTCCCACCCAAGAGTAGGCCTTTGAAACTTTGAAGTTCAGAGCCCTGGATCCTCAGGGGCCAATAGAAGAGACCTATACATCTTCTTTGTTGAGTATCATCTTATGATGGTTTCTGGTTGATCTGAACAGACCATTGCAACTTCCTGTGGTTTTCTGGGTTCCTACCCTAGGGATTTCTCAACAGAAATCTTTGCTCTTCCTATTTCAGGACACAAACTCTTGTAGGCTAAATGTGCCTGAGATCTGATCTCAATATTTTTCATTTTGCTGGAGTAGTCCACAGCCCATGGGCTACTGGCTAATTTTTTGTGCAGTTCTAAAATGAAAGAGGTTATATTTGAATGGAATAATTGTACATGAGAACTCTGCAATCCTGCTGCAGCCATCTTGGCAGATTAGACTTACAAACAGAACTCATTTCGCATTTGTCTATGTGATAAATAACCATGGACTCTCCTATCCTGCTACCAACCTCATGGTTAAGTGGCTAGCATTGCCAGAAGCACAGAGGCCATTTGGTAATAACTAGCCTCTATATTGCCCTTCTCTGAGTCGAGAAGTGCCCAACACTAGAGCCAATGGGATGCTTCAGGCTCAGAAATGAAATAAAGTGAGATACTAAGCAGTTAATGAAAGCAACTTTGCAATATTGTAGGGAGATATTTAAGGAGAACACAGTATTCATTTAATTGGATGCAGTCTCCTTGCCTATTCAGGCTGTATTAGTCCACTGACCAGAGTCTTAAGAGCTGTTGACTCCTCAGGCACTAGATTTTTGGATTTAGTTCATCAAGTAAGATTCATCAGTTCCATAAGTCCTAAGACAAATCTTAAAAGCATAATTTCAATACCCTTTAAAAAATTTAGCCTACGCTCAATAGGATGGGTTATTGCTCTTACCATGGGAGGGGGAGATAGGAGGTGAGTTGATGGGATAAATATTCGAACACCTGTGTCTCTTGCGGAAAAAGTTTCTTTGAAAATCAACAGGATGATTAGAGAAATGCAAATTAAAATAACTCTTAGGTACCACTTCCTACATCAATCTTGGAGATGTGGGAAAATTGGAGCATTAATGTATTGTTGGTGGAGTTACAAACTGATCCAACAATTCTGGAAAGTAATTTGAAACTGCCCAAAAGGGTATAAAACTGCATAGCTTTTGATCTAGTGACACCATTGCTAGACCTGTATCCCAAAGAGATCATAGGAAAAGGGAAAAGAATCTATTTATATGAAATATATATATTGATAGAATTCTTGTAGTGTCAAAGAATTAGAAATTGAGAGGATTCCTTTCAATTGGGGAACAGCTGAACAAATGATATATGAATAATAGGAAATGATGAGCAGGTTGATTTCAGAAAAAAAAACTGGAAAGATTTGCATGAACTGATGCTTATTGAAGTAAGCAGAACCAGGAGAACATTGTACATAGTAATAGCAACATTGTGTGATGATCAGCTATGATAGAATTAGCTCTTCTCAGCAATGCAATGATCTAAGACAATTCCAATAGACTTGTGATGGAAAATGCTGACTACATCCAGAAAAAGAAACTGAATTCAGAAAAAGAACTATGAAGTCTGAATGTAGATTGAAGCATGCTATTTTTACTTTTTTCTTCCTTGGTTTTTTGTTTCGGGGGGGGGGGGCTTTTTTGCTGAGGCACTTGGGGTTAAGTGACTTGCCTACGGTCCACAGCCAGGAATTGTTAAGTGAAGGTCAGATTTGAACTCAGATCCTGACTTCAGGGCTAATGCTCTAACCACTGTGCCACCTAGTTTCCCCTTTCCCTTGTTTTTTTTTTTCCCTTTGTTTCTTTCATAATATTATTAATGTAGAAATATGTTTAAAAAAAGAAAAGAAAAAACCAATAGGAATTAGAAAAACCTACAAGGATGACCTGTCCCTGCTAAATCCTCTTTTTAAAAATTAAATTAAAAAATTTCAATGAGCTAAAATCTATTTTCTCTCTTTTGTATTTCTCCCCACTATAAAAAGAAAAACAAAACCTATGACAAATATGTATAGTCAAGCAAAACAAATTCCTGTTTTGTCTGTTTCTTAAAATATGTATCATTCTATTCCCTAAGTCTATCACCCCTCTCTCAGGAGGTAGATAGCATGTTTAATCATCAAACCTCTGGAATCATTGTTGGTCCTTGTGTTGATGAGACGTTTTACTTCTTTCAAAGGACAAATGTCTTTACACTGTTGTTCTTTCTCCTAAATCATACCGACAGTGTAGAGAAAAGATACTAGAGGAAATGTCAGGTTGCCTGTGTTCTAGTCCCACCCAACATTTCAGAGATGTCTCTGAAAATATGAGTGTAGGTCCATTTTTGTAGAATAAATGTAGCAGGACTATTTCCCCTTCTCCTATTCCACTTATCCCCAATATTTCACTTAACAGACTGCAGTTGGGATTTCTCTACAATGCCCCAGAAACTTCTTCCTACAGGATCACTCCAGCCCTGAAATTCACACTTTGAAAGAGCCCTTTGCCATTGTATCCTTACCTTCTGGTCGTAGGGCTTTCCTAGAACTTCCATTTTAGAGTGCCAAGGCTAGCCATGTCCTCATTTCTCAGCAAGCTGCTCTTGGGACTTCTCTGCCATGACCCCATGCTGGATGCCTTCCTCCCTTCCCATCATTTTAGCTTCTTTTTTTTGTCTTGTTCTTTTGTGGAGGAAAGAAGGGAACGTGTATTTGTATCCTCAGTGCTTTACACAGTACTGTCACTATGCTTACTACCACTTACTATTACCTTAGTAAGCAACATTTATTAATGTCTATTATAACAAAGGTTTGCTAAAATTTGTAGAGAGGAGAGTGCTTGGCTCCATGCTTTCCCATCCCTTTATATCAAAGCATGCTGGCTAGCTTGAGTAAATCTCCTTCTGCTGTCTCAGGGATTTGAGAAATAACTGAGAAGGATATGTTTTGTTAAGCTTTGGGACTGGTAGAAAGTAGTCATTTCGATGGGAGACTCTCTGACATGGTGCCTGAAAGAAAAACATCTCTGGCTTTGAAATCATGATGCTTTAGTCAGATAGGAGTAGTTTAAACCTGTTTGGTGATGAAGTAGGAATTATAAGGTGGGAATCCATTTGGGCAAATTTCTTTGAATTATGAGATCAGAGGGAACTTAGGTTCAAGAGAGAATTCATGTGGAGATTGTCCTTTTTCCAGTCTGCCCTAGAAATGTGATGAAGAGAAGTATTTCTCTTGCTCAGACAGACAAACTGTAGCATCTTCTCAGCAATACTGGGCCAGGACCCTGACAGAGAAAGGTTTCTCTCTGTCAAAAGGCTGAGGATTCTTCTGGGGTTAACCAGTGGAGTAACATCATTTTCAGGAAGCTTTCCAGACTCTCAAAAAGATTTCGAACTGTCTGGGAGATATCTCAATGGGGTATGGGAAAGCTGGGGAAGCTGATGCCATCTGCTGGTTGGTTCCTGCGGAACTGCAGCACTAGAACCCTTATTCTAGGAATTAAATCAGAGAGTCCCAGACGATCTATGTTTCATCTTAAGTCGTCATGCTTCAACTTCTCTCTACCCTTGTGGTTCCCTTTTCCCATTCCTGGACCTTCTATTTTGAAAAAAAGGCAAGATCAACCGTCCTTTACTCTCCAGACCACCTCCATGTTCCCACATGAGTACTTTTCCCTGCTCCCTCCCCACACTTCATTTCAATTTTCTGCCTTTCAGAATGTTTAGACCAATTCACATCTTTTCTAAAAGTGTGTACAGGGCTTGTCCTTCTACAGCTCCTCCAACAATTGTTAATTTCCTTTTTGTTATCTTTGTCAAACTAATGGATAAGAAGTGGAACTCAGAGTAGCATTGATTAGTATGACTTATGATTACGAATAGTATAATTTGGAGCATTTTCCTATATGGTTGTTAATTGCTTAGATTTTTTTTTGAAAACAGTTTATTTATAATAGGCAACTAGGTGTTTTGGTAGATAGCGTTATGCCTTCATCATGCTAAGAAGTAGGTATAGTGGATTGTTGGCTAGCTCTGGGATCATAATGTATTGATACATATAACCCACAGGAACAAAATCTTTTTTGGGGTTTTCAATAATTTTTAAGAGTATAAAGGGATTCTGAAGCCAAAAAGTTTGAAAATTAATGTCCTAGATCACGCCATTTTTTGCACTCCTAATAACTCAGATCTCTACACATAATCTTAACTTTTTAAACAGATTTTAAAATGCTTTTACTTTGGTGATTACTATTGACATTTTCAAGGTGTTTAAGGATATATTAAAATAAATTTGGAAGATGTGGAGAAAGGGTGCAATTTATATGGTCAAGAGGATAAACACTTATGAAAGGATATAAAAGGAAATTGATTCCCTGATGTTAGATCCTGAAATTCAAGGGGAGAACAACTGATAGTTCATTTTAACAAATTCTTATTAATGTATTGGGTGTATACCAACCAACACAAGAAATGAATCAATCCCTCATCTTAAATAGATTATATTCTACTGATAGAATATAGTGTATATTCAAGTTACATAAGAATGCAGAAAATGCTAGTATAGTGAGAGAAAGTTGATCTAGAGACTCCTGATCATTTAATTTCCCTCAAGCCTAAATGATGAAATCACAGGAGCTCAAGGGTCAGATAGTTGGCAATGAGGTGATAAGGTCTTTTTTTTAAATTTATTTTTTTTATTTAATAGCCTTTTATTTACAGGTTATATGTATGAGTAACTTTACAGCATTAACAATTGCTAAACCTCTTGTTCCAATTTCTCACCTCTTACTCCCCACCCCCTCCCCCAGATGGCAGGATAACCAGTAGATGTTAAATATATTAAAATATAAATTAGATACACAATAAGTATACTTATTGTGTATACATGACCAAACTGTTATTTTGCTGTACAAAAAGAATCAGACTCTGAAATATTGTACAATTAGCTTGTGAAGGAAATCAAAAATGCAGGTGGGCATAAATATAGGGATTGGGAATTCCATGTATTGGTTTTTCGTCATCTCCCAAAGTTCTTTCTCTGGGCGTAGCTGGTTCAGTTCATTACTGCTCCATTGGAAATGATTTGGTTGATCTCGTTGCTGAGGATGGCCAGGTCCATCAGAATTGATCCTCATATAGTATTGTTGTTGAAGTATATACTGATCTCCTGGTCCTGCTCATTTCACTCAGCATCAGTTCGTGTAAGTCTCTCCAGGCCTTTCTGAAATCCTCCTGTTGGTCATTTCTTACACAACAATAATATTCCATAATATGCATATACCACAATTTATTCAGCCATTCTCCAACTGATGGGCATCCATTCAGTTTCCAGTTTCTAGCCACTACAAAAAGGGCTGCCACAAACATTCGTGCACATACAGGTCCCTTTCCCTTCTTTATGATCTCTTTGGGATATAAGCCCAGTAGTAACACTGCTGGATCAAAGGATATGTACAGTTTGATAACTTTTTGAGCATAGTTCCAAACTACTCTCCAGAATGGTTGGATTCGTTCACAACTCCACCAACAATGCATCAATGTCCCAGTTTTCCCGCATCCCCTCCAACAATCATCATTATTTTTTCCTGTCATCTTAGCCAATCTGACAGGTGTGTAGTGGTATCTCAGAGTTGTCTTAATTTGCATTTCTCTGATTAATAATGACTCAGAGCATCTTTTCATATGGCTAGAAATAGTTTCAATTTCTTCATCTGAGAATTGTCTGTTCATATCCTTTGACCATTTTTCAATTGGAGAATGGCTTGATTTTTTATAAATTAGTTAATTCTCTATATATTTTGGAAATGAGGCCTTTATCAGAACCTTTGACTGTAAAAATATTTTCCCAGTTTATTGCTTCCCTTCTAATCCTGTCTGCATTAGTTTTGTTTGTACAAAAACTTTTCAGTTTGGTATAGTCGAAATTTTCTATTTTGTGATCAGTAATGATCTCTAGGTCTTCTTTGGTCATAAAGTCCTTCCCCTTCCACAGGTCTGAGAGGTAAACTATCCTGTGTTCCTCTAATTTATTAATAATTTCATTCCTTATGCCTAGGTCATGCACCCATTTTGACCTTATCTTGGTGTACGGTGTTAAGTGTGGATCAATGCCTAGTTTCTGCCATATTAGTTTCCAATTTTCCCAGCAATTTTTATCAAACAGTAAGTTCTTATCCCAAAAGCTGGGGTTTTGGGGTTTGTCAAAGACTAGGTTGCTATAGTTGTTGACTGTTTTGTCCCTTGAACCTAACCTATTCCACTGATCAACTAATCTATTCCTTAGCCAATACCAAATGGTTTTGGTAACTGCTACTCTATAATATAATTTTAGATCTGGTACAGCTAAGCCAAGGTGATAAGGTCTTAAACAACGGACAAAGAAATGACTGTTTTTTTTGTTTTCACTTTATCAGACATGAAAAAATTCTTGAGTCAAGCTTGATGACATTATGGGGCTTTTGGCAGCAGAAGGATCCCTATATCCTTGATGGTTTTTGAAAAAGAAAGACATCTCCAGGCAAAAGTTAATGCAGGAGATGTCCCTGAAGAATTTGATCTCTGGAGGAAATAAGGAAGAACCATTTAGTTCTTGAGAGAAAACAACTCCTTTTTTTTTTTTTTTTTTTTTTTTGAGAGATGGAAGACTTTTTTTTTTCCTCTCTTCTCCCTTTCTCATCGAGCATGGTGTCTGGGAATGTAGCTTTTTCCCCACTTCATACAATCAAGGAGCAGACTCTGAAAGGGAATAGCACATCCCCAGGAGAAATTTTGTGTCCTTTGTGAGGACATCAAGAGAAGAGAAAGATCGGGTCCTGAGGCAATAGAAATATGAGTTTACTTGACTTTGTATATTCTCTAATTATGTGCTCACTCCAGTGATGTGAGGTTTTGTGGGAGAATATGCTTCTGGTTTATGGGGCAGGGGGGGTATTTTATAGCTATCATTCTTAAAATGGCATTTTAGTGAATAATTTGCATTGAGTTAATTCTGGTAAGTGACTATTAAAGGCAAAAGCACTGGTGGAGACTCATAAGCTATAATTTTAAGAGTGTAGACTCACAGATACATTAAAGCTGAAGTGGGTAACCCTTCCTTCCTCCCAGGCAATCCTTCAAAAGTTGATTTCCTGAACATGATGCCAAGGCAACTAAACCTTTCCCTGGTTCAGACTAATGTAGCCAGGCAGGAGGCAATTTAGTATAGAACATAGGAGAGAACTGTTACCAGAGTAAGAGAAAGCTTCATAATCTTTGTAAACCTGATATATTAAGGATAATGAAACACTGAAACCCATCCCTGATAAAAGTCCATAGGGAACAGAAGAAAAGAAAAGAATCTGTGAACTCCAGGAGACAGTTCAGAGAAGATCCAGAATACTGAAAGGTCATTTGAAAATGTATGGCTACAGAGAGGGCAGTGTGGAGGTGGTAGTGTTATAAAGAATATTTTAAGTGTTCAAAACTTCTCTTCATGAAAAGAAGACAGAAGGAAATTTTTAAATGACTATCTTTTCTATTTTCCTCTTGAGTCATTAGACCTAGAACTACAGGGCATTAAAGTAAGAAGCTTCCAGCTCTGTCTTAGATTAGGTGAGTACATACTTAAGTGAAGAAGTCCCCTCTTCTGGGAAACCAATCCATAACTACAAGTATAAGTTGGAGAAAGAGCCCATAGAGGGTACTACACAAATTTGCTCAGTAGTTCTATAGTGTAACCTAAAGCTCTTTGACTATTGGAAAACCAGTATCTGCTATGGGATGAGATGAGATGTGAAATGATTTAAAGCAAATAATTTCAGATTTGATTAAAAATCTTTAATTGATATCTTTTTACTTCATATCACTTTACTTCTGAATATTTCCTTTCCCCTTCCTCTAAAAAATCCATATTTTGTTTCAATTGTTCTCATTGATACAGGATGTTCATGAAACTAAACAAACATATAGACTATGCCTCTAAAAGTAAGTCACTTCATCATCTTCGGTTTTTCCCATCTGGAAGTCGACCAGCTCTATTGGCTCCTCTGTGTGAGGGAGAGGTCTGTATATTTTCAAATGTGCATATTCATCATTCCCAAGACATACCTGCAAAGAAGTGGAGAATTAGTCACATGGATTCCAACCAGCACCTCTCACCTTTCAGAGTCATTATATGGGCATTTCTATTTTAGATAGGAGTTTTGACTAGATGATCTCTGATGTGAATTTTATATTTTTATTCTAACCAATCAATGAGTTTATTTATGCTTTGGAGAAATATATATATATACATATATAAGACCTTAGATTTAAAGGTGAACGGGTCTTAATTCCAATCTGTTCATTTTGTAGTTGAAAAAACTAAGGCTCAGGGAGGAGAGTCACTTGTACAGAAGCTACTTGAAAGACAGGGAGGGGACACAGTGGGTAAAATAATGGGTCTGGAGTTAACAAGACTTTTAGATATTTCTAATCCTCTTCAGCTTCCTCCATAGATTTCTTCAGTCCTCCAGAATGGGGATGATAATAACATCTACTTCATAGAATTGTTGTAAGGATCAAATAAGATAAAATTTATAAAGAGATTAGCATAGTGCCTGGCACATAATAGGTTCTTAATAAATAGTTGGTCTTACCCCCTCCCTCCTCTTCCATTTCCTTTCCTTTCTTTGTCCAAGGTCACATGGTAATTAGCAGCTGAGCTAGAATTTGATCCCAAAACCAGAGCTGTTTTCATTATACTACAACTGACTCCAGTTGTTAAAAACACCTGGATTTTTGAATACCTAAACAACTAATTTTTAATATCAGAGTCAACGACTATTTTGAATTTGAATTGTGCCTCTGTCCCAGAGTTTCATTTATTTTTAAGGATTTTATGTTCTGAAATATGTAGAAAAAGGCTCATATGTCATGCATAAATATGTGTTCCCCTTTTTTATGTTTACTGAAACCTTTTTGAAAATTATAGCCTTTATACATCTTGTGCTTTCAATTGGGAGACCCTGGTCTGATCAGTTCAAACTGCCCCCAGCACTCTGCCAAGATCCTTCCTACCAAGTTAGTCCTTCTTTTCTTCCCAGGTTGACATGAATCTCTTCCCAAAGTCCCTTCCTCCTTTCTGCCTTTTTGGCTTTCAGTTACCATGCCATCACTTTATATTTTCTTGGGGGCAGGCACTTTATTTTCTCCAGTTACTCAAATAGGAAGAAGATAAACTATCCCAACATTTTTATATACATCCAAATAGAAATAAAACTGAGGAGAGTATGTTAGAGTTAAATGAGTGGTTGAAAACTTACCTTTACATAATACATGACTCCAGCAACTACTTGGCTTTTATAACTTACAGCTTTAAATTCTTCATATTTTTTATTGTTCTTTCCTTCAAATGTTGGTTTTACCTTAAGAAAATAGAGGAGGATAAAATATTTAGTGGTTATCTGAAAATAGTCCCAGATTTGGTCTACTCAGTGGTCAATGCAATGCTGACAAGAATGGAAACTTTAAACAAATCGTTCTTTTCCCCCAATTCATTAAATAATTTTAAAACAATTAAAAAATTTTTTTAAAAAGCTGTGTTTTTGCTTACTGTGTTTAAGTCACTGTGTTAGGTTCCAAGGATAGAAACAAACAAGCAATTAACAACCACAAAAACCTGTCCTACCCTCAAGGGATTTATATTCTATGAGGAAGAATACAATAATTTCCCAAATTAGTAAATGGCAAATACATAAAAATAATTTCAAAAGGAAGGAATCAATAACAACTGCAATTACTTCCTCTAAATGGTGAATAAATGATTGATTGATTAATATGTCATTGACCCTCAGATGCTGCAAAGTACATCTGGTAAGGAACCTAATAAAGCTAATATATATACTTATCTACAATCCATCATTTTTCTGATAATTGACCTTTCATAACTAATCTAGGCTGGTCCTTACTCAACAGACAATTTGTTACCAGATATTTCTGGCCAGATAGGGCCTGCTAAAGTTTACCTTTCACTGGCATAGTTTTGGAGAAACCAGGATCACTTCCACACTATAATAAAGCATTGGAATAGAACTTCCATGATTTATACCTAATTATTATGAAAAGTCTTAAAAGTGTATAGAAGTAATAGGCATCCCTGGTTTTCAAGGAAATATGAATGGAACTAACTGTAATAAATGTAAATGCCTTGTCCTTATCTCTCAATGGGAGGGACAATACTTGAGGCATTGACAGGTAGTGGGATATAGAGAATGAGCTCTGCCTTTGGCGGCAGGGGACTCCATTTCAACTTCCACCTCAAACATTTGTATGTTATGGGAAAAGTCATCTCTCTTTATTTCATCTTGACAAATCATCTGTTAAATGAAGGATTGGCTAGACAACTTATAAGGGTTCTAAGTATAGGGGTACACAGACCTCCAAGCAACCTATGAATAGATTTCAGGGGCCCATAAACTTAGATATGAAAAAAAATTCCATCTCTATTTTCATTAAACTTTAGTTTCCTTTGTAATCTTAAGTAGAATTACTTTTTTGTTATGCATTTAAAAGCTTTGTTCAGAGGAAGGGTCCATAAGCTTTACCAAACTGCCAAAGGGATCCCTGACCCACAGAAAGGTAAATTACTCCTAGTCTGCTCTATGATCTTGTGATCCCCTGAAGACCTCACAAAGTTGTAGAGAAGCAGGAATATTAGAGATGGAGTGGATCTCAGTGGCTATCTAGTCCAATCCATACCTGAAAGGAAACCTCATTATAGCATACCTGACAGCAACTAACTCCACATGTCAGTCCATTCTGCTTCTGAACAGCTCTAATAGATAACTGACTTATTTGCAACTTATGGGTCCAAGCAGTACACATTTAATGGTTCTTTAAAATGTTGGTGAGTCATTTCAGTTTGGTCTCACTCTCTATGACCCCATTTGGAGTTTTTTCACAAAGAAAATGAAAGCAGGTACAGCAAATAATATTTTAGACTCCATACAGATGGGAGGGGAATATTACTGTTTGAATGATTCTGGAACAGTTTCTGAGCATCCATCCCACTAACTTTGAAATAGCTTCAGAATGAATGCTTGCTGCCCTCTTTCAGATGTTCCTAAGGAGGAGATAGTAGGCAAATCTGGGGCAGGGAAAGGGAGGAAAAATAATTTAGAGCTCAGGGCAAGGGTGTAACAAACTCCCCAAACTGGAAAAAGACTCAGTATGATGACTCGATAATCTGAGAAAGGTCATTCTTTCCCTTTTCTCTCTCCTCCTGCTTTTTTTCTTTTCCTTTTTATTCTGAACTTAATGAACACCAAATAAGAACATTTCTATATACAAAACAGAAGGGAGAAAAAGGATTACACAAGCTGAGAATCTGACTCCCCAAACAGCTTGCTTCTAGCTCCAAATGTGATATATTAATGTACTGTTTTCCAGAGTCTTTCTAGCATTTGCCATGTTTCTTTATTTGGGTCAACTTTGCCTGATGGGTGTGAAGTGATTACTCAGAAATACTTTATTTTTTCTAATTAATATTAATTCTGACCATTTTTTCATCTGACTAATGAAAGCTTGGATTTCTTCCTCAGAAAAAAATACTGTTGATATTTTTTGACTATCAATAGTGGTAATGGTGGAATATGAAAGAGTTTCAAAGTGTATAGAAGAGCTTTGGAGAGGAAGGACTACAAGGAAGCCAAAAAATGGCTTAGATAAAAGGGAAAGGCTGTGTGTGTGTGTGTGTGTGTGTGTGTGTGTGTGTGTGTGTGTGTGTGTGTGTGTAAGTGAACTCCCAGTATTCTAAGTCAGAGACAGAATTAGGTTGGGTAGTGGTGTGTATTATTTCTTTTTTCTAGAATGTTGAAAATTCTGTTTCTAATCATTTGTGGATAAATCTATTCATGTTTTGAATTTGAGGTACCTGTAAAGGACTTTCTCTGAAGAGTAACACATCCTAAAATTCCCAAGTCATCTGGGCAGGGCAACAGACTAACAAACCAAAGAAATATCCAAAATGTACTCAAGTCCTGAATTCACACTAGAAATAAGTCTCTAATACAAAGTTGCATAAGGCAACCATGCTTATATGACTATACTTGGGTGTGTATATATACACCTAGTTACAAAATAAATATATGTACAGTGATAAACACAGAGAAATATTTGCACACGAACCCATAATAAAGCAAGTCCTTATAGTCACTGTTTCACAAATTCCCTTTACATTTTTAAGGTTGAATATTTTTCAGAACTATTCATTTTCATTTTGATCAATCAGTCTCTCATTATGGCAGTAGACAGATGGTGATATAAAATTGAAAGATCATTGGATTAGACAATGGAAGATCTTTTTTTTTAAATCATTTTCCTTTCAAAATTGTTTAAGTGGCAGCTTCTACAAGAAGCCCCCAGTACCCCAATAGCAACTGACCATGTTTACTTTGTATAAACTTATTTATGTACAACTTGTCTTTAATAAAAGAATATAAACTCCCTGAGAACAGAAAATGTTTCATTTTTGTTTTTTTATTCCCATAGTTTAATATGATCCTGGCACATAGTGCTTAATAAATGCTAGCCTAAACACTTGCCTTGTGACTCCGGATGAGTTATTTCCCATCCTGAAATACTATCCTTTACTCCTACCTTTGGATTCCCTCGTTTCCTTCAAGACTTAGCTCAAATGTTATCTTCTGTGTGAGTCCTTTTTCTGATGCCCACAGTTACTAGTGCCTTTCCTGCAAAGGTTATTTTGTATGTACTTATATATATATATATATCTATATCTGTATGTGCTGTCTTCTTCAATGAAAAGGTTGATTCCTTTGTGAACTGATCCAAGCATTCTGGAGAGCAATTTGGAACTATTTACAAAGGGCTATAAAACGCACATCTTTGAGTCAGCAATAACACTGCTATGTCTATATTCCAAAGAGATTTCTAAAAAAGGGGAAAGGACCTACTTGTACAAAGATATTTATAGTAGTTCCTTTTATGATGGCAAAGAATTGAAAACTGAAGTAATACCTGTAATTGGGGAATGGCTGAACAAATTGTGGCATGTGATTATGTGCTTTAAGAAATGACAAACAGGATGAGTCCAAAAAAAACCTGGAAAGAATTACATGAACTTGTGCAAAGTGAAAAGACTAAGATCAGGAGACATTGCACACAGTAACTAACAGCAATATTCTGCATTAAAGAATTGTGAGTGAGTTAGCTATTCTCAGCAATATGATGATCCAAGATAATCCCAAAGTCCTTATGATGATGCATGTTATCTGCCTCCAGAGTAAAAAAAAAAATGATAGTGTTTGAATACTATTTTTTCATTTTCCTTCTTCCTTCCTTCCTGCCTTCCTACCCACTCCTTTGTTTCTTCTTTCCTTATTTACTTTCTTCCTTCCTTTTTTATTTTCTTTTCTCTCTCTTTTTCAATTTTTCTGGAAATGCTTTATGTGATTGTACATGTACAACCTATATCAGATTGCTTGTCATCTCAGAAATGGAGAAGGGGATGGAAGAGAAGGAAGGTACAGAATTTGGAACAACTTTAAAAAATCTTTAAAATTGTTTTACCACAATTGAGGGAAAATAAAATGTTATTTAAAAAAATGTTAACTTCTTAATAGCAGGAGTTATTTTGCTTTTCTCTTTGTATTCAGAAGACCTAGTACATTGCTTGGCATTTAGTGAATACTTGCTTGATTCACTTCTTTGGGCATCAGTTACCACATTTGTGAAATGAGGTAGACTAGTTAACTTAAAAGTCCTTTCACATTCTCAGACTAGAGATAATAATGGACTCTTGGAGTGTTGGAGCTGAAAGCAGACTTAGAAATCATCAAATCTAGCTCCATTATTTATAAAGAAGGAATTGATTCTCCCCCTTTCACTTTGCCTCCCTCTCTTCTCCCAGACTCCCCACGACAACAATCAATCTGATACAGGTTAAATGTGTAATTCTTCTAAAATATTTCCATATTCATCATGATGTGCAAGAAAAATCAGATCAAAAGCACAAAAAAAAGTGAAAGGAAAAAAACAAGCAAACAACAGCAACTAAAAGATGAAAATACTATATTTTGATCCACATTCAGTCTCTATAATTCTCCCTCTGGATGTGGATAGCACTTATAAAGTGGATAGCACTGCCATAATGAGAGACTGATTGATCAAAATGAAAACCAGATGACAGCCAATGCACTTATATTTCAAAACCTTAAACAGATATTACATTTTAAAATTTTATCCTAGAGGTTATAAGAAACCATCAAAGTTAACTGAGGAATAACACTGTCAAGCCTGCACTTAACAAAAATTACTTTGGCAACAGTTTGAAGGACTAATGGTAAGAGACCTGAGATAGGAAGATTAATTAGGAGGCCAATGCAGTAATCTAGGAACCTAGAGTTCAATTATCATTCTGTAAGATCTTAATGCATGGGCCAGGATTTCATTGGGTAAAAGGAAGAAATTAGAGAGGAAAGTTCAGTACAGGATTGGGGAATTTGGGGAGAGAATAGGGTAGAAGAACCAAGGCAAAAGAAAGGAGGCAGGAATGGGCAGACTTTCTTATGACTAGATAGAATAGAAGGTACTTTCAAAAATATAATAATAGCTTTTAATTTTCCAAATACACCCACATAGTTTTCAACATTTACCCTTGCAAAACCTTGTATTTCAAATTTTTCCCCTTCCTCCCCACCTCCGTGCTGCACAAGAAAAATCAGATCAAAAAGGAAAAAAATGAGAAAGAAACAAAATGCAAACAAACAACAACCAAAAAAAGGAGAGAATACCATATTGTGATCTACACTTAGTACCCACAATTCTTTCTCTGGATGCAGATGGCTCTCTCCATCACAAGTCTATTGGAACTGACCTGAATCACCACATTGTTGAAAAGAGCTGAGTGAAGGTACCTTAAAAAAATTTAACTCTAGTGTTTGATCAGAAGGTACTTTTGATCATAAGCTGGAAAAGAGCCTAAACACTATCTAGCTTGATTAATTAATTTTACACATGAGCTGTAAAACTGAAACTCAGAAAAGTCTACAAACTTGCCTTGTCACATATTTAGCAAATGGAAGAAATGTGATTTGAATCTATGTTCCTTAATTCTTGTTAAGAACCATGCCTAAGTGTGAAGGGGCAGGTCAATTCTCTGAAAGCCCCTACAGCTGTGAATCATAACACATAATGATGAGGGACTTATGAAAAATGCCTACTCTGACTAGAATCCTACTTTTCTGTTTGTCAGAAAGTTTGCCTCCATGACATCTCACAAGATTCAACACCTGCTATAGCATCTCACCCTACAACCATCCAGAGGAACAGGACAGAAAAGACTCTTTTAGTGCTGTTTGAATTCCTTGGAATGGGGACTCAGATGACAGCCAATGCACAAACTTACTGACCATGCTGTTGATGGGGAAAAAATCGTGTTTCTATAAAACAAAAAATGGGGAATTATTAAGGACCATGGCTAAGTGTGCAGGGGCAGGTCAATTCTAAAGCTATGGATCATGACACACTTGAAGGAATGGGAAATCAGCCTTTACTGAAACAGATGTTGCTTGTGAATTGGGAATGAAATAAATTGGAGGCAAGAGGGAAAGAGACCAGAGAATGCAACTACCCCCTCAGACTCCTTGTATCATTATCATCCTCTTACATGAAGGGATTGATTCTCCTGGTCAGAATTAGATCCCCAGCAGCCACTAACAGGTGGCTCCCATAACACCCATTAAGGCACTAGCAGGTTGCTCCCGGAATAAATTCTAATGGTTCTTTCCACTTCAATGTGCTTATTCTCTGAGAGGGACTCTATCTTCTCTCAAATAGTTTCTCCCTCACTACTTAGCATGGTGGTCTATAGGCAGCAAATGATTAATATCTTTTGTTGTTGTTGTTGTTGTAGACAGAGAGCTATCCTACTTATAAAAGACCTGGAAAGCCAGGTAAAGAAATTTGGACTTAATTCAATAGAAAATAAGGAAACAGAGAATGAGTTGATCTAAAAGAATAAAAATGAAGGCTGAAGTCTGAGTCTTGGGAAGAATGAAAATTAAGAAATGGAAGCCAGAGGAAGAATAAACAAGAGAAGGATTGTTTACAAAGGTAGGAGAACCATATGATACAGAATCCAAGTGAAGAGATGAGATGATTCCCCCTTTTTTTTCAGTGAGGACTTATGAGTGTAGAATGCTAAATATCCTGTTGGATGAGATGAATGTGTTGATTAGACTTTCTGAATTTTTTTTATTTTTTATTCTTTGTTACAATGAATATCTCATTACATGAGAAAGGGAAATAAAGGTGATGGAAAAAAGAAAATATATCTTTTTTTCAAAAGAGGGGATGATTATTATGTCTAATGATGTACAGAGTTCAAAGAGAAGTAGGTCATTGAAATAAAACCTGAATTGAGGACTAGAATGGCAAAAAGTCATGACAGCCTAGGATAGTGAAGGTGACATTAAAAAGGACTAAGCCTAGAATCTGGAGTGGGTAGGGAGCCAAAGCTAGTCTATAATGAATTAATGAAGTGGGAGAGGTTGAGTGCTTGGAGATCCCAGAGTGGGTAAAAAACAGGTTCAACAGGTATGAGGGAGTGGATGAGATGACAGGTAAAGAAGTTGAGATCCAAAAGGGGAAGGGCCTTATTGGAGACCTCAAGGGTGGAGCGGTATCCAGGGATAAGGAAGTCTAGGGTGGGCCCTTGCTTGGCATGTGCCAACTATTTGCATGATGTTGAAATCCATACACAACTCATTATTGGTAAGCTTCATAGATTAAGAGCTAGAAGAAATCGGAGAGGTCATCTATTCCAACCCCTTCATTTTATAAATGGGAAAACTAAAGCACAAAAGGGTTAAAGGACATGACTAAAGTCACAGGTACTAAGTGTCAGAGATCGGATTTGAACCCAGATCTCCTAAAGGGCCAAGTTGAGTACTTGAAATTTGTTGAATTATTTTTCCCTCAGAACTGTGATGTTAAAGAAAATGAAAAGACCATCTAGCTGATATTGATTGATATTGGCTCTTTGTCTTAGACATATTTATCTAACAACTACCTATTATCTATCTACTTCCTTCAGTGCTTCATAGCACTGACTTCATAGACGATTTCATAAAAAATAAAAAAAAACCTATAGATGATAATGACATCCATAGATAATAAAAATTTTATAGATGATAATGAAAGAATGACAGGCTACCAGAAATAATTGCTATTAGTGTTGAAACCAGGGTGTTACTACACTTAGCAACTCTGCATTTCTAAATTATTTCCTAATCTTTAGTTAATTCACACAGTTTCCCAGGATCTTATTTGGTGGCAACCTTTTTTAGGAAATTTATATTCAGTGAATGTAATTATTAATAAAACAGGAACCCTTATTATTGATTTTAAACAATATATCTGCAACTGGAAGTTCAAATACTAAAGCTTATATACTCTGGCCACATAAGGAGAAAATAGGACTCTTTAAGAAAGACCCTGATATTGAGAGATTGAAGGTAAAAGCAGAAGGGGAAGGCAGAGGATGGGATAAATAGTGTCATGGAAACAATGAACATGAACCTGGACAGATTTTAAGAGATAGTGGAGGACAGAAGGCTCTGGTTTGCTGAGATCTGTGGGGTCTCAAAGATTTGGACACAACTGAACAAAAACAAAAACTGTCATTTACTGGAAACCACTAACAGAAATGGGCTGACTTGTACATAGTTTCTGAAGTATCTTTCACAATGCATTTCTATTAAGAATTACATGTTTAACATAGTTGCTGTTTGGCGGGAGGGAAGACAAAGGGAGAAAAATTTGGAACACAAGATTTTGTAAGGATGAATGCTGAAAAATATATTTCCTTATATTTAAAAAAATAAAATAATTCACAAGAAAAAAATCAAAAAAAAAACCCAATGCATTTCTATCTGATGTTTGCTATGGCTAAAGAAATTAACACCTGTGGTTGACATTTTTAATGATAAGTTTCTCTGTACTTTGATCATCTGGTCCTGGGAGAGCAGATATATATTTTTTTGTTTGCTATTTCCTTTTCCAGCTCACTGTACAGATGAGGGAACTGAGGCAAACAGGATTAAATGACTTGCTCAGGGTCACCCAGCTAATAAGTATCTGAAACCAGATTTGATCTCATGAAGAGGAGTATTTCTGATTCCAGGCCCAGAGCTCTATCTTCTGTGCCACCTAGCTGCCCCCAAACCTCTGTAGCTGGGTAGAATTTGCCCGAATCAGTCCTCTATTATCATAGCCATTGAGAATCACCATGCCATCCATATAATGCTAATTATTTGATTCAGTCAATTGAGTAAAGAATATCAACAAAAACATCAAACTACCCATCAATTCTGGGGAAAAATTCAGTCAAAATAGATCAAAGGGAATTGCATAAAGAAAACTAAATGATGCAACTATGTTGTCTAATTTATCAGAATGGAAGCTCCATGAGGGCAGTTAGTTTCTTTTGTAAATCTATCTTTCTGAGACCTTAGCACAGAGTAGGTCATAGAATATAGATTCATATACCTAGAGATGAAAGGGAACTCTCAAGTATATGTTATGTACTGAACACCTAACTGCCTTCTATATGTGTATAGTAGAACAGGAGTCTCTACTACATACAGCTTGATTTCTCCTTAAAATATGTGATAAATTCAGTATAGAACTTTCAAAACTATACAGCTTGTCTGTGCTTCTTTTTGGCCTTCCTTCTTTTCATCATAATAAAGTTTCCATGTGTATTTGGATTCGCAGTGGATGGGCAGTCAGGAGAAGGTGGGAGATAAGAGTAAGTCACCATGGAAACTTAGTAAATGAAAACTCCTGGAAGCTGGAGGCTGTTTTTTTTTTAATAGGTGCATCTCAAAGAAGGCCAGAGTTCTAACATTTGAGAAGGTAGCATATGACAGCAGTTCCTTTTCCTTCGTTGCCTTGTCACATTTCTTATTATCTTTTTCTGCTTCATTCAAAATATATGCTCCTGGAGGGCAGAATCCTTATAACCTGTACCTATGAAATTGTTGCACCTCAAACTAATAAACAACTATTTCATAAGTTCTTAGTGTGTGCTAAGTGCTGATGATACAAATACAAAAATGATTTTACATCTTGAACTGAGCCCAGTGATCTTGCCTGTCAAGATCTTTTTTATATCTCGACTCTGCCATACTGTGTATTGTAATATAGTTATCTTTCCCAGCTTTGAGACATCTGAATATTTGATGAGCATGTCCCCTGTGTTTTTATCCTGGTCAGTGATAAAAATATTAAATAGCAAGGGACCAAGCACAGGTTATTTTCCCTATTATGTAGATAAAGTTAGACTTGGAAAAGGGAAGTTACTTTCTAAAGTTTACAAACTACTAAGTATCAGAGGTAAGATTCAAACATAAGATTTATTTCTAAATTCAGAATTCTACCCATTACATCTATTCTCTCTCGTGAACATCCTTCCAGCATGGAACTGGTTCATATATTGAAGTACATAGTCTGTATACAAGGTCTCCATGAAAATTGTTGCTGCCTGGAAAATTTCATTCATTGTGCTCAGTAAATTGTAAGGATAATATTGATGACTTACATTTGAACCATCATTTATGGTCACAAAAAACCCCTTTTCAAGCATTATCTCTTTTGATTCCCTGAGATATGTTGCATATGTATTATTTTTCTCATTTTCCTGTAATTGGGTTTCCATTCAACATTGGGGAAATTTGTGTGTGTGTGTGTGTGTGTGTGTGTGTGTGTGTGTGTGTGTGTGTGTGTATTATGCAGAGGAAGATGACTCCTCATTGGTGGAGAGAAGGTGTGATATGACTTTGGAAGCTGCAATCTCATAAGGAAAGCCATCTCCTCCAATCATTCCTGATGACTAGCCTGGCTTCCTAGTGGGAAGAGGCCTTCTCCCTGGATGAAAACATTCTCTCTCTTTCTTGGTTTGAGCTGAAATATCTTTGCTCTCAGATAAAATTCATTCATATGTGTATTTTAAGTATATGCTGATCTATCAAACTTTTCCAATGTTCATTTGCTGTCTTGCTTAGATAAATAGTTTGATTGTGATAGTCTTTTGTATAATCAAGATTTGTTGGAGCAGCACTAAGTTGGTGAGTGTAAGCCTTTAAGAGTGACCAGGGAAGTGACTCTCCTTCTAAACCTTCTAAATCCATATTCTTGACTGTAAATCACAGATATTTAGCAGACACGGGCAGATAGAAATAATTCTACGCCGGTGTCTCTCTTGGGGAGATCAACATGGTGGTGTTCAGGGCCTGTTTAGCTCTTTTCCCAAGTGTGTCTATAGGTGTAGCTCTTGGCTCTTCACAGAAGTAGGCCAGGCCTCAGATCCTATGGATTTATGCCTTATTATCAGGAGATGGATCTAGATATCCCATGTGGACATATGAGAAAAGTAAGGATCAACTGAGCTCAAAAATACTAGGGGGCCAAGCTGAGTCTAGAACCCATATCATCTGACACTCGGTTTAAGGCTTCTTTCTCTTATACCACATATGTCAGCTGTTACAGGACCCAAAGGTATTTCTATGCTCATCTGGAAGCCACAAGCCCACTTCACATAAATTATTGGGATAGGCATTTCCTCACACCCTTTCAGTCAAAACTCAACATTAGAAAGAAGAAAAGATATTAAGAGTCATATAGTTCGACCATCTCATTTTAAAAGTGAGGAAACGAGACCCGGAGCACTTAAGTGCATTGCTTTGTGGTCACAGGTGGAGAAAATTAATATGTAGACTTTACATATAGAATAACTGTACCCTCTGCTTGGTTATTTAGCCACAAGTAATGAAATGAAAACACTCTCTTTGTATATTCTTTCCTTCTGCCTACACCAATGCTAAACTTTTATCTGTAGATGATAACTGAGATAGAAACACAAATAATTTATCATTTTGGTCAGAAAGGGTAGAATTACCATCACCAGAATTTGTTTTATTGCTTGGAAATTGTCTGTATTATTAATCAGAGACCATTAGGGTTGCTTTTGCAATATGGTTTTAAAAACAAACCAAACAAAATAAACAAGGTTATTCTAGTGGTTTTGAAGTAATATTCATCAAATTGTTAATGATCCTACACTTCAGTTATAGATTGATTTCACCCAATAAAATTAAAAAAGTGTCCTCAGAAACTTAGTTAAGGATGATAGATCCAAAGAATGTTAGCATTGAAAGGGCCTTTAGAGATCCCTATTCTAACTTCTCCATTTTACAGATTAAAAAACAGAACTGGGACTAGATGCTGCCTCCAAAATATTAAACATTATATAACTTAAAAGATATGAATAGAAGCAATAATTTATTTCATAAGCTGTCTAGAGCAGGATTTCTTTAATTTTTCTTTTTATAACCTCTTTTTGTCTGAGAAATTTTTATGTGGTCCCAAGTATATAGGTATGTAAAATAGGTATACATTTACTGATAATAAATCATAATTTTGTAACCCCCCCACATCCAGTTATGAGATACAACATGGGATCACAAATCACAGTTTAAGAAACTGGGATATAGGAAACATTCCAAATCCATAGTCTCTTACCTCTGCAAAGAGAGAAAAGTGCCTTCTCATGTCTTTTCTATGGGGCCAAATTTAGTAATTATAACTACACAGTATTCAGGGTTTTGTTTGGTCCTTTCTTTTTATGCCTCATAGAATCAATCATAAATCTAGAGCTGAAAAGACATCAGGGAATACCAACTCTAATTTACATAAACTGAGATCCAATGGAATTAAGTAAATTACTAAAGTTCATACTGGTAGTACAAGTCAGAGAATAGGATTTGAATCCACTTTCTCTGATTTCTAACTCAATACTTTTGTCACTACCAGATATACATTATTGTTGACATTATATACATTTTCTTTTCAGTTTCTTCCTAGTTTGCATAATCTCATATAAATCTTCTCATGCTTCTCTAAATTCTTCATAATCATGTCTTAAGGCATGAGTGTTTTATTTCATTCATGTCTCACATGATTTTAATCATTCGCCAAGTCAATGAGAGTTCTTAATTGAAGAACTCTGAAGAATTCTGAACACAGAAAATGTTGCAATCGATAAACTAGTAAATGAAAACATTAAACCTAAAAATTAATTCTTTGGAAAAAAAACTAACATTAATTGAAAAAGAGACACAGAGAGACAGAGACAAGCTATGAAGTTACCAGAATCAATTATTTTCAATTAGATCTTCCTTCTATAGAATGCACCACCTTACCTCATCAACCAATTCCTGGATTTCTGGAGTTGCACTTCTAGCTTCACTTAAGCCTCCGGTCATCATTTTGCTGGTCGTCTCTTTGCTGAAAGAGATGCTGGAACTGAAACAATGAAAGGATAAGGTAAGTCCTTCTGACTCCGCTTTTAAAGGAAAAGAGGTTCTCCTGACAGCCAATAAGAGCAAGGGTGTGTAGTAAAACACCGCCTTCTTGGGTGTAGAAATAAATGACTTATTACTCATCTGTTATCATTTGTTAATTTGTGAACACACATATAAAGTCTTGTCATATAATATTTATTTAATATTTAATTGCCTCCCAATCCCCTTTTTAAAAGGGGCAAGGAAAAATAACCCTCTATTCTCTGAGTGAATGGTTCAGTCCAGGGAGGGCTTCTCAAAAGTACTAATTAAACAAAAGGGTAGTGTCTGCTTTATGTTGAAAGTAATAGCCCCAAATTTGCAAATACTTTTTTCCCCCCAAATTATACTTGTTCATTTTTAGTAATGATAAATGTTCTTCTCCCCACTCACTTCCCCAAGAAATAGGTGAGATTCTGGTCTTGAATATTCTTCTAAAACACTGATATTCTATTACTGTACAAAGGAAAAGCCTTTATTCTACAGCGTTTTTTTTAATGGGTTTTATTACCTAGTATTTGCATTTGCTTGAAATCAAGCAGAGCTGGTCTTTCAACCTACGGTGAAGTTATGTGGAAACTTCTTTAGGGCAGGAGCTGTGGTTCAGACTTTTGGATCTCTCCTCTATTATCCAACATAGTGTCTAGCATATAGCACTAGCTTTCTAAATTTTCAATCTATCAGTCAATAACTTGAATCAGCCAGTTAGTCAACATACATTTATTAAATATCTATTATTTGCAAGACATTGTACTGGGGATACATAGGAAATATGAATTAGTTCTTTCTTTTTAAAACATACATTCTAATAATATGTTACTATATATAGAATAAATTCAAATGAAATCAAAGTAATAAAACACAAGGTAGCTTAGTTGGAGAGTATCAGAAGTTGGGGGAATCTGAATAGACTTCATGTAGAAGATGATATTGAAGAAATAGAGGAATTCTCTGAGGAGGGGTATGAAGGAGTAGGGAATGGGAATAAGGAAGATCCAATGCATAGGCAGTGATTGAGATGAGAGATATAAAGAGAGCAGGATAGTCCAGACTGATTTGCTGAGAGTTGCATAGCCAGTATGTGTCAGAGGAACTTATATCTTCCTGATTTGGAGGACGACACTCTGTATTCTTTATGCCAAGCTGTCTCTTGCTAATCTTTTTCTGCACCTGTTCCCCTCCACTCATTCCATTGACTTTTCATTTTTTCTTTTTCATGTACACAGCATAGCATAAAAAAGAAAATTTAATATAAAACCTTTTGGGTTGTGTCTGACTTTTTATGACCCCATTTGAAATTTTCCTGATAAAGATACTGGATTGATTTATCATTTCTTTCTCCAGGTCATTTTACAGGTAAAGAATACAAATGTACATACTCATACATACATATACTTATATATGTATATTATATGTGCACATATGATATGTGAATATTTTCACTGAGTCTATGTAAGGGGTATTCAGAGAATGTCATTTTGATGGATCTGGAAAATTTTTTTTCTTGTTATTTTGATCAATCATCAAATACTAATTGAAAATTTACTGTATGCCTATGTTAAGCTACTTTGTTGGATGGACATAATCCGTGCTCTCAAGAAGCCTGTTGTTCATTCTTCGTTTTCTTTTTTTTTTCATGTTTTTAATTTTTTGAAGGGTTCTGAGTGCAGATTGAAGTATGCTATTTTTACTTTATTGTTTTTGTGAGTTTTTCCCCTTCTGTTCTGTTGCTTCTTTCATAACTTTGACTGAAACAAAAATATGTTTTACATGTTGCATATATGTAACCTATATAAAATTGCTCACTGTTTTAGGAAGAGGAGAGGAAGGGAAGAAGGAAGAAAAAATTAAAACTTGAAATTTTGTAAAAAATAAATGCTAAAAACTGTCTATATATAAATGGAAAAATAAAATACTATTTAAATACATCATATTCTAAATATAATCAATAGGCCAATATTCACTGAGGGCTTTTGATTCAGGACTTTTTGTATAAGGGTGTCTTGTACCTATAAGATGGACCAACAAAAATTACCAGTATGCATATATATGCTTGTACACATTTTTAAAAAGCAAGAAATGCCAATTCATATATATTTACAAAAGGCTATATTTGTATTTATAACTACAAAAATTCTGAATAATAAATAATTTATATATATATTAGGAGAAGGATCATAGCAACCACAAGTAGCCAGACATTATGAAATAAATTGTGGTAGTTATAGTTTAGCTGACATGGAGTTGACAGGCAGATATTTTTCTTCATTTTCTTTAGATGAGATTTAGTTAATTGAATGATCCAAGATTGTTGTTGTCCATTCATTTCAGACTCTTCTTGGTCTCATTGCTCATTTTACAAATGAGAAAATAAACTCAAACAGGATTAAGTGACTTGCCCACAGTCACACAGCTAGGAAGTATCTCAGGTCACATTTGAATTCAGAGTCTTTTTGATTATTATTGACACTAACTACTGACTACTCCTCCAATTCCATGAGTTAGTCATAATAAATAAGTTCTTTCACTTATTTACTGTAACCTTCAATAAGTCATTTTACATCTGGGTTCCTTTGGTTACCTTCAAAGTTCTAATCTCAGCTTCTGTAGGTGAGTCTTTCCCCATCTCCTCATCTGCTAGTGCCACTTTGAGTTTACTTTTCAAACACACTAAATATATCTTGTATGTACATAACTGTGCGTTTTTGCCTCCCCAAGTAGGATGTGAGTTTCTGGAGGGCAGAAACTATTTTTGGCCTCTTCCCCCCCCCCCCGAGGCAATTGGAATTAAGTGACTTGCCCAAGATCACACAGCTAAGAAGTGTTAAATGTCTAAGATCAAATTTGGGTCCTCTTGACTTCAGGGCTGATGCTCTATCCACTGTGCAACCTAACCTCTATTGCATAACGCTAGTGCTTATTAAGTGTTTATTAGATCCTTGATGATTAATTTTCTCTCTGGGCCTCAAGGCTCTTGGGACAGAAAAACCATTTGACTATTTTTTCCCTTTTGGAAAACAAGTAACTAGATTGATATCATCTCTACAGATTCTTCCCAGTCTATAATCCTGTGAGCAATTCTGAGATAATAAAGGCCTTTAGGGTACAGAAAGAAGTCCTCATGTTTTATTTCAGCCTACAGGAATATGTAGGAAGTAATTAAAACAGGGAAGGCATTAGAATTAAGAGATCCTATAGAAGATGGGGTTTTAGCTGGGACTTAAAGGAAGATAGAGAGGTTAATAGTCAGAGCTAAGGAAAAAAAGCATTCCAGGTATGAGGTCAGCCAGAGCCAAGAAATGGAGCGTCTTGTTCATGGAGCAACCAGAAGGCTCTGTGCAAACTTTCACAAGATTGGAGGCTGGCAGGAACAGCAGTGTGAAATTGGTGAGGGGGTATCCTTTGCTTGGCAAATCCACAGAGCTGTGATACAAGGAAAGCTATCTTTTGCCACAACAAGGAAAATCTAAAGTTCCTCTCTACTGTGTGACTAAACCCACCACTGAAAGGGGTCTCTCTGATAAGAGTTGAAGTTGAAGTACACTTTTGCAGTTCCATGACAGAGGAGCCTTTATGGGGAGCACCTGGAATGGGATTTGATGATTGATAGAGCTTTTCTTTTTAGGGGAAGTTAGGTGGTTTAATGGAAGAACTGCGGCGTGAGGAGAACCTGAGTCCAACATTAGATATTTACTATCTGTGCGACCCTTGACAAGTGACTTAATGTTTTTTTAAAAAATGGTCTTTTTAAAAAAAAGTCTGCTTTCTGTCAAACACTATGCTACCTGCTGGAGACTCAAATAAAAAGAAGCAAAGCAGTCCTTATCCTTTAGAAGCTTGTACTCTTTTTTTAAAATGGTATTTAATTTTTCCCCTATTATATGTAAAGAATTTTTTAAACATTCATTTAAAAAAAACTTTTGAATTCCAAATATTCTTCCTCCCTCCCTCACTTCTCCCCTTTCCTAAGAAGGTAAGCAATTTGATATAGGTTATATATGTAGGAGCTTATACTCTAATGGAGAAAGAAAGCACATTAAGGGAGGTTATAGGGGATGGGGAAAGGGAATTGTCCATAAAGGGACAGATTGAAAATGGAGGAAAAGTAGCCAAAGCCTCATTCTATTCAAGATACCAGGAAAATTTCCTTGCCTATCAGATCCCAGATTCCCAGAAGTGAAATTCAAGAATGAGGATGATGATTGGAGATGAGTCAAAAGTATGATTAAAATACCTAGGAAAAGTGGGATATTCCCAGAGAAAAACTCACTTAGGTGAGCCTAGATTCTGGGCTGGAGTTCAAAGTTCTTTGGGTCGAAAATAGGTGGTAGGGATAGTGGTATGCTTAGGGTAAAGGAAATGGGAAAGCTGAAAGCACATGTCAGTAGAATTACAAGAGGGACTCATTTTCTGAGGAACTCCCATGAATGGTGACAGTTGTGGAAGTCATGAACTAGGGAGGGTTAGTTTAAACCTCCCTAGAGGTAATGGAGAGTAAACAAAATCTCTGGGGAGAGAACTATATATTTCAGTAAAGTCTGACAGGAAGAAAGAGAAAGAAAAATTTTATTTAAAATAATGAAAATAATATAAAGTACTTCGGAGTCCACCTGCCAAGACAAACCCAGAAACCCTATGAACACAATTACAAAAATACTTTCCACACAAATAAGTAAGATCTAAACTGGAAAAATATTTATTTCTCATGGGTAAGCCAAGCCAATATGATAAAAATGACAATTCTACCTAAGCTTATTTATTTAGTTCTATGCTAATCAAATTACCAAAAAAAATTTTTTTATAGAAATAGAAAATATCATGACAGATTCATCTAAAAGAACAAAAGGCCAGGAATATGAAAAGACTCAATGGCAAAAAAAAAAAAACCTTGAAGAAAGGTGGCTTTGTAGTACCAGATCTCAAATTATGTTACAAAGTGGTAATCATCAAAACAATTTGCTACTGACTAAGAAAGAGAGTGATAAATCAGTAAAATAATTAAGTACACAATATACAGTAACAGGTGAGCATAGTAATCTAATATTTCATAAACCCAAAGATCCAAAATTTGGGATAAGAAACCACTCTTTGACAATATTGCTGGGAAAATTGGAAAGCAGTTGGGCAAAATTTTGATACAGACCAACATCTCATACTGTGTACAGAGATAAAGTTAAATGGATACATGATTTAGACATAAAGAATATCATAAGCAAATTAGGGAGGGATAGAATATTGTATACTATAGTGAGATGGGATTTATACCAAGGATGCAGGGATGGTTCAATATTAGGAAAATTATTAACATACTTGAACATATCAATATCAAAATCAAGAAATATCAGGTTTATGGACAAGCAAATAATTTGTGATCAAAGAAGAGTTAGGAAGCATTACAAGATGTAAAATGGACAATTTTTGCAATATCAAATTAAAAAGTTTTATTTTACATAAACAAAACCAGCGCAGCCAAGATTGGAAAGAAAACAACTGGGAAACTATTTTTTTTTCAGCAAGATTCTCTGATAAAGTCTCATTTCTTAAATATATATAGAACTGAGTCAAAATTTTTAGAATACAAATCATTCCCTAATTGACAATTGGTCAAAGGATATGAACAGGTAGTTGTCAGAAGAAGAAATCAAAGGTAGCTACCATAGGGGAAAAATGTTCTAAATTACTATTGCTTGGAGAAATAAAAATTAAAGCAAGTCTGAGATACCACCTCATACCTATCAAAATGATTAATATGACAGCAAAGGAAAATGTGGAAAAAGAGATACAAATAAATTGTTGGTGGAGTTGTAAACTGTCCTAGCCATTCTTGAGAACCAATTAGAATTATGTACAAAGGGTTATAAAAACTGTATATGTCCTTTGATCCAGCAATACACTACCAGGTTGGTATCTCCAAAGAGATCATTAAAAAGGAGAAAGGACCCACATATGCAAAAAAATTTATAGTAATCATTTTTGTGGTGGCAAAGAATTGGAAATTGAGGGGATGCTCATCAATTGGGAAATGACTGAACAAGTTATAGTTTATGATTGTGATAGAATACTATAAGGAAAGAGGACTTCAAAGGAAAGGTCAGAGAACAATTTGGAACTATGACCAAAAAGCTGTAAAACCGTGCATATCCTTTAATCCAGCACTGTCACTACTGAGGCTATATTCCAAAGACATCATAAAAAAGGAGAAAAGACCTATGTATACAAAAATATATAAGTTCTTTTTGTCATGGTAAAGAATTGGAAACTGAGGGGATAGCCATTAGTTGGAGAATGGCTAAATACATTGTGATATATGAATGTAATAGAATATTATTGTTCTATAAAAAAAGATGAGTAGATTGATTTCAGAAAAGCCTGAGAAGAATTGCATGAATTGATGCTGAGTAAAGTGTGAAGAACCAGTAACAACATCATCTATGATAGATTTGGCTCTTCTCAAGTGATCTTTATTGATCCTATTGAAGCTTCTTAATAACAATGATCCAAGACAATTCCAAAAGACTTGTGATAGAAAATGCCATCCACATTTAGAGAATTATGGAGACTAAATGCAGATTGAAGCATGGTACTTTCACTTTTTAAAAATTTGGGGGTTTTGTGGGTTTTTTCCCTTTTGTTCTGATTTTCTCGCACAATGTGACTATTATGAAAATATGTCTAATGTGACTATACATGTATAGATTTTATCGGATTGCCTGCTGTCTTGGGTAGGGAGGGAGAACAGTTTGGAAATAAAAAACTTACAATAATGAATGTTGAAAACGATCTTTTTATGTAATTAGAAAAAAAATACTACTAAGTGGGGGAAAAAAACCCAAAGGAGTGTCAGTCAGTCTCAGCTCTTACTCTGAGCTGTGTAAGGTAACATTCCATTCAGCTTCTGAGTATCCTGCCATTTCAGGCTAGTGACGTGCATGTGTGCATGATGTCAGGCATTCACTTAGGAGCGTCCCTTATGAATCTTGGTGATCTTATCTTGATACTAGGTTTAGAAAGCGGGTGGAAAATCCTAGTCAGGATGATCTTATGAGTCATCACTATGGGAATGGTTGTGGAGACGTGACTGAAGGGGCTTCTCTCTTCTCTGAACACCTGGTATAGGATATTCCTTGGAAGAAGAAAGGGTTTTACTAGGCAGCTCTCTGGTTTAGTGAGAAAAGTATTAATATAATAATATAATAAGATAAAGTCTTGGGGTCAGGAAGATCTGAATTTGAAGCTTGTCTTAGATATTTATTATCTGTGTGATTCTGATCAAAGCACAAGAAATCCAAGTCCCTGTGCTATGGGGAAGACATAAGACTACCTATGGAGAAATATCCAATGCTTAGTCTGAAACACTCCTGTGTCAAGAGTTCCTTTCCCTAATGATCTCTCTTCCACTTACCTCTCATCCTTCTTGAAATTCTCACATTAGTCATGCTTTTATGAGGCAGCATTTATTGAATACTTTCTGGGTTCTGGAGGTGGGATAGATTGGTTGTTAAACCATTAAAGATCACATGAGCCAGCTGGGGAGAAAAAAGGTAGGGGTCACCTTGATAACAATTACAAAGCATTGCATCAACATGCTTCTGTGTTTGAACAAGTTGGGTTTGAAGCCCATCCCTGCTACTCTCTTCCTGTGCGACCTGAACAAGTCCCTTCATGTGTCTGATCTCAGTTTCCTTATCTGTACTCTAAGGGAGATAGAAGGGGAACAAGCATGTCTATTATGTCCCTGTGCCACATGCTTTACAAATATTTCATTTGACATCACATTGTAGAGTGTCCTTCTAGTGATAAACAGAGAGATGAGAAAATACATTGAACACATGAGTCTTGAGGAAACCCAATATAAAGGCCTACTATTCCCTGTTACCCTGTAGATCATATATTGTTGACTATACAGTTTTATGGGGGAGGCCCAGATACACAAAACACAATAAAGAAGGGTGTTTATTTTTCCTAACTCTACCTTTGACCCTATCTCCCTGTTCTGTGTATTCTGCCCATCTTAATGCCATCTTTCTATCCCCTTTAATGCCTCTGTGTCTATTCTTCCCCTGCACCTCATTTGTATAACATGATTACTATATTTACCTTTATTCTGCCGATCTTTTTTTGTGTGTTTACCCTATTGTTGATTCAAATCTTAAACATAAAGTATTCATTTCCCATTTAAAAAATAAACAATCTGTCCATGTTTAAACAGTTTGTGTTGAGTTCCTTAAAATTGTTGTTTGATATTGGCTCTTAAATGTTAAATTTTCTGTTAAGTTCAGGTTTGGTTGATAGAAAGTCCTGAAATCTGTTGAATATCTATTTTTTCTCTTTCAATATAATGTAATTTTGTTGGATATGCCATTTTTGACTGCAGGCCTAGGTCATTTGCTTGTCTATAGCTATGATTCAAAGACCTGCGGTCTTTTCTTATAGTTGCTGATAAGTTTTGTACAATTTTAATTATAGATTCAGCATATTTGAATTTTTTTCCTTTTTCTTGCAAAATTTTGTCTTTGATCTGGGGATTTCAAAATTTGTTAATATTATGCCTATTTGTTTTCTACAAAGGATCTCTTTGAGGTGGTAGCTAGTAGATTTTTTTCTATTTCTACTCCTCCTGTTATATCATTCCAGGACAATTTTCTAGGATTATTTCCTTCATTATTGTGTCAAAGTTCACTTTTTAGTCACAACTTTCTGGGAGTCCAATTATTCTTATATTTTCTCTTCTTGATCTGTTCTCCAGATCTGTTGTTTTTTTTTTTTAATAAAATGTTTCACATTCTGCTTTATTTTTTCATTCTCTATAATCCCTTTAGTTAATTCTTGGTCTCTCATAGCTTCACTATCATCCCCTTGCCCATTCTAATTTTCAAAGAGTTATTTGCATCTTTGAGCATCTTTGAGACTCTTTACCTCCTTTTGTAATTGGTTAATTTTTCTTTTCATTAATCTTTTTGTTTTTCTTGGATGGTTTTAATTGTTTTTCCTTTAGTTTTTCTTCAATGTCTTTTATTTGACTTTTGAATTCTTTTTTGAGTTCTTCTATAAATTTTCTCTGGGTAGGGAGTCATTTCACATTATTCTTTGGAATAGAAAAAAAAATTTTAAAGTATCTTCTGAAGATGAATCCTGATTTTCCCTGTTCTTATAATATGTTGCAATGGTGGGGTTCCTTCTTCTTAAATAAGCTGTATTAGTGTAAGCCGCTCTAATCATGGGATGGAGGATGGTGCCTCGAGCTTCCGTTCAGCTCTCCCCTCTGAGCAGGAACCCCAAAACAAGAGCTCCACCCTCCTGCAAGTCCCACAGCCAGCAGTGTCCCTGTCCCACTATTTCTGTATTAACCAAGTGCTGATTTCTTCTCCCCAGGGCCCATCTCAGCAGCACAGCTGGACCCAGCGTTCCCAATCAGTCAAGGTTCCCTTTGTCTTCCCGACTCAAATCCTCACTCCACAAATAGTCCAGGAGGTGAAAGTGTCTGTGATTCATGCCAAAGCTCCAGCCACACCCAGCTAGCCCGATGGATCCCCACTTGACTCTGTGGAGCTAGTCCAGAGATGTTTGCATTTCAGACAGATTAATGCCAGCCAAACATATCTTGTTTAGTTGTATCAAGAGGACCCCTATTCTGCCCCTAGTCTTCTTAGTTTTTCACCAGTCTATGTGCGCCCTGAGGTATAACTGTGTTCATTTGTTGGGGGAAATCAGGAAAGCTTCAATTTTACCAATCCATCTTCCCAGAATCCTCCCCATGTAATGCTATTGTGCTGTAAGAATTGATGAATTGAAGAATTAGTTTCAAAAAACCTGGAAAGATTTGTATAAACTGATACAAATTGAAGTAAACAGAATGAATAGAGTAATTTATATAAAACTAAAAATACTATAAAGACAAAAACTTGGAAAAACTAAAGAACTCTGATCAGAGTAATGAGCAACCACAATTCCAAAGGATAATAATGAAAAATACAATTGAGCTCTAAATAGAGAGCTGAAAATTTTATGTGGAGCATGGCTAATGTGGTTCTGGTACTTGTTATATCTATCCCACCACTCCTCTGTCTTCTTTGCTACATCTTTCTCAAGACTATCCTCTCCAGCCATTGCCTCAAGTTGAAATTAATCCTTCTCTATTCAAAGTTCCAATTGAACAACAGATTTTGAATGCCATTAGGCTCCTTTAGTGTGGCAAAATACCGGGGCTGATTCCTTTACAGCAGAGATTTACAAGGCAGGGGTTCCATTGCTCAAATAAAAGCTTACTGGATTTTCCAGATTATATGGCAAGAGGATATTATTCTTCAGGAGTTCAAAGATGCCTTCATTGTTCTTCTCTATAAAGGAAAAGGAAATTGTCTTATGACAATCATAGGGGAGAATCTCTCATCATTGTTGGCAAGATTCTTGCTAGGATCCTTCTTAATGGACTGATTTTTCATGTAGAAGTTGGTCATCTACTTAAGAACCAGTGTGCTTTTGAAAAGGCCAAGGAACAGTTAATATGGTTTTTGCTGATTGACAACTCCAAGAGAAATGTCAGGAGCAGAATAGAGATCTGTACACAATTAATGTCAATCTGACCAAGGCCTTTGATATTGTCACTTTTGAGACTTGTGGAAGATCATGGCAAAATTTGATTACCTGGAGAAATTATCAGTATCATATGTCAGTTTCTAGGAGACATATTTTAATGGGTTCTGGATAATGGATAATGCTCTCACAGTTTCTCAGTCAACAACAGAGTGAAGCAGGAATATGCACTTGTTCCCACTGTTGTACTACAGTTCCCTTTTATTGTCCTGCCTCAGTTTCCCTAAATTGTTCTGTCTCAGTCTCCCTAATTGTTCTGCCTCATTCCCCCAGTTGCAATCTGACCATTAGGACTGAGATAGTTAGGGGTATAATTGGCCACTCTGACATTCCAAAAGATAAACATCCAGATGTTCTATCTCAGATACCTAATTAACAGCCTTTACCTCTATCTCTCCAGACTTCCTAACTCTAGTTTGACTATCTCCTTTACTCCAAATTTGTAAGAATTTATGGTCCTCACCCCCCACTCTGTCAGAACCAGATTGATGGTCAGTCCCCAGAAATTCCTGCCCTTTACCAATGCTCGTATTGCACACCCTGCCTTGCTACCCTGATCTTGGAGCCATGTATATATATTTCATTGGAACCTCACATTTGATGCTGGATTCTTTGAGATGAGAGTTCAATTCAGTTCTGGGGCCAACATGAATCCGGTTTTGGCCTCAGACAATCTCTCCCTCTCAAATAAAATATTAAAAACTCTCTAATCTCTATCTTGCCTCATTTTCTCTGGTATTACATTATGTTTTTGAACATGATGTTTTTAGATACCTTTAATAAGGACAAAATAGCATCAAGCTACTGCATCTGTGGAACCATTGATTATAACAAAGGGAAAATGTTGTGAATAAGTTCATTTACCTTGGCAGCATACATTCCAGGGATGTACACATAGATGATGAAGTTGATACATGCATTGCCAGATCCAGCTCAGTGTTTGTGAAGCTTCAAAAGAAAATATGGGACAAAATAGATATTAGGTTGTATAGAGGGTCACAGTCAGTGGGGAAATTCTGGGTGAGGTACAAGATCCTTTAACCCAGAGGGAACCTGCTGACAATGTCTGGCTTGGCTCCTCATTTCCCCTAAGGGCTCTGGATCTTCCTGGGAAGTCAGAGGGCAGTGACAACCTGCGTTGAGATTGAAGCAGAGTGATAGCAGATGGAAGAGTGATACTAGGTGGCAAAGTACATACAATGGCAAATTGTTTATGTGGTCCCTTGTGTGCAGTATATACTTGGCTCATGCCCAGTGTTATTTTTGTTACATAAGGGTATTAGGGTATAAAAAGGGGAAAGACCTTGTAATAAATGGACTCCATTTTTCTACCATCCTCAGGTGTCCTGTCTCATCACTCCTACACTAAAAGGGTATATTTTAATCATCCTGCATGAAGCCTCTAAAAAGCACAGTACATTTTGTCACCCCAACTTGGGGGCTCTAGAAAGCAGGGTTTAATATTTTAATCACTCCAGTGTGGGGGCTCTAGAAAACACAATATGCTTTGTCACCTTGACTTGGGGGCTCTAAAAAGCAGGACGCAACATTTGGCACTCAAAATGTGGCTCTAAGTGAGGTCCTTCACACATCAGATCAACAACAATCAGTTGGGTGAGTTCAGTGAAGTCCCTGTGACCTGGAATAGGGTAAGTATAAAAATAGGCAAGCAGGAAGAATCAGTAAGTCACTTTTGTTTTTATTTATTTATTTATTTACTTATTTATTTATTTATTTATTTATTTATTTATTTATTTATTTATTTATTTAAACTAAAATGGGGCAAATACTAAGAAAAGAGCCTCCCTCCAAGGGAAGTATGAAGCATGCTTAGTCAGGTTAACAGAGAAGCAAGGTTTGTTGGTAACTCAGAAGCAGATCACTGAGTTCTCAAATGCTCTGGAGTGCATGTGTTTGTGGCTTTGTAAGAAGAAGAGACTGGAGCCAGAAATATGGAAGATAGTGGGAGAACAACTAACTGAATACAATGGAATAAAATTGGTTTTAAGGAAACTCACAAGTTTAAAAAAGAGGAAAGATTTTAACTTGGGCAGCCAGACAAAGAAGTATGAGGAGAAAAACAAGTAGAGAAAAACAAGGTGCCTGTAGCCATGGAGGGTAGAGCATGCGGGGTGAGCTAAGGAAGTCTTATTTAACATTTTACTGATTTATATAACTTGTTCCTGCTCTAGGAGATTCTGCAGGGCTTGGCCAGTTGGGTGAGAAGAGAGTTATCTTAAGTACTATTGCCTGTTGGGCAGAAAAGGAATTAAGTACTTTAAGTTCCTTGCTGATGAGCTTGCTTTTCACCTTCAAAGATCATTTTCAATTCTGCCTGCAACTGAGCATGCACCCCATCTGACCCTCCTCCCTCAACTCCATCTTCATGGGCAGGAGGAGGAGGAGTGAGAGGGGCAATGACACCATCAGCACCACCAATGAAGCAGTTTTGCTCACCCCCTATGTCCTCATTATAAGAAGTGGGACTTGGCTCCAGGTCCCCAGGCAAAAAAACACTTGGGTCATGATAGCAACAATTACACCCAGAAAGTCTTTAATCAAGTCTGTGGAGAGAAGGGGATTACAATTAGGGAGAATAGAGCTGTAGGTTGCTGGGACTATTGAGATATCCCCTGGAGAGCTGAAATCTGTCCCTGTCCAGCCTATGGATCCCTTGCCTCCAGGCACAGTCAGCTTGACTATTTCACCTCCTGAGAGTGCTTACAAACAGTGTCTATCCATACACTGATTTGGGAAACTGGGGAATGTGTAGTTAATGTCCCAGTCACTGACCAAAGATTATGGCAAACACCCATGTGTCAGGCATAGGAGAATCAATAGCAGCTGAATTTAGTGCTACCCCTTTGAGATGGAAATTTGAAGATGTCAAGATACTCCTCCAAAAATAAAAGAAAGGGGGAACCACAGGTAACCTTAGAGAATTTCTAAACGTAACTTTATATACTATAATTTTTTTATTTTTGACAAAGATGCATAGCTGTGGCAGACAGGTTTTATAACCCACTGGAAGGAAAGTGTCCAGTTCGAGCAGCTCCACTTTCTTTAGATAATGATCAGGTGATGTAGAGAGAGTCAAAAAGTGGTGAATGGAAGGGATCAGATAGGTTAACTCTTGGGGGACACAACAAGGTTGCCTAGTAATTTCAAAGTCACAGAGATGTTGTGCTATCCAATAGACATTTTAAATTCAGTATGTTCAAAATAGAACTCTATCTTTCCCCCTGAATCCTCCCCCTTCCTACTTACCATATTTCTATAGAGGGAACCACTTTTGTCCAGGTCCCTCAGGTTTGCCATCGAAGAGTCATCCTGGATTCCTCACTGTCTCTCATCTCTTTTATCAATAATCCAAGCCTATTGATTTTACCTTTCCAATATTTCTTAAATATGCCCCCTTCTCTCTCCTGATATTACAAACACTTTAGTGCAGGCCCTACCTAGCATTGTATTATTCCTGGATCTGAATAGCAGCTCAAGCTGGGAACTTTCAGAGATCCAAAAGTGGTGTAATGTTAGGCATAAAGTCATTACTGTTTCCCTCCTTCCACCACTGCAAATTGTTTGGATTTGGGACTGAGCAACTTGCTTATGGGCTTGCCCCCTTTACAATTTCAGTGAACTTGGCTAGTATTAGCTAGCTTTCTTGAAAGCTCTGTTGATTCAACATGATGAAGCTAGAGACTCCATTTTGGTCTCTATTCCTTTCTTTATTATTTCTCTGCAAACTTCAGACTGAACTGAGACCTGGAACTGAGACTCGGCCCTATTTCTGGGGTTTGTTCTATACAGCTGTTGCTTACTTTTGAACTTTCTCCTTGCTGGGTACAGTATCAAATAAACAAGACTGCTCCTCTTCCTGGAATGTCCTCTCCCTCTCTGCAGATGTACCTCCATTTTTCCCCCATTATAGAATTACTCATCAGTCTGCCCTCAGAATTGGGAAGTAACAGAGCTGTTGACAACTATTCTTGCACACTACCCAAGCTTAGGTTTCACCATGCTGGATCTGAGATCCTTACTTGCCTTTGTGATGAGGTCCTGGATTACTAGGTGGGGTTTGTTAGAAATACACTATTGACCCTGATAATCAGATATCAAGGAAAATTTATTAAAGAAAAAATCTTAAGGAATTGTCTTAACATTTCTGACCAGAAGCAGACTCCGCACCTCTTTGGGAAAAGGAAGTGCTGAGCACAGAAATAGGAGAAGCTTTATACTTGCTAGCACAAATATAGAACAAGTCTCCCTTCAGAGATTGAATCCGGCCATTCCTTTTTGGGTTATAATCTTTCTGATATGCCCACCATATGTTTCCCCCTAAATATGTATGAATTTGTTTCCACTTTCTCATCATACATCCCATGTTCAAAAATGGCAGAAAACTCTTCTGTGAGATGTGTTGTTTAATATTCAATTAGCCTATTAAGCAGGCTCAGTAGTGATTTGGTCAAGTCGGGTCATTGACCCAACTAGTTTGGGCTGTTATCATAAATTTGTGGTTTTCTCAAAACCACAAGACTCTTTCTGATGGGCTGAATCCACCTGGGCCTTCCCTAACCCCCCAATTCCTTGTTTGCTCAAGATTTCTATTGATCACTTAATTGTTTTGTGGAATCTTAACCTTCTTTAAGCTCTCACATTCTGAAAACCTCTTGGTCAGTGGTACCCACTATCCCACACTACCTCGAAGTTTTCACCAATCTGTGGAAATCCAGCTTTTCAGCATTTCTCTCAGGTTGGCAGAGAAAGATCCTGAACTACTAATAAAATTACTCCCTGAGGCAAGAAGGGAAGGGTATTGATGGGGATCAGTTTAACCTTATAATACTACCCTCTGTGGAGGTCTTGGGTAGACCCACCTTGCTGTGTTCAATTAAAAATTCAAGTTATGTCAAATCAAATATGAGGTTAAATTTCCCCGTTAAATCTGTCCATGCCCCATGCCATCTTTGCCAAACCCCTTTTGGGTCAGTTTGCCCCAGCATTCTGCCTCGTGATACTTTCTCCTCACTCCTCCCACATTTCTCACAGTATGGGTGGTCTCATCCCCTCACCATGCCTTAGGGTGTCTTTTCTTCCTCTTATAGCTAACTAATTCTTTCAGGGTATTAAATCTCTCTACGGATTTAGCCTTCCAGTGAAGGGCATACTCCCACCTCATGGAGTACTTCCTTTCTCCTAGTTAATTGTGAGTTCCACTAGAACTTGTCTTTTTCATTGTTAATTGTTAAAATCACTTTGCTATCACATTATATGCTCTCCCAACTCTATTTCATATTTAACACTCCTGGTTTCTGTTGTATCCCTTCATTTTGTCTATAACTTTTTCTCATAAATAAATCTACCTTTTGCCAAAAACAATGGCATTGTAAAGTCTTTACATGACCAATTTCCAACATTTGATATCTTTAATCTCATTATTTGGAAAGTAATTTCCATACTGAATATATCTTTTATATATAATCGCTTCCTTATCTGGAATACTCTGAAGTTAGTCATCTTACAGGAAGGCTCTTCTAGTCATAAGCATTACTGAGAAAGAAAGTGTGAATAGTTTAGTCAAAAAAAAAAGCCTCAAGCAAAAATCCCCCAGACAGCAGCCTTTTTTCCTCCTTGAAACCAGATTACTCTAAGAATCGAGTTGTCAGGCTAGATACTTATGCAATAATTAAGTGTTTTTTCCTAGGCTCATTTCCAGAACTGAAGACTGACTTGTTTAGACTGAGTCCCAGGAAGCCAAATAGGAAGAAAAAATAAGGATCATGTACTGATGGCCTCTTTGGATCACAGGATCATAGATTTTTAGGACCTTAGTCTAATTCAAATTCCTCCAGGAAATTTGGAATGAGAAAATTCTAAATGATTTCTCATACATTAGTCACTCAAAATTTTTGCCAATATTTTAAAATAAACTTTAAATAAGATTCATTATCCCCAACACAAGCTAGAGTTTTTGGTTTTAAAGTAGACTATCATCAACAACTTCAAAGTCAAAAAGACTATATGTGTATGGAGTAAAGTTGCAAACTGTGGAAAGACAACAGTCCACTGCTGTATTCTGATTAGTGAAAAGTTAGATGCTTTTTGTCCTATATAAGTGCCAGTACTAGCCAACTATGAATTCAGCATCCATCATTGGTCAAGGGAGGATAATTGGGAGAGAGATGACCAGCTAAAAGACTATGTGATGGTGAAAACTGTGTGAAACACCCAAGGAAATGTATTAAAAGTACATGATAGTACAACTGAAAGTTTGAGAGTTCTGCTTGACAGCATAACAACAGCATGTGTGAACCTCTTTCAACTGAGCTGATTTTCTTTGCCTCAGTTGTCTATGAGTGACTGGCAAAGAGAGCAATTGGCTAATATAAGTCTTTGAAGTAATGTGAGCAGAAATGTGATGATACCAAAGAACCAAAATGCCATTCTGGTAAATGCACCTGAATATAAAGACAATAGAAGAATAACTCATTATCACAGTGTTTGATAAATTGGGAAACATAAATCACCTAGGGAAAAGCTTTCCATTTCATAAAACTGCTGGGCAAACTGGAAAGCAGTTTGGTCAAAAAAAGTTAGGTTTAGATCAATACCTTATACCATACTCTATATTTTACCCTCAGTTCATATGCAAATTTATTATTAAAGGTCATAGCATAAAATTTTTTTAAAGAAAAACAAAATATATATCACAGCTTTGGATAGGAGATACATTCTTTTTTATTAAAGCTTTTTATTTTCAAAACATATGCATGGTCAATTTTTCAACACTGACCTTTGCTAAACCTTATATTCTAGTTTTTCTCCCCTTCCCCACCTTTCCCCCACACAGCAAGTAATCCAATATATGTTAATATGGTAAAAATATATATTAAATCCAATATATGCATACATATTTATACAATTACCTTGCTGCACAAGAAAAATTAGATCAAAAAGAGAAAAAAATGAGAAAGAAAACAATAAGTAAGTAAACAACAACAAAAAGAGTGAAAATGCTGTGTTGTGATCCATACTCAGTTCCTACAGTCCTCTCTCTGGGGAAAGATGGCTTTCTTCATCACAAGATTTTGAACTGGCCTGAATCATCTGAGAGATATATTCTTAACCACACAAAAGATAGAGGCAATTACCAGAGATAAACTATATAACTTTGATGACTTGAAATTGAAAAGCTACTTCATAGACAATATCAGTGCATCTAGGATAAAAAGGGAAGTGTTCAAATGTTGGTGGATGGAACTTTGCAAGAAATTTCACTGTTAAAGGTTTGGTACCAAGCAATATAAAAAATATTTGTATATGTACATATATATTTATGTGTGTGTACATATATACATATATCTGTGTATGTGTATGTGTATAGTTATTCCCCCACAGATGAATGGTCAAAAGATGTGAACAAACAGTTCTCAAAAGAAGTGAAAAGTTTTCGCAAACACATGAAAAAATTATCCAAGTCACAAATAATAAGATAATATTATCTTATTACATATATGATATATAATATATATCACAATAATACAGCTTGAAAACTGGAAAAAATGACCCAACAATGTCATTGTCAATGTTGGTGAAATGGTACAACCACTTTGGAAAGCAATCTAGAATTGTACAAATAAAATAATTAAAATGCCCATATCCTTTGAACCAGAGACTCTAATACTGGGTTGTAAATCAAGGAAGTCATTAATAAAAAAATTGTACTCCAGTACAATTGGAAACAAAACATCATCATCAAATGGGGAATAATTAAAAAGTGTGAATAGGGAATGTATTTGTATATTACTGTTCTGGGGGAAAATGATGTGCATGATGAAGCATGTAAGAGTAGCAGTAAAATTGTATTAAATGTTACAGTATGAAAATAGAAGAGTCAAGAAAACAATATACCCAGTAACTACAACAATTTAAATGGAAAGAATACCCCCTCCCAAATCAAAAGTAAATGTAACAAAATTATAAATAATGTTCATTATTTCAACTGCTTACTGATGAATATGTTAGGGATATGGGAATTTGAGCAAAAATCTCAATAGAGACAATACGTGGCCTTCCATATACAAGTATCCATTTCTACAAGGAGTAATGTCACCAGTTTTATCCCCTATCTGCTGATGTTGGGGTGTGAGCCATACTTATCCACTTACAAGTGTTTTATAGTTCTTAGGATGGAGAGACTACAGACACTTACAACCAGTATGTATCTTAGATGAGAGAGAAGCTAAATAATTTCACCACCTTGTTACAATTTCAATCCAGAAGAATGCTGAAAGTATCATGGAATACTCCTGTAATAATTACGACTGGGAAGGCTGAGGCTGGTGGATCATCTGAGTTCCAAGCTTTACTCTATTAAGATAATTTGGCATCCATATTAACTCTGGCAGTAGTAGAGTGAACCCCTGAGAGCCGAGAGCTTAGGTTACCTAAGGAGGGGTGAACAGTTAGCACAGTTGGAAATGAAACAGGTTAAAATTCCCATTCACATCAGATTAAAATGAAATTGAGTCCATGAGAGTCTGGGTGAAATGCTTCCAGTCTGGGTGAAATAAGGAGGTCTGGTCTTTTTTTTTAAATACTGAAAGAAATAAATGACAATATGATGTCCGAGTGAGTTTTCAAAGCCTTCAACAAGACAGAACTTTGCTGAGAAATCTTGGTGTTTGCTGGATGTACAAGTTGAAGGAAAACTACTCTATGCCTCTGGAGAGAATGAACAACTTATCATTTTATAAAACAGCCCCAGAGACTGGTGAGGGTCCAGTAAAGACATATATACCATTGTGATCTGTAATTGCCAAGAGGTACATTGGTTAGACTCCTTGATGAATAAGCAAAGATTGATGGCCTCTTGCCTCAACAGATTCAGTGAAATAGAAAGCTCATTAATCATGCAAAGTCAGCCTAGCCCAAAAATTGGATCTGAATCAGGCTTTCAAGTGAGATCACTCTATGTATGGCACCCCCAGTTCAAATGATAGGAAAGGTGTGAACTCATTTTTTACTTCAGGAAGGAGCATGGCAAGCTTAGGTTTAGGTAGGAAGGACTATAGTTGTGCCGAGAATTTATAATTATTCTGAGAATTATAACCAGCTCTTACTATCAATTAACTCAGGTATAGGGGCAGGCAGGTTGCATGAAAGCTAAGCCTATTTGACCAATGGCCAGAGTAATTTATAATGAATGTCATAAGGAAAATTAGTGAAGTGGTTTCACATAAAACCAGGCATCTGTGCTAATTCTTGACATGTAATTAATATGTCTTGCATGCAATTGCATATGTTCATTGGTATGCATGTTAATTATTAAGTATGCTTTGCTATTATTATTATTTGTTTCTATTTACATATTTGTATCATGTGTGTTGAAGCTACAGTAGTCTGCTAAGTAACTACTCGTGGTTTTGCTATTATTTGTGTGTGGTTTTGCTTGTTTTTCACATTTTTGTAAGCCCACTAAAGATATTATTACTTTAATTTTGCTTAATGTTACTTATGTCTACTTTATTATATGGATATATCTGTGTTTTTATGACATATATACATATTATGTCTTGCATGTAATTTAGACCTGTAATCACTTCCTGTGAAATGACTTTTTACATTGCGCTATAGTTATTGTTTGTATTATTGGTGCATGATAGCTACAACAATTTCTTTGTTTTTTGTTAAGCATTAATGTATATTTTGATTCTGTGTAGTATAATTTCAGATATCGAATGTACCCCCAGCTAATTTTTCGAAGCTCCAAGCATGAGAGGAGAATATAACCTGGTATTCGAATATTTGACCTGATTTACACAAAATCTTCAGAAAAGGAGATGCAATTTAGCTATGAATTCTGTGATTTGTAGTTTCATAGTGAGAACATCTTCCTGTTTTGGGAGAAGTACTAATAGTGGGGAGTGAGTGAAAGAGAGAAAGAATCATGAGCTAGAGTGGTTAAAGGCTATGACTTTCATTGTTGGAGAAAGCCAAATGGGTAAAGAAAGGGATTCAAACAGGCAGAATGAGGATTAAAGACTAGTGTTGAGGTGGCTAGTTGGACAAAGTGCATCTGCTTCTGGCTGCAAAAGCTGTTCTTTTGAGGAAATCATTGATATGTTTCGATTTTCCCCCTTTTATTTTATTTTAGTATTTAGGAGGCCATGTCATTTAATGGGTAGAGACTTGGTCTTGGATTTAGGAAGATAAAGTTTCAAGTTTTGCCTCTAACAATATTGGCTGTGTGACTTTGGGCAAGTATCCTAAGCAGTTCCCTAATTTTTTATGTAGGGGAGTAGGGGGTTGTTGTTGATCTGCTTTGACAGAATGTAGTTCCTTATCATAAGTTTCTTTACAACAATAATTCTCGACCTTTTTTGTTTTCAGAATCCCTTTAAATTCTTAAAAATAATCAAGGAGCTTAAAAGAATTTTAGGTTATATGGATTATCAATTTTTATCATATTAGAAATTAAAATGTAAAAATCTTGACTTTAAAATAATGTTATTACATGTTAACATAAAGAAGACATATTTGTGAAAAATAACCATATTTTCCAAAATAAAAATTTTAGGGAGAAGAGTGACATTGTTTTACCTGTTTTCATAAATCTCTTTAATGTCTGGTTTAACAAGGTTTATAAAAGGCTTTACAAATATCATTTTATTTAATCTCACAACAATCCTGCAATGTAGATTTCTCTATTACCCGCATTTTACAGATGAGTAAAATGAAGGTAGAAAGGTTAAGTGATTTGTCCATAGTCATATTCGCTAATTGGTAGATTTTTAATTCAAGTGTTTTCTAAATCTAAGCCCAGTATCCTATCTACTGAGCTTCCTGCCATCTTGATATTTTCATTGTCCAGGACGGTTATGATACTTTTGATGGAGTTCTTGCTAAAGAATCCCAAAATAGCTTTTGTCTACCATGCTGCCTCTCCCATTAAAGTGGAGCCCCAGCCATTTCAGTCATGTTTGACCCTTTGTGATCCTGTTTGGGAGTTTTCTTAGCAAAATACTGGAGCAGTTTGGCATTTCCTTTTCCAGTTCATTTTACAGATGTGGTCAAATTGAGGCAAATAGGGGTGAAGTGACTTGCCCAGGGTCACACAGACAGTGAGTGTCTGAAGCCGGATTTGAACTCTTAAGATGAGTCTTTCCTATTTCAAGCTCATTGCTCAGTCTACTGTGTCATGTAGTTGTCCTACTACTATTTATTAAAATGAAGTTTTAATATTTAAAATTTTTATTTTATTTTTAATATATTATTTTAAAATGATTTATTTTAAATTTTATTTTAAAATTCATTAAAATGAAAAAATGGGGAATTGAAGCTCTGGATTAGTTATAGAAATATGAATATTATCACCTTCTGGGACTAGTTTTCTTAACTATATTATTCAAGCTAATGGATTGACTGGTAGAGGTAGTTAGTGACAATTGCCAAATTGGACCTACTGAGAGCACACAGGGACACACACACACACACACACACACACACACACACACACACACAAGATACTTTCCTACTTCCACTATCTTGCCAAAATATCACTCAATTGATCTGGCCATCTGCCAGTGCCTGAGGGAGCACTAGTTATTCACTGAATTGGACAAATGCCATTTTAAGGAGGAGATGGAATTACTGGGGAATACAAACAGTTGGTGGGGAGTCTATATGAAACCAACCTAGGTGGAAACCATCTAGGATTCCTGCCATCTTGAAAAACCTAAGTGGAACATTGAAAAGAGCACTGGACCTGGAATCAGGAAGACTTGAATTAAAATTTAATCTCAGACTTTTTAATTTCTTCTTCACTATGTGACCCTGGGCAAGCCATTAAACTGTTGTTTGCCTCAGTTTCCTCAACTGGAAAATGGGTATAATGATAACACCTACCTTCAGGGGTATTGTGAGCAACAAGTTAGTTGATATTTGTAAAGTACTTGACACAGTGCCTGGCACATAATGTTGATGTATTGTTTTTCAGTTGTTTCTGGTCTTTGGGGTTTTCTTGGCAAAGATACTTGAGTGGTTTGTCATTTGCTTCTCCAACTAATTTTATAGGTGAGGAAACTGAGTCAAACGGGGTTTAGTGACTTTTCCAGTATCACACAGCTAGGAAGTGTCTGAGGCCAGATTTGAATTTAGGAAGATGAGTCTTTCTCATCCTAGGTCCAGCACTCTGTCCACTGTACCACCTAGCTGCCATATAATAGGTACTTAAATGATATACCCCTTCCTTTCTTTTCACTTCTCTTCCTTTCATCTTTGTCTTTACTCAGATGGTAGTATCGTTCCATCCTAGTCTCTGACCTTGGACAGTATCTCCCAAGGATCTGTAAAAGCATCACAAGACATTATATAGTGAACATCAGAGGTGGTGACTGCATTTAATGAATTATTTTTATTTAGCTCTCATCTTAATTTTATTCCTCTTTATAGAAATAGTACAAAATGGAAGTGATTCTTTTCCCATCACCATGTGCTGTACTCTATGACATGGCTTGATATAGATTTCTCCTACAATTTGAGTGACATAGAAAGGAACTTTAGAATCTGGAAAAATGTGTAATAGTTGCTCACACAAAAGCTACATGCAAGGCATAGAGGTACTATGTTGACTAGTGTAGTTTCCTTCATCTTCCAGACATAGAATACTTACAGACCAACCCAATCAATGACAGATCTCTTGAGCAGTATTTCCCAGTTGGTTTAATTTCCTTATTATCTATGTTGCTGGACAATACAATTTGTGGATAGATGTGCTCATTCAAAACCTGAATTTCTAGGAATATAGACCAAAAAACTTTGTAGTCAATTAAATTTCATCAGTTATTTTTAAAATTAATTTTCTAGCAGAAGGTATGTGATAATTGTTAGACCCCAGCATTTTCAGTAAGAATTTTCATCTACTTTTTTGTGAATAATTATTGGAAGTATGTAGGTGTCTCTAGACATTATTTTGAAGTTGCTATTGAGTACATGTGCTAGCAGAGATTACTCTGCTTCAATGTTAAGTGTGTTCACATTCTGGAGAGGGCAGAATGATTGAGGTGAGTTTGGCTCAAATAGTAACATGAATAAAAGAGCTGGCAGAAGGTCAAAGCAAGGAGTATCAGGAAATCTCTGATCTAATGGAAGAGATTGAATGAAGAGGAAGTCTATTCATAGAGCTTGGGAAGGGATACTTGTGCTTAAATTTAGAGAAGGAATGACCCTCCTGGAGGAGGGTCAATGTTGGATGGGCTCTTGAACTTCTGCTCTTGCCTTTACATCTTTCCTGACAAAGTTCTATCTCTACTGTCTTTGGGCATGTAAGTGGCATAGTGCTGGGTCTGGAGTCAGGAAGAGCTTCAAATCTGTTCTCAGATAATGTCCTCATTAGCTGTGTAATTCTGGGTAAGACACTTAAAAACCCTAACAACCTCTGCTTGCCTCAGTTTCCCTAACTATAAAAGTGGGATAACAAAAGCATTTACCTCATAGGGTTATTGTGGATCTCAAATGAGACATTATTTGAAAAGCACACAGGTTCAGGGGATATAACACTAGGCTTAGAGTCAAGAAGACGAGTTCAAATCCAGATTCAGAAATTTCTTAGTTATGTGACCTTGGGCACATCATTTAATCTCTGTTTGCTCCTGGAGAAGGAAACAGCAAACCACTCCAGTATCTTTGCTAAAAAAAAAAAAGATAGAGAAGTCCATAACATCAAAAAGAGTAAGACACAAGTGAAATGACTGAACAACAAAAAAGTATCATTATATGAATATGATGATGATGGTTGTGGTGGTGGTGATGATGATGATGATGATGATTAGTCATGACAGTATGGTGGTGGGTCACAGAGAGCCATTCAATATCTTGCAGAATTTCTTATTATTTTTGGTAACCAAAATTGGGACACTATAAACTAATATAATAATGATAACAACAAAAATAACATTTATCTATGAAATATACACTAAGAACAAAAATTCAGTAAATTTATCAGTTGGATCATGCTGCACAACTCCTGTCAGCTTCCCTCCAGTTCTGGGTATTGTTGATAATGTAGATTTTTATCACAGCTCTATTCCTACCTTAGAGTGTTAATAGATGGTGATCAAGATGGCTTATTCTTTCCTCTTTCCATTGTTTTCCTTCCAGGCCCTTCTTGCTTATGGATTTTTAATTATGATTGAGGTTGTTCAGCGCTAGAGGGAAATTTCTGATTGGGGTTCCCAGTTTCTCTTTTACATTTGAATAAAAGAATCCCCTTTCCTAGGCATATACTTTCTCCAAACCAGGCTATTCCTCCTGCTGCCATTCTTCTTATCTCCTTCCCAACCTTGGGCTTTACTCCTGAGATGTTAGGCTCTAATAGGAGAGCATACCCTTTATTTTGCTGGAAACCAGGCCTCCATCTTATTTGCTATAAATATTATTCCCTACCTTTTCCAATACCCTTTTATTTATTATATCCTCTTGTCAGAATGTAAACTCCTTCAGGGTAGAGATTATCTTGCTTGTATTTATATTCTTAATGTCAGCACAGTGTTTTACTGAACGTTGTTATGTTGACTCAATAACTCAATGACCATTGTTCCCATCTCTGCTTGTAAATCACTGTTAGGGGGAATATCATCAAGTTTCCTGGTCTTTGTCATGATATCAAGTCACTTCTGACTTGAATATGACTAGAAATTGTCACATAATTGCTATCTTGGGAAAGAACTGATATACAAGAACCCAGCCTCTGTTGCTGATGTGGAACAATCTGATTTATCTCATTATGAAATATCTCTTTATGAAAGTTATCCATAAAAGCTGACCCCACCTTAAAGCCATCTCTTATTTCCAATGATCAGCCTGTCAACATGTTGAAACCTTGACATACTCACAATACTCATTTTAATCGTCTTTGTCCTAAGTTTTGCTTCATTAATCAGATTAAACAAAACATTTTTCTCTCAACACCTGGAGCATAGTAAATGTAAATTAAATGTTTAATCATTCATTTCTTCATTCAGTGTGACCATTTTAATAGGTAGAAAGAATACAAGATCCAATGTGAAGACATGTCTGGTGAAATTAGGATGACTGATGTTATTATCACTCTAGAATTTTGTTATAATTTGGCTTAGTCATATACCTTGATGGAAACTATGAAAATGTGTTATATGTGTGTTTTTCTCCTAGAACTCACTGCTCATACCACTGAGTATATAGTAAATAATTGTTGGAAAGTTGGAGTTGACCACTATTGCCTCTCCAAAGAGTAACTGAGCAGGAGTCCTGTTCTGTAACTTTTACAGCATCATACCTTTCTAAATATTGGTAGATATTACTTTCCCAGTTCCCTCAGGTAGTCAGTTCTGTGCCCAATAGCTCGGGCTACTTGCTTATGGTAACCAACCACATGTTCTGATAGTCTTTGTTGCAACTGGTTCACTTCAATTCTGAGCTTCCTTCTGAATCTTCACTTGCTTCCACTAATCATAAGTAAGCAGAAAGAATTTACTCTTCCCTAAAATAGTCAAATTTAAATAGAAACAGATCAGAGGCAGAGCCAAGATGGCAGAGAGAACACAGGACATTGCCTGAACTCTCCCCATTTTCAATCAATGCTAGAACAAGACTCTCAATGGATTTTGGAATAACAAAACCCACAAACACTCAAAGTGCAATTATTTTCCAGCCTATAAATCTTGGAGGGACTTCAAGAAAGGTCAGTCTGAATTGGGCAGGGGGTGATACAGTCTAGTGCAGGCACAGTACAGAGAGGCCAGGTGCAGGGAGGCCCAGTGTGGGGAGGTCTGGACAGGGAATGTAGTGGGAGGCTGTTAGCCAAAGTATAGCAACATTGGCTAATCTGTCCTTGTTCAGAGGGCCAGTGGATCAGCAACCAGCTGTGAGACCTCCAAAGCAACCTTAGAAGACAAATTGTAAGTCTCTTAACCCCAGCATAACAAGTGGATCTAGGCCAGGGCAATCCAGGACAATGGGAGAGCACAATTGGCCCCAGCTCAGTGAAATGTCTGTAAGAGACAGGTTCCCCCTGCAAAAAGAAGGAAGAAGAAGAAGGAAAAAAAGGAGGAGGAAGAAGATAAGAGGAGGAGGAGGAGAAAGAGGAGGAAGAAGAGAAGGAGGAGGAGGAGCAGAGAAAGGAAGAGGAGGAGGAGAAACAGGGAGAGGAGGAGGAGGAGGAGGAGGAGGAAGAGGAGAAGGAGGAAGAGGAAAAGAAGGAGGAAGAGAAGGAGGAAAGAAGAGGAGAAACAGAAGCAGAAGCAGCCCCAGCAGTAGCTTGGGACAACCTCTCTTATGCCCTAGAAACAGACATCAACTATTAGAAATGAGCAAAAAAGCAAAAAGAGCTCTGACCATAGAAACCTACTATGTTGAAAGGGAAGATCAGAACAGAAACCCAGAAACAATGGCAAAATGCCACATATGGAGTCTCAAAAGGGCTATGAACTAGTCTCAAGATCAAAAGGTTTTCTTGGAAGAGCTCAAAAAAGATCTTAAAAGAGAAAAGAAAAATGGAGTAAAGAAATAAGAGCTATGCAGAACTATGAAAGTTTGGGGGGGGGAAAACCAACAATTTAGAAAAGGAAGTGCAGAAATTATCTGAAGAAAACAATTTAAAAAATACATTTGGCAAAATGGAAAAAATATATACTGAAAAATCAACTCCTTTAAAAGTACAATTGGTCAAATGTAAAAGAAGGTTTAAAAAGCCAACTGAAGAAAATAATTCACTAAAAATTAGAATTGGACAACTGGAAGAGAATGACTCAACAAGACAACAAAAATCAGTAAAAAAAAAATGAAAAAGTAGAAGAAAATGTAAAATCCTGAAATCTAGATCCAGAAGAGACAATCTAAGAATTATTGGATTACCTGAATGCCATGATCTTATAGAAACAGATCTCTGCAGATTGCATATTGACTTAGGAAGCCACAAATTAACATTGTATATTTTGCATTCTACTTTTTAAAAAATTGTTAAATATTTTCCAATTACATTTTAATCTTTTAAAGAACTGAGGAGTTTTGTGGACTGCTTGACTTGAAGACCTGGAGTTTCACACTTCTGTTTTTATAATGGAGTTAGTAAGAATACCTCCTGGAAATCCTAGTATGTAGTAGAGCAGCAGGGCTATAGACCTAAGGAGAGAATAAGGAACCAATGCCCTATGTGTATGCTCTGGAATTAGTAGAAGTCATCCACCCATGTTATTCCCCAAAACATGTTCATGGTGTCTGAAGAGTTACCATTGGGAGAAAAGATAGTGATGGTCAAGTCTATTGGACTTAGCTGAATTTTCCAATGTCACATAGATATTAACCAAGTGGTAGAACCTGGATCCAAATCCATCAGTTCTGTAAACATCATGCCATTTCCACTAAGCTATCATGCCTCTTTCACAGTAATGTTTCCTTCTTCTGAACTCCCACAAAATCCTTAGAATATCTTATGTTTTAGTTGTATACATATTATTTTCCCCATAGAAATAAGAGATCCTAAGAGACTTATTCAGCTTTACTTATCACCTGTCAAACCCTTTAAGAAAGGGACTATATCAAAGTTTAGCATAGTACCTGGAGCACGACAGATGCTTTAAAAAAACTTGTTGAATGAGCAGGTGTCCTTCAAGGCTTTTTTTCCCCTTTAATGTAGTGCTCAATGACTCTTTGCCGACTATATTAAGGAATTGTCTGTATAATTGACATATGGGGAAAGAAGTAGAAACCATGACAGTTTAAGTGGATCTCTAAGTGTTATTAGAAAACAGAAAATGCTATTCAGGGGCAATTATTTTTGAGGAGCAACTCTGAAACTGAACCAGTTACACAATTGAGATTAGTGTGAGGCAAGGGTTATCTGGAAGCTCATTTCACCTAGAAAGTGGGTACTATATAAATATGAACTTTGTGCATGTCTACATAGTTTTTAGTTGTTGTTGTAGTTGAGTTGCTACAGTCATGTCTGACTCTTTGTGCCTCCATTTGGGATTTTCTTGGCAAAGATACTGCAATGTATATTTAACCTATATCAGATTGCTTACTGACTTAGGAGGAAAGTAGTGATGTAGGAAGAAAAATTTGAAACAAAAAGTTGCAAAAATGAATGTTGAAAGTTATTTTTATATGTATTTGGAAAAATAAAATACTATTGGGGAGGAGATATTGTAATGGTTTGTTATTTTCCTCCCTAATCTATTTTATAGATGAGGCAAACAGGGTTAAATGACTTGCCCAGATCCACACAGCTAGCAAGTATCTTAGGTTGAATCTGAACTCTTGAAGATGAGTCTTCCTAATTTCCAGCCCAGTATTCAATGTACTGTACCACCTAGCACTCAATTTACAGCTGCCATTCTCAAAAATGTCAAATCGCTGGTGATAAATATTCTGAAGATTTTGTTTCACTAACCTAATGGAGTATTCCAATACCATAATTTTCATTTAAAAAATACATTGTTGTTAAAGTATGTATATGTTTTATTGAAAAAAAATCTGTATTTTTATTGTTGTGCCCATACAGGATCACATATACAGAATTAGAAGGAAAAAGCAGGGCCATTGAGTCATTTTACAAATTTTACAAATTTACAAATTTTACAGTGATTAGTCCAAGATCACATTGATAGTAAAAATCATGATGGGATTTGAAACCAGAATTCTTTGGGTTCAGAGCTAATGTTTTTTCTAGTGTAATTGGAAGATTCACAGGACACCTAATGAATACCTGATATGTTATGAGCACTGTTCTAGATAGTGTTATAGATGTCCATGGGGACAGATGATGGATTAGGTTACTTTGTGGTTCCTGTGTGTAATTTCATATTAACACCTCACTCCCCTTCACTCTGCTCCTCAAACTTTCCAAGTATCAGCCTCCAAGGCCTCAGTTCCCAGTACTCTCTGAGCTTTCTCCCTTCTGGGGTCCATAGAACCCTGATTCCAAACCATCACTTCCCAGGGGACACCCAGGGGACTTTTTTTTAAGGTAAGTCACTTTTCACTGATTTATGCTCTTGCCTTGATGAACCCCCAATTTAATGCCATGCATTGGCTTTGCAGGTCAGTCCCCTTGGACTGAATAAATACATTTGAATTGAAATGAATTTGTGGCTCATCTTGATATATTTATTCCACTATTGTACTATGGACAACCCTCTAAGTCTATAAAATGTAGAACAAGTATAGATCTGTATTGGTAGAAGTTTTTTCACTGGGAATTCTCTACACAGGCCTAGACATGAAAAAAGAAGTCTATAGAGATATTGGTTTTATTATTGTTTATTTTGAGTTCAATTATTTCCTATTATTAACTGCTCATCACCCCTTTTTTTCCCCAAATAGAAACTCTTGGTGAACAAAAGTTGTTTTTCTTTTTTAATCCACTTCGTCTATGGGTCCTTAATATTTGTGTAGCAAGTGTGGACTGGCCTATGGGGGTAAGTCCTTGGAGCTTCCTTAGATATTTTCTGCCTAGTTGTATCTCAAGTGACTATGTGGAAGGTTAAATGACATTCTTTGGGCCTTGATGAGTCTATGACAGAAACTCTTGATAAGTCTTCTTAAAATTAGAGCTGATAATGTATTACCCTTTCAGGGCACCGGGGCCTTGTCCTGGATTGCCAAGCTATGTATTCAATCAATCTTTGCAAGATCTGATTGAAACCCACTGGGTACTATAATGGTCACATGTGGTGGATTCCCAATTAGACAACCTGAATGGCCAAATATAAAAGAAAGTGAGTCCAAAACCCTGGGATTTATTTTTAAAAAAATTCCTTGTAAAGTTCAGATGAGCTTTTGAAACATACAGGACATCACAAAAGTCTTAGTGAATTTTAAAGCTATGCTCTAAGCTATTAAAGGTTAAAACTATATCAAATTTTTTTACACATAGTATTAGCCTACAGCCTTTTATTTAATTACTGTGTAGAGAATTCTTTTCTATGGGTCATTGCAATAATGGAATAGGTTGACTCATGAAATAGTGAGTTTCCTGTTACTGAAAGCACTCAAGCAGAGGATGAATGGATGATCATCTTTCAGGGATTATAGAAGGAAATATTTCACTGATTGTGAAGTTGGATTCAATCAGGTGTTCTTAATCTGGGGTTTATGAATTTATTTTGAAAATCTTTATTTTGTGGTTTAACACATGTATTTCAATATAATTGTTATACTTGGTAATCCTGTGTTTGGTTTTATACATATGAAAACACTGCTTTGAAAAGGAATTCATGATATAGTAAAGTTAATACTTAGATTATATGAATTCTAAGATACTTGTCAACCCTGGGACCAGGGACATTATTATGCAAATGCACTATTTTATGTAAGTATCTATTTTGGCTCTTCAGCTCTTTCTCCTTTATCCAAGACATATTTGATCACTGTCTTCCCACAGTTGAAGGGCCATGTGTGTGTGTGTGTGTGTGTGTGTGTGTGTGTGTGTGTGTGTAGGAGGCCTAATCAGACTTAGCTGTAGAGGGCAGAGACTGGGACCAGTAAAAGGGAATTCTAGAAGAGGCAGATTTCAACACAACAAAAAGACACGATTTTTTGTAATACTTCCATGTTTTTGGCATTCAGGTGGATATTATGATGATGAAGTTCATTTCCCCAAAGACCAGGAGCCCTTCCTCATTTTGGACTCTGTTGTCTTAGAAAGTATAGGAATGAGAGAGAAAAGACAGTAAGACACATTGGTTCCCAATATCCAGGATCTTCAGGACCAGAGAAGACCAGAAAAAAAGGCGTTGCCTTGCCTCTGGGAGTTAAGTGAACAGGAGAGGGTTAATTAACCCCAAGTAGTCTACTGCCTGGGGAATGCATTCATTCTGTTGGTAACCTCTGTCTCATTACTTCATTCTCTCACTACTGGACTCTTGAGTTATAGAAAACCTTGTTTAGCTTACTCTGTACTTATTATTCCATTGAGTAATAAATGACCCTACAGCTTTCATTCCAGGTCTTCAAATGGTCCACTAAAATCAGAATTTCAAGCAATATGTAATATCTCATGACCCTTGTGTCTTAGTTAAAGTGCCTAGCAGTGTCCCCAGAAATCACTTTAATCATTAATGATCTTGGCAAAGGTCATGGGACAGTGGGTCACTAAACTTTGCTACTCCCTTCCCACTGTTCCATGGGCATTAAGTGATTTCCGGTAATGACAGGTCTTCTAAAGGTGGCCCATTCAGAAAAAAATGAAGAAGCACTGGATTTGTAATCAAAGGATCTGAATGAAATCTTGACTTCAATGCAGAATAAATGTAACTTTGGACAAATCACTTAATTCTCAGAAGCTGAATTTCTACATCTATGTGATAAGGGGGCTAGGCTGGATGATTTTAAAATTTCTGTAGCTCACAGAATTATAGACTTTGGGCTGAAGGAGACCTTAAAAACCACCTGGTCCTACAAGGTCATCTTAGAGATGAAAAAACTGATGCCCAGAGAGCTGAAATGACTTAATAGCTAGGTAACAGAGACTAGGAAATAGAATCAGTTCTAAACCAGCCTCAGAGTCTTATCAGTTATGTGATCTCTGGATGAGTCTGAAGCTCTGTGCCTTAGCTTTTCCAGCTATGAAAAATGATAACAAAAGGAGATAATAACTCACAGGGTTGTTGGGGCTCATAGATTGCCTAGTATATAGAGTGCTGGAAAGACTGAATTAAGACCAGGTCTTTCCCCAGAATAGAAGGGGATCTAGGTAGCCTATTGTTGATGTCAGATCTATAACTGAGCAACTCTAGCCCCTTTCTGATAGGGCAGGCAAGTGGTGCAGTGGATAGAGGACCCAATCTGGAGTCAAGAAGATCTATATTCAAAGCTGTCCTGAGACACTTATGAGCTGTGTGATTCTGGGCAAGTCACTTTTAACTTGTGTGTCTCTGTTTCTTCATCTATAAAATGAACTGGAGAAGGAAATGGCAAGCTACTCCAGCATCTTTGCCAAGAAAACTCCAAATGGGGTTCTGAAGAATAAAATATTTTTGACAAAACAGCTAAATAATAGACACAAGGTTGTTGTGAAGATAAAATGAGATGATATTTGTAAAGCATTCTGCAAATTTTAAAGCATAATTTAAATGTTTGTTCTTATTATTATTTCCAAAGACCTAGTCAGAAGCAGGACTGGAATCTGAACCTAGATCCTCAGCTCTAAGTACAACATCCTTTCTACTTTATCACACTGCCCATAGTCCTTATATATACATTTCTGAACACCAACTAGATTTCATAGCTCTTGCTTCACACCTCTCTTTTGATTATACTGGTTCCCTTGTGACATCTTTGGGAGTAGAGGAAAAGGTTGATATCATCCATCTTACAGAATTTCTGAAGTCACCTCATGGCATGGTGATGATTTTGGACTCTTAAAAGACTGTGTCAGGGGAGACCATGCCCTGAAAGGTTCTACCAAACTAGGAACACACCTAGTGGGAAAATATCTCTTGTAAAATAAGAAGCTTCATTAGGTTTTCAACAGGCTCATAATCAGAAGGAGACTAGCAACTGATGAATTAACATTGCTGTTATTTCATGAATACTAAAATCAATGAGTAAGTTTTAAAATATAATTTATGTCACATAATTATTTTTCTCCTTATTGTTATTAATTTTATTAATTATTTTTTATAATTCACTGTAACTTGTCTACTAATGTGTGGGGCTATTTTGATCTATATCTAAGAAGGTAATGCAAATTCTTAAAAAGTCTCTGACTCTTGAACTGGCTGTGTGTTCCTGGGCAAGTCACTTGGTTTCTCAGAGTCTCATTTTACTCATTGCTAAATGACTTGATTTGCTTTAGACTTGGTCTCCAAGACCCTTTTTAGGCCTGCATCTATTATCCTGTATTCAATTATCTAATGGAAAATAAGATTTTCTTCATGAAAAAAATGAGGAGACTGGATAAGATGATCTCTAATGTTCAATCCATTTTATGACTTTTTCAATTTGTGGCTCTTGGTTTTTGACAATCTACATTTAATTGTCCTACCATCTACACACAAATAAATGGACAGATAAAGCCAACCAAATGACTGAACAACACAAGGTGTCCCAAAAATCTTACTGTCATTTTAAATTTAAAGTTTTGACTTTAAAATGGCACTAAGATCTATGGGACACCAAATCCAAAAACTTTTAAATTGAAAATAAAATCACATTAAGACTTTTGAGACAGCCTTTATTATGTGGAAGATGTGGCCTTTATTTCTCTAGTAAAGTCTGTCCCCTGGTTTGACATCCCCTGCTATTCCTAATATATTTCTGTAGGAACCTTCAAGCTTGTCTTCCCAAACTTCCTTAAGATTTATGACTTTGTATAGCTCTGCCTCACTTAAATCTAATTCATGAATAAGTCAAGGTATCAGTCTAATGATGTCATTGAGAATCTAATGATTCTCTTTGAGAATGAAGGATGGACAACAATAACAAAAATTGACCACATTTTCTATATCATACTTGGCAAACATATTAGATCAATCCTTTTCTAGACAGGGCTATTCCCTCCATACTCAACCCAACTTCCTCAACACATCCCCTTCCATTCCTGCCATCTAGTTTCTCTTTTCCTTTCACATGAAGCTAATATTCTCATATTAAGATATGAAGATTTTCCATTTTGACTATTCTCAGGCTTAGATCCAGTTTTGGACAACCTCTCTATACATCAGTTTCTCTAACTGCGAAATAGAAATAATAATACTTACCCTATCTACCCAAATGAAATCTTGTGAAGATAAAACAAAATAAAAGATTAGAAAGTGTTTTTGAAAAGAAAAAAGTTCTAATAGGGATATATGTATATATTGGGGAGGAGAGAGTAGAACAATAAATCATAGGAAGGATATCTAGAAGTATTAAAGAGTTTTTTTGTTTGTTTAAATTTTCACAACATTTGTTCAGCTGGGAAACTTTAGGTCACTATAGGATCAACACACATTTATTAAGCACTCACCATGTGCCAGGCAGTTTTTTAAGCACTAGAGATACAAAGAAAGGTAAAAACAGCCTTTGCTTTCAAGGGTCTCACATTCTAACAAGGGAGACAACATGCAATCATCTACATATAAACAAGATATAGACAGGGTAAATGGGAGGTAATATCAGAGACAAGGGTCTAGTATGTGGCAATCCAAAAAAGGCTTTTTGCAGAAGCTGGGATCTGAGCTGGTCTTGAAGGAAGTGAGGGAATCCAAAGGTGAGGAATGAAAAGAATTCGGACATGAGGGACATCAATGAAAAGGAGAGGAGATGGGAGATGAAGTGTTGTAATAGAGGAATAGCAGGAAAGGCAGTGCTGCTGATTCATGAAATACCTGGAGGGGAGGAAAATGTAGTAAGAATGGAGAAGATTTAAGAGTCAAGAGTGATTTTCTATTTGATTCTGGAAGTAAGAGGAAGCCTACTGACCAGGGAAATGACAGGGCTAGACATATACTTTGTAATCACATGATTTAGAGCCGGAAGAGACCTTAAGAGACAGCTATTTCAACCCCTCAAGTTACATATGAAGAAATGGAATTTCAGAGAGGAGAAATGACTTATTCAAAATCACTCTGCTAGTAAAGTGTAGTGCTGGGACTTCTTTCTTAGTCCAGATATAAACTTGTCTTTGGGACAGAAGTGGAAGGAATTTCTTGATAATAATGGCTCACATTAAAGTACTTTACTTTTTTTTTTTACCTTTTTTGTTCAGCATAGACTTCTCCCAATAGCTCTGTGAAGTAGAAAATGCCATTATTATCTGCCTTTTACAGGTGAGGAAACTGAGGAATTGATCAGTCAGTCAACTAGCATTTATTGATTATGCAACTACTATTTGCCAGGTTGTGTGCTAAGTGCTGCAGGTACAAAGAAAGTTTAAAAAAAAGAAAGAAAGTCCCTGCCCTCGTAGAGCTTACAGTCTAATGGGAAAACAATATGTAAACAACTATGTACAAACAAGATATAGGCAGGATAAATAGGAGATAATTAGCAGAGGGAAGGCATTGGCATTGAGGGGGATTGAGAAAGGCTTTTTGCAGAAGGTGGGACTTTGGCTGAGACTTGAAGAAAGCCAGGAGGGGGAAGATGAGGAGGGAGAGGGTTTCAGGAATGAAAATTCTCAGTCAGGACATGGGGGATCTTGTTCAAGAGGTCAATGTCCAGGGAAGTATATATGAGTATATGAGGGAGTATAAGAGTATATGAGGGAAATTAAGGCATAAGAAGATTGGAAAGGTAGAAAGGGACTAATCAGTCAAGAAGCATTTTTTTTTAAGTTCCTACCATGTGGTAGACACTGCTTTGAATGTCAGCTATACAAAGAAAGTAAAAACAAAGACAAAACAATCCCAAACAGTTTCTGCTCTCAGGGAGTACACAATCTAATTTGTAAAACAATGGGTACATAGCTAAATAGATTTTAAAAATATATAGAGTAGATGAAAGAAATATGAAGCACAAAGACATTAGAAGCTGGAGGACTAAGAAAAACCTCCTACACAAGATGGAATTTGGGCTGATTAAATTAATTTGCCCAGTGTCAAATAGCTGTTAGAGGAAGTGAATTTGAAGTCATCAGACCAAGGTTAAAACTTTGCCTTAGTCATTTACTACCTGTGACCTTGGGCAAGCTAAAGCCTCACCAAACTTCAGTTTCTCCATCAGTAAAATAAAGGGGTTGGATTAGAGGACCTCTTATATCCCTTCTAATTCTAGATCTCTGATTGCTTTTATGTATTTAGTGTGTTTCCTACTATACTGTGTTGCCTTCCAAGCCTAACCCTTCCACTTCCAAGAGTGAAAATGAAGGAGAGACTGGAGCTTAATAGCATTCTATCATGTAAGCAAGATTGTGAAAATGTTCATTTTATGTTCCTTCTTCCCCTTTTTCTCTCCTTCCAGAACATTAAAGCAGAAACAATTTATGAAAGCAAAAGCTACATGGAGTAAGCTTAATCACAGATACATCGTCATTGAATTTACATCTGGAGCTGGTTCTCCTCCAAATCACAGTGTCAGTAACATATTCTGGATGTAAGCATAAACCCTAGTACAAAAGGTTGGTGGCCAGCATTTAAAACATTCCAAATTAGCAGCAGTAAGGAGAAGATCCCAGTGTCTTATGGTTTTATAAATAAGAAGAAGCATTCACATGTGCTTTATTTCAAACACTGAAAATACTTTACACATCCAGGCTATCCACCAGCATTCTGCCTTTCAGTCATTTTTTTGGATCATGCCCCGACTGAAATCCCATGACTCCATAGTCAGGTTCTCACTGAACCATATAAGGCTCAGTTTTTCCCCAGGACAGACAGATATTTAACATGTTATTTAATACACTCACCCACAGGCTTACACAAATATATGTACACACACACACACCACACAGTGGAAGGAAATTCAATGCCTTGTTGGTACTGTGGTGGCTTAGAATAGAAGAATGGAAACTTTTCCAAAGAAGCAGGACTCTATTGCAGAATCCCAGGCCTTGAAGAGACTTCTGAGACCAGCTGGGCCAACTTTAGCTGAGCAGGAATCTCCTGCAAGTGATCAGTCATCCAGCCTCTGCTTGAAGACCTCACGTGATAAGGACCCTACTACTCCCCATTCTACTTCTGGCCAGCTCTAAATGTGAGGGAATTTCCCCCCTATACATCAAACAGCATTAAAAAGCAGTTTCATTGATCTAAATCCTTCAAAGAGAATGAATTTTGTTATTTTTTTTAGTTGCCAGTCTTGCAACTTAATTACTACCTGTGACTGTGTTACTTGCAACTTAGTTACTATCTGTGACAAGTTCAAGATGCTAAAAACTCCTGTCTCCAGAGGGAAAGCGATTTCTATGGACCACAATGCACTATAACTGTCTCCAACAATTACACACTGGACTTTCTTGATCCTCTCCGGATCAGCGGCTGTCTTTCAGTTTAGGAATGGATTTTCTTTTCCGTGACGGCACTGCCGCCTCCGCTGATGATAAAACTCCTTGAGTTAGACACAACAAGGGCTGGGGACATTTCTTCGGGGATCTGGGTCTCTGGCTGGCTATCACCCACCATCGACTCGTTTGAGTCCAAGTCCCCGCTGTCCAGTTCTGATCCAGCTTCACTGCTCTGAAGGGGGAGTAAGGCTTGGCGCCTGGCCAGGCTGTCACCACTATTTTGGGCCTCCAGAGAGTTCTGCTGCTTGGCCACCTTATGGGCCATAGCATTCTTCTGTGGTTCATCGAAGCTCAGAGAAAAGGTGACCGTCCCACTGCCGAAGATCACTTTCTGTTTACAGCGGTGCTGTTGCTGTTGCGGCCGTTGCTGCTGAGGGGTCAAGGGCTGCTGCTGCTGCTGCTGCTCTTTCTCCCTGTCGGGCTGTGGGAAGGGGTCCTCAGAGTTGCTCTTGCTGCTCATGGAGGAGGACGGGGTAGAGCCGGTGGAGCCCCCAAGGCTATTGGATCGCTTCCTGGAGACGTTACTGCGGCGCAATGTGGCTCGGGCGGCCACCTTGAAGGCGTGGGCTGCCGTGCTGCAGCGCACCTCCTCGATGGTATTCCGGGAAGGCTTGAAGAGGATGATGTAGACCTTGTTGAAGAAGATGCAGGCCAGCAGCCCGAAGCTGGCCGCCAGGATAGCGATCACCTCCACAGCTGAGACGAACTTGCCGTAGGTGCTGGCATAGGCCGGGATGAAGGAGATCCAGACGATGAAGAAGATGAGCATACTGAAGGTGATGAACTTAGCTTCGTTGAAGTTCTCGGGCAACTTCCTGGACTTGAACGCAAAGAAGAAGCAGATGGCAGCCAGAAGGCAGGTGTAGCCGATCAGGAACCCCAGCGCCATGAGGGAACCTTCATGGCATGTGACAAAGATGATCTCGTCTTCCAGCTCGTAGTTTCGGTAGCTAGAAGGGGGAGCATTGTAGAGCCAAATGACACATATGACAATCTGCATGAAGGTGCAGAGGAAAACGAGGAGAAACTGCAGGTTGAGACCCCACCACTTGCGGTGGAGACTGGTGGGGATCTTTGCCTCAAATACCAAAAGGATTCGATTGGTTTTCACCAAAATGCAGGAAATGCATAATACGAAGCTGATCCCAAAGGCTGGCTGGCGCAGGCAACACGTCCAGTCCTGAGGCTCCCCGATGAAGAACAAGGAGCTGGAGAAACAGCAGATCAAGGAAAAGAGAAGGAGGTAGGACAGTTCCCGGTTGGTTGCCTTGACGATGGGAGTATTTCGGAACTTGATGAAGACTCCGAGTACAAAAGAGGTTAGGAAGATACCCAGAACTGCAAAAAGGGTGAGGGCAATTCCAAATGGCTCTGTCCAAGAAAGAAATTCGATTTGCTTCGCAATGCAAGAAGTATGATTTTCATTGGACCAGGAGTCATCAGGACACTTGTCACAAGCACTTGCATCTGTAAAACAACATTGGATAGAATTAATTTGCATCAGAGCAAATTAGCACTCTATTATACTGAAGCTGTCCTCAGAACATGAAGTATTTGGAAGTAGCACCCCTACTTAGCCTTCCCTCACAATGGATGAAATGCTGGGGTCTGTAGAAAACTCTAGTTAGTGAGTTCTTGACAAGACTGTGATTTACCTGTACTGTGATACACAGGACATTGGTTTTGGAGAGCTGGATAACAGACATAGAGCTAGAAGGAACCTCCAACTTTTAGTTTACAGAGGAGGAAAATGAAATACAGAGGAGTTAATTAGTCAATCCCAGCTAGGATCACAAATTTAGAATTGGAAAGGACCTTAAATGCCTTTAAGAGTGATGAGATTAGATTCAGGGAACCAAATGAGGAGATTAGAGTTCCTGGTGGTCAAGGAGTTAGATGATGAGGTTAGTGGTAGGTTTGGGGTTCAGGGAACCAAATGAAGAGGTTTATCTCCCCTAAATCCCCTTGGGATTCAGTGCATGGGTAGGGAGTTTTGGGAACTCCTCTTCTGGTGGCACAGAGATCCTTCGTAAAGGAATTTACAAACTGAAAAAGCTAGACTGATAAAAAGAAGTTTATTATTGGCATTGGGAAGTCAGTCTTTGCTATGCATGAATAGAAAGGCTGAATTCTTTAATGACAAGGTCCCAACAGAGAAGTAAAGTTTCTAGTAGAGAAATCCTGACAGAGAGCTATAAAGTCTCGTTAGGGAAACAGGTGAGAATAAAGAGAGGGTAATGCTGAAAGAGAATATTCTAGAAGGCAGAGTTTTGCTAATATGCCATATATGGCATATTAGCTCCTTTGCAAGGAGTGAGGGCCAAGTTGGCTCTTTTTATCTACAAGCTGGGTTTCACCTTGAGCTAGAATTGAATAGAAAAGCTTAGAATTAAATAGGGTTGGAATTCTCCAGTTTAGGATTTAACCAGCCCCACCTAGATAACAGAATGAAGGTCTTTGTTCTCTGGCAGGGTCTTTACAGAGGCAGGATTCAAGGAGAATTTGTCCTTCAAGGAGTTTTAGAGTTTTGGGGCTCCCTTCATCATTAGCAACTCTTTCATTTTACAGATGAGGAAGAAAAGCTAACAGAAGTAAAGTGAGTTGAGCAGGATCACACAAGTAGTTAAGTGTTTGAATCGGCTCTCCCTGTCTTAGTTCCCTGTCCACAAAGTCACTTGGCATAGATTTACAGATCAAAAGGATCTCAGAAGCCATCTAGTTCAATCCCAGGTGAGAAAACTAACTCCAAGGAAGATTAAGTGATTTTCTGATAATCCTACATCTGGTGTCAGGAGTGATTGTCTGAATGGAGCTCTTCTAACTCTAGGATTAATGTTCTTTCCACTCTACTAAGCTACCTCCTAAAGGAGTTGTTTACTTTCCTCCTGTTTCTTTTCTAGACTGTATGTTCCACAAGTGTTTGAGGGCAAAGAATCCTAAAGTTTTCTTCAGATGGAGAATGGAAAAGGTTTAGATATCTATGAATTTAGGATTTTGAGGGAAGGATAGTCAGGGATAAACATCTGCCTCTGATCAGAGCAGAAACATCTATGTGAATTGCAGCTGAGCCTGGAAAAATGGGAGTATTTTAATTTCCACTCATTGACACTGATCATACCATAGAAATTCATGTTAGTATGAGGGGAAAAGATAAAACCAAAATGATAAAGGAAGAACTGGGAGAAGCAAATTTCCCTATCCTTGAATTCTTTTGCTTCAGCATCACTCAGGAAGCACTATTGTACAAATTATAGCATGTACTTATTTTTTGCTTTTTGTTAGGGTTCCTTCAATTCCTTTATCTCTTTTTTTTGTTTGAAAACATTTTTTGTTTTATTTAATTGTATTTTCTTTTTTTCAATCAGCAAAAATGTACCTTCTCTCTCACACATGCTAACACCTCCCCCCAATTGAGAACAAAAGAAAAACAAAACCCTATTACATGCATTTATAGTAAAAACAAAACACATTTTCCACATTGGGTATGTTTAAAAAAAGTGCCTTCTTCTGTACTTTGAATCCTTCACATCTATATCAGAAAGTATATAACATATTTCATCATGAGTCCTTGGAAATTGTGGCTGATCAGAGTTCCTAATTCTTTCAGTTGGTTGGTCTTTACTGTAGTGTTGTCATTATACAAATTGTTTTCTTAGTTTTGTTCAATCTACAACTATTCATATATGTCTTCTAAGATTTCTCTGAAACTATATCTTTCATCATTTTTTACAAAACAATAGTATTTCATTATACTTATAAACCAATTATATACGATTATATTTCATATATATACATATATATACACACACAATTATAATCTGTTCAGACATTTCCTGATTTTGAGGGAACTCCCTCAAAGTTCCCATTCTTTGCCTCAAAAAGAATTGTAAATTAATTTTTTCTTCTTTTTAAAAACATTTTAAAATCATTTTTAGTTTCAAAATATATACATAATTTTCAACATTCATCCTTACAAAACTTTGTGTTCCAAATTTTTTCTCCCTTCCTTCCCCCCATCCATTCCTTAGCAGCAAGTAATTCAATATATGTTAAATATGTGCAATTTTTCTGTATATATTTCCACAATAATCATGCTGCACAAGAAAAATTAGATCAAAAAGGGAAAAAAAAGGAGAAAGAAAACAAAAAGTAAGCAAACAACAACAACAAAAGGTGAAAATACTATGTTGTGATCCACATTCAGTCCCTCCAGTTCTCTTTTGGGATGCAGATGGCTCTCTTCATGACAAGATCATTGGAATTGGCTTGAATCATATTATTGTTGAAGAGTCACATCCATCAGAATTGATCATCACATAATTTTGTTGTTGCTGTGTACAATGTTTTCTTTGTTCTGCTCACTTTATTTAGCACCAGTTCATATAGGTCCCTCCAGGCCTTTCTGAAATCATCCTGCTGATTAGTTCTTATAGAACAATAATATTCCTTAACATTCATATACCATAACTTATTCAGCCATTCTCTAACTGTTGAGCATCCACTCAGTTTCTAGTTCCTTGCCACTACAAAAAGGGCTGCTACAAACATTTTTGCACATGTGGGTCCTTTCCCTTTTCTATGATCTCTTTGGGCTAGAGGCCCAGTAGAGAGGCTGCTGAATCAAAGAGTATATACACAGTTTTATATCCCTTTGGGTATAAGAATTATAAATTATTTGTGCATTTTTAGCTATTATTTATTTTTATTAGAACTAATCCTTTTCTTAACCTCCTTATTTCCTTTTTTCCTATTTCCCTGTTGACCAAAAGGTATTTCAGTACCCACCTATGTGTGTATCTTTGTGTGTATACATGCATTTTCCCTTTTGACCAGTTCAAGTGAGAATGAAACTGTAGAATCAACTGCTATCCCCACCATTTTCCTCTTTGTATGTATAGATGTCTACATGCACACCCTGATTATATGAGATATTTTCCCCTAATCTTCATACCCACCCTGTTATGGGCCAGAACTCTGAAACAAGGATTCTTACAAGGTGTTAAGTCAGTGGAATTACAGTGGTTATCTAGTTTAGCATGGTGATTAATAGTTCTCTAGTTCAGTACATGTACTATGTACTTAATATAGTTCTACAAGATTCACACTTATGATAATGTAATGATAAGAACGCACATAAGCTGGAAGCCTCAGCTAGATTCAGTCAGAGCAAACAAAAGGACTGGAGGTGGGAGCTCAAGCTCTCAGAGCCAAGGAGAGACATTCATTCCATCTTTGGTCAGGCTTGTGGTGGCTCTCCAGGGGGACTGAGAGGCTTGGAGTCAGAGCCAGAGACAGACTTAGAAGGGCTCAGAGAGAGACTCAGAAGGGCAGACACATACTCAGAAGGAATCCAGAGCCAGATTCATCCCATCTTCATCAGCTTTGTGATGGCTGGCCTGGCCTCCTGTACTTTTCCACTGAAACCAAGACTCCAGAAGGCCTCCATGAAAACTAGCCGAAGCCCCAGGCAAGGAAACTAGATTATGAAGGAGATAATAAAGGATTTGGACTTTACTGGCTACTCTTGCGGTGATGACTCTGCTGAAAGGAAGGCTGTTCAGAGACCTTTTTTCTCCTGAAACCGAAGAGAACATTCCCTTCTCCAAATCTAGTGTGTTCCTTTTCCCCTTTCTTTCCATTCTTCTCTTGAAATCAAGATATAACAGAACCACTCCTATGTCATCTGCCTAATTAGGTTCCCTCTTTGACCCCTAATGAGAATAAAGTTCAAAGGGAACACATATTTCTCCTAAAATTTGAATGTCAACAGTTTCTTTGGTCCTTTTTGATTGCTTAGTTTATTTGTCAACATTTCTCTTACCTTCTATATATAAATTTCAAGAATACTTAATAATTATTTCATTAAATAAATGCTTATTTAATGAAATAAAATTAAAGATTCATTAATTTAATTTAGTTTAATGAAATAAAATTAAAGATTCATTAATTAATTCATTAATTTAATGAAATAAAATTAAAGATTCATTTTCCTCCTGTGGTTTATACTCTGAATTGTGGGACAAATCATTCACAACTGTAAACCTTTATTTTTTGCTTTCTGGAATATTGCATTCTAAGTTCTTCATTCTTTTATGGTGGTGGCTGCTAAATCATATGTGATTCTTACTATGGCTCCTCAGTACTTGAATTCTTTCATGTTGCTTGCAGTAATTTTTTCTTCAACCTAGAATCTTGGATTTTGGCTGTGATGTCCCTAGAAATTTTCATTTCAGTAGGAGGTGACCAATTATTCTTTCTATTTTCCAATTTGCTTCTGCTTCTAAGAGATTTAGGTATCATTTCTTTAAAATTTCTTGAAATAGGATATTTGGACTCTATTTTTAGTTATGATACTCCAATAGTAAAAACATCTTTAAATTTTTCTTCAAGACTCCTTCCTTGTCTGAATTCTGCAAGTTTCTGACTTGGGATTTGAGTCTGAGCAAAATTGCTGCTGGACTTCACCTCTATGAGCCAACTGGGAAGCTCTGTTGATTCAGAGTAGCATAACTGTAGGCCATTTTTGGTCTGGAATTCCTGTTTTTTGCATACTAGTATCAGAGTAGGCTGGATTGTGGAACTGAGACCTTTCTCTGCTACTATAATTTGAGCCACACTGATGATGCTTGCTTCTTTGTACACTACTCAGAGCCTTCCAACCTGATAATATATCCTGCAGGGAAAATCCATTTTTTAGTTCACCTTTGATCTGTAAACTGCAACTGGGTAGTGGAAGCCAAAGGTGACAGGTGGCATCTAGTCTCCAACCCCTGAGAACTCTTCTGCTTGTTCACATCCTCTCTCTGGGCATAAGCATGCATCTGGAGAGTTTGTGCCCAGCCAGACCCTTCTCAGTGTCTATGGTCTGTCTCCAAGTGCCAACTTGGTCTGGGAAAAATATTCCAGTGATTTTTTTCAACAGGATTTGGTGCGCTACATTTTTTAAATCTACGTGGAGTTTTATGTTTGTTTTTGAAATTGTTCCTTGGCTCTTTCTCCCTTATTTCCTTTTAAAGATTGATTTTTTTTCTAAATTGCCAAAGTCAACCAGGAACAATTTTCACCATAATCTGATCTCTTCCTTAGTTTACTACTTCAGGACTTTAATACAGCATTTCACAGGCTCATAGAATTAGAAGCTTATAGATTTAGAACTGGAAGGTACATTGGAAGTCATCAAGTCATACTTCATTTAATAGATGAAGAAACAGAGAACCAGACATGTTAAGTGATTTGCTTAAGATCACAGAAGTAGTAAATGTTCTGAGGAAGAATTTGAAACTAGGATATCAGTTGTAAATAGATTTAGCAAAAAATTTATCTGATTTATAAAATCTTTGTCAAACCATATCCAGCAATTCTTACATCAATACTTCTAAAGATAAAATACTACCAATGTAGACTATAACCCTTATAGACCTTATTGCATGATTTTCTGAGTTTCTGTGGCCCTACCTCAAAAGAAAAACTACCTTGTGGCCAATCTTATGGTGAGAAATTTCTCCACTCTTAAATTGATTGGTTGGTCTTTGAGAGACAGTTGGTCACCTGGCTCATACTTAAAGCCTTTCTATCTTAGTAGAATCTGCCAGATTTCATGGTAAACATTTAATGAATGTTGAATTGAAATGAAAGTTGAACTGAAACATCTAGGTTAATATGAGGTGAAACCACTCTTCCCAAATACGTTGAATAATTTGCCATCAGTGTAGTAGCTGACCTTGCTGCTCTTTTCATTTTTATTGAAGGTATTTGCAAACATCTCTGAAAGCATCATGCTAAAAAGCATGGGAGCAAGCACATAGTCCTGCTTTACTCCCTTGATGACTGGGAAAGCATGAGAGCATTGTCCATTCTCCAGTCCACATGCCTCATGAAATTTGACACATATTCCATATTTAATAAATGCCTTTTTAATCCTTCATCTATTCATATATGCAATAGTCACTTAATATGTATTTGGTGAATCAGTGACTTAGAGTACTATTCTGTTCCATCAAAGAGGCATAGTTCATAGAGAACAAGATAGCTTTGGAATCAGGAAGACTTGGGCAAAAATCCTGCCTCTGATAACATGCTAATTGTGTAACTATGGATAAGTCACAACTTTTGCATGACCTCTAGATGATTCTCTAAGTTTAAAATTGCTGAGGTTATAGATGGGGAGAGTTTACACATACATAGATGGAGGGTATTGATATATCTCAAGAATTCTTTGTTGATGAAATAAAGACCAAAACAATTCCATCCAGATAATGGGCTTTATTTACTGGGCCCAAGGCAAGCCCCAGAGGGCTTTCATCCAAACCTTTCATTATGTAGGACAACATTCTTTCTCTTACCTGTTTCATCACTGTACTCTCCATCGGGACACTCCACACATTCAAAGCAACAGGTAGGTTCCCCTTCAATGATCCCTTTTCTGGTTCCTGCCAGACAGTCTCTGCTACAGTTGGAGAATGGTACCTTAAGGATGAAAAAAACACACAAAGAAAATGAAACACATTAGCTCAGGAAAGGGGTTTGATGTTGATTTAAATAAAAACTTTTTTTCTGATATATATCCTAGACTTTGTTTAAAATTTTTAAATTTTTCAATGAATGATCTGTTTCTTTCCCTCCCATATCCTTCCCAATTACACACACACACACACACACACACACACACACACACACAGAGAGAGAGAGAGAGAGAGAGAGAGAGAGAGAGAGAGAGAGAGAGAGAAAGAGGGGGGGGAAGTGGGGGGGGAGAGGGATGAGAAAATTTGGGAGTGGGGGTAACCCACTTCCATTTATGTTATCCCATATTTTCTGGCCTATTATACTGCTCTTGTAATAATTTTTTGTTTAGTCATTTTTATTGTCTGATTCTTCATGACCACTTTAGGGAAAGATTTCTTGATAAAGGTACTGAAGTGGTTTGTTTGCCATTTCCTTCTCCCCCTCATTTTACAGATGGGTAAGTAGACTGAGAGAAGTTAAATGATCTGCTCAAAGTCACACAGCTATTAAACATTTGAACTTGGGTCTTCTTGATTCCCAAGTCTAGCATTCTAACTACAATGTCAATTAGTTGCCTTATCCAGAAGGATGAAAATGTGTGTATGTGTGTGTGTATGTATGTATAAATACTGACATGGATATTGTAGCTAACCACTTGACTGATATTTTTCCCCACTGAACTGACCAGTTTTTAATATATCATACATATATTTGGAGTATGTGGGTATGTATATGATTGCATGTATGCAGGGAACAATGCTAGCTACTGTGGGAAATATATAAAATCTAGATAAAATATTGTCCCTATTCTTGTGGAGTTTATAATTTAGTAAATAAAAATAGCTCACATTTATGTAATTTTTAAAAATACTTTCTTCAAAGAACTTTGTGAGGCTAAACATTGTATGATCTCATTTTTGTTGATGAGGAGGCCTATTTCTTAGATTTGAGATTCTGTGAGACTGCACTGCAGGTATTATCTCCATTTTACAGATGAGGAAACTGAGTCTTAGACAGATTTTAATGACTTTCTAATCGTTCCTTCTCCAACACGTCCCCTATTTTATAGCTTAAGAACAAAGCAAATATGGGTTAAGTAACTTGTCTAGGCTCACACAGCTAGGCTGTATCTTAGGCCAGATGTTCCTAACTTTGAGGCAGTACTCTGTACACTGCATCACCTAGCTGCCCTTCATTTTACTAATTAGTAAAGATACTGGCAAGATGAAAGAGGTCAAGAGAAGAACAACTAGACTTGTGAGGAATCCCCAAACCATTCTATTTGAAAAATAGCTGAAAGAATTGGAAATATTTAGCATAGAAAAGAGAAGGTAAGGGAATAATAAATTTCTGGTTTCCTATAGTTGAAGGCCTGGAATCTGCAATCTGGAAAAGAATTAGATTTATTCTATGTGCTTTGAAAAGATAAAAGAATAGAAGTAAAGTAATAGAGTTAAATTTAAGGTTAGGGAGAACATCTTAAGAATTAGGACTGTCTGAAAATGAAATGAATTTCCTTTTAAAATATTTCTCTGTCACTAGCGATGTTCCAGTGGAGTGGACCAATTAAATTATCAAGCAGTTATTAGGCCTCTACTATGTACCAAGCCCAGCACTTACACTGGGGATAAAAAGACAAAAACTAAAAGTTTCCTGTCAGTCAACAAGCATTTATGAAATACATTCTATGTGCTAGGTACTGTCCTGTGCACTGTGGAAAAAATGAAAAGCAAGAAAGTCCTTCTTCTTGAGAAACATTCTAATGGAAGAGACAACAAACACACATATGTAAATATATTATATATGTCTATCTGTAAAACACCTATCACATATTAGGAAAGCATCAGCAGTTTCAGAGACCATGAAAGCCCTCATATAGAATTTGGAGCTTGAACTGATTTTTTTTGTCTTCAAATTTAAATTTAAGACCTTTGGCTATGTCTATCAGTCTATATCCAAATTGAAAAATGAAATATTGTCACATCTCATGCCAAGAATACCTATTCTGATAAATACTTATTAAACCAAGCTTGAATCTTGAAAGTTAACACAGATTTTGAGAAATGGAGATAAGGAGGAAGCAAACTCCTTGAATGAAGATAGCCACTGAAAAGGTAAGGAGATGGAGTAACAGCTAAGGGGAAAAAAGCAAAAAACCCAGTTTGTCTCTCTTGAAGAGAATCAAGCTAACTGTCAAAGATATTAGATAAGGCTTCTGAGTTGGAAAGGAGATTGAACTAAATGACCTGTTTTATTTATTCCTACTCTAAGAATCTGTTATTCCATTAAAAGTACCTGTGTCTTGAAGCCAAAAAAGATTTGGTGAGTTTTTTGTTCCACAGGCTAATTTTGCTATCACTCACTCCCCCATCTATTTTTACAGTGAAGTTCCTTAGCACACTGATAAGTTATTGTCCCTTGCATTCACTGATACAGAATGGAATAGGCAGGACTAGGAGAGCAAGAAACAGACTGAACATAATAATACAAGAGAAATAAATAAAAAATTGTGTCACAACCATGTTTTCCTTAAGTCTGTGATAGAAGAATTACCTAAAGCAATGGAGGGCTTCCTTGTTTGTTTTTAAAACATGAGAAAGACCTCCATGTTGGGTAGACATTATATAGTAACTCATGGGAGAGTATGAAGATTGACTCAGGATGAGCAGAAATGCATGGCTATGTCACACTGTGGGGTTTTTTTGCAGATTACCCATTTTCTGATATTCTCAATGATTTTCTCTGGACTTGAACCATTTTCACACAAAAAAACTAGTGACATTCAAAAGACCACAGTGAAATATCCTTCTTATAAATCACAGACTATAGATTTGGAGCTGGAAGAGAATTTAGAGGCCATCTGGTCTAAGTACAAATTTTATTTAAAAAACAAAGGTATGAAACCAAATCTTCTATGACTTCAAATCCATACCCTTAATACTGTATTTTTCAGAAGCTGAACAGTTCATAACTAATTGCTCCCAGTATCAAGGACAGTTCAGTTAGGATGCCTTTGGCCCTTTGAGTAAGCCATCTTGAAAAGTGCTCTCTGAGAGAGCAGATGTATTATTACAATGACCTTTCTAGAATCAAATGGTTTGAGTTTGTACCTGTAGATTTTATTTTCCCCCAGATTATATATTTAGAACCAGAAAGGACTTTAGCATTAGCATTAGCATTAGCAACCCCTTTGTTTTAGAGTTAAGGAAGCCCAGAGGAATGAAGTGGCTTGTCTAAAGTCATATAACTGTGATTGATCCTTTGACTACAAACCTAATGTTTTTTTTTGTTGTTGTTGTTTTGTTTTTTTTTTACTACACGAGGTTTATGATGTAACTATATTGGGTTTATTGTACTTACATTGTATCAGGGTTTTTCATAAAGGACATTTTTGTGGTTGACCGTGATTGGGTATGTAATATAGCAGTAAAATATTTTGATTACCTCCTAGCTGATGATATAGCCTATCTGTTCACACATTTAGGTTGTTCAATAACGCCATCATATCCTCAGAAAATGAGACTTCCCCCCTCCAAATATAATAGTATTTTATTTTTCCAAATACATGTAAAGATAGTTTATAATACTCAATTTTGAAAACCTTTTTGTTCTAAAATTTTCTCCCTCCCTCCCTTAGCTACCTTTATTCCCAAGAAGGTTAAATATGTGCAATCCTTTTAAATTTATTTTCATATTTAAATGTTTAAATTTCCATATATTATACAATAAAAATCAGACCAAAGCGGGGGGAACAAAACAAAAAGATGAAAATATCATGCTTCAATTCACACAGAGAATGGAACAGTTAACCAATATTTAGGCTACACACTCCTAGATGCTAGACCTTATAACCACTCAGAACTTTCAGACCTATCTAGTCTGGCTCTTCTGGTCCTGCTTATCACCAGCATCCAACGTCCACTTCTATCTGCATCTCATCTTACTATTCTTTCATAATGACTAAAAAGCAAATGAAAGATTATTTGAGTCAATTGCTTAGGAGAATGTTCAGGAATTCTTTTCCCTATTTTCTTGCAGTTTGAGGGCTACCTGCCCCTATTCAAAGATAGCTTTTAAAGTTTCATTTTCCACCTTATTTAACTAGCCTGTCTTCTTAGGCTTTCAATGAGGTCTTACTCTGATGTCTCATTATAGTATAGAAATGACCCTGGGTTCTCTTTTTAAAAGATTTTAAAAATCATTTTCTTCTGATTAGCAAGCATTTAATTATTTTCTCCCTTATCCCCACCTACTTCGTCCAATAAAAAAAGTAAATCATAATAACAGATATTCATAATCAAGCAACACAAATTCCCACATTAGCTATGTCCAAAGACATATAGTCATTCTTCATTTTAAGTCCATCATTCCTCTGGCAGAAGATAGACAGGTGGGGTCATTGTTAATCCTATGGAATTGTGGTTTATCATTGCCTTGATAAGAATTCTTTTAAAGTCCTTCAAGGTTATTTTACTTTATTTTTAAATTGTTCTCTTAGTTCTGCTCATTTTGTCCTGCCTCAATTCATAGAGGAGACTCTCAATTTCCTTGAAAATTAGTTATTTCCTCATTTCTTACAACACAATACTATTATGTTGCATTAATATGCAATAATTTGTTCAGCTGTTCCCCAACTGATGAGCACTTTCTTAGTTTCTAGGTCTTCACCACTACAAAAAAAAAACCTGCTATAAATATTTTTATACAAACATAATTTTTTTTCTTTCTCCAATTTCTTTGGGATCATAAGTCTATTCATGGTATCTCTGGGTCAGAAGGCAAGTATAGCTTATTGACTTTTGGCAGATAGTCCCAAATTGCTTTCCATCATGCATTTAGTTCTCAAAGCCTAGACCAAAATAGTATAAATTGTGGAAAGACCTGTGAAGCATTTCAGGTACATACCAGGTAATGAGCTGTGTTTGTCCAGCAGGTCCCACCCTAAGCAACTAGAGAAAGGTTCATTATTCTGAAGTTGTTTACAAGCTGATGACTTTGTTGACCATACCAACTCATGAAGCCTGAGATCTGTATTTATTGATGGAAGGAGATCTTTCCGCCAAATTAATGAAATTGTAGACATTGAAGTATTAGGGAGGCAATATGGTTCAGTGCAAAATATACTGAATTTAGAATCAGAGGACCTTGGCTTAATTGATTTCTCTAATTATGAGTAACCTTTAGAAAGCCACAAGACTTCTCTGGGTCTCAGTTTCTTTCTCTGTAAAATCAGAAGGTTGAATTAGACTAGGTTATTTAAAAAATATCTTCCAGCTTTGACTCTATGATCCTTTGAAGAGAACTTTTTTAGACATATTACTTTGTACATTTTGGGTTAACATTTTGTTATTTTTGTTCAGTCATTTTTTTCAGTCATGTCCATCTCTTTGTGATCCCATTTGGGGTTTTCTTGGTAAAGATACTAGAATGGTTTGCCATTTCCTTCTCCAGCTCATTTTATAGATGAGGAAACCAAGTTAAGTGACTTACCCAGAGACACACAGCTAGGAAATGTCTAAAGCCCACATTTAAACTCAGGAAAATGAGTCTTCTGGATTCAAGGACTTGCACTATGCAGTATGACACCGCCTAGCTGCAATTTTAAATATGCTTTTTTTTCTGATTATGTTTAGAAAACTAATTTCTAAATTGTCAAGTCTACCAGACATAGGTCAGTACAAGACCTTATTCCTTTGGACAAGGAATCTTATTCCTTTGGAAAAATCACCACAAATTATGCCCCAGAAGTCACTAATCTGCACATAACCACTGCTATCCTGTACTAGACTATACTAGACTAGGATATATATATATATATATATATATATATATATATATCCTATAAATATACTGATTAAAAATACTGATACTAGCTCTTTTTGTAGTATCAGAAATCTGGAAACCAAATAGATGCCCATCAGTTAGGAAATGGCTAAACTATAACAAGCTATAATAGTATATCCATGTAATGGAATATTATTATGCTTTAAGAAATGATAAAGAGTGTGATTTCAGAAAACCTGGGAAGACTTATATGAACTGATTCAAAATGAAGTAAGCAGAACCAGGAAAAGAATTTATATTATAAGAACAATACTGTGAGAACAACAACGAACATTTAGAACCCTGATCAGTATAATAATCAATCATGATTCTGGAGAACCAATGATAGAACATAATTACCATTTCCTGACAAAGAGGTGATAGACTTCAGATGCCGAATGAAACATGCATTTTTGGACTTGGCCAATGTGCTACTTTATTTTGCTGGACTATATGGATTTGTTTTGCTGGATTATATATATTTGTCACAAGGATTTTTTCTTTTTCCAATTTTTAAAATGGAATACTGGGAGGGAAAGTAAATAAATGCTTATTTATGAAAAATGATTTAAAAATATGTCACCATGCAGGAATATGCAAAGCACAATTTTTCTTCCCATTAGATTATCTGCAACCTAGGTGGTCTTCTTTACTATCTCCTAGAAAGTATTTCCACATCCCCATCATTGCTCATAGTCCCCAGAATATCACAAGTCTCTTTAAATAATATCTATGCTCCAGACATGAGAGTTTTGTTTTTAAAAAAATACTGAACACCATAGTATTGGGGAAATTTTTTGCTTATTACATAAAGTGTGTATTACTGTTAAAGTAGATTGTTTGGAAAAAAAGGACAGGTGAGAATCCCTTTTCTCTGTAGCTATAGAATTTTTTATTTAACACTCATGAGATTCAATAGGTGATAATCCACACTACATCAACATTATAGCATCAGAGAATTTTAGCACTAGGAAGGACCTTAGGGATGATTCTCCATTCTAGGATCACATAATTTGCAACCTGAAAGTAGTAAAATGCTTACAGACAAGAATTTGAGAAAATAGAGAGCTGTAAATTTTATCCAAGGTTGTTATCACAGAATGAACTCATTCAGCCCTCAAGCACAACATATTCACTTTGTTCCCCAAGTGGGTAATGATCCCTGTATGTGAGACATTTTAATGGTAGAACAGCTTTCATGAATTTAAGTATCAAACTTATCCTCTGGTGGCCCCAGGATGATATAACTAACTACTTGGATATTTTAGCCACATATCTATCACACCAGTCAACTTTTAATTACCTTAGAAAATTAACTTTATAGGTATCTCCCCCATCTCCACCTAAACATCTTTAATGTTCTATTCATCTCTTCATGTGCCTGGTATTCTGTACAAAGGTTTCATGATCAATGGGATATGAAGACAAGGGTACATCAGGATATCATACTTTGTGAGTTTTTCTGTGTACATTTCTTTAGGACCCACAGAGTGAGACACCCAGAGTTTGGATGCAGGGGCCTTAGCACTGTCAGTATTTGAAATAATACAAACAAATAAAAACTGGCTTTTATAAATCTGAGATCTCATCAGGATTGGAATTTCAAAAGCAGAACAGATTGTAAACTTTTTACATATTTTTTTTATTCTATGCATTTTTATCCATGTCTTTCTATAAATCCTCCAAAGAGGATTTTTCATTAGAAATGACCAATGGAAAACTAGGATAGAGAAAGCAAATGAACTGGACAAACTTTTCAAAAAAATTCTTTCTTGCCTATTTCTAGAAATAATTCCATTGCCTTTTTGCCACTTGTGGGGAGGGGGTAAGGAAAGAGCAAAAAAAACCTCTTCATATATATTTCCTGATTTTTTTTATCACCATGCCACAGATTACACAAATATACACATTTGTGGTGATATATGAGCCCCTAAGGACCTTGCCATCTTGGAGATGTTTTACCTTCGTTGGTCTTGAGACTACTGTTGATTAACCATTTAGTTCAGGATGTGTTATTAAATATCTATCACTGGGCTTGACTGTGACTATAAAATTCAACTTCTAGTTCTCTTACCACACCTTTATTCAATGATCAATAGACTTCCTTTATTGCTAAATATATCCAAATGGACATTTTCTTCAGAAAATGATGAGAAGCTTTCAAAAGACTTAAGAATGTTACAGCTATACAGATTTTTTTCCTTTTAAAGGTAAATACTAGAGTTAGTAGAGCTGGCTTCATCATTAATGAGCATTTATTAAGCACTAATTATGTGTCACATTGTATTAAGCCCTGGAGATATAAAGAAGGTAAATAAAAATCTCCTCTCAAAGAGCTCTTATTCTAATGGGAGTGGGACAATATACAAACAGGTATGTACAGTCTAAATGGATAGTAAGAAGGCAACCAAAAACATCATTTTCATGAAGTTTTAATTATTCAGCTTCTAATGTTTATAATGAACAGAAATAAAAAGATGTACACATACATTTGTTTTAGGGATTGATAAAGTAGAGCAATTTTAGGAAGAACTTGATAATATCCTCAAAAATAAGTTAATAAATGTGATGATACTAGGGACTTTCACAGTATTGGAAAATGTGAATCAGGATTGAGCAATGAGATATCAAGACTTTTGTACTTTATTTTTCCTTTCTTCAAGAAGGAATATGGAAGATAGAATGCAGCAAACCTCAAACAATGCCACCAAAAAAATGACACATCATATTTTAACAGATGCTAAAGGACTGGAGCCTAGTGTAGCATTTCAGATTCAGTTATCTGTATGTAGTTAGATCATTGGCTGGTAAACACAAACAATATCAAATTTGAAGAAAAAGTAAACATGAAAAGACTTTAAAAAAATAATTTCATATCCAAACTACTTAAAGAAGCTGTTGATTCAGAAAAATGGGAAATGGGCAGAAACAGAAACATTGGCTGATAATGACCATTCCTTTAAATCGTTTAATTAAAATAATAGTCACTAGGAGGAGTTGGCCAAAACAGTCCATAAACCACCTTGGCCATTTGGTCTTTTTGCCGACTTGACAAACCTGACAGCCAAGAGAAAGGTTCTCTTACTTTATGAGCCCACTTGTAAAATATGATTGAGGAAGATGACAGTATTATGAAATATTATTACCTCATAAAACAGCAGGATGCAGTTGGAAAAAAATTAAGCCTGCAGAAAGTTTGTTAGAAACTTAGCCAGGCAAGAACAGCTAGATGGTGCAGTAGATGGAGCACCAGCCCTGGAGTTGTGAGGAACTGAGTTTAAATCTTACCTCAGAACTTAACACTAGTTGTGTGAGTCTAGGCAAGTCACTTAATACCAACTGCCTCTTAAAAAGGTTAGAATAAGTTTGGATGAAATTGGAAGGATAAAACAAATTGAAATGGAACATATTTATGGTGTTTCTAGAGTGGTCTATTCTATTACCTTAAAGCCCCCATGTACTATGTGAGAAAATTATAATGGCCTTTTTTCCCCCTGAGGCAATTGGGGTTAAGTGATTTGCCCAGGGTCACATACATGGCTAGAAAGTGTTAAGTATCTGAGATCACATTTGAACTCAGGTCTTCCTGACTTGAAGGCTGGTGCTTTATCCACTGCGCTACCTAGCTGCCCTCTCTAATGGCCTTTTAAGAAAATGACATGGGAAAAGAAATTAAAATTTCAAAAATTTCAAAATTTTTTTTAAAAATTAAAAAAATGATGACATAGGGAAGTACAATTGGACCTAATAAAATACTTATTGAAAAATATGTGGATAATGGAAAAAGCAGTGTTTGGAGGCAGAAAACCTACATTTAAATCCTGACACTGTTACTTAATTTTATATGTCCTTGAGGTTAGTCTTTTATTCTCCCTAGACCTTAATTACTTCATCTGTAAAGTGAGGGGGTTGGACTTTTTGGCTTCTAAATGTGAGAAGGGGCATAAAATAAATAATTATAGCTAGTATTTATAATAGTACTTTAAGGTTTGCAAAGTGCTTTAGAAAAATTAATTTTATGCTCAAAACAATTCTGGGAAGTAGGTGTTATTATAATCACTGTTTTACAAATGAAGAAACTGAGGCACATAATAAGTATTTGGGCAGGAAATTAACTCTGGTTATCTAGATTCCATGTCCAATTCATTCTCCGTTCCACTTAAAGTGGAAGAATAGTCATGGTTAGTATATAATACCTATGTGTATTATTTTGTTGTGATGATGGTTGTTTATCCAGTCATTTCAGTCATGCCTGATTCTGTTACCCCATTTGGGGTTTTCTTGGTAAAGAAAACCTTCCTTCTTCCAGCTTATTTTTACTGAACAAGTCGGCCCTATGAAGGCCCACGGGATAGTAATGACATTGGACTATGAATCTTATAACTTTTTTTCCTGCTGTAAGCAAGAATAATATACTTTATGCCATTCAACTAGGGAGCCTAAGAGACTAAATTAAAATTTCTAGTAGATTTGGATTTTATGATAATACTGGCAGGTAAGCAGAGAATGCAGTGCTGGGTTGTTATCATTCAGAGAATCATGAATGAGGGCAGCTAGTTCAATTCATCCCTGAAGAGGAGTCACATTTACAGCATTCTTGATCACTGGCCACCTACTCTGTGCTTTATGATGGGTGAGCTACCCCCTCCCAAGAAACCCACCCCACTTTTCCAAGGCTTTAATTATCAGCAAGTTTTTGCTTCTATCAAGTTGAAATCCCCCTCCCATGGACTATTTTTAATTCCGCAAAACAAATGAATCCTTTTCCTTCAGTGAGACCTGCAAACATTTGAATACAGCAAAACTGTGTCCCGCTAAGTAAGACTTCTCCAGTCTAAATACCCTCTGTTTCTTCAATCACTCCTTGTTTGGTGTGATCTTTAGCTCACTCCCCAGCTTGATCAACATTACCAATCACCCTTAAGTGTGATTTGCTTTCTTGTTGTTATAATCTTCACTTAATGCAAGCCATTAACCCATACTGCTTTTTTTTTTGGCTATCATAGCTCACATTTATGGCTGGTTCATATTAAGCTTCTGATTCATTGAAACCCCAGGTCTTTTTCAGACAAACTGCTGTCTGACCACAGTTAAAATACAGTTAATGATAGTGAAACAAGGTCTAAAAACATCCTTGGATGAATCAAAAAGCATTTACTAAGTGCCTGCTATGTGGCAAGCCTTGTGCTGGGTGTTGGGAATAAATATGCAATAAATGAAACAATCTCTGCTCTCAAAGAGGTTAAATTCTTTTGGTTTTTCCATTCCAGAAATCATTTTAAAGTGCATACTTTATGCAAGGTACAGTGCTGGGTAATAAGAATTCAAAGTCAAAATAAACACAGTCTCTTTCCTCAAGAGCCTCATGTTCTTTTCAGAAGATCCACTATGTAAATAGATGATGATTTAAGAAGGAGAATGCACTAATAACTAGAGGGATAAGAAAAGACTTCTTGGGAAAGATGACACATGAGTGGAACCTTGAAGGAAGCTGAAGATTTAAGTGGCACTCATATTACCTTCCTTTTTAATTATGACTATATGTTCTCTGTCATTAAACATTATTTTAAAACCCTTGCAAGTTTTATGGATTCTATAATGAATGATGAATAGATTTTTACATGGACAGTTTTAGATAAAGTCTATTTAAATGTATAAAATCTAGATTTATTAATGAGTATGGATGATTATTTACCTTGTGTAATATAGAATTTACATTTTAATGGGAAAATTTTAACCACTGGGATATAACTGGTCAGGGGAAGAAACCCAGTATTCCCTGAAGCTCAAAAATTCATTCAAGACAGCTTTAGATGTTAATAGAAAAACAATCAAATTATTATCAAGAATGAATACTGGGATAGGTCTGGGTTGATATTCTTTATGTTGGCTCCTTTTGTGATTTACAATAGTAGTCATCTAGTTGAGCTCATTCATTTTACAAAATAGGAAAATGAAACCTGGATATGTTTGCCCCAGTGTGGCTATTGCACATACTACAGGTTCTTGAGCCACTAGTGAGAGTTGAGTGCCAGGTGGAAATCTAAGGTGGATGAGCAGCCTTGAAAAGGGATCAGCAAGCCTCCCCCTGGAGGTGCTAATCCTCTCCTCAAACACCATCATACATGATGCATTAAGAGACAGCATAATGTAGTCGATAAAAGTTCAGGACTTGGAATAAAGAAGACCTCAGTTAAAAATGATTAACATTAATCATCAATTACCCTCTCCTAAACCTCAGCTTCCATGTTTGTTAAATGGGGATAATGATAGCTGAAGTAAGGATTACTGAAAGGCTCAAATGGGATAATGTAATCAGAGCATTTTGCAAACCTAAACCACTATTTTACTGGAGGTTATTTCTATTATTCAAGGGCGCATGGGGTTTGTTTACTCTAGATTGGAGCATTCAGCCTTCTTGGTCTATATTTGTATATAACCCTATTGCAAAGAATGCAGCTCTGTTGAGTTGGCCACATTGTTTGAATGACAAACATACAAAAAACAAACAAAAAAACTACATCATGGAGAACTCACATAGGGCAAGCACTCACAAGACGGTCAGAATAAGCAATGTAAGGACACTTTCAAGATCTATCTTAAAATTTTTGGAATTGATTTGTGACATAGGAGACTGCCCAGCATGTTGTGCCCTCCTCAGAGAAAATGCTATTTAATTGAATTACCTTAATTACTTAATTTCCTTTCACATCATGAAATATAAAAATTAATTTTTATGTTGCTTAACCCTAGATATCAAAACTATAGTCAGGGAGACTCATCTTCTTGAATTCAAATCTTGCCTCAGACATTTAAGGGTTGGGAGACTGGGCAAGCCCTGATTACCTCAATTTCCTCATCTGTAAAATGAACTAGAGAAAGAAATAGCAAATTCCTTCGTAATTATTCCATTATCTTTGCCAAGAAAACCTCAAATGGGGTCACAGAGAGTCAAGCATGAATAATAAAAATAAACCAGAAAAAGGAAATTTTTTTTACATAATATAAATGGAGAAACTACAAATAAGAAGTACAAAATGAAGTCAAATTCTTATTCTGGAAAAAGGTGAGAGAGTGAAAATAAAAATTTCTCTCAATTTCAGTATGGGTTATTGACACAACTATATGGTGACAAATAATGGAAAATGCTGTTGAATACTCAAACCTGAAGCTTCTATAGAGTTAAAGATGTTATAGAAAGAGCATTGGGCTTAGAATCAGAAGACCTGGATTCAAGTCCTTGCTCTCAAACTTAATAAATTTTGTCTTTTTGCAGAAACTAATTTGCCTCTGTGAGCCTTGGTCCTGGTTTGTAAAAAATGGATAATACTATGGACTATGGACTTCTCATTGTTACAGTGAGATAAGTGCTTTGTAAACTTTAACTAGGGACTGGTCTTTGATGTAGGATAAGGCAAGTCCCCCTACCAACTGGCATCTTCTCTGTGAATCAAAGAGTCAGCTAGTTGATAAATGGAACAAAGTGATGAGTTTGGAATAAAAAAGACCTGAGTTTAAGTCCAGCCTCAGACTAGATGTGGAACCCTAAATCTTAAACTTCTGTATGCCTCAGTTTCTTCACCTGTAAAATGGGGATAATAATAGTATCATCTCCTCGAGTGATTAGGATGAAATGAAATAGTATTTGTAAATGGTTAGCATAGTGCAAGCACTTAATAAATGTATGTTTTTTTCTTCCTCTCCTCCTTTGTTCCTTTGTTCCTTCCCTTTTCCTTCCTTCCCTTCTTCCCTCCCTCCTTCCTTCCCTCTTTCCCTTCTTCCTTTCTTCCTTCTTTCTCTCCCTCCCACTCTCCCTTCCTTCTTCCTTTCTCTCCTTCTCTTCCTTTCCTCCCTTTTTTCTTCCCTCCCTCTGTCCTTTCTCTTCCTTTCTTCCTTTGTTCTTTTCTTCCTTCCTTCCTTGTCTGCTTGCTTCCATCCTTCTCTCCCTCCCTCCCTTCCTTTCCTCCTTCCTTCTGTTCTTTCTTTTCCTCTCTTCATTTCTTCCCTCCTTCTTTTTGTTCCTCCCTCCTTTCCTCTCCTCCTTTATTTGTCTCTCCCATCCATCTCTAAGCTTCCTGTATGCATGGATTTCTATGCTTGATTCCTGGCCAGGGATAATAGGAAATAAAATTACTCTTTTGGTGACTGAAACTAACCCCTAAACAGGAGAGGAAATCCAATTTCTTTCCCTTTCAGCTCCTTTTGATGAAGAAATGAATTTGGAAAAAGGCAGAGGCCATGACTCAGGTAGAAGTAATTTTGAGTATTTTTATATTAAAGTGACCCATCAATTCAGGGAAATGGCCAGATTAATTATGTGTAGCCACAGCTGGAAATAGATAATACTGACAACAAAAGCAAACAGCACTCTGGACAAACTGCAATGTCAATAATGGATCAGATGAATTTTATAGAAAGTTGGCTATTTCTGTAATAATGGATTGAATGGGTTAACTTGGAGGCCTAAAAGAGTGAATGCCCTTTACTAAACAGCACAGTTGCTATCAGAAGGCCTTAGGTTCCCGAGAAGAATAAAATACATTATCTGTGGTCCTATGGCCTTTGCCTTCTTAAGGTAATAAATTACTTCAAAAGTAGGAAAGAGATGCTGAATCTGGGCCCTTGGGATTTTTCTTCACATGTTAAACAACAACCTTCTCAGTAGCTCTGTACATGAGGAAAAGAAGTAATGGAAGCAAATTGAATTCTGCGAAGTCATACAATATTAGCTGGGGGGCTTACATAGCAAGAGTTTATTTCATAAACATTTACTTATGTCTTCATACACTGTACTAAGGCCTAAGAGAAGATGTAAAAATAAATAGGATCCTGCCCTTGCCCATAAGGAGTCTGTGATAAGAATGCCTCTTGTAGCCCAGTAGCTGAGGGTACACTAAGTAGTGTTGGTATAATGTTTGATAAATCAGTGGGGAGGAGGTGATATAAGGTTGAAGGAGGAGTACTCTGGGTGGAAAAGCAGCCAGCTGGACAGGATTTCTCCAAGATCCTATTATCTATTTTGGAAGAATAGCACCCCCAAGTCTTTTTGATCATAAAAGTGCTAAAAAATATATAGCCTTCTCCATTCCTCCTCTACTCAATACCCCTAACCCACTCCATACACACACACACACACTCACACTCACACACACACACACACACACACACACACACACACACACACACACACAATAGAGGCAAAAGTAGTTAGGAAATGGAGTTAAGACACTCAATAGAGACTTATCTTTGTATTCCAGATCTTATCTGTAAAATTTTGTTGTTTAGTTATTTCAGACTCTTCATGACCATTTAAGATCTTCTTGGTAAAGCTACTAGAGTGATTTACTATTTTCTTTTCTAGGTCATTTTACAGGTGAGAAAACTGAAGCAAACCAGGTTAAGTGACTAGTCTAGGGTTACACAATTAGTAAGTGTCTGAGGCCAGATGAACTCACCTAAGATGAGTCTTCCTGACTAGGCTCTATCTACTGTACCATATAGCTACCCCTACCTATAAAATAGGAAACACTATCTACCTCACATAGCTGTAGTATAGTGTGGACTTATAAATATTATTATTAGAAATGCAATAAGGAAAAGAGAAATTTAGTGTGTTCCCTCCTCCCCTTCCATAACCTATTTCACCTTCAAGAGATGACTAGAAAATATCTAGAGACATAAGAAGGGAGATAAAATACTGACATTTAAAGGTTCTCCTCTCTTTCTTCCTCCCTCCCTCTATCCACCTATAACAATATTACACAATATGTTCAATGGTTTGGAATTACTCAAGTCAGAAATAGGAATGGGGAGCGGATAAAAGAAAGAGGACAATAAATGAGAACTGAGGCAGGTGTAACTGGTGTTTGTTTTTAAACAAACTGAGAGAATTGCGCTGAGGACTTTCTTTTTTATCTTCAATTTTTTTTGTTGATATCTTTTGTTTTTTACATTGAGGGTTTTCTCAATAATAATCTAGAATATCTATCACAGAGGATTGCTATCATGACCGAATGAAATAATATATGTAAAGCACTTTGCAAACCTTTAAGTGTTATAAAAAATGTCAGCTAGTATCATTATTTATACTTCTGGAACATTCTATAAACCTGGGTAAAGTACTTCAAACTTCAAGAATGATCTAGGGGGATTTCTGGAAAGGTTGAATTCCCTTTTACCTCCCTTCATGTGAAGGGCTTCATTCTTGTGAATGATTGTTATGATTCTATTGCAGCTAAATTTCTACTGGCAAAGAAGCTCTCTATTTGGACAGTGCTATGCATTTATTTTTGAGCTAACACTTCCCTGAAGTAATCACCCCCACCTTGCCCACACTTTATTTGCGGTTGTCAGTAGACCACTCATGGCTTACTTATATTCATTACATACCTCCCTGGAGAATCCACTCCACAGAATTTTCTCCTCGTTGATGAAAAGCCGTTCACCCTTCTTGGCATAAACATTGTAATGCCCAACCTCCTTAAAAACGATGGAGCCATCCTCTGGGGAGAGATGCCAGTTGATGATTGAATAGTTGCCCACCAGGTCCCCAAACTCATCAAAATCCACTTGCTCGCCCATATTGTTGGTGAAGTTCAAGTGCCGCAGGTGTTTTAAAACCTAAGAAAGAGCAGAGGACATTGTGAGTGTAAATGCCAGCCCAAAGAGTGGCTTCCTTTGTTAAACTCTTGGGGTTTGGGGCTGGGGTCACTTCTTCAGGTCATAAGAGGAAATCGGTCAAGTAAGTAGGCTGGCTAGCCTAAGAATTCTGCCATCATTGGTATGATGAAGAAGGGAGCATTGATTTTTCTGCTCCCAGTAACATGGAGACATGCATATTGGTGGAGAGGGTCAGAACTTGTGGTTACTACCATTGTTGATACCTTTTTTTTCTTTTCAATTTAATAGCCTTTTATTTACAGGTTATATACATGGGTAACTTTACAGCATTAACAATTGCCAAACCTCTTGTTCCAATTTTTCACCTCTTACTCCCCACCCCCTCCCCCAGATGGCAGGATGACCAATAGATGTTAAATATATTAAAATATAAATTAGATACACAATAGGTATACATGACCAAACTGTTATTTTGCTGTACAAAAAGAATCAGACTCTGAAATATTGTACAATTAGCTTGTGAAGGAAATAAAAAATGCAGGTGGGCATAAAAAAAGGGATTGGGAATTCAATGTAATGGTTTTTAGTCATCTCTCAGAGTTCTTTCTCTGGGCGTAGCTGGTTCAGTTCATTACTGCTCCATTGGAAATGATTTGGTCGATCTCATTTGCTGAAGATGGCCAGGTCCATCATAACTGGTCATCATATAGTATTGTTGTTGAAGTATATAATGATCTCCTTGTCTTGCTCATTTCACTCAGCATCAGTTTGTGTAAGTCTCTCCAGGCCTTTCTGAAATCATCCTGTTGGTCATTTCTTACAGAACAGTAATATTCCATAATATTCATATACCACAATTTATTCAGCCATTCTCCAACTGATGGGCATCCATTCAGTTTCCAGTTTCTAGCCACTACAAAAAGGGCTGCCACAAACATTTGTGCACATATAGATCCCTTTCCCTTCTTTATAATCTCTTTGGGATATAAGCCCAGTAGTAACACTGCTGGATCAAAGGGTATGCACAGTTTGATAACTTTTTGAGCATAGTTCCAAACTACTCTCCAGAATGGTTGGATTCGTTCACAACTCCACCAACAATGCATGTTGATACCTTTTTGAGAATTAGTGTGATAGTGTGGAAGGAATATTGGATTTGGAGTGAGAAGTCTGCAAATCTAATCCTGGTTTTTACCATTTATTGCCTGTGTTACCTGGAAAAACTAACTAACCTCTCTGAGCTTCAGCTTCCCCTTTTATAATGTGAAAGGATTGGATTAAATGACTCTAAAGTCTTTTCCATCTCTGAATCTATGATCTCCATAGTTGGTATTTCTCCAACATTGAGCTGTTAATCACAAACAAGTAGAGTTAGACAGTGGGTGTGGAATGAAAGGGGCAAGATTGAAATTTATTGACTCATAGCTTGATGAAATGGAATCAGAAAAATTGGGCTTGAATCTCATCTAATAAAGCTACTTCTTGTTTAACTTTGTTAAGTCACTTAATTCCTCTTTTCCTTAGTTTCTTCATCTGCAAAATGGGGAATTGGACCTGATAATGATGATGATAATGATAATAAAAACTAACATTTGTATAGTGCTTGAAGATTTGCATAGCATTTTGCATTTCTATCTTGATCCTCACAAAATTCTGTCTGGTAGGTATAATTATTATCCTCATAAGACTTGCTCAAGGTCATATAACTAGTAAATATCTGAAGTAGTATTTGAATTTAGATCTTCTCAACTCCAAGTATAACACTCTATCCACTATGCCACCCAAATGATATCTAATGTTCCTTCTTGGATTTAAATATATGATTATAATCTTTGATTTTGATAAATTCATAAATTTAGAGCTGGAAGACATCTTTTAAATTTTTTTGTTCTTAACAATATTTAATTTTTCCAAATACATGCAAAGATAGTTTTCAACATTCACCTCTGCAAAACCTTGTATTCCAAATTGTTCTCCCTCTCTCCTCTCTTTCTCAAGACAGCAAACAATCTGATATAAGCTAAATATGTGCAATAAAATATATTTTAAAGTTCATTTGGTTTAATCCTTTTATTTTTATAGGCCCAGAGAAGGTAAGTGAATTTTTCAAAGCTACACAGTCAGTGAATAACAGAACTGGTATTTGAACTTAATTTGAACAGCAATTGAACATCCTCTGATTCCAAATCCAGAACTCTTTCCACTGTCTCAGGCTGAGTTAGGCATAGAGCATTGCTATTATCAGTAACTTGCCCTTGACTTCCAGAACCAACCAAGTTACTGATGGCAGTGATGGCTAATACCATTCTAAATATACATGGGATTTGGAGTCCAAAGTCCTGGATTTGGAGTCCAAAGACCTGGATTTGAATCCCAGCTCTGACACTTACCAATGGTGTGACTTTCTTATTTCTTTGACTTGGTTTCTCTCTCCAAAATGAGGATATTGGCAAAAAGTTACAAAACTTTGTATATACTTTGATCCAGCAATATCATTACTAGGTCTATATGGCAAAGAGATCAAAAAAAAAGAGGAAAAGAACCCATAATAACCAAAAAAGGAGCTCTTTTTGGGGTGGCAGAGATCTAAAAACCTATTCTGATGATTTATTAATTGAGGAATGACTGAACAAGTTCTAGTAGATGAATGTGATGGAATACTATAGTGCTGTTAGAAATGAGGGAGGGGATGGTTTCAGAAAAACTTGGGAAAACTTACATGAACTATTGTAGATTGAAGTGTATTGAACCAGGAAAACAATTTACATAATGACATTAATCTTGCAATAAATGAACAACTTTGAAATTCTTAAGAACTCTGATCAACAAAATGAACAACCATGATATCAAAGGACCGATGATAAAGCACACTATCTACCTCCCAACAGAGAGACAATGATTGAAATGCAGAATGAGACAAATTTTTTAATGTGTATAATCCAATTTAATTTTAATTTTCTTGACTATGCATATTTTAATAAGCATTTTTTAGGGATGGAAAGAGGGAGAATAAATGAATGCTTACTATTTTTATGATAAAATTAATACACTGACTAGATGATCTATCTTTCTATCTCTCATCTCTCAATTCTATGAGTCCTAGTCAGGTCATGGCAGTGGACACAACAGTAATTTTATCTCAGTGACCACCATTTATTTATTAGTTGCTCATTACATATTTGATATAGTCATAGGGATTTTATGGATACTTAAGAAAGGGATATAACATGGTGCAGAGGAAATTCTGGGTTTGAGAGTCTAATGCTTACAAAATATGTAACTATAGGCAATAGTTTACTTACCTTCTCTCTGAGGCATCATCTCAGGTGTCACTCCCTTTTAGGGTCTTGTTTCACCAATGATTTTGGTTTTGCAAGCCTCCCTTCTCCTTCCCCATATGCTTTCCAAACCACTTCCTTCTACACCCTCCTATCCCAAACCTGCTCTGGATGGAAAGTGGGCTGGGTGGGAAAAATTCACTAGCAGGAAGAGAACTCCCTTCCTTGGCTTAGTGTGGGAAGACTTTATCCTGGGATTCCTAGACTGGTAAAACCAAGGAAATTATGTTAAGTTTGCCTAGATTTCAGCAAAGCATTGAACAAAGCTTCTGTTGAAATTCTTGGGTAAAAGCAGAATATGGGTTAGACTATCATGTATGCTTAAGTGAGTCTGTAACCAGTTTGTTATCAACATAAAAGATCTTTTTCTACCAATCAACATTTATTAAGTACCTTTCAGGAAGATAATGCCATAACATTCAAATGAATTAGATTTAAGTGAGGAAAGGGTGTGTAAAGTCACTTTCCCCTCCAGAGCCATCTGGGTCCAGGGGCAAGAGTATAGATCAGGACAAGGAAGATGGCCCTGCATGCAGTGGGAGACTAGTCTTTTTAAGCTAAGGTCTTTGATAGATCTCAGTTTTACTGAAGCAACGTGGAGTCGAGAGATAATCTCAGCCCTTAAAGAGCTTACAGTGGAGGAAATGGCATGAAAACAAAATATATATATACAATAAAATAAGAAATAATTAACATATGGAAGGCACTAGAATCAAGAAGGGTTGGGATAGGCTTCCTCTAAAAGATGTTTCTTAGTGGAAAACCCTAGGAATTTGACCTTGCTCTGCCCTCTCTTATTTGGTTTACATTTTCATTAATGTCTTAAATAAAGGTACAGATGGCATGCTTGTCAGTTTTTTATATGACATATAACTGGGAGAGATAGCTAACATATTGGATCCAAAAAGATCATAAGATCCTAGAATATTGGGTTGAACCTGATTAGATGAAATTCATCATGGCTTAATGAGAACTCTTAACTTTGGGTTCTAAAAATCTTCTTCATGATGGGGGCAACATAGCTGGATAGTTTGTAGGGGAAAAAATTGTGGTTTTAGTGCATTGTAAAATGAGCATGAATTAACAATATGGAATGTCAGCAAAAAAAAATTAGTGAATGTAATCTTGTGCTGAGTAAGGAAAGTAATATTCTCACTGTTCTCTGCATTGGACACACTATATGTGAAGTAGTATGCTCAGGTCTGGGTACTATACAGATGAGGAAACTGAGGTCCAAGATAGATACCTTTCCCAAACATATACAGATAGTAAGTATCAATGAGTTTACAATCATGCATGTGTGTATTTGTGTGTGTGCACATCTGTGAGTTGTGTATCAGCTACTATGTACATAGACATGAGTATGTAACCAGGATAGCTGCAACCTTTGTTACTTTGTAAGTTTGCAAACTTTGTCTTCCTGCCAAAGAGAAACACAGCAGAGGTGGAAGCCTGCAGGTAAAGCCCAATTACAATTAAATTCAAATTTAAAGTAATTTTAAGGAGAAAATACTAACAAGGTGGTTAGAAAGTGGGAGTGATAAGGAAAGTCCTCAGGTAGGAGATGAAGAAATTGAAGAAAATAAGGAATTCTGAGAGGCAGAAGCCAGAAGAATGCTTTTTCTTCTTTCATTTACAAATTGTTTGCTTTAGCCAATAGCACTAAATTATTATAGAGAAAGGTGTTTTCAGAGGAATATGAACACACTGTTGATTTAAATAGCATCTTAACGGTTCAGTGCTTTTTTGTTGTTAAAGGAAATTGTTTATCTTATATTTCAATTTACTTTGTAATAAAAAGTTGTTATAGTATGATGACTCACTTCTCTCCTCTTTCTTTATACCCTTTCCTCCTATAAGGTCTGTCTCTAATTTATATGCTCCCGACAGCTTGAGAGAAATCTTTATTTTTTTATTTTTTGCTGAGGCAGTTGGGGTTAAGTGACTTGTCCAGGTCCCACAGCTAGGAAACGTTGAGTGTCTGAAGTCAGATTTGAATTCAGGTCCTTCTGACAGGGCTGGTGCTCCATCTACTGCACCACCTAGCTGCCCCAATAAGAATTTTAAAGCTGACATCTCATTACAAGATCCTAGAGTTGTGGGAAGGCATTTAGAGAATGTTGAGTACATTGCCCTTATTATACAACCAAGGAAAATGAAACCCATAGAAGAAAGTGACTCAATTAGTAAGTATATAGACTAAATATTATTTATTAGTTGAAGCACTAAGAATGCAAAAATGAAAAATGGCAGTTGCTGGCTTCATAGACTTTACAATTTAATTTTTTTTTTTTTTTTTTTTTTATTGTCAGCTTGTCTTTTTTTTTTTTTTTTTTTTTTTTTTTTTTTAATAGCCTTTTATTTACAGATTATATGCATGGATAACTTTACAGCATTAACAATTGCCAAATCTCTTGTTCCAATTTTTCACCTCCCGCCCCCCACCCCTTCCCCTAGATGGCAGGATAACCAGTAGATGTTAAATACATTAAAATATAAATTAGGTACACAATAAGTATTCATGACCAAAACATTATTTTGCTGTTTAAAAAGAATCAGACTCTGAGATATTGTGCAATTAGCTTGTGGAGGAAATCAAATATGTCGGTGGGCATAAATATAGAGATTGGGAATTTAATGTAATGGTTTTTCGTCATCTCCCAAAGTTCTTTCTCTGGGCGTAACTGGTTCAGTTCATTACTGCTCCATTGGAAATGATTTGGTTGATCTCGTTGCTGAGGATGGCCTGGTCCATCAGAACTGGTCATCATATAATATTGTTGTTGAAGTATATAATGTTCTCCTGGTCCTGCTCATTTCACTCAGCATCAGTTCATGTAAGTCTCTCCAGGCCTTTCTGAAATCCTCCTGTTGGTCATTTCTTACAGAACAGTAATATTCCATAGTATTCATATACCACAATTTATTCAGCCATTCACCAACTGATGGACATCCATTCAGTTTCCAGTTTCTAGCCACTACAAAAAGGGCTGCCACAAACATTCGTGCACATACAGGTCCCTTTCCCTGCTTTATAATCTCTTTGGGATATAAACCCAGTAGTAACACTGATGGATCAAAGGGTATGCACAGTTTAATAACTTTTTGAGCATAATTCCAAACTATTCTCCAAAATGGTTGGATTCGTTCACAACTCCACCAACAATGCATCAATGTCCCAGTTTTCCCACATCCCCTCCAACAATCATTATTATTTTTTCCTGTCATCTTAGCCAATCTGACAGGTGTTTTACAATTTAATTTTAAAAATTTACTTTAACTTATGGAATAAATAAGCATTTCTAAAACATAATATATAAAAATGATGATTGAACATGAAACTGCAAATCTACTTTGTGCAACTTGTTATTTTAAAAATATATATATTGTCAAAATATTAGGAGATACTCTGTTTTCCAGAGTTAAGACTAAGCAAGCAGGCTGGGCCCTGAACTTAGCATAACAACAATCCTTTGTGTTCACCCTCTGGATGATCTCAGCCACAGCAAAATACCAGAATTGTTTCATATAATTATTGTATTTCTTTGATCAGCACCATGTATTTTCTAGCTAGAACAAGTTCTGGTCATAGACCCCTGCTAAGAATCAAACCTTAACCCTTATTGTCAGGGTTATAGCTCACTATACAACTATTGGTATAAGTACTGAGATCTCCCCACAGTGCCTCGAGTCCCCACAAAAGGGCAAGGCTGCAGTACATGTGTTGCTGCTTGCAAGCTATTTCCCTTAACTTGAAAATTAAACTTCTGTTTGTTTCCTGACTTTCCTGTCTCTAGTCTGTTCTATTTTGCTCCAGCTCTATTAGACGCTCGTTTCATCTAGGTGACAATATAATAAAGTTATCATGTAAATATTACCATGATACACTTATTAAATGCCAAAGAGCACAGTGGTTAGACAGCTGAAGTTTAGTAGATATGTGATCCTAAGCAAGCCATTTCACTTTTGTCTTCCTGTTTCCTCAATTGCAAAATAGTACCTATATCCTAGGATTGTTGTGACTATTTATAAAGCTCTTAGCACAGCAATTGACACATAATAGGAAAATATATTCCTTTCTCTTTCTTGCTCAGGGAAATACAAAGTTTACATCAGAGAAAGTATTTCCACTCTAGGAGTTCACCCTTTATAGGCAAATATCATAAGATGCAATGAATGGCAATACTGGTAATAGAGGGGTCAAATATGATAATATATGTAAAACCATAATTTAATGTTTCTGGATGTCAGCTACTCTATTTTCTCATCTGTAAAATGAAGGAAATGGACTAGATACTTTATAAGAGTCCCTTCTGTGACTACAGGGACATTGGGATATGTAATGACATACCTTGCTTTTAGATGCCCATTGTAGAGGGTTTCTATTATTTTGTTGTTAAATCATTTCAATTGTTTGCCAACTCTCTGTGACCCCATTTGGGATTTTCTTGGCAAAGACAGTGATTTGCCATTTCTTTCTCTTGCTCATTTTACAGATGTGGAAACTGAGGCAAACAGTGTTAAGTGACTTGGCCAGGGTCACACAGCTAGTAAGTATCTGAGGCTGAATTTGAATTCAGGAAGATGTCTTCTTGCCTCTAACTAGGAGAAGAGAGAGTGCTTTATTTATGGTGCCACTTTTCCTGAGATTGAAAAGTTCAGCATTTCACAACTTATAAAATATATGAGAACTTTATCTAAAATGAAAGATTCATGAGACTGTTACTCAGCTAATCCTACTTGGGGAAACTGTATTTTCCAGTCTGTCCTTCTCCTGATGTTCAATGTGAGAATTTGTTTTGGTTGACTGTGCCTATGTCTTACAAGGACTTTTCTTTATGGAAGGAAGATTAAAGTAAAGGTAAATTTTCATTAACAACTTAAAAAATTAAAATTAAATTTAAAAATGAAAAGGCTGATTCATGCGCTCCAAGTCACACAAAGCTGGGTATTATCAGGGGGATAATTTTATTTATTGCAAATTTAATTGCTGAGAGAACCAGAATATTTATGTACTTGAATCTGAATTAATGCTGTTTAGAGATTATACAAAACTTGTTGATTAGAGAGAGATGGATGGTCCTAAGGGACTTTTTTCTCAAGCTTTGGTCTTCTGGTAAGTCATTTGCCTCCATTATATGTTTACCTATGCAAGACAACTGGTACCACCCAGCTAGGGCAGCCTTTTCTCCAATCTATATGTGGGATATCTTGTGAATAAGTTTCAATCTATCCCCTTTTTTCATGTCCAATATTACAATAGCTAAATGGTATAAATGGATAGGGTGCTGGTGGGAGGAAGCTCAGAGTTCAAATCCTGCTTCTAAAACTTAGCTTGCAACTCTGAGGAAGCAACTTCAGCTTTAAAACAGGGTTACCTATAAGTTTTGTTGTGAGGATCAAATGAAAAAATATGTGTGAAACACTTTGCAAACTTAAAAGTGCTATACAAATGGTGGTCATTATTATTATTCCAAGGAACTTTCTCATTATTTCTGGTTACTTCATCCTCATTTCATCCACATTCCAAAACCTTGTAATTATATATTCACACATATACATATATACACATACATATGTGTGTATATATAGACATCACATGCATATGGATGTGTATATGTATGCATATGTGTCTATGCATACACATATGTATACATAGATAGACAGACATTAACACACATACTAATTTTCTTTAGAAGGCTGTCTTAGTTACTTATGGGAGGACCTGTGGTCCATGCTGAATGTACTATGAATTTCTGTTCTCATGGATCAAAGAGTTGTCCTTTCTTTCATTCCTGCCTGTCTACTTGGTAGGATGCTAATTACCATTGCCCAGAACTCTTTACAACCTTCCATTTGTTCTTCATTCCCCATAGTACCTAGTAAAATCTTCTGAATACAGTAGAGATTTGAAAACTGGCTAAATAACCTGCCTACATCTGCTTTAGCAAGAGCTGTCTACTGATGCGATACTTCCCCAAAGTATAACCCAAAACACTTGACAAAAGTCATTACAATTTTCTAATTAAACCAGAGTCTGCTTCTCTTACAGAGACGTAAAGGGAAAGCAATGATTTTTGGTGCCTGGAGGAAAACAGGATAACAAATTCATTGTCTTCTTTCCTATCCTTTTCCCTGATTTCCTTCCAAATTTTAAAGAAAAGGTCCACAAATGTAATTTTTAAAGGGCAGTAGTAAAAAAATAAGCCTGGAAAAAAATAGGTGGACTTTTACCTAAGGAGAAATTTTTTATTTTGACAGTGACATGGAGAATGGATCAGTTGAGAGAGTCCTTATAATGACGAAATCACAGAACTGTGATGCATTGTAAATTGCATCTCTCATATATCCTTCTTTCATTTCACTATTCCTCATTTTCCTTGTAGCTATGAGTCACAGATTACTCATGTTTATAGAACTTTGCACTTTACAAAGTATTTCCCCAACTTGTGAGATAGGTAGGCAAATATTCAGCCATTTTATAGATGAGGAAACTGATCTCCAGTCCAAGTATACTTAGTAGATGTTAGAACCGGACTCAAATCCAGATTTTTTGACTAGAATTCAGTGATTCTGGGAACTTTATCTAAAATGAAAGATTCATGAGACTGTTACTCAGCTAATCCTACTTGGGGAAACTGTATTTTCCAGTCTGTCCTTCTCCTGATGTTCAATGTGAGAATTTGTTTTGGTTGACTGTGCCTATGTCTTACAATAACTTTTCTTTATGGAAGGAAGATTAAAGTAAAGGTAAATTTTCATTAACAACTTAAAAAATTAAAATTGATTGTCCTCCCATCACTGAATTTACTAGGTATCCCTCATATTAATTCCTTTTTGGTTGCCCAGTATACTAGCTCAACCATTATATTATTTGGGTATCTATCTTTAGCAAAAGAAGCATTTTGTTTTAAATGTACATAGACAGGGACTAAGTTCATTTATCACTTTACATCAATAAAAAAAACTCTTCCAGGTTTTTAAGCCAAAATCTCCTTCTATAATCTGATTTTATGTGAAGACTGACTGAAGGAACAGAGACTATTTAGCCTAGAGAAGACTTGGAGGTAGGGTGGGACATGTTAGCTATCATCCAAGTATTTGAAGGGCTCTCATATAGAAAAAGGATTCAGTTTGTTGTGGTTGATCTTGAACTAGAAGCAATGGATAAAAGTTAAAGAGACAAATTTATTTTTTCTTTTTTTTCTTTTTTTTTAAGAGGCAAATTTAAGGTTGATGCAAGAAAAGCTTCCTAATAGAACTTTTTGAAAGTAGAATGGACTGTCTTGGGAAATAATGGGTTCCTCTTCTTTCTTTGAAGGTCTTCAAACAGACTGCATGATCACTAATTGAATATCTTATAGGTAGAATTCTTATTTGGGTATGGATTTGACTAGAAGGCTACTATGGACCCTTTTCTGAGGGCTCAATGCTGAGATTGTCATCCTGTGACTGTTGAAATCCAGGAGGGTTTGTACCCAGTGATTCTGCTCCTTATGTCAGGTTTCCTAGCCAAATCTCACTTTCAAAAGAAATGAAGTTTTGTCTCTCAAATTTTCTACAACTAATATGCCTCACTCAATTATTAAGATAAAGCAAAAGCTGAAATCAAATGCAGGCCAGGGATTTGGGATGTAGGTGGGAGTGGAAGAGAGTTTTCCTTTTTTTTTCTTGCAAAGGCATCATTTTTACTTCAGAAGTTGAATTCTCCAATAATACTAGATGATGACCAGTTGTGATGGACCTGGCCATCCTCAGCAATGAGATCAACCAAATCATTTCCAATGGAGCAGTAATGAACTGAACAAGCTACGCCCAGCGAAAGAACTCTGGGAGATGACTAAGAACCATTACATAGAATTCCCAATCCCTATGTTTATGCCCACCTGCATTTTTTATTTCCTTCACAAGCTAATTGTACAATATTTCAGAGTCTGATTCTGTTTGTACAACAAAATAACGGTTTGGTCATGAATACTTATTGTGTATCTAATTTATATTTTAATATATTTAACATCTACTGGTCATCCTGACATCTGGGGGAGGGGATGGGGAGTAAGAGGGGAAAAACTGGAACAAGAGGTTTGGCAATTGTCAGTGCTGTAAAATTACCCATACATATAACCTATAAATAAAAGGCTATTTAAAAAAAGAGAATGTCTTCTAATATTGTGTCAAGATGCTATAGTAAAATAAATTTTATTATAACTTTGAGATTAAAAAAAGAAGTTGAATTCTCAATAAAATAAAATAAATTTATTCAAATAGTCATCTTTATTCATCATTATTCATTTTAATCAATGTTGTCAAACAAGTAAAATTCTATCTCAGTGGGCTGCAAATTGACTCAGAAAATCACAAATTAACATTATTCATGTTATATTATATTTTTATTTTGTTAAATATTTCCCAATTATAGTTTGATCTGATTCATGCTACACTTGGGAGTTTTGTAGGCTGCAAGTTTGACATTTCTGATTTAAAGCTATTTGGGTTTTTTTTTTTCAAAATGTGTTTTGAACCTCATCAGCATTTTATGTAGCCTAAGTCCCCTTCAAACATGGATCCCCTGAAAATTATTTTATACTTGGTTCAGTTGAAAACCACAACTCACCCATTCTGTCATTTCTCTTTTGATAGGTCACCTAGGGTATTTGTTAGTTCAAAGCCAAAGGCATTTAATTAAACAGTATAGCAAGATAAATAACAAGAAAAATTCCCACATACACAGAGGTACGCTCTCGCACAAATTCTCACGTCACCAATGGTAAGGCTTGGCACCCAGAAAACCTTTAATAAATTCTTGTTGACTTGAGTAACTGCCTCTGACACTAATGTTTGCTGCATGCTATATTCTCCATCACACTCGCTAAAACGTTGCTGGTCCACTGCTGATTCTCTGCTACATAGCTCTTGGTTGCCACCTTCTGGTTTTTCCTAGAATAGCAGCAGCAAGGTATCCTTTCTCCATACCAAGAAAGTGCTCCTTTTTAGCTCTTTTGTGAGTCAAAGATCTAATCCCCTCCAGTCAACCAGCAGAAGTCTTAGTTTAAGTCTATTTTTCAAACTCCACTTTTTTTCTAAATCAACTAAGTGCTTCTAAATGTCGTCTATTATTTGAGAGCATAAATACAATCTACTTTTCTTAGGATCAGGTCTAGAGTGAGAAGTCCGTTGTTGTCCTTTGTTCTCCAAGAGGACCAAAATGACATCACGATATTTGATCAGACCCGTAGGAGCTCGGAATGCTCTGTGGCAAGCCAGACACAAATAGTCCCTATGAATAATTGGGGTGCTTCTCTAATTTTGCACCCCTCGAGTTTCTTCTGAGCTAATTCAAGAGTGAGAAGGGACCACAAAAGCTTTCCAGTCTAATCCCTTTACATTAAAAGTAAGGAAACTGAAGTTCAGAGAGATTAAATGGTTTACACCAGGTCAGAGAAGTGAGAACTAGAAACCAGATTTGAACCAAACCCTCTGGGCTCAGTACTCCTTCCTGCTCCTTCTCAGCAGTCAGAGTCTTGGTAACTCCATAAGTGAATTCACTAGCTAGCTCTTCCCTAAATGAAACATTTGCTACCTACCATGCATTCTCTCAGACTACCCCACAGACAAACAATATTCCCTTTCACTCCCTACTTCCTGATCTCTGCTTCTCAAAATATTATTTTTTCTTTTTTTATTATAGTAAGTTTATTTTTAATACACATTCATGTTGGGAGAGAAAAATCAGAGCAAATGGGAAAAACCATGGGAGAGATTTAAAAAAAAAAGTTAAAATGGTAATTATGTTAAATGCATGAGGTTCAAAAGCAAGAACTGACACAGAAGAATTAGATGGGAGAAGAGGGCTGATAGTTCTGAAATCCTACTCACATTGGAAATATGTTACAGAGGAAATTAACTTTCCCTCTATATAGAAATTACCATTTTAACTTTTTCTTACACAGTTTTTCTTTTCAGAGTCACATCATACTCAGCTACTCAGCTCTATTCTAATCTCTTTTTTTTTTAACTGACTACTAATGACAATCCTAATTAGACACATGAGTTCAGGCTTGTTTGCATGGAAATCCTGAAAATCTGAGAGTTCACTGAATGTCCTTTTTTCATTCATTATATATTAATTTGCTGGATATAATATTTTGGCCATAACCCTAGTTCTTTTGATTGTCAACATATAGTATTCTAGGACCTGCAGCCTTTTATTATAGCCACTGATAGTTTTGTGTGTGTGTGTGTGTGTGTGTGTGTGTGATTCTAATTGTAGTTTCAGCATATTAGAATTGTTGTTGCTGTTACTTGTAAAATTTTCTCTTTGATCTGGATTTTTGAAATTCAGCAATGATGTTCCTCTATGTTTTCCTTGCAGGATCTCCTTCAGGTAGCAAATGTTTTCCCTTTTGTTTTCCCCTTCTGTTCTATTATTCCAAGACAATATTATTTAATTGTTTCTTGTATTATTGTATCAAAATTCTTTATTTGGTCATAGCTTTCAGGCAGTCCAATTATTCTAATGATTTTTCTTGTTGATATGTTCTTTAGATCTATTGTTTTTCTTATGAGATCCCTCACATTGTCTTTTATTTTTTCATTCTTTATATTTTATTTTATTTCATGATCTCATAACTTTACTGGCTTCCTCTTGCCCAATTCTAATTTTTAAAGATATTCTGGATCTCCTTTTCTAGTTGGTTAACTTTCTTGTCATAATCTTTTTTGTTTGGATTGTTCTTTTTTTCTCCTCAATCTCTCTCATTTTAAAGTCTTTTTTTGAGTTTTTCTATGAATTCTTTTTGGGCAGGTAGCCATTTAACATTACTCTTTGGAGTAGAAGGGTTTTTTTTTTTTAACTTTAGTATCGTCCTCTGAAGATTAACCCTGTACTTCCCTATTCCCATAGTAACTTTCTACAGTTAAGTTCTTTCTTCTTGGCCTGATATTTTTTTTTTTAAATAAGAGTGTGTCATTGTAAGCAATCTAGTTCAGGGGTGGGGGTTTGCCTCTAGCTCCACTTAAACTCTCCCCTCTACCCTGGAATCCCAAACCAAAAGCTTCATCCTCCTACAAGTGCCCACAGCCAGCGTTGTTCCTACCCCACTGTTTCTGCACTCACGGGCTTACCCAGGGCTAAATCTCAGTAGCACTGGTGGGCTGGATATTCCTAATCAGCAGAGATTCCTTTTGTCTTCCTGGACTCAGACCCCTATTCCCCTCCTGTAGCTGGGGCTAAGGAAATCTTGAACCCAGCTAGCTCCCTGTTTCGGCAGAACTACTCTAAAGAAGTTTACATGTCACACAGGCTAAACCTCTATACTGGAATCTTTCTTTGGATCTTCTTCAGTTATCCTAGGAAGATTCCTATTCTGCCCCAACTCTTATTTGTTTTTCATAGTTCTACATTTGCCCTGAGGTACAATTTTTTTTGAGGGGGGGAATACCTGGAGAGCAAGGAATTTTCTGACCTCTTCAACCATCTTCCCAGAATCATCCCTGATCAGCTCCAGGGATTTTTTAAAAAATAAAACTGATCTCCTTCCTTCTATTTTTATCTGAAGATGACCTTACTTGAGGCCTAATCCTTGACCCTTGCCTTTTACCATGTCTGATTTGCAGACTTTTCCTGTTCCATCTGGAGAATTAGTCTCTGGTGGCTATGAGCTTGATGTATTTTTTCCATGGACTCCTCTTCAAGCCATTGAGTATCTCAGGTTATAGGTATAATAGGCAGTATTGCCCATAATAAAGACCTAAAGCTTTTAGCATTACTGGCTTGTCTATCTCTTCTGTGAAAACCATAGCAAACCAAATCCTCCTGTAGCAGATGGGAAGAAATGGAATCTCTGTGGGGAGAAATTCCATACTTACATAAGAAAAAGATTAGCAACATTAGTGTATTATAAATCATCTAACAAAGGATGATGAAACTATGAAATGCTAAATGCAACTGGGGAAGTGGCAAACTTGGACTTAGGTAATAATAATAGGGGACTTTAATTGCTGCAAAAATAAATTGGCTGAATGCCTCATTGGGAAATGAGGTAGAAGTCAGGTTTTAAGACAGAGAAAGGATTATTTCTTAGAATGAACTAATTTGAGCCAGCAAGTAGTTATTAAGGAGCCAATAATATACTGTTAATGGAACTGTGAATTAGTCCAGCTGTCTCGGAAAGCAATTTGTATTTATGCTAAAGAAAAGAGACTAAAATATCTCAATTCTATGTCCACTAACTCACCAAGGTCAAAGACATAAAAAGGTTCCATCTAGACCAAAATGCCCACCATTCTCCTGTGTTATGTTGTCTTTCCCTATCATAATGTAAGCTCCTTGAGGGCAGAGAATGTGTTTGCTTTTCTATTTGTGTCTTTCCTTTCCCAGCCACTTCCCCCCCCCATATATGTCCTACTTAGCACATGCTTGGCAAACAATACAAGTTTAATAAAAGCTTTTTATACCTTCATTCATTCATTGACTCACTCAAGATAGTACCTCACTGGTCACAAAGTAAGTACCCCTTGATTAGAGACACTTAAATTGTAGCCCATGGATGTAAGAGCATCCTACTGGCTTTGAGAAATGATGAGGAATTTGGAGAAGTATGAGAAGATATACTCTACACTAATAATATTTAAGAAATCCAATATAATTTTAGCTCAGTACTCCCTCTCTCTGAGGAGGACAGATTGATCAACCTTTGGCACTAAATTCCTTTTTTTCCTCTTAGAAAGAATCAAAGTCTCCCTTGGGTAATGATAGGGAGAGGAAACACTAAAGATATTTATTCTTCCTTTCTTGTAAACCATATCCAGACAGTCATATTACATGAATAACTATTTCAGCATTTAGTGGGAATAGGCATCTTTGTGATGATGTGAATAGGGTACTGTAGAGTTCAAATCTATCCCTAGATACTTATTAGCTGTGTGATCTTGGGCAAATCATTCACTTTTTCAGTTTCAGTTCCCTCATCTGTAAAGTGGAGAAAATAATAAGATCTATTATACAAAGTCATGCAATAAGCAGCTCAGCAAGGATTAAAGTACTATATAAAACTATTGTTAAAAAGGGGCAAGTTCAGTTTAACTAATACTCAGCTTCCTAAATACTTTGCAGCATTTCTCACAAAGTGTACCAAGACAGTTGTGTGTGTATGTGTTTATATTTAAAGATTCTTTAAATAAATTCATCACAAGGAGTATTTCAAAGGATTAAGGGTATTTTGGGATGTATTCAAAGGCATAAATGATCTCCTGGTAGACTAAATCTTCTCCTAATTCATCTCACTCTCAGTTTTTACCTACAAGGAAATTAGAGAGCGTCTCCATCTGAAACCAATCCCAGAAATGGACAAGTTGGAAACACTACATCAAGAGTAGTCAACACTAAAGATATTTCAGGACAACATGACAAAAAAATAAATGTAGACGTATTACCAGCACTGAATGGCATCCAGCTGAAAGCTTTGAAGGGCACTCAAGGATGAAACTGGAGGGCTATTAGCCAAAATATGTGAGTTCTCATTACAGAGGCTGAAGGAAGAGTGGCAGATTGTGAATGTGACCCCTGAAGAAAGGAAGGGCTCCAGTGGGGATCTCATAAGCAACATGTTTTCTATAAGGGGAAACCATGCCTGACTAATTTATTGGAGTTCTTTGATGGTGAAAACAGGCTTATAAATAAAGGGGTGGATACACAGGTGGATATAATATACCTACTGACTTTCAGAAAACCTTGACTACAGTCAGTCTCAGTCTAGGGTAGTGGTTTGGGAACTTAAAAGATTCCTTTGAAGGATTAGAGCAGCTGCTCAATACAAAGTCATAGGTATTTATTTGTCATGTTTTATCTCACTTAAGGGAATGTTATATAATTTTACTGGATAACCAATGGAATGGGACATGTTGTTGAAGTTAAAGATGAGAGCAGGACATCAGAGAAGTGTCCAATTGCCAAACTAGGGCATCAGTTGGCATCTCAAAATGGGAAAGGGAAGGAGGAGAAAAAATCCAACCAAGAGTTTATAGCCAGGATCTCAGAGAAAGAATTATATATAGGGCCATGACAGGAGGAAAGAAAGGCTGTGATGGTTATTTGAGATACTTCTAAAGGGTAAAATGCATGAGTCTATTATTACTCCATGCACCATAGAAGTTCATGAATACTGGAGAATGCCACCTGTTTTACTGGGGAGTTTTCTCAGTCATATCTGTTTGACTTCCCACATTTGATATCAGAGGCAAAAAAGAACATATTTTTCAAGGCTACATGGAAGATGGACATTTCAAAATAGAGAATTTTAGCCTTAGAAGATTAAAGAAAAGGATGCCAGGTAGAGAAAGAAGCTTTTCTAAAGCAAAGACAACTTGTGGAAAGAAAAGTTAGACTTAGAAAACTAGAAAAGCTTCAAATGACCTATCTCTCAGACGCTCACATGATGACTATTTTAAATCTTTGAATCTTTCAATTAATTTCTTGTTTATTTGTTCAATTAATTTTTTCAATTTTGAACAAAATTGAACAAGATTAATTTGTTCAATTAATATTCTTTTACTTATCCATATACTATGTCATATCTGCTTTTTAGACCAGAAAGTTCATGAAGACAGATAATCATGTTTTATCCAATATTTATGTAGCAGGTACTTCCCTTTCCTTTCCCCCTTTCTTCTTGGAACATTCTTGGAGACCACATGGAAGCTTGGGTTGATCCTACTTCCAGGATAACTTAGGGGATCACAATAGGTGATGGTGAATAATTCCTGATTGGCTGCCCTAAAATAGCTGCTGAATTGGAAATCAGTTTATATACAAGAGAAGAGACCAATCCTTCTACCTTTTCCCCTTTCTTTCTAGCTTCAAAATCTTAAAACTGTTCTGAATTGCTTCAGTTGCCCTATCTCCCACCTAGCACCATGCAACATGAGTATATGTCTCATGCAGTACAAACTGTGCCCAGGACATGCTGCTTTGTTTCCTTTTCTTAAATAGAAAATCTTGTTTATTTCTATTATCTACACAACTAGAAAAATGGTATTATTCCAATTTGCATTAACCTGATGATATGTCTCTCCTGCTCCTAAAAAGCATTAGTAGTTACATACTTCCTCTAGGATAAAGACAAAATTTGTCCTTCAAAGCCCTTTGTAGACTGACTCCAATCTATCTTTCAAAACTTACTTCAGATTAATCTTCCTTATGCACTTGACATCTCAGCCAAATTATCCAACTATTGTTTCCCATACAAGATACTAAGCATAAGGTTTCTCTTATGCTTGGTATGTTCTCCCTTCTCACTTCCATATTTTGACCTAATTCTTTCCAAGATTCAATTAAGTACCACCTTTTGCATTTGACCTCCCACTTTCACTATTTTGTACTTAGTTTATATGCATTTATTTATCTGTAATATGTTAATATGCTATTAATATAAATGTATATGTATATTGAATATACATTCTCATGGACATATACATACATGTTTATATTATATATACATATACTTTTAAATTTTTTACTTGTCTGTCTATTCCCTAATAGAATGTAAGTTCCTTGAAGACAGGAAATGTTTTCATTTTTGCTTGGTGTCTAGCATGGAATAGGTACTTAATAAATGCTTGTCAAGTTAAAGAGTAGGAATCCTTAGGGAATCACAGAGAGCAGGGATTTCCATACAGTGAAATCTTCTAGTCTATGAATGGCCCTGAATTCCTTTTTTCATTCATATCAGGACAAAGTCTTTTAAAATAATATAGGTTTTTATTTTCAAAGTACATGCAAGGATACTTTTCAATATTTACCCTTGTAAAACCTTGTATTCCAATTTTTTTCTCTCTTCCTTCCCCCTGCCCCCTCCTCTAGACAGCAAATAATAAAATTTATATTAAACATGTGCAATTCTTCTGTACATATTTCCACATTTATCATGATGCACAAGAAAAATCAGATCAAAAAGGAAAAAATGAAAAAAAAGGAAAAAATGAGAAAGAAAAAAGCAAGAAACAACAATAAAAAATATGGAAGTACTATGTTGTGATTCATATTCAATTCCCACAGTCCTCTTTCTGGATGAAGATGGCTCTCTCCAACACAAGTCTATTGGAATTGGCCTGAATCACCTCATTGTTGAAAAGAGCCAACTCCATCAGAGTTGATCATCACTTAATCTTGTTGTTGCTATGTATAGTGTTTGACTTCTCTTAGCATCAATTCTACTCACTTCACTCAGCATCAGTTCGTGTAGGTCTCTCCAGACCTTTCTGAAATCATCCTACTCATCATTTCTTATAGATCAATAATATTTTATAACATTCATATCCATTTCATTCATATCCATACATTTCATATATATTATTTCTACCTTCTGAATCCAATTCTCCCTGTGCAACAAGAAAACTGTTCGGTTCTGCACACATATCTAGGATATACCATGACATTAACATGTATAGGACTGCTTGCTATCTGGGGAAGGGGTGGAGGGAGGGAGGGGAAAAATCGATACAGAAGTGAGTGCAAGGGATAATGTAAAAAATTACCTTGGCATGGGTTCTGTCAATAAAAAGTTATTTAAAAAAAAGAAATAAAATAAAATGTACTCTGGATTATATGGATAATTAATCATTCTGACCTACACAGAAAGACTTAAGAGATCCATGGCACAAAAGATGTCAGATTTAGATCTAGAAGCAAACTTAAAGGTTTTTTTAGCCTAAGTTAAAAGGAGTAAACTGAGTTAAAACTGGTAAACAGAGGAGTTTACCAGTGAAGAAACTGAGGCTGGGAGACTGATCCAAAATCAAACCAGAGAAGGGGAAAGATAACTGAGACGAATGAGAAAGGAGTCTTATCTAAACTTAGCTGCCTGCATGATAATTGTGGGGATATATATAGAAGAATTACACATGTTTAACATAGATTGGATTACTTGCCCTCTAAGTAAGGGGATGGGGGGAAGAGAGGGAGGAAAAAAAAATTTTGAACACAAGGTTTTGGAAGGATGAATATTGAAAACTATGTATATGTTTTGAAAATAAAAAGTATTATAAAAATATGTATATAAATGTTAAAGCATCATATAAAAATAAAAAAAAGATTAAAAAAAGAAAAAAAGAAGAAGAAAAAGAAGCTTCCCTGGGGAAACACATTTTGTTGGCATTTCAGAAATGGTGGCTAAAAGACTGTTTCTGCTTGTTTTCACCGATTTATAGCTATAAATTAAATTCATAGTTAACCAAAAAATTCAGTTAAGTAGCACAACCCATTCCCTGACCATGCCAACTAATGAAGATATCCTTATAACTTCAATTCTTTTCTACAAAAACTAATAAAAAAACTCATTGTTCCCATATTAGTCATTCTAATGAGGCAGTCTGCCAAAGGCAACAGAACAGAACCTTTTTGACTTATTGGAAAGGGCTCTCTCTGTTCCTTGGGGAAATTAAGGCAATGAGCACCAAAGTACAGCACATTATACAGAGCATCTGGAAGAATCTTGTCGAACAAAACATTAGGGCACAGGAACTGTGAAGAGAGGATGAGTCCAAAAATCCACAAACCTTTCAACCATGACTGATGACAGAATTATACCAGAAGACTTGAAGCAAACAAACTTCAAATGAAGAATTGGAAATCTAGAGTAGAGAAGACCCAGAATCACTTGGGGACAGCATTTCCATAGGTGTGAGGAAACCAAACCAAACCTTGATAATTTAGAGCAGTTGGGGAGGGATGGCTTTCTTAATTAGTAAAAAATATGAAATGGAATACTTTTAAAATTCATTTATAAACTAATTCCTAGAATAGATATAATTTTTCCAACTAGCTTTGTAAAAAAAATGCTTTGTAAAAGAAAATAGGCTTGTAAATAATTAACAATTGACTCTAAGGGAAAAAATATACTTTTAAAATTAATATTCATTGACATTCTACCTATCACTTTCTTAAATCTGGCAATAAGTCAAGCTCCAATTTATTTGTGCTCATTTCTTGGGTATAAATACTCACCCTGAAAATTTTGAGCTAGTTTCATTCAGCACACTCTGGGCATAGGGGGACTTGCCCTAATAAATAATTAAGAATGATATACAATATCATTGAAATATTTAACTGTTTATACATAAATGAATGCTTATTCCCTTAAGCAGTTTAAATTCTCATTACAACCCTTTTAGGCTATTAAGTTATTTAATATAATTTTATTTGTATCATTCTATATATAACTAGTTCCACATAATTATACAATTGTATTTATATATAATAGAGAGAACTTTAGCTTATCATATCACTGCCAAATTGTTACACTCTTAATAATTGCTATATTTCTGGAGACTTTGTGTTCACTTCTCTTGACTGCAGACTCTCTTCCCTTGACAGCCACCTAGTATTTTGCTTTTACCCAGCCTCTTTCTTTCCTACTCATCTATTGATAGTTTCCTTCATGTTTCCTTCCTATTTATTCAGTAGTTTCAGTCATGTCTGACTCTTCATGACTCCATTTAGGCTTTTCCTTGGCAAAGATACTGACATGGTTTGCCATGTCCTTCTCTAGCTCCTTTTACAGATGAGGAAACAGGCAAATGGGGCTAAGTTATTTGCCTAGGGTCACACAACTAGGGAAGAGTCTGAATCATTTAAATTCAGTCTTTCTTTTCTTATTTTTTCTTTTTTTTAAATAACTTTTTATTGACAGAACTCATGCCAGGGTAATTTTTTACAACATTATCCCTTGCACTCACTTCTGTTCTGATTTTTCCCCTCCCTCCGTCCACCCTCTCCCCCAGATGGCAAGCAGTCCTATACATTAAACTCAGTCTTTCTGACTCCAAGCCCAGTCTATAAATTGAATCACCTAACTGCTCTTTAACTTTGTCAGTTATTAAATTGTAAAACAAATAAATCCCTCTCCTCCTCATGCACATTTGACTTGATAATGTACTTAGCAAGGTAATAAATTTATGATGTAAAGAAAAGCCGATCATTAAATTCTTTAGTAAGAAACATGTCTTCCTGGTTGATTCCAAAAAATACACACATACTCCTCAATTTTACACTGATGGCTCATTAGAATGTTGCAAACATTGAGATACTAAGAAAAGTCAAGTCATTGCTAGTCTTTTAGAAAAACTAAACAAACTAGAATTTCTAGGAGTTATTTGAAATTTTGTGCAAAGAATAGTTACCATAGTCGCTCTGTGTTGGAAGCAAGGGGTAGGTTTGAGTCCCAGTTTTATTCCCTTTGGATAAGTTACTTCCTACTGTCTCTACCTTCTTCCATTTGTGAAATACCTCTCTTGCCCAGCCTAAGTTCCATACTAATTTGTTTGCTAAAGTGGAATTTAAACATAGACTTATAAAACCTAACAACTAGAATAGACCTTCAAGACCATCCCATCCAAAGCCCTCATTCTAAAGAGGAATAAACTAAAGTTGACAGCAAGAAAATTGTATAAATATGTATGCATATATTGGTTGAATATATATTTCTACCATATTTAACTTAACATTGGATCACTTGCCATCTAGGGGAAGGGGTGGGGGGGAAGGAGGGAAAATTTGGAACACAAGGTTTTATGAGGGTCAATGTTGAAAATTTATCCATGCATATGTTTTGAAAACAAAACGTTTTAATAAAAAAACTGGAAAATATGTTTTGCATTTTAATTATATCATCATTTTGTAACTATACGTTATGTGATATTATGCATTTAAAAACATTATTGTGAAAAGGGATACATAGGCTTTTTATCCCATTGACAAAGGGATCCATAGTGCTTAAATTTCTATAAATGATGAAGCCTATGGCTTTGAAACACTTTTTTAAAACTTTTTTTTCAATTATAAATTGACTTCAAAAGAAGGAAAACTGAGTTCAAATCCCATCTCTGACACATACTGGCCATCAAATCACTTTACCCATCAGTGCTTTCCTATAAGAGCAAAAGTGCTGATCTGCATTAATAAAAGGGAGTTTCCTTACCTAGGAGTCCCTATGCCAATGAATTCACAAGTCCAGGCCCTATCCCTATTATGAACATCACAAATATGAACATTTAAATATACAAAGAACCAAAAAGATAGTTGTATAAGAAACTGTGAACTGCTGCTACAAAATGATTATTTTAAAAATTATGTACATTAAATTTAACATAAATTTAAACATTGCCCAAAAAACTAATTTGTTTTTGTACTTTGAAGGAGTTAGACTAGAGGGATTATTTAGGAAGTTCCTCAACTCTTCAGACTACTGTGATATTTCTAAGGTAATTTTTTGATTCGAAGTATTCAGGGTGAGCTCTCAGGAGACTTTGGTTCCTCTAGATATTTTACCTATAATTTGGGAAAGTAATTATGGAGGTGGAAATTGAAATTACTTTAGCACTAAAAATAGAGTCCCTCTCTTCCCCCAGGTCATTGACCTACAGGAAGTAATTAATTGGAAGACATATTAGTAAAAAAAAATTTTTAATTAGTTCCCCTTTCTCTCTTTCTAGAAATAAAGGACATTCCACTCATTTATGAATGACTGGAACATAGTTGAAATTGAATAAATGTCTGTTGACTTGATTTTTTAAAAATTAGTAATTGAAACAAAGTTCTATTAAATAATTAAGATAAATTTCTGACCTATTTTAAGTCAGTAGCAAAGAGAAAGAGCAGAGCTAATCAGGACCCTGGACAAACTATTTCCTTTTATCTCTAAAGTCAAATGATCCTGGTGTTGCATTGAACCAACATTCATACTCAGAGGAGATTTTACCTGTCTGGGTTCAAACCCCAACAGAAACACACAGCACTACCTATCAAGGCAGATTTGAAGGACTCTTAGGCTAAAATAGGCAAATCTGTGATCACAGTCAGCCCTGGATAGTCTGACCCCTTTATGCCTGAGATTGGCAGTTGTCCATGTTTGATATTTAAGACTGTTACCTCAGTTCCCCTTTCCAGGAGAGTTCTCAGTTATTGTCTTGGACCTCAATCAACACTTCCTTACAACTTATTGTGCTTTCTCAAGTCCTAAAAAGGCTTGTTGAGTACATACCAGTTACATTTATCTACCTAACATTGATTCTCACCTATGTTCCCTTCTTAAACAGTCTGCCCTTCTTCCTTACCTTTTCTGTGGAAGAGCTAGTCCAGGCCTTGTTTCTACTCTCTACCTGGCCAGTCTTGGCCACATGGGCCACCACAGCTTAGTAGGGTTCAGAATTCTTAGTACCATAACCCTGTATGTACCAGCAAGCATTAAGCCAGTTCCCCATTCAGAGTAGTTAGAATCACATCTATCTACCAGACATAATCACCTTTCTCATTCCTCCATTTCATTTATTTATTTTAAATACACATCATTATCTGAATCATGTTGGGAGAGAAAAATCAGAACAAAAGAGAAAAACCGTGGGAGAGAAAAAAACAGAAAAAAGAAGTGAACATGGAATGTGTTGATTTATATTCAATCTTCATAGTTCATTTTCTGGATGCAGATGGTATTTTCTATCCCAAGTCTATTGGGATTGCCTTGGATCATTTCTGCATTTCAAAGTTTAACACCCACCAGAGGAGAACATTAATATGTTCAGACTCCTTGACCCTGAGATCCCCAAAGAGGTAAGAGAGAGGAAGATCCCATATGTAACAAAACAGTCACAGTAGCATTTTTTTGTGGTAGCAACAAACTGGAAATAAAGTAGATATAAGCTAATTATGAAATGGCTGAGCAAACTTTGGCATAGCAATAGAATGAAATATAATTTTTCCACAAAAATGATAAATAAATATGAGAAATGTGAAAACTTTGCATGAACTAATAACAGAGTAACGTAATCAGAATCAGGAAAACAATACCCATGACTAAAATTAAGTAAATAAAAATAATATTAAGAAAATATGCTTCTCTCCTCTCTTTATAAAGGTAAAGAACTATGAATACACTGTTATATGTGATCTGCCTTAGTTGGAATCCAACTTTTTTTTTGTTTTGTTTTGTTTTGTTTTAGTCACAAAGGTTCATTTGGCGAATGTTTGAGGGAACTTAATTTAGAATGAGGATGTTAATTTAGAAATGAATTTAATAAAGAAATAAAAGGCATCAATACAACTTTGATTTAAAAAAAAATAGATTTACATGACCCCCTATGCACAAAGACATAGACAAAGGAAGGAAAAAAAAGGTATATAGCTATATGTAGACATAGACTTATGAAGTAATATTTCCATCTTCTGGCCATTTGTGGTATTGCTCCCAAAGATTTCAAACCAGGTGTATTTACAATAATCATAAATGGGAAGTATCTCTTGCTACTTGCTCCAATCAATCAAAAATTTATCAAATACTTTCTATATGCCAGGCGTAGTAGGCATAATGTGCTAAGTTCTGAAGACACAAAGACAAAATGAAATAAAAAAAACTTAAGTCCTTTCTATATATCAAATATCCCTGGTCTCTGATCATAAGGGTCTCCAGACTTTTGGCACTGCCAAACCAGTGGAATAGGATAGCTAATCAGAAAGTGTGATCAAGGATTATGCTTCTGCTGATTTGGGGCACATTTTTTTTCATCAGAGTTTCTTTCCCTTAGTGTACATTGACCGATTCCCAGAAGGTAAATAAAGGACACCAGATGGTATATCAGAATACCTCAGTGATGAGGTATCACGGGTCACCCCAGCCAGAATTCTCTGGGAGGTAAGCTGGTGAACATCTAAAGGCACGCAAAAGAAATACATCTGTGTCCCTTTGCTTCTCTCTGTAGCCTACTCTCATTTAATTTATCTAGGTCTCAGTTTCCTCATCTGTAAAATGGGGGAAGTGGTCTCTAAGGGCCTTTACAGCTCTAAATCTATAATCCTATGCTCTCTTCTGCTTAGTGATCATTTCTGCAAGCAAATGGATTTCAATGGCCAGCTTTGTCCAAAAATGCACCAATCTTTGACTACAGCAATCTAGGCAGCACTACAGAAACAATGAAATGGCCCAATTCCAGTTGCTCTCTCTAGTGGTGTTGGAAGAAAGGGATAAAATACTCCCTCCCTTTTCTTTTGTCTCCCCTGGTCTTCTTTCTTCCCATTAAGTTAACAAGATGAAATCAATCTCAGGACTGAATGAGGTTCGTGGGCTAAAGTCCCCCATACCTGTCTAAAAATTCCTTTTCACACACATGACTTTTCTTTGGTATTTAGTCCAGTTCTTGACACTTAGTAGGTACTTGGTAAATTCTAATTGACTTAACTTGAGGAAAGGAACAATGTTATCATTAAAGATCCTACATCAAAATGCCACATGTTTTCAGATAGATAGGATCATAGGATTATTCTCATGGACCTAAACTATAATGAATCTTAGAGGCCACTTGGTCCAACTCCTTTATTTTGATTAGTTGTCTTTTCAGTTGTCTGCCTCTGTGATCCCTTTTGAGCTTTCTTGGACAAAGATACTGCAGAAGTTTTGCTATTTCCTTCTTCAGCTCATTTTACAGATGAGGAAACTAAGGCAAACAAAGTAAAGTGACTTGCCCAGTATCATATAGCTAGTAGTAAATGTCTGAGGCTAGATTTGAATTCAGGAAGATGAGTGTTACTGACTCCAAGCCTAAGACCTATCTACCTACAATACCTTTATTTTACAGATAAAGAAATGGAGGCACAAGGAAATTAAATGACTTACTCCAAAGTCATAGAAAGTAAAAGGTAAATAGTTTCCAACTTGTCTCTCCTATTTACTTCCTTATCTCCAATCATGTACCTATGGTGAAAGTACAGAGTCAATTCTTTAACCAAGTGTCAATCATCTCCTCCTTTTTTGCTGGTCCTAAATGCACCTCCCATTCCCTCATATGCCCAATGCTAAAAACATCTCTCCAGAATTTCTCTCTCCCTTAGCTCTGGCTCTTGTTGCTAATTCTGGTTAGTTACTGCATATTTTTATTAGGCTAGCAGAGAGAGAGCAGCACATGCACAATTTTGCTGGGACAAAGAGGAGGGATTTTCCTGTTGGGTCTACCAGGTGAAACTATCATCCCAAGACAGCTTGATTGTTAAAAAATAACATGAGAGGGAAGAAAGAAGGGAAAGATGTAGAGAGAAACTGAATGGAAACAATATACAACTGGCCAATTTCATGTATGAATGTTTTTTAAGTTAGACCTTCATAATGTAGAGTAATGTCTAGACTATTATTACTGAGGCAGCAAAGTAAAATAATATGTGTTAGAAAAAATTCAACAATAGAGGTTAGAGCAAAAAGGGTTTTCTGGTTAATCATTCTTCAACCAGGACATTCCAGCTAATTGAAATTCTACCATTGTACAAGTAAAGTACATGAGTACCGAAGGGAATGCCAAGCAAATGGGGGGTAGGGTAATTAGAAAGGATGTGGATAATTGAAGCAGATTTTGAGTAAGGACTGGTAAAGAGGAAGCATATTTCAGGTATGGGCAAAGGATGAGAAAATTTCACCGTTTGGCCAACTCAGAAGGGCCACTTTGCAACCTTTTCCTCAGCCACTATCTCTCTTCAAATGATCTTTAATGTCACTTCCCATAGCTGTTGTCTCTGCCCATTGCTTCACCCAACTTCTCTCCTCTGCTCCATTTAAGAATTCTTCCCATTACACTCCAGATCAGGTCCATTCTCTAAATAACTCACTCTCCTTGTCTCCTTTTTCTTCCTAGTCAATTCACTTTGCTATTTTTAGACAGGTCTTATTTAATGTCACTCTTATCAGAGAATAACAGAACTAACATTCTTGTTATTGTTGTTGTTCTGTCTTTTCAGTCATGTCTGACTCTCTATAACCCCATTTGGGATTTGTTTTGGCAAAGTTACAAGGATAGTTTGTCATTTCCTTCTTTAGCTAATTTTGCAGATAAGGAAACTGAGGCAGACAGGGTTAAGTGACTTCCTAGGGTCATATAACTAGTAAATGTTGGGCTGGATTTGAATCAGGTCTTCCTTACTGAAGGCCTGGTGCTCTATCCACTGTGCCAATTACCTGCCCTCTAACATTCTTAGAGATCATTTATCCAGAGATTTTAACCTGTGGTGCAAGAATTTGTTTTTTAAATAAAAAAATTGATAACTATATTTCATTTTTGTTGATTTCTTTGATAGTCATAGTGTGTGTGTGTGTGTGTGTGTGTGTATGTGTGTACATTTTAAAAGGCTGATGCAGATGTATACATCTTGTTTTTTTTTAACAGAATGACCTCAAGAAAATACCTAAAATCCTGTGTAAATCATCACACAGAAAGAAGGAATGATAATAATAGTATTAAAATTTACACAGCATTTTGCAAATAATATTTTATTTGATCCTCACAACAAACCTCTGCGTTTATTATTATTTCTCAAATATTTCAATTATTATCTCAAAAAACAAGGTTAAACAACCTCACCATTACAGAATTAACAAATATTTGAGATAGAATTTGAACCCACATTTTCCAGACTCCATGTTTATCTACTTTATCTACTATTCTGTGCTCCTGAAATTTTCTCCTTCATACTTGAAATGCTCTCCTTCCTCATCCCTGTCTACTGCTTTCCCTATCTTCCTTTAAATCCCAACCCTTTTAAATTTTAATGCTTCCCTTCTTTTAATTTATTTCTCATTATTTTAAAAATTATTTCCTCTATTTATTATTCATTAGTATTATTCCTACTATTTAATTATTTCCAACTTATGCTATATATACCTTGTGTATCATACTTATTGGCTTGTCTCCCTCATTAAATTATGAGATTCTCAAAAAAAAAAATTATGAGATTCTCGAATGCAGAGATTGTCTTTTGTCCCTTTTTGTATTTTCAACACTTAGCATAATGCCTGGAACACAGTAGGTACTTCATAAATGAACAGTGACTGAATGAATGATTGCCTCTCTACAGGAAGAGTTAGAAGAAGGAAGATGAAAGGATGGTCAACAGTATACCTTCACATTCAATATACTAGCCAGTATTAATTCCACCTTCTAGGCTCAGGTCCCTGCCCTTGATAGCTAAGATCTTCTTTCTCTGCCTCACTACAATGCAATCTCCCTCTGAACCCTCTGTCATACTTCATAATCCTAAGAAGTTTGGGTCCAAACACTAGAGTTGACAGATTTCCTTCTCTTTTCCCCATTTTCTTCACCCCTTCACCTCTAACATTGTTAGCTCTTTCCTTTAAACCCAAGATCTCTGAAAGCTGAACTAGTATACTTATTACTATACCAGACAACTGTTGGTAGGGGGTAATAACAGCTAATAGACAATTTTAGAAATTCTTTTTTGGGTCTTTTGAAATTAAGTTGAAGACAGGCAGTATTTGGACTAAATGCCCAAAGTTTTCTATTCTTCACTAGTGAGTATATATCTCTCTGTATCAACAGTAGATCTCTTTTTTTTATTAAAGTGTTTTATTTTCAAAACATATGCATGGATAATTTTTCAACATTGCCCCTTGCAAAACCTTGTGTTCCAAATTTTCTCCACCTTCATCCCACCCCCTCCCTTAGATGGCAAGTAATCCAATATATTCAACAGTAGATCTCAACAAAATTGTGCCTGGGAGTAAGTAAAGCAAACATTTACTGAGAGCAAACATTAGCCTTAGCAAAAGAAACAAGAATATAAACTCCCTGAAGCCAAGCACATCATCTTGTGTGTGTGTATATATATATATATATATATATATATATATATATATATATATGATTTTATACTGTAACCTATAGTATCTATAGCACAAAGCTAAGAATATAGTGAATGTTCATTCATTATTTCATTCATTTGTTCATTCACATATTTTCTAAGAACCTCTCATGATAAAGCAATATAATAAATACTTATTGAAGTAAATCTAATATCCCAATACAATCTTAATAAAAGCCTAATCAATTTTAATTCTATTTAAAGCAGGGATAATCTAAGATTCATGAAGTAGTGTTTTTTTTAATAGAATTGATTTCTTTGTAAACCTACATATTTATGTATGTATTAAAAACATTATGTTGAGAAGGAGGTCCATATGTTTACTAGATTGCCAAAAGAGCCCATGACACAAAAAAGTTAAGAACTCTTGGTTTAAAGCATTATAAAAACATCATTGTAGGCACTAACACAATTTTAGGACACTAAAAAATCTTTTAGAGACCAGACTTTGGCCAGACTTATATGTCAAAAATCGCCACAGTGAAATATGGTGGTTTTAGCAAATATGCTTCACTGTGTAATAGCCTATTGATTTACAGAAATTAGTTGTTACGATGCCTTAACACCTTAAGGTAGAAACAATTTGACTGAAAACATAGGATTGGGTCATTGGTCTCATATGGGAATCACCTTTGTAAAACGTTCACAGGACCTTACTTCTCTGGGTTAGCCGAGTTCTGCCTTATGTACACAGAGCCACATTTTATTTTGACTTCTTACCTGCCAAGCCTCAACCTTTTTAATATCTGCACAGGAGCCATTGGTGAAGAGTCCTTTCCCAGGTGAACAGGTGTATATGTCCTGCAAGGCATGGGCAATGGAGTAGACAGCCAGGTATACATTGTAAGAGATCCGCAAATGGGTGTAGTCCATATATGGTGTCTCAACACTGGTGATGTTTTCATCCCCAGTACACAGAGGACGAAAAGTGGTGGTTGTGTTGTTGGGTCTGTTCCTGCCTCCTTCCTCTCGACTCTTCAGAAAGGGGTCAAAAGATAGAGACCCTTTAGAACCTTCCTGGAGATGACAGTTAAATGTCTCTTCCCAAAACTCCTTGGCAAAACCATTATGAACTGACTTCTTGGGGTGTACCTTCTGAAGGAACTCCCTAAATCCTGGAATCTGCCCTCCTTTTAGTGCAAACCCAATTGTACCTCCAATAACATGGAAAAACTCAGGCATGGCTATGAGTGAGGAGCTGGCCCAGGCTTCACTGGCCAACCATATCCTGCCTGTGATGTTACGACGGACAATCTCCTTGATGAGAGGTTCTAGATCCGGGCCGCTAGAAAAGACAACAATCACTTTGGCTGTGGAATTCTGGATGACCTCCACAACATGCTGTATTTCATCCTCATCAGAGTACTGGGAGATGAGCTCGCTGAAGTTAATGCAGATATCTCTCTCTTCTGCCTCCTCTCGGAACTTCTCAATCCCTGGCCGGCCATAGTCATCATCTGCGGCGATGGTACCCACCCAATTCCAGCGGAAATACTCAATGATGTCTGCCATCGCAGTAGCCTGGTGTTCATCATTGGGGATGGTCCGGAGGAAAGACTTGTACTGGTTTTTGTTGCTCAGGAGCCTACTGGATGACGCATAACTGACCTGGGGCAAAAAGAAAGAAAAAAAGAAAGAATTAAAAAAGAGGACATTAGATAAATGTCAAAAATTCACTGAAATATCAACCAATCTAAATTACAGAGTGATGACTTTGATTTGAAGTTAACTTTGTGGATAGGATAGAAAAAAAAGATAACCATTTTACTGCAATGTGAACAGTCAGGGTTCTTTTCTGTGGGCATTTAAACTCTTAATATAAAAGCAAAGAAGTTGGACTCATTAGTGATTATAAAAAGTGCTCCACCACTGATGTATCTGGGGAGATGAGAAAATAGATAAGAAAAATATAGTGTGATATTATGCTGCTTTATAAGTTTCAAAGGTTTGGGAATCCTCCCCTTTATGCTTTCATATTCTTGAGTAAGAAAGGCCTAAGTTCAAGTCCCATTTCCAACACTTACTGACAACATGATCTAGGCAAGTCATTTAATTTCTCAGTACACACATTTCTCTAACTGGTAGAATTTTGGTCATTACAGAAGTGACTTTTTGAATATAGGATCTTTCCTTAAGTCAGTAGAATCAAGGTGGTAGGAAAAGAAGGAAGGGAAAAAGAAAAAAAATGTTTTGAGGCAGCTAGATGGCACAGGGGATAGAGCAATAGCCTTGAAGTCAGGAGGACCTGAGTTCAAATCTGATCTTAGACACTTAACACTTCCTAGCTGTGTGACCTTGGGCAAGTCACTTAACCCCAAATGCCTTGCTCCCCCACCCCCAAAATTATGTTCCTCTGTCCCTTTCAGGATCCTTCCTCAACCACTATTCTTGTTGGGGGAGGAGAAGGAATTGATTATTATTCCAGCATTCTTTACTCCCCCCAGACATCTCCTTGATAGAATCTGATGCTTAGTCTGCCCATCTGATATTTGATTTTTCATGAACACTTAGGGATGGTTGTATCTATTATTAGCCTGGGGCTCATGAAACATCTGGAATATTAGGATGCCTACTAGCCAAAAAAGGCGTATCTCTGAATTATGGATCTAAGAGTCCTCACAGGGATCCAAAAGCACCTTCCCATTCTCTTCAGCTGCCCTTTCCACATGTCCTTCTGCCAATGTTTAGCTTGACCATTTAAATGCAATGCTCATTTTAGACATTTTTTTATGAACTGACAATCATTTATGACTAGACATCATTCAGCAGCATATAGATGATAATTATCATTAAATATGTGTTAAATTAGCTCTGTTGTAAATTTCATGTGACTGCAATGCCAAATTGTATATGAATAAACTCTGCTTTCATAGTTTATTGCCTAAAAAGCATGTTTATTTGAGATAATTTGAACTGATTTGGATTTGTGCACATATGTAAATGTATCCTTCTGCACATACAAACATTTTGGTGGATATAAAAAAGAGTCTTATGGGATGACATAGTTGCACTATTTTCATTGCTATTAGAACTATCATATCAAGGAAATTCCAGAATCATTGGATTCTTGAGGTTGGTACATAATGAAAGGTGAAGCCATCCTCAAGTAGGATCATCACAGAATCATAAATTTAGAGCTAGAAAGAAATTTAGAAATCATGTAATCCAAACTAATTTTACTGATCAAGAAACTGAGGCTCAAATAGATTAAATAACTTGCCTCAAATTATACAGGTAGTTAATGACAATAGCATGTTTGATTTGGATGATAACTTTGCACCAAGATATAGAGCCCTAGCTAAGTCCTCAAAGGGTCCAAATTACAGACATGCAAAATGTTCTAGCAAGTATCTCTTCATTGACTTTGCATAAGCCCTCTCCCAACAAAGCTGTCTAAGAAGGCGTAATACCTGAGGTATATAGAACAATCCCAGCAGGTTTGCCACAGCAGTGGATATGCCAGAGCCAGTTGCTCCAACCACAGCAATAGTGGAAGGGATATGCTCCGAGCAGTTGCAGAATTCATCCAGGTTTAAGGAATCAATCTTGTTCTGGGCTACAAAACTTAGTGTGGCTTCTAAGGCTTTAGAAACTGTGTTGCAGGTATCAAATATCCTGTATCCCAGTGTCATGTTGGGGAGAAGAGAAGGACTGTTGTTTATCTCCTCGATAGCAAAAATCATTGCTTGTAACCATCGAAACCCTCGAAAATTATACCTGAAGCAAAGAAAAGAAGAAAGTCAATATGTGACATTTTTCTATCATCAACTTTATATCAGTAAAAGATTAGCAGTTAAACTCAAAGAAAGGACTTTGTAATTATAACAGCTAAAATTTATATAGTACTTTATGATTTGTAAAGCATTTTACATGTATCATCCCATTTGCTACTCACAACAAGCCTGTGATATAGGTATTCTCATTAACCCATCTTTTAAAAAATATTTATTTAATATTTTCCCCAATAATATTCAAAACAGATTTTTAAAATTTGTTTTTAGAATTTTTGAGTTCTAGGTTCTTTCCTTCATCCTCACCCACAATTAAGAAACCACTTGTGAAACTAAGTTGTATGGGAAAAAAACATAGATCTTCCACACTAATGAAGATAAAAACCCTCCAGAAAAATTAAGAGAAAAAGAGGAGAGAGAGAGAGAAAGAGAGAGAGAGAGAGAGAGAGAGAGAGAGAGAGAGAGAGAGAGAGAGAGAGAGAGAAAGAGAATGAATGAGAGTGAATATGCTTCAGTCTGAATTCAGATATAACCAGTTCCTTCTCTGGATATGGATAGGATTTTTCATCATAAATCCTTCAGAATAGCTGTGGATGGTTGTACTACTGAGAATAACAGTAATTTATAGCTATTTGTAGAGAGCCGGAACTCTGGAGAAGCATACTTGAAACAAGATGTTAACTCAGAGGAACTGATAAGACAATGGTTATCTAGTTTAGCATGGTGATTAATAGTTCTCTAGTTCGGTATGTGTACTTAGTACTTAATATAGTTCTACAAGATTGACATGTATTCTACAAGATTCACACCTATGATGATGTAATTGTAATAGAGTATATAAAAGCCAACGAAAACTGGACAAGAGACATTCATTCCATCTCCCACCATCGTGGTGGCTGTCCTGACCTCCTTCACAGTCTGTCTCCTTGCGTGGGGTGCTGCTAGCTTTCTAGAGGCCCTTCAGACTGGCCTTGGTCTTAAGGGAGAAATGCAGGCTAGTTAGTTAAAGTGCAGGAAGCAGGAGAGCCAACAGGAGCCTGATCAAAGATGGAATGTCTCTCTCTTGAAATCTCTCTGAGTCCCAGAACTTGAACTCCAGTCTCCAGTCCTCTGTCTTCTCCTCGTCTGTCTCCGAGTCTGTCTCTAGATCTGACACTGACCTTTTAAATACTCTATTAAAATTAAATCCATTCATCATACTGAGTATAAGCCAATCATTATATCACTAGGGAACCATTATTTGTTGTAAGATTAATTCAGTCACACTGAACTAGAGAACTATTAATCACCATGCTAAACTGGATAACTATTGTCTTATCAATTCCACTGAGTTAACACCTTGTTGTAAGAATCCTTGTTTCAAGTACACTTCTCCAGAGTTCTGGGCCATTACAGCTAGTCATCCCAGAACATTGCTATTATTTTTTATATAGTACATTTCACTTTGCTTGAGTTTATAAAGGACTTTACAGGTTTTTCTTTCCCTGAGAGTATCCTGCTCATTATTTCCCATAGAACAATAATATTCCATCATAAACACACACTATAGTTTATTGAGCCATTCCCCAATTGATGGGCATCCCTTCAACTTCATTTTCTGTTTTGCTCTAAGAAAAGAGTTGCTATGAATATTTTTTACATATAAGTGATTTGCCTTTTAAAAAAATCTCTTTTGGTATTCATGCCAAGTAGTGGTGTTAGGTTAAAGGATACACGTGAATTTATAGCCCTTTGGGGACAGATTGAATCCTTTGATCATTTATCAGTTAGGACATAGCTATTCCATTTTAAATATGAAGCAGCTGAATCTGAGAGAGATTACATATCCTGTGGTTGCCTGATATATGATCCACATGAGAAAGTACATATTTTAAAAAGAAAATTAGGAGGTTTCATCTAATCATAAAGCAAAATAACCAAAATTCTTTTTTAAAAAAGATAAACATGATAATCTTGAGCATGATTATCAGGCTCTATTAAATTAATACTATTAATCATTTATCATTATTTAAATATTTAAATTAATCATAATGCTAACAGACAATACATATGGAACAAAGCATAAAGTGGTAAATACAAGTTCAATTTGTTAACTTTTTGCCAGAATGTTAAATCAGTAAGAGTATCCTCAAAGGCCATCTAATACAAATTCCTTATTTTATAAATGAGGAAGGTAATTTCCAAAGGGGTATTGTATTTGCCTAAGGTCTTATGGCTCCATTCTTGTTTCTGACCAGCGAAATAAAGTTCTGGTTTTTTTCTCCTCTGAACTTGCTTTCTCATGTGTGGCAGAAGCTGAGAAAGAGATGAAGCTCTCCATTGAGTTTCTATATGAACCCCATGACTATCTTTTCCTAACAGAAGAAAGTTTCTTAAAACTTCACTATATTATTTCATTTTTGGAAAGGACTTATCCTAGCTCCCTACTTCTCTTTTGATTAAGTTAACTGGAAATTTTTATGAACTGAATTTTGAATATAATTGATGACAAAGAAGACTTGCTTTTGGTACCCAACTTAGAGTTACAAAAATTTTAGCTTATTTCAAAAAGCTTTATTTTCTTTTTTTCTTTATTTTGTTGTTGCTTTTTTTTCTGAGGTAATTGGGGTTAAATGACTTGCCTAGAGTCACATAGCTAATAATCAAGTATCTGAGTCGAATTTGCACTCAGGTTCTCCTGTCTCCAGGGTCAATGCTCTTATCCATGACGCCACTTAGCTGCCCTAGAAACTCACATTTGAACAGAAAAAGTAACAAAGTTTTTGACAGAGAAATAAAATAGTTTTGTCACAAGGATAACAAAATTCTCCCCCAAATGGGAGCTGAATGATATATGTGATTATACCAACTACATACATTTATGAATATTCATAAATGTATGTAGATGACATATACCCAGATAACAAGAAATATTTACATATAAATAATATAATTTGTATATATAAAATATATATAGTCTATATAATATTTGTATATTTGGTGGACTTGTATACATTTGTATATAATAATGTATTTTTGTATGTGTATGTGTATATATATATATGTATATATATATATTTAACTTGATTGGAAGAATCTTTTTTTTTTCCTGAGGCAATTGGGATTAAATGACTTGCTCAGGATCACACAACTAGGAAGTGTTAAATGTCTGAGGCCAGATTTGAACTCAGGTCTTCCTGACTTCAGGGTTGGTGCTCTATCCACTGCACCACCTAGCTGCCTTACTGAAAGAATCTTTATTGAAAAATTATGAAATTTGATATTGCAAAAGATATTGAAAAGCCTTATTAAAAACAGAAACACTTTTCTTGAAATTAAGACCATCTCAAGATGTTTGGTTTCTGTATTTACAGCCAGGTATGTCCAGATCTGAGTTCTCTCCCCACAATAGTTCTTGATTTTCCAGACACCATAGCAATTGCTCATTGTATACTGTTTTATTAATAATAGAAAGTGATGTATAGTAGCTGCCCAAAGGAATCCTGTGATCCTGGCTGCCTTTCACTTCAGTTGTGGGGTGTGTGTGTGTGTGTGTGTGTGTGTGTGTGTGTGTATGTGTGTGTAAAAGAGAAAGAGAGAGGGAAAGAGAGAAAGAGAGAGAGAGACACAGAGAGAGGGGAGGAGGAGGAGGAGAGGAGGAAAAGGAGAAAGAGGAGGAGGAGGAGAAGGAAGAAAGAAGAAAGAAGAAGAAAGAAGAAGAAGGAGAAGAAGAAGAGAGAAAAGAAGAGAGACAGAGAAGGAAAAGGAGAAGAGAGAAAAGAAGAGAGAGACAGACCCAAAGAGAGAGAAAAGAAAAAGAATAAGGAGAAGAAAAAGAAAAAGTAGAAAAGGAGGAGGGAAAGGAGGAGGAGAAGAGGGAAGAGCAAAAAAGAGGGGAGGGGAGAGACAGATAGAGAGATCAAGCAAAGCAGAACCATAAGAAGGGGTTAAATCTGGAATTCAAGTCAAGCTAATGATTTTGGTGCATTATAAAATGTTCTACAGGAAACGAATCACATTTGGGAGAATAACAACTTAGGAAGAGGCATGTGAATTAAACATGTTTCAACATGACCATGTGACCTTGGGGCGCAGAGAAAGCAGTGATTAATTCTAATGAGATTCTGCCCTGGAGTTTCTTGGACATTGTTAATAGCAGCATCATTTCTGTGAATTATATCATGGGACTCTACTTTGAATATATAAATCATAGGTATCACAAAGATACCTACTAATAGATTATCTTCCCCCATGATGGGGCAGTCAACTCAGTTATACTAGAGTACTAGTACTCTAGATTATTTTGATTTTTAGGCCAAATCTATAGAACACTATACCACTCAGATACCCTCTTAGAATTACTCTGTATCCTGGATGTGGTATAACACTCTCTGATTATGAATCACCCAAGAGAACTAGAAAAATTACAGTTCCAACACATGAATTCCTGACAGCCTTTTCTGGAAGTAGAGTGACCACATAGACCATCAGTATTGGCAGGAGGGAATGGGAGGGAAATCTCAGACTATCCCAGCTGAGCAGCCACAATCTTTTTTTTTACTATTGTAAACCTACTTTTTTTAAAAATAATTATAACTTTTTGTTGATAGTACTCATGCATGGGTAATTTTTTATTACATTATCCTTTGCGCTCACTTCTGTTCCGATTTTTCCCCTCCCTCCCTCTACCCCCTCCCCCAGGTGGCAAACAGTCTTATACATGTTAAATAAGTCACAGTATATCCTAGATACAATGTATGTGTGCAGAACTGAACAGTTCTCTTGTTGCACAGGAAGAATTGGATTCAGAAGGTAAAAATAACCCGGGAAGAAAAACAAAAATGTAAACAGTTTACACTCATTTCCCAATGTTCCTTCTCTGGGTGTAGCTGCTTCTGTCCATTATTGATCAGTTGGAACTGAATTAGATCTTCTCTTTGTCGAAGAAATCCACTTCCATCAGAATACATCTTCATACAGTATCGTTGTTGAAATATATAATGATCTTTTGGTTCTGCTCATTTCACTCAGCATCAGTTCGTGTAAGTCTTTCCAAGCCTCTCTGTATTCATCCTGCTGGTCATTTCTTACAGAACAATAATATTCCATAACATTCATATACCACAATTTACCCAACCATTCTCCAATTGATGGGCATCCATTCATTTCCCAGCTTCTAGCCACTACAAAGAGAGCTGCCACAAACATTCTGGCACATACAGGTCCCTTTCCCTTCTTTAGTATTTCTTTGGGATATAAACCCAGTAGTAGCATGAGCAGCCACAGTCTTACAGCCTAACCTAGCTGTTTACTTCTGCACTGTCTTGTGCACTAAAGTATGAATCTTACAAAAACCAGGATTCTGTGCATTGAAAATGCAGTGAAGTAAACTGAAATATTCACTTTTTTTCCAATTCTACTTCGGGCAATTAGGTGATACAGTACTGGAATGGAGTACTGGGACTTGAGTCAGGAAGGGCTGAGTTCATATCTTGCTTCAGACACTTCCTAGCTGTGTGATCCTGGGCAAGTTTAGTGCTTTAACTTCATGCTTTAGTTTCCTCATCTGTAAATGAGTGGATAAGGGAATGGGAAACCATTCTAGCATCTTTGCCAAGAAAATCTCAAATGAGGTCAAAGAATTGGACACAACTATTCTATTTACTAGGGGAGGACCTGAAGATCAAACTCAGCATGTGACTCTAGAATTTTCCTGCCATCAAACCTGTTGCTAAGAATAAGATGCTATACCCTTTGATCCAGCAGTGTTACTACTGGGCTTATATCCCAAAGAGATTATAAAGCAGGGAAAGGGACCTGTATGTGCACGAATGTTTGTGGCAACCCTTTTTGTAGTGGCTAGAAACTGGAAACTGAATGGATGTCCATCAGTTGGAGAATGGCTGAATAAATTGTGGTATATGAATACTATGGAATATTATTGTTGTGTAAGAAATGACCAACAGGATGATTTCAGAAAGGCCTGGAGAGACTTACATGAACTGATGCTGAGTGAAATGAGCAGGACCAGGAGAACATTATATACTTCAACAACAATACTATATGATGACCAGTTCTGATGGACCTGGCTATCCTCAGCAACGAGATCAACCAAATCATTTCCAATGGAGCAGTAATGAACTGAACCAGCTACGCCCAGAGAAAGAACTTTGGGAGATGACGAAAAACCATTACATTAAATTCCCAATCCCTATATTTATGCCCACCGGCATATTTGATTTCCTCCACAAGCTAATTGCACAATATTTCAGAGTCTGATTCTTTTTATACAGCAAAATAATGTTTTGGTCATGAATACTTATTGTGTATCTAATTTATATTTTAATGTATTTGACATCTACTGGTCATCCTGCCATCTAGGGGAAGGGGTGGGGGGTGGGAGGTGAAAAATTGGAACAAGAGATTTGGCAATTGTTAATGCTGTAAAGTTATCCATGCATATAACCTGTAAATAAAAGGCTATTAAATAAAAAAAAGAATTGCACATATTTAACATATATTGGATTATTTGCTATGCATATATTTTCAAAATAAAAAGCTTAAAAAAAGAAAAAAATTTAAAAAAAGAATAAGATGCTATTTATTTTTTCACATCTGAGAGATTGGGGGGCTAGGAGACAATCTGGTTAACAGACACATCCTACGTGGCTTTAATGTCCAGCTACAGGAGATTGCATAACTAGAGGATATGTAATCATAGTAGACTAAGGGTTGGGTAGGAGATATATTCTATTCTTTTCTGTTATAATAATTCCTGAGAACACTGATTGTCAGTCCATGAACTAGAATCTAACAAACAGAATGAATGGGACAGCCATCCAGCAATAACAGATGATGAAATTAATTATTCATTTTTATGCTTGTCTTCTCTGCCAAGAAGAAGGAATTAGGACTGAAATTCTCTTTTGGTTTACCTTTCTTTTTTGGTTGTTAAGTGATTTCAGTCATGTCTGATTCTCTGTGATCCCATTTGGGTTTTTTTTGGCAGAGATACTGGAGTCATTTGCCATTTCCTTCTTCAGCTCATTTTATAAATAAGTTAACTCAAGTAAACAGGGTTAAAGGAATTGCCCAGAGTCATACAGCTAGTAAGTGTCTGAGGCTAGATTTAAACTCAGAAAGGTGAGTCTTACTGACTTCAGGCCCAGAACTTATCTACCTAGTTGCTCCTTTATTGTCCTACCATACGTATTTACTACCTCTGCATTAACCCAACATAGCTCATAGAAGCAGCATTGTAAGGAATTGAAAGATGAATTTGAGTCAAAAACTTGGGTTCAATTCCCTCTTGTAACAATGACTAGTTGTGAGATTCTAATCAAGTCACTTAAGTTCTGGGCTTCCTCATCTATAAATTAAGGGTATTGGACTCTATGGTCTCTAAACTCCCTTCTAGTTCTATATCATATGATATAAAAATATCCTTTTGGTCCTTAGCATTCATTTCTACCTTTGAGTCACTCTGAGCATGGTACTTTTGACATTAAGAAGGCCATAATAAATTTTTGTATTCATCCTTTATTACCTACCCTTACCTCCATCTATCATATATGTAAAGTCTAAATCAGTTAAGTTCTTTTGCATCCATGTTGTTCTATTTGAAAATATATATATATATATATATATATATATATATAAACTTTCTCTTTTATTCCTCAGTGAAATCATTTTTAGTCTCACTATTGAGAGGTATCCATACGTCTTCAATTGTCTTTTCATGGAGAATGTTTTGTTATCGTTCCATTATTTCATTCATGTCCAATTTTTTGTGACCCCATTTGGGGCTTTCTTGACAAAGATGCTTGAATAGTTTTTCATTGCCTTCTTCAGCTCATTTTATGGATGGGGAAACTGAAGCAAATAGGGATAAGTAACTTGTCCAGGATCACACAGCTACTAAGTGTCTGAGAACTAATATAAATTCATGAGCATGAGTCTCCCTGATTCCAAGCCTAATGCTCTATTTATTGTTCCACTTAGCTACCCTGCTGACATATTGTAGGCACTATATAAAATGCTAGCTATTATTACTATTATTATAACTACTTTATATATACTATATTGATTCACTATATATTTGAATGTTTATTTATGCAGTTTTTGTTTTCTCCATTAGAACATAAGTTCCTTTTCATTAGGGACTATTTCATTCATATTAGGGACTATTTATGCCCTCAATATCTAGAATAATGCCTGATACAAATACTTGTGAATTGATTGATCAGGTAGGGGTTAAATTAAATGATCTCTAAGATTTCTTCTAACTGTGGCTAGCAGATCTTAATCTCTGACATTATTACTCAAAAGAATGGTAGAATGAAAAGGCAACTCCTCTTTCCTCAGAAAGATATGGGAGCTCCTTCAAGGATGATAAATAGATAAACATATTCTCTCTTTAGATTTTCTTGCAAATATGTATATAGGTTTACCAGTTCTGGTCGGAAGTTTAAATATTTTTACTCAACTGGGCCATGAACTTGAGGGCGACAATCCATGGGGAAGTTTTAAAAGAAATGAGATAGAATCATCTCAGAATGCTTTTCCTCCCATTCCCTTCTAGAACTATATAAATACTTTGTAGGTTACTGTGTTGAAACTTTGAATTTTTTCTTGACAAAAACTCAGTGAGTGAACAACCAAGATGAAATCCCTAACTTTAACTGAGCTGGAGAAATGTTCCTTATGGTATCTCCCAGACCATAGAGAAAATAAGTAAATTCTCTGATATAGTGAATAGAAAAAACAAAACAAAACAAATTTGCCCTAATTTAGACAACTGTGGGATCAAGATAGAAGAGCCAGGGGATTCTGAGGATTCCAGGGAAGGGAAGAAAAGGAAGAAGTTTAGAAGGTAGGAGACCCCTCCTACTCCTTTTTTCTCAATGGGGATGTCTATGGGCTTTAAGGAAATACTTCTAAATTGAACCAAATCAACATGCATAAAGTTAGTAGGGTATGAGAATTGCTGATTGTTTTGAGTAAATACTATTTTGACTTTACCTTGCATATCCAAATAGAATGCAAAGGTTGAGGTTTCTGAACATCAGCTTTAACTTTTCTTTTCCCACTGTGAAAAATGAAATATTTCTCCAGGATTTTGGGTAGCAGAGGGGATGCAATTTTTCACTGTATTCTTGTTGCATGCAATATTGTAGGGGCCTGGAGCCCAGAAATGCACAGTATCTTTTGTTGCATAAGAGGTACATAATGATTGCTAGGTTGAAAGTTAGTGAAGACAATTGATAAAGGATCAAAAGATATTATCTATGCTCAAATGCCTATAAATTCATGTATACCTTTTGATCTAACAATAACACTGTTAGGCAAAAATATCAAAAGAAACTTTAAAAAGAGTGGGGGAAGGAAAAGGACTTATATGTACAAAAATATTTGTAGCAGTTCTATTCTTAGAGCACAGAATTAGAAATTGAGGGGATGCCCATCAGTTAGGGAATAACTGAATAAATTGTGGTGTATGATTATCATGGAATATTATTCCATACGAAGTGATGAGCAGAAGGCTCTAGGGGGAAAAAAACTGGAAAGTCCCGCAAGAATGCAAGGAAAGTGAAATGTACTGTATACAAAATAATAGCAATGTTCTGGTATAATCAGCTGTAAAGGACAGCTATTCTCATTAATACAATGATCCTCAGCTAGTTATGATGAAAAATCTATCATACACAGAGAAGAAATCAAAGATGTCTAAATACAGATTGAATAATACTCTTTAAAAAAGTTAGTGGAGAGAAGGGTAATAGGAGTAAGGCATTCTCTTTTGGAAGTCTATGGCCTTTGGATTGTGAGCATTTGAACAGCATCTGGGGATGCTTGTATCTAGACATTTAGAGATTGTGATTGATTTGGAGCCTTAGGGTTTCTAGACTCCTCTGTTAATTATCCAAATGGTCCTAAAGGACCCTGGGAAAGGTACAATTATAGGTAAGGAATAATTGCAAGTTTTTATGTACATGGTTATACAAATAGATGATTAGGTGTTTATAGCCAACCATAAAACAGCTTGACCCAGTGGATAGAATATTGGTTTCAGAGTCAGGAAGATCTAAATTCACATTCCCCTTCCAACACTTAAGAGTGGGCACAATGAGTGGGCTCAGTTTTCTGAATCACGACATGGGCATAATAACAGCTTATATAGCTGTTGAGAGCTATTGTGAAAGTATAAAGCACTTTATAAAATTTAAAGCATAATAAAAAGTCAGTTATTATATTACCCAAACAAGGAAGTTATTTTATAAGTTGTCATAGAAGGCTTGAGTTAAAATGTTTCTAAGGTAATCAATATGTATTGATTACTGGGGACTTGATAACTATAATATTGTTTTCAAGAGGGAATCTGGGCATATATAAAACTTTATAGGTATAATCAAAAAAGGGGTGTGATCCCTAAGTATAGAAAATTCACTATATTTATAGAACTATGTTTATTGTGAAATATGAGGGCAGAAGTCTTGCTAAAAATAGTAGTAGGGAAGTTGAGTATCCCTGGCAAAATTCAAATACTGGTACTGGTAAAGAGGCATACTTAAAAGCACATTGAACAATGAAGAATTCTTTTGAAGTAAAATCAAAATAAAAATATTCTTTTAAATAGTACTTAACTACCTCTTTGGATATAGTCTCTATTTAAATGAAATCCAGATTTTCTAAAGCAATTTTGATGTTTCATCATGTTCCTTAAAATTAGATGGTACTGTTTCTCTTGATCTTTAGGTTCTGTAAGAAATATGGAATGTTTTTTTGAAAAGGATGTTAAAGGTATTTTCTAGTTCTTCAATATGGTTGACAAGTGGTGATCTAGGATAAAGGAGAACTCTCTGCCTTCTGAAGACTTGGCTCATTCCCCTTCCTTTATCAAATTGAAATTTATATCATTGAAACCCATTGCTTCTTGTCCTCAAGCCTATATTTTACATGATGCTTTTTTTTTATTTTGTTTTGTTTTTTGCTGAGGCAATTGGGGTTAAGTGAATTACCCAGGGTCAAATAGCTAGGAAGTGTTAAGTGTCTGAGGTCAGATTTGAACTCAGGTCCTCCTGACTTCAGGGCTGATGCTCTATCCACTGTGCCATCTAACTGCCCCCAATGATGATCTTTCAAATACTTGGAGTTGGCTAATATGTCCTCTCCAAATTCTTTGAACTTACAAATGAACTATCTCGAGTTCCCTCAACCTCTTGTCATATGGCATGGTCCCTGGTTTTCCTCTTCTTAATGTACCCTAGTTTATCAATATTTTCCTGAATGTAATATTGAGAAAAAGATATGATAATATCTAGAATTTATGTAGTGTTTTTAAGGATTACAAAGTGTTTTACAAATATTATTTCATTTTATCCTTTCAACAACCCTGGGAGTTGGTGCTATTATTATCCCCATTTTACAGATGAGGGGACAATGAGGCTTACAAAAATTAAAAGACACAGCTAATAAATGTCTAAAGTTGGCTTTGAAATCAGATTCTCCTGACTAGTCCCAACGTTCAATTTGTTTGTTTCTAAATGTGATCTGCTCAAGACAAAATACAACAGATCCTTCATTTTTCCCCTCTGGATATGATACCTAAATTGGCATAAGATGCAGTGAACATTTATGATTTTCATGTCACTTTGAAACTTCAGGATATTAAAACCCCCATTTTCTCACACATTTTTGTTTAGCCTTATATCCCTCATCTTGTATTTGTGAAGTTGATGTTTTTTGAACCCAAGTGCAGAATTTTCCATTTGTCTCTAATAAATGCTTATTCAGTTCAGTCCATCATTCTATCCTATTAAGATTTCTTTGCATATTTGGCTAACATTTATTGTCTTTCCTAGTTTCTGCCATCTTCAAATTTTTAATAAGCATGACATCTATGACATAATCTGAAATATTGACCAAAATGGTCAACATGACTACCTGATTTTTAGAGACATTTCTCTGAAGCAATGGTTCTCAAGCTTTTGGTTCCAAGATCCCTTTATGCTCTTAAAATGTGAGTAATTCAAAAAGATTTTGTTTCTATTGGTTATATTTATATCTTTCTATATTATATCTATAATGGTTATATCAGTTGATATTTGCTCTAATAGAATTAAAACATCATAATATTATTATAAAAGTTATTTTGATCTCAAAGACTGACCTCTGAAAGTTCACAGTACCCCCAGAAGTCCCCAAAGCATACTTCAAAAATTACTACTCTAAGATAACATTGATCCATTGATAATTATTATATGGGTTTAGTGTGGCATCAGAATAACCATGGACTTGAAGTCAGAAGAACCGGGTTTGAATTTTGCTGCAGATACTTATTAGCCATGTGATCATTTGTTTCCTCATCTATAAAATGGTTACAATAATGTTTGTCCTACTTATATTACTACTAATAGTAACTTATAACTAATTTATACTAATAACCAACAATAAATAACAACTTATACTAATATATTACTTCTTTAGGAGCCTTCCTAAAACTGTAAGTTCAAGAAAAATTACTGATGATAAAGGGAGTTTTTCATCCAAGATTTCCTTATCAATGACATCACAGGCTTCATTCCTAATCCCTATTCCTACTGCTTACTATATGAACTATTATTTTTTCATATTTATTTTATTTAAAGAAACCAGATAAGAAAAAAAGAAAAACAGAAGAGGAATACAAAACAAAATGAAACAAAACAAAAGAAAAGACCTATAACAAATACCACTTCAAGAAAGTATATATATTGGTAGAAGAAATTATGAGTGTCTATCTTTTCTTTACTTCCTTGTAAATTATTCTTTTGTTTTCTGATGTGTACCTTTTTTACTTTATTGTTTTTCTACTCTTTCATGTTCTCCCACCTCTAAGCAGGCTATGGTTAAGAAAGTATATATTTACATATACATATGTGGATGTATACATACACATACAAAAACCCTCACACATATCTTTCCTATCCCTACTGACTTTGCTTTAATTCTGAAAATTAAAGACAAGCAACTAGCCTTACTATTACTTAATCCCCTCCATCCATGGATTCCTCTCTTGTCTTATTCCCTCATCCTTTGCTTCCCCATCTATCCATCCCTCCCCCTTATTTCTTTATAGTATATATGAAATGTTGCCTATTTTACCCATTCCAGAGATGAGTAGATTTTGAGAACTATGAGCCTTCTAATGCCTCTATGTCTATCCTTCCTCTGCACCTCATTTGTATGATATAACTATTTTTGTCTTAATTCTGCCCCAGTCTTTCTTTTGATCTACCCTATTGTTGATGTCAACCTTAAACATATGCTATACATTTCCCATGTTAAAAAAAAATTTGTTCATGTTGAGTTCCTTGAAACTCACCTTTATGATATTGGCTCTACATATTATATTTTCTATTAAGTTCAGATTTGGTTGATAGAAAGTCCTGAAAATCTGCAAGTCCACTGAATGTATGTTTTTTCTCATTCAATATTATAGATAATTTTGTTGCATATGATATTTTTTGGCCTCAGGCCTAATTCTTTTGATTGTCAGTAGATATGATTCCTGTGACCTATGGTCTTTTATTGTGGCTGCTACAATCTAATGTAGCTCCAGAATATTTAAAATTGATTTTTTCCTTGTTTCTTGCAAAATTTTCTCTTTGATCTGAGGGTTTCAAAATTTGACAATAATGTTCTTGTGTGTTTTCCACAAAAGATCTTGTTGAGATGGTGATCGGCTGTTTTTTTTTTCTATTTCAATTTTCCCCTACTGTTCTATCATTCCAGTACAATTTTCCTAGATTATTTCTTGCATTATCGTGTGAAGATCTTTTTTTTGGTCAAAACTTTCAGGTAGTCCAATTATTCTTAGATTTTCTCTTCTTGATCTGTTCTCCAGATCTATCATTTTTCTTTTGTTTCATATTCTGTACTATTTTTTCATTTGTTATAATCTGTTATTTCCTGGTTTCTCATAGTTTCATTGGCTTCCCCTTGCCCAATTCTAATTTTCAAAGGATTATTTTCATTTTTTGAGACTGTCTTTCTTTTTCTAGTTGGATGACCTTTTTTCATGATTTTCTTGTTTTTCTAAGATGGTTTTAAATTTATTTTTTAGCTTTTCTTCAGTATCTCTCAATTGATTTTTAAATTCTTTTTTGAGTTCTTCTGTAAATTCTCTCTGGGCAGGTAGTCATTTCACATTACTCTTTGGATTAGAAGTTTTTTTTGTTTGTTTGTTTGTTTTTGTTTTTTACTTCATTGTTGTCCTCCAAAGACGAATCCTGGTCTTCTCTGTTCCTGTAGTATGTTTCTATGGTAGGGTTCCTTCTTTTTTGCAGGTTCATTTTTGTTGTTGTTAATAAGAGGTATTAATGAAAGCACCTCTAATCCTGAGTTGGGGGGATGGTACTTTGGCTTTATTTCAGCTCTCTCCTCTGACCAGGAACCTCAAACCAAGAGCTCCCCCTCCTTCAAGTGCCCACAGCCAGCAGCTTCCTTTGCCCTCTGTCTCTGCACTCACTGTGTGCTGGTTCTTTCTCATACAGGGCTACATCTCAATAGCACAGCTGGGCTTGACTGGGGTTCCTGATTAGCCAAGGTTCCCTCAGTCTTCCCTGGACTCCATAAAAAGTCTAGGAGGTGAAAGTTTCTGTGCTTCCTGCAGAGACCCCAGCCACAGCAAGCTAGCCTGAGGAGTCCCCACTTAGTGTTTTTATGGAGCTTCCCGGAGGTGTTCGCACTTTACATAAGGTAATTCCTGGTCAGAGGAGAGAGTCTTTCTTTGGATCTTCTCCAGTCTTTCTTCAGATCCTCTTCAATTGTATCAGGAGGACTCCTGTCCTGCCCCCAAGTCTTTTTGATTTTTTAACCAGTCTATGTTAGCCCTAGAGCACAAATTTGTGTTATATGTGGGGGAAATTGGGACAGCTTGAAATTTATCAACATTCTTCCCAGAATCCTCCCCTCTCCTATGAATTATTGTGAATTTTACTAGGTAAACCTTAAAGTATAATGTAAATTGGAGTTATCAACCATACTATTGTCTCATCACTTTTCTCCGTCTTATTTATAAGGACAGTTATGAGAGACTCTTAGATATTTCACTGAAATTTTGGCCTATTCTGCATTAGCAGTATTTCTCTGGACTACCTTATAATTATGCTATCAAAAAAGCAAATGAGTTTGTCCACCATGACCTATTTTTTTTTTTTGCTGAGGCAATTGGGGTTAAATGACTTGCCCAGGGTCACACAGCTAGGAAATGTTAAGTATCTGAGACCTGATTTAAACTCAGGTCCTCCTGACTTCAGGCACCTGGGTGCTCCGACCATGACCTATCTTTAATGAAGCCATAGAAATCATTAGTCACCATCAATTCATTTTTAAAATGCTCACAAATTGTCTTTTTAATATTTATTAGAGACTTTTAGAAAGAATTGGAGTAGTTTTTAACTATTTTTAAACTGTTGCTATTACGCTTCTCTTTTAAAAAAATTAGGACATTCATGGTGACACCAATACTAAACTTTTGCCCTACAAAGAGATCAAATATCAAAAAATTTTTATAGTAGCTTTTATAGTGGCATAGAACTGGAAACAAAAGGAGTACCTATTGATTGGAGAAAGGCTGAACAAACTATGTTAATTCAAAGTAATAGAAACTACTGTGGAAGTAAGAAATAATGAAAAGAATAATTTTAGAGAAATCTGGGAAGTTTTATATGAACCGATACAGAATGAAATGAGCAGAATTACAAGAACAACTTATACAGAAACAAAATTATAAGCACAAACGATTTTGAAAGACTTAAGAATAATGAACAAGTAATGATCCACCAGGATCCCAGAAAACTGATGAAAAAGAATGTTATCTATCTTCTAATAGTTTTAGAAAAATTTGAGAAGATTTACATGAATTGATACATAAAATGAATGAATATAAAAACCCAGATCATGAAAAGTTCTGTCTCAGAAAACAGCAAAACATCAGGGCAAAAAAACACTAATTTAACAGTATTTACTTTGACATCCAGCTAAGCCATATCAAATATCTGAAAATATTTGTGCTGGAATGTGGGAAAAGGAAAAAAAGACAACACACAGAGATGTGAAATCTATGGAACAAAATTTCTTCCAGAATCTTCTGGGATATATATTCATTTCATCATTTACCACATAATCATTTACCACATACCCTTAGTGTATATCACCTGATATGAAAGGAAATTAGGAAGAGAAACTGGGTCTGACCAAATACAGAAGAAATCACTGCAGGAAATAACACAATTTTTAAAGATAGTCAGGGAGAGGCTTCCAAATTTTCTCAAAGAGAAAAATGTTATCAGTGATATTTTTATTGCCCCCCAAATGAAAAGATATCAATTATTCATAAGCCTTCTTTTTCATCTCTCTAAAATATCTATAAGAATCCCACATATACATAACAATAGTATCTTTGATGAAAACATGAGAAGAAAATATCCAAGCTTTTACAAATTTCTGCAGCAGACCTACATAGTTACATAACTAAACCATATAGTCACATAATTAAGAAGTGTTGAGGACATTGTTGTGTCCACTATTTATGGAAAATGGAAAATATCCTGAATTTCTATTTATAATAATTTTCTTAAATTAACAGGTACTTATTTTCTCTTTTTCCCAATCTACCACCCTACACTGAAAATGAAAATCTATTTAATAAATATACAAGGTCAAGCAAGACTAATTTACATATTGGCCTGGTCCAAAAAGATGTTTTATTCTATATATTTAGTTTATCTCTTCTCTACTAAGATGAGGAAACTGAGACTTATAGACATATGGTGACGTGCTCATGACTTCCCAGATGGCTAATATCAAAGGTAGGATTTGACTCCAAATCCAGCAATCTATCCACTACACCATGATGCCTTTATCTTATTTCTATCTAATTTCTATTTACTTCTACATTTGCATATACAATGTCTTCCTACTGAATTTTCATCTTTTCTTCCAATTCAGCATTAACTTTGACTTTTGTTCTTTTTTTATTTTTTTAATAAAGTGTTTTGTTTTTAAAGCATATACCCAGATAGTTTTCAACATTCACCCTTAGAAAACCTTGTGTTCCAAAATTTTTCTCCTTCCCTTTCCCACATCCCTTCCCTTACATGGCAAGTAATCTATGTTAAACATGTGCAATTCTTCTATATACATTTTCACAATTATCATCCTGCACAAGAAAACTCAGATAAAAAAATTAGAAAGAAAACAAAATGCAAGCAAACAACAACAACAAAAAAAAGTGAGAATACTATGTTGTGACCCACACTCAATCTCCAGAGTCCTCTCTCTGGGTGCAGATGGCTCTCTCCATCACAAAACCATTGGAACTGGTCTGAATCATCTGTTGAAAAGATCCACCTTCATCAGAATTGATCATCCTATAATCTTCTTCTTGTATACCATGTCCTCTCGGTTCTACTCACTTCACTTAGCATCAGGTCATGTAAATGACCTTTCTGGCCTTTCTGAAATCATCCTGCTGATTGTCTCTTACAGAACAATAACATACCATAACTTATTCAGCCATTCTCCAACTCTCGATGGGCATCCACTCAGTTTCCAGTTCCTTGCCACTATAAAAAGGGCTGCCACAAACATTTTTGCAGATGTGGGTTTTTTTTTCTTTTTTATGATCCCTTTGGGATAGAGGTGGTTTTTTTTTCGAATTTTCCCAGCAATTTTTGTCAAATAGGTCTTATCCCAGAAGCTGGAGTCTTTTGGTTTATCAAACATTTGATTACTATAATCATTGACTGTTGTGTCTTATGAACCTAATCCATTCTAATGATCAACTATTTATTAGCCATGACCATTGCTCTATAATATAGTTTTAGGTCTGGGACAGCTAGATCACTTTCATTTACATTTTTTTCATTAATTTCCCTTTATTTTTATTGTTGTTCAGTCTTATCCAACTCTTGTTTTCTGGATAGACATAGTGCCATTTTCTTCTCCAGTTCATTTTACAGATGAGAAAACTGAGACAAACAGGGTTAAGTGATTTGCCTAGTATCTGAGGCCAGATTTTAACTCATGTAGATAAATCTTCTTGATTTCAGATCCTGTACTCTACCTACTTTACCATCTAGCTGTTGTTCCAAAAGGGCAGTGGCAGTAAGTATTAGAAGCAGGACTCCAAAGTCAGTATTTTTTGCTTTGGGCAGCAAGCTCATCATTGGCCTTGGTTTCCATGCTTTCTTGCTATTAGAACTTGCCAAAACTCAAACTCTGATGGCATGGTTTCAAAGAACCCAAGATTATTGCCATGCTAAGATGAGGCATCCGGGTGAGACTTATGTGAAGACATTTTGTTCAATCCTCATCCTTTTATAGATGAAGTTTCTAACACATGGAGGGTATCTCTTTCACTTTACATGTGATGAAACTGAGTTCCAGAGAAGTTAGGTGGGCCATTCATTATGAACTTTTTTTCTTCTTCCTCATCTCCTATCACTCAGATATCTTCTGCCAGATGCTTCTCCTCCTTCATCTTTGTATTACCTTATGAGGGAGCCTTCCTCCTTTCTAAGACTAACTCTTTTACCCACTCAAGGGACTCCATTGCTTTCCATCTCTCCCAACAAGTCACTCCCTCTGTCATTTCCACTCTATCATTTTCAATTTCTTCTCTACTGGTTCATTTCCCACTGCCTACAAATGTGCTCATGTCTCCTCTATCCCTGATCCTTCCATTCTTATTAGCATTGTCCTATATCTCTTCTGTTCTTTGTGACCTTTGAAAAGGCCATCTACAATAGGTGCCTCCTCTCACTTTCTTCTTAACCCCTTACAATTTGATTTTGCCCTTATTATTCCAGTGAAACTGGTCTCTTCAGAGTTATCAGTGTTCTCTTAGTTGGCAAATCCAATGGATTTTCTTTTTTTATTATTTTTATTTAATAGCCTTTTATTTACAGGTTATATGTATGGGTAACTTTACAGCATTAACAATTGCCAAACCTCTTGTTCCACCAATGGATTTTCTCAATTCTTATTCTCTTCAACTTGTCCACAACCTTTGATACTGCTAATCTCTCTCTTACTTGACTTGACACTTTCTTCATTAGGTTTCTGATATATCACTCTCTCCTGTTTTTCCTTCTAGCTGACCACTCCTTCTAAGTCTCCTTTGGGGGATCATATTCCAGATTATACCTTTTAACCATAAATGTCCCAAAGGATTCTTTTATGCGTCATTATCTCTTCTTCCTCTATATTACCTTACTAATGGAAATCTTATCAGCTCTCATGGATTTACTTACCATCTCTATGATAATAATTCTCAAATCTACTTATCCTCTCTGTTGACTTCCAATCTTACATCCTGAACTGCCTTGTAGTAATCTGGAGCTATATAGATGTCCAATAAATATTTTAAACTCAACATTTACCAAAATAGAACTCATCATTTTCCCCCTAAGTTATTCTCCTCACTCCGCTTGCCTATTTCTACAGAGAGCTAAAACCATCCTTCCAGTCCTTTATGCTTATTACAACCTAGGAGTAAGCTGGACTCTATCTAATCTGTTGCTAAAGCCTCTTGATTTCATCTTTGTACCATCTCTCCAATATGTTCCTTTCTCTCTTCTGACACTCCCATCTCTCTGGTGTAAAGCCTTATCACTTCATAGCTAGACTACTGCAATAGCCTCTGTGTTTCTGCCTGTCTTAAATCTCTCCTTCTGAAAAGGATTCACATGTGTAAAAATATTTGTAGCAGTCCTTTTTGTAATGGCAAAGAACTGGAAATTAAGTGGATTCCCATCCATGAAGGAATGGCTGACTAAGTTATGGCATATGAATGTAATGGAATATTATTGTTCTATAAGAAACGATGAGCAGATTGATTTCAGAAAAGCCTGGAAAGACATGAACTAATGCTGAGTAAAGTGAGGATTACCAAGAGAACATAGTACAGAAACAACAAGATTATGTGATGATCAACCTTGATGGACTTGACTCTTTTCAACAATGAGGTGCTTCAAGGCAAGTGCAATAGACTTGTGATGGAGAGAGCCATCTGCACCCAGAGAACTGTGGAAACTGAATGTAGATCACAACATAGTATTTTCACCTGTATTGTTGCTGTTTGCTTGCTTGTTTTTTTCTTTCTGATTTTTTCCCCTTTTGATATGATTTTTCTTGTGCATGACAAACTTTTCCAGTCTTCTTATGTCTTACTCAGAAGACATGACCTCCTGTTTGACAAACTCCTAACTAGATTTAAACTAGTAAATGCCACACATTGTTGTTATTCTTCTTTGACCTTTGTTTTCAAAGAGGACCAGTGACTCCACAATGTCAGAATCAGGGTAGAGTGTGTTTGGCTATGGCTGATACCTGTATCACATTTCAGAGTCTGAAAAGCTCTACTAGAGGATGGGCACATATCTATTGTACAAAGGGAATTAACATATGACACATGTATTTTCATCTGTCTTTTTTTTTTTGAAACAGTATAGTGAAGGCATGGGAACCTGTGCATTTGTGGTTAGGACAGCTTTCCCCCAAGTCATTACTCATAAAATCCCAAAGACTGATAGTTTTTTTGATGTTTTTTGTTTGTTTGTTTTATGAACCCATTTCAAGAACAACAAAATATGTTGTGAACCATCAGGGAAATTCATATTCTTTTAGGTTTATCCATTAAGTATTTACAATAGCTACAATGATGATTTTTACTCTCTTGAACTTCAAATCACTGCAGAAACAACCCTGTTTTTTACTTTTGAACATGCACGTGTTTGTTGTCACAGACGAAAGTATATTTGTAACATAATTGGGCAATCATTTACTACTTGAAGAGCCATTAAGAAATTTTTAGCATGAGCCTCTTGGATAATCATTACAAACTCAGAACCACTAAAGAGAAACCACTGTCATAGACCATGCAGCCTTCCTGGGTTTTTCTCCATCTGCATCCCCAACCCTTTAAGAAATAATCAGACTGTGTCTGGAACTTGACTTCTTTCCCTTACCTGATGCATTCCACTGACTCAGGCCTTGACTTTAGATCCTGATCTTTAGCTGCTACTCCAAAATGAATTGGAAAGAGTCCTCCAAGAATTATATCTCCCTTTTTCTGTGCTCTCTGGTCAGGGCCATAGGCAGAAGTGTTCCAGGTGAAAGCCAAGAGGACCAAGCAACATCTATAATAGGTCATTGTTTTTCTTTTCTCCAAGAGGAAGAAAAAAGGGTGCAAGGATGGGATGGGTTCCTGAAAGCCTTTCACTCTTTGCTTCGAGGGCACATGTCTAGAGTGAAATTAACAGAACAATGGTCTCCATGTTGGAACTTCGCGTGCTGTTTTCTCCATTATTGACTGGGTTTGGTCAGGAACCCTCAATTCTTCAGAATCAATATCCTGCAAACACCATCTGTCATACTTCTGAAAAATAAAGATAAAAAAATAACTAAAGCAAAAAATTCATTTGTTAATTCTATCTTTAGCCTTTTCTCCCTTTGTTTTTTTTTTACTCTAGTCTTAGAGATGTCTCTTTTTTTTCCTATTGCTCATTTTTTGTAATGAAAATGGACACCATGACTCTACAGTGATTAAAGGATAAAAAAGCTTTAAAAAGATCACATGCACTCATTCATTCAAACTTTTTTCCCCAAGCATGCACTATATACAAATACATCATGCTAGTTACTGAGGAAAGCTACAAAGAGCAATAAATATGGTCAGGGTCCTCAAGGAGGATACTAGATAGTAGAATATAATTTATCAGTAAGAATTTATGAAGTGCATATTATATTATTCTAGGTCCTGGGTATTTACAAAGAAAAAAAAGTGGCTCCTGCCTTTAAGAAACTGACTTATATTGGTTAAATTTCTATTTGAAATTTCTATAATTCTTTAAAGTGGTTAAGAAGCTTTTTTAGGAAGTCTGTAATGTTCCAGGGCTAGATGCCATCAGCTGGTAAAATATCATATGCAAACAGGAGCATCTGAAGGACTTTACAATCTTTAGGGAATCCCTCAATTTGGACTCTGTCATGTCATGTCAAAATCTCTGTCATGACAATGAGGGAGGACCGGGAAACTCTAGTGAGCAAACGACTCCCTCTTTTGTGCCTGGCTTGGTATTAATGGTTACTATTGTTTGGTGATTTCAGTTGTGTCCCAACTTTTGTGACCCATTTGGGATTTTTTTTTTTTGACAAAGATACTGAACTCCAGAAAAGGAGCTGAGGCAAACAGGGTTACATAACTTGCTCAGAGTCGCATAGCTAAGTAAGTGTTTGAGTATAAATTTGAACTTGGGAAGATAAGTTTTCCTGACTCCAGGTCTGATGCTTACCGAGGTGATTTAAAAATTGTCTAATACTTGGTAGATATTATAGCACATTGTAGCATATTATTCCTGTTACTCATTTATCCTATTTTATTATATTTATATCTATATACAAAAAATCTATTTCCTTCTCATCTTTATCTCTAAGAATCCTTAGTTTCCTTCAAAGCTCAGTTCTGGCATCATTTCCTAGAGGACATTTTTCTTAATCTCCCCACCAGCAAGTATTTGCCTCCTACAAAATATTAATTACTTTGTATTTTGTATGTATCTTATATTTCCTTTTATGTATACATATTTTCCCCCAGATAGAATGTTAACTGTTTGATAACAGAATATAAATATGTATATCAATTGCCACAAGGAGAAGGAAACATTCTAAAAACCTTTAGTCTATGGGCAGCTAGAGGGTACAATGGGTAGAGCACTAGCTCTGAAGTCAAGAGGACCTGAGTTCAGAACTGATCTCAGACACTTAATACTTACTATGTAATCCTGGGCAAATCACTTAATCCTAACTGCCTTGTAAAAGCAAATAAATACATAAAAATTTAGTCTTGGTCAACAAACACCTAGTTCATTTACTAAGTGGAAAGATAGGGTATATAAACTAATATATGTATATATAAACATTATATCATGTAATTATATATTTCATATATTATAATACATAAATGTCTAAATATATGTAATATATAAATTAATTTATAAATATCCATTAGGAAAAAACAGATAAAGAATGACTACAATAGGCAAGTAAATGGATAACCAAAGAGCTCATCTATCAAAATATACATTTTTATCTATGTATATACATACACATATCTATTCATATATATGTATTATATTGTAATTAGTACAAATTCATATACATATATGTATATAGTCTCAATTCTGCATGTATAGGTATGTATGTGTGCATACATATATATGACACATGTTATAAGTGATTGGGTTGAGCTTAGACTTGAACAGGAGAAGAACGGATTGGGTTGCCTCTTGAGCAATCCAATTTTTTTTAATAATTCCGAAACTTCTCCCTGAAACAAAGATCCTCAATCCTTTCAAGGTCAAGGGAAAGAAAGAAAAGCTCTCATCTTTCCTTCTGAAGTTGGGTGGACTTATATAGTGAAATTATGGAGGACAGGGACAAGAGTAGTCCATGATAAATATGGATGGGTTGAAATCTGCATTACTAGAAGAAATTTCTACAATGAAATCACAGATTCCTTTGAGTATTTTGAATACTAGAGTATTAGAGTAAATTAGGGTAAATTTAGTTAAAAAATTATAAGAGTATGTTTAGGGTAGGATTTAGATTAGGGTAAAGAATCTCACATACATTATCTATTGGAATGCTAGTTTAAATCAATGAAAGCTTATCATGGGAAGTGGCATTTCAGCTAGGTCTTGATATATAAGTAGAATTTTAGGCAGCAATGATTAGGGAGGGCATTCTAGAAGGAAAATGATGTGAAGAAAGGGTCAGACACAAGAAATCCAGAATGTGTTTGGAGGATAGAGAGTAGCCAACTTGGATGAAGCATAAGAAAACAGGAGAAGGAAAAATCTGAGATAAAGCCAGTAAGATAAGTTATAGCTAGATTGTATAAAGCCTTGAATGCTATGCTAAGAAATTCACTCACTACCTGAGAATCATTAAAAGCCTTTGATTAATAGAGTGACATGATCAGGGTTATGCACTTGTACTATTTAATTGGTATCCATTATGTGGGAAGAGACACCTAGAAGTATGGAATTTATTATAGGAATTGAGGTATTTTTTTTTCCTTTTCAATCTGGATTGCCAAGAAAAAATACCAGAAATGGCTCCTTACTCCCTATTAGGTATAAAACAAGATGAGAGAAATGTGTTACCATGGAATGAGAATGGGATGGGGCATAAGAAGACAGGTTATATATACTTGGGGTTCTGATATTAACTCATTGTGGAACTTTGAGCAAGTAACTCTTCCTCTATCAGTCTTAGTTTCCATATCTGTAAAGTATGAGAGATTGCTCTAAGAGATGATTGTTAAGATCTCTTTGAGCTCTCAAATTCAATGATCATTTCCATAGACCATATAAGGTTTCCTTATCTGAAAAACAAAGGGGCTAAAGTAGAGGTTTCCTTATAGCTTTAACATTATATAATTCTAAATGATCTCCAGTAAAAAGAAGCTTCTACCTAAAAGAAAAATAGATACATCCTGTTTAAATACAGAATTTCTTAACAAACCTACCAAAAAACCCTAACCTACCAAAGTAGCTTACCATTAAATGGTTAATTCATTGATCAACAGGAAAGAGATGTGCCCTTTATCTTTGATAGTACAGAATACTGACTGTTGTTATTTAATGATAGTTTTATTATCTCTCAATGTTAACTTTACTATTGTATTATTCATTGTTTTTTTAATTTTGCTTTTTTTTTTACCTTCAATAACTTCAAACAAGTCTTCCCATATTTCTCTAAATTCTTTACAGCTTTCATTCCCTGCGGCACAGTAATAATCAATTACATTCATATACTTTAAATTGTTCAACGATTTCCCAGTTGCTGAAACATCAGAAATATCAGAAACATATTTTGTTTGCAGTTTTTTGTGATGACTTCTTTTTAAATTTTGTAAGCTTCTCTTTGAGGTATGGTCCTAATAGTTTCTTTTAAAAAGAAGGAAGGAAGGAAAGAAGGAAGGAAGGAAGGAAGGAAGGAAGGAAGGAAGGAAGGAAGGAAGGAAGGAAGGAAGGAAGGAAGGAAGGAAGGAAGGAAGGAAGGAAGGAAGGAAGGAAGGAAAGAAGGATGGAAGGAAGGAAGGAAAGAAAGAAGGAATGGAAGGAAGGAAAGAAGGGAGGGAGGAAGGAAGGAAGGAAAGAAGGAATGGAAGGAAGGAAAGAAGGGAGGGAGGAAAAGAAGGAGGGAGGGAGGGAGAGAAGGAAAGAAAGAAAAACCTTATTCTTTCATCCTAAAAAAAATTTGGGCAGTATTTCTGTTCTGGGCTTCCAAAACTTTGGAACAAAATGTGAAACATGATGTTACAACCCTATTAAAACATACTTCACAGATTTGGATATACCATAGGTAGATAATAATAATGTTATCCCAAATATAATAATATAACTAGTAATAATATTTAGTTTGTATTTCATTATTATTATATGTGAATATTTATCATTATTTAGAATTGTACTTATTTTTTACATTTATATTGTACTTTAAGGTTTGCAAAGTGTTTTAGAAATATCTCATTTGGTCCTCATAATACTCTGATAGGTACTTATTATTAACCTCATTAACTGCTATGTTCAGAAGTTAAGTGACTCAGGACCATACAGCTAGTTAAGTATCTTGGACTGGGTTTAAACTTTGTTTTTTCTTACTCCACATTTAGCACTCTATCCACTATGTCACCTGAGCTGCCTTTATACTGAAGAATGTCTTCTATTAACACCTTTAATCTATAATAATATTTGTGCCAGTCCTCAAATAACAATAATAGAGCAATTTCATGGCATAGAAAGGAAGATGTAGATCCTTTTCAAAGAGAGTTTTATGGATGCCTCAGGACTGGGATACATTTCCCTTCCTCTTTCTTCCTTATTCCTAGGGGATTAAAATTGGATAGACCAGTCATGCTGTACTAACTAAAGACCAAAACACTCAAATATACCTATGTATAGGTACCAGACATGGTGGGTGTGAATGCTTGAATAGAATGGGGATATTGATTACATAGTCTTCTTATTATTCTTTTTCTTCCTAGATTCTATTTTCACTGTTCTTATACCTCTTGAATTCTGAGATTCCTTCCCTTTTTCTTTCCCAACCCCTTCTCTCTATCTGTTACTCTACATCTTTCCTCCCCTTTCTCTCTTCTTTCTCTTTTCTACATCTCCTTCATCCTTTTCTCTTCACTCTCCTTTCTGTTTCCTTTTCATTTTCTATATATTGGAAAGAGGAAGTCAGCGTACCTGATATTCAATCCCAGTGAAGCCACATTCTCTATGCTATTGAGAAAATGACTTCATTAATCTGTACCTACAGCCTATTTATCAAGAAAATGAATGGATTGTTTGGTTTTTTGTCTGTATTTTCTTTTGCAACATGGCTAATATGGAAATATGTTATGCATGATGTCACATATGTAATAGATATCAAATTGCTTGTCTTCTCAAGGAGGGGAAAGGGATGAGAAGGAGAGAGAAAACATAGGACTCAAAATTTTTAAAAACAATTAGTATGGAAGCAATTGGGTGGCACAGTGGATAGGGTACTGGTTATCAAATCAGGAAGACATAAGTTCAAAGCTGGTATCATATGTATGACCCTGAGCAAATCATTTAATCTTGAATGCCTCTCAAAAAGAAAGGTTGTGGTTTTTTTTACATGTGATGAAATATTTAATTAAATAAATAAAAAGAAATTTTTTAAAAGAAAAAAAGACAAATGGATTATAATAGATCAGGTTTAAGGTCTTTCTATAATTCCATAATTCTCTTATGTGTTATTCTAAATTAGTAAACAAACAGGAACCTTTGAATCTACTTTCATTAATGAGGTGAAGACCACTTTTGGCCAGCCCAGAGCAGACAGAGAGACCCAGGGAAGGAGAATGACCTGCTAAGATAGGTGGCAGCTCAAATTCTCAAGTCATAATGTAGTGCTTCCTTTGAGATTGGAGACTTGTGAAAAGAAGTCTCAGGTATTGGGGAAAAGGAAGAAGAGGGTGAATTATGAAGATTTTTGGTGTTCCTTCAGAGAAATCAAACACAATAACAGACAAAACAAAACACATTCCCTTACCATTTTCCCACAAACCCACAACTTCAAGTTTCTCAAAATTCTCTGTCTCTAGACAAGGATAATGACTTCCATAGTTCATTCACTTGTGAAATATTTATTAAATACAAAGTATAATGAATGTACCATCCCAGATTCTGGTAGAGATATGATCTCTGATTTGAGAGAGCTTACATACTTAGAAGGAAAGAGCAGATGAATACACACATTATAATACAAATTATGTAGTATGTACATAAGAAAAGCATAAAGTTCTATGAGATTAGGTAACATTTCAGATGTGGAAACTAAGTCACCAAAGTTTCATGATTTGCCCCATGATAGTCATCAATCTCATGGTCCAAAAAACAGAAACTATGATTTCTCATTTTCTGAGAAATCTGCCTGACAAGTGTAGACCTAATACCAAGCAGAAATTTACTTACAACATAGGTTCTGGTGGATTTTACTGTTTCATTAACTACTCTAGAGAGAGCTCAGAAGGGAACTATAAGTAATAGCAGCTCTGTAGACTTTTTTTACTTTTGTTCTGTGTATATGTGTGTTACATGTATACATATACACACAAACATATATGTGTATATTTTTGTATATGTGTTTTTAGAATCACTCAGAAAATCTGATACAAGTGAAAAATGTCATTCACTGTCCTATCCTGCCCCCCAGCCCTAGCTCCATACAACTTATGGTAGTTAAAAGTTCTACTGTCTTTTATTTGACTGATGACACATTGATGGAATATGTTCCTATGCATTACTACCATATACACACACACACACATGTACAATGCACACAGTATGAACACGTGTCACATACACGTGCTCATATGCTACACATGTGTGTACACATATGTGCCAGTGGACAAATGATATGCATATGTGTTTGTTGTTATTCAATCATTTCAGTTGTGTCCAACTCTTTGTGATCCCATTTGGTGTTTTCTTGGCAAAGATACTGGAGTGATTTGCCTCTTTTGTCTCTAGCTACTGATGAGAAAACAGAGAATTAAGTGACTTGCCCAGGATCACACAGCTAATTAAGCACCTGAGACCAGATTTGAATTCAGGTCTTCTTTTCTCCAAGGCTGGTGGGCCTAGCTACCCAAACACACACACCCATACATATACACATATATACACTATGTATAGCTAAGTGATTATTCTATTAGTTAATATGTGCATGTGTGTATGTATATGTATATGTAAATACATACACATAGACACATATATTTATATATATTTTTATTTTTTATATATTTTATATTTATTTATATATTAAATATATTTATATATAATATTATATATAATACAATATACATGTATATACAACATATAAATTACATATATTTATATATAAACTTGGGTCATAATACACACACACATATGTTATATAGATACATATGCCAGATAGACTTTTATTGAAAGGAAAGAATATCTTGAAATATATATATGAAGGTGATCTTTCAGCATGAGGGAAACACAAAAACAGAGGTAAGTCACACTCCACTGGCTCCCTCCACTCCACTGACTTGCCAACTACTCAAGCATGTGTGTTCCATCTCCCTGACAACAGGTGTGACTTTTGGAGGCTCCATGCCTCATTTAGTTCTGGTAATGGCTTAATTGAGTTGGAAAAATGCAGGGACAGGAGCTGTGATAAAAAGTAGCTTAGCTGTGTTCCTGTTATTCATTAGAAAAAGCCATCAAAAAGAGAGTGAAAGGGATGAACAAGAGAGGAAAATATGGAACTCAACATAAAATGGGGACAAAAAGAATGGAAAGAGCAAAAAAGAGAAAGAATACATAGAGAACAAGTAATAAATCTCAATTCTAAAGTACTTTAAAGTTTACAAAGGCATAGCCTGGCTTCTCTATTAGTCATTGCACCTAGTAAGTGCTTAATAAGGTTCTTTTCATTCATTCATTCTTATAAAGTGCTTTCCCCACAAAACCTTGTGAGATGGATCATTGAAACACCCCATTTTACGTATTAGGAACTTGAATTCAGTGAGTTCAAATGACCTACTCCTGATTACACAGGTAGCAAATATTGGACCCAGGATTCAAAACCAGGTTTCTCAACAGCAAATTCAATGAGTGCTCTTTGTACCCCCATGAGGTCATCTTTCTAGGATAATTTGTCCAGTTGTTTCAGTTGTGTATGGCTCTTCATGATCTCATTTGGTATTTCTTGGCAAAGATAATGGAATGGTTCAATATTTCCTTTTCTAGCCCATTTTACAGATGAGAAAACAGAGGCAAATAGGGTTAAGTGACTTGCCCAGGATCATGTAGCTAGTAAATATCTCAGGGCAGATTTGAACTCACAAAGAGGATTTTCCTAACTTCAGGCCTAGCACTCTATGCCCTGTGCCACCTAGCTGCCCTTTCTAGGACACAGAAGGCAGAGTGAATGAAAGCTAAAAAGTCCAACTAAAAGGCAAGAAAGAATGAACATTCTGATCTTCACCTTGACAATGGGTGAAAATGTCTTGTTGCTCTGGGTTCTGACACTGCCAAAAGTTCCCATGTTTCAAAAATCTAATAAAAGAAATGGGAACAAAGATGGTAACACAAAGTTTTGTTGTTTACTAAAACACCAGAAGGCAATGGCTACCCACAGGGTTAACAGAAGTGTGACCAGGTGCAAAGGAAAACTATTCAAAGTTTTTCCTAGGCCTAAATTTGATGGAGGAGGGAAGTAGAGGTGGGAGAAGTCGGGGGTTGGACACCAAATATAGAATCCTGGGGCTGGGAAGGACCTGGTCTGGTCAAATGGGCCGCCTTTGGGCATGTGAATGTTTAAGCCAAAAGTGGATGACTTGCCCAGGGACAGAAATCTGAATTCATTAGCACTACTAAAAGAGAAAATCAGTAAGCTTTAGGAATAATAACTGAGGAAAGAATGTTTCCTTTATGTTTCATTGTTTAGAGAATCCTAAGAGTCAGAACTTGGACTGAAACCCTGAATTTCTTATTTACTGTCTCCTGGTTTGGTCTTCTCTGAATATGAAAAACAAACGATCCTTACCTCTACTACTAAAACTTCTTATATGTTTGATGATATTAAAAATCACTCTTTAATTTTTCTTTCTCTGGGTACAACAATCCCAATTGTATTAATTTTTCTTCACAGGCAGTGTAGGCCATTGGAAAGAATTTGGAACTAGGGATAAGGAAATCTCAGTTAAAATCTTAGTTCTGATATTGATAAGGTACATGGCCACAGAAAATAACATTTAACTCCTTTGAGCATTAGTTTTCTCATCTCTAGAATGGGGATAATACTTTTTGTATTTTTTCAAACAGGCAGGAATGAGAGGAAGCATTTCATAAGTCTTAAAGTAGGATACAAATGTAAGTTATTATTCCATCTTTGTTTCTCTTCTAGAAATTTCCTCCACATCCCTTTTTAAACTGGTGACAAAACTTAAAAATTCACCTAAATGTTGTAGCATAGTGTACAGGACATCCTACTACAATGAAATGGTTACTGAATTTGGATTCAGATTTAAAAGACCTAGGTTAAAATCATACATTGAATGTGAATTTGCAAGTCAATTAACCTCTTTGGGCCATAATTTCCTCATCTATAAAAATAATATGACCATGTAACTTGAATATTATTTGAATTACAATAAAATATAGAAATATAGAATTTGAATTCAAATGTAGTTTGAAGGCCCTTCAATCTTTAAATTTGGGGTTTTGAATATCCAAGACCTTAAAATCTTTTTTTGCTCTACCTTTCCCTCCCCATCTGATAAAATTTCAAAAAGGTACCAGCTGCATGCTTGAGGGAAAGGGATAAAATCTTATACCTGCCCATGGCTGTGAATTATTGTCTACCTCAACTTCTAGACATAAAGGAGCTATCCAAATGTTCACCTGATGCTGACAGTTGATTGGGGAGAGGATATATTAGGTCTCTAGGTTTTTCTGTAATCAGTCTGGAGCAAAATTTGCATGAGCAAAGGATGAAGAGGCAATATTTAGATTAACTGATCAAGATGATGCTGAGAAATAAGACAGTATAAGAGAATATATGGATCATGTCATGAGGTAATCAAATACAATTCCATGGATGAGTTGGACATGTTTTGGGTTATGGGCACAGCTCTCTGGATGGTATAATTGGTTCTAGGGACAAATTTTGATTGAAAGAGTATGGAGACAATAAGAACTAAGACAGAGTACAAATAGATTAAGTCAATGCATGAAAGGATGTATGTAAATGGACTTTGATGCCATCCTGTTGTAATTCTGCTGACCTTTTGACTGAACATAACATTACATTGGTGTCTACTGAATTTTTATCCTGTTTTTATAGAACAGTTTCCCAATTTATCCAAGTCATTTTGAATTTTATTTCTATTTTCCAGAAAGTTAAAAATCCAACCTCATTTATCATAATCTGCAAATTTGATGAGAATATTCTCAATTACATAACCAACTCAATAATGATATTGATGTCTGTGAGTTACATTCAAATAGATCCTCCAGGCCAACTTTTACTCTGTTGGTAGCTATGCATTTGAATTGCTTTATCATACTTTCTAGAGACTATCTCTCTAATAGTTATGACAGCATTTTTGGCAATTACTGTTAGATAAGGATAATATTGATAATTAGGATAGACCACTCAGTTCATTAGTGTAGTGTAATAGTTCCCAATTTTTGTTGTTCTGAGAAGTTCAACAACAACAATCAAAAAGTGTTGTGAACGCCTAAGGTATTCTAATGTACTACTTAAAATATACTGCAATAACAGCTTAAGGTGCTAATAAGAAATCTTTAGGGTAATCCTTTTGGTCTCTCTTCACAAACTACCAAAGAGTCAGTCCATGAACCATTAAATGGGAACCACTGGTTTAAAGAACTCCCAAGTGAGGAAAGTCTCTCTGCCAATGTAGATTGATATCTTTTCCACATCTTGGACTCTTAAAAAGTTGCTCAGAGAACTGAGAAGTATAACTCATCCAGGATCACAAACCAGTATGTGTTAGAAGAGGGACTAGAAACCAGTTTTTCCTGGATCTGAAGGACGGTTCTCTATCTGCTTTGTCACAGTGACTCTCCTTGAATATTTCAAGGATCTATAAGTTTATCTTTATGGTTATTCCTTCTACCAATCTTAAACAGACACCTTTTCCCTACCCTTAACCATCCTATGCCATCTTTGTGATTTGTTATGGCTGAAAAAAATTATTACCATATTTAGATTAAATATATTTTCTGAAATGATTGGACCTTGCTCTGGTGACACAAATTCATTAATATTGATCTGAAATTTGATCCATATTTTCCTATCAGAATATTCCCAGAAATTTTCATCATCTCAGGATCTTTTCAAGATTTCCTCTCCACTTAATTCAAACTAGACTGAATTTAGAAGTTAATTACTAAATAACTGAAGTGGTTATTATAATATAATTAAACCCATTTTTTTTCTTTGAGGGAACAATCATCCTTGTAGTCTCCCATGTTCTCAACCTTCTCCTTATTCTTGCCTCCTCACTTAAATGAAACTATATGATTCTTGTCAAAATTTCCAGAGATCTCTTTATTGGATATTTAAAATTTGATCTCCCAGAATTATCTCAAAATCAACCTATTTAAAATAGAACTCACTCTCTTTCCCCCAAACCTACTCATCTTATTCAGTTTCCTGTTTCTGATTAAGTTATTTTCACGCCATGAGAAGAAATCAGAGTAGAAGACTTTGGTGGGGGTATCTAAATAGCTCCAACTTGCCTCTCTGTTGACCTGTTCCAACTACTGTTCTCATGTCTCTGTAACTTCTTCTGGCATCTGTCTAGTCAACTTCTGAAAAGCTGGTTAGGTTCATTTACCTCATTAATTCTACAAAACTGAATGTGATTAGTTCAAGCTGTTATTGAGACTACTTTCCACTGGTTCTCACAAATAGGGACTTTTCCCATTCCCCCCTTTTTGTTCCCTCTCTCTTTAGTTATCTCTTCTTTTTTCTCTTTCCAATACCCTCTAATCAGTCTACTTTATCTTCTCTCTTCAGTAAATATTACATGTGATGGTCTTTCCTTTTCTCAACTATGAAGAAGTTCACTAGTTTCTGAAGCTCTTTCACATAAATAATTTAAGTAAAGCAATTTTCAAATTTTAAAGCACTATATAAAGTCAACAAACAAACAAATAAATAATAATGATTGCAAAAGACTAGAATAGAACAAAACAAATTTCCTTTTTTTCTCCCATTGATTTCTCTCAGGACAAGGATAGCAAAATGAAACCTTCCCAGTAGTAGTAAAAATAATAATAGTAGTAATATAATTTAAATAGCAATAACTAACATTTATATAGCATTTTAAAGCTATTTTATACATATTACATCATTTGACCCTTGAAACAATCCTGCAAATCACAAAAACTGCTTTTATTTTCTCCATTCATCAGATGAGGAAACTGAGATCCTTCATCAAATGAATTTGCTCCAGGTCTCAGAATATGTGGTCTTTAGTATGGATGATGATGAAAGGTAGACCTATAGTTGGAAGTAAGGAAAAGTGAAGAGGCAGGGAAGAGATTATTAGCACCTTTAATTTTATTGTTACTTTGCATGATTTGTAGCAATCAATTGAAATTTTTCCTAGTTGGTCCCAATTCAGAATTTTAGAGTTGACATGTCAATTGCAATCAAACTTATACTTGAACACTAAAATAAACCATGCCTAATAAGTTTTTATCCAATCACTGCTTGAAGACTTCTCCTGAAGAACTCATTCCTTTCTGAGGCAGCACCTTGAAGTTGTTCTGATGACCTTTACCAACATTAAGCCTAAATTTACCTCTTTGCAAATTCTGCCCATTGCTACTAGTTCTGATTTATGGGGTCAAAGAGAACAAACTTAATTTTGCCAGAAATCAAAGTCAAGTTAATCGATTTAATGTCTGCAGACTCTTTGCCCATGTCTTCCTCCATAAAAAAACAAACAAACAAAAAAAAAAAAACCAAACATCAAACCACTTAATTCTACTATTCCTGCTCATTATCGTTCTATATCTTTCCTATCCTTCATAACTAAACACTTAGAGAAAATCATCTATAGTCAGTGCATCTGTTTTCTCTTTTCTCATTTTCTTTTAAATCTTTTATAATCTGCCTTTATAATCCTCAGCATTCCATTGAAAGTGCCCCCTTAAGAATTAGCAGTTATCAAAAAATAAAATTAATTTGGGTATTTATTAAAAAAAAAAAGAATTAGCAGTGATCTCCTAATTGCCAAATGTGATGATCTTTTCTCAGTTCTGATCCTCTTGACTCCTCTGCCACACTGGACACCACTGATTATCCTCTTCTCCTGGATACGCTTTCATCTCCAGTTTAAATTTTTTCATGACACTCTTTACCTAAGTTTTTTTTTTCCTATCTGTTCAAAAGACTGCACTCAGTCTCCTTTTCTAGCTCTACTTCCATGTCTGAGCCCTCTTCCCTTTTACTACACTACACTTTCTATCTAGCCCCTCTTCCCCTCAACTTCTTGATTTATCTGGCTTCCTTTAAGATTTAACTTGAAGTTTATCTTATGAAGGTCAAGAAGGACTTCCCTCTCCCTGACTGTTCTCCTCTCAGATCCCAACAGAATTTTCTTTTATTTTACCCTTTCAGATTATCTTCCATCTACTCTGTGTGGGGTATTTATGTGTAGACACACCTACCCATTCACACCACATACACATATATGTGAATACTATCTAATTATTGCTTTTCTTTTTTAAATCTTTATTTAATTTTAAAATTTATAGAATAAAGCAAGCATTTCCATAATATAATAAAAGACGATTGCACATGAACCTGCAAATCTATTATATACAATTTACTATTCCTTTTAAATATAAAATAAAGTTAACATGTAAATTCATTTTCTTCAGTTTTTTTTTCCTTTTTATTACTTGAACCAATATTGTCTCATTTGTTAGAATATGAGCTCTTTCATGGAAGAGACTGTTTTTTGCCTCTTTATCACAAAAGCTTAACAAATATGTGCCTGGTTAATAATAAGCACTTAATAAATGATTGTTAACTGGCTGACTAACTGGTTCTATTCCCTTCCTCCTTTTGAAAATCAGGATAACAACACTTGTTAACTAACCAAGCTTAGACCTATTTATCTTTCCCATTCTCCATGAAGTTTTAAATAAAAATAACAGCAACTCAGCAATTAGAGCTGCCTTTTCTTTCTTTCTTTTAAAAAATATTTTGATTATTGGTGTCTTTTGTTTCTGTATCATCTCTTTTCCCAAATATAGCTCTCTTCTTCCAGAGAGATATCCCTCATAAGAAAGAATAAAAAAAAAAAACAAAAAAACTTTTTCAATAAAACTGACCAACAAATCAACCAAATCTCACATTATATGAAATGTTCCATACCCATTGTCTCCTACCTCAGGAGGGAGATACAGTTGCATATCATTGGTCATTGCTAATCTTGGTCATTATAGCATTCAATGTTCCCTCCCCCACTTCTTTCCATTTATATTGTTGTCATTGTATAAGTTGTTTTTTTTTTATTTTGCTTACTTCACTTTATTCATATGTCCTCTCAAGTTTCTCTGTATCCTTCATATCCATCATTTTTTAATACAGCAGTAATATTCAATTGTATTCATGTGCTACAATGTGTTTAGCCATTTCTTAATCGGATATTTATTTGGTTTCCAACACTTTACTACAAAAAAAAAATACTGCTATAAATATTTTAGTATATATAGGAATCTTCTTTTTAATATCATTCTTCCTGAGGTATGTATTTAGCAGTGGGACGCTGGGTCCAGAGGTATGGAATAATTTATTCATTTCTTTAGTATAATTTCCACTTGTTTTATTTTTTTCATTCAATTTTATTTTTTTTTCCAATTTGCTTTCCAAGCTGATAGAACCATTTTACAATTCTACTATTATTATTGTTCACAATATTCTTCAGTCTTGATTACTGTTTTTTTGGTTATCACTTTTGCCAATTTGCTTACTATGAGGTAAAACTTCAGTCTTTTCAGTTGCATTTTATCTAGTATTTGGAGCAATCTTCCATATAGTTGTTTAATTAGTTTTGATTCTTTGTATCCTTGGATACAAATACACAAATGGATACAAATACACATATTTGTGTTAACTTCTATTTAAAGCTTGAATATCAAGCCCTAATATCAGAGATATTAGATATAAAGATTCACTTTATATACAATCAACTGCTTTCTATCTTTTCCTACTTGTATTGATTTTGTTAGTGCTTTTACTTTTCAATTTCAAGCAATTAAAATTATCTATTGAATATTTTGTATTCATCTTTAGCTTTAATTTGGTAAAAAAAATTTTTTTCCTTGTTCAGCATATCTGAGAACTGTATCTTATGTTGTTCTTTTGCAACTTTTTAATTATTTGACCTTTCAATACCAGTTTATTATAGTTTATGTATGTCTATACTTAATTTCTGCCAAACTGATTTCCATTTTTTTCTAACAACTCTTATCAAGTTGGGGTTTTCCATAGCAATTTATCATCTTAAGTTCTTCAGATACTAGATTTTTGAGTTCCCTTATTTCTGATTCTTCCATTTCTAGTCTGTTTTATAGAATGATTTTTTCTATTTTTTAACCAACTCTAATCGATGCCAGTTCTTTCAGTATTTGGGGATGTAATTCATGTGGTCCAGTTAGATAAATTAAGCAAGGACATCAAAACCTCCTCCCTATCTTCTTACTTATTTTGGATAACAGTTCCCTTTTAGTAATTTTTATTATGTCCTTTTCCATGCAAAGGTTGTTCTCCTTTGGCAGAGAATAAGAATTAAGCCTCTTTGTTTTTCTCTCTTATCAGTCATCCTGAGTCATTCTATCCCTTTTAGGATCTACCTCTTCTTCCTTCCCCTCTCCTCCCGCCTCCCAAGATAGCAAACAAACTCTTTATATTGTTTTTAGCCTTTCATAAGGACAAATTATAATCTGGTTGCAAGTGACGACTAAGCAGGCCAAAGTGCTGAGGTACTTTAAGCAGGATGAATAAAGGCTGAATTTGATGATCCTATTTTTTTTTTATCATCTTTCCTGTGATTACTATCTGTATTAAACATGTGGTCAAAAGACCCGGGTATGACATACTTTGTAGTTATAGAAACAGCCCAGTAGTTTGAAACTTTGATAAACAGCTTGTGGTACTAATGAGACTAGAACAAAAGGAGTGTCAGAGACAGAAAGGTCCTTACAGACCCCACCCACAAGGAAACTCATCTCCAGAGAATTGTAATGATCCATTCAAGGTCTCAGGCTAGACTGGATCTCAAAGTCAATGTCAACACATCCTTTACAGTTTATTTGCTCTATCTATAGAACTCTGTTTGAACTCAGAAATCATAAATGTGCCCTCCCCAACTTTTTAGAAACAGAATATTGTTATGTATAATATAGTTATGTATAATACCATTATCTGAACTCAGGAATCAAAACTCTATTCTCCTTAATCTCTTATTACTGTTTCCTAGGAATCTATTTAATGCTGTGATTTTTGTGCCATAATATCTGATTGCTGCCTAGTGTATCTTTACGTCTCATTTTTTGTTTTGAATCTTAGAAATTCCTAATGTCTTAATTTCAATATACAGTTGGATGACCAGTTCATTAAGATGGCATATCTATATCTATAGATAGATATATATATTTGGGAAGGGAACTACAAATGGACAATGAGTTGCACACAGGATTGAATGAGAAGAGAACGAGATGAGATGAATACCTAAATTCTTTTGTGTAATTACCATTATGTTCATTTTCTAGTTGAGGAAGCTGAAGTTCAAAGATGTAAGCTGACTTCCTTGAAGTCCAATTGCTAATAAGGGAAAGGGGAAAGGAATAAACATTTTAAAAGTATCTAATATGTATTAAATACTTTAAAAATATAGGGGTTATTATTGTTCCTATTTTATAGTTTAGGAAATTGAGGCAGAGAGGGGTAAAGTAACTTGCCCAGAGTCACACAGTTATTAAATATCTGAGATTGGAATTGAACTCAGAATAGCCTCAGAAATCTATCTACTATACTACCTGGCTGCTTCAAAAATCAGAAAGAAAATTCAAATGCAGGTCTTTCAACTTCCATGTTCAGAATTCTTTCTGCTACACTAAAGCAACCCAGGCAAGAGAAAATATTCTCTATTAATGCATATCCCATTGTAAAAGGGCTTGGTGAAAACAGCATTTGACTTGAGTCAAGAGATGAGGATTCTATTCTTGGCTATATAACTTACTAGCTATAAGACTTGTGCCAAATCATGTCATCTTTCCAGAACTCAGTGTGGGTTGACTTAGAATTTAGGCCCTACCTAATGGTCCAGATCTAACATTCTAATATCCTACTTCTCACATTTACCCCACAAGAACAACTTTTAGTTTCACCTATAAACTCCATTTTGGAAACTTGTGGGTTGGAGTAGAGAAAGAGACACCAGCAAATTATCAAAGATCAGGATAGAGATTTTATTTTTCTCCCATTTACTAATTGGTCTCACTATTATCCCCTTCTTGTCTCAGAGTTTGTGGTTGGTAAAATATTTCCTCTGAATGTGATTTTTCTGGACAAACTGGAAATGTAGTTAGTGCTGAAAATATTACATAAGGAAACAGTTCCTGAGGCTTTTAAAAAGAAAAGGATATGAAGGGTTCTCTCTTCCCTAAACTCTCTTGATGCTTCCTAAATATTGAAAGAATATTCTAATTTATACAATAGCATATTAGATACTTTCAAAAATGGCACTGGCCCAGATAAAAATGAGGCAATTAAGGGGTAGATTGGATAGACCACTGGATTTAGCATCAGAATATCTGAGTTCAAAAGCTGCCTACAGATACTTACTGGCTATGTCATTCTGAGCAAGTCACTTAACATGTCTGTTTGCCTCAGTGTCTTCATCTGTAAAATGGGAATAATAATAGCACCTATCTCAGAGTTGTGGTGAGGATGAAATAAGATAATATGTCATTTGTGGAAGTTGTTTGGCAAACCTTAAAACATTGTGTATCTTGGGGAAATAAGGAAAGGGCCATCAATTATTATTTTGAAAACAGTTCCCTAGCTGTCCTCATCAACAGGATGAAACAACAGTACTTTCCTTTCCAGGACTTTCTCCTCTGCCTGGGCATCCTTGACCTTTACTTCTGAGCACTTAGATCAGCCAAACTCCTAATTGGAAGAAGGCGGAAGTTATTCTAATTATTACCAATCTCTTTTCCTTTTCTGAAATGTTTAACTGAAGCTCTCCCAGGAGAGCAAAAGATCTGAAAATCTAATCTAAGCCTGGCCTTGATCCCTTTGGCTCACCCAATGGGAAAATTAATAAGGAAATGAAACAATAGGAATCAGGAAGAAGGAACAATTTATTAAGAGGGAAAAAAAATTGGGAAAGATAGGCAGTATTAATCAAGACTTTGGCTGAAGCAAATAAAAATTAAATGTTTACCTAAAATATGTATTTCATCTCCAGAGTAAATTTGGCTTCCATAAGTCTCTGTTTCTTCCAATTAGTGACACAAGAAGGGAGAGAAGAGAAGAGGGTTTTCCTTATTGCTTACAGTTTCTCACTCTTTCGGCAGGAGAGACAATGGCCAAGAGAGGGCACACAGGAATGGGTATCAATTAATGGACATCATTTATTAAGTCTTGCTTACTATTCTGTGCTGTGATGGGGACTTAAAAAGGAAGTGAAATAGATTCTGTCCTCAAGGCGCTTACATTCTAACAGGGAGGAACCACACTTAATAATATACAAATTGGTTTGCATGCTATATCCAAGCAATTGGAAGTAGTCTATGAGTGAAAAACACTAGTGTCTGCAAAGAATGGGGAAGGCTTCCTGCTTGAACTGAGTCTTAAAACAAACAAAAAACCAGGTGTTCTACAAGCTGGAAGTCAGAGAGAACATACCAGGCCTATGGAAGGGCAGTTGTAATGGCACAGAAAATGATAGTGAGAAGAGAGTCCATGATATCTGAAGGTGGTGCTTCTAAGAGGGGATGTGAGGAATAGGTGGAATCCCATGGGGCAGTCTAAAGTGAAAATACAATGTTTTATGAAAGGTGGGGATTTGGAAGAGACTTCAAGATTATAAACTGGGAGTGGGAAGAGTGAGATTGAAAGGGGAGAGCAAAGTCATGTTCAGATAGTCTTTCAAGAGAAGGGATATTGCAAACAGGTGGAGAAATTGAATCAGTACAAAAGCCTCTGATGTGATTTCAGTGCAGAAAAAGGGTGGGGCGATGATTGAAGGTAAGTATGCTGCACCTGATAGTAGATTACATATTTTGAGCCAGAAGGGCCTTAGAGATGAGAGATTCCAACTCATTTTTTAGATAAGAGAATCAAGGTCCAGAGAAATTGTAGGTTGTCCTGGGTTACAGAGTTAATAAATGTTTAAGGCAGAATTGGAATCCAGGCTTTCCTGAATCCAAGCCCAGCATTCTACCCTCCATCTACCCTGTTTGTTGACCATGCCATCTAGTCATGATCTTAGGGAAACTGAACTTCTTGAAGGCAATGTACTAATTTTGCATATTTTCATGTAAGTAGGAGGACCAGGTTTAGAGTTAGAAAGGACTTTGGATGCTATCTAATCTAATCTCCCCTCCCCCCCCTTTTTTTTCATTTTATTATAGTTTTTTATTGACAAAACATATGCATGGGCAATTTTTCAACATTGACCCTTGCAAAAACTTCTGTTCCAACTTTCCCCTCCTTCCCTCCCTTCCCTACCCTAGATGGCAGGTAGTCCCATACATGTTAAATATACTAAAGTATATGTTAAGCACAATATATGTATACATATTTATATAGTTATCTTGCTGCACAAGAAAAATCATAATCCCCTTTTTAAAAAAAAATGAGGAAATTTTAAGTGATTTATCCAAGGTTACACAGGGATGGAATCCAAACCCAAGTCCTTTCAGAATAAAACCAGCACTCCTGCATCTCAATGCTTCCCTGTCTTCCTTCCAAGTCGTCTTCCCCACCCTCTCAATCACATAGATAGGCCTATCTCCTAGGGAAACAAATCAAAAAGAAAAATTAAAAACTCTTGTTAAATAAGGAGAGCTAATTCTAAGTCCTTTCCTTATGGGTACAGTCTTAGAAGCAAATGGGATCTTCTGCCCACTACCACCTTATGCTGGGCAAGGTTTCCCATTATCAGCTTGTCCCTACAGGAGACTGTGCCCCCTTGAACTTCCAGAGCATGCTTCCACTTGGTGGGGAGGGCAGAGGAAAGGGAAGGTGGACCCTTTATGCCACAACAAATTGAAAAAATAAATTACTTCTGGGGGCTCCTTGAGTCCAGGGAGCCTGGGCGCCCATGTTCTTTCCACCGAAGCAGGTTTTTCCTTCTCCGTCAGCAGCCTTGCAGAGGGTGAGAAGCAGATTGTCCTGTTCTGCTTCACCCACCATCAACAAACCCCTATCTGGTCAGACGCTGCTTTGTGGGCAAGGCTGTGCTGAAGCAGAAAGATTTCAGATTGATTTTCAGCACCCCGCAAAGCCTGTGTGTAGTGTCAGCAGGGGTAGAAATCTTGTTTTGACTTCTAAGTGTAGTGAGGCTGACAGGTGGGAAGGAAAGCAATGAGAAGAGCCATGGGCCTCTCAGGTGGGCACTGTGTTTTGAAGGGAAGAGGCCTCTAGGATCAAATACAAACCAAAAATAAACATTAAAACTTCCATGGAATAAGGAGAATGAGTTGTGAGAAATACCTTGTGTACCTAGAAGCAATGTGAAATGATCCAGCCTAGTTCTACAGAATGGTTGACTCTTTTAGATAGTGTGTATGTCTATGAGAACTCATTCTTTACCCACTTCTACATTTTAATTTTATTTTCAATTAAGCATTTATTTTCTCTTCTACCTCTTTCCTAAAACATTTTGAAGAAAAAACTAGAAAAGAAAAACAAAATACTCATAACAACTATGTTTAAACAAATTCCCATACTGGTTATATCCCCAAAGGTATGGAGCATTCTGCACCTTGAGTCTATCACTTCTTTGTCAGGCAATGGGGAGTTTGATACATCTCTAGTTCTCTAGGATAGTCCCCTTGTCTGTTGCGGTTTGTTTGTTTCTCCTCTGAGGAGAGTTGAGTTGAACTCTTTTGAGCACTTTTATAAAAAAGATAAATTCCTATTATTCAAATTACAGGATCATAGATTGAAAGATGCTAGGGATCTTAAAGGTCATCCAGTCCATCCCTCTCATTTTAAAGATGGAGAGACTGAGGCTCAGAGATAGAATAAGGCAAGGCACCTTGCCCATGCAGGGACAGGTAGTAAGTGGAAGGGTGGGATTTGTTGGTGCCATCAGGGGAAACAGGAAAAGCAGAAGAATCCAACTCATCCATAATGCTGATGATCCATAATCTTGTTTCTTCATTTCTGGTGACTCTTCAGACCTCCAACTCTGTTCTCTAATAGCCACACACTAGTACAATCCCTTTCCAGACCTTCCTTTGAACATTTATCATTCCAAATGGAAGCATAGCCTGGTCTGATTAGAGCAAATAGCAAACCCCTCAGAAGCAGTCACATAATTCAAACTCAAATTTCCACTGGGCTGGAACCAATGACCATATTTCACATAATTACAACTTCAAATAGTTTGAATTCAAATTATGCAATTACTTTAGGGGATTAATTATCTGTACTAATTGGGACCTAGTCATCTTCATACTTCATTTGAAGTTTTCTTAGTAAAGATACTAGAGTGATTTGCCATTCTTTCTCCATTTCTCTATTTCTTTCATGCTCATGAGAATAACCTTAACATGATCAAGTCATTTCTTTCATTCACTCCCTTCTATCTGTACCTCACTCCACAACTGGCCTATTATATTTTATGGTCAGTCACTAAATCTCTGCCATCTGACTTCTCCCCTTAGCATCTCACAGACACTATTGTTCCAAAAGTTGTTGATTTGATGTTTACTACCTCTGTGGTTTTGGACAAGTGACTTTTGGGGCTTCAGTTTTTTTGTTTGGTTGGTTTTTTTAATCTGTAAAATGTCAAAATGATCTTGAAGGTTCCTTACAGCACCAGGTCCTATGATTTCCTAAGCACTACTTCTTATGAACTTTTCTTAGCCTCATTCTTCTTGACATGTCTGCAGTTGACATGACATACTAACTCCTCTTTATAATCCTTTTCTTGCTTCTATGATGCTAAACTATATTGGTTCCCATTCTCTTTTTACTTCTCTAATTCTCTGTCTCTAATAACAATTCATCTTTCTCTTTCTCATTGTTAGTATTCCCTAAAGCTCAGTCCTTGGTCCACTGCTCTTTTCTATGACCCAAACCTCAGGCAGCATAAGGGGGTTACAAATTTTTGCCATAAAAAAGTTGCTGTCTTGGAGCAGTTACAAGAGATAAGACTTTTCATCTGCTAATACTTAACATTCCCCTTTTTCTCTGAGATTGGGTGGCCAACCCTTAGTGTAGGTAAAAAGGCATAGAAAATGGAAAATGATAAGGTCTCAAAATTGTATGAGAGAGAAGTCTGGATTACTTGTAGGATATTGTTCTCTGTGTTAAATAACCTTGAGTTTCTCCATGAACAAAGACCCATCTTTTTAACATCAATATTTTTTTGGTGATGGATGTTGGCCTGTAATTCCTAGAATGCTGCTGCCTCCAAAGAATTAAAGCTAAGGATTACCCAAAGAGTGATGTAGAAGCACATAGCAGATGTAAAGTGGGACAAAACATATTACGAATGCAGAAATGTTTGTAAACTCCTGGAGGAAAAGGGGTGGTTTCATTTCTTTTTCTTTATATTCCTAGCATTTAACTAATACCTGACACATAGCAAATTTTTAACAAATGTTTGTTGATTAATTGGTCAAAAGGATATTATCAGAGAGGTGTAGATGGGACAAGGGAAGATGAATTATGTGGCAAGTGAAAGGAGATAATTAATGATGACCCTGTGTTCCATTGATTTCCATACAAAGCCAAGAGATTTAGAAGAAGATCCCCAGCAAGTTAAATGAATCAATCCCCAACAGATGATTTAAGTGGTCATGACTTGCAGAGGATGGGAATAAATGGACCATGATCAGCATCACTGAGATGGGTGCTCCTATCAATGAGATAAAAGACCCATTGAATAATAAAAGTGGATATATATTCACTTTTTTCTTATCTCTATTAGATAATGTAAATCACAAAAGAAGGTTCCATCTTTATTCTTCCACACTTTGAAGCAGTCTCAGAAGTTATACAATCAGAAGGGACTATCCCTGTGACTTCAGTGATAGAGGAAACTCCCAGATGAAGAGATTCCCTCTACCAATGCAGATTAGCATCTTCACTGCAATTTGTAATCTTAGAAAGTTGCCTAGAGCAGAAATATTGAACAGGGGACCCAGTAATACTCCCAAGTATACATGAACCAGATAAAAATGTGATTGGGAAATAATTAATAAAATAAATAAAAATTGAATAAAACAGATAACATTTTAAAATTAATCCAATATGTGGACCTCAGGGATCCTTTTATGATTCAGTGACCTCAATTTCCATTGAATGCAAACACAGAGAGGTGAAACAATTTGCTAAAGATCACACAGTCCAAATGTGTTAGAGTGGGATCCCTGGGACCCAAGACTTCCTGGTTCTGAGATCAGTTCTCCCTCTGTTTTGTCACACTGTCTTTCTCTACAGAATCACTTAATAATAGAACATTAGAACTGGAAGAAGTTTTGTAAGGCTACTTAATCTAATTCTACATTTTAAAGATAAGGAAATGAAAAAACCAAGCAATGTGAAATTATTTACTTGTCTAAGGGCTCACCTAGTGTTATGGAATCATAGACTTATGCATAGAAAGGATCTTAGAGATTAGGTAATCCATCTAGTTTTATTATTGTACTTAACAATTAATTAATGGTAGAGTTGAGATCACATACAGGTTCTAAGATCCAAAACTTAGAATCTTGATTCTCATTAGCTCACAATATCGATGCATGTCCCAAATAAACCATAAAAGATACCAATGAATGAGAGAAGAAAAAGTGATAAATGTGGAATGAAAAGAGACCATTTCAATCCCATTTCTGAAATTTATCAACTGCATGACCTTGGATAAGTCACTGATAAGAGGTTTTATGAATCTCAGTTTTCTTATTTATTAAATGGAGATAAAATACTTGTACTTGACAAAAATGAACTATAAAACTCAATGTGATATACATATATAAGATGGCAATACATACAAATAGTAATAGTAACAAATACAAACACATGCAAATAGTAATAGAAGAAATAATAATAATATAAATACAAAGTAGTAGGAAGAGTGAAAGTAATAGTATTATCAGTAAAACATTACAGTAATGACATAATAGTATTACTATTAGCAATTACTATTAATTGATAATAATTAGTATAAAATTAGTAATAATTAGTAAAAATAATTAGTGTAACTCTTACCAATAGTAATAGTATTGTGACTATTGGCATTTATTATTAGTAATAATGCTATTACTACTAGTAGTAATAGTAATAGTTATTAGTATTAGGTTTTGTATTTCTTGTTTTCTCAAGAAGGAAGAGGGAAAGGAAGGGAAAGAATTCAGAATGGAAATTTTTTTTAATTACAAAAAGATAAAAAAAGAAAAGAATATTAGATTTATAGTTAAGATTAACTGACTTTGTAATCTCATCTCTTGTCATTACCCATTATGTGATCTTGGGCAGATTCTCTTCTCTGCACCTCAGTTTCCTCCAATGTAAAACAGAAAAGATGAACTACTCTAACTTTCTAAGTTAAATGTGTGACCTTCTAAATAACCGGACTAATGTTTAGACAAATGGCATATAGTTCACCTCTAGGTTTTTCTTAAAGCTTGGCCTGCAAGAATCTAGTTTCACCAGGAGCATGGATGATATGGTAAGATGATTGCAAAATAATTTAAGGTAGAATATATCCATATGAGCTGGAGAAATCAGTGAATACTTATTAATTTAACATTTTTAATTTTTAAAAAAGAATTATGAGGAAGATAAATTGGAGCAGATTATGGGAAGCTTTAAACAACAAGTGAAGATTATTCATTTTAATAGATGTCACAGAAAGCCACTGATGATTTCTGGACAGAGGAATGACCCACAACTGTGCTTCCTGAAAACTATTTTGGCAACTTCATGTCAGACTGACTGGAAAGTTTGGAGATTGGAAGAAGGGAGACCATAGAAAGCTATGAAAATAGCATAAGGCAAAGGTTGTTTTTTGTTTTGTTTTATAAACTTCTTTCAATAACAGTAACAACAACAGCAACAATGTAAGTGAACAGATTGTAAGTAAAGAGAACAGATTAAGACCTGGCAACTGTTGGTAGTGAGGGAGCAGACAAAAATGAACCTGACATTATAGAGGTAGGGATGATGGTGGCGCTTTCAATAAAAACAGAGAAGATTGGGAAAGGAAAGGAATACAGTGGTGCAGTGTAAAAAATACTAGATTTGGAGGTAAACATCTTTCATCCAAGTCACAGTTCTGATCTAGGATTTGGACTTTGCTACTGGTGTAATCAAAGGAAGATCTAAAAGACTAAGGTCCTAAGGAAATTTTGAGTGCTTGGGAATTTTAGTAAAGTGTTTAAAGGAAGAAACTCTGGAACTAAAAGCAAAGTTTCACCAGATTACTGAAAGGATTGGTACTTCCTCTTCTTCTTCCTCTTTTTAGAATCTTTAATTTCTTCCTGTTATTAATTCTTCCCCTACTGCCTTCAGGTCTCCTCTATCTTTATTTAAAAAAAAAAACACCTTCTACTAGACATTCCTGGTTTTCTATGATTCTATGTAATAAAGTCAGAAGTGGGAGAGGAGGGCTGGTGGGAGGGAGGGGGTATGATGATGATGATGTTTGCCTATCCAGATATATGTAATACTACTGTTGGTTGAGAGTCACAAATGGAACAGGGATCAAACCTGTAATCATCATTTAGATCACAGCTCTAGAGGTGGAAAGGATTTCAAATGCTATTTTAAGTTACATCCCTTCTTTTACAGTTAAGGAAACTGCAGCTCTGAGAGACAGACTTACCCAACTAAGGACATGCCTTTCCCCATTCTTTCTTGCCTTCATTTCTGACTCACATGAAAAGTGATCCTTCTCTTTGCGAAGGCTAATACCTCTATATGCATGTGACCTGTTCCAGTACATTGCTCCTCTATCATCTCTGCTCTCTCAGTAATCTTCAATTCCTCTATAGCTATTTCCTCTGCTACCTATAAATCTCCATGTGTCTCCCTAAACCTTTATCCTGCCATTCCTACTAGTTATCATCTTATATTTTCCCTTCTTTTTTTATAGTCAAACTCATTGAGGAAGCTGTTTACAAATGGTGTCTCTACTTCATATCTTCTCACTCTTTTCTTGACTTTCTGCGGTCTGGCTTATGACCTTATTATTCAACTGAAATTGAATTTTTCTCAATTCTTAGTTTTCTTGATTTCTCTAATGCTTTTTACATTGTCAAATTCCCTCTTCTCTTTGATACTCTTTACTTTCTCCTGGTTCTCCCCCTAGCTATCTGACCTTTCTTTCTCAATTTTCTTTTTTGAATCTTCATTCCAGTCATACAAAGTATCCAAGAGTTATCCTGGATCCTCTTTTCTCCATATATATTATTTATCTCAATGATTTAATCATCTCCCATAGCTTTTATTATTATCTCTATAAAATGGTTATAAAATCCACTTATCTAAACCTATTCTCTCTCTTGATATCCAATCTCATTTCTCCAAGTGCCTATTAGACATCTTGAACTAGAGGTCAATAGACATCTTAAACTCCTCATGTTCCCACTGAACTCAGTTATCTTTTCCCTAAACTCTCCCCCTTCCTAACTTTTCTATTATAGTGGAGAGCCACCATCTTAGACACCCAGGCTCAAAACTCAAGTATCTTCTTCTACTCCTTATTCTCTCACACTACCTTCCATTATCAATATGTTGCCAAGTCCCGTTGATTCTACCTTTGCATCATCTTTTATATACAACCCCTTCTCTCCTCTGACACTGCCATAATTCTGACACAGGCTATTATCACCACATACCTTCACTAGTGCAATAGCCTTCTAGCTGGTGTTCTCCCTTCCTCAATTCTGTCCCTACTCCAGTGCATATTCTCTCATTTATCAAAGTCATATTCCAAAAGTGCAGGTTTGACCATGTTATCTATCTTTTTCTTCCAGATTCCTCCATACTTAACTACACTGGCTCCCTATTATTTTCAAAATCAATTTTTAAATCTTCTGTTTGGCTTTTTAAACTTTTAATAAACTGTCTCCTGCCTATCTCTCCAGGCTTTTTTTTTTTTACATTTTGCTTCTCTCTGCACATTTGGGTATCCAATGACACTGACCTCCAAACTGTTCCTCAAACATGTCACTGTATCTTCCAACTCCATGCAATTTCACTGGTTGAACTCATAACCAGAATTCTTTTCCTCCTTAGCTTTGCCTCCTAATTTCCCTGGCATCATTCAAGACTCAGCTAAAATCTCATCTTTTGTTAAAAAAAAAAAACCCTTAATGCTGATGTTTTTTCTCTGAGTCATTAATCCTATCTATCTCTCATTTGTATAGAATTGCATATTATTTCCCCCATTAGGGGAAACTCTTTGAGTGATTGACTGTTTTTACTTTTCTTTGTATCTTTGTACCAACACTTAATAAATTCCTGTTGATTTGATAAAGATGGGATTTGAATTTAGGACCACTGAACACAAATCTAGTGCTCTTTCCATTATACCAAACTACCTTTACAAAAAACAATCAAATCCAAGAAAAACTTATTAAGCACTAGATGCAAGGCGCTGCCAGGTCCTCTGGTTAATGGAGATTACTTTAGTTCCTTGGTCCAACCTCTAAAGGTAATCCTGCAAATTATGTCAAGACCATGAAGCTAAAATTTCCCTATAAAACGACTTAAGACCCATGGCTTGGAGGCTGCCTTCCTTTGGGTCATCCCGCCATGGTACTCTGCCTTATGATGTCTTTCTCCTTACCCCCTCAGGCTTCGTGGTATCACCCTAATTCCACTATGCTTCTCAAACCCACTTCTCCTTATAGCTAACTAACTCTTTTAAGTGCTAAGTCCCTTTCAGGATTTAGTCTGCCAGTTAAGGCCATGACCCAGCCACATGGGATACTCCCTTTCCACTGGGTAACTGTGAGTTCCACTGAGGAACTTGTCTTTCATATGCTCTTCCAAATCTATTTCATGTTTACTTTTTCTGGTGGTATTGGTATTGTATCCCTTCATTTTGTCTGTAACCTATTTCCTTAAATAAATGTACCTTTATAAGAACTGAAAGAACTAGAGGAGGGTAGAAGAGAAAGGCTGGATATGAAGTAGGAGAGATGCCAGGAGAGGAGTAATGGTGGAATGGGAGTCGATCCAGTGATAAGTATAAAGTGGGAGTGGGCATGTTTGGGAGATTATGGAGTTATGACAAGAGAAAGGAGTGGGTAGGAGAAAAGGTAAATCCCAGCACTTTCTCTCTGCCTTGTCTCAGGCTTTGATTTCCCACTTGTGGGACTGAGACCAAATACCCACAGCAGGAAATATATTTAAAAAAGCAAATATCAAAGAGTTCCTTGCCCCCATCCTGGGACCAAGGTTCATGTGTCATATGTCAATGTTTTTGCTAGCAACAACAATAATTTTTTTCAGACCTGTAATTTCACGGGTACAGGAAGCCATCTTTCCTATCAAAGCAGATCTACCATGGTTAGGAAACTCTTTGCTTTAAATGGTTTCCTGGTGGATGGGAGTAAGGGAAAGCAGAGCCAGACAGAGGGGACTGAGTCTAGGAACACCTGTCAGAATGTATTAGAGGTACTACTCCCAGTCAGGTTATCCTGACTCCAAGTTGTTTAGTAATTTTCAGGCCTGTCCTGCCATTAATAATCCCATTTAGGTTTTTCTTGTCAGAGATACTGAAGTGGTTGGCCATTTCCTTCTCCAGTTCACTTTACAGATAAGGAAACTGAGGCAAACAGGGTTAAGTGACTTGCCCATTGTCACACAGCTAGGATGTGTCTGAAACCACATTTGAACTCAGGAAGGTGAATCTTCATGACTCCAGGTCCCAGTGCTCTGTGCACTATAATGCCACCCAGCTGTTCCAATTCTGGCTCTAAGAGTGGCTCTATTCATTATGCCATACTAGCTCTCTAAGAATTGATGTTAGCCATAAAAGTAACAGAATCTTTAAAGTTATAAGGCAACTTAGAAGTGCCTTAATCTAAACTTTCTCTGACTCATGAATTCTTTTTACAACATTATTGATGTGGCTATTCAGTCTCTATGTGAACATTCTGATGATGAGGAACCAGCTATTCAATCGGTAAGGCAGCTATTCCTTTATTTGACAGCACCAGCTTAAAAACAGCAACAAAACCATTCTTCCTCATATTGAACCTATAACTAACTTCCTATAATAACTTCCCTCCATTGATATGAATTCTTCCCTCTATATCAATATGAACTAAATTTTAACTAATTTTTAATTTAATTTAACAAATTTTATGACACTAATTTTTCAAACATTTTAACATAGGTATTACATCCTCTTCAATCCAAAGACCAAAAAGAATGTTTTTTCTCCTGACTATACACAGTTTTTTAAAGTTTGCTTTTTAAAAATATGAATGCAAACATTAACAAATATGAATATTTCAATGTAAACAAGGAAAAAGGATTGCATACAGAACTGTGAGATTTTATGTATTTAGTTTAAATTTATTATGTATTTTAAATTTAGAATAATATTAACAATATTGCCTTGCCTATCTATTTCCTTCTGAAATTACTTCTGTCTTATGTGAATTTTTTAATGTTTCACTGATGATTTTTTATCCCCCCCCATTTTTACCATTATCTACCAATTCTACTTGTTCTTCCCTTGTCTCAGCCACCAGAAGCCCTGTCTTGTGATAATTAAGCTAAAAAAACAACATCTTGACTATGTGTGAATATATATCTCATTCTGTACCTTTAATCTATTTATTACTTTTTATCCAAAAGACAGAAAGCATAAGTAATAATCAGTTTTCTGTAATAGTGATTGGTCACTACACTGATCAGAGTTCTGAAACCTTTTAAAGTTTCATTTCGTTATTGTGGTCATCGTGTAAGTTGTTTTCTTAGCCTTGTATATTTCACTTTCTCTCTGTCCCTACAAGTTCTCTGTATGTTTCTTTAAATCTGTAGTAATCATCATTTTTATGGTGTAATAATATTCCATTGCACTGATATACCATAATTTGTTCAATTATATCCTGTTGGTGAACACCTACTTTGTTTCCCTTTCTTTGCTATAATAAAAAGTATTACTAGAAATATTTTTATGTTTAAGGGCCCTTTCCCCTCTATGCTTGATATCTTTGAAAATATATACCTTATCATGTTATTTTTGGGCCTAAGTGAATTAATAGTTCAGGAACTTTTGATATAGTGCTAAACTGATTTCCAGAATGCTTGGGCTAATTAATGATTCAACTAACAGTGTGTTAATATACCTCTTTTTCCAAAACCTGTCATTTTCATCAGCATAAGTAAAGTAGAAACTGAAAGATACTTGGATTTTTCTTGTTATTTGTGATTTCAAGAATTTTTTTCAAAGGTTGTTGATATCTTTCGCTTCTTTTTAAAAGTGCTTAGTTACATCCATTGATCTTCATCTACTGGAGGAATGGCTCTTATTCTTACATATTTGTATCTTTGTATATGTATCTTTGATATTATATCTTTATTAAAAGGTATTTATTTATATATTAAAAGATATAAAAATTTCTTTATTAAAATTTTTTGCTGATTTTCTCCAGTTAACTTTTACTCCTCTAGTTCTAAATGCATTGATAGTACTTGTGCACAACTTTTTATTTTACAATAACTAAATTGTTCATTTTATCTTTTATAATTATCTCTCCTTTTATAGTTGCAATTTCTCCCCATCTTTAGATTGTGAAAAGAATATCGTTACCTTGGCCTTCTAATTTGTTCATGAAGTGACCTTTCATATTTAAGCTATTTATCCATTTTCAGGTTGTTATGATTTGTAGTAAAAGACTACTCTAAACCTAGTTTCTGCTCTGGCTGCACTTTTCTCTCCCCAGCAGTTTTTGTTGAATAGGGAATCATTTTGAGCTTCTTTGACCAATCCTAAGTACATGGTTCCAACCCCTTCATTATCCAAGTTATCATTTTCTACACATACTACAGTGAGTCAATTATCTTCATTCAGTCATAAAATATATATTTATTGGGTACCGACTACATATAAGCACTAAATTTATAATTTAGGTGTCTGTAACTTTGCTAGTAAGAGCAAGAGTGTAAGAGAGAAGTATTTCTTCCCATGAAACAGATTAAAACATCTCTGTATCTTAGAAGATCATCTTTGAGAGGTGCTGTGGCTGTAAAATTTATTAACCTATGACCAACTTAGTGATGAACCTCTTGATACTTATGTAGGCTGGTTCTTGAATAACAGACAAAGAGTCTATCCTCAGATCTATCCTTGATACATCCTTCTAGCTTGCCAGGACCTGCCATAGCTTGAACCCTGTTAGCATAGACTTTGAGAACTTGGGGTCACCTTCATTCCATGCATTGGAGTAGGACCTTAATGAACTCTTCACTAAATCTATCTCAGTTTTAATGGGTTTGAATTTGTCTTCTCTAAAATCTTCCCATTAGTCCTAATATTTCTTACTTTTCCTTCATGTTGAGTCAATATGCACCTAGAAACTTTTGCCTTTCTTGACTATGATTAAATATATAATACATACATATATATAGTGTGAGCCCAAGGTTACCCTCCTATAGCAGGAAGAATAAAAGAAAGTTGAGAGAAAGGAGCAGTTGACCTGAGACCAGTACCAATGTCAGGATTTTTGCTAACTATTGTTACTGCCTTGAATTCTCTGATCTGCCAGGCTTGGTACCTCTGTATTCTCATATATGCATTCATGCACAGCTTCACAAAACTGTAAACAGCTCATATTTGTCTGTTCACTGTTGAGGGTAGTCTAGGCAACCTTAGATAAAGTAGAAAGTGGGTAATTCCTTGTCCCCAGATGCTTCTTTCTGTACTTTTCCTCCTGTTTTCTCAGAAATGAAAGTAAGACTATATCTTAAGATGTTCAGGGCACCATCAATTGGAGAATGTCTGAATAAATTGTGATATATGAATATTATGGAATAATTATTGTTCTGTAAGAGACGATCAGCAGGATGATTTCAGAGAGGCCTGGAGAGACTTACATGAACTGATACTGAGTGAAATGAGCAGGACTAGGAAATCATTTTATACTTCAACAACAATACTATATGATGATCAATTCTGATGGACATGGCCATTTTCAGCAATGAGATGAACCAAATCAGTTCCAATGGAGCAGTAATGAACTGAACCAGCTACGCCCAGTGAAAGAACTCTGGGAGATGACTATGAACCACTACATAGAATTACCAATCCCTATATTTTTGTCCGCCTGCATTTTTGATTTCCTTCACAGGCTAATTGTACAATATTTCAGAGTCCGATTCGTTTTGTACAGCAAAATAGCTGTATGGACATGTATACTTATGTTGTATTTAATTTATACTTTAACATATTTAACACGTTATTGGTTAACCTGCCATCTGGAGGAGGGGATGGGGGAAAGGAGGGGAAAAATTGTCAATGCTGTAAAATTACCCATGCATATAACTTGTAAATAAAAAGCTACAATAATAATTTTTTAAAAAGATGTTCAGGGCAGAAAGGTAGGGAGAGAAAGAAATGGCTGATATTTTCTATATTAGATTCATTGACTGGGGGTCATTCTGACAATGAGCAGAGGAAGGGCTACGCTTAGAAAGAAAAATTCCTAGAGAAACTGTGGGATTGGAATGAGTCAGAGTGCCAGTTATCTTTCCTATACATCAGGAAAATAGAGAGAAGTCCCAAATAGTAAGTAGGTGCCTTCATTTGGCACATGTCTAGGCAAAGGATGGTTGAGGATTGGGTAGAAAAAAGCTAAGAAATGAGATTCCTGACCCAGGAAATTTGGTGAAGAAACAATGATGTAGAGATTATTCCATCTCACTATTCTTAGCTTCCAGATGCCTAGATCCAGAAAGAAAACCTTATATAGTTATAAGTCTTCTTCATCTGGTCTCTGGGGGAAATGATCTACTTTAATTTGAAGTTTTTGTCTTCTTAAAGAGAAAGTTCTATGGAAACAGCACAAGGACACTTCAAGTGATATATCAACCCCAGAATAGAAATGGGAAGGGTACAGTGATTTGATTACACCAGTAAGCTTTTCTCTCCTTCTCTTTCATGGAAGCCTTTCTGTTCCCTCTCTGTTATCACATTCAAGACTGACTTGATATAGCTTTCTTAAATTAATTTTAGATTGGATGAGTTTTCCTCTTAGATCCTTTCCAGAGCTAATATTCTATGATTCAATCATTTATCAATTTGGTAAGAATGAGCCTGATTTGGGCCTGGCCTAAATAGAACTGCTAAATCTAGTATCCAGGAACTGTTGGGTTGGAAAGTAATAGGTTTAAATATGTCCCATGAAGAAGAACAGAGATGAATAGATCCAACTGTTATATGGATTAAGAAAAGAGAATGAAAAATACACTAGCATTTCTGGATGTCTAGGAAGGCATCAAAGAAACAGAATAACAGATTTTAAGATAAACTAAAAGATTATGAACATTTTAGACTTTGGCTGGCCATGTACATATATGAAAATAAAGAAATATCATTAGACAAGTAAGAAAGAAAATGACCTGGCATTTTAGGTTTTGCTGAATCTCAATATTTTTCCCCTACCAACTCATTGAGACAGTAGTAGAGGGGGAAGTGGGAGTGGGGGGGAGGGGGAATTGGGAAGTGAGTGACTGAGGGACCCCAACTCCAGAGCTTTTTAGAGGATGTTTGGTAAGTTGTTCCACATGAATGAATGGATTGATGGAAAGCATTTACATGACACTTATTACGTATGACCCTTTTTACGTATGAGACTTAGTGATAGGAATATAAATACAAAAGTGGAACAATCATTCCTCTTCTCTAATGGGGAGACCACACATAAAAGGAAGTGGTGGCCAGAATAGAGCATTTTTATCTGGAAAGTCATGCTAATATTATGAGTAGAATCAAAGAGAAGTATGTTGTCATATCCTTTCCAGAAGAAAAAGCACAGAGTGCATTACTGGTTTTCAGAGAAAAAAGTGGAAGTGGGAAATGTGTGTGTTAAAGCAAATGGCAAGATGTACAGGATATGTAGACGTAAATCATGATCTTCAGTTAGATTTAGTGAATTGTGGCTAGTCATCAGAGATTAAAATTGTAAGGCATAAGGAATGCTTACCATAAGCTAAAGTAAAGTCTCCAATAAGAGACCAGAGTCATAGATTATGAAAATTAAGTCTAAGGGCATTAACTAGCTGAGAAGATCCTTCTCCATATCTTACTCTGGCAAGCTTAGTACCTGGAATGAAAAAAAAAATCTCTTTCTAGAGATGCAAAATCTTCTAATCAAGATTTTAGAAAGTAAGAGAGAGCCCATTATTGGCACAGCAACAGTTAACAACAGAGGAACAGAGACTAGTGGGAAAAAGCCCTCTAAAACAGAATTCTAACAATAAAAGAACATATCAATAGCTCAGCAGTGTTGTAGGTATGAATTGCTTCTCCATGTATTCATTCTGGTCACATCTATGGTCTTTGTGTATCTACTCTTCCCCTTATAGTGTATTCAGCTTTAGAGAGAAATAATTTGTTGAAATTTTTCTTAACATACTATTTTACCAAATTAATGTTTTGAATTAATTTGTTCTCTGGCTAATTACTAAGGACAAACATATTAGTGAAGGCTTGTGAACTATAGTTTTGCAGTGGATGTAGAACTACAGAGTATCTTAAATTTGAGTAGCCTCTTTTCATGGGGTTAGGGTGCCTTTCAGATATTACAATAAATTTAATGTGTTTTTTAGTCAAATAATTAAGCTATTGCCTAAATATAGCTATACTAGCTATGGAATAGAATTTTGAATAAAGATATTGACTCTTAATTTTCATTCAATAGGTTTTTATCTCTGTTAAAAACAAAAACAAAATAATTTTGATGAAATCCCAGAATACAGATGTTGAAAGGGATCTTGGAAGCATTTACATACACATAGCTATCATAATAGCAAATACCTAACAAGAAACTCTTTTATAACATACTCAACAAATCATCATCTAGACTTTTCTCCAAGACTTCTAATGGGATTCCCCTCCATGATATCTTAAGAAGACCTTTCCATTTCTGTATAGCTCTTCAAGTTCAAGTTCATTCATTTCAGTTGTGTCCTACTCTCTGTGGACCCCATCTTCAGTTTTCTTCACAAAGACACTAGAGTAGTTTTTCTTTTCCTTCTCCAGCTCATTTTACAGATGAAGAAATTGAGGCAAACAGGATTATGTGAGTTGCCCAAGGTCATACAACTAATAAGTGTCTGAGGTGAGATTTGAACTCAGGAAGATGAGTCTTTATGACTCTAGGCCCAATGCTCTATTCACTATTTCATGCTCTTGTATAGATCCAGTTGTCAGCAAAATTTTCCTTGAATTGTGATGAAATCTTTCTTTCTAGTACTTCCACAGATCAGAAGAGCCAGGTATCTTAGTTCTAAAAATTACTAATTGTATAATTAGGGGCAAACCATTTAACATCTCTAAACATCAGGGTTTTTAATATGCAAACCTAGGAAGGTTTTTTTTTCTTTGTAAACCTTCAGAAATTACTTCACTCATTTCCATAATATGAAGACTTAGAGCAAAAACATAGACTCCTGAATCTAAAACTAGAGGGGAACCTCAAAGGCAATCTGGTACTTATTTTATAAATTAGATTCAGGAAGATGAAGTGATTTGCCCATAGTAACACTTGAGATACAAAGAAAGGCAAAAGACAATTCTTGTTTTCAAGGATTTCACAGTCTAAATGGAAAGGCAACATGGAAATCACTATGTGAAAACAAGATATGGATAGGATAAATTGGAATTGACAGAGGGAAAACACTTAAATTAAGGGATATTGGAAAAAGCTTTTTGTAGAGGGTTGGATTTTTATTAAGAATATGAAGGAAGCTAGAAGGATGCAGAGAAACTTCCAGGAAGCAGAGATGAAAAGGAAGAACATTTCAGGCATGGGGGACAACCAGTGAAAATGCCAAGAATCAGAAGATGCAATGAGACCAAGTGGAGGAGTGCAACAAGACTGGAAAAATTCAGAAGAGCAAGTTATGAGGAGTTTTGAATGCTAGAGGATTTTATATTTGGTCCTGGACCTAGAAACTAAAGGGATATCCAACAATTGGAAAATGGCTAGACAAATCATGGTAAGTGATATAACAGAATAGCATTGTGCTTTAAAAAATAGCAAAAAGGACATATTTAGAGGAACCTAGGAAGACTTGTATGAACTGATGCAGAGTAAAATGAGGAGAACAAGTAGAATAATTTATACAAAAACAAGATTGTAAAGAGAAACAAATTTGAAAGACTTAAGAACTTTGATCAGGGAAATAGCCAACCATGATTCTGGAGGTGATCAACCATGTTTCCCATTGACTGACAGAAATGAGCTGCTCTTGAGAAACAGGAGACATATTTTTAGACAAGGCCAATGTAAGAATCTGTTTGCCTAAGTATTCATTCTGCTTATGAGGGCTTTTGTTTTCTTTTTTCTTTGTTTCATTTGTAGGAGGGGGGTTAGAAGGGAAAGAAGCTAAATTTTTGTTAATAAAAAAAGAAAAAAAATTTATATATATATATTAAAGCTACTATGACAGTCCAGACCCCTTTTCTTTTAAAGAATAGTTTGAAGTAACTAAATGCCTTGCTAGTTCTGCCAGATTTAGATCACAATTGTAAAAGGAGAATTAGATCTAGGAAGTTGTCTTTCCTGTAGGGAACTTGCATTGAAAAGCAATCTTCTATTGTTCTTCAGCACTGACATGTATCTGGCCTATCTAATACTACTTCCATGCAGCTAGGTGATGCAAGAGATAGAAAGTCAGAACTAAAATCAGGACAATCTGAATTCAGTTCCTACCTCAGACACATATTAGTCATGTGTCTCTGAGCAAAGTACTTGAGCCCTCTCAGCTTCAGTTTCTTCAACTATAAAGTGAGGATAATAATAACATCCACCTCCCAGAGTTGTTTTAAGGATGGAATGAGATATTAATAAAGTGTTTGGGACAGTGCCTGAAACATAATTTCCTTTCCCTATGCTGCTAAATGAAAAATGACTCTGGTAAAGCTAGCAACTTTTATAAGGGTACCTTTGATGGAAAGGGTAAACCTGAAAATTGTCTGCCTATCTTCTTATATTGGGTTATTCCTTCAGTGACAACTGAACCAAATCCCAAGAGTGAAGACATGATTTTCATAAATTATTAAACCCAGACCTGATAGACTTTGAATGTCATAGTAGTATATAATTTCCAAATCTTTAATGATTAATTGTTTATACACACACACACTATCTGTTGCCAATTATAATGTTATCTTCCTAACATTTCTGGCATAGACTCCCTTCTCTCTTCTGCTACCACCTGGTGCAGTCCCTAATCCCCCAACACCTGAATTATTGCAATAGCCTGCTATTGATCTCCCTGACTTGTCCTCTTCTCACTCCCTACCCCCCCCATCATTTGTCAGGGATCTTCCTAAAATACTAAAATGTTTTAGGTCTGACAACCCTCTACTCAATAAACTCTAATGGTTCCCTATCAGTTCCAGGATGAAATATAAAATCATCTAGCATTCAAAACTCCTCACAACTTGCTCTTCTCTATCATTCCAGTCTTGTTACATGCCTCCACTTGATCTCTGCTCTTCCTCAGACAAAGCATTACATCTTCAGACTCTTGGCATTTTCACTGGTTGTCCCCCATGCCTGAAATGTACTTCCTCCTCATCTTTGCCTTCCTTCTGGGCTGCTTCAAATTCTAGATTAAAATTATCTACAAAAAGTCTTTTCCAATACCCATAATTGAAGTGCTTTCCCTCTGCTAATTCCAATTTATCCTATCTATATCTTGTTTTCATATAGTGTTTCCCATGTTGTCTTTCCATTTAGACCATGAAATCCTTGAACGCAAGAATTTTTTTGCCTTTCTTTGTATCTCAAATACTTAAGCACCATGTCTAACACATAGTGGATACATAATAAACATTTAATGACTGACATATACATAAACTTGCAATTGAGAATATTGGAACTTAGGGACAGATCATCAATAGAATTTATAAAATATTTATCCTTGAAATCAAGAATAGGGAGAGAAGGAAGGAAGGGAGGGAGGGAGGCAGGGAGGAAGGGAGGGAGGGAGGGAGGGAGGAAGGAAGGAAGGAAGGAAGGAAGGAAGGAAGGAAGGAAGGAAGGAAGGAAGGAAGGAAGGAAGGAAGGAGGAAGGAAGGAAAGAGAAAAAAGAAAACAGAAAGGAAGGAAGGAAGGAGAAAAAGCAAAAAAGAAAAGGAAGGAAGAAAGGAGAAAAAGGAAAAAAGAAAGAAAAGAAAGGAAGAGAGGAAGGGAGGGACAGAAGAAGTGAAGAAGAAAAGAAGAAAAAAGGAAGGAAGAAAGCAGGAAGGGAGGGAGAAATTATTATAACAGGAATTGGCTCTATGATTTTATTGTCATTGGGAATTCTCTGGGGAGAAAACTCCCTCTCTTAAAGCAAAATAATACATTCTCTACAACTTATAGTCTTACTGTATTGCTTAAAGTTTAGATCATGAAAAAGTCTTCTTGGATCCAAATCTAGTTCTCTATTCAACATCCCATGCTACTTTGTAAGAATAATACATGTAAGAATATAAATGCACAGAAGATTCCCAACAGAAAGTGACAAAACATTCAGAAAAAGAATCATTTCAGGCTGCGCTTGATTCTTAATAAAGAAAGCAACACCTGAGTTTGGCTCCAAAAGAAGAAAGGCATTTTAAAAGAGTAGGGGCAATCTAATTAGTGCATTAGAGAAAGTATTTGCAAATATAGAGGGATGAAATAAGAGAATATTTAGTAGTCTAATTACCTAGGATGCATTCATTATAAAATGATTATTTAAAAATTGGTCACATTGTTTTATGGCTATCTTTCATGTTCAGCATGCAGATTTTTTAAATGTTCCATGTTTTTGCCTATATTGTTCTTATAAAAACAAGAGGTTTTGCAATCTAGCCTTTTTCTATATTGCTATGATTTCAAAAGGATCTGATTCACTGAGCCACAAAAGAAGGAAGGAAAGAAGGAAGGAAGGAATAAAGGAAAGGGAAGGGGAAAGGGGAACAGAAAAGGGAAAGGGAAGGGGAAAGGGGAAAGGAGAAAGGGGAAAGGGGAAAAGGGAAAGGAGAGGGAGAAGGGAAAGAGGAAGGGAAGGGGAGGGGAGAGGGAAAGGAAGAGGAGAAGGAAAGGAAGGGGAGAAGGAAAGGAAAGGGAAGGAAGGAGAGAGGCAAATGAAGGGGAAGGGGAAGGGGAAAGAGAAGGGAAGAGGAAGGGGAAAGAAAAAGGGAAGGGGAGAGGGGAAAGGAAAATGGGAAGGGAATGGGAGGGAAGAAAAGAAAATATGGTGTGAATATCAATGGTCTTAAGCAAATTAATGGTAATGAATGATAAACCCAAGGATACTTTTATTTTCCCTCTCAGTCACTCTGAATGGCAATTAATGTCCTTTCAGGGCCTGGCACATTAGCATAGGTAATGTATTCCATGCTTTAGAAGTTAATAAATGACCCCAAGAAGTAAATTAACTGGTTTGGTAATTTGTTTGTGACCCCCAATGCATTAAGATGAGAAGCCTGGATTTAGCTAACACAAAGGAACTAATTGGTATTAATCCCATGTGTTAAGTACATCATCCAAAGGACACAATATATCCTAAGTTACTTTCATCTGATGGCATCATTAGCTGAGAAGGAAAATTTTGTTTTGGTCATCTCCAGTATTTCAGTGGATCTATGATCTCATCAATGTTGGTTTTCCTTCCAAATTTGAATTTATGCCTGCCCATCTTGTATGATTTTTGTCCATATTTTCCCCTAAAACATCTATAGAAGGTCCATCCAATGTGATAAGGAGGGAGGGGTCTTTTAGAATAGGAAGGTGAAAAGGGAAAGGGATAAATATTTTTATAGGATCTATAATGTGCCCGGTTCTGTATTATGCATTTTTTTACAAGTGCAATGAGATAATATATTTATCTCATTTGAACAGCAAAGTATGGCATCGATAATGTGGGAGTATTGATACCAATGCTAAGAAAATGTGAAGGATTGATGGAATGGAGAGAGAGCGAAGGAACTCTTAGGAAGTTATCACATTAATCTATATCAGTGATAGTGAGGATTATACTAAAGTGGAAGCAATGGAAATAAAGGGGAGGATCTGGCATTAAAGTCATTTACAAATTAGGATCAGCAAGACTTGGAAAGTGATTGAACATGAGAAATGAGAGCAAGGGAAGTACATGTCAAAGATAAATGAACTCCTGAACACGGGATATTGGTTGACCATGTCATAGGATCATAGATATTTTGAGCTGGAAGAGTCTTTATAAATTATCTAGGCCAAACCTTCCATTTTACAGATGAGAAAACTGAAGCCTACACATGTGACTTGCCCAAGGTCACAAGGTAGTAAAGAACAGAGGTAAGATTTAGTGGAATTTTGAATAGAAACACCAAGTAGTTTTTCCACCATGTTCATGACCCACTAACTCCTTCCTCTGTTGACTTGATAGGCCTCCATCTCCATATTACCTCAGCTACATATCAGCAGCATTGCCTGAACTTTATCATCTCAGATTATCATCAAAATTTCAGATCTGAAATACAGTAATTCATTGAACTTCTTATAGCACAACCTCTTTCCCTGATACTTCTTCCACTTGTCCATACATTAACAGGTGCCCTCATTCTTACCAGTACTTCTGTTAACTTTAGTATCTCCAATTTACTCCAATTTCTTCTGCCGGTACCTGACATTCTACAGAGCGCCCAGATTAATCATTTCAATCTTGCCTTAGAGTTTTACAATCAGTATCTGATCCCTAACATTCCTTCAAAACTACTTTTTCAAAAACTGGCTTACTTGACCACTACAAGTTATTTAATCCCTGTGAATCTCTGTTTCTTCTTTTGTTGCTTCAATGAGGGTAGTTGATGAGATTATCTCCAAATTTCCCCCCTCGGATTACAACTTAAAATCTCTATAGATGAAATCCAATGGACTTTTCTCAGGTTTTATTCATCTTGGTCTTTCTCCTGTACTTTATAGTCCCACCTTGAAATTTTCACTGTCATTTCTTTGATGCTAAACTATGTTGGCTTTCCTTTAACTTTTCTGATTATTCCTTTTGTTTTCTTTACTGTTTCTTCATTCTATTCTTCAATATGTCTATTTCTCAAGACTTCCCTATGTCCAGAGCCAGAATACACATGATAAGAGCAGGTTACCTCTTGGATAATCTTGGATAGATTGTTGTGAAATAAGATATCATTTGCCAATGCCTCATATTCCCTTTCTTCTCCTTGAATTTGCATCAACTTCCTTTCCTTTTGATTGCTGTTCTAGTCTCCTGATTCATGACTGAATCTTGGACTGCATTAGTCCAGATTATTTTGGCACAACAATCAGTTTACTTGGCGGGCACCCATTTTCTTGTTCAGATAATTACCTAGACCATGCTCTCTTTCCTAGAAGGGTCTTTCCTCAGGATCTGCTAACCAATCATTACCAATAAAATCCTGTCCTTAATTGATGGGAAATCAACACTCTATTCCTTCTTTTTTAGACATCACATCCATTCCTATAGCCTTAACTATTAACCAGCAAACATTTACTAGGCAATGACCATGTGTCAGACACTATATGAGGCAATGAATATACAAAGATAAAAAAAAATTAGCTTTTGTCCTCAAAGATCACATTCTACCAGGGGGAATACTCTATCCAGGGTCCTCAAACTACAGCCCGCAGGCCAGATGTGCTAGCTGAGGACCATTATCCCCCTTACCCAGGGCTATGAAGTTTCTTTATTTAAAGGCCCACAAAACAAAGTTTTGTTTTTACTATAGTCCCGCCCTCCAACAGTCTGAAGGACAGTGAACTGGCCCCCTATTTAAAAAGTTTGAGGACTCCTGCTCTATATCTATATAAATAGATGCACATACTATTTTTATTTTTGAGAGGAAGGTACTAGCAGTTGGGTGGAACAGGAAAGATCTCATGTAGGATATAGTGACATGAATATTAGGATAGCACATTGACATCTGTGTAAGGATGAATTAGGGGGGGGAAAGATGAGATAGTGAGACCAATTAGGAGGTTATTATAATAGCCCAAATGAGGGGTGATGAAGGCTTGAACTACAGTGATAGGAGATATTGTGAATGTAAAACCAACAAGATTCAGTAACTAATTGGACAGATAAAATTAGTGAGGTTGAAGATTAAAGGATAATTCCAAGGTCCAAACCTGCATGATAGGAAGAAAGGTTGGTACTCTTGAGAGAAATAGAGAAGTCAGAAAAAAGGAATGGGTTGTGTGAGAAGAGTAATGAGTTTAGTTTTAGGACATATTGAGTTTGAGATGTTCCTTAGATCATTACTAGAATAGCTATTGAAATCTCCTAACATGGGCCAAAAGAAAAATTCAGAATTTAGGAAAGAATTGCAGAAAGTTTAAGGAAATTTTAGCCTTCATCAACCTCAAATAAATCTCAACCAAAATGAAACTAATATCCTTGCTTTGATAGATTGGGATCTAATTTTGCTATATGAATTTGGTCATTCTCCTTTTAAGTTTCCACAACTTCCCCTTTCTCAAACTTGATACCATAAGATTTGGAACCACCACATGTTACATTTATTAGGTATTTGTTCAAAAGTGATCATAAAACAAGATATAGTAAGAGGAAATGAAGCAGGGAAAATGAAAAGAAACCCCCAAACCAGACCTAAATGAATAGTTCTAAAGATTCTGAAGCCTCAGACTGGGAAGTGTGCAGAACATTAAAGCTTTCAAATTGGCCCAAGGAGAGTTATAGAGTTATTGTTATGCTAGGTTCACATGAAACAATAATTAAAATAGACGTATTGAGTAAAAGGCTTGCCTTATTGCAGAATCCAAAAATTAATATCTAATTACTAATAGAAAAGGCTCTGTGGGATCTATTAGTATTGTCATGAGAAATCAAATTTAAAATACAGTCCCCAACCCTAGTAGAGGATCAAAGGACATAAAGAAATTACTATAGTGTTAAAAAAGGATGAACAGGAAGATATAATTAGGAAAACAATTAATGAACACAACTCTCTAATGTAGCTGGTAAAAAAGGCACTGAGTAGAGATTTATAATGGACTGTGTTTAACACTGAGATTAAATCTATTATGGGAATCCTTTTAAATATATCATAAGTGATTGATGAACTATAGGACATGGTTGACATCATTTCTGGTTACTGTTTTAATAAATATGTTCTTCGCAATTCCAGTAACCAAAGAAAGTTTTTAGATAGCATGTACATCCTAGAAATCATTATTAATATATAAGAGACCAGTCCTATACTATAATTGGTGTAGACAAAATTTAAACATCATTGACACAGGCAAGTGCCTGATTCAAACTTATGTATATAATATGTTAATCAGGGCATATGATAAACAGGAAGTAGGGATTATCATTGACAGATTATTCAAGGATTAACAGAGAACAGCCTCAGAAAAAGTGGAGAGAGGATAATCATCAGTAAAATGTCCAGGGATGATTTGAACATCAAAAGGAATGTTAATCTTTCAACCAGTTGTAGAAAAGATCTGAGCCTTAAAACTCTCAAGGGATGAGAAGGAAGCAAATCAAAAACAATGTACATTTTACAGATGGGACCACTATTCTTACTCCACAATGTGTGAAATGGTGAGTGATCACCTTCAGGCAGTCCACTGGTGGCTAAATGGTCAAAGAAGGGCAAGGAAAAGCAGTCCAATATGCTGGATTAAGAATAGTGTGGTTAGTTGTCACCAAGATGCTAGGGAAATCCCTAGAATGAATTGGTATATACTGACTCTTGGGCAATAGCTAATAGACTATCATGGAATAATGAGAATCAGAAAGTGAATTGGGGCAAGGAATTGTGGGAAAACATTGCTAATTAAGACTGAAGTAAGATATATCTTAGCACATACTAAGGGAAGACAGAGGTGAAAGAAGATAATGAAAATTGAACATTTGGGCATTCAGTCCACCTAGTCTGGGATCAAAGATAAAATGGGACTAGAGGTAGAAGAAGCAGTCATTTAATCCACGGTACCACTTTGTTCAATTTGTCAGAAAACTAGACTGTTATTGAAACTGCTACCTGAATCCATTGTCAAAGGCTGAGCTTCTGGGGGAAAGTCTGTCAAATAGATTATATTGTCCCACTCAATAAGAAACTTAATAAAATCTATTCCTTAACTGCAATTTGCATGTGCTTGGGAATAGATTTTGTTCAACCCTGTACATAAGCAAACCCAACTCCATTATCAAGGGGTTAGCAGTATTGATTAATAATTATGACCATCCAGAAATGATTGAGAGTGATCAAAGATCTCATTTCACAATTCATAAGGTCAGAGGACCGAGTGGAGGCCCAGGAAATTATATGAAACTTCCACCTAGTTTATAATACATCAGCTGAAGGGATGATAAAAGAATTTTGTGAAATGCTTATGACCCACGTCAAAATCATCTCAAAGGGAAAAAAAAGCCACCAAGTAGAAAGCAGTCTTTAGAAAAGCCATAATCCCTGGAGAAATCATTCTATAACAGGGGATGAGTTCGAATTATAATTCCACCTCTCATTGGTTTGAAAAAAGAAGGAATAAATTCTCATGAAAAGAGTCAAAATGTGATGGAGTAAAAGCTTCTCAAACCACAAATCAGTTCCAGAGACCACTGGGATAGGGAAATAGAATAGGACTTGGGTCATAAATTGATTTAGAAAATTGTTTCAGTTAAGATAATTTATGTAAAGAGATCTGCTGAGTTTTTCTTTTTAACAAATGTTCCTGTGTCTTGATTTGAGCATCATTTTACATTTTTTCTGGCATGGATGTGACTGTGGTTAAAACAGATTATAGGAAAACAACTAAGATAATGATAGGATTAATGGAAGACTTCCTGACCTTACTGTTATTTGTATATGCATATCTTCACAATTGAAGAAAGGAAAACAAAGCCACCAGAATTTTGGAAAGGCCTAGAAAAAGATAAAGAATCCCCTCATTTATTTGTTGTATGTTAATTTACTTGGTTCTACCTTAAAACTATCTAAGGATTTGTAGCAAGGGCATATCTATTGTTTAATATCTCACATTTTTGTTGACACTTAAATTTATAATACACTTTCTTAAATGTATATGTATGTGTATATGTGTGTGTGTGTATACACACACACACACACACACACATATACATACATACACATACACACATAAAAAGAGTGTGAGTTATATTTGGATAACTGCTAGCAGTCTTATATTGCCTTAAAAATTTTTTTGATAAATCCTTGACTTTCCTTGCTGATGATTTATACTTTTCAGAAGTTTGAGGAAATAAAAGTCCTCTGTGGTACCCCATCCCCCAATTCCCATAATGAATTGTTTTCTTTGTATGTTCTCATGATTGCCTGAAGGCTCCTGGAAGTCTGCCTCTAAGCTGTTTCCTATTGGCTCCTTGTTAGAATCTGTTAATATATTCTAGTGTTAATAATTAATACTTGTTTTCTTTGCTAGGTGTCTACTCAACCTCCTTAAGCAATGACCAAACATAAAGAGATCCTTACCTGGAATATTCCAAAATCTTTTACTCCTTCCTGTCTCTTCTGATTTTCCTATTAAGATTCTTAACAATATTTTCCCCTATGGTTACACATTAGCATTAATTAGTATATGCAGTCTTGAACTGTTATTTACTTATTTTATATTTGGAGTAATCAACTAAAATTTTTTTATACACACTTTTATTCCTTTTTCCTATAAAATGGTAAACATTTTGAGGGAAGGGGCATTGTTTTATATTTCAATCTCTCATCCCCTACTGCTTATTAGACATCTTAAACTCAAGATGTCCAAAACCAAACTCATTATTTTTCCTCTTTCCTCCCCTCTTCCAAACTTCCTTATTATTATAGAGGATACCACCATTTACCTAGTCACTAACTTAGGTGTCATTTCAACTCTTCACTCTCTTCACTTCTCAACCCTGACCCATATTCAATCCATTGCCAATACCAATTTTACCTTGGTAATATCTCTCTCAAATCTGCCCCCTTCTTTCCTCTGATATTTCCACTAACCTGGTGCAGGTCCTCATCACTTCAAACCTGGGCTATTGTAATAGCCTGCTGGTTGGCTTGCCATAAGTCTCTCTCCATTACAATCTCTACTAGGCTATCAAAGTGATTTTCCTAAAGTCCATGTCTGATCATGTTCCCCTCTACTTAATAAATTCTAGTAATTCCCTGTGATCTTTAGGATGACAGGGATATTTCCTCTTCCACAGTACATCTGTTTTCCACTTTTTTTTTTCTTTTAAATATTACTTGCTAAACAATCACACTTGCCATCGCTTTCCATATTGGACCATGTGATTTGAATTCATTGTCTTGATTGATTTTACTTTACAGATGCCTAACCTGATAGGGCCAGGTTATGAGTGAATGGTTTTATGCCAATTAAAGGTTTTTATATTTCATCCCAAAGGTTATAGAAACAATTAGAGTTTATTGACTAGGAGAAGATGGCCTGAGGAAGGGGAAATATCACAACTTTCCAAAAGAGAAAGAACAGTCTTCAAACTATGTATTAATAAACTTGGCTAGAGAAATATAGTGTTGTGTATAAGGAACAATAGATAGTCCAGAATGACTGATACTCCAGTAATGAATGTGGAGGAGAATATTGTATTAAAAAAAAAAAAGGATGGAACAACAGGAGAGGGATAGATGATGACCTTTAAATGCCTAGCAGTTTGCACTCTTTCTTAGAGGTAAAAAGAAGATACTGAAATATAGCAAGATGGGAGGCATAATGACTTGGTCAGATTCAGTGCTTCCTGCACTTAAGGAAAATTCCTTTGGCAAATAACTGATGCTGAGGCACGAGACCAGTAAGGAGGCTATTGCAATATTCCAGGTAAGAAACAATTAGGGGCTGATCCAGGGTGATAGCTGTGTGAATAAAGACAGCTGTGTGGTATAAATGAAAGATGTTGTAGAAACAGAAATAATGAGATTTGACAGCTGGTTGGATTTGCAAAGCAAAAGAGAATTAGGGGTTGAGAATGACATGGAAGCTTGCAGCTGAGAAATTAGAAGGTAGTACTTTTGACAGAAATAGGAAAATTTGAAAGAGGAGAGGTTTGGAGGAAAAGATAATTAGTTCTGTTGGCTAAAAAAAGGGGGAGAGAAAGCAAAAGGGAAATAACTTCTAGGGGAATTATAGGATCTAATGATTTTTTGAAAGAAGGGAAGAACTTGGATTTGTTTGGAGTTATCAGTAATATAATTAAAAGAATTAACAGAATGAGAGAGAGAAGAGAATGAGAAAAACAGATGATAGAACAATTTTCTGCAGCAGAAGGGAGAGAAAAGAATGAAAGAAATATGGATAAATTGACCTTGGGAATAAAGACAAATCTCTTTATCATAGACAAAAGAAAGAGATAGTGGGGGACTCTGAGATGAAGAATAGGAGAAAAGGGGGAGCTCATAGTGAAGGTTCTCAATTCTCTGAGTGAAGTATGAGGCAAAGTTTTCTTCTGAGAGGCAGGGAAGATAATGTGGAAGACTTAAGTGGAGAAGAGAAGGTTTAGAATAGTCATTGTGGTTAGATAATTAACTATGGAGTAATATTTATCAATCAGTAACTATTTATTAAGTGTTTATTATATGTCAGGCAGATACAAAAAGAGGAAAAATGACAGTGCCTGCCCAAAAGGAATTTACAATCTAACTTCGGAGACAACATATAAACAAACAAATACACACACACAGAGGATGAACAGGAAATCATTGACTGAGGGAGGGGACTAGAATTAAAAAGATATGGAGAAAGTTTCCAGTAAAAGACATTTTAGTTTGGACTTTAGCTGAGAAGCTTGAGAGGTCAGTAGGTGGAGTGGAGGAAGAACACAGGGACGGCAGGAGAAAATTCCAGAGCCAAGAAAGATTGCCTTGTTGCAGCAAGAGCTCACATCCTTTGTGAAAATAATTGGAAGTTGATGGACATAGAGAGCAACAAATAATACCATAAAATTTTATTCTATTTTGTCAGACAGGAAATTAGTAGTTACTGATTTGGGAGTAATTCTTGCATCAGCAGTAAACATTTAGCCACTAATGAAATTCTGTTTTATCATTTGGGCTTTCATTTTTTAATGGCAATTTATAGCTTGTATAGTTAATCAGTAAACAAGCATTCATTAAGTGCCTACCATGAGCCAGGGATCGTGCTAAATTCTGGGAGTACAAAGAAAAGCAAAAGTTAGTCCCTGCTCTGAAGGAGTTGACAGTCTAATGAGGGAGATAATGTACAAACAATTATGTACAAACAAATATATACAATTTAAACTGGAGATAACCAAAAGAAGAAAGACACTAGCAAACTATATTATTGTTGCTACTAAGTGGTACACACATGAAAGGGAGATATTGTCTTTTGCTTATCTTTGTATGCACTGAGTGTTGCACATTGTAGGCATTCAATAAATGTTTATTTAATTCAATTGAAATATTTTGATTAGAACATCTTTAAGCATCCATAGTATAATATTTTGGGTCATTCGAAGTAGAATTTTTTGTTGTTGTTGTTTTGGAGTGTATCATCATTCCACTGGGGAAAAAAAAAGAAAAGAAAAACAATGCTTTAGATATAAAATTCATAAATAAATTTGAGGGACAAGAAAGAAATTTTCTTTTAGTTCTATATAAAGAAGTCATGCCTAAAGAAAAGATAGAGATAAAAGATAAAATGAATAATTTTGATTACACAAAATTTTAAAACATTTTTAAAAGCAAAACTAATTGAACTAAATTAAGAAGGAAAGCAATCAGTTGGGTAAAAAAAAAAATCTTTGCAAGTATCCTTTGACTTAACATTACCACTACTAGCCATGAATATCAAAAGATATTTTTTAAAGGAAAAGGACCTATCTATATGTACAAAAATATTTATAGCAGTTTTCTTCTCAGAGCAAAGAACTGGAAATTGAGAGGATGCCCATTAATTGAAGAATGGCTGAATAAACTGTGGTATGTGATACTATGGAATATTATTTTTCTATATGTTTATCTAATGATGAGTAGGATGCTCTCAGAAAAACCTGGAAAGTCTTCCATAAACTCAAGTACAGTAAAATGTTCTATGTGCAAAGTTATGGCAGTGTTATAAAGTGATCAGTTGTGAATGATTTTGCTATTCTCAGCAATAAAATGATTCAAGACTATTCTGAAGAACTTTTATGATGAAAAATGCTATCTATATCCAGAAAAAGAACTAATTATATCTAAATACAAACTGAGGCATACTCTTTTAAAAATTATTCTTGAGGGTTTTTTTGGCGGGGGGGGGGGGGAATCTGTTTTCTATTACAACATGACTTTTATGGAAATGTTTTACAAAACTTCATATATGCTTTTTTAATGGGGAGAGGAAGAAATCTGAAACTCAAAGTTATTTTTTACTTTTTTATTGTTTTCTTTTTGTCTTGTTATATATGTACTTTTTTTAAATAAACATTTCCTTATGAATAATGTCAGAAGAGAAAATTAAGAAAAAAAAAGGAAAAACCATGAGAGATAAACAGTAGAAGAAAAAGGAAAAAAAAAGTGAACATAGCATGTATTGATTTACATTCATTCTTCACAGTTCTATCTCTGGATGTAGATGCTATTTTCTATCCAAAGTTTATTGGGATTGCATTGGATCATTGAACCATGAGAAGAACCAAGTCTTTCATGGTTGATCATTGTACAGTCTTATTATTACTGTGTACACTGTATTCCTGGTTCTACTTGTTTCACTCAGCATCAGTTCATGTACATCTTTCTAGGCCTTTCTGAAATCAGCTTGTTCATCATTTTTTATAAAACAATAATATTCCATTACTTTCATATACCATATCTTATTCAACCATTCCCCAATTTATGGGCATATACTCACTTTTTAATTTTTTGCCACCACAAAAAAAGCTGCTAAAACATTTTTGCACATGTGGATCCTTTTACCCCCTTTGTTATTTTCTTGGGATACAGACCCAGTAGTAGCACTGCTAGACTAAAGAATATACCCAGTTGTATAGCCCTTTGGGCATAATTCCAAATGGAACTCAAAGTTTTAAAAACAAATATTTAAAAAAAACTGTTTTACATGTATCTGGGGAAAATAAAAATATTTTTTAAAAAAAATCTTTGCAACAATGAGATGAACCACACCAATTCCAATAGACTTTTGATAGAGAGAGCCATCTGCATCCAGAGAAATGACTGTGGTGACTGAATGTGGATCACAATAGAGAATTTCATTTTTGTTGTTCTTGTTTGCTTGTCTGTGTTTTTCTTTCTCATTTTTTCCCTTTTGATCTGATTTTTCTTGTGCAGCATGATAAATGTGGAAATATGTTTAGTAGAATTGAACATGTTTAACCTATATTGGACTACTTGCTAGCTTAGGGAAGGGGGAGGTGGGGAGGAAGAAAAATTTGAAACACAAGATTTTATAAGGGTGCAGGTTTAAAATTATTTTTGCATGTATTTTGAAATTGAAAAAGTCATTATTATAAAAACAAATCTTTGGAAGAATTTTTTTTATAAATTTCCAAGATATATAGGAATTGATTCAAATACATAAGAATAAGAGCCATCCACCAATTGATATAAAGATAAAGGACATAAATGAGCAATTTTCAAAGCAAGAAATCTAAGCTATCAATTATCACGTATTCTAACCACTAAGAGAACTACACATTAAAGCAACTCTGAAATTCTATCTTATATACTTCAAATTGACAAAGATGACAAAAAAGTAAAGTCATATGATTTTTAATCACACATTAATACAATACATATAAGAACCATGCAAAAAGCTCCCCAAACTGGTATATATCCCTAGAGCCATAGATTAGTCATTCCTGTACTATATGGGTGTCATATCCTGGACTGTAAGCATTCCTCAAAAATTGTCATCTAGTAAGTCTGGATTTTATACTTGGCTACAATGGAACTTATCTGCTGTAGCTTGAGGAGAACTTCCTCTACTTTATTCTTATCAACTCAACATTTCATAGGGTTTGGTGTAATTGGAAATTTTAGTGTATGTTACCATTACTAGATCACTTAGAAAAAATGTTAAACAAAACTGCTCCGAGCACCCACCTTAGAAGACCCCACTGTTTATCCCTCTCCATCCAGAGAAGTGGCTTTTCAATCCCTACTCTGTTTCTAAGCTACCTGTGCTCTGTGAGAAAACATTCCTCCCAATCCCATGGTAACTCAATTTTTAAAATAGCTTTTGATATCAAACCCTGTCAAGGTTGTTGAAAGTCTCAACAAACCATATCTACTGGTTCTTCCTTGTCCATATGCTTATTTACCCCCTTAAAGAATTCTATTAGATTAATTGGGCATGACTTCCCTTCTAGACACTATGTTGCCTTATCATTATATACTCTATCAGCTCACTGACAAGGAAGTAAGCCTTATCTTGGTTCCTAAGGTCTCTTTTTAGGTTCTATGATTAGAATATACAATATTTACACAGTTTGCCCTTAGAAGGATCCCTCCAAAACTTTTGGTTAGATTGCAGCACAGAAGTTGGAGTCACAAGATTCAGGTTCAAATTCTGTACTATCACTTAATATCTATGTGATCTTGGGCAAATTACTTCATCGCTGTGAGTCTCAGTTTCCACTTCTGCAAAATAAAGCTTTAGAAAAGAAGTCAGAAAGTCCTGAGTTCAAATTAAGTCTCAGCTAATGAGACCTAGTTATGTGACCTTGGACAAATTGACTTAACCTTTCTGCATCTCCTTAAAATGAAGATAATGATAGAACATCTCTCCCAGGATTGTTGTGAAGATCAAATAAGATATTTGTAAAGTGCTTTGCAAATTAACTAGCTATAATGATGAAGATGATGATGATGATGGCAGCTGATGAAATCTTACAAACTTTTGAAGTTATCCCAACAATAAGCTACCTGAAACATGGTGGAGAAGGTTAGAGAAGTCCCAAAGTAATGTAGTCAGGTGAGAAATAAATCTTCTAATGACACTCAACACTGCAGTTATGCCTCTGACCCTGTTCTCATTGTAAGAGTTGGAAATAAACTGTCATATCTGTAAGTGGTCAGGCGTATTTTTCAAAACTACCCTCCACCAAAAATACCTAGATAAAGTTGAAGATAGAGATAAGGTCTGTGATTATTTTAGGAATTCCCAAATAAGAAAGTTCCTTCTATCAACATTGATCAGTACTCTCTCTCTGCAACTTATAGTTTTAGTGAGTTGCCTAGAACATTGAGAGGTTTAATAATGTACTTGCTCAGGATCACGCATTAGAAGTAGGGATTGAATTCAGGTTCTCCTGAATTGGCTCTAAGGCCATTCTCTATCCACTGATCCATATTATGTCTGAAGGAATTTAAAGCTGAAGGTAAGAATCACAGGAAGATTCTCCCCAAACTGTTGTGAGGAAGTCTGATTTGGTTCACTTTTGAGTAAGAAGAATTTGATTATATTATCCTGAGGGTAAGGTGGCTCAATTTATGGAGCCACCTCCATAAATTATGGAGTTTTTAATTTCAATAAAATTATGGAATTTTGTTAATTCCAAGTTATCCACTGGGATTTTGATTTTGTAGAGTTAGTTTTTAATATTAATTGGTCTTCATTTGGGGGGGGGCGGGGCAAGACAATTGGGGTTAAGTGGCTTGCCCAAGGTCATACAGCTAATAAGTATTAAGTGTATGAGGCTGAATTTGAACTCAGTCTCCTGTCTTCAAGGCCAGTACTCTATCCATTGCACCATCTAGCTGTCCTTGATCTGCTTTTTTAAACCAACGCTAGTACATGGAGAAGAAATATTATAGTTGCAGAAAAATTATAGGAAAGAATCACATGTAGATATTTTATTACTATGATTTTTTTCTTTTAATATTTTAAGAAAAAGATTCCAGGGGCAGCTAGGTGGCATAGTGAATAGAAGCCCTGAAGTCAGGAAGACCTGAGTTCAAATCTGATCTCAAACATTTAACACTTCCTAACTGTATGAACCTGGGCAAGTCACTTAATCCCAATTGGCACAGCAAAAAAAAAAAAAAAAAAAAAAAAAGATTCTAAAACAAAAAAAGAAATGTATCTGTTCACTATTATCTATTTAAAAGGAATAGCATGTTGTATACAATAGATTTGCAATTTCATGTGCAATCTTTTTTATTATACTATGTTATGGAAATGTTGCTTTATTCTATAATATAAAATAAAATAAAGAAAAATTTAAAGAAAAGAAAAAGATTCCAAAGTTTCTGCATGTCATTCCTATTTTCTATCTCTTAATCCATTTGACATATTTGTTTCCTTATCTTTGCCTCTCTCAAGCTTATCTAAATTTAATAAAAAGAGATGTAATTGCTTTTGTGTGTCACATGTGCCTGGCATTGGAATAAGGAGACTTATTCTCATAGTTGATGTATAAAACGATGTGTTATATGATTTCTAAAAGATCAGTCCTTTGAACTTATAAGCCCCAATTAATAAGGTGGTAATTCAGAGGATAATTTTCTTAAGAAGAAATTGACACCTGCTACAGCATATTAATCTGTCCAATTATATATTATCTTTACTATACATTTCTCCTTATGTCTCCCAAATTGTAAACTTGAGAGAAGTGATCATTTCCCCTATTTCTTTTATATTGTTCCATAGGGTCTTGAATTTAGATGGTAAGGAGGATTCAGAAGACTTGTTCTGGAGCCTGAGATCATGAATTTAAATCCCACTTTTGACAATCATTCTCTGTTTCTTTGATAATGTAACCACCCAGGATTTCCATTTCCTCATCTGTAAAATGAGAAGACTCTTTCAGGTCGAGATCTAGGATCCTCTAAATACTTCCCTATGACTAAATGACAGTATATGAAAGTAATCAGAACTCTTTCTAGGCATTATGGCACCTGGATCAAATTCTGTTAAGGAAGAGATGTATGTGTATGTGTGTGTGGGGGGGGATGGTTAGGAAGAGGATAACCTAAGTTATACTTATTCCTGTATACGGTACTAGACTAGAAATGGAAGTCTTTAGAATTGAGGTGGAGGAGCTTGGAGATGTTTAAGGAAGGCAAAGATCAGGGTAGAAGTATTAAACCAGAAACTGAATTTATTAAGAAAGCTATCTAGGCTGGAAGGGATAGGGATCTACAAATAAGAGGAACAAAGAGATGAATAGGATAGAATGAGGGAGGATCTGGAAACAATAGGGAATAAAAAGAATATCAGCTCTTCTTTTTGGTTCTGTTAGGTAATGTTAAGGGAGAGGCAGCCTCCCTTAGAGAAGAAGCAAAAATAAACCATCTTTAGAAACAGGAAAAGTTTTCTTGTTTGGGCACCTTTAAGACCTGGTGAATGTATGCTCCCTTTACTTTTCTCCTCTCCCCTCCCCCAATCTTGCCTCATGCTGACTGATGAATTTAATTCTCTTATCCCTAAATTGTGTTTATTTTCTTTCTATGCTTTTATAATATACTTTTTAAAAATAGATTTTTGTCTTCAAATAAAAATTAAGCTTCAAAATATTTTGACTTGATTATGGGAAGGACAAAAAGGGAATCTTTGGATAAAATTTCTAAACTTAACAGTGAATCAAAGTCTCTCTCTCTCACTCTCCCCCTCCCTTCCTCCTCATTTCTTCCTCTCTTCCTCTTCTGCTCTCTTCTTTCCCTTCTCTCCTCTCCTCTCTCTTAATTTCAACATGAGAGATTTCAAAGGGATAAAATAGAAGGGAGGAAAAGCAGTTCTTCAAAACTCACCAATACATCAGCTAAATTTGATAGTATATGAAACATTTGATACCCATAGTCCCCCACTTCTCTAAGGAAGGGAGATAAGTGCAATTTCTTATCTCCTTTTTAAGGCCAAGCTTAGTCATTGAAATATATAACTTTGAGAAGAAATTCACTTTAAGTAGAATATATATTCATTCATACATACATACATACATACACACACATATTGCAAGTTACATTTAAGTGAGTACCAGTAAGAAAAATTACTTTAAGCTGATGAAAAAATAAAGGTTAATTTCATCAGAATTTCATCAAATTCTACTACTCCTTATAACAATAACACATCATGATCCAAGTGACCTTGGAATCTTGGAAGTGGATTCTACCAAGCTTGAAAGTCTTTTGGAATGATCCTGGAGATGAGATTAGGAGATTGTGCATTTGTTGGAAGTTTGGAAAGATTCAATTAGTAGGTAATGAATTATCATGTCATTTTTTTTCTCCCCAACACAGCTTTTTGATCCAAAGACACTAGCCTCCTGGCTGTTTCAGGAACAAGACAATCCATCTCTCAGCTCTGGGCATTCCCTCGAGGCTGGAATGATGTTCCTCTTTCTCTCTGACTACTAACCTCTCTGGCTTCTTTAAATCCTAATTAAAATCCTATTATCTACAGGAAGCTTTCCCCAAACCTTTAATTCTAGTGCCTTCTTTCTGTTAATTATTTACTATGTATTCTGCATGTAGTTTACTTTCTATATGGGGCTAGCATGTTGCCTCCTCCATTAGATTGTAAGCTCCTTGGGGGTGGGGGGGAAGAGGAGAGGAGGACAGTCTTTCATTCTTTCCTTCCCATTACTTAACATAATTGTACTTAATACTATATGCCTAGCACATAATAGATGCCTAATAAATGTTTATAAAATTGAATTCTCAAAAGCTATACTTTTTCCCCAGAGTTATAAATCTCTTTTACTGGAGAGAAATAGTAAGGATTAAGAACTAATTGCTATAACCACAAAGTGAAAGCATCAATTTCTTGAGCCATTGGTTTAAAAAAAAAGTTTTAAAAACAGATTACCCTTTACTTACAACAAAAACTTTAAATATTCAAGATGGAAGTGAGTGTTTCTAACATATTCAGGGAGGTTGTTATTACAAACTAATAGGTCTTGTTTGAGGATGTGGCTTATAGACCTAATTCATTCCTTTAACACTTTATCTCACATAGGTTGAGATTATTATAATTTTAAAATTAGATTATCAATGTATTAATTATGTTTTGTATATTTGATGTGTTAATTACATTAAGTATTGAATATGCCAAAGAATATTATTACAAATCAAAGACAGAAAGGGAAGACAATCATGATTAACAAATAAAGTGATGAGGAAATTCACTCTCCAATGGGACCTCATTCCCTTACCTTCCCAGACACTACAGAAATACTTGTCTTTCCCATCTTGTAATCATTTTTGTAATTTCAGAGATTGCTACTCTGAGTCTGCCTTTCTTTCCCTGGGTGCTATTCAGTAGAAAGGGGGAAAGTGCTAAGAATAATATAAATATCACTGGAAAATGAACCTTCAAGCATTCAGGAAGACAAAAGTTATCATGGAGTAAGATTTTATTATACTAAGTCTATCGATTGTTACTACGATCAAGCACCCAAAAGATAATGCAAATGAAAAAGGATTGAATGTTAATAAATCTTCTCATATCATAGAAAAGTCTCCTTTCAGAAATGAATGACTTTTTATTTCTATTTTTCTTTAGGTCTTAATTTAGGGTCCATGCACTTGCTTTTTTAAAAAGAAATTTTTATAACAGAAATTAATACAAGTTCTTTCCCTTTGCACTCCTGTATGTTTAATTTTATGCATTTAAACCCTTTATTCTAAGAAGTGATCTACAGGTTTCACTCTGTTTCCAAGGTTGGGAGGCATGACAAATAAAAAAAGTTATTCTAGAGGAAAAAAGAGCATTTGATAAAAGTGAAAAAAAAGTTGGCCCTTGAAACAATTTCTCTTCAGTTTGTAAGGAAGCTCTTCCTTCTGAAAGCTATCTCCCATTTGGGGGATAAGATTGGAAGTAGTGGGGAGATATTGAGAGTGCTGGGGGAAATAAAACTTAGTCAATGAAACATTTGAAAAAATAGAAGAAAGTAGGAGGATTCAGGAGGAGACACTAATAAGAAGGTGAATCTGCATTGCAATTATTATATATTTAATAAATATATATTTTTTAAAAACATCATATAAAAGACCCATAATTTCATACAGAAACCATTTTTCCATTTTTATGGAAATATTGATGTTTAATTTGTAATGAAAAAAGAAATTAGAAAAAGGGAAAAATATTTCCCATATAAATTCCATCAATGAGAGATTCTCTTGGCTTAATAAAATTCTCTTTGACAATAACAATTGGCTACATTTTATTTTGAATTATTTCCACTGGTTGGATGGCTTTCTTCCATAACAGTTAAGAGCAGTCACCCAAGCAATGTAAGTTTTAATTAAGAAGAAAGAAGGAAGATAGAACCTAGCAATTTTTTGCAAATGAAAAAGCATTTAGTATGCCATGCACAAAGAACTATGCTAAACATTTGGTATACAAATAGAAAAGCAAGACAACCTCTGTTCTCTCTTTCTGATTGGGGAGATTACACACAGAGTAAATTTCAGTCACAAGTAAGAAGGAAATGGGTCCTTAGGATACAGTGATAATGCAGATAGTAATGCAACTCATTTAATATTATTTTCCCTGATAAAAGCATATCTATTTCAGATGCTGAACTATTTAACAGTGCCAAGGACTTTTGGTAGTAGAAACTTTCTTTTCTGGATCTTAGATGCTGTGGCAGAAGTAATTGCCAGGTAAGGGCTTATTCCCTGGATAATGACTATGTGGTGAACTGGAAGCAGGGCTAGTGGTCTTAGGGTAGGACTAGGAGAATCTACTGTTCTGAGGGTTCTTGGACTCAGTATTCAGTATTCTAGATTTGGATCTGGGGTAAGTAGTGGGCAGTGTTTGGATTAACCTGGTATATCATTTCCTATCACTAGCCTACCTTGCAAAGGACACTTTTAAGGAAAATAGAAAGATCTGGATAAGATACCCCAGTGATGGGGTTTAAAACTTCCACAGAGCAATATGAGGATTTGTTATTGTGGCATTGCTCAGTTGTATCTGAAACTTTGGGACCCCATTTGGGGTTTTTCTGGTCAAAGATACTGGATTGGTTTGCTATTTCTCCAACTTATACAGATGAGGAACAGAGACAGTAAGGCTTAAGTGACTTGCTCAGGATCACACAGCTAATAAGTATCTGAGGTTTTCCTAAGTCTAGGTCCAGTGATCTATCCACTGTACCACCCACCTGGGCACAATTCCCTAAAAAGAAGAGTCTTTTTAAGGTGGGATAAGGGTGCGGAAGGAAGGAAGGAGATTACTAAAATTCCTGTTTCTTATTTCTGATGAAGATTCTAATGGCTGAAAAAAACTGAAAACAGTGACATAGAAGAAATAATTTTATTACTTACTCTGCTAGTTAGCTTTGTGACTTCAACTAACTCACTTCACAAAAAGAACAGTAGGTTCTAGTTCAGGGATTCTTAATTGGAGATCCAATGTTCCCTTGGGTCCATAGATAGATTTGAAGGGGTCTCTAAATTTAAAACATTTATTATTTTTATAACTATTTTAATGTAATTTATTTATTTTGTAAATCATATGTGTTTGACTAGAAAAAATATCATATGTTTGCCTTATGTATTTAAAAACATTATTCTAAAAAAGGTCCTATGACCTCAGCCTAAGAAAAAATTAAGAATCTCTGGCCTAGATAATATCTTGTGTATCCATTCTACTTCCAACTCTATTATTCTCTGACTTCTAAGATGAAAGTCAGTTTCCAAGGCCATCTTTAGCACCCAAGCTTTAAGATAACAGATCTGTAGACTGAAGAACCCCTGACTCATTGTTTCACATGAACAATATAAATCCTTTAGAATTTCATGGAGAAATCATCATTTATTTTTAAAAATAAACTCTTAATTTGTTTGAATCAATACTAAATAAACTTCTGAGGAATTCTTCAAACTACAAAAAAGTGATAATATATTATTTTGTACCTTTAGACATATAATAATAATTGTATTAATAACAAAATTATGAAATTTAAATGAAGATAATAATAACGATGAAGAGGAATAAGCCATACACTGTGCTAAGTGCTATTTATAAATATTATTTTATTTGATCCTCACACAACTGTGGGAAGTAGATGCTAATATTATCCCCATTTTATAGCTAAGAAAACTGAAACAAAACCCTTGCCCATAGAAATCTACTTTAAAAAAAAGTTACCGGGAAGAGATATTTTAAGTAATATTCATGATATTTAAGAGTTTACAAAGTTCTTTTTTTCCTCAGTAGTATTTTATCTTTCCAAATAGATGTAAAGATAGTTTTCAACATTCATTTTTTGTAAGATTTTGTGTTCCAAATTTTTCTCCCTACCTCCCTTACTTTCCCCCTTCCCAAGATAGCAAGTAATGTGTTATAAGGTAAACATGTGTAATCCTTTACAAAGTCCATATTATCTCATTGAAGTATCCTCAGCACAACAGTTGTGAGGAAAGTGAACATCAGAAAAAATGACAGAGAGAGGGGAGGGAGAAAGGGGGGAAGGGAAGAAAGGAGGGAGAGAGAGGGGGAAGGGGGAGAGGGAAACAGGGAGAGAAGGGGAGAGGGAGAGAAGGAGAGAGGGGGAGAAAGAGAAGGAGAGGGGAGAGGGAGGAGAGAGAAACAAATACAGACTATAAATGTACATATGCTTCTTAGTCTTTGATAGGATTTTGAAAATGAATGAAACAGAAAAATGAATGAAACATTTAAAAAGAGGTTTTTTTTTTTGGTTTTAGTTTTGGTTTTCATCTTAAGGCCTGGATGCTAAAGATGGTCTTGGAAAAGGACTTTTGTCTGGATACACAAGATATCATCCAACTCCTTGCCATTCAGAAAGACTATTCAGGTCACTTTCTTTTCTTCTACCACTTCTACCCTCCCAATTCATAAAGCATTACACATTTTTCATTCCCACTGAATGCAGAAAGGTTTCCTAGAAGAGTTATATTCTAATTGATCCATAATCTCAATCTGAAAAAATAATGATTTTGAATAATTTTATATGTGTGGTGTGTGTGTGTGTGTAGGAATTATATGATAATCTTTCTTGGGGCCTGAAATTTCAGTATTCCTTAAGGTAGGTCTAGGACAGCCTACATGGCTGTGAAATTTAACCCAGGAGCCCACCAGTTCAGGAAAGAAAAGAGACTTTCCTCTCCTCTCCAAGGAATTTTGCAATTAGCCAAAATAAAAAAGGCCCTGGGAAGCAAGAAACTGGATCCACAATGGAAATCTACCTTCAAAAAAGTTAAAGGGAAGAGAGGATACTGTTTAGAGTCTACCTGATCTTGTAAGCCAGGAATACGTGGGATCCAGTCCTACTGCTGACACATCCTCTCTGTGTAAGCCTGGATAAGTCACTTAGTTTCTCAGTGCCATGGACCAGAGAAGAAGGTAAACAACAACGGCTTTCTTAGATACAATTTCCATATCTAGGAAATCCTATATCAGTGAAGTCTCCATTCAGGCCCTAGCTTAGATTTCAAGGTATCTGTGAACTTGGGGGGGGGGGGGGAATGTATTCTTATTTTCACTAACTTTTAACTGAGATTTAAATTTTTCTTTCAATTGTGAATTTAAAAGAAAACTCTTCTGAGAGGGATTCGTAAGCTTCATAAGACTGCCATGGGGTTGATCAGAGATAGAAAGAGAGACAGAAAGACAGGGAGACAGAGAGAGATAGAGATTAAAAATCTTTTAGTTATAACATTCTATAAGTGGGGAAAACTCATCTAGCAACTCATAGCAACGAGGACAGTGGCTTCTTAATGACTCTCCCCCCCCCCCCCCCGTTTGTCCAAAGGAACATAACTTCATAGTTCAGTTTCTTCATCTATAAAATGAAACGCTAGTTCGGGAAGCTTAATAAAAAAAAACTCTATTAATACATGCTATCAGTTGTCTCAGGTGATCCCTGTCTGCTCTTATATACCCTTGTTTCTTGTTCATGATTTTTTTTGTTCATGATTCCCGATAACCTTAAAATAAAACCTTTTACACGCAATAAAATCTTCTTTCCCCCTCCAACTTCCCACCAACTCCCTCGCATCTTTACCAATCTTCCTATCGCTCCTTCACTCACTCACTCACCTGGCTCCCCGTTACAGGATTCCACTGCACGCACAGGTGGCTTTCCTGGTTGGGGCGGATTCGAAGAATGGGGGCTGCACTGGAGGTTTCTTGCACTAGGAAGGATAGAACGCAAATACCCCTAAGCAGTGCTCAAGAAAGCTCCTCCCGTATTGCCCACGGGGCTTCCTACTCCTTCAAGTTCACAGCCTCTCAGGAAAGGCGGCGACTCAGCCCTGCCTCCTCTTCCATCCTATCCGTCCCTCCGGGTTGGGAAACAGCATCTCCTGCAGAAACCCTACGGAAGACTGGGAGAAAGAGGCTAGAGAAAAGCCAATCCTCAAGCAGGCTCACGCACTCAGTCTCCTCTTCCCCAGCAGCTCTGATTAGCTCCGCCCCGCCTCCGTTCCTGCTACTATGAGAGCTCTCTCCCGTGCGTTTCTGTGCGCGCTTTCTCCAGTGAGCTTCTGTGCGCACTCTCTGCAGTGCGTTTCTGTGCCCGCTCACTCCAGTGCGTTTCCTGCCCCCCAAGTTGCCACCGTCTTTCAGAGTCGGGTCTCCAAGAATCTACTATCCTAGTCCTATGACTGCTATTCCACGTTGTCTCCCTGCCTTATCCAATGTCTGCCAGCCTTGAATTTAGTTCGGTCCGAACCACTCCCTCCACCTGCTTGACTCTTCTTCGCACCATTCAAATCCTTTGTACTCAGCCAATAGCTAGCTCCTTCTTTCTAGGATAAAGATTTCTTTATTATTTCTATAGCCTGGGATTAGAAACAGAATCCTCATCTAAGAAACCAGAGTGATTGTTTTCCTTATGGAACATAGAAGACTGTCTTTGGCCCTAGCCTCTGTCTATTTCTTGAGGGTCCCCTGCTGCCTGACTACTTGCTGCCTGCTAAACTGGTGGTCTCCAATAATTCTACTTTATCTAGAAGAGTTAATGGTACCCAAAGGAGTCCATCCTCTCTCTGGCATGCTGTATCTTGGGAAAGTATCTCTTGCCTTGGGGAAGGACTCAATTTTGAGCATCACAAAGGAAGAAGAGGGACTGGTATGCTTGCCTTGGGACTGGTGGCTTTAGGTTGGGAGTGGGGAAATATTTTCTTGTAAAGTATGCTGACTTTTATAGGGGAAAGATATTAGGGGAAAATGTGATAATGGTTGAACTTTTATTTCCAGTACTCAGAAGTAGCTCTTATGAAGCTTGCAGTATTTTGTAATACCTCGTTTCTTTCTACCTAATTCAAATTTCTACTTAAAACCACAAATACATGAATAATTCTTAAAATCTCCTCCCCTTTTAATTAACTCAGTGATTTTCCCTCTTGGATATTTCAGCTATTAAGACAAGTTTTTTGAAAGATTCCAAATTCAGGTAGGAAAAGAATAGTGTGAAGTAGTAATAAGATACTGAACTAGGGGGTGTTTGGAGATCTGCTTTCACATCACTAGGGTATGAAGAACACATCTAAACTAATTGTCTAAGTGTCAGTTGAATCGAGCCCTCAAATTCCAGAATGACAAGGGAAATGAAATGGGTGAGTTGTAATATCTGCCCAGAGGACTGCTGGGAAATTATTTGAGTCCATAAAAGAGGAGAAAACAAAAAAGTCACATCAGGGACATAAAAAGGTGAATTTCATATCATGCTGAAGGGAGACAGATAAGAGAACTGTCAATCAAGACAACCAAAAATAGTCAGCTCTTGCTGAAAAGAGAGGCAGTTTAATTTTATTAAGATCTTATTTTCATTTTTGGTTAGGGCTTTCCAATAAAGGAATGCTATAGAGTTTACCTAGATTGCAACAAAACATTTGATGACCTACTATTCTTTGTGGCAAAGATGGAGAGATGTAGATTAAATAGCAATATGAATTATTGGACATAGAATTGATTGAATGGTTTTTCTAAAAATTAGATCTGTCCAAAATTCAATGGGAATTCCTGGAAAGAAGTGGATTCCTCCTCAATAGAGGTCTTCAAAAAGCTAGATGAGCACTTGATAGTATGCCAATGGAGGAGATTCCTTTTCTACCTTCATTACATATTAAATTTGTCTAATAAAAACAAGTGTCAAGGCAATGGATGGAAATAGTATTAGTTTTCTAAATCTGAAAATATTAATTTCCAAAAATCAGGAAGGGGAAAATCTAAGCAGGGATATTTATGAATCATTCAATTAGGGAAGTAATAAAAGTAAACATTTTGAAGAACAGATAAATGAAATGGAAGGAGCTACATAGAAATTATTTTTAAGTGACCTTATAATTTTGGGGAGAGCTATAAGGCAGGAAACCACCCCTAAATTGTCAAAGATCTTCTCTAAGTCTATAAAGTTATGGGAGATAGTATGTTTTGCAATATTTGTTTCTTGAATTTGTATTTATACTTCTTCCTGGAAAACCTAGGTGCTATCAGTGAGCAGCATTGGGAACACTTCTATTAAGAAGTTACATGAGTTAAATGTGACATATTAATGCATTTAGAGCCTCTCCATGTGACATTTTACAGAAACTCCCAAAGGAAAGATGAACCTGATTTTCATCAGCATTCCCCTTATACCAATGCAGAACCTATATGCAGAGAGACCCTTAATGCTGACTTTAAGGGTCATGTATAGAAATTTTCATCTCTTTTGTCATCAACAAAACATAAGGAAAGGGCAGGACAAACTGCCCTGTAATAAGTAATAAAAGGGTCTGAATAAACATTTCTCTAAAGATCAATTATTATGCCATATGAAAGATTACTCCAGAAGAAATGCAAATCAAAACAACTCTGGTTTCATCTCACATAGCAAATTGTTTAAAATGATAAAAGTGGAAATAGTGTTATGTGAAAAGACCAGCATACTAATACACTAATGATGGAGTTGCTAACTGCTGCATTAAGTTAAGAAAATGACTAAAATGGCCTTACCCTTTGACTCAGAGAAACCACTGCCATTCATATATGCCAAAGAAAAGACAGAAAGAAAATTTGCATATACATCAAGCTATAGAGAAGTAATACTATTTTGTTAACAATTATTTATTAAGTATTTTCTCTTTGTTCTTCATTTTCAAAGAGGACCAATGACATCACAGGTAATATTTTGATTTGTTCATGAATAGGATTTAAGTGAGGCAGAGTTCTACAAAAGTTGTCAGCCTTATTCTTTCTTCCTGAGCCATAGAAATCCAGTAACAAGGCAAAAATCAGAATGATTGGAGCAGCTAGATGGCACAGTGAATAGAGTGCCAACTCTGGAGTCAAGAGGAGTTGAGTTCAAGTCCAACCTTAAACACTCAACACTTATTAGCTGTAAGACCCGGGGCAAGTGACTTTGCAATTGGCAGTCTTCACATGCTCCAGATAAACATCCCCCTAACTCACTTACTACATGCTAGGCACTGAACCCAATATACAGAAAAAGGCCCAAATATCCCCAATCCAGAAGTACTCTCTTCTAATGGGGGCAAAGGGAAGAAACAACTTTGTATATATAAGATATACACTTTTTGCATATAAGATACATGAAGGGAGGAAGCAACTTTGTATATGTAAGATACACACTTTGTGCATATAAGATACATGAAGGGAGGAAGCAACTTTGTGTATTTATGATACATACTGGGTACATTGGAGAGAAGAGGGAAGATGCTAGCATTAAGGGGATTCAGAAAAGGTTTCTTGCAGAAGATAGAATTTTAATTGACATTTGGTAAAAGTCAGATAGCAGAGAGGAGGAGAGAATTCCCCCATGGGGAAATACTACTGAAAATGCACAAATTTGAGAGATGGAGTGTCACATGTGAGGTACAGCAAGGTCGATGTGGTTGGGTCATGGAAAATGCAAAAAAAGGGCTAAGCATAAGAACAGTGAGAAAGAAGAAAGGGCTTTAAAAACCAACTTTTTCATTTTATCCACGAAGAAACAGGTTCATTTTTGTTTGGTGACGTGTCTAAAGTTATACAACTTGTATGCATGCATCTAAGGCAGGATTGAACTCAGTTCTCCTTGTCACCAAGGCTGATGTTCTATCTATAACTATACCAGCTAGCAGCCTCTATTCATTTGTGTTCTGCCAAATGAGGGCAGCTAAGAAATGCCATCGTGCACAAAGCACTGGGCTTGAAAGCTGGAAGTCTCATCTTCCCGAGTTCAAATCTGGTCTCAGACACTTAGTAGTCATGTGACCCTCCCTGAGCAAATCATTTAACTCTGTTTGCCTCAGTTTCCTCATTTGTAAAATGGCAAACCAATCCAATATTTTTGCCAAGAAAATTCCAAAAGGGGTCACAAAGAGTTAGTCATGTCTAAAAAATGACTGAACAAATGTGTGTGTGTCTCTCTAAAAAATGTCTCTATGCTTTTTAAATGGTGAAACACCCCTCTAACAAGGTTAGCCTGTTCCACAGACTACCACAGTCGTTAACATCTCAGTAAACATGACCAAAAAATTGATTAACCCTGGATTAGATATCTTAATGAACTGGGAGGAAATGATTCAGCCTCACCAGTGTCATTGGTATTATTAATTATCCAGGAACCTAAATCTTATTAAGTCTTTGCTAATTAGCTATACTTTCCTATTTGGAGAAAAATACAGATTAATGGATACTGTAGAAAGTCTAGTCATTAGTAGGCAGGATGTAACCTTGTTCTCTTGTCCCACAGCTGGGAATTCTATGACTGATCATTTCCACAGGACCAATATTTCTGATGTCACTAGAGTCCATGTGGGTGATTATAGTTCTTAGTGGCTTCCGTTTTAGCCTCTGTTCCTAATTTTCTTCATTATTTCAAGGAGATTAATGAGAAATCCATAGTTATAACTAGTTGAATTCTCTTCCAAAAGATTATAGCTCAACATCTTTGGTGAAGAGAAGTCTGGAGCTTTATTTCCCTTATACAATAAATATTTTTCACTTTTGATCTTGCCTTTTGCTTGATATTTATTCAGTTTGTCCACTATTCTTTAAAGCATTATACTAGTAAGAGTAATGGATGTGATGTGATAAGACCTGTGTTCAAATCCTGACTCTACTCACCTATTACTTCTATGACCTCTGGCAAGTTACTTTTCTGGGCCTCACTTCCTCATTTTTAAAAATAAGGGAGCTGTTTTGCTCCAGAGTGTGAATTTGCTATAAGGGTTTGGTTTTCTTTATTTTTCCCCCCAAAGAGTGTTGGGTGTAAGATCAAGAGTAGAGCTAGAGATAAGGAAGAAAGGAAGGAAGGAAGGAAGGAAGGAAGGAAGGAAGGAAGGAAGGAAGGAAGGAAGGAAGGAAGGAAGGAAGGAAGGAAGGAAGGAAGGAAGGAAAGAAGGAAAGAAGGAAGGAAGGAAGGAAGGAAGGAAGGAAGGAAGGAAGGAAGGAAGGAAGGAAGGAAGGAAGGAAGGAAGGAAAGAAGGAAAGAAGGAAAGAAGGAAAGAAGGAAGGAAGGAAGGAAGGAAAGAAAGAAGGAAGGAAGGAAGGGTGAGTGGGTCTTTGATATATTGCTGGATACTTTATGTTCACTTCTCTGACTGCTGACCCTCTTCTCCCTGACAACCACACATTATTTTACTATCACTCGGTCTTTTTGCCTTCAACAGCTTCCTATTTGTTGTTATTTAGTCATATTTGGAGGTTGGTAACTCCATTTGGCATTTTATTGGTAGAGATATCGGAATGGTTTGCTATTTCCTTTCCAACTCATTTTACAGATAAGGAAATTGAGACAAACAGGGTTAAGTGATTTGCTCATGGTCATACAGTAGTAAGTGTCTGAAGCTAGATTTGAACTTAGTCCTTCTGATTGTGAACTGGGCACTCAATCTGCTGTGTTATCTAGCTGGCCTCTCCCATTTACATTTTAATTTAGCTTTGGTCACACTGATTGGAACCCACGTGTTTGACACTTTTGGGAGAGTGCTGATTTCAGAGCCAAGAAGACCTTGATTCAATTTCTACTTCTATCTGTCCAATATTGGTCCCATGGTTTAAGTAGCTTAAACTTTCAGTGGCCCCAGGCATCTCTCAAAACTTGTAGAAAAGGGAATGATTTTCATTAGGGGGAAGATTCCTTGCTAGAAATTTCCTGCACCAGTGAGACATCAAATCTGTTTCAAATAAATATGAGCTCATTGAATAATGGGTCTGAAGAAACCAGATCTGTCAGTGTGAAACATTTTACAATGAGCAAGCCATCCCAGAGAAAGAGTAAGTGTCCACATGCCAATATGAAAAGTTTAAGGTGCTACAATGGGTATAGACATCCCAGGTACTTGTTATCTATTGTACTCCTCTACTTCCATACCAGTAGAAAGAAGAGGTGGGTAAGGAGCTTAAAAAATAGATCATAGCAGATACATTAGAGATAGCACGGAATTAAAGTCATAATGACCTTAGTTAGAGTCCTGTTCTCAGACCTGCATTAGCCCTGTGATCTTGGGCAAGTCACTTAATCACTTTTGAGATCCCATTTTCCCATCATTAAAATGGAGGTAGGATTGGATTCAATGATCTCCAGAGTCCCCTTTAGCTCTCTATCTGTGATCTTATAAAAAGTAGTAGTGAGGGGAAGCTCCTTAATTATTCAGATATATGCCATCTCTGCTTCTTTCTGACTTTATCTCTTGTGTCTCTTTTTGTGCATGTCTGTCTGTCTTTCTCCTAAAATCAAAGTAGTTAATAATTTCTTAATTTGCCTCAGTGAAAATTTCATCTTTCAAAAGTTAGTAGAATCAAGAAGGGGGGGAAATTCTGTTTTAGACCAGATTCCCACCAAGAAGGAAGGAATGTAAAATTTGCACGTAGAAATGGTGGAGCAAATTTATAAAACAGAAGGGAATGGCAACTTGATTTTATAATTTTTACAGCAAAATTTTTTTTGCAATACTTTGTTGCAGCATAGAATTGTAAACAAAATAAATATCTATTGGGCTGCAATCTAAATAGATTGTGATGTGTGAATGTTTGAATATTTGGCATGAAAAACATCAAGTATGATTAATACAGAGAAGCACTGAAAGATTTACATGAACTATTGCAAAGGGAAATAAATAGAGCCAAAAAAAAATTCCAATATATACAATGACTATAACAACATACATGGAAAGAAAAGCCACAAAACAATCAAAAGTGAAAATGACAAAATTTCAAAGAATAAGTATGAGTCCAAAGAATAGATATGAGAAGAACCCCTCCCAACATCCATACACATGCATATATACTTTATAGAGATGAAAGGTCCACAGGTGTGGAACATTGCATATGTTTTCATATTTCTTTGATATCATAGATCAATTTTGCTGATTTTTCTCTTCCTTAAAAATGTTATTTTTTTCATGTAATAACTCTCTGAGAGGGAAGGGATAGGAGAAATTTTAGCAATGACAAAAACAAAAGATATTAACAAAATTTATTTTAAAAAAGAACTCAGGGTTGATGGAATAATAATTGGTAATAGAGAAGTCAAAGCTCACTCTTTTCTGTCAGAGAGTAAACTTTACTATGGAAGAAAAGAATTAAAAATGACTATTATAGGATTGGTTGTCAAGATAAGTTGAGAGAAAATAATTGTCCCTGATGACTTCTAGTTACCAGGCTCAGATGAACAGTATCCTACCATCATGAAAGAACTGGCAGCTGTATTTACTGCGCCATTTCAATGATCTTTGAAAGATTATGGAGAGCAAGAAATATTTCATAAGAATGAAGAAGAATGCATATAATCTATTTTCAAAACTCTAATGATAATGGAGTTTGAAACTTACACACCAGTGAGCTTGACTTCATTTCCTGGCAAAATTAAAGGGTTGGTTAATGTATAACTAGAAAGAGAAGCAACAATCATAAAGAAACATCATGAGTTCATCAAGCACAGATGCCAAACTAGTGTTATTTTTTTTTCTCTGACAAGGATTCTTAACTGGTGGGCTAGAGGAATGGTGTAAATATAGTTTACCTAGCTCTTAGCAAAGTACTTGACTGAGCATTTAACATGATATTCTTAGGGAAAAGATAGAGATAATATAGGCTAGATAGAAATGTAGAGAGGTAAATTCAGAACTGACCAATTGATCAGACTTAAAAGAATAGCATTTATAATTCACTGTTAAGTTGGAAGTAGGACTCCAGTGGAGTGGTAGCCCTAACTAATATAGTATAGATCAGATATGTTAGCACATGGTGTCCCCCACGCCCCTACACTCCCATGTGTGGCTTGAACCAGATTAAAATCTTATTGGGAAATATCAACAAAATAAATAAAAACACAATAGAATATAAATAAAATTAATATATGCTTTTCTAAATCAATATGTAGTAGAAGGGACCCTTAAAAATTGCCCTTTTTTCTATTTGAGTTTGATATTCCAAAGAATGCTGAATCTGGAGTTATATTTGTTTGAAACCTACCTCTCCTACTTATTACTAGTATGACCTTGTCGCTAAAATATCTTTGAAACTGGCCTTTCTCATTCCAACTCATCTTCCAGTCACTGTCAAGCTTCTAAAGCATAGAACTGACCATATCACCCATTCATTCAATAAACTCCCGTCACTCCCTATTAACACTAGGATTAAATAGAATATCTTCCATATGGTTGTTAAAACTCTTCACAACCTTGTTTTTTTTTTTCTTTCTATCTGTCCATTATCCATATACTTTACTCCCTTTCAGATATTCTGTGATCTGATGATGACTGACTTCTTGGCTTCCTTAAATACAACACTCCATCTTCTGACTTTAGGCATTTTTTCTGTGTGGCTCCCATGTCTGGAATTCTCTCCTTCCTGATCATTTTCTCTGGCTTCCCTGATTTCCTTCAAGTCTCAGTAAAATCCCATCTCTTCAAAAAAAACTTTCTTTAATCTTAATGCCTATTCTTGAGATTATCTCCAACAATATTTTGTATACATCTTGTTTAAAACAGGTTTCCAGTTATAGCACATGAATGTTATGAAATATTGTTGTTCTTTAAGAAACAATCAGCAGGATGATTTTATAGAGGTCTGGAGAGACTTAACATGAATTGATGCAAAGTGAGATGAATAGAACCAGAAGATCATTGTACACGGCAACAAGATTATACGATGATCAATTCTAATGAATGTGACTCTTTCCAACAATGAAATGATTCAGGCACAACAATCTTGTCATGAAGAGAGCCATCTACACCCAGAAAGAAGACTGTGGGAGCTAAATGTGGATCACAGTGTAACATTCTCACTCTTTTTGATATTTGCTTGCATTTTGTTTTTTTTTCTTTGTGATTTGATTTTTCTTGTGCAACAAGAGAATTGTATAAATATGTTTACACATATTGGATTTAAATATATATTTAACATGTATATCATATATTGAATTGCTTGCCATCTAGAGGAGGAGTGGGGGAAGGAAGGGAAAATCTGAAACATAAGGCTATGCAAGGGTCAATGTTGAAAAATTATCCATGTATATGTTTTGAAAATAAAAAGCTTTTAAAAATATATAACAAATAGACAAATAAAAAGCAAAAGATAAGTTTCCAGCCTGTTTTTTTTTTGGTTAGGCTGTTATTTTCTTGATAACAGAGATCATATCAATGATCATATTAGCGTAGTGCTAGGCACATAGTAGGCACTTAATTAATGGTTGTTGACTTCAATTTCCTCATCTATAAAATGAAGAAAGCAGACTGGTATTTCAAGGATCATTTCTAGCTCTAAATCTATGAATATTGGAGCAAATCTAATAATATTAAATTTATTAGCAATATTTATTGCTTTATTATGGCTTATTGAGGCATGAGTTCATCTAGAAGTCAGAGCAACTAAAATTTTCTAAGTCTGTTTCACATCAGATATTCTGTCAAAAGCACGTTGTAGAATTTTTTCCTCCTCACAAAACCTATGATTTCAGTCAAATATGAAATTCTAAGTGAGGAACTTTCTCTCCCAACATAGCTCAGCAATTTAAAGACTTTTTTATTAATATTTTCTCCCAATAATATATAAAAAACAATTTTTAACATTTGGAGTTTTTTACATTTGTTTTTAAGATTTTGGGGCTCTGGGGTTTTCTCCTTTGTCCCCATCCACAATTTAAAAACCACATGTGAAGTTATACAAAACATTTCCATAAAAATCAAGTTGTAAAAGAAAACACAGATCTCCCACCCTAATGGAAAAAAAAAACTCTCAAGAAAAGTTAAAAAGAAAGAGAAAGATAGAGAAATAGAGAATGTTTCGATCTATATTCAGACACAATCAGTTTCTTCTATGGATATGGATAGTATTTTTCATCATAAATCCTTCAGAGTAGTTATAGATGATTGTACTGCTAAGAATAACAAAGACATTTACAGCTGGTCATCCCAGAACATTGCTATTACTTTGTATATAGTATATTTCATTTTGTTCAGGGAGGATTTTTCAGTTAACATTTGTTTTTAAATTTTTTCGAATTCTATATTCTCTCCCTCTGTCCTTTCTCTCTCTGCCTCCTTGGAAAGACAAGCAATTTGATATGTTATACAGATGTGGTTATGCAAAAAAAATTTCTGTATTAATCATGTTGTGAAAGATAACACAGACAAAAAAAAAAGAAAAATAAACAGATCTGCATTCAGATTCCATAAATTCTTTTTCTAGGAATGGATAGCAGTTTTCATCATGAGACCTTCAGAATTGACTTGGATCACCATATTGCTGAGAAAATCTGTCATTCACCATTGGTAATTATACAATAAGCATGAAATCTTAGCTTGTTGTCTGAGTGTACTGAAACTGGCTCAGCATCACAGAGCCAGGATGTACCCACTATGCTACACTCCTTCTCTAGCAGAGGAGAAGGAATTGGAACTAGGGGATGTGATGTGAGATTGTTGCCTCTGGGTCCCTAGAAAGCTGCAGCTAGCTATATCTTAGATACCCAGAAATAGAAAGAAAAAGTGGAACCCAAGGACTATGGAGACTGAATGTTTTTCACTTTTTCTTATTGTTTGCTTTTTTTTCTTTCTCATTTTGTCCCCTTTTGATCTGATTTTTCCTGTGCAGCATGACAAATATGGAAATAAGATTAAAGGAATTGTATGTTTAACCTATATCAGATTGCTTGCTATCTTGGGGAGGAAGAAAAATTTGACATACAAGGCTTTGCAAAGGTGAATGTTGCAAACTATCTTTGTATGTATTTGGAAAAATAAAATACTATTAAAATGTGAAAAAAAATTAAATCCAACACGGGTGTGAAATCTAGATTATTTAGGGGGAAGGTATGATGTGTAACATCTATGTGCAGATCATTGAACAATAGATTATAAAGCTTTAAGTGACAAATGTTAGCTACTATTTCTATTATTATTATTATTAAAATATCAATGTGATAAGTGTGCAGCCCTCCCTCATTAAATCCAATTCACTTGTATGTCATGCCATCAGCTCCCTGATGTCTTAGTCCTCTTTGAGAATGAAGGACAAACAATAATCCAAAAAGTAGTTTCATAGAGGGGGAGGAAAGATTCAAATGGAAAGATCAATGTTTCTCAGTTTATAATATTATTTTCCCTGTGTGAAGAGTTATATTGGTCTTGGGAGTCAGGGAAGTTTGGGGTCAAATCCCCCAAACAGATACCTGCCATGACCCCGACATGTCAGATTATCTCTCGTCACCTCCAGAGAATGTCAGTATCATTAGAATGTGAACTTCTTGAGGAAAGGGTCCATGTGTTTGCTTTTCTTTGTAGTTTCTGTACTTGGCAGAATATTTACTATATGGTAAATACAAAATGCTTGCTGATTGACTTGCCTCAGTTTCCTTATTTGTAAAGTGAGGGGGTTGGATTTTGAAGCTTCTGAGATCCATTCACAGCTTTAAATCTATAATCTTTGGCTCTATACATGAAGAGGTCAAAAGTGTTGTTTCTTCCATTTCTAATTTTAGTCCTCTAGTCCAAGAGCCCAGGTGGTTCAGTAGATGGAGGATCAGTCCTGAAATCAGGAGGACTTGAGTTCAAGTTCAGCTGTGTAATGCAGGGAATATCATTTAACCCTTATCAACTCAGTTTCCTAATCTGTAAAATGAACTGCAGAAGAAAGTGGCAAACTGTTTTATTATTTTTACCAAGAAAATCCCCAAAGGGGTCATGGAGAGTTGGATATGACTGAAATGACTCAACAACAAACAAGAGTTAAGACTGTCAGTCTCTTGTCTTTCTTGCTTATTGCTCCCAGATGCTTTATTCTTATATTTTTCCTCATACAACACTTCACATACCTCTCACTTGACATCTTTCCTCTAAGAACCCTCATCCTTAACTAAATACAAGCCCTGAGTCTGTCTGCACTGTTCATTGGGCTTCTCTGCTGACTTAGCATGGTCCAAGGAAACCAAGTTCTCAGAAAACTGAGCCAATAAACAGATGGAAAAAAAAACCACTAACGTAAGGGATTTGGGGCATGTAGGGGTGGAAAAATAACAGATGAACCTGATCCAGATAAAATATTCTTCCCTTAGATTGAGGTATAGATAGAAAAATAATAAAAGTTCATTCTGAGTAACACTAGAGATAGGGACTGTTGTGACCACAGCCCTCTGTCTCAATTTTAGACAGTCTTGAAGATAACTAGACCATGTGAGGGACAGTACTACATTGTTTATTCATTTGGGGACATTTTCCAAACACAAATCATCTCCCAAGGCATTCTGGGAAAGTGGCACGTCTTCTGATTCACACTCTAATGAAGCTCATTTCCTTCCTCAGGGTTCCATGAACATTTATGACAATAATCAGTTTACTCCACCTTTGGATGAACCCCTGAGCTGTGTCTTCCTTGCTGGCCTTACAGAATGGCTGGGTGATGATTAAAAATGCTCCCTGATCTCCTTTTGAATTGACATCCCTCCCTGAAAGAGCAAAGTCTGGAAAACTTGAAGTAATATTCCATCAGAAAGATATATCTTTTAGATGTTTTATATGATCTCATATGTATAATCTTTATCAAATTGATATCAAACCCAAGCCTTCTCAAGAAAAGGGATAGGACAGGAGGTAGAGAATTCAGAACTCAGATTTTGAAAAAAAAATTATTGTTAATTTTTTTTTACATGCAATGGGGAAAAAAAATAAAAAATAAGTTACAGGGAGAAAATATTTGTTTTTCTCTTTATGGGAAAAACCCTGACAGTAGGCTCATTTTGCTATTTCTATTCTCTAATCCCAGCCTTGTAATGGTATCTAAAGGACAAAAGGCAAAGTCGATGATTCTTTAAAGAGAAGATATTATTTGGATTGAAGCCAGCTCTTTTCTATGCTTATCTCTCCATTCCATATCCTTCAGTCAATTTAATTCTTTGACTGCCATAATACTGATATTTAAATAAATCACATATTTCAGTAGAATGCACTTAAAAACAGAGTTATAGTACTAGAACATTTTTTCTGTCTCTCTCTTTTTTTCCCTGAGACAATTGGGATTAAGTGACTTGTCCAGGTTCACACAGCTAAGACATGTTAAGTGACTAAGGCCAGACTTGAACTCAGGTCCTCCTGACTTTAGGGGTAGTGCTCTATCCACTGCACCACCTAGCTTCTCCTGGGTCTCCTTCTTAAAAGAAGTCAACCTTATCACCAAAGAATGAACATGACTCAGGAAGTGGGTAGGCACCATGACATATTTAATGATATATAATGGGAGAAATACAGGGCAGATATTGATTAGGAAAATGGCTAAACTAGTTGTGGTATACAAACATAATGGAATGTGCCATAAGAAATTATGAAAATGATAAATACAAAGAAGCATGGGAAGACTTATATGAACTTTTGCAGAATAAAATAAGCAGAGTCAAGAAAACTATATCCAATGACTATGACAGTATAAATGAAAACAACCACACATACACACAAACACACACACACACACAACAGAAACTGAATGCTAGGTAATTATAATGGCCAAGCTTGGTCCCAGAGAAGAGATATAAAAAGGCGCTTCCCTCTATTCTTTTCCAAGTATAGAGGCTATGGGTGTGCAGAAAGGCTAAACAAGTTTGAGAGTAACTGGCAAGTAGTTTTGTCAAACTTCTTTTTTCCTTCTTTTCTTTTTAAAATCCTTTTTGTTGTTGTTATTGCTGTAGTTATAAAGTATAGATTGTGGAGATTATATAGCTAGGTGTCACAGTGGAAAGAATGCCAAACCCTGAAGTCAGGAAGATTCAACTTTTTAAATTCAAATCCAGCTTCATGTATTTACTTGTTATGTGAATCTGGACAAGTCATTTAACTGTGTTTGCCTCAATTTTTTCTTCTGAAAAATGAGCTGGAGAAGGAAGTAGCAAACCACTCCAATATCTCTGTCAAGAAAACTTCAAATGTCATCACAAAGAGTTGTGATGAGGTTCATCAAATCACAATTGTGGGGAGTCTTCTGGAATGAATTCACAGACTCAAATCATCTCCAAGTCAAGGGGCAAAGATTTATTATAATGCTTAGCAAATGGTCAAAATTCCTAATGAACTTGCAAGAGATGGGACCTTTTATTCGTGAGAACCCAGAGCAAGGTAACAATGCTAATTGTGTGCATTAGTAAATCAACTGGATATTTTGGACATCCCATTTATACAAGTTAGCCTCAGGAATTGATGTATAATTTCTCTGTACATGATAATTCTGTCCGTACAAGATAATTCTATAGGATCAATTAACTCCTTCCTGGGGCCCATTTAGACACTGAGTTTCTACCAGAGACATGGTCTTTTGCTGGAATTCATTCACCTCATCATTTCACCCTCAAACAAAGGGGCCCAAAATTCTTTTGAGGTATGGGAAATGATCTCATCTCTGAAGCTGCTTCTTGCTGAGATTGGACTTAGAATTGTCCCTCTTTTACAGGTCCTACTCAAAGTTATGATGAGCTTACGGGCTGAAAAGATGGTCGAGGAAGTGTCCAATGGGTGCTGAGTCTCAGGTTCAGATATAGGACAGTATCCATGATCATCATTTGAAACTGAATCAACTGGAGCCTGGAGGAAATAAATCTAGCAAGAAGGGGAGTAGAAATAGTAGTTTTGGAAACACTAAAGGGAATCCATAGATATTCAAGGGTACATGTGCTAAAGTTTTTAAACAGGGGTAAACATTGTAAAGAGGATAATGGGCTGAAGGGGTTTCTAGTTGACATGGTAATAGAAGTATATATGCCCTCCAACAATTATCATTATTTTTTCCTTGTCATCTTAGACAATCTGACAGGTGTGTAGTGGTATCTTAGAGTTGTCTTAAAGTTCTCTACTTGCAGGTAGAGGCTTTCCACCCCTAGGTGAATTTACTTATAAAAGGTTAACTTTACTCCAATTATAACAAAAAATTTGGGAGAGTATCTAAGCACTTAATTCCAGAACAGCACATATCAATTAAGTTGTTTATAAGAAAACATGTTTGTACCACAGGACACACAGTATAAAGATATAATTTACACACCTGTAATAAACTTGAATAAAATTGACTTTTTCACTGCTGTAACACAAAATATTCTATGTTACATCCTCTATGAAAAATGATTGCACTAAAATTCTCATCTCCTAATCACACTGAAGATGTTTCTGATTTAGTTTCAATAATCAACAGAATAATAGGTAGGTCCCACAATCAATACCCAATAAATCTTACATCATTTTGAAACCCTTAATGATCTCATTTCATATAGATATATATCTATCAATAGTTAGATAACTAGAGCAAGTACTCATTTACTGATTGTTTACTATATAATGACTACATATTTTCAGAATGAAAACAGCAAGATCTTACAGAGAAATTTTCTATAAGAGGAAAAAAATAGGGACATGACTATAATAATATCAAACTGGTCCTTCAAGCTTAAGCCTAAAGGCACATATAACAACAGGATAAAATATCCTTAGATCTGACTTCAGGTAAAACTCACAATTGATAACTAATCATGCAGTAACAATTCCATCTCATAGGCAGACAGGAATAATCAGATAGAAAACACAGGAACACAATGGGAAATTGAGCTAAAAGTTTAAGGCTTAGGTTAAGTTTACATTTAAGTCAAAGGTTTTACTCCCAGCTTTTGCCCAGATACAAAATTCTACCTGTAACAGTTCAGCAACATGTCCCTCTGAGTAGATTGTGTTATTTCTCACAAACGATAGATTACAATTTAACAATGCATCAGACAATCATACTTGAATTCAAAACTCAAAACAATATCAGTTATAATCCCAAAAGATTCCATCTCAAATAGCAAGTTTCACTAATCACAGCTTAGTACTAGATAGTTATTTTTACTTCCATGAAATAAGCAATAAAATAATAATAATAAGCAATAAAAGTTTACCAGGATTTCACTTAATATCTTTCACTTGTTTTTATTTTCTTCTCCTCAAGTTTAAACTTATCTTGGTGTAAATATCAATCATTAGAAATGAATTCTATATAATATAATAACAAATTTGAAAATTTTCAGTAAACACTTTCCTTGTTTGGGAACTTCATAACTCAAACAAGTTCTTTGGAAGATGACTTTTCCCATATCAATGGTTTCAAGAATATTGACAAGCTTGAAAATTAAGGGGAATCAGCAGTGATCCCAGAAAAGGGGATGTGCCTGCTGCTCCTGCCTGCTCATCTCATCTAAACTTAGGGGGCCGTTGTGGACTGTGTTCTTTAACACCATTCCCCACTCTGTGAAATGGGAGAAAGATACTGCACATTCTTGTATTTCAAAGTGAATTGTTCTAAAAAAAAGAAAAAGAAAAAGAAAAAAACCAATCCAGATAAAATCATTACTTCTTTCTCTCTCTCTGCTTGTCTCTCTCTTTCTCTGTCTCTTTCTGTCCCTCTCTGGCTCTCTCAGCCCATCATCCTCTTTACAATGTTTACCCCTCTTTTAAAACTTTAGCACATGTATCCTTGGACACATATATTTTCTTTAGTAAACACTAAAGAATACTATTCTCTCTGTCTCTGTCTCTGTCTCTCTCTTTCTCTCTCATTTCTTTCTCTCATTTCCAATTTTCAAATCCTCTGTGCACACTGTCAAAACACAGATTGATTACAACTTTATTTCTGCTCATTTCTACATGCTTAAACTTTCTCACTTTCCTTTCTATTTACATATCCCTTTAGTGGACTTTGATTAAAGCCCCTTGAAAAATGTTTCTTTCTCATTCTGATTCAATATCTCTCTTACTTTGCAATACCTTTTCTCTTTGCTTTTTACCATCGTATCTCAAATAATCTTTACTGCACTGAGTATATTTTCTTTCTCTCTCTTCCATCCAGCTACTCCTGCTGCAGTCAGGAAAAAGAGGAATAGGTAAAAGAGAAAGTGAAAAAAAAAACTCTCTCCTTCACTGCCCAGAAACAACAAAACTATTAATCTTGTTAATCACTTTTAAAGATCTCTTTAAATTTATAAGATTTAATCCTTAGTTTTCCTTAAAATAAATTCTACAAAGTGATACTTCAAAACTTACTAAGATGTTTCACAATATGGTGTATTCTTGGAATTACTCCCTAAATCTCAGGAGTTCTTCCCAGCAATCTTAAAATGATTAATTGACAAATTCCTTAATTATTAACCTCAAAACCCCCAGAATCTTCTAAGACATTTTTTTTCCTCCAGTATCTCCAGGGATTTGAGATATCAGAACTCCTCAGTCATTCACCTCTGCTGACATCCTGGAGAAGGAGAAAATGAAACTGTAAGTGTTCCCAAGACCAGGTGTCCCTCGTCAAAAGAGAAGTATACCAAAGTATACCAATGACAGACTAGAATCAAGACTCAACAAGTCTTTGTGAGTATTTGAAAGCACGACCCAACTACAGGGCAAAGGGAAGAGAGACAAGAGGCTTATCTTGACTGGGAGAGGGCTTGAGTCATCAGAATAGTCCTCAGCTGTGGCAACAAAAATAATGATCCATCAAGTCATGAAGGTGGGGAATTGTCCAGAATGAATTCATAGACTCAAACCATATCCAGATCAAAGGATAAAGCTTTATTATAATGCTTAGCAAATGTGCAAAGTTCCTAAACAACTTGCAATTAAGAAGAGGAAAGGTGGGGAAAGATCCTGAGCAAGGTGTGCTAACTATGTTAAATCTGTACATTAATAAATCAACTGGTGGTCGCAGCTGTCCTGTTTATACAATAGATACAAATAAACATACAAATAAATAGATACAAATGTATCTGTTTCTACAAGATAGCCTTGGGAGCTAATGTCAATAGTGTAACCTTCCATGAGCACTATTCTCTTTCTTCACTTCTTAGTAATCTGTCAGCAATATCAAATATCTTCAAGCTGTTACCCTCAGAGTCCAGTTCTCATAGTATGGCTCTCCTCTCAGACCTGCCTCATACCCAAACCCCACAGAGGTAAGAATCATACTCTTTGGTAGCTGGAGAACCACCTCTACCAGCTTGAGTAAATCATTTTCACCCCAAGTTGGGGGCTCTAGAAAGCAGAACACAACAGGGCTTAACTCAAGAGGAGTTCAGAAAAGATGGCATGGGCCATGAGCAGATTTATAGGGGAAATTTAACCTAAGGGTTTGACATATGTCATATTTCTGATTGGACATAGCAAGGTGGGGCTAATCACGACTTCCACAGAGGATGAGATTATAGAACTGAACTGATCCTCAATAGTGCCCTTCCCTGTTTGCCTCAGGGAGTAATTTTATCAGTATTTCAGGCTCTATCAACCTCACCTAGTAACCTAGGAATCATCACTACATCACTACTAGCAGGATTCAAAACCAGTTCTTTTGCCTCCAACTCCAGTATTCCTTGCATTGTGCTTCTTAACACTATTATCTGGATATCTAACAGCAGTTTAAAATCACAATGTTAATTCCAGCACAATTTAATTGTATTAAAAAAGATCTAAAAATCAATTACATTTTGAAGGAAGTACTTTGTTCAACACAATTAAGAATGACTTTATGGCCACTGTAATATTTTATTATCTATTTCAAGATTCAATTAAACTAATTGACTAATGCTATCCTGTAGCAGCTGCCTTTGGGAAATTATGCAGTGCTTTTAATGACCTTAATCTTCCCCCTTGAAATGAAGGTCCATCGTTTTAAAAACAATATTCTTCCGGTAATTGTGCATGACTCTAAATCATGGAATACCATAATCTTCAAATAATTAAAGTTGAGGGTTACCCAAAGGGCAATAGAGGTTTGCATAGTGGGCATGGGTAGACTAAATATGTTGCAAAAGAAGTGTTCAGGAAAACTGGAGTCAAAGTCAAAAAAATGGAGTCATTAAGGGAGACCTAGGACTGGAAAAGAAGGTAGGCTGGTTTTGTGGTTATGTAGCAAGAGCCAGATTCACCCATTGGCCAGCTCATCTGCTCTATTGATATTCACACAATGTCAAGGGATATAGAAGAGCTATAGATTATGGGATGGCCCATTTATGGAGAATTTAAGGAAGAACTTGGACAAGTGTGCTTTAGGTGAGAGGATGAATGGGTTTTGATCTGAATTGTTGGGGAGAGTACCCTCATTATTGAAATCTGTTAAGACAGCTGGGTGGATTAGTGAATGGATAGAGTGTTGGACTTGGAGTCAGGAAGACTTGAGTTCAAAACTATCTCACTCACTACATGTAACTCACTCAGCTATCTACTTACAGTCTGGATAAGACACTTAACCTTTCTCAGCCTCAGTAAAGTGGTTGGGAGGGGAGGGGAGAAGAAGAAGAAAAATCTGGAACACAGGGTGAGAAGGTGGATGCTGAAAAACATCTTTGCATGGATTTGGAAAAATAAAATTTTTCAGTGTGAGCATTTACACCTCTGAAATCAGAAAATATTGCACATTACGACTTGATTTATTGTCTTGTCAATTTTCTAGCACTGGAAAAATGCATTGGAAAAATGTAAATGTAAATCAAACTTAAAAGTGTCTTGTAAAAATAAATAAAGATGAAAAAGAAAAAAAATAAGGGGTTGGACTAACTGGCCTCTGAATTTATGTTCCTGTGATCAATCAAAAGTTATTAAGTGTCTATTACATGCCAGCCACTGTGTAAGGCATTAGGGAGACAAATACAACACTGCAAGGCATAAATAAATTAAGTAGGCACTTAAATGTTTATTAAATTAAATCCAATTCTTTTGCCTTTAGAAATTCTTGTCCTTAGATTCTGCTGTTCTGATTAGAGGTTGCCTTAGTTGCCCATTTTATCCAGACCCAGCTCCAGCCATGGTTTCTCTTGACTTTTACCATCTTCTCCAGTCCCTTTGTCCCACTCTTTCCTCCACTCTCTAATTTTGGAAACATAATCACATAAATTCTGTTACTAATACTAGAAAAGATGTATCAATTTGATATAGGGGAGATAGCAATGACTCTGAAGCTTTTTCGACTCTTGTCTGTCAATAACTGCAAAAGTCCTCTGGCCTTGGAATGGTCCTGAAACATTGTTAACTGTGAGATGGATAATCTGTCAATAATAACCAAATTCCAATAGTGAATAAGACTATCCCTCAAACCTACCTGAAAGCCATAAAATTTGCAAATAAGTAACATGAAGTTCTGATCCAATTCTGAATAAATCTATTCCCTTCTCTCAGGTCCCTTGCTAAATTCTCTTGGAATTTAGTCCACTTGTAGTGGTGTTACAATTATAATAAACTTCACCCCTTGTTCAAAATGAATTCAAGCCTGTAAATTCTTTTGACATTGATCTGGTACTCCAAACTCCTGAAGTCCCCCTTTCCTAACCTCAACAAATCTACTTCCCTATGAGCTTATCCACTTTGGGCTGTGACTCTATCTCCCTCCTCCAGACACAGATTCCCTTTCCTTACCATCAAATCCCAAATAGGTATTGTCTCTACCTATTAGAATATAAGCTCCTTAAGAGCAGAATTTTATCTTTGTTTTCTTTTTTGTCTCCTCAGAACTTAAAAGAGTGTTTAGGAAAAGCTTAGTAAATGCATTTTTTATTCATTTGTTTATTCATCAGATTACTGGAGAAAAATAAGCTTGTCTCTCAATGACTGACAGTGACTTTAGTTAGCATTTAGTAGTATGAGGCTCAAAAATTATGGAATGAAAGAATGATGAACTTATTTCTCTCCTCTCCCTTTTTTTAATCAAAGACCCAGAAAAAGTTATGTCTTCATTGCCTTCACTTTCCCTTCTCTCACCCGCTCAACAAGTCTTTGCAAAGTGATTTCTGACCTCACCACTTAATTGAAATTGTTCTGTCCAAAGTTACCAAGATCTCTTGGTGGCCATCTCTGTTGGTCTTTTCTCAGTCCTAATCCTTCCTCACCTCTTTGCAACATTTAACATTGTTGCCTCCCTCTTTTCCAAACTCTCTGGGTTTTGTAACATTATTCTCTCTTTTGCCTTTTCTTATTTTTCTGACCACTCTTTCATGGTCTTCTTTTCTAGGTCATCATCCAAAATTGTGGTTGTTCCCCAAGAATCTGTTATAGGTTCTCTTCTCTGTCTATGTTATGTCCCTTGAAACCCTCATCGGCTCCCATGGGTTTAATTTTTACTTCTATACAAATCACTCCCAAATCCTTATATTCAGATCTCATTCTCCCCTGAGCTTTAGTTCTACTTTACCAGCTGCCTAGTGAACATTGCAGCTTGGGTGTTCGAGAGACATCTCAAATTCAATTATGTCCAAAACAGAATTCATTGTCTCCCCATTCCTTCCCTCAAACCCATGCCTCTTTGAAACTTTCCATGTATCTACTGAAGTTACCACATTCTTGAGTCCCTTGGCATAATTCTTAACATAATTCCCTCACTCCATATATCCTATCAGTTTCCAAATCTTGCAATTTCAACCTCTTCAACATCTATTACATGCTAGGTTGTGTTGGTAAATGTTGGATCATCAACTCTCTGAAAAAAAATAAATATACCACACTTTTAAGTTAAATATGCATTGTTACCATCTTCTCTACCTTTTTCTTAAGTCTATACAATCAACAAAACAATAAATCAAGCACCAATCTGTAGCTTTTGCTGATTTCTGAGATGTGAATGTCCACACTGAAAATTTAATAACTGACTCAAGCAGGTTCAAGTTGGCTCCAACATCCCCCTGCTTAAATCCAAACCCTTTTCTCTATTCATGAAGCCATCATCTTATTTCAAGTCTTCATCACCTCTCATTTGAATTTCCTAATTGACTCCCCTGTTTCAAGTTTCTCCCTTCTCCCATCCAATTTCCAAGCAGCTGCAAAGTGATTTTTTTTCCTCAAGTGCAGGTCTATGTCATTAAAGATGTCCCAATTATTTCTAAGATAACATTTAGCTTTTAAAACCCATCACAACTAGATCCAGCATATCTTTCCAGCCTCATTATCTATCATTCTTCTTCTTATACTCTATGATTTGAGTCAAACTGATTTAACCCCATAGAATTCTCTTCTTCCTTCAAGACCTAGCATGACCTTTATGGAAAATCTTATTTTCCTCTAATTGCTGGCACTCTCCCTAACTATTTTTGCATTTAACCCCTTTGTATTTATCTTGTCTTCATACCATATGTGCTCATACCTGTTGTATTTGTTGTATCCCCAGTAGGATATGTAATCCCAGTCTCAAAGTCTATTGCTGTGAGATTCTCTTCTTTTTTATGGAGAGGAATAATTTGCCTTGTGTAAGGACTAGGGAAGAGTAGGAGAGAAGAGAGCTTTCTTGGCTTCTGTTCAAGCTCTCTTTGGATTTCAGGTGCTTCTGACTTCTCTCAAAAATAGAAAATGGATGAGGTCAACCCGACTTCAGGTAGCTAAAGGACAAAACTCTGGACAGAAACTGACATGAAAGGAGCTAGTCTCCTTCATCATGTCCTTATCCCCAGCTTGTTTGGGGGAATTTCCCTTGGGTAAGATCTAGGACATTATCTCTTGGTTGAACTGAGTTCCCTCACTACCAGTGTGAGAGCTCCTTCATTCTGTGTTATCTGGAATATATTCTCCTATTTATACTTTCTCTGATATCACCAATTTGGATAAATAGGTTGATTGTCTAATTGCTATATGAGTGTTCATCGTGAAACTGGTATTTGGTAGGAAAAAGTGTCAAGCCTTGGATATAAAACTTCAATTAAGTTGATTTCTTGAACCTGAAGATCACATCCCCGCCTAGCCTGACAATATTTAAGGGAGCTGGTAGATATAATTCTAGCCCAATATCTCCTTTTTCTGAAGAGGAAAGATTGATGACCTCCAACTTCCTGATTTCCTCTAACCCCTCCCTTCCCCCTCAAGTAGGTCAATGAACTTCTATGAGACTCATGACCAGTTCCCCTTTCTCTTCCCCTCTCCCATGAATCACATAGAGGATAGGTTTAAAGCAAAGTCAGGAACAATATTAACACAATTACAAAACATTTTCCACACAAATAATGTCAGATCTAATCTCTTAGAAAAATATCAAGTGTTCATGGGTAGACTGAGCTGATATGATAAAAATGACAATACTGTCTAAATAATTCTACTTATTCAGTGCCATACCAGTCAAACTCCCAAGAAATTATTTTACAGAGTTAGAAAAAAATAATAGCAAAGTTCATCTGGAGGAACAAAAGGTCAAGAATTTCAAGGGAATTAATGAAAAATGCAAATGAAGGTGGCCTTGCATATCAGACCTAAAACTATATTATAAAGCAGTGGTCATCAAAACCATTTGGTACTGGCTAAGAAATAGAGTAGTTGGTGAGTGAAATAGGTTAGGTTTACAGGACAAAATAGTCAATGACTATAATATTTAATGTTTGACAAACCCAAAGACCCCAGATCTTGGGATAAGAACTCACTATTTGCTTAAAAAGTACTGGGAAAATTGGAAATTAGGATGAGTAGATAGGCTTTTTCCTTGTTGAACCAAGATGTTCTTTATAATTTGTACTACCAGATATTATTATTATCATTATCATTACTATTACTATTTATGGAGTTGGATTCAAATTCTGCCTTTGTGATTAGAGATTTTTTCGCAGAATCTTTAGTGGTCTACCACATTATTTCTTTCATTAAGATCATCATTTCAAGACCTTAAATACATTGATTTTAAACTTCTCATTTTACAGATGGAGAGACTAAGGCCCATAGAGGTTATTAAGCTTGCCCAGGATCACAAAGGTACTAAGTATCAAAAGCAGGATTTGGACCCTGATACACTCAAACCCAATCCAACACTTCTAAGCACCACACTGCTGGTCTTACCAATTCCCCTGTATTTATTTATTTCCTTTTTTGGGCTAGGATTTCTTTTATGACCCAACTATATGAACTCAGGTTAACATACACGAATGATTTAGAGTCGGGATGCAAGGTATTGTATTTTTTTCTTCTCATATTTAAAGAAAAAATTTTTCCTTTGTTTTTTCTCTTTTCACTGACTGACAAAAAAGTATCTCAAACACAAGTTTATGCCCAAATCTATAACACTGATAGTTAATAAAGAAAGTATTGTACTGAAAAATCCTCAAAAATGAAATTATAAAGAACAAATGTGGCTCAAAAGAAGAGATATGAGAAGATATCACCTCTTTCTTTACAAGTGGAGGGATGTGAAATCTTTGGGTATGGAATATTGTATACATACTGTGCAATTTTTTTCAATGTATTGAGTGATTTTATTGATTTTCTCTTTCCTTTTTTTTTTTAAGGAATATTCTTTAGATAGTCATCCAATAGAAAGTCTTCTGTGAAGAAGAGGGATACAAGGGGAAATCTAGATAATGTAAAATAAAATGTATGAATAAATTTTATTATTTAAAAAAAAAAGATTTTTACCTATATGATGCCAAACCAGGAGCTAGATGGCTCTAGTATTAGACTTCCTTTCGACTGAATTAACTCTGAATTGGGTTTTTAGTGAGGTAATGCAGGGTGAAAACCTCAGGGCAAACTCTTGACATGGATCTTTACAGAGAGACCAGTGGACTGGCAGAAACAGCTTTTAGCTGGTTGAATGTGTGAGGAAGTATTATTCTCTGGCCTACACAGAGACTTCCCTCTGGATTTGCAAAATGAGAATGGAAAGATATTACTTTGGATAGTTCAAATTTCTTCCACCCAATATTCCAGAAATAGAAGTTTAACCATGAATAGAATAATAAATATATTTATCTCCTCCAATCTCCTGAAATACATTTGTGCCTCCCAAATAAGCCAAGCTTATTATATATACATTATATGATACAAGGAATTCTATATTTGCATTAGAAAATTTGAGTTTGAACAACAGCTTTCTCATTCACTATACACATGATATGGTGTAAAGCTCAGTTTTTTCTTCTATTAAACAAAGAGAGTTTGTATTATATTCATGGAATTAGAGCCGGAAGGGATCTCAGTCACTCCCCCAATACAACTTCTTCAGGAAGAAGGAGACTAGGGGGCAACTAGATGATGAAGTGGATAGCATACCAACCCGAAATCTGGAAGATCTGAGTTCAAATCTGATGTCAGACACTTAACTTTTAATATCTGTATGAAATTAGTTAACTTGTTTCCTGGGGGGGAGGGGAGGAAGAAGAAGGAGACTAAAGCTCAGAGAAATTCAGTGATTTGTATTAGATTAGATAGCTAACATAAGACAAAATAAATATTTGAGCCTAGATTTTTTTATTGTTTTTTAATGAATAGTATTTTATTTTTTCCAAATACATGCAAAGATACTTTTCAACATTCACCCTTCCAAACCTTGTGTTTCAAATTTTTTCTTCCTCCCTCTTCCCTAGACAACAAGTAATCCAATATAGGTTAAATATGTACAATTCTTCTAACATATTTCCATATTCATCATGCTGCACACGGAAAATCAGATCAAAAGAGGAAAAAAAAACATGAGAAAGAAAAACAAGCTAACAACAACCAAAAAAAAAGTGAAAATATTATGCTTTGATCCACAGTTCTCTCTTTGGATGCAGATGTCTCTTTCCATCACTAGTCTTGAAATCATATAGAATCACCACATTGTTGAAAAGAACCAAGTCCATCATAGTTGATTATCACATAATCTTCTTGTTTCTGTGTACAATGTTCTTTTGATTCTCCTCACTTCATTCAGCATCAGTTCATGTAAATCTTTCCAGGCTTTTCTGAAATCAGCCCACTATCATTTCTTATAGAACAATAATATTCCATTACATTCATTTATCCCAACTGATGGGCATCCACTCAGTTTCTAGTTCATTGCCACTATTAAAAAGGATGGCTACAAACATTTTGCACATGTGGTTCTTTTCCTTTTTTATGATCTATTTGGGTTACAGATCCAGTAGACACAGTGCTGGATCAAAGAGTATGCACAGGTTGATAGCCCTTTGGGCCTAGTCTCAAATTGCCCTCCAGAATGGTTGTATCATTTCACAACTCCATCAACAATTCATGTATTCCAGTTTTCCCACATCCCCTCCAATTTTTATCACAAAATAAAGGTCATAGAAAGCCCATAAAATGAGGTCACTATTATTCTTGTTAATTAGAAGATACAGAAAGGTATCCTTTTTATGGGAAAGGACATTGTAGTTTTGCTCTGCAAGAAACTAGGAAGCACACTCCAGGGATTGGGATAACTTGTGCAAAGGTACTAGTGATGGAATGTCATATTTGGGGAAACAGTAGGAAAGTTGACTATTCAGTTAGTAACTAACAAAATAGAACAAAACAAAATAAATGAAGGCATGGAAACACTTGTTGCAAGTAAGTAGAAGCACAATGGGTAATATCTTTGCCAAGTTTCTGAACTTGTTTGGATACTAACTCATATGTCTAACTTTCCTTTTCTTCATGCCAATCTCTGATCAGTTGTCAAATCTCATCAATCCTATCTCCACAACCTCTCCTGTTTACATCTTTTCTCTTTTTATACTGCCTACCTTTATCACTACTCCTTGATCTATTACAACAATAACTTAGATATAGATTGGAACTACAGCCTTTTGAGGGGATTCTCAATCTGTCCTAGAACTTAATCTTATATAGAATTTAGGGCACTTCCTTAAATTCACATAGATTACTCAGACAAGACTACCCCAAATTCAAGATAGTCTGTGGATTCAGTCACACAAACTATCTCATGAGCCCCCACAGAAGTATTTACTTTTACTAACTGGATAGAAGGCAAAATAAATTGAAATTGTGATGGAGAGAGCCATCTGCCTTCAGTGAGAGGATTATGGGGACTGAATGTGGATCACGATATAGTTTTTTCACCTTTTTTATTGTTGTTTGCTTACTTTTGTTTTCTTTCCTATATTTTTCCTTTTTGATCTGATTTTTCTTGTATAGCATGATAATTGTGGAAATATGTTTAAAATAATTGTACATATTTAGGGAGAAAAATCTGGAACACAAGGTTTTGCAAGGGTGAATGTTGCAAACTATCTTTGTATTTTGAAAATAAAAGGAGCAGATGAAGCCAAAATGGCAGAGTAAAAGCAGGAACTTGCCCTATCTCTCCCCCAAACCACTTCAAATTCCTTTAAATAATGGCTCTAAACAAATTTTAGAGCATCAGAACACCCTAAAAGATAGAATAGAACATTTTCCAGCCAAAGCCAGGTCAGCAGAATAGTTCTGTGATACCAGGGTGGGAGTCCAGTGTGTGGTCCCAGCATAGCTCTGGATTCAGTCCTAACCCTGGTTGACTCCGGCCCCAGCTTAACAGCAGCAGTACTGGTGGCTTCAGACTGCTCAGCCAGTGACACCAAAGGGAGCCAAGGTCAGCAGAAAAGGTCTGTGGAACCAGGGTAGGAGTCCAGCACGAACTCCCAGCACAGATTGCATCAGGACAGCCTCAGCCTCCACTCCAGACCCAGCCCTGGCCCCAGACTCAGCCCCGACCCCATCTCCAACTCTGGTCCCCTCCCCAGCTCTGGTCCCAGATCCAGCCCTAACCCCAAACTCAGCTCTGGTCTCAGGCCCAGCACTGGCCCCAGACTCAGCCTTGGCCCTATCCCCAGCTCTGGTCCCAGACCCAGCCCTGGCCCCAGACCCAGCCCCGACCCCATCCCTAGCTCTGGCCCCAGACGCAGTCCTGGCCCCGTCCCCAGGTCTGGTCTCAGACCAAGCCCTAGCCCCAAACTTAGCTCTGGCACCAGACCCAGCCCTAGCCCCAAACTCAGCTCTGGTACCAGACCCAGCCCTAACCACAGATCCTGTCCTGGCCCTGGCCTGGAGGTAGGACTTCTGAATCAACAACTGTGCTGGAGGCTTCTGGACCTCTCAGCCTGGGGACACCAGGGAGAACTCAAAAGGTCAGTAGAGATGATCTGTGGCAACTGGATGAAAGTCTGTTGTGCAGCCCCAGTGCACCAGCACAGTTCCAGCCCTGATCCCATCCTAGGGGTGTTGCTTTAGCACACTAGATCTTATAGCTAAAATGGAGCTGAACACTTTGAACAGCCACAGTGGGATGGGACACTCCTAACGGCTCCAAGGCAGAAAAAAATGTTTGTGGTCAGATTCCTAGAAGGATCTCTGAAAACACCAGCACAAAATCCCTGAAGCTTGGGACTGTATACCCTTCTTCCTTTAAACAGAGCCCTACTTAAACAAAGACTTAAAAAAACATGTAATAGACTAGGAAACTGAGCAGACAACAACAAAAAAAAAGTTTCTGGCCATAGAAAGTTATTATGGTAACAAGAAAGATCAAAACACACATCCAGAAGATGATAACAAAGTCAAAGATCCTACATCCAAAGCTTCCAAGAAAAATAAGAATTGCAAGCCATTCTCTAATTGACAAATGGTCAAGGGATATGAACAGACAATTTTCAGATGAAGAAATTGGAACTATTTCTAGTCATATGAAATGCAAATTAAGACAACTCTAAGATACTCTTTACTCTAAGATACAACTCTAAGACTAAGTCTCTCAGATTGGCTAAGATGACAGGAAAAGATAATGACCAATGTTGGAGGGGATGTGGGAAGACTGGGACACTAATATATTGTTGGTGGAATTGTGAATGGATCCAACTATTCTGAGAATAATTTGGAACTATGCTCAAAAATTGTCAAACTGTGCATACCCTTTGATTCAGCAGTGTTTCTATTGGGTTTATATCCCAAAGAGATATTAAAGAAGGGAAAGGGAATCATATGTGCAACAATATTTGTGGCAGCCCTTTTTGTAGTGGCAAGAAGCTGGAAATTGAGTGTATGCCCATCAATTGGAGAATGGCTAAATAAGTTGTGGTATATGAATGTTACGGAATATTATTGTTCTGTAAGAAATGAGCAGGATGATTCCAAAGGGGCCTGGAGAACTTACATGAACTGATACTAAGTGAAATGAGGTGAACCAGGAGATCGTTATTCATGATAACAAGAAGATTATGCAAACAATTCTGATGGACATGGCTCTCTTCAACAATGAAATGATTCAGACTAGTTCCAATTGTTCAGTAATGAAGAGAGGCACCTATACCCAAAGAGAGGACTGTGGGAACTGAGTGTGGTTCACAACATAGCATTTTCATTCTTTTTGTTTTTGTTTGCTTGCATTTTATTTTGCTTTTTTTTTTTACTGGTTTGATTTGATTTTTCTTGTGCAGCATGATAATTGTATAAATGTATATGTGTGGAGGAAGGGGGGGAGGGAGATTGGAACAAAAGATTTTGCAAAGGTTAATGTAGAAGAATTGTCCATGCATATGTTTTAAAAAAGAAAAAGTTTTAATTTAAAAAAAAAGAAAGAAAAACAAAGGCATATATTTAAACAAGATTTGTAAATGTCATGTATTTCCTTCATTATATGCATCTTTAGGCTGATCCTTTTGATCAAATGTATTATTGTTATGAGTAAGTACACAAAACGTGACAAAGATTTCAGAGGCTAAAGATTGTATGTAAACTTTTTCAATAATTTTTCATAATTATTGAACCTCTTTGAAAGGCTATCAAAACGATTTTACAATTAATGATAATATAAATAAACAATGAAATATTTAGAAAAAAAAGAAAGAAAGAAAAATAAGAATTGGGTTTAGGCCATGGAAGACCTCAAAAGGGACTTTGAAAATCAAGTAAGAGAGAGAGAGAGAAGACAAATTATAAAAAGAGTTGAGAGTGGTGCAAAAGGAAATGCAAAAACCTAATAAGGAGAAGAATGCCTTAAAAAGCAAAATTGGTCAATTGGGAAAGGAGGTACAAAAGCTCACTGAGGAAACTAATTCCTTAAAAAATAAAATTGAGCAAATGGAAGCTAATGACTTTATAAGAAATCAAGATACAATAAAACAAAACCAAAAAATAAAAAATAAAAAAATAGAAAAAAAGTAAAAATATCTCATTGGAAAAACAACTGACAGGGAAAATCGATCCAGGAGAGATAATTTGAAAGTTATTGATCTATAATTCTGATGGACCTGGCCATCCTCAACAATGAGATGAACCAAATCAGCTCCAATAGAGAGTAATGAACTGAACCAGCTACACCCAGTGAAAAACTCTGGGAGATGAATATGAACCACTACATAGAATTCCCAATCCCTCTATTTTTGTCCACCTGCATGTTTGATTTTCTTCACAGGTTAATTGTACACTATTCCAAAGTCTGATTCTTTTTGAACAGCAAAATAACTGTTTGGACATGTATGCTAATATTGTATTTAATTTATACTTTAACATATTTAACATGTATTGGTCAACCTGCCATCTGGGGGAGGGGGTGGGGAAAAGAAGGGAGAAAATTGGAACAAAATATTTGGCAATTGTCAATGCTGTAAAATTACCCATGCATATAACTTGTAAATAAAAAGCTATAATAAATAAAAATAAAAATAAACCATAAAAAAAGAAAGTTATTGATCTACCTGAAAGTCATAAAAAAGACTCTGGACATCATCTTTCAAGAAATTATCAAGGAAAATTGTCCTGAAATTCTAGAACTAGAAGGTCAAATACAAATTGAAAGAATCCACCAATCACCTCATGAAAGAGAGGGCTTTGAAAAAACTTAAATGTAGCCATGACTCTCCCAGTTGTTTAGAAGTGGAATTAGAGCTAGAGAGAACAAGCAGACTGGAGGCGGAAGCACAAGCCCTTGGACTCAGATTCATTCATCCCATCTCACAATATCTTGGTGGTAGGCTCTCCTCCTTAGTTTCTCCACTGACACCAAGACTCTGGAAGGCCTCTAAAAAAGCTAGCTGAAACCCTAGGTGAGGAGACAAGATTTTGAAAGAGATAATAAAGAATCTGGACTTTAACACTTGGATATTCTTGTGGTGATTACCCTGCTAAAAAGAATGCTGCCCCAGAGACCTCCGGATAGATAGATAGTCCCCCAATTATTTAGAGACCACAAGATTATCTTTTAGAGAACCATGAAGAAATCTAAAAAATATTGGTAAAATATGTGGAAAGAGAAACACATTGATGATTAAAGGTGGATTATTTGCAGAATGTTGGAGGGGATGTGGGAAAACAGGGACATTGATACATTGTTGGTGGAATTATGAATACATCCAGCCATTCTGGAGAGCAATTTGGAATTATGCTCAAAAAGTTATCAAACTGTGTATACCCTTTGATCCAGCAGTGTTACTACTGGGCTTATATCCCAAAGAGATCCTAAAGAAGGGAAAAGGGACCTGTATTGTTTGTGGCAGCCTTCTTTGTAGTGGCCAGAAACTGGAAAATGAATGGATGCCCATCAACTGGAGAATGGCTGAATAAATTGTGGTATATGAATGTTATGGAATATTATTGTTCGGTAAGAAATGACCAGCAGGATGATTTCAGAAAGTCCTGGAGAGACTTACACGAACTGATGCTGAGTAAAATGAGCAGGACCAGGAGATCATTATAGAGTTCAACAACAATACTATATGATGACCAATTCTGATGGACCTGGCCATCCTCTGCAATGAGCTGAATCAAATCAGTTCCTGGAGCAGTAATGAACTGAATCAGCTACACCCAGGAAAGAACTCTGGGAGATGACTATAAACCACTACATAGAATTCCCAATCCCTCTGTTTTTGTCTGCCTGCATTTTTTATTTCCTTCACAGGCTAACTGTACAATATTTCAAAGCCCGATTCTTTTTGTACAGCAAAATAACTGTTTGTACATGTATACTTATATTGTATTTAACTTATACTTTGACATATTTAACATGTATTGGTCAACCTGCCATCTGGGGGGAAAAGGTAGGGGGAAGGAGGAGAAAAGTTGGAACAAAAGGTTTTGCAATTGTCAATGTTGAAAAATTACCTATGCATATATCTTGTAAATAAAAAGCTATAATAAAAAATTAAAAGAAAAACAAAGGTGGATTATTGTTTGAAAATGTAAGGAATGGTAACTCCTTTTGATCAAGAGCTATGGTTATTGAAATAGAAGCTCAGTTGTCTGAGAGTTCGATCAGGGTTCATTGATTTGTTGATCATGCGTTATGGATAATGGCGAATATTATTATTATAGAGGCGGTGGCTTGTGTGAGGAAATATTTTGCAGCCGCTTCTGTAGTTCGTGGGTTTTTTGGGGCTGTTATTAATGGAATAATAGCTAATGTATTAATTTCTAATCCTATTCAAGCTGTAAATCAATGGTTGCTAAAAATGGTTAGACAGGTTCCAATAAAGAGGCTTAGTGTTAAGATTATAAGGACATACGGAGACATTAGTATGGGAAGGGTGTGAACCAACATTTTCGGGGTATGGGCCCGATAGCTTATTTAGCTGACCTTACTAGGATGTGGTGTAATGGGAGCACAAAGGATTTTGAGTTCTTTGGTATAGGTTCAAGTCCTGTTGTCCTAGAAATAAGGGGATTTGCACCTCTATTTTTTATCCTATCAAGATAACTCTTTTATCAGACATATTTCTATATTTGTGTCTCCCAGACAAGCTAGTTCTTCTAACCCTGCTCTGAACAAAACTTTTGGCTTCTTGGCTTTCATATGTTGTGAACATTGGAATACTATATTTCATAGACCAAAAGAGCTATAATTATGACTAAGGATAACTTACCCATAAAGTTAAGTATAATCCTGAATGAAAAAAAATGGATATTTGGCAAACAGACTTTCATATATTTGTGACAAAAACAGCAGAACTAAAGGGAAATTTTGACATAGAACAAGCAAGAGAAATTTAAGGTAAACATATAAATGTAAGCGACTCAATAAGGTCAAATCATTTACTTCTTATATATGAAAATATTACCAGTTTTTTATGACTATTATTTTTATGTAGGTAGTTTGAAAAAATATGTATACATAGATATAGACATATGTGGGGGTAGATAAAAATGAGCAACTCTCTCATACAAATGAGACCAAAAAAAGGAAAAATAGCTACAAAAGAAGCTAGTAGGAGCAAGTGTGTACAGAACTAAAAACCTTACTCTCATTAGGAATGGCTTAAAGAAAGAACAACATATATATCCAAAAGTGTATGAAAGTCTCCTAACTTCAAAAAGAAATAAGAAGAGGATAGAGTGGGAGAAGAGCTTAAAAGAGGGAGAAGAAGGGCATACTAGCAGGTAGATGTAAAATAGAGGAGTCTAGAGTGATAGAAATAGGATGGGAAGGATAATAAAGAAAATAGGAAAGAAGAAAATAAACAAGTAATTATAGCTTTATCCATAAAATGGAAACGGATTAAAAATATGAACTCAATAATATGTTGCTTTCAGGAAATGTTAAAAAATGTGAGATACACACAAACATAAAATAAATACAGGAGTTGAATTTCTTAAGTAAAAAAAGTGAAGGTAGAAATCATGATATCAGATAAACTTAAAACCAAATCAGGTTTAATGGGAAGAGAAAAATAGGGAAATCATTAAGTGTAAGCTATATGAATAAAAATTATTTTACAATATTTAAAAATAACTAAATAGAAAAAAGTTGGAATAGTACTGTAATGTACTATTACATTATGAAATGATGAGTTGGTAGAGTTACAAAAAATGGAAAAATTTGGATTTATAAAAGAAGATGTTATCCACCTTTGGAAAAACAGAAGCCAAACAATATAGCATAGTTTTATATAGGTAGTATATGAATGTATGTGTGCAAATAGATGTATGATTATGAATAACTATGTGTTATATATGTATGTATATGTGTGTATATGTACATATATTTATCTATACATAGAAAAATACATCTATGCTTAATTGTAATTTTCTTGGAATGGAGAATAAGGAGAGGAAAAGAGAAAAATAAAGCAAAAAGTACATAGCAGAGAAAAAAAGAAAACCTACAAGGAAGCAAAGAAAAGATATAGTTTTGAGCATAATGTATTATATTTATTATATAGTCTTTCCTAAAATGAGAATTCATTATTGTTGTTTGAATTTTTTATGTTTTGTTGTGTAGTAATTTTTTTTCATTTATTTTACATTTATGCTTAAAATAACATTTTTAAAAGAATATAAAAGTAGATATCATCTATCTTCTGTCTTTTCACATACTCCATGGTTCATTGGTTCCAAAACTTCATCTCTGGGAAAATGAAAGTAAAAAAATGATGAAGATCATACTTAAACTACCTTCTTTCAAGTCCTCAGGGATGGGGCCAGAGGTGTATGGGGAAATAGCAAAGGTGAATGGAGAAATGGGTATTGCTAGAGTTGGTTAAAAAAAAAAAAAAAGGAGGCAGGACGACAGCTAGATGATGCAGTAGAAAAAGCACCTGCTCTGGAGTTACATTTAATGCTTACTATCTGTGTGACCCTAGCAAGTCACTTAACCCCAATCACCTCACCCCAAAAAAAATTTTTTTAAAGGAGGAAGGACAGGGTGGAAATAGACCATTCCTTAGGTCCTTCTGTCCTTCAAACTCCTATTTCTTTTTCTAAAGCTATTTTGTGTTTTATGATACTTGCTATGTGGTCAAAGCACTCACCTTTCTTTAGGATGTCCAGTATCTTCTGCATTCACGGATTGGGAGTTTCTGGAATAAGATACAAATCAGAACTTTAGAGAAGAGACTTGCTATAGGAAAACAGGAGAGAAACATAACTTCCAAGACCTGTAGAAGCTGTATGGCCAAAATATAGGAACTGGGATCATTGTGTGACCCTGGACCAATCACTGATTTTTCTTGGCCTGATGTTCTCCTCTATAAAATGAAAGGGTCAGACCAGATGATCCTCCCAGGAGTTCTAAATCCTTGATACCCTGATTTGTAGGCAAAAAGACTGGATTTAAATCCTGGTTCTGCTCCCTACTACCTTTGGCATCTTGGGAAAGGCATGTTCCCTTCTCTAGGGCTTATTTTCCTCAGCTGTAAAGTTAGGTGATTATATTAGATGATTTCTAGATTTAAATCTTGTGGCCTATAGCAGGAATGAGGAGCCAGGTCAGCCTCAATATTTGGAATACATGTGCTGTAGGATTTTGTATGGGAGTGTGGGATAGGAAAGATATGGTACAATGGAAAGAGAACTGGACCTTCTTTTATATTTACTTACCTGTGTGATCTTGGGCAATTAAGCAATTATTTAACTTTCCTGAGTCTCATTTCTTCTTCTGCAAGGTTCCTTCTAGTTTTAGTTTTACGATCCTATGATGCCATCGTTTTTTTTCCTTTTTTTAAAATTAAAGCTTTTTATTTTCAAAATATATGCAAAGACAATTTTCAACAATCACTCTTGCAAAACCTTGTGTTCCAAATTTTTCCCTTCCTTCTCCCCACTCCTTTCCCTAGACTGCAAGTATATTAAACATGTGTAATTTTTCTACATATATACATACATATATTTCCACAATTATCTTGATGCACAAGCAGAATCCGATCAAAAAGGAAAAAGATGAGAAAGAAAATAAAATGCAAGCAAACAACAAAAAAAGGGAAAATATTATGTTGTGATCCACACTCAGTTCCTACAGTCCTCTCTCTGGGTGTAGATGGCTCTCTTCATTACAAGATTATTGGAAATTGCCTGATTCATCTCATTGTTGACTTTATCATCATATAATCTTGCTGTTGCCGTGGACACTGATCTCCTGGCTCTGCTTAGTTCACTTAGCATCAGCTCACGTAAGTCTCTCCAAACCTCTCTGAAATCATCCTGTTGACTATTATGCCGTCTTTGTTGTGGCTGAGTCAGTTTTTCAGTCATGTCTGATTATTTGTGACCCTATTTGGCATTTTCTTGGTAAAGATACCAAGGAGTAGTTTGTCATTTTTAGGAAACTGAGGCAAACAGGATTAAATGACTTACCCAGAGTCACATAGCTAGTGTCTGAGGCCAGATATGAACAGGAAGATGAGTCTTCCAGACTCCTAGCTACCCCATGCTTCCATCTTACTGATGTAAAAAATTCTACAATTATAAACTCACTCCTTCTGGTTCAGATTTATGTCCTGTTAAAATGTGAATACTTCTGAAAGAACTAACTGAAGTATCTATCAGTAATTTGAATCTTAGTGTCTGTGATTTCTTGGCTGTTCAGTCTAGAGGTAGAAATGGTAGAGGTAGAAAAGGTAGAAATGAGGAGAAAACACATTTCAAGCATAGAGGATAGTTTGTGCAAATGCATAAAGGAGGGAGATGAAATGTTAGAACTCAAGGAATGGTGGGTAATAAATATTGGTGAAACATAGGGTCTGTGGAAGAAAGTAATATGAGATAAAGCTGGAAAGGTAGCTTAGAGCCAGATTGTGAAGTATTTTGGATTCCAAACCAAAGGGTTTCCAATATAATTTGTGTTTTGTTGTCTTCTGTACTCAAAGAAGACTAAAATGACATCATGATGTTGGAATAGTATATAGTGTGTCCCACTGTGGCTGATCAGATCAATAAGAGCTTTAAAGGCTCTACCATATATCAGGCACAAATAATCCACGTGAATTAGAGACACTAGGGAGTCACTGGTGATTTTAGATCAGAGAAGTGACATGATCCATCAGGATAAAAGAAATCAGATTTATTTAACCCCTATTTTGCTTTCATTTCCCCCAGGAAGAATATTTAAAATGAAAAGCAAAGAACAATACTGTAAAAATGACAGTTCAAAGTTCATGAAGAAACAGCCTAACCCTTTTAATTAGATAACAAGGTACTCAAGGCATTGATATGATTTCAAACCTGCTCATCCTAGAGCATGGGAGAGTTGCCTGAAGACTAGAGAATGCTAAATGTCCTAATTTTCTAAATGGGAAAGAGTATGTACTCAGAAAAACACAAAATGCAAAGTTTTATATTGATTCCTAGTAAATTTCTAAAGCATATCATTACATTTTTGCTTTATAAGACTTGAAAAGAAATGTGGTATTTCTTGGAAGTCAAAATAGGATAATCATGTTAAACTTATCTTAAATGTTATGGGTGAAAAAAAATTAATGTTATTGATGGGGTTTTCTTATTTGAAGCAAGGCATTGGTAAAGTTTCTCAAGACATTATAATGATTATCTTTCTAATAAAGTAATTTAAAATAAGATAATATATGCTAGAGAATAGTAACTAGAGAGTAGAGACGTATTAGCAGGTTGCACAACTTTCTTTTCTTTTTTTTTTAATTTTATTATAGTAACTTTTTATTGACAGAATCCATGCCAGGGTAATTTTTTTTACAACATTATCCCTTGCACTCACTTCTGTTCTGATTTTTTCCCTCCCACCCTCCACCCCTTCCCCTAGATGGCAAGCAGTCCTAGATATGTTGAATATGTCCTAGTATATCCTAGATACAATGTATGTGTGCACATCCAAACAGTTTTCTTGTTGCATAGGGAGAATTGGATTCAGAAGGTAGAAATAACCCGGGAAGAAAAACAAAAATGCAAACGGTTTACATTCATTTCCCAGTGTTTTTTTTCCTTTGGGTGTAGCTGCTTCTGTCCATCATTGATCAATTGTAACTGAATTAGGTCTCTTTGTCAAAGAAATCCACTTCCATCAGATTACATCTTCATAAAGTATTGTTGTTGACGTATATAATGATCTCTTGGTTCTGCTCATTTCACTTAGCATCAGTTCATGTAATTCTCTCCAAGCTTCTCTGCATTCATCTTGCTGGTCATTTCTTACAGAACAATAATATTCCATAACATTCATATACCACAATTTACCCAACCATTCTCCAATTGATGGGCATCCACTCAGTTTCCAGCTTCTAGCCACTACAAACAGGGCTGCCACAAACATTTTGGCACATACTGGTCCCTTTCCCTTCTTTAGTATCTCCTTGGAATATAAGCCCAGTAGAAACACTGCTGGATGAAAGGATATGCACAGTTTGATAACTTTTTAGGCATAATTCCAGATTGCTCTCCAGAATGGTTAGATTCATTCACAGCTCCACCAACAATGCATCAGTGTCCCAGTTTTCCCGCATCCCCTCCAACACTCATCATTATTTTTTCCTGTCATCTTAGCCAATCTGACAGGTGTGTAGTGGTATCTCAGAGTTGTCTTAATTTGCATTTCTCTGATTAATAATGATTTGGAACATTCTTTCATATGAGTGGTAATGATTTCAATTTCATCATCTGAAAACTGTCTGTTCATATCCTTTGACCATTTATCAATTGGAGAATGGCTTGGTTTCTTATAAATTAGAGTCAGCTCTCTATATATTTTGGAAATGAGGCCTTTATCAGAACCTTTAACTGTGAAGATGTTTTCCCAGTTTGTTGCTTCCCTTCTAATCTTGTTTACATTAGTTTTGTTTGTACAGAAGCTTTTTAATTTGATGTAATCAAAATTTTCTATTTTGTGATCAATAATGGTCTCTAGTTCATCTTTAGTCACAAATTTCTTCCTTTTCCACAAGTCTGAGAAATAAACTATCCTATGTTCCTCTAATTTGATTATAATCTCGTTCTTTATGTCTAAATCATGGACCCATTTTGATCTTATCTTGGTATACGGTGTTAAGTGTGGATCCATGCCTAATTTCTGCCATACTAATTACCAGTTATCCCAACAGTTTTTGTTAAATAATGAGTTCTTATCCCAAAAGTGAGGATCTTTGGGTTTGTCAAACACTAAATTGCTATAGTTGACTATTCTGTCTTGTGAATCTAACCTGTTCCACTGATCAACTAATCTATTTCTTAGTCAATACCAAATGGTTCTGGTGACTGCTGCTTTATAATATAGTTTTAGATCAGGTACAGCTAGGCCACCTTCATTTTTTTTTTTTTTCATTAATTCTTTTGAGATTCTTGACCTTTTATTATTCCATATGAATTTTGTTGTTATTTTTTCTAGATCATTAAAATGTTTTCTTGGAAGTCTGATTGGTATAGCACTAAATAAATAGATTAGTTTAGGGAGTATTGTCATCTTTATTATATTCGCTCTATCTATCCAGGAGCACTTGATATTTTTCCAATTGTTTAAGTCTGACTTTATTTGTGTGGAAAGTTTTTTGTAATTTAGCTCATATAATTCCTGACTTTCCTTTGGTAGATAGATTCCCAAATATTTTATGCTGTCGACAGTTATTCTGAATGGAATTTCTCTTTGTATCTCTTGTTGTTGGATTTTGTTGGTGATGTATAAAAATGCTGAGGATTTATGGGGATTTATTTTATAACCTGCAACTTTGCTAAAGTTATGGATTATTTCTAATAGCTTTTTAGTAGAATCTCTGGGGTCTAAGTATACCATCATATCATTTGCAAAGAGTGATAGTTTGGTTTCCTCACTGCCTATTCTGATTCCTTTAATCTCTTTCTCGACTCTTATTGCCGAGGCTAGTGTTTCTAATACAATTTTGAATAATAATGGTGACAGTGGGCAACCTTGCTTCACTCCAGATCTTACTGGGAAAGGTTCCAGTTTTTCCCCATTGCATATGATGCTTACTGATGGTTTTAAATATATGCTCCTGACTATTTTAAGAAAAAGTCCATTTATTCCTATACTCTCAAGTGTTTTTATTAGGAATGGATGTTGGATTTTATCAAATGCTTTTTCTGCATCTATTGAGATGATCATATCGTTTTTGTTAGTTTGCTTATTGATAGAGTCAATTATGCTAATAGTTTTCCTAATATTGAACCAGCCCTGCATTCGTGGTATAAATCCTACTTGATCATAGTGTATTATCCTGGGGATGATTTTCTGTAATCTTTTTGCTAATATTTCATTTAAGATTTTAGCATCGATATTCATTAGAGAGATTGGTCTATAATTTTCTTTCTCTGTTTTCAGCCTACCTGGTTTAGGTATCAGTACCATGTCTGTGTCATAAAAGGAGTTTGGCAGGACTCCTTCAGTCCCTATTTTTTCAAATAGTTTATATAGCATTGGGGTTAATTGTTCTTTAAATGTTTGGTAAAATCCACATGTAAATCCATCTGGTCCTGGGGATTTTTTCTTAGGGAGTTGGTTAATAGCTTGTTCTATTTCTTTTTCTAAGATGGGACTGTTTAGGATATTTACTTCTTCCTCTGTTAATCTGGGCAAGCTATATTTTTGAAAGTATTCTTCCATTTCATTTAAGTTGTCTAATTTATTGCCATAAAGTTGGGCAAAATAATTCCTAATTATTGCTCTAATTTCCTCTTCATTAGTGGCGAGTTCTCCCTTTTCATTTTTAAGACTAACAATTTGATTTTCCTCTTTCCTTTTTTTAATCAGATTTACTAAGGGTTTGTCTATTTTGTTGGTTTTTTCATAGAACCAACTCTTAGTTTTATTAATTAATTCAATAGTTTTTTTACTTTCAATTTTATTGATCTCTCCTTTTATTTTTAGAATTTCAAGCTTAGTGTTTGACTAGGGTTTTTTAATTTGTTCCTTTTCTATCATTTTTAGTTGCAAGCCCAATTCGTTGACCTTCTCTTTCTCTACTTTATGCAAGTAAGCCTCTAGAGATATGGAATTTCCCCTTATTACCGCTTTGGCTGCATCCCACACATTTTGATATGATGTCTCATTATTGTCATTTTCTTGGGTGAAGTTATTAATTATGTCTATGATTTGCTGTTTCACCCAATCATTCTTTAGTATGAGATTATTTAGTTTCAAATTATTTTTTGGTCTACTTTCCCCTGGCTTTTTGTTGAGTGTAATTTTTATTGCATCGTGGTCTGAAAAGGATGCATTCACTATTTCTGCCTTACTGCATTTGAGTTTGAGGTTTTTATGTCCTAATATATGGTCTATTTTTGTATAGGTTCCATGAACTGCTGAAAAGAAAGTGTACTCCTGTCTCCATTTTGTTTTCTCCAGAGGTCTATCATATCTAACTTTTCTAGTATTCTATTTACCTCTTTTACTTCTTTCTTATTTATTTTGTGGTTTGATTTATCTAATTCTGAGAGTGCAAGGTTGCGATCTCCCACTATTATAGTTTTGCTATCTATTTCTTCTTGCAGCTCTCTTAATTTCTCTTTTAAGAATTTAGATGCTACACCACTTGGTGCATATATGTTTAATATTGATATTGCTTCATTATTTATGCTACCCGTTAGCAAGATATAGTGCCCTTCCTTATCTCTTTTAATTAGATCAATTTTTGTTTTTGCTTGATCTGAAATCAGGATGGCTACCCCTGCTTTTTTTACTTCACCTGAAGCATAGTAGATTTTGCTCCATCCTTTTACCTTTATTCTGCATGTCTCTCCCTGCTTCAGGTGTGTTTCCTGTAAGCAACATATTGTAGGATTCTGGCTTTTAATCCAGAATTAGCATTCTGCTAATCGCTTCCTCTTTATGGGGGAGTTTACCCCGTTCACATTTATGGTTAAAATTACCAATTCTGTATTACTTGCCATCTTGTTAACCCCTATTTATGCTTTTCTCCCTTCTTTCCCCCTTACCCCCCTTCCCAGTATTAAACTTGTGAGCACCACTTGCTTCTCACAGCCCTCCCTTTTTAGTATCCCTCCTCCCCACCTTAGAATTCCTCCCCCTATCTTATTTCTTTCCCTCTCAGTTTCTGTATTCCCTTCTGCTTAGCTTATTCCTTCCCTTTTCACTTTCCCTTCTCACTTTTCAATGAGATGGGAGAAGTTTCACCATATATTGAATATGTCTAAAATTTTTTCTCTTAAAGTCAATTCTTATGGCAGTAAAATACCCACTATAATCATCCCCCTCCATTCTTTCTCTCAGATATAAGTTTCCTTTGCCTCTTTGTGAGATATAGTACCCCCACTTTACCCTTTTTCTGGTACAATGTCCTTTCCACCTCTAATTTCTAGAACAAGGTATACATGTATTTTTTTTTACATCTTTATAGCAGAAATATAATTCCCAAGATTTCTTTTTACCTTTTTAGGTTTTTCTTGAGTTCTATATTTGCAGATCAAACTTCTTGTTAAGTTCTGTTTTTTTCACCAAAAATAGGTGAAATTCACTTATTTCGTTGAATGACCATCTTCTTCCCTGGAAAAAGATGCTCATTCTGGCTGGGTAAGTTATTTTTGGTTGCATACCGAGTTCCTTAGACTTTCGGAATATCATATTCCAGGCCCTTCGATCTTTTAATGTGGATGCTGCTAGATCTTGGGTGATCCTTGTTGTGGCTCCTTTATATTTGAATTGGGTTTTTCTAGCCGCTTGGAGTATTTTTTCCTTTGTTTGAGGGTTCTGGCATTTGGCCACTATATTTCTTGGTGTTTTGATTTTAGGATCCCTTTCAGTGGGTGATTGATGAATCCTTTCAATGTCTATTTTACCCTCTGTTTCTATGACTTCTGGGCAGTTCTCTTTGATAATTTCCTGGAAAATAGTGTCCAGGCTCTTTTTTTCATCTTATTTTTCTGGAAGTCCAATGATTCTCAAATTGTCTCTCCTAGACCTGTTTTCCAGGTCTGTTGTTTCCCCCAGAAGGTATTTCATATTTTTCTCCATTGTTTGGTTTTTTTTTGGTCTTGCTTGACTGATTCTTCTTGTCTCCTCGAGTCATTCAATTCCATTTGTTCTATTCTGATTTTCAATGAAGTGTTTTCTTCACTTACTTTTTTTATATCTTTTTCTAATTGTCCAATTTGTTCTATGGAATGTTTTTCCATTTCGCCTATTTTATTCTTTAGAGAGCTATTTTCTGTTTCCAGTTCACTAATCCTATTTTTCAAGGATTTGTTTTCTTTATCCACTCTGTCTTTAAATGAATGGAATGACTTCTCCAGTCTCTCTTGCCAAGCCTCCCTCTCCTTTTCCCATTTTTCTTCTAGCTCTCTTGTGAGAGCCTTTTAAATTTCTTCTATGAGATTCATCTGTGCTGAGGAACAGACGGTCTCCTCCTGTGGGGATTCACCTGAAGATAATCTGTTTTTAGTCTCCTCAGGGTTTAGAGTCTGTTAGAGTCTGTATAAAAGCTGTCAATCGTTAAAGTCCTTTTTAACTTTTTGCTCATTTTGTCAGAGAAGAATCAGGGACAAACTAGCAAAGAAAAAAAGGAAAAAACCCTAAATGGAATCTGCTTTTTTGGGGGAGTGGCTGGGTGGCATTACCGAGCTTCCTCTACAGACTACAGGGGCAGCAGCGAGGCACTAGCAGGACTGTGTTGAGCCTGTGCTCTGAGACTCTGAGAGTGTGCTGAGACATTGTGGGGGAGGAGTGGCCAATCTCAAGGAACTCCAGCTGTTTGGGGTTGTATTCTTCACACACACCCCCACTGGTGTTTTTAGCTTCTCTGCTGGGCTAGTGACTTGCTGCCAGAGCAAAGTATCCAGTCCTGTAGTGAAGCTCTCCCCCCAGAGATGGCTGAGATCACACCCCAACCTCCAGTCTGCTCGGCTGTGATCTGCCTGCCGAGCTCTCTCTGCCACTGCCTGCCCTCAGCCTGTGCCCGATCTAAAACCGTCCTGCCCTCGAGCAAAAACAGACCTTTCCTGGCGAATCTCAAGGATGTCTTCTCTTGGTAACTATTTGTGAGTTTTTTTTTTTTTCAGTCAGGCATTAATTCAGAGGCTTGTAATGAGATGGGTTCTGAGAGAAAATGTGGAGCTTACACAACTGTGTGCCTCCTCGACACCATCTTGGCCGGAAGTCCACAACTTTATTTTGAAAGTGTTCATTAATGGCTGGAGAATTCCTAGTAAAGTGTTATAAGACTGTGAAATAATAAGGTTGATTCTGTGTCTTTCTTTAATTGATCATATTTGCAGTTAATTGATTTTGTCTTGTTACTTCTAAGTCATGATTCTTTGTCTCTGAACTTAGTTCAGAAATTCAACTGTCTTGTGTAATGAGTTAAATTTAGAAATCCAATTCTTTTATTAATCACTGGTCTAATCTTGTGTCAAGGAAATCTGTTATCTTTGAAGGAGGCAAGTGGACATCAGGGAATCTGATCTAGTGTCTTCACACTACCAAACTGTCTTTTGAGGATGTCAGATCTGTTATTCCAAATGTCTGGTCCATCATCTCCAATCTTGAACATTTCTTAATCACAGAAGGGAAGAAGGGAGTTATTACTAGCCTTCATTCCCAATTTCCAACAAATCATGTTGTCCTGATTCCCATAATGCTGTCTACTCTGTAACCAATTGCATTGTTTTCCTCACTTTTGTAATTCTCTTTTAGTACTTCCAAAACTATGGTAAACCCTGTCTTGTGGTCTTTGGTCATCGAGAGGTCAGTGAACCCATTTATTGGTTATTGCTAACCTAACCAATAAATTGATCATGCTCAAGCCATTATCCTCAATTTGCTTTTAATTTTCCAACATAACAGCTGTGTCTGTTGGACATTCTTTTAAATCAATCACATGAATGAGTCATAGAGGGGATGCTTATCCAATGAGCAAATTACACAAAATAAATGTAATGGATGACAAAATTATGATTTAAAACAACCTTTTAAATTAAGCTAAGCTAAGCCAAAACCAACACAATGAAATTAAGTGAGGTGGTGAAGGGAGGAAATAAAATTAACACATGCAATGGCCTAAAAGGCATCACTATGGACACATGTAAGTGGGAAAAGTGAGTTGTCAATGTAGCAAAAATGAAAAAAAAAAGTAAGATAGCCACGTGTTGTGCTGAGGTAGATACAAAGTGATAAATCCCTGAGAAATAGTTAATACTGAAAGCAGAAAGGAAGAAAGGGAGGGAGGAAGGGAGGGAAGGAAGGAGGGAGGGAAGGAAGGAGGGAGGGAGGGAAGGAGGGAGGGAGGGAAGGAGGGAGGGAGGGAAGGAGGGAGGGAGGGAAGGAAGGAGGGAGGGAAGAAAGGAGGAAGGGAAGGAAGGAAGGCAAGGAGGAAGGAAGGGAGGGAGGGAGGAAGGGAGGGAGGAAGGAAGGAAGGAAAGAAGGAAGGAACCATTCATTAAATACTTACTATGTTCTAGGCACTATGCTTAGTGTTTTACAAGCATTATTTCATTTGAACCTCACAAAAACCTTGGGAGGTTACTATTATCCCCATTACACAGTTGAGGAAACTAAGGCAGGTAGGTTAAATGACTTGTCTAGAGTCACACAATTAATTAAATGTCTGAGGTTAAATTTAAACTCATGCCTTCTTGATGCCTGCTACCGTGCCACCTAGCTGCCTCTGATAGAATCACAAATCTAACAAGACTTCTAAAAGTCTTATATTTACAATTTGTTTGCTTTTTTCTTAATCCAGTGCCAACCAGCCCTTAGCACAGTGCCTGACACATTGCAGTTGCTTAATAAATGCTTTTTGATTAATTAACTAACAACTCTAGCTTAAGGAAAAGCTAGTTTGGAAGCAGTTTAGTCAAGAGGTCTGTATGGCTGCTGAGTCTCACAAAACCCCTGGATCATAGATTTGGAGCTAGAAGGGGACCTTAGGAGCCATCTAGTTCAATCCCCTCATTTTATAGCTAATAAAGGTGAGGATCAGAAAGTTTCAGTCATTTGCCCAGGTATAAAATTATACAGGTAAGCTTTAGGAGAAATATGATTTCCAGGAGATAGAGGTGTTAATTTCAGCTAAGTAACTCATTTAACATTAAGAAATTCCCTTTAGCTTTAACTGAATTAATTAAATATAAACAGCCTTACCTTTTACAATTAGTTGACTAGGCAAGTGGTTGAAACAAATTTTTAAAACAGGTCAAATCACTAACACTAACCTTGGCAATAATCCTATTGAGAAATGGAGCACTTTGTCCCCAGGCCACAGAAAGAACCTCTCTGTTCTTTCAGTGGGGAGGATTGGGAGGTGGGACTTTTCTATATCCCATAACTACACTGAACCCCCACTAGTGAAAAATTCCTGCAAAGAGATCTGCCCATGGCCTTTTGGGCTAATCCTGAAGGTTCTATCCTTTCTAGGTCTATGTTTCTATTATCCTACCATTACAACCACTTAGGTGAATCAAGGATCTCTCCTGAGGTCCCTGAAGAGAAAACTCTCTCTGCATTTTAACTTGTTAATGATTTAGCTAAGGTATTTGACATCTAGAGCATTGGTCTCCAGATTTTTTTGATTATACATCTTTATCAATAAAACATTTTGATCACATATTCCCAAAAATCTGTATATTTACTCATTCATAAGTTACACAACATGGTGAAAAATGTTAGTAAATATGTATATTACAAAAATAGCATTAAATGAACATTTTAAAAGATGAGATAAAAATGAAATAATATTTGAACCTAAAGTTAATAGGGAGTCACTGGAGTTTATTGACTAGGAGAGTGACCTGGTCATAATTGTGCTTTAAGAAAAGTCACTTTGACAATTATGTGGAGGGATTAGAGAGGGGAGAAACAGAGCAGCAAGAATAATTTGGTTTCTCATTGTTCAGTCATTTTCAGTTGTGTGTGACTTTTTGTGACCCTATTTGGTGTTTTCTCAGCAAATATACTTGAGTGTTTTTTTTATTTCTTTCTCCAGCTCATTTTACAAATGAAGAAACTGAGGGAAATAGGATTGATGTGCCTAAAGCCATCTCACTAGTATCTGATACTAGATTTGAATTTAGGAAGATGAGGCTTTCTGACTCCAGTAAGGGCACTCTATCCATTGCACCACTTAGCTGCACCAACAATAAAATATAACAATATGCTAGCAATGTAGAAATAGAATCAACAAGATTTAACTTAAAATTTGGGTATGTGGAATGAGGAGAGTGAGCAGCTAAAGATTACACTGAGGTTGTGAGCCTGTGTGACTGGAGGGACTGGTGTCTTCAAAAGTAATTAGGAAGTCTGGAAGAGGAGTCTGTTTGACAGGAATGGGGTGGGGTGTCTGTGCATAATGGAATGACATCTGCAGTGAAGATCACAAACCATCTCATCTTGTTGGACTCACTCTGTCTCATCTAAAGTACCAAAAGAGTACCATCCTCTGAGGAGGAAGAGGAGGAGGAGGAAGAAGAAGAGGGGAGAGGAGAAAGGGAAGAAAAGAAAAGGAAGAGGAAGAGGAGGAGGAGAAAGAGGAAAGAGGGAAAGGAGAAGGAGGAGGAAGAGGAGGAGGAGGAGAAACATAAATGTGATGGGGGAGGCAAGTATATTTTCAAAATGAAGCCTGTGGTTTCATGTCTGGATGGTGGTTAGGAGATTGACAGCTATCTAAGAAGGGAGAAATCTGGGAGCTTGCACAGCAGAGTGCTGGGGGGAGTAATGAGGAATAAAGGTAGCATATATTTGGGTTGAAGATAAGCCCTTTTCATTCTCTGCTTAGTCAATCACATACTCTTTTGGATCAGGTTGTGGCCTGGAGGCCACAGGAGGGAGCTGATCCCACTGTGGAGACCACTGGACCACAGCAAGCAAAGTAATAGGCTTGTTGTCTCCACTGGTAAGGCCATGTCTGGACTTTGGTCCTCAATTCAAAAATTTTGAATAAGGGTCTGACTATGAGAGGCTAGATGAATTTAGCGTAGAGACAAGAAAACTTAGGAAAGACATAATTGTTATATCTATGTATTTAATGCACTAGACTGTATTTCCTCATCTATAAATAGGACAAGATGGCTCCTGAAACCCTTCCAACTCCAAATGCATGAGTCCATAATTTTCCTCCATTGCTCCAGAAGATAAAACTCAGACCAACAGGAGAAATTTGGAAATAAAGGCCTTGAAGACCAATTTCAATTCAACAGAAGAAAGACCCTTTTAACAATGAGAACAGTCCAGTCTGGAGAAGACCTGCTTCAAGAGGCAGTACAGAATGTGAGGAATCCAGCAGTGATTGAATGAATGACCACCTGTCAGGAGTGGTAAAAACTGGCTGAGACAGGATGACCTTTAAGGTCCCTTCCTGTTAGGGGAAAAGTGTCACAGAACATGAGATCAGAGATTTATTGCTGAAAAGAATATCAGAGAATAAGCTTACCCAACGTCCTCATTTTATAATTGAAGCAACTTGCCCAAGGTCACACAAATAATAAGCATAGATGATGATGATATGAACTTAGACCCTTCTGGCTCCAGACTAAGTATACTTCTACAGTGCTAGGATATTTCTTGATAAGTGGGTGCTTGCTTGCTTGTATGTGTTTATCTGCATGCAGAATTATCTTTCACTTAATAGAATCTCATGTTTAAAGGATTCATCAACTAAGTCCCCAGAGCTCTCTAAGAAACAATATTTCCAAACTCAAAGAATTTAAATATTGTATGACACCATCTTGTTCTTTCTGTTGCTAAGGATTAGAGTATCTGGATCTTATTGTGTGATTGACCTACATTCCCTCAAATGGCTAGCAACAATCAGAACTTTCCCTATTTGATAGCATCCTGCTTTGATGACCAATGGCCATTAATGAAGACACCATCCATTAGTTAAATAAATACACACGTGACTGGGAACAGAAGGCTTATGACAGAAAAAAAGACTAATTTTTTAACTATTATTAGATATTTTTAGGTTTCCAGGTAACTCCCTGCCTAGGAGATTGGCAGGGGGGGGGACTTTTTTGTTTTTAAATTCCTGCTCTCTCTGCCTATTTCAAAGATGCTGGAATAAACCCTAAGAGAAGTCTGTGGAAAATCTAATATACATGCAGGTAATAGGAAAAATGGTGGGGGTGTAGAGTGGGGTAGGAATAGGATAAAATAATACTTCAGAAGTAAAAGGAGAAATGTAGGGTGATTTGGAGCTGGTTGGTTTAAAATGCCATGTGAAGCAGATGATCCTACTGTCCAAGTTTAAGGAAATCCTTTCAACTTTGACCTTCAAGAATGTCTTTACATATCAGTCAGACCTTTGATCTGTGGGCATCAGGTTGAAGAGTCCAGTCTCCTAGGAAGCAGGATGGCCTCATGGTAAAGGTTTTGGAGATCTGGGTTCCCTGGCTCTACCACCTATTCTCTCTGATCCTGAGTTTTTCCACTGCAAAAATGCAAGGATTGGATAAGAGAATCTCTTTGTGTCTTTTCTTCCCCCATATTCCTATAGCCTGGGATTCCTCACGAAACAGGTTCAGTCTATTAGGGCCTTTTATAAACGTCAATACAGGAAGCTATATTTATATTGACATCATGGTGGAATTTTTGATACCTTTTACTGTTGCCAAATTTTTCACAACCCACACGTCCAATTATGTGACCCTCATATAGGGCTGCCACAAACAATTTAAGACGTTTTGCTCTAGAAGATAGGATTTTAACTGGAATTTGAAGGAGGCCATGGGATACAGATGGTGGAAATGAGGAAGAGAGAGTTCCAGCCAGAAAAAATGCCCAAGGAAGTAGAATGCTGTGTTTGAAAAATGTCAAGGAGGGCAATATAACTGAATTGCAGAGATGAGGGGAGTAAGATATAAAATGGAAAGGTAGGAAGAAAATAAAGGGAAGCTACAAAGAGAAGTAGATAAAGCCCTGAGCCTAGAATCAGGAAAACTCCTCTTCCTGAATTCAAATCCTGCCTCAGCCACTAAATAGCTATGTGACCCTGGACAAGTCATTTAACTCAATTTGCCTCTGCCTCCTCTTCTGTAAAATGTGTTGGAAAAGGAAATGGCAAATCATTCCAGTACTGAAGAAGACACCAAATGGGGTCATAAAGCATCAGGCATGGCTTTAAAAAATGACTGTTGAAAGGGACAGGCTATGAAGGACTTTAAAAGATAAAAAGAGGATTTTGTATATAATCCTGGAGGCAACAGAAAGTCACTGTAGTGTACTGAATGGAGATAGTGGTGACATGATCAAAGCTATACTTTAGGAAAATCAATTTACTTGAAATATGTTTAAAATGCTGTATGTGTATAAGCTATGTCACATTGCTTGCTATTTTGGGGAAAGAAGAAGTAAGGGAGAGAGTCAGGAAAGAAAACTAGGAAATAAATCAAAATATTACAAAAATGAATGTTGAAAGCTATCTTTCCATGTAATTAGAAAAATAAAATACTATTTAATCGGGGGGAAAAGGAAAATCAATTTAACAAGCACCACTGTAAAGAAGCCTTGGCCTTCTCCTTGGGGATCTTCCTTGAGCCTTTATTCTCCAAGAGGACCAAAATGACCTCACTATGTTAGAATTGAGGTACAATGTGTCTTACTGCGGCTGATCAGATCAATACAATCTTGAAATGCTCTGCCACAGGTTGGACACAAATAGACTCTATGAACCTTCCGGGTGCTTCTCTAACTGTGCATCTCACACTTCTGGTCTAATTCAATTCTGCTTTGCTCATGGAGAACAGTGCCTTCTCTGATGAGGACACACCATGCTGGGCGGTTTTGTCGCAGTGTGTCCCAAGTCATATAATCAATTCTAAAGTTCTTAAGAGAGACTTTGAGAGCATCCTTGTATTACTTGAAGATACCAGGCATAAAAAAAAAAACAAAAAAACAAAAAACAAAACAAAACTCATTTAGTTTTGGAGCATGAGGGCTTGAGTAGCTATGGATGTTATCCAGTCCCATAGACTTCTTATAACACTCTGTATTGAAATTGCTCCTTGAGGGAATTTTGACACTAACTATTGTGACCCTAGGCAAGTCACTTAGCCCTGTTTGCCTCAGTTTCTTTAACTGTAAAAATGAGTTGGAAAAGGAAAAGGCAAACCACTGCAGTATTTTTAAAGAAAACTCCCAGATGGGGTTATGAAGAGTTAGATATGACTGAATGAGTATGCATAAAGTGTACCACATGGCAGGAAAAAAGCAAATAGGCAAGCTGTGGGTTGAATAGGTTTGAATCATTTACCTCATACCACAGCAGTTGGTAAATATTGTGAAGATCAACAGAATCACAATTATGGCACATGATGCTGCTACTAGCCCAAGAATCAGGAGGTTGCTCCCCGGGTTTTCATTTGGTTGTATCTCTGTAAGGAAATCATCACAGGGATTCAGTCAACCAAGTCATTGCTAAAACTTCTGTAGTTTACTTCTTATTGTATTCATCTCCCCATTTGCTGCCGATACCTTTAGGGCCAGAAACGGTAAAACCGACATGTAAAGTCCCAGAGGTCATGGTATATCGTCCCAACAGCACTAACTCTTGCCTCACTTTCTTAGAAACTTGAATCATTTTTAGCCATACATTTAAGTGTGGGCACAAGTAAACTCCTAAGACTTGAAGAGATCATGAAGACATTCATCTAAGAATAGAATTCTTGTATCATAATTGCATACCACATAATTGCAAGAGTCTCAAGTCATTTGGGATTTTTTTCTCTCCTTTTCCTACCTTTTCTAATCCCCATATTCAGTCACTAAGTCCTAAAAATTCCCAAATTCATCTCTCTATATTCATTCCCTCTGCCACCATCTTTTTCCATACCCTTATAACCTCAACAGTCTTTGATTTGTTCTCTCAGCCCTCACGCTCTCACTCTCTCTGCCACCAAATGTTTTATCCTCTTAAATGTTACATTTCTGCTCCTCAAACTCTAACAGCTCTCTTTCATCTATAAATTAAATTTTAAACTCCTTGCCCTTGAGAGGTAAGATCATCCCAGTCTGACCATTATCATATTCCTTTTTTTTTTTTTTTGACATGAACCTTCATCTACAACCAGGTTGGTATACTCACTACTAAATATATATAAGCCTTCTCACCTGGTGCCATTTTAAATGTTTTTTATTAAAGCTTTTGATTTTTCAAAACATATGCATGGATAATTCTTTGACATTAATCCTTGCAAAACCTTGTGTTCCAATACCCCTCTTCTCCCACCTTCTCCCTTAGATAGCAAGTAATCCAATATTAGTTAAACATGGTAGAAATATATGTTAAATCCAATATGCATACATATTTATACAATTATCTTGCTGCATAAGAAAAATCAAATCAAACCAGAAAAAAATGAAAGAAAGTAAGATGCAAGCAAACAACAACAAAAAGAGTGAAAATGCTATGCTGTGAACCATACTCAGTTCCCACAGTCCTCTTCTAGATGTAGATGGCTCTCTTCTCATGAGATCATTGGAACTGCACCATTTTTAAAAACACTATTCCATTCACCTGAAATTGCTTTCCCCTCCTTTATCCCATTTGTACTCTCCATATAAATCCTATAATTTTTCAGGATTTGATTCAAGCCTATCTCATCCATGAGGCTGGATAAATTTATGCAGCTCTGTCTCACTTAAATCCAATTCACAGAAAGTTAAGATATCACTTGTGATGTCCTTGGTTCTCTTTGAGAATAAGGATTATTGAGAATAAGAGTTCTATATGAGGTCTCTACACGGAGAGAAGAACTTCCAAAGCAGATGATGTGAGTTAAAGCTTTGTCATACATATTTTTTCCCACATGCACCTCTCTGTCATGGTAAATTTAAGCCTACTCTTCCTATGAATGCTGTATGTTTTTGTGGGGAGTGAACCAGGTTTTTAGGAGAATATTTTGTATTACCTATCTTTACCATGTTATCTGAGCAAATACCTTTGATAAGAACTAATTGTGATTATTAGTTTGGTTATTGATACTATCAATTATGCTAATAGTTTTCCTGATATTAAACCAGCTCTGCATTCCTGGTATAAATCCTACTTGGTTATGGTGTATTATCCTGAGGATAACTTGCTATAATATCTTTGCTAATATGTTATTTAAAATTTTGCATCAATATTCATTAGGGAAATTAGTCTATAATTTTCTTTCTCTGTTTTAACTCTATTTGGTTTACAGATCAGTACCATATCTGTGTCATAAAAGGACTTTGGTAGGACTCCTTCTTTCCCTATTTTTCCAAATATTTTGTACAGTATTGGAATTAATTGTTCTTTAAATGTTGGTAGAATTCACATGTAAATCCATCTGGCCCTGGAGATTTTTTCTCAGGAAGTTGATTAATGGCTTGTTCAAATTCTAATTCTAAAATGGAATTATTTGGGGTAGCTAAGTGGCACACTATATAGAGCACCAGCTCTGAAGTCAGAAGGACACCTGAGTTCAAATCTTGATTCAGACACTTAATAAGTCCTAGCTGTGTGACCCTGAGCAAGTCACTTAACCCCAATTGCCTCAGCAGAAATAAATAAATGAATCAATGAATGAATAGATGAATAGATAAATTCATTTTACTTTATTTATCTATCTATTTATTTATTTAAGTAATTTATTTCTCCCTTTGTTAATCTGGGCAATTTTGTAAGTATTCATCCATTTCACTTAGATTGCCAATAAATCTGGTATACAATTCAGCAAAATAGCTCCTAATCATTGCTCTACTTTCCTCTTCATTGATAGAAAATTCCACTGATCCCACCAATGTGGAGAGTAATTTGGACTATCCCCAAAGGGCCAAAGGGATATCAACCTGTGCATCCCCTTTGATTCATCAGTGTCTCTAGAGGATCTATATCCCAAAGAGATCATTAAAAAAAAGGAAAAAGACCCACATATACAAAAATGTTTTTCATCAGATTTTTCTTGTGCAGCAGGATAATTATGGAAATATATTTAGAAGAATTGCACATGTTTAACCTATATTGGATTACTTGGTTTCTAGAGGAGTGAGGAGACGAGAAGGAAGGGAGAAAAATTTGGAACACAAGGTTCATGTATTTTGAAAAATAAAACGCTATTAATATTTAAAAACTTGAAAAGCTAGAAAAAGAACAAATTAAAAAATACTAATTAAATACCAAATTAAAAATTCTGAAAAATTAAAGGAGAAATTAAAAATTAAAGTAGAAAAATTTTAAGATAATAAAAAATCAAAAGAGAAATTAATAAAAAAAATTGAAAAGAAAAAAAAAATCTGATCTTGTGTTCAATCCTCTTTTACTTTTTTGAAAATTCGGCATTGTTGAGTGCGCCCTCCTCTCTGAGACAATACTCATTCTTTCCTTGATTTTTGTGAAACTATTCTCCACTGATTTTCTTTCTTATCTAACTGTTCCTTTTTTTTTTTTCAACCTAAGCATGGATGCCTCTCAAGGTACCCATTGCTACTCTTTTCTTTTTTCTTAGTATTCTCTATTGGCAATCCTATTCATTCCTATGGCTTCAATGATCATTTCTCTTCAGATGACTCCCAAGTTATATCTTCACCCAAAATTTATATCCAGAGCTCCAAAGTTCTATTTCCAAATGCCCATTGAATACATATCTCAATTTGGATTTCCATCTTAAATTCAACATGTTTCTCTTAATCACTTGTAAGCTTGTGTAGGTCTGGGACTATTTGTTGTTTCAGTTTTTTAGCCTCCAATATTCAGCATATCACAAGTACTTATTAAGATAAGCTGAGTTGAATTGTTTGCACTAGTATGCCTGGCTTTTTACTCATGAGAGAAAATTGTTAATGTAATTGTTAATATAATAACAGAAAATTGTTAATACCAAATTTACTTGCCACTAATTCCTTTAACAATTTCTAGTATTGTCAGAATTTCAGTTATGTCTTTATGTCCCTGCGCTTAAAGCTGAATTACGTCCTAAGTTCCCCAGAAACTTAACCTTGTAAAGGAATGTAGCTTAAGCTGGACTTCAGTTTCTAATGGCTTTGCCCCCTTCTATTGGGATTTATGGCATGAAGGGCAAAACAGGCAAAATAATTTCCCTTGCCTAGATTGCCAAGAACCACTGGGGTTCCAGGACCAGACCTTGCTACCTCATATCTCCTCCTCTCCCCTCCCCTCCTAAAAATATAAAAAATCTTTCATGATTTCTTGGTTGGGCAATCAATTATGCTCTTCACTCATGGGATAGCCCCAAGGTGGCAGGTTTACTGCCCAATAATCTCAATTAAAGACATTTTATCCTTCAACCCATGGCTTTCATTTATTTCCGGACTTGAGACCCATAATCTTAATTTAAATGTGTATTTACTACCCATTTAGAATATGAACTGTATAAGGAATCTTACTTATGTGCATAGTCTCAGATGTAAGGGGTTCCATTGACTCCTGTGTCTGTACCAAGCAAGTGATGTTTATCCAGGGGGAAGTACCATTAATAGGCAAAGACAAGATAGTGGTAACAGTGTAGAGTTGGTTGGTATTATCTTGGAATACATGCATATCCCCAGGATACTTGGTTGAATTTGTAGTTTCTACTTTCCAATACATCTTCTGAGGCTTTGGATAACCTTGGTTAGCAGAACAGGAAATGTTCATAACAGATCCAATTTCTGCAGTCTTGTTGTCCAGTTGTATTATTTCAGGTTTACTGAAAGGGGCTAGAAAACATAATTGAGATATTAATATCTTTTTTTCCTTTCATTTCAAACCTAGATTCAGCTAGAGTTAAGGGTGGGGAATGGGGTGAGGGAATGGTCCTTGGCTAAAGGGAAAGGAGGATAGATATTCTTAGAATAACTTGGAATGTAACTGATGTTGCCATGACCACAGTTATGGATTAAATGGCAGAAAACATGGGTTCAAATTCTAGCTCTATTATTTATTACCTGTATGTGACCCAGGCTTCAGTTATGTCATTTGGAAAAATTATCTCTAAGATCCTTTCCAGCTTTCAAACTATGATCATCAGATTTCCAGTAACCTCTCTTTGCTCATTCCTTTTTTTCAGGAATGGAACTCTGAACTCAGAAAATATCTTCCTGACTCCAGATCCATTGTTTTTTATATAATCTGTCACGTAGCTGTCCCCTTCCAGTTTTAAATGCTCACTCTTATAGTCCTTAAGTCCTAGGAACTTATAATATCTTTCATTTCCTGGAGATCCTTAGAAATGTTTGTAATATCCTTTATGCTCCAAAAGGGGTTCAAAGACCATAAAGGATCACCCCAAGCTAAGTTATGAACTATCCTGTTGACCAAAGTGAGGATTTTTTAAAACTATCTTTATATTATATTTATCCATAATTGCTTTTGTTTATTTGATTGTTCCTTTCCCAAACAGATATTCTCAGTGATTTTGCACATCAAATGGTAAAAAGCAACATGGATTTTTTATTTAATTGAATCTCTAAATATACCTGCAGTGGACTTTTCAGAGATTGCTCTGCTTTGCCTTTATAAGGCTTACCAGGTAGTATTCAAGAACCATAAGTGACTACTTACCAAAGACAGACAGCTGAAAAGAAAACTGATGGATGACAACTGGTCCTTTGGACCCATAATGTTGGACAAAGCATGTATATGTGCCCTGGTCCATAATCTGAACATTCTGGAGCTGTAAAATCCAAGTGTTTGGGTTTAACTTGGTTCGATTAATGTACTTGGAATTAACATACATCAGGTTCTCCTTTCCATGATAGAATTCATACAGAACACAGTCTCTGTCACCTTGCCAAAATATCACCAATTTTTCCGGGCTAATGTTTTGAGGATTCTTGAAATTACACGGCAACTTTGCGGTCTTATTGAAAAACGCCTCGATTTCTAATTCTGTGGCAAACGCAACTAAATTGGTAGGGAGAGAGACAAAAAAGGGAAAAAGAAAATTCACTTTCATTTATCCACAATAAATATATAATCCTGCCTTGCCAATGTCAGTATAAATAAATGATACCAGTGATAAATAAATGATATGGCTATGTAGGTAAAGCTGTGCTGAAACAAAATGCCCAAGTGGGGTCAGCAGAGAGCCGGGAAAATGCGTGGAGCTGCTTAATATGGTACTTATCTAACCTGCCTTTGCAGGGGATGCTAAGATCAACCCTGAGCATAGTTCTTGATAAAGAGGCCTTAGGAGCTAAGAAAAGAGGAGGAGGAGGGAGGGCTATGAACTGCAATCAGAAACTCTTAATTAATAGTTTGCTTTATTTGGCTTCAAATGTCTGGTTAAAGCAAAGAACTAGGTTTGGGGAATTTATAAGAAATTGGTCATTGGAAAGCTGATACAAATAAGAACTTTATTTTTTGAAGCAAGAAGTCCAAAAAAAAATCTCCACATACACTACATGGCAGTATAAACAGATAAGAGGTTCATTGCTACAGATGCAAGAAACTTAGCCAGCACAAGGAGGAGGGAGTTGTGTTAGGAAGGTAACCCATTAAAAACTGGGATTTGAGTATCAAAATTATACACCCTAAAATGAGAACAGGTTATGGATGCCTGATAGAAGGAAGGAAGGGGAGTGGCATTCCTAATCAAGACCCAAATATGATAGTGAAATTTCTGGGGACATTTATAACCACCAGGTTTGGGTGAGTTTTGAGTAGGAAGAATTTCTTTATTGCAACTGGACAGAGGATTTGGGTTGACAATCTGAGGCAAGTACAGGGGAATGCTCACATACCATAGCAGATGGTCAAGAATTTTACCCAATCATTGATCATTAATCATCTGACTCTAGGTCAACAAATATCAGAATAGTAGAAAAGAACAACCTTGTCTATCTTTGCCCCAATGCTTTATGGGCATTAAGACCACTTAGCCTAAATGACTGCATATTGTTGTCCTATTTTTATAATAAACAAACCAAAAAAACCCATAGTTTACAATTATCACATAATTATTTAAAACTTTTTTTTTTTTAATTTTAAGGGGGAAATTGAAAAGAAGTGCAAATCCAAGCTCAAACCAGGAAATGATTCATTACCAGCTCTGCTGGGGGAAGAAAAAGGCATGGGGAGAAGGAAAAATGACAGAGTACAGAAAAGCCAGAACTAAGAGTAGAGTTGAAAGTCAAAGACTTAAATATCAAAATGAGATGGGGCAAGAAGGCACTGCCAGTGAACCAGAACGATTGTTTTACCAACAAATCCTTGAACAGCTAAATGCTATGGGGAGGAGGGAGAGAGAAAGAGACAGAGATTGAGAGACAGAGACTGAGAGAGACAGAGACTGAGAGAGACAGAGACTGAGAGAGACAGAGACTGAGAGAGACAGAGACTGAGAGAGACAGAGACTGAGAGAGACAGAGACTGAGAGAGACAGAGACTGAGAGAGACAGAGACTGAGAGAGACAGAGACTGAGAGAGACAGAGATTGAGAGAGAGAATGATGGAGACATTGGATACTCCATATCTGGAGCTCCCCTTTAAGAAGAGTAACTTCTGTCCCTGACCCTTGGAACCTGCCCAGGGAAGATGGGAGTTACAAAAGATGGAAGCTACAAAAAACTATGCTTTTTTTCACCAATCCCATGGAGCATCAATGTAAAGCCAAATCTTTGAAAGACAAAGAAACAGGAAAATCATGTTTAGTCCCTCTAACTATAAAAATTGACTTTTTTTTACTCAGGGCCTTTGCACACACAAGTTGTCCGCTATATCTGAAAGACCCTTTCCCACCTCAGTTCCCTTTTGTGGAATGCCTGGCTTCCTTCAAAGCATAGCTCAATTTCCACTTTCTAAATGAGACTTCCTAATCTCCACTCTTACCCCATCCTCACCCCCCCCCCCAGTTATTAGCACTCTTTCCCCATAAAATTATTTTAAATTTAACTTGTTGTTTTGGCTTATTTGTATACATGTTCAATCTCTCCGAAACATAAGAACCCTCAGCAAAAAGATTGTTCCTTTTTTTGTCTGTAAACTCAGTGCCCGGAACACTATAGGCACTTTATAAATAACTTTTGAATTGAATCAGGAGTTATATTGGGAAATCTGTGAGACTAATGGGACTATATGGAATAAATTGAGTGAAGACACTCTTATGGGAATATAGCCTTAAACTATGCCAGAATTGTGACTTGAGACTTTACTATAATAATTAGAGTTATAGCTAAAAAAATTGCCCTTCCCTCCTGTTTCCCACCACCTCTTAATTAGCACTTAAATGCCTTTTTTAGAGGCAATTTATTCTTTTAATTCTGGGATAGATTTCCACTATTAGAATGTAATACAGGACTCTCCCATACAATAGAAGAAAAGGCCAGGTCAACGTTGGGGAGAGGGGAAGCTTTTGTATTCAGGCTATTTAATCTTGTGTTTTGCAGTTTTAATTTTGTACTACTTTTACTGACAAACACTTGTCAGATGGTAGATGCTCTTTCTTGGGAGATCATAATAAACCCTATTTTGCTTTTTCTTACCCTGAGTCTCTGATTGTTTTGAGGTCAATATTATCCTACACAGAGACTAAAGATTCTTTTATTTGTTCTTTAAAAATGGTAGCTATATAAATAGTCAGTCTAGTTATATTGGATGCCATTTAGAATTTTTCTTAAATTTACTAAGTGGGGGATGTTAACCAAGAGAAGTAGAAATCCCTCCAAAAAATCCCTAAGATTTTTGTTTTATGAAAGTTGACAAAAGTGTTCCAACAAGTCACTCATAACAGACTGCTCAATCTTGCTGAAGCAAATAGAGTCTGTTGCTACAGATAGTTTTTTTAGAAATTACTAAGGATGAAGAGAACATAAATCAGAGTTCTAATTCACTAGCATATTGTATGAGTTTGAGATTACTGAGGAAAGGTTGCCATGTTAGTTGACTAGTAACCTATGTTAAGTTGACTAAGTAACTATGTTAGTTGACATGGGAAGCCCTTCACAATTTGCCTTCACCTTTTCTTTCTACGTTTGATTGTGCATTACTTACCCACCTACTACTACTACCTGAATACTCTAAAATCCAAATAAATTGATCTATTTGCTATTTCCTAAATGCAACATCTCACCTTCCATCCCTTTGCCTTTGTATGGGCTGTCCCAATCCCACCCCACCCAAAACTGGGACTATTCTCCTTTACCCCTGCCTCTTGGAAACACGTGAGCTCAAGGGTTGTCTCTTTCAACAGGCCTTTTTAGAATGCTTCCCTCCCCTAAATCAATATGCATCTGTTTTGCATGTAAGGGCTTGCCCAAATCCTGTAATTTGGAGGAACTGTGTCCCTTACTATGTGACTATGTGGGTGGGGGGTAACCTGACTGGCTATGTTTAGAGAAGCCATATCTTTAAAATTGACTAAAAGGATGCAGTCCCTCTCTTTCTAGCTCACAGTTCAGTCCAGAGATGACAATCACTGTTCATTTATAATGTGGGCACCTTGACCTAAATTGATTAGAGGGGAAGGCCTTTCTTCCCCAGCTGGTCCTCGTGGCTCCTGAAGTTTCTCTTGGTCTAGGATTTTTGGTTTCTGTTCAGTATCATTTATCCATCTCAGTTTCAGGTGCTTCTGTGGTACTCACCTCAGAATTCAAGTCATTGGGACCTTGGGGTCTGGCTTTCAGGCAGCATTGTGCAGCCAGCCCACCTAGCATCCAAATACAGAGAAGTCAAGATGCCCAAAGCTTGAGCTTGAAGAGGGGACCCACAAACTCTAAAAATTCTTGAAAGAGAAAATCTCCTTCAACTCTGCCTCAGTGAGAGACCACCCCAGGGAATCAGATAAAATGGTTTACCTAGGTGGGACTGGTTGTAAAGAATTCCAACCCTATTCAAATGTAGATCTTCCATTCAATTCAATTCAAGCTGTACTCAGCCCCATCAAGAGCAACCCCCAGCTTGTAGCCAAGGCTCATAAAAGAATCAATCTAAAACCCCCTCTTTGCAGAGGTTCTAAACATGCCAACTATGCCATGCTTGCTATGCCAAGGGCCTCTTGTCCACTGGAATACTTTTTTCCAGTGCCATCCTCTCTTTACCCTCACTTATTTCCCTAACAAGACTTTATGCCTCTCTGTCAGGATTTCTAACCTTACTTCCCAATTCCTATAATTAAACCTTTCTTATCAATCTAGGTTTTCAGGTCTATAAATTCCTTTACAGAGAATCTCTGTGCTACCAAAAGGGAGTCCCCAAAACTCTCTACCCTTGTGCTGAATCCCAAGGGGAGCCAAACCTCTCCATTTTGGTTCCCTGGGCCTCAAACCTGCCACTAGACCTTACCATTTAACTCCCTGACCACCAGAAACCCTAATCTCATTTTGGTTCCCTAAATCTAGACCTCCTCAAGTTGAAGGGGTTTGAATTTGGAACTGAAATTGTGCTCCATAGGGGCTATGAACTTAATCCTCTTCCCCTCCCCAGACACTAAGCTGGTTAAAGGGGAAAGGTGATTGTATATCTATATGCTGAGAAATAAGTATATTTATTTGTTATTATACCTTTTGAAGTAAAGATTCCTTTGTAAAAACAAAACAAAACAAAAAAAAACCTAACCTGTTACGGGATAAATAAAACTGGAAGACTGGAGACCACTCCTACATTTGGGGGAAGACCATTTATAGAAACTTGAATTTCTTGCAGAGAATACCTGCATATCGAAAGTTACCCTTAACCTTCTTAAGGATACTGGGGAATCCTGGGAAAGACGTGAAATATAAATACCTGGCCTCCAGGCAGTAGAAGCTAGAGTAGTCAGTGTGACATGTATATATCCTGTTTTTATGTATTTGTTTATATGCTAAAATACCATCCCACATGGCAAGAAAAATGTGATCTCTTTGAAAACAAAGACTGTCTTTATATTTGTATCAGGGCAGCTACCTAGTACAGTAGAGAGAGCCCTGGACCTGAAGTCAGGAGGACCTGAGTTTTAAATCTAGCCCCAGACACTTAACACTTCCTAAGTCTTAAGGCAAGACACTGAACCCAAATTGTCTCACCAAAACAAAAACAAAACCAAATTGTATTAGTATCTCCAATGGCCATCAAAGTGAATGGCACATAGTAGGTAGTCAATGTATGACTACGACCAAGTCTTACAAAGCACTTTATTGTCATTATTTCATTTGAAATTCATAACAGCCTTATGAAGTAAGGACTAAGGTCCTTATACTCAATTTAAAGATGTGAAAATTGAGGACTGGAAATTAAGCAAGTTGCCCATGGTCACACAATCAATCAACAAATGTTTATGAAGTACCTATTATGTGCTATGGGCAGCTAGGGGCAAAAAAAGATAGAGCACTGCGCCTGGAGTCAGAAAGACTCATCTTTGTGAGTTCAAATACAGCCTCAGATTCTTATTAGCTATGTGGTCCAGTCAAGTCACTTAGCTCTCTTTGTCTCAGTTTCCCCATCTATAAAATGAGCTAGAGAAAGAAATGGCAAACCCCTCCAATATCTTTGGCAAGAAAAAATGGGGTCAAGCCTGAAATGACTAAATAAATTATATGATATGTGTATAGACGACAATGAAAGTCCCTGCAAGAAGCTTTCATTGTATTAGTAGGGCAACTGAATATATGCAAATATGGTCAAAATATATGTGAAATAAACACGGTAATTTTTTTGGGGGGGGGGCAAGTAGAAGTGAAGGGTAGCAGCTTATACAAAGATCACATAGCCTACACATCTAGAGGCTGAACCCATTCCTATAGGCCTTCTGACTTCAGGAAGGGGGCTCCCTATTCATTATGCCAGCAGTTCTCAAACTTGTTGGTCTTAGGACCTCTTTTACTCTAAAAATTATCAAGGAACTCAAAAACCTTTTCTTTATGTGAATTATATTTACCAATATTTATTATATTAGAAATTAAAAATAAATTTTAAAATATTTGTTACTACTTTCCTGAACAAAAAAATTGAGAAGAATGCAATGGTTCTACATTTTCTGCAAATCTTAATGTTTGTTTTAATAAAAGACAATTGGCTTGTCATATCTGCTTATGATCTCATCTGTTGCTATATGTTGTTTTAGTTGAAGTTAATGAAGAAAATCTGAGGTCACCCATTTGGAAAAGGGAGCAATATTTTTAAAAAGCAAATGACATCTTGATAATAATAATAGCTAGCATTTATATGGTGCTTATTATATGTCAGGTGCTGTTCTGTCTCATTTGATAGAATATTTTATTTGACCCTTGACACAACCTTGCTAAGTAGATGCCATTATTCCCATTTTAACATGGAGGAAACAGAGTCAGGCTTGCTCAAGACTTGGTAAGTGACTTGCCCACGATCACATAACTAATAAGTGTGAGGCTGGATTTTAACTTGGGCTTTCCTGACTCTAGGCACCTATCTCTCTATCCGCAGGGCCACTAATTACTGGTATTATTATGAAAATAGTTTTGACTTTTTTGAAAACCCAAAAAGTCAGTTGGGGAGTATTAAGGGAACTTTCATAGGTCCAGGGACTACACTTTAAGAACCACTGAATTATGTCATGCTACCTCTAAATTACATATAGCAGTTATTTGTGTTTTTGTCTTTGTTATACCTCAATTTCCCTGCATTAGTTTCCTTGAATTGTTCTGCCTCAGTTTCCCTGAATTGTTGTACCTCAGTCTCCCTGGTGACAACCCCCCTTCCTGGCCATTAGGACTGAAATAATTAGGTCTGGGAGCCCTGACCATTAGTGTTCAAAAATGTCATAAACTGCAGATGGTTTAGCTCATATATGTGGACATATCTCCTATCTCAGACATCCTGGCTCCTGGCCCTCCCAACTTATCAGAATTTATGATCCTTCCTTCCTTACCCCCACCTGCCAGAACAGAATTTATGGTCCGTTCCTGGAACTTCCCACTCATCAGTGCTCTATTCCCCCTCTGCCTTTGTTTACCTGATTGCTGGAGCCCTATAAGAATCCCTGGAATCCTTCACTTACTGCTGGATACTTTGAGACAAGAGTCCGATTCAGCCAGCTGGGGTCAACATGGATCCTGTTTTGCCTCCAGTCCAATCTCTTTCTCTAATAAAATATTGAAAACTTTCTAATCTCCATCTTGCCTCAGTTTCTCCAGCATTACAGTCTTATTTGATGAGAAGAAATAGTGAGGTGTCACAGTGGATAGAGTGCTGTGGTCTTAAGGACCTGAATTCAAATCTGGCCTCAGATACTTGCCAATTGGGTAAGCCACTTAATTCTGTTTGCCTCAGTTTATGCATCTGCAAAATGAGCTGGAGAAGGAAATAACAAACCACTCCAGTATCTTTGTCCCCAAAAAATCCAGATGAAGTCTCAAAGATTCAGTCATGGCTGAACAGCAACAAACTTATTCAATGGGACTATAAACTCTCTGAAGGTAGAAGCTGTGTCTTCTCTCTATTTTGTATCTTCCCCCATGCCTGAGCAATGTTCTTTGTTGAATGAATTGAACAAAATGAATGTGTTATTTTGAGGAGAGATATTTGCCACCTCTAGGATCAACCTGCCTCTTAACTGCTGGCTGCTCTTAACAACAGGAGAAGTGATCACAGTCTTCTAGTTTTCTATTTCTGGGTTAAGTAAAACTTTCCCTTTAGAGTGGGTTTCTTTGTAACTTGGGGAGTTAAGAGTAGTAGAAATTCTCCAAGCATTTTCCATAAACATTAATTTGTATATCCAGAATTAAAATTTTGAGAAATCCCTTATTAGATGTTTACCATCACCACTATCATTAATAATAATAATAACAATAATAAATTATGTAACACTTTATAATTTATAAGGCACTTTCTTTATAATAAGCCTGTGAAAGACAAAATTAAAATATAATTATTTCCATTTAATAGGTAAAGTTAAATGACTTGCCAACAATCACAGAGCTAGTAAGCTATGAAGTCTTGACTCAAACTCAGATCTCCTGATTCTAAATTCAGTGCTTTTTTTTCACTAAACCAAGTATATACCTAGACTTCCCAAGAGTCCCTCCTAATTTAGTATTTTGTAATTTTCTAATTCACACAGATCAGATCTGGATTTTGATGATACCAGAATCTCCATCTCCTTTTCCTGTTTTTTTCCCTAAAAAACCCTTTTTTTTTCATTTTTAGTTATGAGATGGTAGGAGAATCTAACTACTAGGGCAATCTGATATTTCTATAACTATGCTATTATTGTTATTAATTTATTTTCAAAAGGATCACAGAATATGAGAAAAAAATGAGTTTTGTCATACAACTCTATCTTTGCTTTCAAATGAAATATTCAGTCCTCTATTTGGGGTAGTGATCTTTTAAGCCAACTGCATCTCTTTTTTTTTCTTTGGCTTTTGGCCTATTGGGCATTATGCTATTCATTAGCATCACTATCATTTGATGAGCAATAACATCTATAGCTCTAGTCTCTCTCCTGTACTCTATTCTCACATTATTAAAATACTGTCAGACACCTTTGCCTGGATGCTCACCATGTACAACACAAACCTTCTACCCTAAATGGCACCCTCTTGTAAACCTTATCTCTTTTGACTCTTTCCAGTTATCAAGGTTTACAATCTCATCCTTCTCAATTCCTCCCTTGCCCTGAAGCCCCATATCCAATCATTTGCCATGCCTCCCTCTTCATCTATCCCTCTTAACTCTCCTAACTTCCTTTTAAAACTCAAATCAAACCCCAGTTTTTTGAGTGGGTCTTTGTCAATCCTCCCAATTCCCTCTGAGATTACCGTCCATTTGTTTTTTCTATTAGAATGTAAACTCCTCTGGTGCTAAGTGAGGTCAGCAGAACCAGGAGAATATTGTATACAGAAACTGCAACATTGTGTGATCAATTGTGATTGACTTAGCTCTTCTCAGCAATACAATGATTCAACAAAATTCTAAAAGAATCATGATGGAAAATTATATTCACATCTAAAGAAAGAACCATGAAGTCTGAATGCAGATTGAAGCACAGTATTTTCACTTTTTAGAAATTTGTTTCTCATTTTTTCTTCTTTATGTTTTTTTTGTCTCTTTTATGTCTCTTTTGTTCTGATTTTTTTTTCACAAGATGACTAATATGGAAATATGTTCAACATGATTATACACTGTGTGAGTTCTCCATGAAATAATCTTTTTGGCAAGTGTACATTTGGCATCTGAACAGTGTGACCAGCCAGAGTTGTGCTCTCAGTTTTGGAATGGGTGGCAGTTTAGTTTGAGAAAGCACCTCAGTGTCTGGTATCTTATTCCTCAGAATCTTCAGGATTCTGATGAGATAATTCAAATGGAAGCAATTCAGTTTCCCAGCATGGTGCATGTATAATCATGTTGAACACGTTTCCATATGTTCACCAATGAACATAAACTCACACTTTTGCAAGATGGTCAGAAAAAGTGAAACAAGGATGCTCTCAAGGTCTCTCTTAACAACTTTAGAATTAATTACATGACATGGGAGACACTGGCATAGGATCACTCATCAGTATGATGTGCCCTCATCAGAAAAGGGGCTGTGCTTTACAAGCAAAGTAGAAAAACATGTGATGAAACTGTGCATACTCTTTGATCCAGCAGTGTTACTACTGGGCTTATATCCCAAAGAGATTATAAAGAAGGGAAAGGGACCTGTATATGCACGAATGTTTGTGGCAGCCCTTTTTGTAGTGGCTAGAAACTGGAAACTGAATGGATGTCCATCAGTTGGAGAATGGCTGAATAAATTGTGGTATGAGAATATTATGGAATATTATTGTTCTGTAAGAAATGACCAACAGGATGATTTCAGAAAGGCCTGGAGACACTTACATGAACTGACACTGAGTGAAATGAACAGGACCAGTAGATCATTATATACTTCAACAACAATACTATATGATGACCAGTTCTGATGGACCTGGCCATCCTCAGCAACGAGATCAACCAAATCATTTCCAATGGAGCAGTAATGAACTAAACCAGCTACACCCAGAGAAAGAACTCTGGGAGATGACTAAAAACCATTACATTGAATTCCCAGTCCCTATATTTATGCCCACCTGCATTTTTTATTTCCTTCACAAGCTAATTGTACAATATTTCAGAGTCTGATTCTTTTTGTACAGCAAAATAACGGTTTGGTCATGTATACTTATTGTGTATCTAATTTATATTTTAATATATTTAACATCTACTGGTCATCCTGCCATCTGGGGGAGGGGGGAAGGGGTAAGAGGTGAAAAATTGGAACAAGAGATTTGGCAATTGTTAATGCTGTAAAGTTACCCATGCATATAACCTGTAAATAAAAGGCTATTAAATTTTAAAAAAAAAGAAAAGAAAAACATGTGATGAGCAAAATTAAAGAAGCCATCACAATTGTTCATAGGGACTGTTTATATATGTGTCTGGCCTGATTATATATGTGTCTGACTTGTGGCAGAGCATTCTGACCTCCTATTGGTCCGATCAGCCATAATCAGACTGCAATTCAACTTTAACAGTGATGTCATTTTGGTTTTCTTTGAGAACAAAGGACAACAACCAACCAACCAACCATCCATATTGGATTGTTTATTGTCTTGGGAAGAGAGGAGAAAAGAGATAAAGGGCAAAAAAATTAGAACTCAAAATCTTACAAAAATGAATGTTGAAAATTATCCTTACATATAATAATGCTACTGGGGGAGAGGTGAAGACTTTAAGTTCCTTGAAGGCAGAGACTTTGGCACATAGTAAGTGCTCAATTGATACTGACTGACTGACTGTTGAGTGACTAACCTAATTAGGGAGAAAGAAGTGAAAATTGTAGAGAAGTTTTGAGGAATGTTTAAACTTATATCCGCAAACTTAGATGTGTTATAGGATGAAATATGTGAACCAAATCAATAAATATCATCATCAACATCATCAATCATCATCATCATCATCATCCCCACCACTATCATCATCGTTATCCCCTTGGTTAATATCCATTTGCCTACCTCCACATTTACGCTGGAGAATGAGACATATATGTTTTAGACACAGCCAAGGAAGAAATTTGTTTTGCTTACTTATGTATATTATTATAAGGGCTCAGATTTTTTTTCAGTATAAGGAGGGAAGTGGAGAGAAAGAAAAATCCATTTTTGTTCATTGAAAAAATAACAAATTAAAAAAGAAACAAATTTTGAAAAACAACTATTTGCATATGATACTATATTAGGGCTATCAAAAGTGATCCCAGATGAATAAGGCATTAGTTCAGTGTCTATGTCTTAAAAAGAAGTGAGAGATTTGAAGGAGTCAGTGAAATGGTGACAAAAAATTTAGAATGTTAGCATGTTCTTACCTGAAATCATGAACACCATCAGCAAAATGTTGTTCAGGTCCATAGTACTGTCATTAGAGAAAGGAAAAATAAAAATCAATCAAAAATTAAACATTGAATCTTTGTCTACATTTAAAAAATGAAAAAAGGGTGCTTGGAGAAAAGGAAAGATGGACAGTCATGAATATATAATCTTTACTATACTTTCTTGAATATGGAAATTTATTGTTATATATTTTGACTTTTCCCTGGTGTTGTTCTAATGGACACATGACAATATTTATCCCCCTTTTCTGTCTTTCTTTTTCTATTTTGTCTTTTCTTATTTTAAATAATTTTTTTAAAAAAAGAAAATAATTAAAAATTAGATGTGCTCATTTGGTTCTTATTGAGTTCACTTGACTGAACTAAGTAAAGGCCAAAGAGAGCATTATAAACTCATAGCCATTTTTAGTAGTGCTTTTGGGAGTATACACTTCCCATCACTATTAAATCTTTTTTTTTTTAGTTTTTTTTTAATCTTTTTTTCTGACATATGCATCCATATTTATACAGTTATTTTGCTGCACAAGAAAAATCAGATCACAGCCAAAGTGGTAATAAGGGCAAATTTTATATCTCTAAAGGCTTACTTGAATAAAATAGAGAAAGAGAAGATCAATGAATTGGGCTTACAGCTTAAAAAGCTAGAAAAAGAGCAAATTAAAAACCTCCAATCAAATACTAAACTTGAAATTCTAAAATTAAAAGGAGAAATTAAATTAAAAGTAAAAAAATTATTGAATTAATAAATAAAACTAAGAGTTGGTTTTATGAAAAAACCAACAAAATAGATAAACCTTTGGTAAATTTGATTAGAAAAAAGGAAGAGGAAAATCAAATTGTTAGTCTTAAAAATGAAAAGGGAGAACTTTCCACCAATGAAGAGGAAATTAGAGCAATAATTAGGAGTTACTTTGCCCAACTTTATGCCAATAAATTTGATAACCTAAGTGAAATGGATGACTACCTTCAAAAAAGATAGGCTGCCCAGATTAACAGAGGAGGAAGTAAATTGCTTAAATAGTCCGATTTTAGAAAAAGAAATAGAACAAACTATTAATCAACTCCCTAAGAAAAAAGTCCGCTTTTTCTTGTGCAGCAAAATAACTGTATGGATATGTATACATATATTGTATTTAACATATACTTTAACATATTTAACATATATTGGTCTACCTGACATCTAGGGGAGGGGGTGGGGAGAAGGAGAGGAAAAGTTGGAACAGAAGGTTTTGCAAGGGTCATTGCTAAAAAAATCAGATCAAACAGAAAAAAAAAAGAGAAAGAATAAAATAAAATGCAAGCAAACAACAATAAAAAGAGTGAAAATGCTATGTTGTGAACCACACCCAGTTCCCATACTCCTCTTTCTGGGTACAGATATGGCTAGCTTCATCACAAGATCATTGGAACTAGTTTGAATCATCTCATTGTTGAAGAAAGCCACATCCATCAGAATTGATCATCATATAATCTTGTTGTTGCCGTGGTTCTGATCTCCTGGTTCTGCTCATTTCACTTAGTATCAGTTCATGTAAGTCTCTCCAAGCCTCTCTGAAATCATCCTGTTGGCTGTTTCTTACAGAATAATAATATTCCATAACATTCATATGCCATAACTTATCCAGCTATTCTCCAAGTGATGGGTATCCACTCAGTTTCCAGTTTCTTGTCACTACAAAGAGGGCTGCCACAAACATTTTTGCATATGTGGGTTCCTTTCCCTACTTTAAGATCTCTTTGGGATACAGACCCAGTAGAAACACTGCTGAGTCAAAACTAATAAATAAACACTTAATAACAATGATAAAAGAGAGATAAGAGAACAGAAGATGACAGTTTTTTCAGTGATGTTATTGAAGGCGTTCATGTTCAATACCAGCCAAGTCCATTACTTTTGAGTCTTTCCCAACACTAAAATCAGTCTGTTAGTCTATAATGATTGGAGATTGTGGGAATATCTTAATCTGTTTTTTTTTATCAATTTAGATAATTCAATATGGAAACTTCCTCCAACCACACAGAGTGGCAACTTGTTTATAACTTAGAGTTGTTTAGAGTACTTAAGTTGTAGTTGTAAGAGTTGTATCAGAGATACCATTACCTTATTTCTCTTTTATCATTGTTATTGTGTTGTTTTAATAAAGTACTCTTCTGATACCTCATTGTTTCATGGAGATGATTTGGGATATTTAAAGGTTCTGCCAACCAAGCACAATTGCTGGAAGGTCCTACCAAGCTGAAAAGATCAGAAAAGTGCAGAAAGGAGACTTACCCCATGTTGCTTATCCAAGAATCAATCTAACTAGGTTCAGACCAAATGAAGAACTTTTTCAGCCAATAGAAATCCATGAAGAGCTGTCTTCTTCAGTACAGAAGAAACACCTGCTCAGAGATGAAATCACAGATACTTAAAGCTAAAATAATAAAATAATTCTCATAATAAATAAGCTTATATGGCATTTTCCAAGCATTTTAAATACATTATATCATCTTCCTGAAAACAATGAAAGGTGAGTGCTAAAAAAAAAAAATCGAATTAAGACAACTCTGAGGTAGCATCTAATACCTCTCCAATTTACTAAGATGACAGGGAAAGATAATGGTAAATGTTGGAGGAGATGTGGGAAAACTGGAACACTAATGCATGATTGGTGGAGTTGTGAACTGATCCAACCATTCTGGAGGGCAATCTGAAACTGTGACCAGAGGACTATCAAACTGTGCATACTCTTTGATTCAACAGTCTCACTATTGGGTCTGTATCCCAAAAAAAGATCATAAAAAAGGGAAAAGGACCCATATGTGCAAATGTGTTTATAGTAGTTCTTTTTGTTCCTTTCTTTGGCAAGGAACTGGAAATTGACTGGATGTCCATCAGTTGGAGAATGACTCAGTAGATCGGGGTATAGGAAGGTAATGGAATATTATTGTTTTATAAGAAACAATGAACAGACTGATTTCAAAAAAGTCTGGAAAGACCTACATGAATTAATGCTAAATGAAGGGAGCAAACCAGGAGAACATTGTATACAATAACAAGAAGATTATGTGATAATCAGCTGTGATGGACTTCACTCTTCTCAGCAATATGGTGATTCAAGGCAGTTTCAATCAACTTGGAATGGAAAATGCCAATCACATCCAGAGAGAGAACTATGGAGATTGAATATGAATTGAAGCATAGTATTTTCACCTTTTTTGTTTGTTTCTTTCTTGTGTTTTTTCCCACCATTTCTTATAGTATAATAGTAATCTATTACACTACACAACTTTGAAATTGTTCCCTCTGTATATTTGTTTCTTAGAATATAGTTTTAATTTGCCTGTGTTTTTCTCTGTACTTGATAGCAATCAAATGAAAAAGTCTAAAGTTTTGCCTTATCTTTTCAATTAATGCTGTAAGCTATTAAAGCTAAAATGAATTAGAAAAGGAAAAAAAAAAGAGTACCTGAGTGGCCTGAAGGATTCATGAAAGTAGGAATTGCTTGTAATTGACAGGATCTGGGCAACCTTCATGGAAAGAGTGGAACTTGAAGGGTATCTTGAAGAGAGATTTCAACAGAAAGACCTCCCGTCTTTCTATACTATGTTCTACATATGTTCTTTGTTCTACACACATATGATGGAAGACAAAGTCACAGAGGTCTGATGAACTAGAGAAATAATTTGCAATTCATTTGCTGAGCATGGCTAAAAGTCACACTTAAAGAAATGATTTTTGGAAAGACAAGTTGAAGCTAAATTGTGGAAGTCCTTAAATATCAGACTTAGGAACCTACATTTTCTTTGTTAAACAATGAGGAACCAAGAAAGGGTATTTTTCCTTGTGCTTTGCTTTTTTAAGAAGGAAAGGAACCAGACAACTCTTATGCATTAGGAATATCCCTTTGGGCATAGATATGAAGCACATTTGTATGAAGGCCATCTTCAATTATCCTGATGTAGATTTTGCTACTGGACCCAGATGACTGGAAGAGAGAATAAGGTTGGTGACTTTGCAGAGCCCTGCCTCATTTAAATCCAATTCGCTTGCAAGGGAAGATAGCACATTTGTCATCTCATTGGTCCTCTTTGGAGAACAAAGGACAAAGACATCATTGGTATGATGCACCAACTGAAGATGGAAGGAGGAATTGAGAGCCAGAGAGATTAGTTGGGTTGAAAAATGACTATTCCACCTTACTTCTAATTCTGACCCAAGAAAATCTTTCCCTGTGTTCCCTTGGTCACTGGCAAAGTTGTAGCTCCAATTCCATTTCCTAGCCCTAGACTCTGGATCTGAAATCAGAAAACAGCCTCAGAACCTTACTAGCTAAGTGACCCTGGACAATTCACTTAACCAGTTTGTTTCAGTTTTCTCATTGATAAAATAGGGATAATATTAGTCTTGACCTCCCAGGATTGTTGTGAGAATCAAATGAGCTAATATTTGCAATGCATTTTGCAAACTTTAAGATGCTACATAAATGCTAGCTATTGTTATTGTTCTTATTATCTATTCTTTGTTTTAACTCTTAGCTCAAGTTGAACTGTATTCTTGACTTAGTTTCCCAGATCTCTAAGGAACAAGTCTAGTGGCATCCTGCTCCCAGAAACTTTCTTGTTTCTTTTTTTTGTCTCTCACTCCCCACTTTCCCCATCACCAAACATTAGCAATGTAAATTACATATTCTTAGCACTTAATAAGTCAATTCCAATCACATCAATATAGGTTTTTGGCATTAAAAATGAAACTTAATTAAATTTTAATTACGTCAGTTTATTTTACAGATGAGGAAATTGAATCCAATGGGGTTAAGTGCTCAAAATAACCTCCAGAAAGTGAATATTTTAGGCTGGATTTGATTCAGGTGTTCCTGATTCCAGATCTGGCAGTCTATCCATGGCACCATCTTGAAGCCCAAACTTCATTTACTAGCTGATAAGAGCAAAGTTTAAGATAAAATCCAGATTTTCTTATTAGCTAATAATGAAGATTATGGACCAAAGGTATGGACTCAGTTATCCCCTTTACATCTAGTAAATGATTAACTAACACATTCTGGAAACATCATTTAGTCCTGTTGTCTGGATTGCCTGGATTTGATCTCCAAAAGTTGGTTTCATTAGAGGAAAAACACTGAATTGGGAGACAAGAGACACAGACCCAATCTCCAAGTTAAGGGGCAAAAGATTTATCATGCTGACAACAGTGGGTTATTCCAGAAAGGATTAGCAAAGGACCCAAGAGAAATAAGACAGATTTATAAAACAAAATTGATCAGAGCTTCACCTTACTTATTTGCTAGTTTTGTGGCTTACAAATAGATCTGAAGGATGATCTATTCATTACTGTCTCAGAAATGTCATTATCACTGACCAACAGATTAACCATCTGAAGTTAGTAATGTTTGTAGGACTATTCTAAGGCAGAAGATTTTGAAATCATTGACAGACAGATTGTTATTGTTAGGTCAGAGGGCCTCAGGATCACTAATATATCTTCCCTAAAATCTAAAGAAATAAATATTATTATATTCCTAGGCCAGAGGACTTTTACAATTATTGACAGACAGATTGTCAGAACTATAGCACTCCAAGGTTGAGGGTGGGAGGGAACCTTGGGATCACAGATTTTAAAGCCAGAAAACTTTAGAATCATTTACAGATTGTTAGACCAGAAGCCCCTTAATGACAGGGGACTTCAAAATCATTGCTGTCTCCCCTAGAAGCTATATTTACATCACCAAGAAGAATGATTCTGCTCTGAGTGCTCTCTTGCTCTCTCTAGTTCTCTTAAGTTTGTTTTCCTCTAGGCTTTGAACAATTCATCTTCAAATGACCAGCACTAGATAGCTGTATTGACCAGCTTTAGGGATCTTTCACAATCCACATCTTCAGTCAGCTTAAACCCCTCCCAATGGGATCCTGTAGGTGTCCCAGCTTAGGGATGGGGACATTGGGTTAAGATTTGGGTTAATATTACTGAGAAAGAGACCCCACAAACAATTCAGTTTGATACTTGTCAAATTGTAGAATTATAGAGGCTTAAATAAATATTTGTGTCCTGATAGAGAAAGAATTTTATACAATTACCTATTTTGAAATAATGTTTGATTTGCTACAATGCCTGGATATTTAGAAAACGCAAATCAAAGATTAAGTTGGGAATAGATATCATAGGTATAGCTCTCTTAGGAAGATTTGGAATCAAGTTAAGGACTTAAGGCAAGCAATAGACATCAATGCCTAAGAATTGCTAAAGTACAGTACAAAGAGTCTGGACAAAAAGCAATTTCTGTGTCTGTGCTATGGGTTGTCCAATGCCCAGATAGTAAATTACCAAATACTTTATTCTACCTATTCTCTTCTGTGAGGGAATAAACCAGGTTATACTAACCCTTTATCTCAGCTCTGGAGATCAATCAGCTCATCTCTCATGGCTGGGTGTGTTGTGCCACAGTTCTCTTTTATTGTCCTGTCTCAGTTTCCCTAATTGTCCTGATTCAGTTTCCCTAATTGTCCTTACTCAGTATGCCTTAATTGTTCTGCCTCAATCCCCCTGGTTGCAACACCACCCTTCCCTCCTAATCATTAGAACTGATGTAATTTAGTGCTGATTACACTAAGATTATAAACTATAAATCCAGAAAAGGAGAAAAACCTTCTATCTTAGACATCATGACTCCAGACCTTCCCTACTTAACAGAGTTCTGGTGCCTTCTTCTATCCTGTCAGAACTGGATTGATAATCCATTCCCACTCTCAGTGCTCTGACTCTGACCCTGCCTTGGTCTACCGAGCCTTGTGCTTGGAGCCATATGCATATATACTTCATGGGACCATTGAATGCATGAGAATAAAAGAGTAACAACAACAAAGAGTAATAACAACAAAATCTTCAGAGAAAATTTAGCAAACTGACAATAAGAAAAATGAGCAAAAACAATGAGAAAAGGAAATTGAGGAAAAATTTTTGAGGAAAAAAAATACTACAGAAATTACCATTAACACCCTCAAAAATAATAACAGTAGAATTGTAAAAACAAACCAAAACCAAAAAAAAAAAAAAAAAACCACTTCCAAAATGATTCAGAAAAGCCAAAAAAAATTTGAAAAGATGAAAAAAAATGAGGTTAGAAATTAGGGCTCTTAAGAAATTGTTTTTAAAATAATAGAGTTGAGAATTTTGAGGAAATGGCAGAATCTCTTCAAAGCAATGGTTTCTCTGAAAAAGAGAACAACAGAGATGAAAAATAGACATTACTATAAAAAATATTGGGTAGGATGACTGAATGGGAAAAAGAAATCCCAAAATGTCCTGTCTCAGTTATGGCCTAGAATGAAAAATAAAAATAACAAAATCTTCCTTGGGTTCTAGTAAAACTTTATGCAATTAGATTAGGCTTGATCTAAACTCAAAATATCTACTATAAATGAATATATGAATGAAAATCATCCTGATTTAGTTTTTTACATGTAAAAATAAAGGGAATTGAGAGTTCCAAACTTGATGGAGGGGAGAGAGAGGAGTGGACCTTGAAGCTGTCCTCTTGAAGAGGGGACCCTGAAACTCTAAAAATCCTTGAAGGAGAAAATCTCCTTCAACCCTGCCTCAGTGAGAGATGATAAAGTGGTTTACCTAGGTGGGGCTGGTTGAGTCTTGAGCTAGAGAATTCCAACCCTATTCAAATGTAGATCTTCCATTCAATTCAACTCAAGCTGTACCCAGCCCCATCAAGAGCAACCCCCAGCTTGTAGCCAACTTGAGCTGTCCCAACCCCCACTAAGCCATTCAATATAAAAGAGCCAAACTAAAACCCTCTCTTTGCAGCGGTTCCAAACATGCCAGCCCCATGCATGGCATGCCAAGAGCCTCTGTCCATTATAATATTCTTTCCAGTGCCATCCTATCTTTACCCTCACCTATTTCCTAACCAGACTTTATGCCTCTCTGTCAGGATTTCTAATCTTACTTCCAATTCCTATAATAAACCTTTTATCAATCTAGGATTTTGGGTCTGTAAATTCTTTTACAGAGAACCTCTGCACTCCCAAAAGGGAGTCCCCAAAACTCCCTACCCTTGTGTCAAATTCCAAGGGATTGCAGGGGAGCCAAACCTTTCCATTTTGGTTCCCTGAACCCCAAACCTGCCCCTAGACTTTATCATTTAACTCCCTGACTACCAGAAACCCTAATCTTATTTTATTCCCTAAATCTAAACCTTATCACTCTGATTTTGGGGGGGGATGTTGAGAAATTCTCCTTGAATCCTCAGAGAAGCTCCCCTCTGAGAAAGACCTGCCCCAGGGAATCAAGATAAAGTGGTTTCATTCTGTTATCTTGGTGTCACTAGTTGAGTCCAGGACCCCTACAATTTAGCTGGACTGGAGATCTAGATTTCTATTGACCCTTATTGAGTTGAAGATTGGCTTAACCACTCCCAGTAAACTGTCCCATTCTACTGGAAATCTAGGACTGGGGGCAGTAATCTCATTCAATTGAAACTTCTATTCAATTCGAAGATCTCAGTCTGATTTGAACTCAAACTGCCTCCAGCTCCTAGCAAAGATAAAAAAGTTTCAAATTCCTTATAAAAAGGGGCAACTTGGGATATTTCTTTGCAGAGGCCAAACAGCACAATTGCCTTGTCAAGGAACCCCTTCCTCCCCTTGGCATAGCTGCCTGTGAGAACCCCCTGCCCGCCGAGAAGATATTCGTTTCAGATTAACCTCTCTTTATCTCTCTAACCTATTTCCTTAACAGGACTATATTCCTCTTTACCCCTCTGTCGGGATTTCTCAGCTAGGAACTTTACCTTGCCACTGAGGAAGTCAGTATTCCTAGCAAAGGCTGACTTCTCAGTCCTAAAATTAAACTTCTTTTTGCCAGTCTACTTTTTTGGGTTTGTAAATTCTTTTACAAAGGACTTGCACTGACCAGAAGGGATTCCCACAACTCTATGTCCTGCATTGAACCTCATTAAACTATTACTCCGAGAATCTTCCCAGCTCCAAATTCAAAACTACTTAGTAATGTTTCAGAGCTTCTATACACTGATTCATTCTCCCTTTAGACTAGCAGAATTTATCACATGACTTTTTATGATGGAGAGAACAAAAATAGTGTATTCAATATGAAAAACATGTGTATGTGTGTGTGTGTGTGTGTGTATATGAGGGTATATATATGTATATGTATGTATAATTTTTAAAAACCCATCAAATTACATGTTAACATAAAATATATCAAATCCAATCACCGAGTGAGTGAATGAATGAATGAATGAAAAATGTGTTAAGCAGTTACCTTGTCCTAGGCATTATGCTTAAGGCTTGAGAATATAAATATAAAAAGTAAAGAATTTCTTGTCTTTGAGGAACTTACATTCTAATAGAGGAAGACAATACATGTAGTGGAATCCTAAGCAAGGTCAAGAGTTTTGTTTTGGGAAGTAACAGGGCTGGTGAGTGTAGTCACAGAGGGATTGTCAAATGTCAAAATCTTTCTAGGAACAATAGTATTATATGATTACTGTTCTCAAAGCAAGAGATAGAAAGAAAGAGGTGGAGAAGAAAGGCAGTAACAATGTTGCATGCATGATAGAATACAGAAAGATGACTAGAATACAGTGTAGCAGTACTGTTCACTGATATATAGTAAATGTTCTCAATGAGGAGGAGATAGCCCCAGAGCAGGAGGTATGGAAATCAGACCTATAGGTGGAGGGTGTCCCAGCAGCATGACATGAAGATGGCCAGATTTCAGTACTGCCTCAAATCCCCTTGCCCACAGAAAGGGTTAGGTCTCCCATACAACATATCTGCATGAAACCCAGAATCTTTTCTTAGCAACCATAAGTAAAAGCCCAATGCCTTTCACAGATGGGAAAAGTTTCCTGGGCCATGGTGATACATATCCCCTCAAGGTTAGATGGGATGTGACTTGTGGGGCACCCCTGCCTGGTAGCAATTCTTTTTTCTCCCCACTTTCATTTTCTATTTCAGTTTAGTCATACTTCCTCTTTTTAAAAGTCCTGCCTAAAAAGATATGCCCTTAGTTTTCATGCCCTATGTACATGTGTACCTTTCCAAGCCCTGGAAAATTTCATTCAAGATCATTTTCCTACAAACTCACTCTTTGCCCTCAAAAACTTCTGGGAAATATGGCCCAAGCCTACCAAGACACAGAATTATACCCAAAGAATATATCACCTTGATCCCAAAGCATCATAAAACGAGTGGACTAGACTTCTAAAGAGATTCCTTATATCAAATTAGGTAAAGGAAGATTTTGTACCACATTCTTATCTGGACTGGGAAAAGAAAAAATAAAAAAAAGAATAACAAGTAAATATGAGAAATTTTGAATTGAGTAGAATAGTTGGGCCTGAATGGGGTAGGTTGTTTCAAGGGAGAACCTGTGGGAGACCAGGACCACATTAAGGTAAAGAAACAAACTGCAAGGATTAGGTGCTACTTTAAAAGATAAGGGGGGTGGGGGAGTACAGTTTAATGAGAAAAATATAATCTTAGTATTTACAACATGAAATATGAATCTATCAAACTCCTAAATGAAATGAAAAGAATGGTAAAATGGACAAGAAAACCCAATAATTTACTGCATATGCACGAGATACACATCTCAAAGACAAAGAATAAAACCGAGGTGACATAAAATGTATTATGCTCTAAGGGATTCCAGAAAAATTAGAATTTGCCATCATGATTTCAAACAAGGATGAGTGTGGTGTTCTTCTTCTTTTCTATAATATATGATAGTTCTCTGTGGGAGCAGGTTTCTTGGGGAGGTTTTCTGGAGGCAGCCTTAGTTTCAGTTCCAAGTAATAATCACCTCAAAGGCAGCCAGGGATTTAAGTACAATCTTTTATTGTCTCTTGGTTCCGAGAGCTCTTGTTGCTAGTCTTTTGCCTCTGCCAGCTTCTGCCTCTAGCTCAACTCCAACTCTTGGCAATCTTCCGAACTGACTCTCCCCTCTCAATCTTTTCAACTGAACTCTCCTGACTGAGCTCAGCTGTTTTTATGCTCTTTTAGAGGTGTAAACTCAAAGGTTGACTCCTCCTCTGAGAGTGGGATTATGGGAGGTGTGAATTTGGATATCTCATACTGAACCCTGAAATCTCCCAAACATGTGAACTAATGTGTGAGCTAATGTGTGAATTCTCAAAGGTGTTAACTTAAGCATTGTTTCTATCGATTCTAGTGACTTAACACCTTGTAAAGATTCTCTCTAATGTGTGAACCAATAACCATTGTTTCTATCAATTCCATTGAGTTAACACTAGGATTTTAACACATGAGAAAAACTTGGACAGACAGACAGACATTGAGAAACAGGGAGATCATATAATATTTAAAGGTACCATGAACTATGAAGCAAAATCATAAATGTATATGTGTCAAATAGTATAGCTCCTAATTTCTTTTTTAATTTATTTTTTGATTGATAAAAAGATGTTTTCATTACTTCCTACTTTCCCCACATTGAAAAAGGAAAAAAAAATCAAGTCTCATAGTAAATATGCATATTTAAACAAAACAATTACTATGTTTATCATATTAAAAAATATCACTCTCATTCAGCATTCTGAATTTATCATTTCTCCCTCAAGAAGTAGTATCTAAATTCTTAAAGGAAAAAGAAAACCAAATAGAAAAAAAAAGTCTGACAGTAATATATTATAAAGGAATCACTATAATTATAATAATTATAAAGGAATTCAATTTCAAAGCTATATAAATCTAGATGCAAAATAAGCAAGACAAAGAAAAGCATATATATGAAGAATTTTTGATGATATATTTAGATGATATATAGGTATAATTAAAATCATTTTGAAAAATTGGACATTTCTAAATTGGAATATTCAAGAACATGCATATTTCTCAGTATTATCTGATCCATTCACAAAATATTACTTCTGTGGTAAAAAAATGTAAAAAGACAATAGTATTTACAATCCATTAAACCATAAAATGACAATAACTAAAAAAATCAGGAGCAAATGATACATATGGCAATAAATGAAGGAATCAGGAGCAAATGTTACAGTCCTTGGATAATAAATGTAAAGCTGGAAGAGACTTCTGAAGCTATTTAATCCAATCCCCAGACTTTACAAGTGATGACCAAAAAAACTTAAGTGATTTATGAACACAGGAATTAGCAGTGCAGAATCTGAACCCATTTTCCTTTACATTGCAGTATTTACATTTCCATTATATTGCAGCAAAACTGACAGATTAAATTACAAGGACAATTAACTACAAAAATAAATACCAAATTGTCTTGTAAACCAATTAAACCAAATTGTCTTGTCTTGTAAATACCAAAAAATCTTGATAAAACTAGTAAAGGAGAACGAATTGATGTACATTTTCCACTGTTGGTGGAGAAGTGTTAATGAGATAGAAGAGCATTTCAGAAATGGGGAACAGACAGATGGAAGGAAAAAAATGGAATATCATATATGAGAAATAGAAAATAAGCTAGTAATCATATGGATGGAACTCTTTTCAACCAGAGAAAGTACTATGGGGACTGAATGTGGAGCACAATATAAATTTTCACCTTTTTTTGTTGTTGTTTGATCACTTTTTTTTCTTTTTCTTTTTTTTTTTTTGGATTTAATTTTTCTTACACAGCATGATAAATGTTTTGAAGGACTGCACATGTTTAACATATATTGAATTACTTGCTGTCTAGGGGAAGGCAGTGAGGGGAAGGGAGGGAAAAAAATTTGGAACACAAGGTTTTGCAAAAATGAATATTGAAAACTATATTTGTGTGTATTTTGAAAATAAAAAGTTATTATTTTAAAAAAGACTCAATCATAGTGTGTGTGTATATGTGTGTGTACATATGTAGGTGTGGGGGGGTCAGAGGGGAGTGATACACTAAAATACTAGGAAGAAAGGAAGAGGCTATGTTATGAAGGCCTTTAAATACTAAACTATACAAAGCAAAACAAAAAAATCAGAGGAGACTAGGGATATATTACCCTAGTATCACTGGGGAAGAATTTTAAATTTAATTTTAAAGTTTTTTTCATCCACAAAACTTTGTCTTCTCTCCCACCCACCCCAACCAGCCCTTAACAATAATGAAAAAAAAAAAAGAGAACCCCTGTTACAAGCATGTATAATCAAGCAAAACAAATTTCCACTTTGGCAATGTCCCAAAAGAAATGTGTATACATTTATTATATACACACTTCTACATACATGCATACATGTAAGTACATATGCATGAATATTATATATGTGAAATATATAATATGAATATGTGAATGAATATAATATAATTATAATTTATTTCATTTGAATTTATTTTATTATTCATTTATGGAATAAAACAGGTATTTCCATAACACAAAATAATGGGGAAGGATGAGAATTGCATATGAAACTACAAAAAAAAATTCATTTTTTCCCTTATTTTCCTTTTTTTATAATATTTTAAATATTTTTATAAACATATATAAGTATATTTATATAATCATTAAATATATTTAAATGTATATTATGTAAATATAATTTATAAATTTTATTATACTGTATATTTAAATTACATATTTAGATAAATTTAAAATGTGGATATATATGACTGTATTTAATAATATATAAATATGTTTGCTATGTATATTAGTATATTTAATAATATAACTATTTATAAATATATACCAAATGTATCTAATATATGAACTTGGGATCATGTCATTATTATTATTACAATATTATGATTACCATTATGCATTTATATATTTGCATATTTATAGTACTTTAAGATTTTCAAAAAGCTTTATATAGCTTCCATAGCTTTATATAGCTACTTTATATAGCTACATTGCAGATAGCTTTATATAGCTATCCATGTTTAGATGATCTCAGGGTTCTTTCCATTTCTAATATCCTATGAGTCTACTATTATTCTAAATTTTCCTCTACAACCCAAACTCTATTGTTTCACTTTCATTCGCATTTTGATTCCAGTTCTCCCTTTTGTCACAGTGAACCATATTCCAAATTTTGTAAAGCATAAGAATCATAGAATGTTATCACTTCCTAGAAATTTAAAGTTTATCTCGTCCAGGGTTCTTATTCTGAGGTATGAAATTTGTGGATAGATTTCAAGGGATCTATGAACTTGGAGGGGGGAAATTCCATCTTTATTTTCACCAGTTTTTGAGATTTGGCATTTCCTTCAGTTATTAAAAAATATCCTAAGGAGGGGTCTGCCCAAAAGTTTCACTAGATTGTCAAAGGGATCTATAACACACCAAAAAAAGTAAGACCCCTTAACCCAGTCCAACCTCTTACTTTATAGATTGGGAAAATGATTATTTGCATAAAGCCAGAACCTAAAGTCAAAGATCGCAAGACTTAGAATTAGAAGGAACCTTAGAGATCACCTAGTTCATCACCTTCCCTCCATTTCATAGATGAGAAAACTGACTACTAGAGAGGTTAAGTGTTTGCAAAAGGCATAAAACCAGTAATATAAACAGTAATGTAGAACCTAAGTGTTCTGACTCTAAATTCTGAATTTTTTCCATCATACCAGATTAGCCTTCTCTGCATGTCCTCATGTGGCAAATAACATTTGCCCCTCAATTATAGCTCTATACATTCCAAAACATCCCATTTGGAAGCCCAAATCAGAGTGATCACCTAGAACATTATCAAAAGAAAAGGAAACTTTAAATATAACTTCCATATTGGGGTAGAGAAGACTTCCTTATTTGTTCAGAAATAGTTACATTCAAATTTGTCCCCAGAATCAAGCTGCCTTGAGGGCAGAGTAGGTAACTACTGACTTTTGTGATCTCAAGTGCCTCATTCAGAAATAGCTGTGGAGTATTATTTTTAGACTTCTCACTATTACTCTTAGATTTTTGGCTAAGGCATTGAAAGTTACTTCACCAGTGACACTTTTTCTCTGAGGGGAGAAACTTGTGAAATAATTTTCAGCTATTAACAGCAGAACACTAATTATGGAAATAGTCTCTTAGCAGCAACCTGAGAAAATGGAATCAAAGCTTATAAACAAGAAATAGGAGTGTGTCTTCTTAGGCATCTCTCCTCCTCTGAAAAGGACAGTGGAGAAGTGAAGGCAAACAGCTGACTTTAGAATCACAATCTTTCAGAATTACTCCCACACTCCCACACCTTAAAAACAACCATACTTCTTATATCCCAAAGAGATTATAAAGCAGGGAAAGGGACCTGTATGTGCACGAATGTTTGTGGCAGCCCTTTTTGTAGTGGCTAGAAACTGGAAACTGAATGGATGTCCATCAGTTGGAGAATGGCTGAATAAATTGTGGTATATGAATACTATGGAATATTACTGTTCTGTAAGAAATGACCAACAGGAGGATTTCAGAAAGGCCTGGAGAGACTTACATGAACTGATGCTGAGTGAAATGAGCAGGACCAGGAGAACATTATATACTTCAACAACAATACTATATGATGACCAGTTCTGATGGACCTGGCCATCCTCAGCAACGAGATCAACCAATTCATTTCCAATGGAGCAGTAATGAACTGAACCAGCTACGCCCAGAGAAAGAACTTTGGGAGATGACGAAAAACCATTACATTAAATTCCCAATCCCTATATTTATGCCCACCGACATATTTGATTTCCTCCACAAGCTAATTGCACAATATTTCAGAGTCTGATTCTTTTTATACAGCAAAATAATGTTTTGGTCATGAATACTTATTGTGTATCTAATTTATATTTTAATGTATTTAACATCTACTGGTCATCCTGCCATCTAGGGGAAGGGGTGGGGGGCGGGAGGTGAAAAATTGGAACAAGAGATTTGGCAATTGTTAATGCTGTAAAGTTATCCATGCATATAATCTGTAAATAAAAGGCTATTTAAAAAAATAAATAAAAAAACAACCATACTTAGCTATTAACTCTATGAAATGGGAGTAAAAGAAAAAGGGAGAGCTGAGAGGATTAGAGTGACTGTAACACTATAGTACAAGGGCAGCTGGACTAAAGAAAAAAGCGATAGGAATTTGGGAAAATAATTGTTACATGGAATTTTTCTTTCAAATCGAATCTACTCTATTAATATTAATAAACCTGCCAAAATAAGAATATCCAATGCAAGAAGCAGTATCCATTATGTGCAAAGCAAAGAGAAAATGAAATAATCGCTGACCTCAGGTAACTTATATTCTACTACTAGTTGATAGTTAAATAAATAAATAAAGCTATTGTTATAGCTATAATAATAGCTAGCATTTATAGAGTATTTCAAAGTTTGCAAAGAACTTTACAAATAACATTTCATTTTATTTTCCAAACAACTCTGGGGGACAGGTGCTATTATTATCCCCATCTAATAGAGGAAGAAACCTTTTCTGCTACCTTCTATATGTTGTTTTTCTCATTAGAAAGTAAGCTTGCCTGACATTGCAAGTAAAATGTTTCATAAAACTTAAAGTGATTTTTCGTAGTGATTTCATCCTGGATTGATAGCACACATTGGGATAGGATCCATTCAAAATTTCAGCTCACAGATTTCCTCAGAGGTTTCCATTTATTAGAACCATTTAAATGATAAGATGAATTTACAACAAAAAGTGTTTAAATAACATAGAGGAAGAAATAATTATGAAAGCTCTGCCCTAAATACAAGGATAACCTCTTCCATGGATTTTCACAGCACCCCCTCTCCCAGTTCCTTACAGTAAGTCTACTCCCCCACCCCTCCTGCTTCCTCTTATCTCTGGGGAAAAAATCCTTCTAGAACCTCCATTTAAGGAGGACCTCTAGCATTTATCTCATTACTAAGAAGGCTGGACTCTGGGACTTCTCTATTTTGCCCCAGAAACCTCTTCAACTTGGAATATCACTTTAATTCAAGAACCCAAACTTTAAAAGTACCTTTTGTCTTTTGGCCCCTTCCTCTGATTGAAGAGCTCCTCCAATTCTTCATTTATTTTTAGGCTGCACTCTGACTTCACCATACTCTAGTTGCTGGGCATTTTCATGCCCCTCCCTTTCAACTTTCTTTAATATATTATCTTCCTTCACTGCAATATAATTTCCTCAGAGCAAGAAGTGTCTCTTTTTTTTGAGGGGGAAAAGTCTGTATTAATATTCCAGGGGCTTAATAAATATTTGTTGATTGATTGATACATAAAACATTAACTTGGAAAGGGACCAGGCTGTTGTACTGCTTCCCAGATTACTTTTCTGCCTCCACAATAAGGAGAGATGGAGGAGAGTTCAATAGGATTAGGAGGTAGGAGACCTTGTTGCAGGTCTCATTATGGTCTGAGAATCTCAGGAGAGGAATTGTAAACTGAAGTTTGCTGTGTTTCTTAGGATAGGAAGCAGAACTGAGGGAGGAAACTTGCATGAGCCAAATCCCCTATCCTATCTCCCAGCACCTCTTGCAGTGCTAATATAATCTTATCTGTTCTGCCACAGGATCTGATCTGATAATAGATATTATACAAGTCAAAATACTGAAAACCAGAGATTGACTAGTAAAATGGTAAAACCTTTTTCATTCATGGCAAGACATACTGATTAGTTCTGTTTTTGAGATTCTCTTGTTCAAAAAAATAGTGTATATACATGTGGGCCATATTTTTCCTAGCTCTCCTATGGACTTTGGGACTCCATGATGATGCCATTGACTAATGATTCCATTATAGGAAAGATAATTTTCTTAGATTGTTCTTGAAAATTCAGGAATCATTATGATAGATTATATGCAATTGTTTGTGTGTATGTGTGTATTTTCCCTCTTAATTATATATGTATGGCATTATTGGTGGAGTTGTGAACTGATCCAACCATTCTGGAGAGCAATTTAGAACCATGCCCAAAAGGACTATAAAATTATGCATACTTTGATCCAGCAATGTTTCTACTGGGTCTATATCCCAAAGAGATCATAAAAAAATGTTTGTGGCAACTCTTTTTGTAGTGGTAAGGAATTGGAAACAGAGTGGATGTCCATCAGTTGGGGAATGGCCAAGTAAGTTATAGATATAATTTTTTATTTAATAACCTTTTATTTACAGGTTATATGCATGGGTAACTTTACAGCATTAACGATTGCCAAACCTCTTGTTCCAATTTTTCACCTCTTACCCCCCACCCCCTCCCCCAGATGGCAGGATAACCAGTAGATGTCAAATATATTAAAATATAAATTAGATATACAATAAGTATACATGACCAAACCGTTATTTTGCTGTACAAAAAGAATCAGACTCTGAAATATTGTACAATTAGCTTGTGAAGGAAATCAAAAATGCAGGTGGGCATAAATATAGGGATTGGGAATTCAAGGTAATGGTTTTTAGTCATAGATATAAATGTTATAGAATATTATTGTTCTAGAAGAAACAATCAACAGGATGATTTTGAAGAGGCCTGGAGAGACTTATATGAATTGATGCTAAGTGAAGTGAGTAGAAGAAAAGAACAACAACATTTTGTGATGATCAACTGTGATGGACTTGGCTCTTTTCAGTATTGAGGTGTTTCAGGCAAATTCTAATAGACTTGTGATAGAGCCATCTGTGTCCGGAGAGAGGACTATAGGGATTGAATAGATCACACTATAGTGTTTTCATCTTTTTTGTTGTTGTTTGCTTGCTTTTTGTTTTTCTCATTTTTTTTCTTTTTGATCTGATTTTTCTTATGCCGCATAATAATTGTGGAAATATGTATATGAAGAATTTTAGATTATTTGCTGTCTAGGGGAAGGAGTGAGGGAAAAGAGTAAGAAAAACTTGAAACACAAGTTTTTACAAGGGTGAATGTTGAAAACTATCTTTGCATATATTTTGAAAACACAAAGCTATTAATTTTTAAATTATGTATTTATTGTCATAAGTACTTATTCTCTCTCTTCCTTCCCCTCCTCCCATTGAATTTTTCTTTAAAAAAAGATGGTGTCCATCATTTCTAGAACCAAACCCACAACTATTTAGAATTGGATCTTGCAATACTGATTAAAGGCAAGAACTGTAGTTTCTCTGAACCTTGTAGAACCTGGAATAAGAAGATAGTATGGTTCAGTAGAAAGATCATTGGCGTCCAATTTTGTTGTTGTTTATTGGTTTTGCTAATTTCTCACTTCTCCCTCATTCTTCTTTAAGTGTACATATATCATAAATCATGATTCTCTGGGAAGGGAGAAAAGCTACAGGAAAAAATGTAGGTTATAGAAAAAATAAAAGATATTAATTAAAATCTACTTTAAAAAAAAAAGAAAACACTAACTCTGAAATCAGAAGAGCCAGGTCACCTTTATGATCTTTCACAAGTGGCTTCACCTCCCTGGCCTCCATTTACTCATCTGTAAAAAGAAGTTGGCCTATAAGGGCTCTGGTGTTCTTTTCAGCTCTAGATCTATGGCTCTATGATAGATTAGGAGAGATAGACCTGCTTAGTCTTCCCAAAGCAAGTTCTGTATTGTACAAAAACAGTTTATCCTCAACCTCATAGCAGAAGACTGGACTTAGAAGTAGCCAGAACAAGAAGTTCCCTAGGCAATAAGATTTGAGAAATTTAGAAAGGTTCTTTATCCCTTTCAAGGAAGCTATATCTGGGTCTTGCTAGCATCAAAGCCTAAAGTTGACATCTTCTTAATCATTCCATTAAGTCCTAACTAAACTGCAAATGTTTTAACTGATATCAACCCACTGGCACTCATTATAAAATATTTCAGTGCCTCGAGTACTTATTAAACTGCAAATATTTTATCTGTTAGGGGCAACATATTCACTTACTAACACTAATACTATTTATATATAATTTACATTTAATTCACATCTTCTATAGTTCTTACATGCCAGTTCTTTTTTTTGCTTAATATTGTTTTTTAATACTTAATATTGATTTTTTAAAAAATTGGTTCCACCCAGTCTTTTTTTTTTAAACTAACTTTTTATTGACAGAACCTATGCCAGGGTAATTTTTTACAACATTATCCCTTGCACTCACTTCTGTTCCGATTTTTCCCCTCCCTCCCTCCGCCCTCTCCCTAAAGATGGCAAGCAGTCCTATACATGTTAAATAGATTGCAATAGATCTTGGATATAATATACGTGTGCAGAACCGAACAGTTTTCTTGTTGCTCAAGGAGAATTGGATTTAGAAGGTATAAATAACCTGGGAAGAAGAACAAAAATGCAAGCAGTTTACATTCATTTCCTAGTGTTCTTTCTTTGGGTGTAGCTGCTTCTGTCTCTCCTTGATCAATTGAAACTAAGTTAGATCTTGTCTTTGTTGAAAAAATCCACTTCCATCAGAATACATCCTCATATAGTATCGCTGTTGAGGTATATAATGATTTCCTGGTTCTGCTCATTTCGCTCAGCATCAGTTCATGTAAGTCTCGCCAATCCTCTCTGTATTCGTCCTGTTGGTCATTTCTTACAGAAAAATAATATTCTATAACATTCATATACCACTATTTACTCAACCATTCTCCAATTGATGGGTATCCATTCATTTTCCAGCTTCTGGCCACTACAAACAGGGCTGCCACAAACATTTTGGCACATACAGGTCCCTTTCCCTTTTTTAGTATCTCTTTGGGGTATAAGCCCAGTAGAGACACTGCTGGATCAAAGGGTATGCACAGTTTGATAACTTTTTGGGCATAGTTCCAAATTGCTCTCCAGAATGGCTGGATGTATTCACAATTCCACCAACAATGTATCAGTGTCCCTGTTTTCCCACATCCCCTCCAACATTCTGCATTATCTTTTCCTGTCATTCTGGCCAATCTGACAGGTGTATAGTGGTATCTCAGAGTTGTCTTAATTTGCATTTCTCTGATCAATAGTGATTTGGAACACTCTTTCATATGAGTAGTAATAGTTTTCATTTCATCATCTGAAAATTGTCTGTTCATATCCTTTGACCATTTATCAATTGGAAAATGGCTTGATTTCGTATAAGTTAGAGTCAATTGTCTATATATTTTGGAAATGAGTCCTTTATCAGAACCTTTGACTGCAAAAATGTTTTCCCAGTTTATTGTTTCCCTTCTAATCTTGCCTGCATTAGTTTTGTTTGCACGAAAACTTTTCAATTTGATATAGTCAAAATTTTCAATTTTGTAGTCAATAGTGATCTCTAGTTCTTCTTTGGTCATAAATTCCTTCCTCTTCCACAGGTCTGAAAGGTAAACTATCCTATGCTCTTCCAATTTATTTATGATCTCATTCTTTATGCCTTGATCATGAACCCATTTTGACCTTATCTTGGTGTATGGTGTTAAGTGCGGGTCAATGCCTAGTTTCTGCCATACTAATTTCCAATTTTCCCAGCAATTTTTGTCAAATAATGCATTCTTATCCCAAAAACTGGGGTCTTTGGGTTTGCCAAACACTAGATAAGTAAGGTTATTGTTACATGCCAGTTCTATTTAGCATGTGAAGAAACTAGAATGTTCCAGTGGGAAAATGGTTGGAAGAGACATGTTTTATTGTGTCCTACATCCAAGCTGGTCAGCATAAATCCCAAGACTGGGATCCATGATGTAGTAAAGTACCTGTGTTTAAAGTCAACAGCATCAAAGCTCAAATTCTTTTATCATTTGCCATTTACTACTAGCTGTGGGATTTTGGCCAAATCACTTCCAGTCTGACTTTGAGTTTCCTCATCTGTTAAAAGTAATGTTTACCCTATCACACTGGGTTGTTCTAAGATTGAGTAGTTGGAGTCTTTGAGATTCACTCATCCCTTTTCTGACCTGTGAAAAATGTGTATTGTTACTAAGTTAAATAATGAAATCAAAAATGCAAAGGAAAGAGAAACCTACTTGGAGCAAAAGATCACCACAGAGGTAGGACAGAATGCTTTCTTCTCTCATCCCAAGTAATCTTTTGCTGACAGGTGGGCATTTCCACTGAGCAGAATGACTAAGGATACAATTTCAGGGAGCAAGTAAATGAAAAGTACAGAGGAAACCCCCTGATGTCATGACATCAGTGTCATATTTTTAGTAATCTTCCCTGTCTACAAAATGTCATCCTGAAGAGATCTCCTTCCCAGAGACTACATAAACACACACACACACACACACACACACACACACAATCACTAACATTAAGAGAAATGCAGTCAAAAAAACCCAGATTTTTCTACTTCACATTCAGCAAATTGTCAAAGATGACAAAAAAATATAAATCAGTCAGTTTTAGAAGAACTGTAAAATCTAGGCACATTTTGGAATTATTCTATTTTAAAAAGTAACTAAAATAGACATACCTTTTGATTCAAAGTTCCTCACTAAACCTATACCCCAAGAAGATCAAAGATATTCAAAGAAAAACATCCCATTATGCCAAAATATTTATAACAGCACTTTTGTGGTGGCAAAGAATGAAAAACAAAGAAAACACTCATTGAAGATGCTTATTGGAGAATGGCTAAACAAGTTATAATGTATATGTATAAAATGTCAAATAATGTATAATGTATAAGATGTATGTATTATAATATATAAAAATGGCAAATATGATAAATTCAGAGAAACATGGAAATCCTTACATAAAGTGATGCCAAGTAAGCAGAGCCAAGAAAACAATATGAACAATGCTGACAGTAATATAAATATTACAGTATTATAGTAATATAAATTAGACAGTAATATAAATTAGAAAGAGCACTCACCAGAAAACCATCAAGACAAATGCTGCAAAATTACAAAGAGCAAGATTTGCCCCAAAAGGAGAAAATATAAGAGAATAACATTCAGTTTTCCTTTATACAGGTAAGGATCCATGCAAGTGGCAAAATATTGCATAAGTTGACAGATTTTTTTTTAATGTAATGATTGGTTTTGCTGATTTTTTTCTTCTTCCTTTTATTTTATCTCTTAAAAGTTTTTGTTATAGGATAAGATAGATTTCTATATCCAATTTAATGTGTATGTTATTCTCTCTTATTCTGATAAAAGAAAGGTTCACTCACTTTCCTTTCCCTCCCTCTCTATAAAAGAGTTTTCTTGACTGTTTTATGACAAATAATTTATGTCTACCGCTCCATTTCCCTTTCTCCCAGTACATTCCTTTCTCATCCCTTTATTCTATTTTTTAATTTAAAAAATAAAAAATAATTTTTTTTTAAATTATAAAGCATAGCTTTCAGGAAAAAGAGGAAGAAGAGGAATATGAGGGGGTGAGGGAGAAATTGGCAATGTAAAAATAAAAGATGAGGACAAGAGGACCTGAGTACAAATCCAAGACACTTATCAGGTCTTTGACCCTGGGCAAGTAACTTAAACTCTATTTGCCTCAGTTTCTCAACTGTACAATAGGGACATACTGGAGAAAACAGGAAAACAAGAAAACTTTGTCCATAATTCACAAAGAGTGCAGACATGACTGAAAGACTCAACAACAACAAATAAAAGATATTGATCAAAATTTATATTCAAATAAATGACAAATATGAAGAATTCTGAGAAGCAATGGAAAAGTTAAGTAGAAGCAAGAAAGCAATATAGACAGTAGTTACAATAGTATGAACTTTTAAAAAATGAACTGACCATTATGTAAGTATAATGACCAAGCAAGCATAGTTGTAGAAAACAGATGAGAAAATGTACCTCCCCCTCTTTATGAGCTATGACCATAGGATATTACATAAACTCTTAGCAAACATGGTTCAATATAGGAATCACAGATATAGAGGCAGAATACACCTTAGAGGCCATCCACTACAATGCCCTGATTTTGCAGATGAGAAAACAGACACAGAAAGATAAATTGATTTGCCCCAGGTTACACATGTAGCAAGAAGCAGGCTTGAGATTTAAACTAGATCTGGGATTTAATGAAATTCCTCTAACTCCACAATCCAGTATCCTTTCCACCATATCATGTAATCTCCTTAGTTTTGCTGAGCTGTTTTTACCTCCTCTTTGCTAATTTTTGTTACAGGGATAGCTTCCTAGGTAGGATATTTACCATAGATTATCAAAGGTGTAAGAGCCTTCATAAATCACCTTGCCCAAACTCCATATTTTATAAATCAATCAAGCAACAAATATTTAGTTTTGTTATCAATAGTATTTTCTTTTCCAAATATGTGTAAAAGTTTTCAACATTTATTTTTGTAAAATTTTGTGTTCTAAATTTTTCTGCCTCCCTCCTTTACTTCCTCCCCCCCCCCCCCGCCCCATAAGACAGCAATTAATCTGCCATAAGTTAAATATTAAGCAATAAATACTTATTAAGTACCTAGTATGTGCTATAGAGGCGATGTTAAGTGCTAAGGATATAAAAAAAAGTAAAAAGATAATCTTACTATCTAATGATTAGAAAGAATTATAGGTTTACAATTCTGATGGACTTGGCTCTTTTCAACAATGAGGTGATTCAGATCAGTTCCAGTGGACTTGTGATGGAGAGCCATCTGCATCTAGAAAGAGAACTATGGGGACTGAATGTGAAGCATTTTCTCCTTTTTTTTTTTGTTTGCTTGCTTTTTGTTTTTTCTCATTTTTACCCTTTTTGATCTGATTTTTCTTGTGCTACAAAATGATTATGGAAATATGTATAGAAGAATTGCACATGTTCAACATATATTGGATTACTTGCCATCTAAGGGAGAAGGTGGGGGGAAGGGAGGGAGAAAAGATTTGAAACATAAAGTTTTGCAGGGGTGAATGTTGAAAACTATCTCTGCCTATATTTTGAAAATAAAAAGCTTAAAAAAAGAATTGTAGATTTAGAAGTGAAAAATACCTTAGAGATTTTTAAGCTTTTTCTATTCATGACCCCTTTTCACTTGAGAAATTTTTACATGACTCCACATATATAGATATGTAAAATATATTTTTAAAAAATCTACTGATACTAAATCATAATGTTGCAGCCCTCACATTGTTATGAGACTTCATATGGATTTCTGTTTGGGAAGATGGAATTTAGAGATTAGATTAAGAAATGGATGTAGTATAAAAGCAAAAGATATCAATTTTCTAAAGAACATTTGAAAAATAAAGTTTAAAAATAAAATAATACTGAAGGGAGGTAGTAAGGGATGGCATTATAGAGAATGGCAAATTAATTTAGTCAGGAAACCTAGATTTAAATCTAAGTTCTGCTATTTGCTAACTGATGAGATTAGTCACCAAGAATAAGAAATAGAAATAAATTTGGGAGAGCAATATATTATAAAATATTATATAAAAGTTTGTGACATGGAACAACCATGATGAGTCATCTCACAGATTACAAAGGAGTGCTATTTATTATGTAAATTAACACAGGAGTTAGGAAGGAAAGAGTTGTAACAATTAATAAGGGTGAAGGCAAGTTCCCTCACAATTAACCAGAAGAAAGACTCCATTAAAGGAAAACACCATGAGATGGGAGTATACCATTGACTGACGGGCTAATAATAATGGTATCTTTTTCCTCGTTATAGCTATAACGAGGAAAAAAATACCATGAGACCATGAACATGAGGAAATGAGAAGATACTATGAGGTAAGACATCAAGATGGGCTAATCTTTTTAGGCTTTAGCAAAGATCTACTCCAGGAGCAGATGTATATAGGACAAATACAACCTTCAGGGTTTGATAATATAATTTGGCTTTCTGATTGGATAAGTAAAGGTGGGGTTTCTAGAAACCCCCCACTTGGGTTGGAACTGTAATGAAAGTATACTTGAATAAAAGGCCTACTTAAGGCTGAGAGATCCTATCAGTATCCTTCCTGCTCACCCCAAGGAGTATAATTATCAGTGCTTCAGGTTTTCCCTGTTAATGCCCACTTAACTATCCAGGACCTCATAGCTAACAGTAAGTTAATTTACTACTTTAGACCTCACTTTACTCATCTGTAAAATGAGGAGGACTTGTTAGATGGTCTCTAACATACATTCCACCCTGTGATTCTTTATAACCATTCCATTGTAAGTTCTTTGAGGGCAGAAATTGTCTTTTTTTTTTTTAAACTTCCTAGCACTTAGCACTGTATCTAGGTCCTATAGCACATAATAAATGCTTAATAAATGTTTATTGCTTGCTTGTTTGAGCTATAAAATATAGAGTTTGGAGGAGGTAACTTTAATAGTCCAAGATAAGTATTGTTAAGCACTTCTCTGTGAAAGGTAGATGATTTTTCAGATACCAAATAAAGAAAAGAAACTAATATGGTTCTCTTCTGGCAGACACATTCAGCCCTAGATATTCCCAGACTCTGAGTATAGGCCCTAGGGGTGGTGAGTTCTTTGAGTTCTAGGGAGAAACTGGAGAAACCATCAGTGAAAGAATGTTCTCATCTACTCTTTTGCCCTAACCACTAGATAACTTCCTCCAATGGGTGTGGTGAGAAGGGAGAGGAGGAGGATCAATGTGGTCAGAACTGTTACCTACCCGTTTCTACACTATCCCAGAGATGGGACTTTTTTTCTTTTACCCACTCAAATAAACTGAAAAGATCTTTTCAAAGGGTAAATCACATTTCTCAAGAGCTGAGAGGGTTTGATGTCAGTCTTTCTGCTCTAAAGTTCCTGAACATGATGGTGCTTTCCTTATACACTATTTTCCCTAACCTACCTCATAGAGAACCAAGCAAGAAAATTTAGGCAAAAAAACTTTAAAAACATTAAAAGGCTATATAAATATAAGTCAACATTATTAATGCTATTATTGGTTAATTAAGAGATAATTACTACTGCTAATAATAGCAAATGAGAATTGTGAATAACAAAGTGGATCACCACCCAAATAGAAATCTCTCCCAAGGCAGCCAGCTGCAGTGGAATTATAGCTACTAGATCTAGTAACAGAGGACCCAACTTCTAACTATATCTCTGCTAATTACTAGCTCTATGAAAATCTCTTTAAATTCCCTGGACCTCAGTTTCCTTATCTGTAAAATAAAAGTTTTGGACTAAGGATTATGGACAACTTCTAAATGAGTCCAGATATCTTTTTCAGTCCTCAAGTTGAAACTTCCTTTCATTTATCCCCTGATGTTCTTTGGTCTTGCTTCCTTCCCTTCCTGAATACTCTTCATATAATTTCTCTGTAAAATCCACTGACCTTTCACTTAGGCCCCCTCAAACCCACAAATTTCTTGGCTACATCCTGAGTCACTGAGGCCTCACTTCCTCTTGACCATACAGTGCTTTTTCATGTGTACTGGAAACTGTAATCTTCTACAAGGATATCAATAGCTGCTAAGGGAGGGAGTGATTCTGATTACTTATTTTTTGATTCAGAAGGGTCTTTTTAGTTTTCTCATTCTGAGAAATCAGCTGCCTACCAGAATTTAAAGGAGAAGTAATTCTCATTATCTTGTCTACATCAATAGAATCATCATGAAAAAGCTGAAAGGGGCCTTCGACAACATCTGATCTTAATTTGCCTTCTCTTTACTTTTGTTCTTCAGTCTAATTAATGAGGTTTGGGGTCTCTGGATGCCGTAGGTAGAGAAAGTCTGAAGTACTGATAAAATTATTCTCTAAGGCAGGGAAGGACACTGCTGGAGATCAGATCAACCTTATAATCCCAATGTCTGTGGAGGTCATGGGTGGCCCCACCTTACTGTATCCAATAGAAAGCCAACTTATAATGTTAAACCCCTTAGATTAAATTTCCCCTATATTCTGCCTATATCCCCCACCATTGGATTAACCTGCTAAAGAGTAGTATCTTTCTTCACCTCCTTCCTCCCCCATGTCTCAGGGAATCCTTCTCATTCTTACAACTAAAACTCTTTTAGTTTTAAACCTAAACTCTTCTATGTATTTAGTTTGTCAGTAAATGACACTTCCACCTCGTGGAATATTCCCTTTCTCCTAGTTAATCGAATTGCATTAGGGAATTTGCCTTTCCATTTTTAAAACCTTTTCCTTGCTAACTATATGCTCTCCCAAATCTATTTCATATTTACCATTTCTAGATCCTGTAACCTCATCATAAATAAATGTACTTTTCAGTAAAGAGAAAAGATACTGGGAATTTGCTACATAACTGAACCCCAATATTTGTTGCAAATTGCTCTCCTCAATCTCATCATTTGGTGTGTTATAGCTCAAACTCATCATAATAATGTTATCTTAAATATCTAATAGATCACTGGATCTAATGTCAGGAGACGGGGGTTCAAGCATTTACTTATTTCAAGAGCTATATGACCTTGAGCAAATGACTTAACCAGTGTGAGATTTACTTTGTTCTTCTCCCCTATCAAATGAGGACTATAATCCATATATAACTCCAGGTGACTCTGAGGAAAGTGCTTTTGTCAAATTCTAGAATTCAATTTTATATTAATTAGTATCACTCAAACTAGGTTCCATACTGTTCCCCAGCTTTTTTTCCACTTAGCATCTCCTCACCTTTGCCCTAGCTGTGCCACATGCCTGAAATTAATTCCTTCCTCACTTCTGCTTCTTCAAATCTTTAACTTTCTTTCAGGCTCAAGTGCCACCTCCTACAGGAAGACTTTCTTTTTTCCCCCTTATTATTTTTTTTTTGAAATTTATTTTGTTTGAAAAAAACAGTAACAAAAAAAACAAACAAACAGAAAAGGAACACAAAACAAAATAGAGCAAAACAAAAGAGAACTTTGTCATGTGCCCAGCAGAACATCAGGGAAGATTCAAAATATAACAACAAATTTTCCCTAAATTGTCCTAAATTCAGTTTCCCTAAATTGTTCTGCCTCAGTTTCCCCAAATTGTTCTCAGTTCCTTGAATTGTTCTGCCTCAATCCCCCCTGGTTGCAATCCCCCCATTTCCTATTCATGGCCACTCTGGCATTCTAAAAGAGTCATAAAATATAAATGTATAATCTCAGATAAGGGAAGATCTTCTAGTTCAAACATCTTGGTTCCTAAATCCTCCTAAATTATTAGAATTTATGGTCCTCACCTCCCATTCCTGTCAGAACTGGATTGCTGGGAAATTCCCATTCTCAGTGTTCAGACTCCATCCCTTGCCTTTGTCTCCCCTGATTGTTCAGAGCCATATATAACTCATTGGAATCTCTCATTCAATGCTGATGCTGATGCTGAAGGCTTTAACACATCAGTCCTGGGACCAAAATGGATCCTTTGGTCCCAGAAAATCTCTCCCTCTCAGAAACCCCCCCAAAATACTAAAAAATCTCTATTCTCTGTCTTGCCTCAGTTGCTCTGGCATTACATAAGCACCTCTAATCAAGGGCTGGGGGAAATGGTGCTTCAAGTTTCCCTTCAGCTCTCTCCCCTCTGACTAGGAACCCCAAACCAAGTGCTCCACCCTCCAGCCGTGTCTCTACCTGGATGCTTATGCACTCCCCAGTGCTAGTTCCTTCTTGCCCAGAGCTATCTCTCAGCAGCACAGCTGGACCTGGTGATCCCCATCAGTCAAAGTTCCCTCAGTCTTCCACGGCACTCCAGGAGGTGAAAGTGCCTGTGGTTCCTGCTGAGCTCCAGCCACACCTAGCTAGCCTCAGAGGTCCTGCTTGGTATTTTTACAGAGCTGGCCTGGAGGTGTTTGCACTTCAGATTGTTCTTGTATCCCTGTTTTGCCCCAAGTATTCTTGATTTTTCACCAGTCTATGTTCACCCTGAGGCACAAATTTGTTCTATTTGTGGGGGAAATTGGAAGAGCTTGAAATTTACCAACTTCTGGCCATCTTCCCAGAATCCTCCCCCAGGAAGGTTTTCTTGAGTTATCAATACTCTCACTCCCTTCTCAAATTGTGTTTGTTTATCTGTATTACTTTAGTAGAATGCTTTTAGGATAAAAACAATTATTTTTTAAATTTTGTGTTTGCATTCCCCTTGCCTAACATGAATTGAATATACTAGTACTTTTTTTAATTGAATAAATGAATCCTTAAGATCCCTGCTGTCTCAAAAAACCTCAGCAAAAACATGAATAAGTCCAAACCCTCAAACCAAACAAGTGATCCAAGAATCTCTTTTTTCTCAAGTTTGGTAGATTCATTTTCATTTCTGACTAATTGGAAGTAAATTTTCAGAAACTGACAATATGATTATATAATATTTTTAAGGAGCAAGCAACCAGGAGATAGAACTGACAATAATTAGTGATGACAATAATCAGAGATCATCTAAATTAACTTTCTCATTTGTAAGAAGAACCTGAGGCCCAATATACATTGTTTAGTTACTTGCCTAAGGCAAAACAACCCTTAAGTATCTAAACTGGGGCTACAATTTAGGCCTTCTAATTTTTAGTTCCATATTCTTACTACACAGTCCTATCTAGACAGAACTGGGTGAGGAGTAAGGGGAAAGAAGCCTGAGCACAATAAGTCTTATCTAATATATTCTCTATGAAATCAATAGGGCTGCTCACAATTGATTCCCTCCCACCCCCACCCCAGGCAACTTCGGGTAAGTAACTTGCCCAGGGTCACACAGCTAGGAAGTGTTAAATGTCTGAACTCAGATTTGAACTCAGGTTTTCCTGACTTCAGGCCTGGTGCTCTCTCCACTGCACGACCTGGCTGCCCCTCAACAGGACTTTTTAAGGATAAAAAATAGTTGCTAGTCATTAGTGATCAATGTTCCCTGTACTGCCTTTTTCTGTATCACAAGGTCTGTGATATTTTCCACTTTTTGCATATCTTCTCCTCCCTATGATACCTTATTTTTTTTAATATAACATTTTATTTTCAAAATATATGCAAAAATAGTTTTCAACATTCACGCTTACAAAACCTTGTATTGTAAATCTTTCTCCCTCCCTTTCCTCCATGCCCCTCCGCTAAACAACAAGTAATCCAATACAGGTTAAATATATGCAATCTTATGAAACCTTTTTAAATGATTTCTTTAATGTTTCTAAAATGACATAACCTTCAGCATGGATGCCTTTGGTTTGTTTGGTCTAGCTGTTATTCACAACTTTATCTATCAGTGTTCTTTCTATTGTGTGTGAAACACAACAGAGTTTTGGATGTTTTGGAGTCCAAATTTGGTGGTTCCTCAGTAGTTGATGATAAAAATATATTGCTGTAGAAATGTTGAAAGATTTTTCCATTTTACGTCAATTTGTTTTCCTCTTGTCAGTTTCATTTGCAAATAATCTTGGTATGATGTGGCCATTTGGTTTCCCACAAGTTTTCTTTAAGACTTATTTTCACTTCCACTGTTTCCCTGTATTGTCTTCTTCCACAATGTTTTAGAAATACATTTGTAAATTCAGTATAAAACCAAATATTGGCACCCATCACTCTTTGCTGCCAGAGTCTGTTGACTAAGGTAAGCTTTGAGATCCAAAGTCTTTTCCTTGTGGAAACCATTTCTTGGTGATTAAACTTCTGCAGGAAATGATGGTGATCAAGATCAATAACTTTGCCTTTCAATTTCCATCCTCATTTGGATGTCAATATAAAGCTATTCATAGTCTTTTCTTCTCGTCTTTAGCTGTTTCTTTGGTTAGATTTTAACTTTGACATTTTCTATAAGTGAATGAATACATCTATACAGCTGATACTTATGATTACCACATCATAAATCCTTTAATATTAAAATAATTAATTTCATTTTTTTGTTCAGTCCTTACCATAGAGGGGCAGGTGGTAAAACTTCATTTCAGGTTTTGAGTCTTATAGTAACTTGGCTTACCAAAACTCCCTTATTGAAATAGCAGAGACTGTTGTCAATATAATAAATTAATAATCTAGGGATAGAAGCAAAAAACAAACACTACTCTTTGGATTAAAAGCTAAACCTTTGCATTTAGGACAGGAAAGAATGTTCACAAGGAGACTAAAAGTATTTGGGAGAAAGGTACATGAGATAATGGTATAATAAACTTTACTCTGATGCACATCTCAACTATTTACATCTCTAAATAACCAAGACCTGGAGCTTAAAGGGTTTTAATCATTTACATTATAGTAGAATTTTGTTAGGCTATAGGAATTTTAAAAGAGTGTACTTTGTATGAAACCTATGAGCATTTGAGGTATATATATACATTGTGTTTCTGATCAATAAACTTCAAAGAGTCCATAACCAGGACTTCTCTGCCTGACCCCAGTATGTTACATCCTTCATCACTACAGGAACTGGACTCCAACAATTACCAAATCTACTACCTTCTGACTCTCTTCTGGACAAACATATCCATTATACATAACATTACTTATAGAATTACCACCTTTTTGTGTGTCTCAAAAATGAATCCTATTTTATCATTTTTGCCTTTAACATAAAAAATTATAACACATATATTTATTTCATTCAGAATATTTCATCAATTTCTTTGTTCTTCTTTGCTTTCTCATATTCTGCAATAGATCTTGATATGTTATCTTAATTTTATAGATATAGAGCAGGAAAAGTCATCTAGTCCAATCCTCTCATTTTATAAAGAAAGGAAATGAGACCAGAGAAGTTGCCTACAATTTCATTAAAAATTAGTGGAAAAGGCTGCATTTGAAGTAGAAGCTTCTGACTCTAAATCCAGCATACTTCTCCTCTGTCACACAGCCTTTCTGTGGCTGTCTTTTTACTCATTGGCCATCATGAACATTGTAATACAATTGTATCTATTAACATGATTTTATTGACTTTTAGTACAGAATAAAAACAAGTCAATTCCTTTGTCTCTCCAAAGAGAAATTGCAAACTATTCTTCCATTTAGATGCCACTTTCTTCTAGTTTCACTTATTATGAAAATATCAAGATGGATGTAATTCACTTTCTTAAATCTTATGTTTATTTAAAAATTCACATTTTACTGTACCTGTAATTAGGTTAATGTTTACAGATGGTCTAAGAGCTATAATTTTTTAGCATCGTCTGTCCCCTTTTTCATCATTTCCATCTCTGTTACTGTGAAATCAGAAGGGAATTTGAGTATCATTTTAAAGTTTTTCTTTAATTATGAGGCTTCTATGGCCAAAGGATCCATCACCAAGTATTCAGAATACTGGAAATGAGCCCCTCTATAATTCCCTAAATGGGCCTTCCTACATACCCTGATTTTTGTGTCAAGACCACAGACACTTGCTGTAACAAATGATGAAAATGATAAATACAGAGAAGCATAGAAAGATG